>CM060359.1:31692375-32939993 GCA_030545235.1 Helianthus tuberosus
CAATTATTTCGTTAGGGGGGTAAGAGTGCCAATCACCCCTAACCTCAGGGGGTAAAATTGCAATTTACTCTATTCAGAATGTGAGATATGCGCGAAAATGCAAACTTGTGCACTTTTTGACACTTTTAGTCCCTGCATGACATAAAAGTTTATTTTTGCGCACCAAACACCTCTAAGCCTATATCTAAGCTATATAAAGGAAAAATAGGGTATATTTAACTCATGGTCACATTACGGAAGGTTCGATTCTATACGAATCGACATACTTTTGCAGTTTGACGCAATTAGTCCTTTAATTGCGCAAAGTAGCGCGAAATGCCGTTTAATGATATCCAAGTCTTCCATAGCCCATAATGATCATTCCCAAGCATATACTTAAATATTACTATGCTCCCGTTCGCTTAAATGGTCACCGAAAGGCGTAGATTCAAAAGTTGACGCTTTAGGCCCCTCTATTGTGCAAACTTGCGCATCTCATCATTTAATGGCATTGAAGCCTCATTTAATCCATATTAGGCATTCTTGAAAGTATTATTGAACATCACGATGCTTCAGGTTTGCTAAAAGGTCATTCAGAGGTAGAATTAAACATATTGACACTTTTAGTCCCTCTAACTTGCAAAGTTGCGCGTAACTTTACTTATAGGCATAAAAACCTTAGATGTCCAATAGTTGGCATTCCCGAGAGTATAATCAAATATCATGAAGCTCCCGGTTTGTTAAATGGTCACTCAGAGGTAAGAATTAACATGTTGACAATTTTAACCCTTTATTGCGCAAACTTCCAATTAATTACGCAAACGACTACACTCGATTGACAAGTGGCTCATTTGTGAATATAATCATCCTGAGAGGTTATTTGGAAACTTATTTTAGGTATGCTAACACTTCCATTCATTTTATTATCAAAGTTTTTGATTTTTCTAAAAATTAGTCCCTTAAATTCAACATTGGACTTTATTAGGGTTTATTACATGTGTCAATACACCATTGGACGTGATTTTACGAGGTGTTACATCCTCACACTCTTAAAAGAAATCTCGACCTCGAGATTTCCTAAAATGCTGGAAGTACTTTTTTGTAACATCCCGAAAACATGGATTCTTAAATTTGCAAACTTAATTGCAAATAAATTGGTAAAATAAACTAACTAGGAATGACACTAACCTAGTTAGATAATGACTTGTGTGTAGTTAAAGAAATATAAAAAAAAACTAAGAGAAACTAGAGGGACCAAAAGTGTTTAACTTGAAACTAGTTTTAATAAAAATATTTTATTAAAACATAAACACTCCATTTGGAGTCTCCTGGAGATCGACCAGAACAGGGGGTGCGACCCCAAGCTTCATCAAAGCCCTAGTTCATCACTAATTTCACAATTGAAGGCTCAAACCAAGTTAAAATCGAAAATCGAACATAGATTTCTGATCCTCATTGCAAGGGGGTTGTAAGGTATGTAAAATTTGATGTTAATTCTTTGTTTGAAATTCTCATGATTTTGGGAAATTCGAAATCTGATGTTGCATGTTGGCTTCTTAGATAGATTAGGGATGATATAGTGTCTATGAGTAAAACCTAGACAATAACATGTGAAATCATGTCCAATTCCTGAAAATCTCATGAACACATTTAAGGTGATTCATGGGTTTTATGGGAAACTAGTAAACTCTAGGGTTGAGAATGATTATTCTAGTGAAATATGGTCATAGAAAGTGAATTCTGAAATAAGGATGTTTAATGTTATATGAAAGCTTAATTGAAGTTAATTTAGAGCTACATGACAAGTTATGAACTTGATAATATATGGTGTAAATTTCTGCCCTTAAAGTGTTCGCATAAATGCCTCAAAGAAGGCTCAAATCTGAAAATTTGAGTTAAACCGCATGATTGTGATGTTTCGGAAAAGTATGCGAACTATGAATTGAAAATAGTTCTAAACATGTCTTGGTTGAACTCTATAGGGAAGGATACCGGAGCTCCAAGCGGAGTAGCCGGTGGCGACTTGCGTTTAAAGAGCATGCACTAAAGGTATGTAACTTGACCCGTTACATTAAACGAATTGTTGTTAAATTATGCGAAGTTTTGTTGTAGGGTAGTTATGGTGTTGATTGTAGCGACCATGATCGTTACTTGAATTAATAGGCTTAGAGTGACAAGAAACCGTTTGGTAGTCATCATATTGGAGGATTCCACAAGATGAGCCAAACGGGTTGATTTGTTGTGTAAATTATTGTACTAGTGTTTTAGAGAGTTAAAAAGGCGATAACAATCACAAGAGCATTAAGCCATGAGATTGGTAAAGAAATGCGGGTGATAGTAAGCCCCGGATGTTTGGTATAAAGTGTCATAAGCTTCCTAGTCAAATGATAGAGAAATGAGTAAAGTTAGAATGGGTCGAATAATAAATTTATGCGTGACAAATGTTTCGTAATATAGCTAATTGGCATTTGTTATAGTTGATAAAGGACATAATAGAATGCGAGAAATTAACATATTGGTTTGATAGAATGAGAGATCCGAGAATTTGGTTTGGCCGAACAAACAAAACAACCAAATCATGAACTTACAGGGAATACCGTAAGTTACGGTGGTACCGTAACTTACGGTAGATATAAAAAGGCTTATGGCAGTCCTTTACTGCCTTACGGCAGATCTGGATTTTCCAGCAACCACCGTAACTTACGGTGGTACCGTAAGTTACGGTAGATCCTAAACATTTTTGTCTAAATTCTTTTATATCCTAGCTAATCGAATCCGTTTTTAAGCGTAGTTTCGATTAAGAAATATTTCTAAGAATTCTAATGCTAAGATTTGTTTAAAATCTCCAGTTTCAGGTATTACAAGTATGTGGACGATGATCAAGCATCTTTTTAAGAACCGAACACGAATTTTTGAAGCTTCCGCGTTAAACTTAACTTTGTCTAGACTATGGTTAAGCTGTAAATGAATTGTCACCCACGTTTTGAAGTTTTAAATTTTGTTTTAGTTAGTCGGTAGTTGACTAATGTTTGGTCTCTTTGGACTTATGTTTTAATCTAGACGCACTCTATCTATATAAAATCATATGTATTTTGATTTAAGTCGAGTAGTAATTAGAAGGGTGTTACAAGTTGGTAATCAGAGCTCAAGGTTGTTAACAAAGTGTTCGGTTCAAGCTTGATCGATCGTCCGGTAAGAATTAATTGCTTTAGTAGACTTACTAGAATACTAGAAAAAGGAAATTTGAATTGATATGCACAGGAAGTGCGTGTTTACACACTCAAACCCGGAAAAGTGCACTAAGCATAAATGGTTTAAGCAAGTGGTGAACTTGGCTAGATCAAAATGAATGACGCATATGTCATAAATGAAATGTTTAACAATTAGTGTAAACATTTCAATTTCAAGATGACGGAAAGATGGGAGGAGTGTATGAATACGCTCGAACCCGGGAAAATACACTAAGTAAGAAAGGTAAGGCAAGATATATACTTTACCAAACCGAAAAAGAATAACACATTATTTATGATTGAGTGAGAGTGATATAAATTTTCCGTATAATAAGATGGAAATGAATTAAATAATTATTGATAAATCGTGATGGATGTTTCAGTTAAAGAAATGTCTGGAGTAATCGGAGATGATTCGACATCTCAATTGACTGAACAAATGAAAGCTAAGATTTACGAGGAGGTCGGAAAAGCTCTAGAAAATAGTCTATCACAGTATATTGATAGATTACAAACCACAATCGTGCCGGTGGTGAACGATATGATGGCTGAATTGAAAGACAACATACTACAAGAAATATAAGAAAGGAGGGTGTTGGATATGAATCCAAGATTCGTAAAGAAGTCCAAGTCAAATAAAGCTCCCAAGAAGGGAGTTACAAAAAGTGTGTTACATCAGTGTAGATTTTGTGGAAAAATTCACAAGGGCACATGTGGTAAGCCAAGACATAAAAAGTCTAAATGTCCAGAGAGGTTTGGAACCAAGGACACAACCGACACAAAGTCTGATGCCCAGAAATCAAGGACAAAGTTGCTTTATATAACAGCCACGGAGGCTAAAGCTGAACCTGATGTCGTTTCAGGTATACTCTTGTAAATTAAATTTCAGCATGAATTTTTAATTATTACGAGTGCAAATAAATCGTTTGTTTTATATCGATTTATTTAACATTCTACATTAGTGTTAACGAAATTACCAAGGCTTTGAAAAATAGAAAGAGGTAATAATAAAAGTTCTATTGTTTATAAGAGGTGCTGAAACTGTACGTTGAGCATCGAGGTAAAAATAATCATGATAAATATTGCCTTGGGAAGCGGTGCGCGCACACTCGAACCCGAGAACGTAATGAAAGATAAGCGTCATAATAGGGAGGAGTGTAATAACACCCGAACCCTGGGAGTTTACAATAGTAATAAATGACAAGGACATGGTTATAGACTAAGCTAAACTAAATGAAACAGATAGAAACATTGTTTATGTCAACAAACGATGTGGATAAATTCCATACAACGATATGAAACAATAACATGAAATGAATTGATTTTGTTATTGTAACAATGGGTTAAAGTCAGAAATCAAGAGATTAAGATTTGGATAGGAATATCCTTGAAAAAGAAACTAAATGGACAATATGTATTAATTGTAGTTGTAAATAATGAAATACCAATAAATTTGGATTTAAAAGCTCGGGTATGGGTAGATACCCAAGTAACATGTTATTAATAAATTCCTCCTGAGGAAGAACGATAATCACCTTGATGAGGGTGAATATGTAAAAGAATTAGTAAGACAAACATTATGAAAGTGTTAGAATAAGAACGAGTAAACCCCAAAGGTCGAATAACACTAACAGTAGTTTACCAAATAAGACTTGAGACATGGGCCTTCGGGACATTTGTAAAAGAAACAGACCTAAGGGTCGCTGACAAAAGAAAGGTGGTGTACGGATTAATTAAGTAAAGTGCTTGATAATAAAAGTACACGGAAGTTGGATAATGGGAGCATATTACATTAAGATAATGAGCCCAAGGGAAGGGATAAGAATCAAGTAAACGAAAATATGAATTGACAATTTAGAATGTCAAGGCGTAAGGATAAAGTTGACTGTCATAGGCGATGGAACTCACACGAACAAGTCAAACCAGACGAGTGAAAGAATAAACGACTTGGTTGAGTAAAAGCGGTGGATTTTGCTGATACGACCAAATAATCGAGAAACAAAGTCTTAAGGAATGCCGGAAGGGTTGCTATGAAAATAATATCGATAAAATACTCAATTAATAGGTATGTTTTCAGATAAATGCGTAACCAACAGTCAAGAACGCGAATTAAAAGTCAAGAGACTCGAATTAAGAGTTATGACTGAGAAAACGATAAAATTTTGCAAAAACAGAAATTTCGATAGTCATGTTCAACTACTTTAATGTTGGGTGGGTTGAATAAAGTATAGTGGTTGATATCCCAAGTAAGCGCAACCTGGATAATGAAAGCGTGAAATATTATTGAATCCATGGGATAGGTCATAAAAGAGTATGAAAGGGAAAATGCAAACATCAAGATCAAGAACCCGGGTAACGGGTTGAAAGGGAATAGAGGCATAAACCAAATAACGGTATGAGTAAAATAAACTGACGCGAAGGACACATAAGAAGTCATAGAGTCGGAAAGATAATCCGAAAGAAAATGAGTGTAGCCTTAGACTACGGTCAAGGTCAAACGAATAGAAGATGATCCATGGGATCACCATAACCTCCAAATTATAAACAATGTAAAGGCCTACGGGAACAAAATGACCATTGGGTCGCAATTACAAATGGAACATGCTAGGGGGGGGGGGGGCTCTCACCCTAAAAAGGTGAAGACCTAATAGAATAGTCTACAAGGCTAAGTAAAGGAACCTACGGGTCGATAATATAAAGCGTGGAGAACCAATTATGATTTCTCACGTAAAATGATAATCCCGAAGAATAATCCTTGTCGTCAATTCCTTGATATGATTAATCGACATGGTTAAAGAGAAAAACATTAAACTAAAATTCAGTTTTAGTAAAGAAACGATGTTCTAACACCTATGAATACCGAGAGAGAAATTAGAAAATGGTTAGTACTAAAGAATATAGTTCTAACGCCGAAAGTTGTAAGATGATGCATTCGGAGGAAAGATTCTTAAGAATGAAAAGTCGATGTAAAACTAAACATGGCGTGATGTGATCATGGACACAAAAGTAATATAGAATGTAATCACGTTATAGTGTGAATGACTAGATATGAAATTATAAGCACGCAAAGGGCCGATGACGGCAATATTGCATACCCGAATGACGAGGTATGAGGTAAAATGGTGACCAATTAGTTTAGGCAATAAAACAAGTTGTAGCCTAAATAACACTGTGACCTATGTAGAGCGCTTGTTAATATAAAACTAGCGTCAAGTAAGTATGCTGACGGACTCAGTGACTGAATGGTCAAAAGACAACCCGATTAAAAGGGCGACAAAGGATAGGAAATAGGTGATATAGTTATGCTAACAGTTTTCCCCAAGGAAGGGTGTTATCCGATTCAGAAAAAGAGAGAAACTAAGCCTGAGGTTTATCGGGCCATTTAAAATCATCGAACGGGGTTGGCAAGGTGGCTTATCGCCTCGAGCTACCGGAAGAGTTGAGTGGAATACATGGCACGTTTCACGTGTCGCAATTGCGGAAATGTCTAACGGAGGAAACAACTTATATCCATTACGATGATATCGAGGTGGATAATAGCCTGAATTATGCGGTGAGACCATTGGAGATTTTGGATCGGAAGGTCAAGCAATTGCGAAACAAACAAATTGATCAAGTCAAGATCAAGTGGGAACATAGGAAAGGCTCGGACATTACGTGGGAGTCCGAAGAGGAGATGCGACGTCTCTACCCTACATTATTTGGTATGTACTTTAGTTTTGGGGACGAAACCCTTTTAAGGGGGGTGGACTTGTAACATCCCGAAAACATGGATTCTTAAATTTGCAAATTTAATTGCAAATAAATTGGTAAAATAAACTAACTAGGAATGACACTAACCTAGTTAGATAATGACTTATGTGTAGTTAAAGAAATTAAAAAAAATAAACTAAGAGAAACTAGAGGGACCAAAAGTGTTTAACTTGAAACTAGTTTTAATAAAAATATTTTATTAAAACATAAACACTCCATTTGGAGTCTCCTGGAGATCGACCAGAACAGGGGGTGCGACCCCAAGCTTCATCAAAGCCCTAGTTCATCACTAATTTCACAAATTGAAGGCTCAAACCAAGTTAAAATCGAAAATCGAACATAGATTACTGATCCTCATTGCAAGGGGGTTGTAAGGTATGTAAAATTTGATGTTAATTTTCTGTTTAAAATTCTCATGATTTTGGGAAATTCGAAATCTGATGTTGCATGTTGGCTTTTTGGATATATTAGGGATGATATAGTGTCTAGGAGTAAAACCTAGACAATAACATATGAAATCATGTCCAATTCCTGAAAATCTCATGAACACATTGAAGGTGATTCATGGGTTTTGTGGGAAACTAGTAAACTCTAGGGTTGAGAATGATTATTCTAGTGAAATATGGTCATAGAAAGTGAATTCTGAAATAATGATGTTTAATGTTATATGAAAGCTTAATTGAAGTTAATTTAGAGCTACATGACAAGTTATGAACTTGATAATATATGGTGTAAATTTCTGCCCTTAAAGTGTTCGCATAAATGCCTCAAAGAAGGCTCAAATCTGAAAATTTGAGTTAAACCGCATGATTGTGATGTTTCGGAAAAGTATGCGAACTATGAATTGAAAAGAGTTCTAAACATGTCTTGGTTGAACTCTATAGGGAAGGATACCGGAGCTCCAAGCGGAGTAGCTGGTGGCGACTTGCGTTTAAAGAGCATGCACTAAAGGTATGTAACTTGACCCGTTACATTAAACGAATTGTTGTTAAATTATACGAAGTTTCGTTGTAGGGTAGTTATGGTGTTGATTGTACAACCATGATCGTTACTTGACTTAATAGGCTTAGAGTGACAAGAAACCGTTTGGTAGTCATCATATTGGAGGATTCCACAAGATGAGCCAAACGGGTTGATTTGTTGTGTAAATTATTGTACTAGTGTTTTAGAGAGTTAAAAAGGCGATAACAATCACAAGAGCATTAAGCCATGAGATTGGTAAAGAAATGCGGGTGATAATAAGCCCCGGATGTTGGGTATAAAGTGCCATAAGCTTCCTAGTCAAATGATAGAGAAATGAGTAAAGTTAGAACGGGTCGAATAATAAATTTATGCGTGACAAATGTTTCGTAATATAGCTAATTGGCCTTTGTTATAGTTGATAAAGGACATAATAGAATGCGAGAAATTAACATGTTGGTTTGATAGAACGAGAGATCCGAGAATTTGGTTTGGCCAAACAAACAAAACAACCAAATCATGAACTTACAGGGAATTTGGTTTGGCCAAACAAACAAAACAACCAAATATGACTATCGGGATATCTTTGTGGTCCCATGCATTAAACCTCCATACTGATCAGGCATGGAAGCAATCTATGGAACTTATTAAGATACATCAATCCTCATATGGCGCTTTTATCATACTGTCTGGTTTTCGCAATCGATAGAGATTGAAGAGATATTAACTATATATGCTGACGCACTTCTTCTAGGGGAAGGATACTTCTAGAATTCTATGATTAGGGGTTTCTGACAGGAACAGAGGAAATGATTCTCATGATTTTGCCTGTAAGTTTTACCTTACACTTAATATCTAGGGTTCTTACGGGGAAATATTTCTAAAAGTTTGCTAAGCTTATGGTCTTATGAGAGACTTAGCGATATCTGAAACCAAACGTAACTCTTAGCAATAAAATCACAATAAGGAATTTATCTAGTGTCATTATTAATGTGAACTGCCTCTAATCATTCATTAGGAGGGTTATACGCCTCCATTCCTAAACCTTTTTCACTTAGCTGCATAATTCTTTGACAAATTTAGGGCAGTCTCAGCTTTGACTGGTTATTTCTTAATCTATACCATGTGAGTAGCTGAGGTAGATCCATAATGGACTTATAATAAGCAGGCCTTGAAACCTTAATGTGCCCTCTTATTGCCGTTATTAACCACCAATAATTATTGTATAAGCTTAGATTTTGGTTAAATTGAATAGGGTACTATCTCAGCCAATGAATCAACATTTGCGACATACTGTCGACAGTCTAGAACTTCTATGGTGAGAGTCAGAAAATTCTTATTCCCTCTTTTTTCCATCTTGTGATGCGGATAATAGGTTTTTCCTAATAAGGTCCTTAAAACTTGGACCATTCTATATTGTATAAGAGAATCTTTCTTGTGGACTTCATTAATGTCCTCATCAATTAAGGGTATTGCCATCGAACTATTGTGATGCATACCTTACCATGTCCTTTCCAGCATAACCGCTGATACACCTAATGGATCCTACTTCATTCAACAATTTCCTGCAATTGATGGCCCCTTCTTACTATTATAGTCTCTTGACTTCCAAGAGACGAAGTACTTTTAAGTACATCCTAAAAAAATGGGGCTCCTTGCCATATACGCTTTTGTTGGGTTTATTCTTCGCATTTGAAGTATGAATAAAGCTCTTCTTATGAGCAGCGACATGTGTTCTAGAGCAAGCAGCATTCGGCTTCTTGAACCCTTTCATGACTTTTCTCATAGCCTTTCTAACAGCTGGGTTAATCACAGTCTCGGAGATTTACTCCATTAACATTGAGGTTCACGTTTGATGTGCCATTAACATTTGTCGCATCTTAGCTTTGCGACTGTTGTTTATCTTTTCCGAGTTTTCCTTGCTCGGAGCTTTGGTATTAAATACCGATCTCAGCAGGTACATAGGCAATCCATACCCTATGTCTCCCTGGATTGTCAAGGCTTACCATAAGGAGTCTTGATAACTACTTGCTTCTTATTACCCATAATATGGGCTTGGTTTTAAGACGACCATTCCATTCTTATCACTACATCGAGTTTCCTTTAATTTCAATGGAAACAAGGACAGCGGAAAGAATGGTTCCTAATGGATATAAAACATCCATCTATTATTGCAGAAGCAGTCTCTGAGGTACTGTCGGCCAATTCTACTTTATACTTAACGCTTAGAGTTTTATCAGGTAGATCTAATAATTTACAAGGTCTATTGTCTACGAAAGACTTATCTGAACCTGAATCAATTAATACTCTAGCATGAGCGTTATTGATGAAGAAAGGACCCGTTGTGACATTGTCATCCTGAATAGCCTCTTGAGCATCCATTTGAGAGCCTCCAGCTTTGGTCTTCTTAGCCTCTCCAGGCTTCTTGGTTTCATTTGGGCAATTTGTTTTGACGTGCCCTATTTCATTGCAACCATAGCAGGTTGCGTCCTTTATGTCTTGGCACTCCAAAGTCTGGTGCCCTTTCTGATTACAAATCTCACAAGGCCTAGCTTGTGACTCTAAAGTGCACTTCCCTTTAGTTGCCTCCTATGGGCAGCGGGTCTTCATGTGCCCCTTCTCGCCACAGCCATAGCATGTGGCGTCCTTCAGGTTCTTGCATTCATAGGTCTTGTGATCCATCTCTTTACAGATGACACATCCCGTGGTCTGTTCAAAATAATTTTCGAAGTGCTTCTTCCCGTAGGTTTTACATTTGGGTTTTGCCTCTTTCAGCTTGGACTGGTTATAGTTTGAACCTGTCTTACCCTTTTTGTAACCTTTATTTGGGGTATTATCGCACTTTCGCTTATGATCCTTTAATACACGGTCCACGACGTTGTTTACGGCTGTACCTATCATAGCCTGTAACTCGGTGCTCGTTAAGTTTAGTCTTGCATCATTATTCTGATCAGCTGGATGATTGTGAGCTTCAGATGGGTCAGCCATGGTGAAGCTTTGAAGGCTACAAACCAAGTAGTAATAATTGGTTTAATTATAGTGAATTGTCGAATTTGATGATTAAATAGCCATGGTACAAATAAGCCACATAGGCGAATAGATAGTATTAAATTTATTTGATTATGTTTTGCCTAGGTTTTTAAATAAACCATCTTTGGCGTTTTAACGGAATATAATCTTTCATATCTATAGACAGGGGACATAAGTCACGACTGTCAATGTCGTACCGACATTTTATATAGCACAAGGGCTTGTTCCAAAGGACTTTTGATGGCACAGAGGCCTTGTCAGTAGGAAATTTTAAAACATAATCAATGATTCCTTTGGATTGGAAAATTTCATAGTTCATTGTCTTGACAAGAAGTTATGAAATAAAACTATCTTTTTATGTACATATCCTTGCCCGTAGGCATACATTCTAAATGAATGTTTTGATGTATGCATCATGTTCGACGTTTATTAGTCATGATTCCTCTTGATCATTTATGCTAAATAAGGGGTTTGAAAGAATTCCTAATATAAGGGTGACAGGTGTGATTTTATCGCATCACCCGTTGTCAGGAGTGTTAACACGTTTTCAGGTGTTTAACAAGGATTTGAATCTCTTTTAAACAGGTCTTACCACCATTGCTAGGTCTTTATTGACCTTCAAGCTAGGTTATACCTTTTTAAGATTCTCTTTAATATATATACTGGCAGAAAAGAATGATATTTATTTTATTATAATCATCCTAAATTTAATTAAAATATAATTATGGCACAAAAAGCCAAGTCACAAGGACAAAATTATAAGCCAAGGCTTGAATCAGAGTTCATTACCTTTTCTTGACAGGGAGTTGTAGGCTACGACTGTCTTTAGTCTCAGAGGACGTTAATTATAGCCCGTAGGCATTTCCCTTCTAAGGGATGTTTATGGTATGATCATCTTTTCAGATGTTATTAGTCGAGATCGTATGGATTCTACCGACTATTATGCTTGGATGTAGTCCAACATCTTTAGACAGGGGTCAAAGACCACCACTGTCGTTGTCTTATTGGACAACAAGTTTAGCCCGTAGGCACTTCATCACTAACGGATGTTTATAATATGATGATCTTATAGGATGATATAAGCCATGATTTCTGGATCCTTAGGCCAAATTAGGAAATTGAAAGAATCCAATATAAGAATGACTGTTGTGATTTTCTCGAATCGCATTTGTCAAGAGTGCTAACACGTTCTTAGGTGTTAACAAAGATCTGAATCTCTTGAATAGGTTTTACCATCTTGGCCATGTCTAAAATGACATGTAGGCTAGGTTTTACCTTTAATATTCTTTTTAATATTAAGTGCAGAACAATCCTAAATTGAGATGTCAGCAAGGATCTGAATCTAATTGAGGAACTACCATCTTGGCCCTGTCTTAAAATGACACGTGGCTAGGTCTTGCCCTTTTCAGATTTTGCCATTTTATTATAATGGTAGATCTTATAAAAGGAATGTTGAAATTAAATTTAATCATTCCACTATATAAAAAAATACAGATGTGCCCTAGATGGGACTTGAAAGGAATAATGTTATCCTCGAAGGGACTGAAAGAAAAATATGTCCTCATAAGGACTATTAAGGAAACGATCTTCAGCAAAAGGAGTTTTCTTCTTTACTTCATTTCTGAATGTTTTCTCTCTGGATGCATGTTTCATCCTAGCCGCGGTACGAAGCTCAGCATTTCAAGGCTCCGGGTGTGGAGAATTTCTAATACGGCTTCTTCGTTTGGCGACGTATCCAATATATATATATATATATATAAATTTGGAAGCAGTGATTTACATATTAGGATTGAGAGTATTCCTATGTTAAGTCTAGACTCAGAAGGTCAAGGAATGTGCTACTGTGTCATTGAGATTAAACACATAAGGATAGTGTTTAATTCACTCAATGTTGGCTCTGATACCAACCTGTCACACCCCGATATTTCCACGTATTACCGGTGGGCCCGGTGGGGAGTATCATGACGTAGTTGATATCATCATAGTCAAACAACACAAATTATAAATGCACAGCGGAAGCAAAGATAAAATATATTACAAACCGATAAAAAGTAATATCAAAGTATTACAAACGGAATGTAAAAGATCCACAGGTGGATCAAAAGATAAAAAGAAACTTTGTTCAACAGACTTTAAGGCATCCAAGTTTGCGAGACTCTTATTGATGCTAAGGAGAGGCCAGCCTATTACGAGTAGTACCTGCACTTAACCTTTTTGGGAAAATACGCCAGTTTACACTGGTAAATACAATTAACTGACTCATTTTGAAAAGTTTAATAAAATTGATTTGAATGCACGTGGCACAAAACATTTTATAACTTGGGATAATTATTTGAATATAATACTTGTAAAAGAATTACATGTTCCTTATGCGTTCAGTAGCCCGATCCGTAGACCGGGTTAAAGATCAATAGACACACCACAATATTTGTTTAGGCACTGACGGGTGTACGCCTACACCCCGTGCTTAGGTCGTGGCCATTTCGTAAAATGATGCCAAGGATATCCGGGACATGGTCATTAACCCCCCAAAGGCTTTAAGCAAACAATACATTTCAAAACGGGGCATATCAATGATTTAACCTCTATTCGATTAAAGATTCAATGCCCGACCAAGCGGTATTTTATATACCATACCCCAAGCCCGTATAGGGAAAATAAGTTAAAAGTATTTACCTGAGCAAATTTATACAATTTATCCCAGCCGTATACCACCAAGCAAGTACAGATAGCTTTTACTGGGCTCCTAAATCTGGAACGAAGGTTTTATTAACCTATTAGACTCCTAACGGGTCTTATTTAAGTTGAAACTTAGACCGGTTAGTTTTAAGGAAAGGTTTACGGTTCAAAACGCATGATTAAGCGAAGACCGGAATAGAATGTGATTTTGACCTGACAAGTTTGGAGACTTGTATAATATGGGTACACTAAACACATTCTGGATTTTGAGGCAAAAATGATAAGGTTTGACCCGTTTCGGTTAATTTATGCAAACTAGTTACATAAGCCGTACCGAACGCGAAACATGCGTAACGGGTAACCATAAGAGTCATATACATGTTTCCTAAGTTAATATGCCTTAAATATGTTGTGATATCAGTAAGATACCTTCCGTTATGCCCGAAATGA
Organism: Helianthus tuberosus; assembly: GCA_030545235.1. Taxonomy (NCBI): domain Eukaryota; kingdom Viridiplantae; phylum Streptophyta; class Magnoliopsida; order Asterales; family Asteraceae; genus Helianthus; species Helianthus tuberosus. The sequence continues at coordinate 31,706,457 of CM060359.1, forward strand.
TTTTAAACTTAAACCATGCCCTGTAAGGGCATTTTGGTCATTTTAAGGGTTATAAAAGAGTTTAAATATTAACCTGAGTTACAAGTCTGATATAATCAGTAAAAATACTTAATTTAATAAGTTATAACAGTAGGGTATTATATATATGTGAAATTTATTAATTATAACCATACTATGCACCGTAGGGGCATTTTGGTAATTTCACATAAGCCTAAAAGGTCAAAACTGGAAATCTGAGTTTAAAACTTTTGCTTACTGTTAAAATATAAAAATTTACTGAATATATCAGTAGGCACCAAACCTTATATGTTTAAAATAGTTTTAATACATACTATGCGTTAAAACGCTTAAAAAGACGATTTGGAGCTATTTCCAGAAGGCTCAAAATAATTTATTTATCATATTGGATCAGTAGAAAAAGGTTTGGGGTCAAAAGGATTTGTAAAACTCACTTTATAGCCAAAAGGGCAAAACCGACAATAACCGAAACAAGCTTAGAACTCTAAGTTATGCTTAGCCTAAAAATAAATAAAAATCTTCAAAAATACAAAAATATTATTTTATATCAGTGGGTAAAAAGTTTGGTATTAAAAATAGGGTTTAGATAGGCTATACGCTAATTACACCGTTTAATTAATAAAAAGCTTTTCATTTACGCTAATGAGCATAACTCCTAATCTAGACCTCAAACTGATGTCAAATTTTAGGGACAAGTTTATAAATCAGTAATAAAGATTATTGTCCTCTCACATTTTCAAAATTCTCGATTTAGGGTCAAAAGGGCATAATGGTCAACATTTAAGCATATAACGTAAAACATGTAATTGAATAGGATAACTAAGGATCCAAGTTGTATAACCTCAGAGGGTTATACTAACCTATAACATGATCCTAAAGGAATCCTAAGGCATATCTAAACTAAGCTAAATCGGGTCAGAACTGAAAGTCAAAGCAAAAGTCAACTTTTGCGACTTTCGGTTCCGAACCGAGCCTATACTTAGAATTGTCGGGTTGAACATGCTTAGACATGTTCAACTAATATTTACCAAGTTATTAAAGTGAGAAAACTGATTTTATGATTTCTTATGTTAATAGTTATGAATTTATTTAAAACTAACCCATTTGACTTTCATTTGACCCGACAATTTAACTAAGTAAACGTGGTAATTAGGAGGTGCCCTTTTGAGGGTTAAACACCTACCTAATTACGGTCACGTAGCCATGTTTGATGCGAACAATGGCTTAACCATTTAAAAGCCAAAGCGTTTATCGCAAACGCTTGACTTTTCGGCTTAAAACGCTAAATAATTAAACTAGGCATGAAGGAACACTTACAAAGGGTCCAAAGGACAGAAGGAGGTTCACAAGAAGCTCAAGATCCTCCAAGAATTAGAGAACAAGCAGAAATGGAATGAGGTGTGAATGAAAGCCAAGATCAAGTGGGTTTATATAGGATTTCAAGAACCGTTAGGATCGTTTCTCGTAACCCGTGCTTCAATCTTGGCCCTCCATGTGTGCCCAAGGTTTCTAAATACAATGGGTGTTGAAAACCAGCTCATGGTATTGAGAATTTTACCTAAAATCCCTTGAAAAATGACAAAAATGCTGAAAATATGAATCTGCCCAGACCTGGGCGTAGGCTACGGTGCAGGGGGCGTAGCCTACGGCCTGCACAGCTCAAACAAGCTTTCAAAAGTGCAGTTTTTGTCCCTGCTTGCATAATAATGTGTTTCTGACACATCTAAGGTCTGTTAACCTCATTTCAAGGCTCTAAAATGATGCCTAAATATAGGGGACATGAAACATGTTCAAAAACATGTCGGATGTCGGTTCGTTTGGCCGTACGGTCACGTTGTTCGTCTAATTACGACGAAACACAGACGGACGCGAAAAGCGATCCAACCTACACGATGAATGGAATTTTATCAATCCAAACACTAAAATAAAATATTTTATTGCTTACATAAAGTTTTGGGTGTCCGGATATATTCAGAATGTGAGATATGCGCGAAAATGCAAACTTGTGCACTTTTTGACACTTTTAGTCCCTGCATGACATAAAAGTTTATTTTTGCGCACCAAACACCTCTAAGCCTATATCTAAGCTATATAAAGGATAAATAGGGTATATTTAACTCATTGTCACATTACGGAAGGTTCGATTCTATAAGAATCGACATACTTTTGCAGTTTGACGCAATTAGTCATTTAATTGCGCAAAGTAGCTCGAAATGCCGTTTAATGATATCCAAGTCTTCCATAGCCCATAATGATCATTCCCAAGCATATACTTAAATATTACTACGCTCCCGTTCGCTTAAATGGTCACCGAAAGGCGTAGATTCAAAAGTTGACGCTTTAGGCCCCTCTATTGCGCAAACTTGCGCATCTCATCATTTAATAGCATTGAAGCCTCATTTAATCCATATTAGGCATTCTTGAAAGTATTATTGAACATCACGATGCTTCGGGTTTGCTAAAAGGTCATTCAGAGGTATAATTAAACATATTGACACTTTTAGTCCCTCTAACTTGCAAAGTTGCGCGTAACTTTACTTATAGGCATAAAAACCTTAGATGGCCAATAGTTGGCATTCCCGAGAGTATAATCAAATATCATGAAGCTCCCGGTTTGTTAAATGGTCACTCAGAGGTAAGAATTAACACGTTGACACTTTTAACCCTTTATTGCGCAAACTTCCAATTAATTACGCAAACGGCTACACTCGATTGACAAGTGGCTCATTTATGAATATAATCATCGTGAGAGGTTATTTGGAAACTTATTTTAGGTATGCTAACACTTTCAGTCCTTTTATTATCAAAGTTTTTGATTTTTCGAAAAATTAGTCCCTTAAATTCAACATTGGACTTTATTAGGGTTTATTACACGTGTCAATACATCATTGGACGTGATTTTACGAGGTGTTACAGAAAGGCGGAAGCTAAAGATGCCCTTCTTTCTGAGGAGCATAGAAACTGGAAAAAGATCTGTGAGAAAGATAATGCCGAGAAGATGGGTCTCCGCAATGTTTTCAACAATCTCAAGGCTGAGGTTGAGAAGCTGAAAAAACAAGATGCGGAGATTGAAAAATTGAAGCAGGAAAAGGCGGATGCTGAAGCCGCGCGAGATGAAGCACGTTCTCATAGGGAAAGGAGTGAACAACGAGAGGTACATACCTGCGCAACTCTTGCCCTTAGAGATAAGGATATAGAAGAACTTACTGCTTTGCTGTCTGAGTAGGAACAACTTCAGGTGGAAGTTGAATCTGTCAAGAAGACCCTGGAGCTTGCGCAGGCTGAGAAAGCTGAAACTTCCCGCCGCCTTGCCGAAAACGAAGAGAAGTTAGAAACTTTCGAAACTGCTCGGGCGACAGCGGAAAGTGAGCTTGAACCGTTGAAGAACGACATGCTATGGTTGAAAGAGCGTGGAATCGCGAATGTAAGTTTCTTCCTGTTTATGACTTTTTAAGGTGTGCTGCGCTTTTCCTTATATGCTTTCTTGTTTTTATAGGTTGCTGAATCAGTGTTGAATTCTGAAGAGCTAGACAAAACGGTTGCGTGCTTGGCGGTTGCTGCGCGAAATGATGGATATGCTCAAGGATATGCGGAATGCTCGCACCATGTGGTTAACGCTTTGAAGGTTGATTGGGATACTAGCAGAGCTTCTACGCATGGTGTTAATACTGATGCTGCCCTTGCAACTATGAAAACATAATTCAACAACTTACAGCTTCCTGTTATGGATCTTATTAACGTTGAGTTGCAATCTGAAGATCCTGTAGCGCAACTGAGAGAAATCTTCCCAGATGGAGAGAATGAAGATGAAGACTTAGCATAGGTTTTCTTTTGTAGTTGTATGAACAATTAGCTTTTAACTTTTGGGATGTGGATCCCTGTTTTTTCAATGCGCTGCCGCGCAAGTAATGTTTACTGATACACTGCCGTGTATATTGATAATTTTTAAGGCGTGTGATGTGCCAGAAGTAGTATGATATGTGTTTTAATTTACAATATTTTGCATGAGTACAATTGCTTTAATTAGGTAAGGCGAATAAAGGTGGTACTAAGCTCATGTGTGAACGTAAGGTCTTGCGCAGTGTGAGTGATCGCTGACCGTTCATGAGGCTTAAATTGTATTTACCATAATGTTTTTGCGCTAACCAAAAGAAATTGCATGCATTTTGTAAAAAACACATAAATAATAGAAACTTTGTGTTTTATTCATGGATAAGGCGCTGAGGCCGTACAAAGTCTATTTTTAGAATAATTACATGAGACTTAACTTACACTGTAGTCCTTGCTGAGAATTGATAAACTATAGAGCTTGATCATCCTGCAAGGAGACTATAGAACTGCTAGTTAATTCTTCGCCTTCTTACTCGGGCCCTCCTCGCCGCGAGTAATTTGTTTTATCTCTTTGCGCACATTTTGCAACAGGTGAGTAAGCTCACCGCTTTTAAGTAGGGTTTTAAACGAACTGAACGTTCGGCGAACAGTGTGTGAACTGTTCGGCGGGAAGTTCGTTTATGTTCGTTCGTTAATAAACGAACGAACACGAATAAGATGTTTCGTTCGATTAACCAAACAAACGAACACGAACAAAGGTCTCGTTTGTTCGATTACGTTCGTGAACGTTCGGTAATATGTTCGTTCGTTTGTTTGTTCGTTTATATACGTTCGTGTTTGTTTGTTTGTTTATGTTCATTAGTTATTTTTTTTAATTTTTCAATTTTTCTTCTAGCTTTAATTCCCCCAAAAAATTAATCAATTTCCCTCCAAACTTTTTTTCCCTCCTAATCTTTGTTTCCCTCTTAATATTTCCCTCCATAATCTTTTTTCCCTCCTAACCTTTCCCCCCTAATTTTTCTTTCCCCAATACACATTAACTCTACCAAAAAGAATAACCAGTCATTTTACGAGACTATACCTAGGGTTATAAACTTATAGTCTGAGTCTTTAAAGCAAGTCTTGCTTCATACCACTGTATCCACGGTTCCTCCATCATCGCTCTAGTCGACTTCGCGCCATCATCTCATCGATCATCATTAATATTCATTCTAATCACGTAAGTTTGTTACAAGTCTTGGATTAATTTAGTTTTATTTTCATGCTGAATCTTGATTTCTCATAGGGTTATAATCTGAGTCTTTAGTGCAAAGGGGTTTTGGTTTCTTTGTTTGTATCAACATTATGTAGATCTTCTATTTTATTTTATTTTATCTAAACTTAAAGCATGAGACCTGGATGAAAACTGTCTAGATAGAACAGAAAAAATAGTGAAAATGATGAAGTTTGTTCTAGAAGATTTGAATAAAATTTCAGTTTTAATGGATTAAATCATTCAAATGGGTTTTTTGTAATTCAATCTTGAGGAAAATGAATTTTGTGTTGTTTGGTGTTCATCTTTGTGAGCTGTGTTTGACAGAGAAGGAGAACAAAATGTCTATTGATTTAGTATTGTCCCATTTTTCACTATTCGATAATAATGAATTACATGCTTTTATGTATATGTTTTAACTATTCTATATTTACATTGTAGATGTCTGATGGCTCATGTAGTGGCCCCTTTTTCTTTGATGAAGATCAACATTTAGACATACGTTCATCGTTTGATTCTATTGAATTTCAATCAAGTGCCGATACTCCATCAATGGAAAGTAATCCAAAAGTTGTTATTATTGACGAAGAGGTCAATGAAGCTCTAAATCCAGCAACTACTGGTACAGAGGAAGCAAATGCATGTAATAAAGGGGCAGAACCATTCTGTAAGAAGAAAAGGAAATCGACTTCAACTTGTTGGGAACGGAAAATTTCCGTGAGGTAACTTCGAATGGAACTATAATGACTGAGTGCATCCATTGGAAGTTTGAGGTCAGTTAAAACTAAATGTTTTGCCTAGAAAATCAAATTCTACATCAGTTCAGAATTGGAAGTTTGATAATGCTAGGATGAGAGAAGTTATAGCTCATATGATCATGATTCATGAGTTGCCATTTAATTTTGTTGAATATGATCTCTTCAACGTGGTAATGAAGGAAGCTAATCTGGCATTCAATAAGATCTCACGTGCATCAGCTAGCCAAGATTGCATTTCTAGTTATGACATTGGAAGGAAAAGAATTCAAAAACTTTTAAATACAGTCAGTCGTGTTAGCATTACAACTGATATGTGGACTTCAGTTCAGAATATTCATTACATGGTTGTCACATGCCATTTTGTAGACTCGTATTTTCAGTTACGTAAATGCATTTTGAATTTTGTTGATATACCTCCACCATACACTGGTCTTGGTATCTATGATTGTCTTTTCAAGTGTCTAAAAGAGTGGAAAATTGAGAAGAAGGTGGCTACTTTGACAGTCGACAATGCTAAAACTAACGATGTGTTTGCTAAGAAGTTAATGGAAAACTTAAATCTTCAAAGTAAGCATGGTATTGATGGGAAATTATTTCATGTGCGATGTTGTGCACACATTCTTAACTTGTTGGTACAAGATGGTTTAACTGAAATTAAAGATATAATTCACAATGTTCGTGAAAGTGTGAAACATGTGAGCGCTTCTCCGGGCCGGTTGCATATCTTTGGTGAGCTTTCAAAGCAACAACAAATGCCTAACAAGCATCTAATCTTAGAAGTTAGTACTCGTTGGAATGCCACATATGCCATGTTATCTTCAGCCTTGGAGTTTAAAGACGTTTTTGAAAATTATGCCGACCGAGAAAGTTCATACAAGACTTTGCCGAGTGATGATGATTGGAAAAAAGTTGAAGATGTTTGCTCTTTCTTAGCATTTTTCAATGAGGCTACAAAAATAATTTCAGGTATTACTTGTCAAAAATTTTTAATTCTTTTGCTTAAAGACTAAGTTATATCAAATATAAGTAATCAAAAGTATTGTGGTTTTATTTAGTGTTTTTTAATCTTGTAGGCTCCGAATATCCAACATCAAATTTATTTCTTGTGGAATTATATGGGATAAAAGAGGCATTGGATAAGGTAGCATTGGATGAGAATGATTGTATGAGAGGTATGGCTTCTGAGATGAAAAAGAAATTTGACAAGTATTGGAGTTCGACTAATTTGTTGATTTCAGTTGCTGCTATTTTAGATCCTAGATACAAAATGGAATTAATTAATCTTTCTTTTTAATCTATTTATTCTAAGGATAAGGCCGAACAAGAGAAACAATCAGTTAAATACTATTTACAATAATTGTTTAAAGAGTATGTTGAGGCTTCCAAAGAACCCAATGTTGGTTCATCTACAAGTGTAAACGATGGGAGCGGTCCAAGTGGGAGTAGAAATGGTTCATCTAGCTTTACTTCTTCTAGATTTGGGAAGAGTATCAAGTCCGGTAGTGCAAAATATAATCAACATATTAGAAGTGTTGATTGTGTTGAAAGTGCAAAGTCAGAATTAACAACTTATTTGGAAGGAGTATGCATTACTGAGCCAGGTGTAAATTTTGATGCGTTGCAATGGTGGAAGGATAATAAACTTAAGTATAAAATTCTATCTAAAATGGCTGCTGATATCCTAACTATTCCAATAACCACCGTTGCTTCAGAATCAACTTTTAGTGCTGGTGGAAGGGTTAATGTAACAACTCTCATCAAAAGTTATATTTATTTAAACAAATTGTCCAATAGGAAACCCTAATTGAGAAACCCAAGTGATTCTGTATAATCCCTAAAATTTTCAGAACATTTGGAATCAGGATTAGCGCCCCTAAAACTAAGGGGGGGGGGGGTAAACCCTATTCGGTAATATCTTAATAGTTTGCTGTCGAAAATTCGAAATAATACGAAACCAACTCAGCAAGCCTACTAGGACACAAGGCTACCCTAGGGTAGATGGGTACCCCAGGCGAGACGCGACAGAAACCGGGACATCTTCCGCGACACGCGGGAGATGTCAATTTCAGGTATAAATACAGGGGCTTGGGACTTGATTTCTGGCTTCAGTTCGACGTTAACACTCTTTACGTACACAAAGTTAGACACTATTTACTACAAAAACACACACTGATCACGTAGTGCTGCCACAATTCAGGGTAATAACTCGATCGCTGCTACGATTCAATGTCCGATCGATTAAACTATCCAATGGATGTTTAAGTGCTGCCCACATTAGGGTTTATGCTTTGTCATTCGTCGTTAAATCGATGGATGTTTAAGTATCGCACTTTTTCATTCGTTGTGAAGGTTGTAATCTCGTGAGTTATCGTAAATGCTGTATTAAGTTACTAACCTAGTTTGTGTGCATGATTATTTAAACTAGGTTATCAAGGTTAATCAGTAGGACAAGCTCTGTTAAATCTGCAAAGTGAGTCATTCTCTTTTTATCAAATCTATTTACAAAAGCATGTTTATTTCAAAGTTATAATTACGGGGATTAAGTCTTTGTAATCACCAAATTACAGCCGGTATGTGGGGTTTTGTATACATTACTTGATAATCGTCACCATTGGGGTAGCCAATGGGGGATATGACCATAGTCACAGATCCGGTCGAGTGACAAATACCGTGGGTAGTTGGTTTGATATCAGAAACATTGTAATCGCTCTTAATACTGTAAATTATAACAAACGAGTCGTTTTAGAAAATAGAATGATTCACTCAGTATTTCCCACAGACAAAACCTTTTTCAAACATGTTTCAGGTGATCTGTTGTGATCCAGGAAAAGTGCCGTGAAGCACTATCAGCTTAAGGAAGTGGCTCAGTATAAAATAAAGAAACATGTTTTGTAAAATAAAAGATTTCCTTGTGAAATCTCAAGATTGTACATTATCGGGGTTTATCCCGAGTTGTGAAATAAAAATAATCGGGAAATATTTCAGCTTTAAAAAGATCCTGAAGAAACTTCCGCTGTTAATTAAATACCACGGGATTTCTGTCCCACGGCTCCTGAAACGGGTCAAACCGGGTCGGGGGCCGTGACAGAAATAAGGTGGTATCAGAGCCACTGATTTAAGCCTATTAAGTATTTAGAAATACTTAATTTTACTGATTACCAATTATGTGATTATGTGTTTTATTAATTGATTATTTGTTAATTACAGTATGGGTAAACAAAAGCTATCAAACATCTATCTTAAACTAGATAAGTCATCCAACGAGAAGGGAAGTTCATCCCAAACAAAACCTTATATAATTCCTGAAGAATGAATGTTTGTGAGAAAAGCACAATATGAAGAACCACTTTCTCCTAATAGAAGAAGTTTGATTATTAGGAAAAGTCAGGAGGAAATAAGGAAAAACCGAGAGAAGAAAGTTAAACAAGAAACCCAGGACTTAATCAATAAATCACCTTGGGAGGACAAATTAGATGAGAAATGGGCAAATCTTTATATGCTAGCCACAGTAGCAGAAAATGCAAATCTCTAAATACTCAAAAGTTTTAGCACTTTTATTTTCCAGAAACCTTATTTAGTAAATAAATAAGTTTACAGTAAATCGTAGTATAATTTACTTGTCAGTTGTTTTATGGATGCAATAATATTTATGGGTTATCTATAAAATTTTGTTATTTTAACATTTGGTATGTATTTTGCATATATGCCAAACATCATGAATGAGATATCAGAAGGTTTAGAAGATCTTAACCTCTATCCCGTTAAGATAGAAGTTTCCAAGGAATTCACCGGTTACTTCGATGATAAAGAAGAACCCATGGAATTTCAATCCAAACCACTGGCAAAACCTAAACCCAAGAAAAGAAGCAGATTTGTGGGCTGGATGCGTGTACGTAGGAAAAAGCCAGCAACAAGAAAGGTTACTACAATTGAAGAACCAAAAGACAAAGGAAAAGGGGTAGAAATTGAGGAAAATATTAATCAAGTAGAGATAGAAGCTGAGAAGAGTTTTAAGCAAACAGAAATAGAAATCGGAGAAAGTTCTAGACAGAAACAGAAAATGACTCCCTGGGAAGTTTTAGATCATAAATTAGTAATGAGTGACCTCATCGGACCTGCTGATGGAAACCTTGAACCAGCCAATCCAAACCTTATATTTACTGAAGATCTTTTCAGCTACCCACTAGAAGCTCCAATCCCAATCAATCTGGAACCTGCTATTCCAGATCCTATTGTCCAACCTCAACCACTACCAGTAGAATTAGATGAATGGTGGACAACTGATTGGCAATACCAAAATCTTTTAAACAACCCTGATACATTTTTCCCACAAGTTGACCCAGAACCTCCACTATACCCAACTATGAGCCCGGAGAATCTGACGGAACTTCGTCTTTGGGGCGAAGAGTTAATTGATGCAGGAAATAGGGTTAGGGATATTGGAGAAAGAGTTACTTGGAAGTATGACGAAAGGGAGCGTCGTTTTTAAGAAATTAGCTGACCAGATAATGGGAGTTTGCAGGAATATGTGTTAATAAATAATCATAATAACCAGTATGTGTAATAACTTAACAATAAAACGTTGTATGATAATCATGTGTACGAGGCATAATATAATATATAGAAATGAAACTTGGGAAATCGATAATTTTTGGTTATACATGTTAATGTGATTATGTGCAAACTATTTTATTATATTTATATTTATACTAATTATTTATATAAAATTAATTATCAGATGGCAAACATTGGTAACGAACCAATAAATGAGGTTAATCAGTCTGAGCAACATCCAGGAGATCAATATATGACTAGGCAAGATATCGAAAATATTGTTGCTCAAGGGATAGCCAATGCTATTCCAGCCATCGTTGCTGTTGTAAAGAATCCAATCGAACCGCAACAAATTGTTCCTAGTAAACGTATTTCTGAAGATAACTTCAGTAATAGTGTAAACGGAGGCAATGATCATGTTAACCATAATGGGGAACCACATCAAGCTCCATTTCCTAAGAAAATGAAAACTGCAACACCTGGTTGCACTTTCAAAGAATTCCTTGCTTGTAAACCCACTGAATTTGCAGGCAATGAAGGAGCAACTGCATCACTGCGTTGGTTAGAAAAAACCGAAGCAGTCATTGCAATAAGTAAATGTGCTAAAGATGATCAGGTTATGTACGCATCAAATCTCTTCAAGGAATGAGCACTCGAATGGTGGAACACTGTGTTACAATCAAAAGGAAGAATAATAGCCTATGCCATGACTTGGGAATAATTTAAGGGTTTTGTAGAAAGAAAATTTTGTCCCGAGTATGAAAAGGAACAGATGACAAATAAGTTTCTAAATCATCGGATGATGGGTGTAGATTGTCGCGGTTATACTTCGACATTCTTTGAATATGCTAGAGTGGTACCAACACTGGCTTCACCAGAACCGGTACTCATTTCTCGCTACATTTGGGGACTGATTAGTGAAATCCGCAATATCGTTAAAGCTGCGAGACCTCGCACTATTGACGATGCTGTAGAATTAGCTAACACCCTGACTGACGAACTGGTACGTACACAAGATGAAAACAAGAAGAAAGAATTGGCTCAGAAAATTACCCAAGGATTTCGTGTGGGTAACAGTAGTAATTTCAAGAGAAGAGGAACTGGGCAATTCTCAACTCCGTCATTCTGCCGAAAATGCAAGAAGAAACATTACGGAAGATGCGATATAACCTGCAATTTTTGCAAAGTTGTAGGACATCGTGAAGAAAACTGCAGAAAGAAAACAATAGTTTGCTATAACTGTGGAGAAAATGGACATTATAAAACAGAATGTCCTAAATTGGGCAAAACCGCAGACAACAAAACCAAGGCGACCGACGGAACTATTAAGAAAAATGCTAGGGCATTTCAGCTGACCACTCAAGAAGCAGAACTCATCCCAGATGTGATAGCGGGTACGTTCTTAGTTCACAACATTTACGCCAAAGTATTATTTGACTCTGGTGCAAACCAAAGTTTTATAAATACTTCATTCTGCCAAGCTCTTAATTTACCTTTAACCAATATTAGGCAGATTTTTACAGTTGAAACGGCAGACGGAAATTCAGTTAAAATAGATAAATTTCTGCAGGAAGAAAATATAGAACTTTTAGGACATAAATTCTCTGCAAACTTATTGCCAATGAAGTTAGCTGAATTTGATGTTGTATTAGGAATGGATTGGTTAGTAACCAACCATGCTCGAATCTTGTGTGATCAGAATTCCATAGAAATTCAATCACCCACCGGAAAAGTAATTAGGATTACAGGAGATAAAACACGTAAGCCCATGAAGTTCATATCAGTAATGAAAGTTGCTAATTATGAACGAAAACAAGGAATAGTATATATGATTTCAGTAATCATTAGTACTAAGGGAAAAGATCTTAAGGAAATACCAGTAGTCTCAGAATACCCAGATGTATTTCCAGAAGAGTTACCAGGGTTACCACCAAATAGGGAGGTAGAGTTTAGGATTCATCTAATTCCAGGAACTACACAGATAGCCAAGGCACCTTATCGGTTAGCACCCACAGAAATGTTAGAACTAAAAACGCAATTAGATGAATTACTAAGTAAAGGATTCATACAACCTAGCTCATCCCCTTGGGAGCGCCAGTATTATTTGTTAAGAAAAAGGATGGTTCAATGAGAATGTGTATCGATTAAAGAGAATTGAATAAGGTTACAATTAAGAATCGATACCCATTACCTAGGATTGATGATCTGTTTGATCAACTTCAGGGGGCTAGATATTTTTCTAAGATAGATTTACGCTCCGGATATCATCAATTGAAGGTACAAGAAGAAGACATACCTAAAACTGCTTTCAGAACTAGGTATGGTCATTATGAGTTTACAATCATGCCCTTTGGGTTAACAAATGCACCTGTTGCATTCATGGACATGATGAATAGGATCTGTAAACCATATTTGGATAAATTTGTAATTGTCTTCATAGACGATATACTTATTTATTCCAAAAGTCAGATAGAGCATTGTGAACACCTTCATGCACTCTTAACTTTGTTAAGAAAAGAAAAGCTTTATGCCAAATTCTCGAAGTGTGAATTTTGGTTACAAGAAGTGCAATTCTTAGGACACATGGTGAATCACGAAGGTATTCACGTAGATCCTGCTAAGATAGAGGCAATTACCAAATGGAAGGTTCCACAAACAGCAATGGAAATTAGAAGTTTTATAGGTTTAGCTGGGTACTATAGACGGTTTATTAAGGATTTTTCCTAGATAGCTGTTCCATTAACTAAGCTAACCTGTAAAGTGGTTAAGTTTGAATGGGGACCAAAGCAAGAAGAAGCCTTTAGAATATTGAAGCAGAAATTAACAAATGCTCCAATCCTAGCTTTACCGGAAGGGTCTGAAGATTTTGAAGTTTACTGTGATGCTTCAAAACTAGGATATGGATGTGTGCTTATGCAACGCAAAAAGGTGATTGCATATGCTTCAAGGCAATTGAAAAAGCACGAAGAAAATTATACGACTCATGATTTAGAATTAGGAGCCGTAATTTTTGCCCTTAAGATTTGGAGACATTATCTGTATGGAAGTAAATTCACTATTTATACAGATCATAAAAGTTTAAGATATATATTTGGGCAAAAAGAGTTAAACATGAGGCAAAGGAGATGGATAGAGATCCTAAGTGACTACGACTGTGATATTCAGTATCACGAAGGAAAGGCAAATGTAGTTGCAGATGCCTTAAGTCGTAAGTATTATGAGAAACAACGACGGGTTCGTGCTCTCAGATTAAATCTACAAATAGATTTAATGGAACAATTGAAGAATGTTCAAACTACAGCAATCAAGGATGATGCTGAAGGAATGAAAGGACGAATAAAGGAATTAGAACAAGGAGCAGATGGAATTTGGAGATTCCACAAAAGTAGAATTTGGGTACCTAAGCAAGGAGAATTAAGACCTAAGATTTTAGAAGAATCCCATAAATCTAGGTATACTATGCACCCAGGAAACAATAAGATGTACCAAGATTTAAGAAAGAACTTTTGGTGGATAGGAATGAAAAAGGATATAGCACGATATGTTTCTAAATGTCTTACTTGTTCACAAGTTAAGGCAGAACATCAGAAACCCTCAGGTCTACTACAACAATTAGAAATGCCTGTATGGAAATGGGAACTTATAACAATGGATTTTGTTACTAAGTTACCCAAAACCAGAAAAGGTAATGATGCGATTTGGGTAATTGTGGATCGATTAACCAAATCAGCTCACTTTTTACCAATGAAAGAAACCTTTAGCATGGAAAGACTGGCAAAATTGTATGTAGATGAAGTTGTATCCTTACATGGAGTTCCAGTCTCCATTGTTTCGGATAGGGATAGTCGTTTTACTTCTCATTTCTGGAAAAGCTTCCAGCAAGCTATGGGAACTCGATTAAATCTAAGCACTGCATATCATCCACAAACAGATGGACAAAGTGAAAGGACAATCCAAACTCTAGAAGACATGCTCCGAGCATGTGTAATAGATTTTGGTGGAAATTGGGATGATCATTTACCATTAATTGAATTCTCCTATAACAATAGCTATCATTCAAGTATTGAAACTGCCCCATTTGAAGCACTGTATGGAAGAAAGTGAAGAACTCCAGTTTGTTAGGCAGAAATAGGAGAAAGTCAATTGTCAGGTCCTGAAATAGTGCAAGAGACGACTGATAAGATTACCCAAATCAAGGAAAGACTGAAGACGGCTCGAGATCGCCAGAAGAATTATGCAGACAATAGATGCAAGCCGTTAGAATTCCAAGTTGGAGACAAAGTACTATTGAAAGTTTCTCCTTGGAAAGGAGTAGTTAGATTTGGAAAGAAAGGAAAGCTAAGTCCAAGGTACGTAGGACCATTTTCAGTGATCCAACGTATAGGACCAGTTGCTTATCGTTTACAACTACCAGAAGAATTAGCAGGAGTACATGATGTATTTCATGTATCCAATCTCAAGAAATGCTTATCAGATGAATCACTGGTAGTACCTCTTCGAGATATAAAGGTAAACGAAAAGTTGAAATTTGTTGAGAAACCTCTTCAAATTGAGGATCGAAAGATCAAGTTTCTCAAACACAAACGACTAGTTTTAGTCAAAGTCAGATGGGATTCAAAGAGAGGAGCTGAATACACTTGGGAGCTGGAATCAGAAATGAAGCGAAAGTATCCTCACTTATTCCAGTAAATCTCGAGGATGAGATTTTTATTAAGGTAGGGAGAATGTAACAACTCTCATCAAAAGTTATATTTATTTAAACAAATTGTCCAATAGGAAACCCTAATTGAGAAACCCAAGTGATTCTGTATAATCCCTAAAATTTTCAGAACATTTGGAATCAGGATTAGGGCCCCTAAAACTACGGGGGGGGGGGGGGGTAAACCCTATTCGGTAATATCTTAATAGTTTGCTGTCGAAAATTCGAAATAATACGAAACCAACTCAGCAAGCCTACTAGGACACAAGGCTACCCTAGGGTAGATGGGTACCCCAGGCAAGTCGCGACAGAAACCGGGACATCTTCCGCGACACGCGGGATATGTCAATTTCAAGTATAAATACAGGGGCTTGGGACTTGATTTCTGGCTTCAGTTCGACGTTAAAACTCTTTACGTACACAAAGTTAGACACTATTTACTACAAAAAACACACACTGATCACGTAGTGCTGCCACAATTCAAGGTAATAACTCGATCGCTGCTACGATTCAATGTCCGATCGATTAAACTATCCAATGGATGTTTAAGTGCTGCCCACATTAGGGTTTATGCTTTGTCATTCGTCGTTAAATCGATGGATGTTTAAGTATCACACTTTGTCATTCGTTGTGAAGGTTGTAATCTCGTGAGTTATCGTAAATGCTGTATTAAGTTACTAACCTAGTTTGTGTGCATGATTATTTAAACTAGGTTATCAAGGTTAATCAGTAGGATAAGCTCTGTTAAATCTGCAATGTGAGTCATTCTCTTTTTATCAAATCTATTTACAAAAGCATGTTTATTTCAAAGTTATAATTACGGGGATTAAGTCTTTGTAATCACCAAATTACAGCCAGTATGTGGGGTTTTGTATACATTACTTGATAATCGTCACCATTGGGGCAGCCAATGGGGGATATGACCATAGTCACAGATCCGGTCGAGTGACAAATACCGTGGGTAGTTGGTTTGATATCAGAAACATTGTAATCACTCTTAATACTGTAAATTATAACAAACGAGTCGTTTTAGAAAATAGAATGATTCACTCAGTATTTCCCACTGACAAAACCTTTTTCAAACATGTTTCAGGTGATCTGTTGTGATCCAGGAAAAGTGCCGTGAAGCACTATCAGCTTAAGGAAGTGGCTCAGTATAAAATAAAGATACATGTTTTGTAAAATAAAAGATTTCCTTGTGAAATCTCAAGATTGTACATTATCGGGGTTTATCCCGAGTTTTGAAATAAAAATAATCGGGAAATATTTCAGCTTTAAAAAGATCCTGAAGAAACTTCCGCTGTTAATTAAATACCACGGGATTTCTGTCCCACGGCTCCTGAAACGGGTCAAACCGGGTCGGGGGCCGTGACAGTTATCGATCCACATCGTTCCGCTTTAGGAACTAAGATGGTGGATATGCTCATTTGCGGGGCGGATTGGTATCGTCATTATTACGGGCTGCAAAAAAAGAAAAAGAAGGTAACTTTTATTTGTTTTCAACTTTAATATTTGTTTTCTTATCATGGTTAACTTATATTCTTTAAAAATTATAGGAATATGAAGACGTTGTATATGTTGAGCTTCCGTGAAGAACGAGAAGTTAAGAACTATGATTTCTTTTGTTTGTAAGTACGCAACTGTTTTTATTCCCATTTCCTACAATTTTGTTGGCTGTTACTAGTATATGAATATGCTATTTGCTATTTATATATTGCAAAGTTTATGTGTGTCTAACAGGTTTGATACTATAATAAAGAAGTTAAGTTTTATGGTCATTTTTCTGCCATAAAAAGATAAGAAAAATATCAGAAAAGTTGGAGGTTTTAAGAATATTATTTATATTAAAGTAGTTGCTATACACAGTTGTTTGAATCAAAGTGACCGCATCTCACATGTGTCTTTTATTTCATGTATATAGGATCTCACAAGTTTATAAAAGTAGGTTGCTTGCTCTTTTGGTGGTAAGTGATACTAATGGTCCTCACTAAATTTTGGTTTCTTGCATTTTACCATTCTTAATTTGATCTTTTTATTTTTTAAGTTGGTTACTTAAACATCCATCTTTTGAGTTGTTGGTCATACTAAACTACTGGAAAAACCTTCTCTTACTGATACTTGTTTTTAAATACTCACAGGAAATTGAAGATGATATGAAGACTTTGGGGAAGTTGGTCATTCAAGATTCAAGACATTTTTGGGATAATTAAGAACTTATAAATTATGATTATCATGTATTCATGTCTAAGTATTTTGGATAATTATGTCTAAATTAATATAATTTAACTTATCATGTGGTGGATTAGCATGAACTTAAATTAGTATAATTTAACTTATCATATGTTCGTTTGTGTTCAGAACTTGTGTTCACGAACCGTTTGCAAACAACTAAAGTTCCTTAACAAACAAACACAAACATAGAATCATGTTCGTTAACGTGTTCGTGAACTGTTTGTTAGACAGAAAACCTTAACAAACGAACACGAACAACGTCTTGTTCGTGTTCGTTTGGTTCGTTTACAACCCTACTTTTAAGTGCTTTTTCGATTTCAGTGCGCAAGGAGATACAGTTGTTGGTAGTATGACCGTTGTCTTTGTGATAATCACAGTATTGACTTGGGTCTTGGCCGCGCTTGTTCTTCATAGGTGGAGGGGCCTTGAACTGGTAGTCCTCCGTACTTAGTTCCTCTGCGGGGGTTTTGGTCAGAGGAGTCCACTGCCTCTCTCTGTTTTCTTGTTTTGCCTCTCTTTGTGAAGTGAGCTTATTGATGGTAGCCCGTGCATCTTCAGATGAATAATTTCCTGAACTTGAGTCGCGCCAATTCTTTTTAAATTTTTTCCCGCTACTCGGGCCTAGGTCTGTTGGGCGACTGTGCGGTGGTGGCAGTCTGTTTGTGCTGAGATTTTTCTTTGTCTGGGCATAGACCTTAGCTGCCGCCATTAATTTTTCCCAGCTTTTTGGGAGTCCCTCCGTTCCGGACAAGACCTTTATCATGTCGTCACATCTGATGGCATACTTAAATTGGGCTCTGATTAGGTGCTCATGAACGTCTCCTATCTCGAGCACTTCTTTGTTGTAATGGGTAATGAAATCTTCTAAACTTTCGTCATCGCGTCGCCAGATATTCATGACGTCCGCCGTATCGTGGATGGACCGCCTTTGCTGGCTGAAGTGTACCAAAAACTTCTCGCGCAAGTCTATCCATGATGTGATCTTCCCCACAGGCAGGTTGTCAAACCAGAGCCTCGCGGCGTCTATGAGGGTTTGAATAAAGAGGTGACACCACATCGGTAGAGTCCAGCCTCCTACCAATCCTGCGCTTGTGAAGATCCGAAGATGGTCATCTGGGTCCGTCATTCCATTAAATTTGCCTACGTTGGATGGGAGCTTCGCTTTTTTCTAATGGAGCCAGAGCAATTTCGCTGATGAACTTGGAATTTTCTGCAGCTTCCGTAGGGCGGTAGAATAGATTATAATCGTGTTCAGCTTCAGGGTTGTAGACCACGCGGGGTTTACATTTGTTGTAATTTGGTTGTAACCGACTAAACACACTTGCACTGTCTCCTTCATGGTATGTTCTATCCTACTCCCTGGTGTGGGTGTCCCATGAAGGGCCCAACCTGGAGTGAACTGACGGTCTTCTATGAGAGTGGGACTCATTATGATATTCTCTTCGTTGATTTTCAGATTGAGTATACTCATATCTCGCTGGAGATCTAGAATAAACTTCTGTGTCTTCTACCTAAACCCGTGATGGTCCGTCATGATGAGAAACATGAGGTACTGATGGTGCTCGAGTACAGGATACAGGCCTTCGTGATTGAGTGGGAATAGCAGTTTGTGCACAGAGTTGTGCATACACAACATTCAATGCTCCTTGAGATCTGACATACCAGGAGATATGGGTCTCTCCTGGGGGTAGAATTGAGCTTACAGGGATTTCAGGCTGTACCCCTGGAGTGACAGTGTCGTTCGGATGATTATCAGTGTACTGCACTTCATTGTCATCCGACGCTTCTTCTACGATCCCCTCAACTTGGGTATTGTTAACGAAGTTTGGCCGAGGGCCGGTTTGACGGTGAGTCGAAGTTTCTTCCATTTAAGAAATGGAAATGACGAAGTGAATGGAAACGAGAAAAAACGGATGAAACTGAGAAATCGGTGGGCGCCAATGAAGAAACACTGGTTAAATGACCGGGATCAGATAAACCAGGGGGTTAGGTTCTGCATAAAAGGGTTGGTTTCTTCTCGTTCGGTTCCAGGATGACAGATTTTCTTCTCTTCACGATAACTGCAAAACAACCACCGTTAGACTCACCACGGGGAGAATGGGGGTTCTCTCCGTGACCACCCTCCGGCGTGAGAATAAGTACAGGTTTATGAAGAAGAAGAAGTATAAGTGTAGTGAATGTAACTTGAAGATTGTACCTGAATTATCCTTCTATTTATAGCCAAAGTTTGGGCGGGAAAACCTGTTATTGAAATATTGACGGAAAATGCTAACTCCGTAAGCAGTTATTTTTCCCTCCATTGATGATTTGACGGACGTGAGAGCACACGGATCACGATCTTTTGATCAATGGTTGGGGGATTACCACGTGGAAAGTGGGCAAGTGAAGATCTCTTCTTCAATTCCATGCCATCATCGTGACTTCAAGGGAGCTTGGGATGATAACACGTGGCCAGGCGGTTATAACCGTCTAGTGGTGCACGATAGGTTTTTTCCAGAAGGTTGCAGCTGTAATCCTGTGTGGCTCCTTATCGTGTGGTATCAGTGAACCAAATAATACCCAAGTCAGGGTATTATTTATGCGGGAGTGTTAATCAGGATTTATTTATCCTTATCTGTTATGGAGAAAGGCGCGAGGATTCGTTAGCCTCCTTTTGGCGCGTAGGTGTTGCTTATTGTTTTCTTTCTAAGTTCTCTTTGCTGGACCAGTGCGCAGCCGCGCAAGGTCTAAAGAAGGTTAGAAAGATGAGGTTGTGGTATGGTCCAAGTACTTGAAGAGAGGTTTTTGGTACCTTACCCCTTCAAGTAGAGTCCACGTTGCGTCGAGAAATAGAACAAGTTCAACACATAGAAGAGTCTAACGATGAAAATCGTATTATTACAACAATATTGAAAGCATAATTAATGTTGTTGTGGAGGAATTCTACAGAGACTGCGATTGTTGTTGAAATCCCTTAAGGTTGCGGCCCCGTGCGGCAGTGCTGGGTAGGATGACCATACCAGTTGCAATTTGCGCAATAGCGACAGTTAGCTTCTGGTGGGTGATGATACGTGCAAGTGAGACACAGGGGATGAGTTCCGTTGTAGGCGCACTTCGAGTGAACTGGAATTTCTTGAAGAGGTTCGAGCTGCGACAGTCAGTTGTTGAAGAGTTTGGGCTCGAGGTCTTTCATTTGCGGCTGGGCTGGGCTTCTTGAGGCGGTGCGTTGTTATCGGAGGATTCGTCTGAGGACTCACTTGAAGAATCATCAGAAGGATTTTCAGAAGATTTTTCGAAGGAATCGATGACGATTACTTGATGAGCTTGTTTGATAGGCTTCTTGGAGAAAGATCCGTCCAAGACTCGTTTGTCGTTGATCTCTGCGGCCAAGCGGTAGGTTTCTTCGATGGTAGCAGGTCTCGGAGCTTCGACAAAATCGCCCACACACTCAGGCAAGCTGCGAATATACTTTGCGATGGCTTTTTCTGAAGTGTCAACTTAACTTGGGCAAATAATGCTCAGCTGTTTGAACCTTGTAGTGTAGCCAGCATTGTCATCTTCGTTTTGCTCGATTTTCCAAAATTCGTCTTCTAGCTTCTAGACTTCGTGGGGAGGTCAGTACTCTTTCTTCATCAGTTTTTTCAGTTCATCCCAAGAGAGAGCATAAGCTACGGAGATCCCACGTTTGTTACATTCGGCTGTCCACCAGTCGAGTGCTCGCGATTGAAATACTCCGGTAGCGCAAGTAGGACGGAAACTATCGGGACACCCACTCTGAAGAAGGGTAACTTCGATAGAATCGAACCACTGAAGTAGCTGGGAGACACCTCCTTCACCCGTGAACTCCATCGGGTCACAGGCTCTGAAGTGTTTGTAGAGGAAAGCAGATTGCAGGGCTTCCATCTTGGAGTCTTCCGCGGTTCGAGAGTTGCTGAGAGAGTGCACTTGAGCGACAATTTGAGGAATGACCTTGGCCACAAGCGAGGCAATCCTCTTTTCGGCGCTTCGTTTGGCTCTTATCCTAGTTGTTTGTCTCGAGGTAGAGTCGTTGGAAGACATCTAGACAGAGAGAGATTTGGGGTGAGATTCGATCATAACGATTTTTTTTAGTTTTGCGATGCGATTGAGCGCGTTCAAAACTTGTTGCGAGTAATATAATAGATGTCACATAGGAGCCATATAGGAGACACGAGATTCCTAAGTTCTCACACAATTGATTCGTTTTGTACATATAAATAGTTGTTGCTTATAGTTACACACATACAGGTTGGTGTAGAATGCGCGAGGACGCGATGAAGAGGGAGAGAGCGAGAGCGAAAGCGAGTAATTAGACATTAGTTTTGTTGCGAACATTCGGTTTACGTTTTAGATTGTGATAGCTGTGTGAGTTGTGTGTTTATAAAGCAGGGAGCGAAAATCAATAAATCGGGAAATCGATAAAGCGTAAAGTTTTAAATCGTAGCCACATAAGCGTAAATAAGTTCAGTAAAGCGTAAAGTTGGCAAGTCATATGCTAGAAAAATAGATAGAGTGCCTCGGGTGTTTAGGCGTCGACTACCCCAGGTAACCCAACACTACCCAACAAGTTTGTGCACGCGCGTTGCCCTAGAAGTCTTATGCTTCCACTGGGATGCAGCTCATGTCATTCGTCTTCCTAGTTATCGCGTGGCTCGAGTTATCGTTATAGTCGAGTCCTTGGTGAGAGCTTTTGAAAACCATTTTATAGAGAGTGGCACGGTTTATTAAGATACGGGTTTCACCACTGACTTAATAACTTCGCTCCTAGCCGTGGTTGTGCTCTTCGAATAAATTCGGGAGTTTCACTAGAAATGGAGATTTTTGTTGAGTTATGGATGTCACTCCTAGCTCGACGAAAAGTTCTCGTGCTAGAAAAATGCGCTGAGTGAGTGAACTTATCGAGAGTTCTTGGTTTTCACGCCTGATCTCGACTGGACCACTCGGTTGTGTCATGCGAATATTTTCGAAAACGTGTGTATTTTTTTGGCCTTGGGAAAGGCTAAGTAGTATTCCAGCCTTAGGAAAGGATTCCTCGTGCGAAGTTGTAGTATGCGGTTTTCGCACAGAGATGTAGTTTTAGCGAATTCAAATAAGAGTATAACAGCACTCAGGCTCGCACAGAAACCCCACTGGTTTCGCACGAAGCATAGGCCTGCTGTCAAAGTAGGTACTTAGACTATAGACTAGGTCAATTCTAAGACTTTGACTAGGACTAGGTCTGATGTCTTACCTAATTCCCTATAGTTATGGCTCTGATACCAATCTGTCACACCCCAACCGATGGCGGAATCATCGGGACGCGACACTAGGCGAATCAGATTGCTCAAGAGAATCCATAACAACCATAAAGCGACAATATTTATTACATTTGTTATCCCATACTAACAAACAATACAATCACATATGTTATCACAGATTTCTTGTCCTCTCGAACAATACAAATCCGACAACCTAGGTTTTAGGTGAGTTTCTAGACTTCCTAGCTTGATTTGATACGAACTGCGACTAAACCTGCAACATACGTTAAAACAATGTCAATACAAAAGTATTGGCGAGTATACAAGTTTTGTTGAAGTAGCGTAATAGATAAATAGTGCTGCGAATTACCACTTACATAAACGGGATACATAACATATACACAAGACAGTTACTACCAGCTCAGTCACTCGAGCTACGATTGCGATTACCATTCATCCTAACTAGACCCCGTCGGGTTCTATAGTACTATACTAGTTAAGGCGGGACGTCGTGAGTAAAAGTCCTAGCACATATTTAACTAGCATCACGTGTTAATATGTAATTCAGCCATTCACAAGTGATAGATAGTTTGAGCATTCGATTAGTTTAGTTTGATAGAAACGTATGTTACACCCAAAAGATGAGATAAAAAAAAAAAGGGTTCGAGTATACTCACAGCGATGGAGGTTACTGGATTGAAGGGAACGCGTCTGAGATTAGCCTGATTACAGAACGATGGCATAAGTGTTGATCAGTGCGTTAAATGGTGGCGAGTGAACCAAGTGTCAAATGGTAATCCGATCGGATGGCCATTCGGTCGGATTGACATTCGTTTGGGAAGGTTGTGTTTGTGTATGATGTCTTTGAAGTTTTCGTTGTAGCATTTTGAAAACAGAGAAGTATCTCTACCCTTTGGGTCGTCGATCGAACGGTCGTTCGATCGGATATCGATCTGATTGGAGGACACTCAGTGAGAACAAGTTCACAACAGGATGGTCACTCGATCGGATACCAATCCGATCGGATGGCAATCCGTTAGAACCTGATGTTCTTTGGAAATTATGAAAAATGACTAAGTGCTGAAGTCCAAATGTCAACTGATCGGATGGTCGTTCGATCGGATAGCAATCCGATCGGACGGAAATCCGTTCGACGTTCAGATCCTTGAATAGCTTGAAAATGTTTAAGTGTTGGAGTCAAGTGAAATCCGTCCCAACGACCAGATTGTCTTGAACTTGATTATTTTTGAAAGTTTTCGTGGTTTGATCGAGATGGTATGACGACGTATTAAACAATGGAACTCCACCGAGGCCAAGTCTTCAAATCGGATGGGAATCACCCCGTCCGATTAGCTAATTGTCCTTGACGGTTGTTCATGTTCAACCCGTTAACCGGTTATCTCGTCGATAAAAATTAGTTCTCAAACCGACTCTTCACTAGAGAATGAGTAGAAGGCCCGAAGGAGCTCCGATTCTATCGGGTTTTAAGTAAAAAGTCAAGAAATTAAGAAAGTTTGATGAAAGCTTGCAATACTTAGATTCGGCTTGGATCTAGGTGAGATGAGGTCATACTTCCTTGTTCCTAAGGACTCCATGATGACATCACCATAGAACGCCCCAAATCAGAGGATTTTACGGTGAAAAAGTGAGATTTGATGGTGGAAAATGTGAAGGAGTGCGTGTAGATCATAAAAGTACAAGTTTTGAGGTAGAAACTTACAAGAATCGCGAGGAATCGAGAGAAATAGAGCCAAAAGTGCACTGGTCGAATGAGAGATGTCACATCACTGTTCAAGTGATGTGACAAGTGCTATTTATAGGTGGAGAGGAGAGTAGGTGATGGGGTGCCATGGATCGGATGGCAATCCGATCTGATGGCCATCCGATCGGTTGGTCACTCGATCGGATGGTCATCCGATCGGATGACCATTCGATCGAATGGTCGTTCGATTGGTGGTCTCCGGCGAGTTGCGTTTCGATGTTTCGTTTTGTTCGTTAGGCGTTGCGTTGGTTTGATTACACACTTTCATACACATATTCATATACTTATTATAATTAGTCACAAAGGGTCATATAAATATTCATATTTCCAAATTTGCGTTGCGATAATCGAGTTCAGTTTCGAATATGCGTTGCGTTGCGACGCATCACGGCTATCGAGGAGGGTAGAATAGGTCCTCACTCAACGTCATCATGAGCGTTGGTGTATGCGATGCGATGTGTTATAACGATCAAATATGCGAGCTATGCGAAAATACTGCGATATAGCGATATAAGCGATATAGTTACATTATGATCTGAATCTCTGGTGATAGACGTAACGAGTATGGCGAGTAGTAACAACGCACGAACGTGCGGGTTGTTCCAACCACCAACCCAACGGGAGAGGAGCCTCTTTGAAACCGGGCATGACCTGTCACCATTCCACCAACTTAAGTTTAATC
Organism: Helianthus tuberosus; assembly: GCA_030545235.1. NCBI lineage: Eukaryota > Viridiplantae > Streptophyta > Magnoliopsida > Asterales > Asteraceae > Helianthus > Helianthus tuberosus. Next base: position 31,731,479 of record CM060359.1, read on the forward strand.
TCGGGTGCCGCCACAGGAAGTTTTCCATAATTTTTGCCTCTTACAAGACTCGAACCCTATACCTCCTCTACTTGACCTCGAGACTAGTTTCATTGTTGTGAGTAGCTCCACTAGATGATCATCAATGGCATTTTGAGACTATCTACCTTTATGTTTTGAAGATGGAGTAAATGATTTGAGACGGGTCTGAGGTGCTTACTGCTTAAACTCGAGTTCAGCTCGTATAATTAAGAAATTGGAAGTAAATTTTTCTAACTTTATTTTTAAAGCTCAACATCAACTTCACCGTAGTTTTTTAGGCACAAGCTCTTTTTTATTTATTAAATGCTTTTGTTAAAATGTTTATATATATACTTTTTGTATATTTATAGTTATGACCTTTGTATATAACGTAATGTATATTATTTAGTTAAGTTTATCATAATTTATAAATTGTAAAGATATAAATAATAAAGTTGTTTAGGCTTACGAGCCTAATTAAGCTTAATATGTGAAATTCGAGCCCAAACTCATATAGTAAATGAGCTTTATATATGTTCTAGGCTCAGTCTCAAGCTTGACTCAATTTGAGTTCTAACAAACAAATTCGGGTTGTTTATGAGCGGTTTGGCTTGTTACACCATACCCTTAATTTTGAAGTTAATAATTTTCATTCTTGTAATATATAAATGTATGATTTGTCTACATCTCACTCTTACTAGACCCTTCTAGTAGCTTTACTCTCTATGGATTTTAAGGGTATGGTTATTATTGTTGTACATTTGTAAAAGGATACCATAAAAACACTGCGTTAACTCTTTCTAGTGAAAATGTTTAAAATCTTCGGTTGCCTAGGTGCAAGCTGCAAAGAATCGAGGGCTAGCAGTGATGTAGTTGACATACAGACGACTAACTCACAACCGGACATTTGTTGTTAAGTCTATCGCCACGCCTGATCACTTGAATATATGTATATACATTTGCATTTTTTTTGTAAAATTGTAAATTTAGAGTATTAATATGTAAAAAAACTGGGCTAAACGAGTCGTGTTCGGGTTGGACCCGTCAACTTGCGAACATGACCTGTTTAGCACCCATATACTATAGACTATAGCATCGTTGGAACCTTCATCCATTGTTGTTTGCCATCTATCGAAAGTCATCTATCAAACATCGAGAAGAGAAGCCGAGTAGGGTTGTCCATTTTTATCCGAAAGCCGACTCGAATTCGAAGTCGCCGGAACCCGAATTAGAGAATACCCGAAAAACTCGAACCCAAAAAATCCGAACACGACCAACCCGAAGATTCTATGGGTCGGTTATCGTGTCATTTTTTCATGGCCAAAACCTGAACAAACCGGTCCCAAAAACACAAAACCGAAAAAAACCCAAACATTTATTGTGTTTTATTATAGATACGTTTTGGTTTGGAGTCACTAGTATTTGAAACATTATGTTTTGAGACTTTTGAACACTATGATATTATATTATCATATGATTTTTGAATTATGAATTTTGATGATATTTTTTAGTAGTAATATGAGTTTTGATGATCGTTTGTAAAACACATTTATATATCCATTTTAATCTAAACCCGAAAACTAAACCCGACTTGAATAACCCGAACTTTAAATTGATCGGTTATCGTGTCATTTATTCCTAGAAAAAAAAAACTGAAACAACCTGACCTAAAAACCTGAAATATGTGAAAAACCCCCCAACACCCCTAAAACCAATGATAGGATTAGAGGAGGGGGTGGTTTGTATTTTCGCCTTGGATTGGTTCCTAAAATATAAAAGGCCATGAATCAAGAATTTTAAATTCCAAAGCTAAGTTTTAATGGTTCCTAAACTAGACCCCATAAACTAAACTTAACAATCTAGGATTATTAGCAATGCCAATGAACTAGGACTAAAACCAAAGTGGCAGTTTTCGTTAAAATATAACTATCTCCACTAAATAAAACAACTTCCATTGCAAAAACCTAAATTATGATCATTACATGAGCCGCCAGTTTTCGCAACAACAATGGAAGATAATAATAACAATAATACATCGATCGACATGGAAGAAGACCCAGCAGTCGTAGAGTTCGAGGAAGAACAAGACAACATCGACGATGATGAAGAAGAAGATGATGATGATTATGTAGAAGAGGAAGAGGAAGATGATGATGATGATGATTATGAAGACGAAGAAGTGGAAGAGTTGATATCGTCGAATGAGTGTGAGCCAGTGATCAAAAAGAATGGTGGTGGTGATGATGAAGGAAAGAATGAGATGAAGAGAGATGAGTTTGATGTTTGCTCTATTTGCTTTGAAAGTTGGACTAGTGGTGGAGATCATCGAATTTGGTATGAATATTCAAGCCAACACAGTGTTATAATTTTACAAAGTTTTTTTTTTTTTTTTTTTATCATTTAACTGCTTCATACTCAGGAATATGTGACATGTTCTATAAGAATTGTATTTCATACCACTCTGATCTGCCAAAACCTGATGCTGGTTTAGAGCATGACCAATAAGCCATTTTTTCTTGTTTTTAGCCTCCAAAAATGCCACATCATATGGCTTTATTGTTGTATATGGGCATGTTTGGCTAAGCTTTTTGAAATAACTTATTGGCTTTTAGGAAAAGTCAGTATGAAGTGACTTATTGACTTATTGGCTTTTTCCCTTCACATACACCCTCATTGCCAAACATCATTTTAGAGCTTATGACTTTTCAAAAAGCCAATAAGTTAATAAGTTGTTTCAAAAAGCTTAGCCAAACATGCCCATAGCTCGTTTTTGAAGTGTAGTTCTTGGCCGATAACTAGAAAAAATGGATTGGATTGGGGTGAGACCATTGTACTTTTTATATATAAATTTTAGAGAGTGATGATTGGTTAAAAATTAAAAAAAAAGTGATGATGTGACAAAGTTTTAGGGTTTTCTTAGGGTGGAAGGGACTGTCATCACTCATCACAATCAATCACATACCACACTCAATTACCATTTGACACCTCACTCGTACTCTATCACACAATCACTCACTCTCATCACAACTTCATACCAAAGTCAAACACACACACATTCTCCAATCACACCTTAAGGGGAGACGGGGCGCTCCATGGTGGCACGGTGACCAGTGACCACGCATGGAACCCCGTGGAACACCGCCGCCACCCTTTCCCAAAACGCGTGAACTTCATAACTCGTTGTAGCCATAACGCGTGGAAATCTTTGAAAGTTGTTGAGGGGACCGTTGGATGATGAGGAAGAAGATGATACGGGCACCCCATCAGTGATGGGCACCCTCACTAAAATCCATCACTAGTGATGGAATGAAGTTCGATGATGTGGCGGAAGCTGGTTGGGTGTGGTGAGTGATGAAAAGTGGAGCACCCCGGCCACCCCCTAACACCAAAGTGAAACACACACACGCATTCCTCTATCCACACACGATGAGTATCATGAGTTCCCCCTCGTCCACACGTGATAATACACTCGTTGCGGTATGCTATCACTCATCACAAGTGGCTATCACACTACATCCCCGACCTCCCTTATTGGGTGAGTTTTGGGTGTTTTTGAAGAAAAAAGGGTTTTTTCGGTGGAGTTGATTAGACACGTTTTTGGGTCTCTTGTTGATGGTCTTACAGTTTTACTCACTTTACACATCAATTGGCAAGCAAAATTTAGTATGCTTCCGTAAAATCATTTGTATAGAATTGAGAATTAAATTGGAGGCTAAAAAGCATAGATTTTGTTGGCTGAGCAATGAATATGAAGAGGAACCAATTTTCAAATTCATCATACTTGTAAAAACCAAGACAGTAAGAATCGTATACTGTTTCGGGTTTGACCAATTTTCAGTTCAAAAACAGGCCAGACCTTTTCTTTATACATTCATATTCTTCACAATATCAATGTAATCATGCTAGTGTTCTATTAGCACTCGACTCGGGTCAATACGTATGTTGGATTGTTGTCTGCCTTCAAGCATTTGTCATGCTTGCATAAGAAGCCGTACATTATTAACCAATCTTTCGCAAGGTATCTTGCATATTCTCGTCGTTAATCATGACCTTTATGTGATGGCTGCAGCTGTCTTCCTTGTGGGCATATATATGGAATGTCATGCATTAGAAAGTGGCTCATATGGTGTCAAAGTGATGGGAAGGTTTGTCACTTTGTCCGCTGTCGCCTATAAAAATTCCAAGAAAGAAAATCTTTGATTTTATATATCAATTCTCTTATTATATACTTTTTCTCTTGATTGTTACCAGTGCCCTAAGTGCAAAAGCTTATGCACATCGAAGGATATTAGAGTTCTTTATGCAACTCGGCTTTGTGTTGCCGATGAAAAGCCACACGAGGTATATATTTACACCAACATTTATAATTTTCTTTATGATGCAGTCTGTTTGTCAAAAATAACTTTTTAAAAAAGTTGTAAAAACAATTTTGTTAGTTTTGCATACTAAACTTCCTTTGGGTTTGGAAAACTAGGGGTGACAATTTCTGACCCGCGAAAACTGTACAAATATGTATGCAGGCATCCACTATCAACTTCCCATACACCAGAGAGGGTTTTAATGAATTTCAGCAGTATGTATCTTCTTGCATGGATGAATTAAAGCAGCGTATAAACTCACTGGAGCAGCGTGCTGAAGACTTTGATTCACGTTTGCATATTTTGCAGCAAATATGCGAGCTTAGGGCGCAGGCACCAGAAAACAGTCGGTAGTTTGATGCGTTGCACAATCTAGTGTGCGTTTTGGGAATGAAAGGATCGATTGGGAATATTATGCATGCATTGCATTGCTTTGTTCTAGTTATGTTTTTAATATCAACTTTTGGGGAATTTTGTACATCCTAATTAGCTGGTTGTGGAGAAAAAAGGAAAAGGTTCATTGCAAAGTTGTTATTTTGCCTATATTTTTGACCATTGGTTCATGAATTTAGTTCAATCTTTTGTTGCACCTGCTAAGGAGGAATTATGTAAAATCAAATAGATAAAGATATTTTGAATAATAATTACTGAATTATGTAAAACCAAATTCTATGATCTCCACCAGCAACCAAGCTTCAAAGCAAATGCATCATATTGGCATTCAACCAAAGAGAGTGCTAATATGAACGTACACAAAGGTTTGACCTGTTTTTGTACAGAAGTTGGTCAAACCCGAAACAGTATACAACTTTCTACACGAAGTACAAATAATTGATGTAGTATTGTTTTGAACTAGTTTTTGCCCCGCCCGCGTTGCGGGGCAATAAGCTGAATATTTCTCTCTCATAACATGTATGTCTGTACAGAGGGCAAAATCGTAATTATATTTTGAACTGGAGGCGAAATCATAATTTTAAACTGAGAGCAAAATCATAATTTTGAGCTACGGGGAAAAACATAATTTTATTTTGAACTGTGTGCAAAAACATAATTTTGAGCTGAGGGCAGAATTGTAATTTTGAGCTAGAGGAAAAAACAACATTTTATTTTAAGCTGGGGGCAAAAACGTAATTTTAAACGGAGGGCGAAACCGTAATTTTAAACTGGGAATAAAATAAAAAAAAGAGTTTTTGACCCGAGGGCAAAAGCGTAATTTTGAGCTAAGGGCAAAGTTATAATTTTATTTTGAGCTGAGGTCAAAAACGTAAATTTAAACAAATGACGAAAGCGTAATTTTATACTGTGAATAAAATTAAATTAAATATGGTATGGTCCAATAGGGAAGTGCCACACAGCTGTGTGGCACTATTCCCCAAACTTGTTTTTGTATACGTAGGATAATTTGACGTTTAGACCATGTGTTATGGTTGGGCTATTTGTAATGGTAATTTGTTTTCACTGTGGGACTGGAGTGTTTGAGTTTTTTGAAATGAGGGCTGAAAGTGTGATTGGGTGTAAACTTCATGGGCTGAAATTGTATTTTACTATTTTTTTTTTAATAAAAGATAGTTATGATATATATCATTAACCAAATGAAATTAGTCATTAATTTTTTAAATAAACTTAGAGCATCCACAACGTTGGTCAAAGTCCAAAATCTAAACTTACCACATCACCTGTCACATTATTCCAAACCTTAACCATTCTAAACCTTACTTTTCCACCAACTCTATTCTAAACCTCCACCTCACACCCACTTTTTACACTAAAAAAGTTTGTGAGTGTGTGGTCCCCACAATTGCAAACCAAGCTCGTCCGGTGGAACAAACCAGACCACCATGGTCAAACCCTCACAACGCAGGGGTGGTTCGGAAGTGTTGGTCCGATTTTGGACTTCAATTCCAAACCAGTGCGTTGTTGATGCTCTTATATCATTTACTTAAAAGTTTCTTCATCAAGTTCAAAATTATGTTGGTTAAAATATTATAAAACAAAGAATAATTATGATGTTTGTTTTTAGGGAAAATTACAAAAATAACCATTGAACAAAACTATTTTCAAATTTAGCAACCTCACGCGTCCTTTGAGCAGTGCATCAAGCATGAGATGCGTCTATATGTAGACCTCTCAAGGACATGTGAAGTTGCTAAATTTGAAAATAGTTTTAGTCAATGGTTATTTTTGTAATTTTCCTTTGTTTTTATGAGTGATTTCTAAAAAAAATCAAATATTTAATACGGTTAGATGGTAAGAATGGTAAAAATAAAATATGTTGAATAATAAAAATTGTATGTGGTATTAAAAGAAAATCAAATTTAACATCCAGTTGACAGAAATGTTGTTTAAAAATTAACTTAACAAAATTTATAACTATCACGTCAATGTTCATTTAATAAATACATATCTTGACGATTGTATATGTTAGCAAATTACATTATAATTTATTCAATTATTATTCAACCATTCAATGCATATACTTTTTTAAAACATTACTCTTTTATTATTAATTGTATAACATTACATTTATCAACACGCTTAATACGAGATTATAACCTAGTTATTTTAATAAGAGTTAATTACGTTTTTCGTCCCTGTGGTTTGTCAAAAATCACTATTTCAGTCCATTAGCTTAAAAATTGCAATTTCAGTCCATGTGGTTTCACTTTCGTAACTATTTCAGTCCACCTTCATTAATGCCATCTAGTTATTCTGTTAGTTTTATATTAAATGACCATAATGCCCCTGTTATTTAAGGTAAAATATAAATAAATAAAGGGTTAAATTGTCAAACCAAAAAGTTGAGGGGCTAAATTATTAACATGTTGTTTAATCACCATACTTAATGTCTCTCTCTTAGCAACACACAACAAATTACAAACCGCTATTACACCACCAGACCACTACCACCACCAGACCATACAACCCCCACAAGCAAACAACACTCGTTACTACCCACCTCCACGACACACAACCACCACCACACACCACCACCATCCCCGTCACACAACCACCACGCCACAACTCGAGTTATCTCCAAAATTAGAAGATTCTGTTACTTTGTTGGGTATAAAAATATAAGAACCCTAAAAAGGGCCCATATCAATTCGTATTCAATCATAACAATTAACCCTTGAGACAATTGGGCTTTTGTTCAGAAAGAAGAGATGAATAATATGGTATAATTATTACATCGAATGGTGCTCGGATGAGTTGGCCGGAGACCAAAGGTGGCGGCGATTTAGATAATCCAGTGAGTTGGCCGGATTTCAAAGGTGGAGATTTGGATATTCCGGCAATTTGTGGATGTTTCAGTTTTTTGTTGATGATTGCTTTAATTGTAAGGTGCATTGTTTGAACATTATTCATGGTTTATTCTTTTCTTTTTTTACTTTAGGTAACCCATCAATGAGTTCATCATTTTTGAATCGTCGGAGAAGATGACCGGAAAACCTTGGGGTCGTCGGAGAAGATGACCGGAAAACTGTAGTGGGGGCAACTTTGTGAAGTGGGACCCACCTTTAATTGTTTTAAAGCTTTATAATTTTGTAGAGTTAAATGCCATTTTAGTCCCTGTGGTTTGGGCCATTTTGCCAGTTTAGTCGAAAGGTTTCATTTTTAACCTGTGGGTCCAAAAAGGTTTCACAGTTGCCATTTTAGTCCACTGGGTTAACTTCATCCATTTTTCCTGTTAACGAGAAGGCCAATTCGGTCATTTTATATGGCTGAATTACCCTTTTAGTTAACAGGATTACATACAAAATGACCAAATTGGCCTTCTTGTTAACATAATGTAAGTCCCGTGAAACGGATCTTTCAATGATATCAAACAATCACCAAGTTTGTGCGGAATCCAAACTTGGTGAGATTCAAGAATAAACACGAAAATATGAAAAACAAACCGAAAACGAAGAACACACCGAATCACTTTCAACACTTGCACACGATTCTATTACTATCAAAGCAAAACCGTCTGGTACAAGTGTTCTACCACCAAATCGCCTCTCTCTCTAGAGAAAATGTAACAATGATCATCCAAAGGTTCAAACCTAAAAACAAGTTAGAAACTTGTTTTTATACTAACTCAAGCCCACTTCCCTACATGGGCTCCCCTTGGGCCTGCTTGGCCCACATGGCCTAAAGCTTAGCCCAAGTGACCTATAAAGGTCCACATCCTAATGTAAACTAACCCGGTAAGGCCCAGCTCGTAACCATAGCCCGTTGTGTTAATTTGATGCGTCAGTCTCACACTTTAGGGCCTAACAATCTCCCCCTAGACTGATGCCATCAAATTGTCTTCATACCATGAATTCAGCAACGTCTTCAACGTAGTCTATGGTTGTCGCTATGCTGCAGATGTTGTGGAAGTTATTGACTTCTGAACTCTCAGCACTGGGTCTCTTTCTTCAGCTCTTGTGGTTAGCTTCATATCAGGATCTCGATCAGCTTTGCTTGAAATATCTTTGTCAAAAAGAATGTGAGAGGAGGATTCTCAGCAGCTCTTTTCTTCTTCAATCTTTGTCTTTCAAACAGGTTCATGGTACTTCTTCAAATGTACTTTCACTGTCAGACGGCGTTGTGTATCCGATTCTTCTGACTCAGGTACATCTTGTTGTTCAGCTGCTTCAGGCGTCTTCAGCAACTAACAGCATCTTAATCTTCATCAACCCCTGTTCTTGATTGAAATCAAGTTCTGCACATGCTCACAAACTCATAAGCAAACATTTCTTATGCAACAGGGAAAGTACCATATGAACACCAGGTACATCCAAGTACTTGTACTCGGATTTCACAATTTAAATTTTTTTTTTTTAACTTTTGATGATCAGTCAAATCTTCAAGAACGGTTACATTTTTTATTTTAAGAAAAAACAATTAAACACTCTATTTTTGGATTTTTGGTTTTATAGAAAAGCAAGACACTATTTTTGTATTTTTGAATTTTTTCAATTTTTTTTTTTTTTTTTTTTTTAATATTGAGAACTAAAAAACAAATAAAAACTCAAAATATAAACAACTACCATAATATACAATTACAATTGCAATGGGATCAAAATTCGTTCTCAGGCAGACTAAGGAACACTTTTCAGTACGAGCCTAATCAAACTGGTCTATGCGATTGCCAATATGTTTGTCCACTTAAACTTTAACGCTCAACTTTCAATTTTTTTAACTTCGTGATATGCTTTAGGTAATATTATACTATTATACCCGTGTGTCCCATTCCAAGGCATACCCCCGCGATCAAGGTAAGCACAACGATTCATCGTAGCAGGTGAGTATACTGATGTCATCCTTTAAGATATCCTGACTGTGTCTAGGTCTGCATATAATCTGTTTTATCATGTTTTGATTTCTTAACAATGAACACCCAAATAAATATTAATCAAATCCTGGAAATATAAACAGCACACTCTATCATGCAAGTATCTTCCCTACCACATATTTCACAAGTCCAATCCAGATTTCTGAAATCTTAACTGGGAATAGATTGAGAAGAGAACAGAATAGATCTTAAGTAGAGATGGTATAATATACAGATCAAATGAGTTTTTCTCAATTTGATATAGGTTTCTCGGGTTTCTTTTGGGCACTTGAGGGCCTCTTTCGGGTGTTAATTGATCTACAGAGCGACAACGTACAGCTAGGTCAGCATGTATCTGGATGCAGCAGAAGCTGACGTTGCCTAGCACCTCCAGGTCAGCATATATCTGGATGCAGCAGAGGAGGTACACGACTTTTTCAGAGAAGATTTCAGAATCAGATCAAAATTGTGTGTATCGGGACAACATACAGACATTCCAATAGAAATGAGCTAATTCCAAGTGACTTTCTTTCCTGGGGTCATGTAAAATTTTAGTTCTAAACAGAAGGACATCCAAGATATCCCCGGATGATTCAACAATATAAAGACCCGAAACCTCAGATATTGGCTATCTATCAACGCAAGATTTAAGACCATAAAATCATACGCCATTGGTATGTTACCCACATGGTACATAGTTCGTTATGTTTATATCACTTAGTATCTTTTATCATGTTGAGCATCAAGCCTATCGACATATCGCAGTAGATCCTAGTCTTTTCAGCTATGGCACCTTACATGTGTTAGTCAAAACCCTTTAACACGAACATTTATTTCACTTCCCATATCATGCAATCTTTCTTTTTGGCTTTTTCATTTTTCAAATGTTTTTGTATTTTTCTCATTTTCTCCCCCTAAACAATACATATTTACAGCAAACTCTTTTTGTATTTTCTGAGTTTTCTCCTCCTAAACTCTATATCTATCTATATGTTCCTCTCCCCCCCTAAATTTGTGCATAAATCTTGTATTTTTGCGCAAATTTACCATTTACTAGAGAAAGGACACATCATATACAAAGTAATGAACTAAGAAAGAGAAAAAAATATTTTTGCTTAACCGTTCCGTCATTAGATTGAAGACTAATCAAATTCAAATCAAAGTACTGAATTTAAACGGTACCTTTTGCTGATCATTTCTTACTTCTGTTATCTCCTCCAAAGGAAACATATCATCTGTAAAAAAAATTTGAACTTTTTGCAACAGTGAAATGTTACCCGTTTTTTATCTCTGGAACAACCGCTATCAACATTCCAGAGATTGTCAACAGCTCCTCCTTGGTTGTTCCTGAAAGGTAAGGAGATTAGTAAGACATGGGTACCCAGGCCATCGTGGTCCTGGGATTTCCTGAAGCATCAAAGTAAGACACTTCCTTCAAACATAGGTCCCCTTTAATTTCAAGGATTGGAGATGTTGCCATTTTGCATTTGGGTTTCCAAATTTGTTTCGGCTTAACAAACGTGTTTGTTGCCTTCGATTGAGCAACTTTAGCTGTTTCAAGTTTGTTGGTTTTAGAAACACGGTTTTGTTCCTGAACAGCCCTTCGTTTGTTTTTAGCAACATTCCAGTCCCCATCAGAAGGTTTAACCTTAGGATTCACATTCTTCATTGCCTTAGGTGATGATACCTTCATCGGCTTGGAATGATAGTTACCCTTTGGTGTAACCCTCTGATTTTGCATATAGTAGGGTACATAGGGACGGTTTATGCAGTTCCGAGCAATGTGACCAGCAATGCCGCAATTGAAGCATGTTTGTCTCTTCACATAGAAAGCATTCTGATCAGTTGGATTTGCTCTTGTAGGCCCCGAAGGATGAACTGGTCCTTTCTGTGCTTGTTTTTGTTGCACATTTCCTGCAGACGACGATGAATTTGGATGCCTATACTTGTCATTTGCAGGGGCCTTCTGTGGTGGAGATTTCCTTTGATTCTTCTTGTTTTCCTTAGACTGCAAGTCTTGTTCAGAAATCTCACCAGTCTTTCTGAAACCCTTGTTAGCATAGTCAAATGCATATTTCTCACATTTGCCATTACAGACTGGCTTAACAAAGACATTTTTCACATCACGGGCCTTTTGAGGACTATTGCTGCCCGTTGAGGACTGTGGAGAGCCTGCTTGTCTTTGATGTTTAGGCCTCTTCCTTCCACGTCCTTTACTTGCTTGCTTCGGCTCTTGTTGCTTGATCTGAACCTTTTCATCACTAACAGAAGGTTCAAATTGTTTAGCTTGCGCACTTGGAGCCTTTTTCACATTAGTCTTCACTTCTTCCTTCATGTCGTCAGCCTTGACAGAATCGGAGGACTCTGATTTATCAGATGAAACACCAGAAACTTTAGCAAAAACTTCAGCTGAAACATTAGACAAAGTTTCAGCACAGGACGGTTCTGCACATGACGCCTTTGAGCTGAATCCACTAGAATCAACTGATTCCAATTTCTCAGAATCAGCTACTTCCGATGATTCACATTTGGAATCAGATGGTTCAGCTGGCTCATTTGTTTCGTTTGCCGATTCAGTCTTTGTTTCACAAGCATCAACGTTTTCGCCCAAACCGTCAGGCCTGAAATTAATCACAGAGCGAAAAACCGAGTTAAAAATATCACACGACGAAATGGAGTCTTGATTAAGTTCATTTATTAAATTTTCATAAGAACCAGACTCTGATGCTTGTTCATCCCCAACTACATTTTCAACTTTTACTTCAACTACTTCATCTGCAGGGGAAGACGAAGCATTAGGATCAAAAGTACCCTTTGAAACAAAATTTACCGAAGGACTCGCTCGTTTATCAAAAGGTCTGCTGTTGATTGATGACTTATCAGTTTTAGGACCGTAAGCCATCTTGTCCTCATTCATCAATTCCTCCTCAGTCATGGGTAAATATGTGTAGTTGTCATTAAATGGAGGAGGAACTTGATTGAAACCCAAACCACGCCCTTTATTTTCCTTGTATGCGAGCTGTTGATCACACAAGTTTTTGACCAATTTGCTGGAAGAATCATACTTTTTAATGTTAAGTTCGTTAATTTGATATCTTTCTCTGATATCTTCCAGTTCTTTGATCAAAATGCATACCTTCTCCTGTGCCTCCAAGAAATGGGCTGTTTTTACACTTACATCATCCTTAAGTTTGATGATGTCTTTTCGCTGAGCTTCAATTTTATCTTTATAAAGCTTTTCATTCTTTGATAAAGTAAAATTTTTATTTTTTATGTCGTTGTATTCTTGAATCAACTCAGCGTTGTGTAACCGATATGCCTCATTTCTTTCTCTACACTCAGGAGTGCAAAAGACAGAAAGTATCTCTTCACGATCACAAGTAATTTCTTGAGCCAGGGGTTTGTTAAACATAAATGCTGAATTTTGTGTGGATGAGCAAACTGCAGCAGATGTGTTGCCTTGAGTAGACTGTTTGCCAGCATTGTCATATGATTTGATGATTGAGATCAGCTCATCCGGCTTCATTCTGTAACAATCGGTTGTCACTATTATCTGATTAACATTGGTAAACCAACTACAGTTTGCCTGATCTGGAATCTCTTTTATAGCATTCAGAAGCTTTCTATTGCTCATGTGAGTAGACACCACCATCTCTGCCTTCTCCATTTTAGAGAGCAGTTCAGCAAACCGGCCAATAAATGCTTCTATAGATTCACCAGAAAAGTATCTAAAACCTTGGAATTCCTGCTCAAGCACCTCTCTCTTAGAAGACATTTTTAAGAAGTGATCCCAAAAATGTGCGTTTTTAACAATTTCCTCAACACAAGCTTAAAGCGAGAATCCGTGTACTCGCCAACTCAAACACTTAGCAGGCGAAAGAACAAACCCGCTTTCGAAACCACACCTCAAATACCTGTCAAAACCGTTATCACAAACACAAACCAATTTTTATTATTTTTATTTTTTATTTTTTTATTTATAAATAATTTTTTTTTTTTTTTTTTAATTAGAAAAATCTAAACAATATTAAAAGAATACTTATTATATTTATTATTACTATTATAAGTAATGATAAGGTAATGATTGCTTTATGATTATGATTATTATATTATTATAAAAACAAAGATTAGGTAATGATTACCAAATGATTTTAATATTATTATTATAATCAATATCTTAAAAACATTCCAAACATTAACGTCGTCTGTCTCTGTTTCTGATGATGTTCCTTCAAACCAAACCCAACTAGAAAAAGTGACAATTATCGGATGACCGGAGGTTTGTGAAGATCGGAGGTTATCGGATAAGAAGATGACCGGAGGTTTGTGAAGATGGAGAGTGGTGAAAGTAATAGTGACAGTTATCGGATAAGAAGATGATGATCAGAGGTGGTGTAGACGATGATCGATGATGATGATGATGTCTGATGAACCGTGATGATATCGAGATGGTTGTTCACGGTGAGAGACGAAGAACAGGATGAAGTTGAATCAGGGAGAAGTTGCAGGTTAACGGTCAGATACGATGTGGTGGTGAACGGAGTTGTGGTGATGACGGAGAGTGACGACGAAGATGACTGGCAGATGATGAAGATGAACGAATCCTTGGAGATGGAGAGTTGCAGGTGAGATCAGGTGTACGGTAATGGTGAACGAAGATGATTGCTTGTTGTCGGAGATGATTGCGAGTCGGAACGGCGCAAGTCGGAACCTGTGTATGTGGTAACTCGAGACTGTGAAGCCGGTTGCGACTCAAAAACATACAAGTCGAGATCTTGTAAGTCGAAACCGTAGACGGTTGCGAGTCGTAACCAAAACAAGACGAGCCGAGATCGTAGACGGTTGCGAGTCGTAACCAAAACAAGACGAGCCGAGATCGTAGGCGGTTGCGACTCCGAGATCGTAGACGGTTGCGACTCAAGAAGAAAAGTTGCGACTCGAAATGTGGTGACTCGAAACCTCAATACTTGTTGCGACTCGAAAACAGAGATGACTCAACAATGGTTGCGAGTCGGAACGGTGATCTTGTAGCTGACAATGATGGTTGCGACTCAGATGATGAAGGACTCGAGAATAGAGAATGACTCGGAACCGTTTGAAAACGTATACTCGTTCAACTAATTTTTTTTTTTTTTTTTTTTTTTTTTTAAATATGATGATCTGTATAAAAATAGGATAAGGAAAGTTTCAAAATAAGCCAGCAACCCTTCGAAAACTTTGGAAATTTTTAAAAAACAATATTTTTTGAGAAAAATAAAAAGATTAGGTTTAATCTTTTAACAACTTTTTCCAAAATCAAAATTCCAAAATATAGTGATTTTAGATGAAATTTCGATGAACACCACGAAGAACGCGAAGAACACGAAGAACAAAAATTTCAAATCTTGAATATTTGATATCACACCGAGCCTAGAAACAGGTTCTAATGGCTCTGATACCACTTGTAAGTCCCGTGAAACGGATCTTTCAATGATATCAAACAATCACCAAGTTTGTGCGGAATCCAAACTTGGTGAGATTCAAGAATAAACACGAAAATATGAAAAACAAACCGAAAACGAAGAACACACCGAATCACTTTCAACACTTGCACACGATTCTATTACTATCAAAGCAAAACCGTCTGGTACAAGTGTTCTACCACCAAATCGCCTCTCTCTCTAGAGAAAATGTAACAATGATCATCCAAAGGTTCAAACCTAAAAACAAGTTAGAAACTTGTTTTTATACTAACTCAAGCCCACTTCCCTACATGGGCTCCCCTTGGGCCTGCTTGGCCCACATGGCCTAAAGCTTAGCCCAAGTGACCTA
Organism: Helianthus tuberosus; assembly: GCA_030545235.1. Classification (NCBI taxonomy): domain Eukaryota; kingdom Viridiplantae; phylum Streptophyta; class Magnoliopsida; order Asterales; family Asteraceae; genus Helianthus; species Helianthus tuberosus. The sequence goes on from CM060359.1 coordinate 31,746,950, forward strand.
TAAAGGTCCACATCCTAATGTAAACTAACCCGGTAAGGCCCAGCTCGTAACCATAGCCCGTTGTGTTAATTTGATGCGTCAGTCTCACACTTTAGGGCCTAACACATAAAAAATGGATGAAGTTAACCAAGTAGACTAAAATGGCAACTGTGAAACTTTTTTGGACCCACATGTTAAAAATAAAACATTTGGACTAAACTGGCAAAATGGTCCAAACCACATGGACTAAAATAGCATTTAACTCAATTTTGTATATTAGTTTTTTTATAGGGGCAATTTAGTCATTTCATTGAATCTTAACAGAATAAATAAACGGTGTTAAGCGAGTGGACTGAAATAGTTACAAAAGAGAAAACACAGGGATTGAAATGACAATTTTTAAACTAATAGACTGAAATAGTGATTTTTAACCAACCACAGGGACGAAAAATGTAATTAACTCTTTTAATAAATTGAAAGACCTTCGCTGACGTGGCATGTAAATTAAGAACGAAATCCAATATCTTAAAATTATATACGAGTCAATCATATCTATAAATTGTCACAACCAATGAAAAAAAGATACGATATACATTAAAAACATTTAAATTTAAACAAAAATAATAATAAAAATAAAATAATCAACTATTCGCGTAAATACATAATAACTTTCCTTAACCAACTCGTCTTGCTAAGAACATGCATATAAAGACCTGTTGAGAGCTCCAATGACCAAAACCTAAATATAATGGATCTGTTTACGCTTCTTACAAACGAATTTGTTAGCCTGGGAGAGTACTTTGGACTTTTTGAATTACATGTAGAAGATGATGACTATAGTGATGATGATGATGATGAAGAAGAAAGTGATGATGACGACAATGAAGATGAAGAAGAAGCTGATGATGATGAAGAAGACGACGAAAAAGTTGATGATTTGATCGCGGTGGAGACAACTTTACCTAGGGTAGATGCGGCGGTGTTCAAGGGCCGCTTGATCGATAGATCGGGTGAATTTGATGTTTGTAGCATTTGTTTGGAAGCTTGGGCTAATGAAGGAGATCATCAAATTTGGTATGAAATCATTATTTTCAACATATACTTAATAAATAAGATTTGTTGAAACCGTACTCCAGTTTTTATTGAATGTGCCCTTTGTCAAATCAGTCGTTATACAAACCGTATAAAAGGGTGAATTTTACTTTTATAAGCTCTTAGGGTCCACATAAAAGGGTAACGAATGTATGTTACATCTTTTTTCAGGCCGTATAGTTCGTATGTTACATCTTATACGGACTGTATGGTTTAAAAAAAAAAATAAAATCAGTAAAATCAAGAGGGAGTTGCGCATTAAGCAACAGGGGTACGTTTAACCAACCCTTAATTAATTCTTCATGCCAACATTGATCATAAAATGTTTGGAGGCACAAGCTGTTTGTCAAATGATAATATATCTAATCTAAAATTCATATGATTAGGTTATCTTCATTGTTTCTAAGAAAAATAGCATCCTGGTCTTATCATATGTGTGACCTACATTGAGTGAAAGATGTTTACACTTTTAACTGTGTGTTGATCATACACTGCAGCTGTCTTCCTTGTGGGCATATATATGGAAGGTCATGTATTAAGAAGTGGCTTCAACAACGTCGTCGAAGTTATAAGAGGGTTTGTTTACTGTCAACTATATATAAACTTTACCACGAGAGAACCGCGAGTACTGTATAATTAGTCAATCTATATATCTATCAACTTCCTCATTGTTCTTTTCTCTTAATTGTTATCAGTGCCCTCAGTGCAACATCTCTTGCAAATCGAAGGATGTTACAATGCTTTACGCAACTCGCCTTTGCATGGCTGGGTTAGACAAGGTGATATATATTTAATATCTCCACACCTTTTTTTGTATTTCATCAGTTTTGCTTACTAGCTAACTCCCCAAAACTGTTCAAATATTTATGCAGTTTCTATTGACCGAAGTCGGGTTTAGTACATTGAAGCAGAAGCCTTATGCATCGATTCATCCAAGGTGCAAATGGGGAGAGTATCATGACAGAATAATGAGCACTAAACTAATGTCCAATATTCTTCTGATCCCAACAAAGATATATGAATACTTTGCATCGCTTTGGTAGTAGTTTGATGCAGGGGCAGAACCAATGTAGAATGAGCCGTAATGTATATTTTTTTTTCGGTTTTATACATAGCATACCCCAAAACATATACGAAGATACCCCTAAGATAAAATTATGAAACTTGATATTATTCATTAAGCCCAAAACTTGTTTGGAACACAGCCCAAATAATTAGTTTTATGATAATTAAGCCCAAACTGTAATAACTAATAAAGCCCAAATAACATAATAAGTGATCTTGCGTGTCTTATGGTTGAAATGGGACACATAGTTCTTGTCCTTTGATTTATCGGGTAATGAAGCTAGCTTTGGTTTTACCGGATTTACGCAATCGAATGGGCCCGGAATTTTTGAACAATGTCATGTTTGTGCGGTTGAAAAGCATTTTTTTCGTAAAGTAAAAGACGACGATGTGATGTAACGATTTCAAGCAATGAAAAAAAAAATGACAAACCTAAAATATAATTTGTATTGAAAGAACAATTAGCGACTCAAAGAATAAATGGTCTCTCACATAAGTCAATTGTAACAATGATTATATATGTGTTTGTTTGTTAGCATTCCCATAATGTTCATTTAGCTAATTAGGAATAGGCAGTCAGCTTATCTACCAATTGTAGAATAAGAGCATATTCAACGGTGGAAAAATTCCAAAATCTAAACCTGCTATATTATTCCAAATCCATTTTTCCTCTAACACTAAATTATTCAAAACCTCCGTATCATACTCCACTTTTTTTTTTCAAAAAAAATAGTAATTCATGTGTGTGGTCCCCAATAAACAAAAAAACAATTCAATCGACCTTGCCCACAGCGTCAGGTGTCACGGTGGTTGATTGTCGTTAAAAAAAAGTATATCAAATGAGTATAACGATACAACTTATGAAAATGATGCAGCACAAGCTCCGTCAGCATGTCTATCCACAAGAACCATACCAGTTGTTTTGAGTAGGTAAAGAGTCTCTTGACTGTTTCAAAATAGTAAACAATTCTATATCATTGATCAAATATACTATGATAAAATCAATGAAAGAGTAGTTAATAAAACCAACATCATTTGATCTCTTAATCACATTTCGAAACTTGAATCTCAGCCTTCATCAAGGTTAGTCTCTTTATCGTCTACCTCTCTTTCTCAAAGTTTATTCACCGAATCTCATTGTTTGTTGATTGATTCCAACGCATTTCGGTTCGCATGATTTGTAATGTCATTAAGGCTCCGAAGAAAGGTGTCAAGGCAATCACAACGAACGAGACCTTTGTTCGTGTTCATTCGCTAAGCTAACCGAACAAACTTTTTTGTTCGTGTTTGTTCGTTAAGCTAATCGAACAAACATAAACGAACTTCCCGCCGAACGGTTCACGAATTGTTCGCTGAACGTTCGGTTCATTTACATCCCTATCTATACTTACTCTGATTTTTATCATTATGTTTCTAGAAATAACAAACCGGACCGGTTGGTTTTACCTATTTGGTAGTTTAATGGTTTATTTTATTTTGGCGGTTTGCAATTTGAACTTTTTTTATTTAAAATCATCGGTTCATACTTTTAAAAAGTTATAAAGAGTTTTTAGAACAAAGAAGTTTAAGTTAATTTTATCTCATTGGATTATGAGTTAAAACTGATGGTCTATGCTAGCCCAATCGTGGCACGTTGGGTGGTGTTCTTAGATACGATTCTCTAACCGTAGTTGATGGAAGTGAATTCGATCAATTATTGCCCAATCGTGGCACCTTGGGTGATGTATTTGCTATCATATTTATATAAATAACTCACGAGTCTAGTCAAATGCATGCTCATTTAAGCTTGGGCTCAAGTCACACTATTGATATTAGTGTAGCTGGCGATACTCCGAAGGTAAGCTTATAATAATTGTTTCATTTTTAGTATCTGCATAACAAAATACTGAATTTGTGTCATTTGTACTTGTGAGGGTGATTACTGTCTTTATTTGAAAAAAAAATGCAACAATGTATATTATGAGTTCCCACAAACATATCAGAACTTTGTTTCTTAAGAGGTGGCAAGTTACTTTGGGTTGTTTTGTTTTGATCTGAAGCAAGTAAATAAAAAAACATAGTTAAAATAATGAAACGTGTTGATTGGGTTAAAAGTGGCCTGAAGCCCCTTTAAATGCTTAAAATCTCTTAGAGTGATATATTTAAAAGATCAGATTATGATCATATGAAACTAAATAAGCATGTCTTAACCTTATTTTTAATTGGGCTTGACTTTTATTCTGATGATTATTTGATTTTTAAACTGCTAGATTTTATCAATATTGTTTCTTGTGACAGTTATGTAGAAGGTGAAAAAGGCTAGGGTTTATCGACTACCATATATGAGAGCGGATAGGGTATCCATACATCCCCTCAAAAGTATTTACACATCCCCTAACCCTAAATGCCCCTCATTGTCCAATACGCATCAAACTCGCCCCACCAATACGCCCCTCATTGCCCAATACGTTTGAAAATGGTCCCTACCATCTAATTAATGTCAATCATTGGGTGTCAGCCAATGATTACCAATGATTGGGATGTAAGGAACTTTATTTTGATAGGGTATTTGTATGGGGAAGTTGTGAAATATTTATATAAGAAAATTAATATTTTTTTTTATAAAATGTTATAAAAATTGTGTTAGTATTATAAAACTTCATATTTTTATGAAATGAATTGTGTATGTTTTTAATAAAAAAAGGTGCACATGTTTTTTTATTAAGTATTATTATTAAAAACTTCATATTTTTATGAAATGAATTGTGTATATTATAAAATGCCAATTTTTTATAAGTATTATTAAATGCCAATTTTTTTATAAAACGAATTGTATATATTATAACATAGTTTTTTATTTATGAATTATTATTATGTGTTTAATTGTCAAAAATTTTAAATGTCATTTTTTTATTAAACTACTTTTATTTAATATTACTAAATGAGTATTATTACGTCTTTAATTGTCAAACTTTTAAATGTCAAATTTTATTAAATGGGTATATTATAACGTTTTATTAAATGTCAACTTTTTTATTTATCAATTATTATTATGTGTTTAATTGTTTCCATAACGCAATGTGTATGTTAAAAAATGTCAAATTTTTATGTCTTTAATTGTTTTTCAATTGTCGTTTATTAACCATAACGCAACAAGAAACGTAATTCAAAATGTAATTAAACATCGTTTTATATTAATATACAAAACATGTAACTTTGATACAGAATGTAACGACTAAACCCTAAACCCTAAATCGCTAATTGTTACATATTCTTGAATTCATGTACAGGAAAACGATGGGTCCAGTATACACAATTTCGAGACAGGCCGGCTGTCTTGGAATTGCGTACCGAACCCTATCTTCCAACGGGATTTCTGCTTCACACCACCACACTGAGATGGCACAAGGGATCAGGAGGTTGGAGCAGTGGAGTCGGCATTTCGTTTATCAACCACCGTCCAGTCTTCCGAGTCTTGTCAGGATGGTAAGCGAAGTGGCATTCCCGTTGATAGAAGGCTCATGAGAACACTAATGAACTCCTCTCTTGGAAGGACATGTTACGGGGCAGACTGCGTTGGCTAGCGTCACTGGGAGCTGACGAGGCAACAGGCTACTTCGATAACACGTAATCCTAGATCGGAGTTCTAGTGCATGAATCTGAAATACGAACGTAGTTTTTCTCCATAAGGATTACGCTACCACCACCGTCAAAACACCGACTTTCGATATCCATTTAATAAAAAATACAATTTAGAATTAGACACGACATTCGAAAATATATTGTAAAAAAAAAAAAACACCAACACAGCCGACCCACTACCACCACCACAACCGACCCACTACCACAATCACCACCACCACCACCACAGCCGACCCACCACCACAACCTACCTACCACAACCACAACCCCAACACCACCACAAACGGCAAAAATAAAACCACAAAAAAACAAACCTTGAATATTCCAACCGTATAGACCGATACGAGAGCGAAAACTATACGAGAGACGCGTGTGGTCCCCTTCCGGATTGTCATCGTGTGCTCCAGAACTCGGTCCAAAAAATACCTTTACATATGTACTTGTTCGTTTTAACTATAAAAATAAATGAAACTGAAGTTCAATGACACCCGTATGGGTCGATGAGCCGCGTATGAAAGAGGGGTGTCATAAATGTTCTGTCAACTTTTCAGAAAAAGTAGATGTATATGGGTCTCATCGGACTATACGAGGCATATGGGCTGAAAAGTTGTCAGCCTCCGTACTCACAATACGCGCGTATGGGCCTATGAGCGGCATATTGGTTTGTTTTTTTAAAAGCTTGTATATGTTGGTTGCAAATGTCGGGTATTTTTGTCATCCTTACTTGCCACAGTGGTTGTTTGCAAATTCAGAAATATACACCATCTTCACAATCACAAATTCACAATGGTTGTTTGCAAATGTGGTAGGACGGCTACACTAAGAACATCTTGGAGTGAAGCTAATCCCGGACGTCAATTTTACACTTGCCACAGTGTGATATGTTTTTAATCCCATACCCATACCCGGATATAAAAATATAAATTAAAAAAATCGGGTATGGATGGCAAAAACACCCGAGCCCGATGGGTATACCCGAAACCCGACAGAAATGGGACGGGTATACCCGATACCCGAAGGGTATTGGGCCGGGTATGGGATTAGTTTTAGAAATTTTCGCGGATATGGGATTAGGAGATACCCGACCCGATTACCCGAAACGACATACCCGTTTACCCGATCATATACCCGAATTTTTAATGTATTTTTTTTTCCATTAACCCTTGTATGTTAGTGATATTTTTTTTTCCATTAACCCTTGTATGTTGTGAAGTGTATAAATATAAGTGTACAAGTATCATAAAGTTATTATTAATTTATAATAAAACTTATATGTATGTAATGTACATTTTTAATTTATAATAATTGTTGTATAAATAAAATTATATATAAATTATAATAGTAAAAGATGTATTTGGAAATCCTAACGTATATCTTTTAACAAACTAATGGGTATACTCGTTAACTGCGGGTATACCCGAAACCCGACGGGTAATTTCTGAGCACATTTTTAATTTGTCATCCTTACTTTGAAACACTAATTCCTCTTTCGTGTCAGCGTTCTAAGTGCGACTTCTTTGTGTGGGTCGATCCTCCCGTGTGTCGTCGGGCATGTGTGGTCATCAAAGAACTGATGGATACGAAGGTTGTGCTTCAAAACGAAGTAAAGTATTTGAGAGAGGAGGTTCGAATTTATAAATTGCAAGAAGCGGAATTTGAAGATATTCATTCAAGGGTTGTTCGTAAGAGGGAACGTTGTTTGATAATTAGTTGGATTTTTTTGTGTTGTTTGTCTTGTTATTTTTCATTGTTAGTATGTAAGTTTATGCAAGACATGTAATCGAATATTAGTTATAAATGTCGTTTTTTAATATTATTATATATATTAAGTTTTTAAAAAAATGTTGTTTTTTTTATAATAAGTCAACTAAGCATAAATAACAAAACGAACAAACATTCATCAAGTTACAAATGTTTAAACATACCAAAATGAAATAAATACTTGTCCATAGATGCACAACACAACCAAAATAAACAAAAAGAAATAAATATTTGTTCATACATGCCCACAAATGTTTAACAAAATAAAGTTCACCCAACAAATACAAATACTAATCCTCCATGTCCTCATCGGTGTCGTCAGAATCATCCCCACCACCTGCCTGCGTCCCGGACGGACCTGCCTCCATGTCGATACCCGGATACACTCGTGGATGTGGCGGGGGTCGAACCGCCAACCCCGCCTGGGTACGTCTCTCGGCCTCACTAACCATCACCCACTCCATCAAATCCTCCATCCGGTCTAACCGCCTGTAAGTATTATTATTATTATTATTATTATTATTTAAAACTTCATATTTTATGAAATGAATTGTGTGTATTATAAAACGTCAAATTTTTTATTTATCAATTATTATTATGTCTTTAATTATTTTTCACTTGTCATTTATTAACCACAACGCAATAAATACACGAAACATCGTTTTATATTAATACACAAAACATGTCACTTTAATACAAAATGTAACGACTAAACCCTAAACCCTAAATCACTAACTGTTACATATTCTTAAATTCTTGCAAACTCTATCGGTTATTCAGATATCTATTCGGTCACCATATTTTTGCTATCAAGTTTAAGGATGCATTCCACGGTAAACGTGCTTTCCGCTTCCCCATTACCACATGAAGAACCTCCGACCTGATCTGGCGCTCCCTCGTTGTTGCAGAAGAATTCTCAGTAACCGCTTCCACAGCATGAAGAACCAATCCATACAGAAGGAGTTCTCCCTCGAGGTTGGTGATGCAGAAGCATTGTCGTTGGTGGACGTTCCAGGACATTCCAGTGCATGAATCTGGAATACGAACGCAGTTAAGCGTTTGAATCTGAAATATGAACGCATTGTACTTCTCCATAAGGATTACGCTACCACCACCATCAAAGCACCGACTTTCGATATCCTGTTAATAAAACATACAATTATAGCATTAGACCCGGCATCCGAAAATATATTGTTACAAATAATAATAATAATAATAATAATAATAATAATAATAATAATAATAATAATAATATTACTTAATAAAAATAACATATACACATTTAAAAAAAACGATGATATAAGTCTAGACCCGGCAAACGTGTCGGGCCAGGGGTCGGGTAGGGTTACGCTACCACCACAGCCACCACCACAACCACCACCACCACAACCACCACAGCCACCACCACAACCACCACCACCACCACAGCCGTCAATCCCCACCACCACAACATCCACCACCACCACCACAGCCACCACCACACCCGCCTAACCACCACCACAGCCGTCAATCCCCACTACCACAACCACCACCACCACCACAGCCGTCAATCCCCACCACCACCACCACAGCCGTCAATCACCACCGCCATCATTTCCCACCACCGTCAATCCCCCACCGCCGTCAATCCCCACCGCCGTCAATCCCCCACCGCCGTCAAACCCAACACCACCACAAAAAGCGGAAATAAAACCAAAAATTAAAAAAAGGTTGAAGATTAAGCAATAAAATTTGGAATACAAACTAACCTTCATCGTGTGGTCCAGAGTTTGTCTTGTATAAATCGTGTGGTCCAGAGCGTTTGTGTGTGTGTGTTCTTGGTGTTTTAGTGTGTGAGTTTTCAAATTTTTGATCTATTTTACCCCTTTATTGAAGTTGGGAAAGTGTTTGGGGCCAATGAGAGTCGTATGGGTCAATGAGCGGCGTATAGGAGTTGTACTTTCCTTTTTGAATCTATGAAACTTAGTATAAGAGAAAAAAGAATCGGGATAATCAATGGGTGAGACACTTGTCCCAGTGGAAGGGACGAGCGCATTTAACTGGGAGGTCACGAGTTCGAGCCGCGTTGAAACTGGTTTAGGGCCTGGTTTTTGCGTTTTTGCATTTTTGACATTTTTTATTATTCATTTATTTATATTAAAATTAATTCCTTTTATTAAAAAAAACAAAAATAGATTTCACTTTTATTTTGAGTCAACAATTTTAAATCCATTTAAAATAATAGTTTTCTTTTATTTTGTACTCCTTTCTTTTATATGAAGCACTTTAATTAAAAAATTGTTGCGTACACTATATTTGACGGATGTTACAATATATTTAAATTATATTAAAGAGAAACATTAATAAATTCGTTGCGTACACTATGTTTCACGGATGCTACACCTAATACAAGTCATTAACTTCTTTTTGTAGAGTTCTATTACTACGTAGTAACGCCCTACCCTGTACAATACGAGACATGTACATTGTCTCCCATTCCATAACTTCCATACTTCGGCATATATTCCAAAGTCCATTTGGTACTGGCATCGGGCTATCATCCGCTAACTTAACCGTGCTGAAACGGCCACCTTCGACAAAAGCGATCGTAAAAATGGAATGGTTCGGGTAAACCTGCGGTCCATCAAACATCGGGAAGTAAGTTTGACAAACACCGTTGCTTAAATGTTGAACAATCACCCCAAATTTTTGAGCCACCAACAACCCTGTGTAGGGCAACACCATCCATCATGCCTTTGGTGCAGGTTCAACATTTAACCAATTTATCGTTGTTGTAACATCCCTTGTCCAATGATTCGAGTATATGCCGCCAATGCTTTTTGTTAATGAACATCTCGTCGAGTAGCTCTTGTCGGACCCACTTCCATTGTTTCTGGTCGAACCCCAAGCCCATAGCTATGGATCGAGTCCCACAATTACCGTCCGGCTAGGCATCTTCGATATGTGTTATGTATCTCCGATAGCTAGATGGAAGCCAATCCTTAAAACGCTCGATCATGTTTTTGTACCTATAATTGGCAAAAAAATAAAAAAAACTAAAAAATATTAAAAAATAAAAAATTGAAAAGGAATTCTAAATATATGTATGTATGTATGTACCTGTGCCCGGCCAACAGTGGAATGCCTTTATATATAATCGGAAGTGTATTTTTTTCTTCTTTGCTTTTCTTTGAACGACTACGTCGCACATTTGGCTTTTGAGTGTAGTCGTTCCTCTGTGATTCGGGTTGTTTATCTTTACGTCTCGTAAGGTCTTCATTCTTTTGTTGTTTTGCTTTCGTAGTTGGGCGGCCCCGGGTATCTTGTTGTACCTCAGGCGGTTGATGGTCAGTCATACTTGGATTCAACATCGCTTTCATCTTCGACAACATACTTTTTAACACTAGAGGTGGCTGCGTCTGTAATTGCTGTGTGAGTCTATCCATTTCCGCCTGAATATTACACTCGTCTTGATTAAGGTTTTCTGTCGAAAAATCAAGTTTTGTCCAGAATTTGTCTATCGCGACAAGTGGAATTTTGCAACCTGTTTTTCAAGAATCATTGTTAAAACGTGAAGTATAATGATGATTATATTCTATGGATCGAAGAATATGTTACCTGTACTTTCCCACCACTCCATCTGACAAGCACATGGCAACCCACAACCCGTAGAAAGCTGGTGGCCACAAGTCCCCCCTTCTACCCTCAACGCATGTAGCTTTTTCCTCTCGACAAACAACAAACAACAACTCTACGGCTTTTTGGGAAACATTACCGCGTAGGTTGTCAAAAAACGGAAATCTGTGGTCCCTCATTTGCACGGACCTGCTCTCCTGAAAACTAAGTTTTATTTGTATCTTTTGTGACTCTACAACTTTGCCAACAAGCCACACAAGTCTATGGAGCGAGTTGTTTGGCCCTTTAATGTATCTCTTAAACTTAGAATGCTGGCTTTCAACTCTATTGGTTGTATGTTGACCAAAATTGGGGACTGTGTTAGTCCAAGCTGAAACGAACTTTTCTTTATAATCTTTCAGCCATACATCATACAAATAATCCAAAACATCTAGAAAAAAAAATTGAATACAACGATTTGTAATGTTTGTATGTATATATGTATGGATGAATGTATGTAAACTAATATAATATGTACCTGATCGTTCGTCGTTAGTCAGTCGCGTGAAAAGACGTTCAAAGTTATAATTGTATAGCATCAGAGTGGGAGAACTACACAGTCGAGACCAAGAAAGCTTGAATATTTTCCAGTCTTCATCCGTAAATTTTGCCCGACAGTGTTTTAGAATATTCTGTGAGATGTGCCACCTACATAGCAATTTGGAAGCTTTTGGGAATACTTTATCGCAAGCATTCATCAAAGCTTGATCCCTATCTGTGACAATTACACGTGGCTCCATACAATCTACCAACAATTCTTTGAGCTTCTCCAGGACCCATAAGAAGTTATCTTTTTTTTTTCTTTAGAGACAAACACATGAGCCACACAAAAAGACTTGTGTGTCGATGTCACACCCACAACTTGAATGAACGGAAGCTTATACTCATTGGTCTTGTAGGTAGCATCAATCATCAACACATGTGGGAATGCACGCCACATGTTGTACGAGTCCGGATGATTGAAAAAAACCTCCTCGACCGCGTTTGTGGAGGGATTCACCCTGGTGAAATAAACGTACCTTTCTTCTTGCAACATGCTCTCCAATATCTGCATTGGAGTTCGATGGCCGTACATTTTGAGTTTAATCTTTTTAATCATGTTTTGTACGTCTTGTAGAATGCACACGCTATGTGGGTTTTGTTTTCCTATGGTTAAATGTATATTTGTAGGCTCCATGTTTTGCAGATAAAGTCTCTCCAACAGTGATTCTTCATCCGGGGTCAGCCTTCTAGCAAACGTGTTGCCCTCGAGAAATTCAGCAGGCTCATGGTTGTGAATGTTTTTCTTCTCCACAAGGCTCCAATTACCACTACTTGAGTCTAGTTTCCCTATCAGACTAAAAGGACAGTCAACCTTTTTGCTACCGGAACGCCGAACCGTTGCTTTACTTTTGGGTTCGCCGCCACGATCGCATTGCAACCATATCTTCACTGTCCTTGCTGACGAACCTTCGCCTTTTGTTAGTTCGTTGGGTCACAATGACTTAACCTTTCGCAACTTCTCTTTTGTATACCCAATTCTTCAATTCTTCAACTGACCCAAATACCTAAAAAAAGGTTTATTAGAAATCCACATAAATGAAATTAATATATTAATTTGTCGAAAAAACAATAAAAAAACTCGGGTTGAACAGGGTTCGAGTTAATATGTATGACACATTTTTTGGATTGTATGAAATTTCGTGTCATACATTTTCTACTTTTAATCAGTATACATGCCTCGTTCGTGTTCGTTCGGTTCATTTACAAGCCTAAGTAATCTATTTTTAACAAAATATTTCACCAGAACATATATAATATTTCACCAAAATGATAACGAAATCGTGTTAATATGTATGACACAATTTTCGGGTCGGGTTCGGGTTAAGGTCGGGAAGGTCAAACATTTTCTAGATTTCTTCTACCTAATAAAAATTATATATAACGAATAACACGTATACAAAATCATTTTTTTCACTCTAAAATTATATCAACATTATATAACACGAATAACACGTAATTGACGGTTATGTCATACCTTTTTTTTGTTTTTTTTCTCGTCATTAGCACCTTCCTCGTTAGCACGTTCGTCGTCGTGAACACCTTCCTCGTTAGCAGGTTCGTCGTCGTCAACACCCTCCTCAAAGTGCATTACACCTTCCTCGATTTTGTTATCATTTTCCTCAAAGTCCTTAGCACATTCCTCGACTTCGTTATCATTTTCCTCAAAGTCGTTAGCACCTTCTTCGACTTCGTTATCATTTTCCTCATACTCCTTAGCACCTTCCTCATACTCTAACTTGTGTTGGTTTTCCGTATACGAATGGTAAGTCCCGTATTCGTGTCGCGGATAACTTTGGGCAATGTAAGATGGTTCCCCCTCATCTACAAACACCTGGTTCAAGTCAGGTAACACGGGTCGCACACCCCCGTCATCACAACGAGGCACGGACACAACCTCCTCATCACCTCGATCAATGCTGGATAACCAAACGCTTTCGGAGACGTACGACTGGTTCGAATCTTCGCCAAAAATATTACCAATGTCCCAAAACGACATCTTTATGCTTCACAGTCTCAACCAAGTTTTTTATTTAAGAATTTTCATCATTTCATCGGTATTTTGTGAGTTTGAAAAATTTTGAATCAAATAAATCCCGTATGCTTGGGTAAATAAACATTTTTGGTCGATAAGGGTCGTATTGGTCGATAAGGGTCATATGGGTCACTTTCACGCTTTTTCAGACTGAACTCCCTTTAATGTCAGTAATTATACCTTAAATTCACCAAAAGTCGTGCCGATAAGCCTCGCATTGCTCAATGAGAGGCGTATAGTGTTTAATGCTCCAACTACCACAACGTTATACGCCTCTCATAGGGCAATGAGAGGCTTATCAAAACCCTTTTTCTGACACATTAATTGCTTTCATACTATATACTCCCCTTATTGCCCTATACGCCACCTCTGGGGGGGTGTGCACTTAAAAAGTAGGGATGTATCAATACCCTCACCCTATGAGAATCAGTGGACCTGAATTTAGTTTGTAATTAACCTTTTATCCTCTCTTCCACTGGGGTTGGCATAATACACATGCCAGCCATGTCGGGTAATAACTGGTCATAATAGGTTTCTGATCAATATGGGTCAACCGCCAAACACTATTGTTTCATTTTGTGAATCTTATAATTATCCGATGATTAAATATGATTACAAAGCCATATTATTACAACAATAATTTGAATTTTTTTTAACACATCTTGGCTATTATTTAAGTTACATGATTGTTACTTGACATTGTCATTACACCATTAATAGACCCGTCCACCGGACGTGTATAAAACTAGTTATCAGTGGCGGATCCAGAAATTTTTGACAAGGGGTTCACTTTTTAAGTGTTCCAATATCATATGTCAGAACATAAAAAATACGGGTCGATTCAACCGTTTTCTGGTCGGGTCAACTTGGTCATACAAATGCTTAACTTATAAATATATGTCAAGTTCTAACGAAATTCCTTAACAGATTTGAATTCGATAATTTGTATCATAAGCACAGGTTACTAAGTTAATTTGTTGTAAGTTAACAGCCTGTTACATTCACATAGGAAGAATTGTATAGCACATTATTAACTTTAAGAACGCAATGGACACTTAAATTTATTTGTATAGAGGTTATGAAGTAAAAGTGAATGCCTTACAAACTAAAATTGAATGCTTGTACTAGGGATGAGCATTTGGTACCGGGTACCGGTACCGAACCGGTACTGTACCGGGTATATTCGGTACCGGTACCGGTTCCTATTTTCTTCGTTTTTCGGTACCGGTACCGGTTCGGTACCGGTATTTACGGGTAAAACACCGGTACCGGTACCGAACCGGTGTATTCGGTACCCGTACCGGTACCACTTTTCCCCGTTTTTCGGTACCGAACCGGTACCATGCTCATCCCTAGCTTGTACTACTTATATTCAATAACACAACAGACTCGTAAAGGCTTGATATTAAAACCCAAGTTTGGTGGTGAAAGTCAATAGTGGAATTTCATCTTCCACAAGTTTAATCAGACTCTGGGCAAAAAAAACGGACTTAATCAGACTCGAACACTAGACTTCATGTTTAATACGCACGGACATTTACCAGTGCACCATCTTCACATTTGTTTATAAGGTTCCCTCACAAAATTTTAAGGGGTTCCTCCAGAATTTCTTATATAGTTTAACACTATAAAGTTTGAACCGAACGGGTTCCCGAGAACCCCCTAACTGACTGTAGTTCCGCCTCTGCTAGTTATTATTGTACTGACATGTGAAACGAAATTTAAAGGAAAAATGTATTACGTTCAAACTGAAACTAAAACGCAAAATCATCTCAAACATACAAACCGCTTTACTTCTCCAGAAAACGCAATAATCAACACCTCCATTGTTTTCCTAAATAAAACGCAAAATCCTTTAGATTCGATCGGTGGTGTTGGGTTCCGACGGCAAGCGGCGGAGACAGACGAACACGAAGAAGACGGTGGTGATGGTTCTGATAATCAGAAGTGGTGTCCGGTAATGGAGATGACGGTGGTGACAGTCACGGGTAACCGGTGATAGTGAAATGGTGGGTGTGTGTTGATGTGTCGGATACGGTTGTTGTGGCGGTGAACGTTGGTAGGGAAAAGCGACGGTGAACGATGGTAGGGAAAAGCGACGGTGTAATGTTGAGGTGAGTGGGTATGGTGATGGCGGAGTCGTGGTCCGGTGACGCCGGTTTTGGGGGAGAGTCCGTTGGTACGGAGGTGGAATAACGATTGTAATGGTTGTGAAATCGAGGTGGAGAGGCGGGTTGCAAGTTGTAGAGCGGTAGAGGATGGTAGGGGATGGTGCGTTGGTGACTGTGGGTCTCCAGTGGTGGACAGGGGTGGTGACAAGGGTGGTTTTTGAATTGTGATGATGGTCCGGAGGTACGGCGGCAGGTGGTGGTTGTGTCGTTTCCGGTGGCAGAGGGAAGGGTGGTGGAGTGGTGGTGGTGTTGGAGTGGAGGTGGGATGAATTATGATATGGGGTTTTTTTTAGGGTGCTACTTTCTACACCCCTATTTACTTTTTTCACCCTCTCCTCTCACATACTTACAGGTGAGGCCTGCATGGGACCGACAGTTTTCCTCTCACAAAGGGGGGGTATAATCAGGAGGGGGGGTGAGTATAGAGCGAGCCTTTTTTTATTTTCAGATCTAGGGTTACATGCGGCTAATTGTTTTTGACTAAAAGGTCTCTCTTTATGTTTTTTATCTTTGTCACTTGTCACTTTATTATTGCTTCCTACACTTGCTAACTAAAACAAACTTGCTATTTGATATCTCCCTTATAAGACCACCCGTAAGGGGGGGGGGGGGGGGGGGGGTTGGGCGTTTTCCCCCAAAAAAATGCCCCCACACGCCTTCCAACCGCCCCTATGGGCGTTTTGTTCAAAATTTTTTGTTTTGCCGTTCTTTTTTCCACGTCGTGTTGTGTGTTGGCCAATCACCGGTATTTGATGGTTTTTTTGTCCAGTAACATTTTTTGATAGTTTTTTTTATTTAATTACTAGTGGGAATGCCCGCGCGTTGCAGCGGGTACGTCTTTTTTTTTTTTGTCGTATTGTTAGGGTTTGTGGCATTTGCGGATTATTCGTATGACCATCATACAAAGAGCATTTATACGATCTCACTTTTGTGGTGGTTATTTGGTGATGTTTGATTAAAATTTGTACCCCCCACTCGATCCGCTTTAATGATCGCCACCTCATCAACGCTCTAAGAAGATAACTGATTGGGTGCGTCGATTTCTATTTGTGATAAATATAGAGATTTAGAGAGTAAAATAGAGACAAGTTGGTCAAAAAATGTTTAGGGCTATCTGTACCGCCAAAAAATTAGAATAATACGTCAACCGTCATGAGCAGCCAACGACAGGTGAATCTATTTTCCAACTTCTTTATTGAAATGACTCATTTCAGGTTAACTCCATTTTTTCACTTACCATTTTTGACCCAAAACAAATTGATTTTTAATCAAAACGTAATTGGTTACCGTGAATAGTTAAATATGTATGCAGGCTTGGTGTGAAACTGACCCTAACCTGTTAGACTAAACCCACACATGTGATTGGCAAAACCTACATGGAAATAAAACTTCAACAATAAAGCCATTTTGGCAACAATCTTCTTTATTTTATCCAACTATACATGCATCAAACAAAAAAATATGTGATTAAATTGACTAAAAAAGTGCTTGCAAAAACAAATTACTATCATTTGTGTACTCAAAATACTATTATCACAGTAGTTGGTAGCCACCACAAACATATACCGTGTGGGTCTATTTTGTTCCTTTTTGTCTATGACAACTCCATTTTGCCGTTACTCATTTTGACCCGAAACAAAGTGATTTTTTTTTTTCAAAAAGGCAACCCTAATTCATTTTTCTCATAACCCTTTTAGACCCGAACCTATTTTGTTACCTTAAAATCATTTCTCTCGTAACCCGTTTTGACCCAAACCTGTTTTATTTAGGAACGGGTTGACAAGTTTCGACTCGTCAACCAAAGCAACCGACTTGTTTATAGTTTTAAAGTATAGTTTTTAGGGCTGTATTATATTGGTTGTATATCACCTGCACGAGAAAAAAAGGTTGTTAATGAAGTTATACAAATATCACATTGTATATTTGTGTGGAAAGCACAAACGATCCATCCCAAAAATTGAGGGGGGGGGGGGGGGGCAAAAAAAGTTCCTCGAATTTTACCTTCGAATCAAAGTAGCTATGATAGTAGGTTTGTCTAATATTGGATTTGCATAGAAAGAGCCTTAATAGATCTGCACAAATTAAACATAACCATGAGATGCATTATACAAGAGCATAACAGGTTTTTTTTTTTCAATCTCGACCTTTTGCCTCTCATTTCACACCTAGCCATTGCTACCGCATTTGACTTTCACATTAAATGAACTTCAAAAATGATTCATGAATCAAAACTTAAGAACTAATGTTACCTGGTTTTCAGACTCAAGCTTCTCTTTCCCATGCCTCCATCCAAAGTAATATACCTATACGACAAACGATTGACGATCCTGGAATGCAAAATCAGCCTCGAAATCACCATATAAACTAACGATAGTCGCGAAAACCAAGAACACAACCATCGTCGCTTTGATTACTTGTCGTCTTTGACGGAAACAATGGACGTTTCTGTAGCTTTTTTGTGTGGCGGTGGTATCACAGAAGAAGAAAAAAAAACTGACCATAAAACCTAGAAAAGAATAAAAGAGAAGGTAAAGGGGTTAGAAGGAGGTGGAAGAAGCAAACGGCAATTGAGAAAACAAAAAATAATTGTATTCTTAACGTGTTTATTAACTTGTGAACAATTCTTGATTTGATCGCTAGAAATCATTCCCAACCATTCTGTTGGAGGTGGGATATTAAAACAATTCAAATATACATATGCTTATTTATATATACGTAATAGTCGATTGATATGAGTGGTGTGCGTACGCATATAATATCAGGGTGATTAGATTTATACCTGAACCGAATCGATCAGAAGACCTTAGCACGTTGAACAAATAAGACTGTTTTTGCCGATTCATGAAGTTCGTCGGTTTCCATTCATAGGAGGTGGCAGTCGCTTGGTCATGTTAAGCGATTCTATTCCCTTAGGGTGCAGCCGATGGCTATGATTACAGAATGTAATTGTAGGTGGAGATTAGAAAAAGACGAGGGTGTTTGCGAGATCCCATCGGCAAAAGAACGAGGGAGAGCAAATGATTTAGATAGATTTACATAGACGATTGAAATGGCATTTGGTTACTGGTTGATGACCATTTAATGGCATTCAATATGGTATTATATCAATTAGAAAAGAATTGGAAAGGAATGACAGTTTCGTAGGGTGATAACAACAAAATTCCCACTACACATTAAAATTCATTTAATTCAATTATAGGTTATAAATGTATCAAAAATACTAAAATACCCCTAACGTGTCTTAAAACTTTAGAAAATGTGCAACTTTACCCCCTCTAAAATAGCTTAACTCTCTTGTACATGTTGTTTCAAAATGTGTACACAATGTAAAATTACATAAGGGTAGAAAACCCACTTTGCTTAATAAAGGTATATAGATATTACACCCTTTTAACATAATGCCCCACAATGCTCACATCCCCACTACACCCATTTATAAAAAACGCCACATACCCCATTATTGAGTGGAGTGCCACATGACACAAAACACCTAAAGATGAGGGCATTATTCATGTCTATCACTACACATGTTCTAACCAATCTTACATAAAGTGTTTAAAACCAATCTTACATAAAGTTTTTAATTATATGACTGTATGTATTATAACTAACTTACATATAAAGTGTATAAAATCTGAAATTTTATCTATTTAAAAAATCATGTCTTTCTGTATAAGGATCGAAATTCAAACATCTTTAAATCATATACGAGATAATCATCATATCTGTAAACAAAATAGGATAAGCAATGAACAAAGATATATTTTATCAAACTTATTATTCAAATATCAAATTATAATTAAAAAAAAACTAACTATTCGCGTAATTAGATAATTTTCCCGAACCAACTCCCATGCATATAACGACCTGCTGAGAGCTCCAATATTGGCGAAAAGCTAAATTTAATGAATATGCTGCTTCTTATTTTAAATATTTTGCAATTTTTTATTATTCTTTTAATAGTGGCTAGTATAATAATAATCGAATTAAGTAGGATTGGAAAGTATTTTGGACTGAAGTTTGAACTAGAAGATGGGAACGAAGTTGGTGATGATGAAGAAGAAAGTGATGATGATGATGAAGAAGAACATCATGAAGAAGAAGAAGAAGTTGATGATTTGATCAGTACAGGTGAATTTGATGTTTGCAGCATTTGTTTGGAAGCTTGGGCTAGTGATGGAGATCATCAAATTTGGTATGAAATCATTTTCTTTTTCAACGTATGTATTTTTTTTTTTTTTTTGTAAAATAAGTGGTTATGGGGGTTGTATCAAAGGGCAAACATTTGTTATACGGGTCGCATAAAGGGGTAGTATGTTACATATTATACGAGATCTATAGGTTTTTTAAACAAAAATAAAATAAAAAAGAATTAACCCACTCTCAAATCAATAGGGGGGGGGGGGGGGGGGGGGGGGGGGGATTTAGTAATTCGAGGTACGTTTAGCCAACCCCTCAATTAAACATGTGGACATTGATCATACGATGTTTGGAGCTAGGCACAAACGTATTGATTGTCAAATGTTAAAAAATATAATATAAGAATGATAATATGATCAATTTATCTACATTAGTTATTTCTAGCAAAAGTAGCATCCTGGTCATATATGTAACCTACATTGAGTGAAAGATGTTGGGCTATTTATACTTTGAGTAAACTACCAAAATGGTTCTTGAGGTTTGGTCACTTTCGGCACTTTAGTCCAAAATCAAAACCTTTTAAATTTGGATCCATATGGTTTCAATTTTGTTGTCATTTTCATCCAAAATCAAAATCTGGTTAGATTTTTCAGTTAACATGCAACTTTTTTTGTCTTTTTCCTCTCTTTTAATGAAGGGCAAAATGGTCTTTTAACGTTTTATTATAACAAATTAAAAAAATCTGACAATTTTGTACTTCATAAAAAATCTGACCAGATTTTGCTTTTGGATGAAAATGACAACAAAATTAAAACCACAAGGACCCAGATTCAAAAGATTTAAGCTTTGGACTAAAGTGGCAAAAATGACCAAACCTCAGGGACCATTTTGGCAGTTTACTCTTATACTTTTGACTGTGTTTTTGTGTGTTGATCATATTGCAGTTGTCTTCCTTGTGGGCATGTATATGGAAGGTCATGTATTAACAATTTGCTTCAACAACGTCCAAGTTATAAGAGGGTTTGTTTATCTATCTAAAGTGTCAATGAATACTAACCTTAGAAAATTGCGAGAATTGCATGAACACTCATACATTTTGCTTCAAACATTCGTATTGTATTATGTCGTTCTCGTGATTTTCAACTAAAAATTGGTTTTTTTTATTGAATGTGATCACCCCTATCTATATATCTATCAACTTTCTCATTGTTGTTTTCTCTTAATTGTTAGCAGTGCCCTCAATGCAACTTCTCATGCACATTGAAGGATGTTAGACTGCTTTATGCAACTCGCCTGGTCAAACGTTAGACAAGGTTATCTTTTTTACAGTTCTAAGTACAAGGAAAGAAATTCTTGTGAAATTACATGCTAGATATATGTATATTATTTTATGTATTATGTCGAACATGTGTGTCTCTCGTTAAAGTTTAAACAGTTGTGTCGTTTGGAAGGGTAGTTATGTCGGTTAGATGTTGTCAACGTACCACTCCTTAACCTATAAATCGCGGTCATGTGTGTGTATGTACAAACATGAATGTTAGTTTCAATAATTCAGAACATATTTATTCGATATTCTAATTCATATCCTTGTATCAAAGTGGTATCAAAGCTTTTGAGCATTCGGCATACAATCACGAACAAGATGGCTGCAAACATCAACAACTTGGTACAATCTCAACTTCCCAAATTGAATGGCTAAAACTGACATCACTAGAGCATCCAGATGAGAGCTTTATGTGAATCACAAAAGTTATGGAGACCACACTTGCACATGTTATGTAATTTAGAGAAAATAAAAAGGACAAGAAGGCGTTATACATGTTATATGAGGTTGTAAATGGAGTTGTCTTTTGAAAGAATTTCAACGTCAAATTCGGAAAAAGATGCATGGAATACGCTTTATTCTGGTTATAGAACCTATTGTGTAGTTTTATTTGGAGTTATTATTGTTTGACCCGACCCGAATATCCGACCCAAACATATAACTCGAAACATAGCGATGGAGAAAAAAAATTGGTCTCATGACCCCCCCCCCCCTCCCACGGGAACTTTTGGTCGAGCTCCGCTACTACACCGAAAGACTACTTAGGCATCAACAAGTAGTGTGATGTGTGCACATTATTTTGAAGATGCTCCTACGAGAAAATGGAATAAACTACTTGTTGTCAACCGCTATATGTTTCAACCTATAAATACCTATCATGTATTTGTACAAATATCAATGTTAATTACAATAACTCAAAACACACTTATTCGATATTCTTTGATAACTTGGTATCACTTGTTAATCACAGTGGCGGATCCAGAAATGTTTTCCACCAGGTTCCTTTTGGTAGATTTTCACTAATTCTCACTATTTTTTTCTAAATC
The DNA here is from genome assembly GCA_030545235.1 of Helianthus tuberosus. NCBI lineage: Eukaryota > Viridiplantae > Streptophyta > Magnoliopsida > Asterales > Asteraceae > Helianthus > Helianthus tuberosus. The sequence continues at coordinate 31,769,378 of CM060359.1, forward strand.
ATACATGGTTTCCACTAATTTTTTCTATTTTTTCCAAACCGAGGGGGTTCCCGGGAACCCCCAAAACACCCCTGGATCCGCCCCTGGTTAATCACTATTTTTTTTTATCTTATTCTGAACACATCTCCACACCCTTTATGTATTTTTTGAATTGTTGCTTTACTAACTCGCTTTCCGGTTTGCAACTCCTTTCAAATATTAGTGAAGTTTTTGTTCGCGGAAGACGCTTTTAGTGCATTGGAGCAACATATTGATGCATTAGAGCATATTGGGGTATGTATGACAAATTATTGAGCACTAAACTAATGTCCATACTTCTAATCACAACAAGATTGAACGCTTTGCATTTTTTGGTAGCAGTTTGATACTTAACACTTAGCATTCTATATTTCTAGGAGTTTACTATCATCACTTGTCATTATATTTATATTGAATATCGGTTGAGTGGAGAACTTTTTTTAAAGTTTCCTTATGAGACGAGAGCAAACTTCTCCTGCCTTCGTAGAGTTTCCATGCATAGCAAGTTTGCCTTATCATAGAACTTTTGAGTTTGCTTCCCCCACCAACGAGCGCGATGAGTTTTCTTGCTACACCAGCGAGCTCCAGCATTCCATTGTTAGCTTTTGCATGAGTTCGCTACATATTTGTACAAAAAATTTAAAAAATTGTTTGGAAACACTTACTCATCCTCGAGAGCCTAGAAATTAAAAAAAAAAAAATCAATAACCAACATGTAGCATAAGGAAGAATAGGAATGTATTTATATCCTACGTTGAGTTGAGCAGGGCCGTTCCTAGGTTTTTGGAGACCCTAAGCGAACTTCGAAGTGGAGGCCTTTTTTTTTTTGCAAAATTACCCTTTCAACATATTTAGTAACAAAACCCTCCTCCTTTACCCGGGCTTGGGACCGGCAATTATAAACTAAAAAGTTTACAGTTGGCGAAGTTAAAAAAAAATTTTGTTGAAAGTTGTATGTTTTGTATAAATAGTTTGTAGCGCATGTTAAGTTGGTTGGGGATATGACTAAAAAGTCGATTTGACATTGGTAATGAGCTCTAATTTACTAAACAACAAATTAAATAGACAAACAACCAAACCTAGTGCCTAAATAACAAGATTAGTTCAACAAATAAGCACTAATTGAATCAAAAAAATAGCAACTTATGAAAGAAGATCTAACCTGTGCCTAAATAACAAGATTAGTTCAACAAATAAGCCTGCCGCCACTGCCCCAAATCGGCAAACAACGCTTGCCGCCACTGCCCGAAATTGAAGAACAAGGACTGAATCAATTGAACACAGACTGGGGCCTTTTTGTCTGGGTTTTCTTTAAAACTGAATCTGAAAACGGGCCTTACATGTTTGGGCTGTTTCCTTTAAAACTCAAAATGGGCCTATTATATAGAAAACTCACAATAAATTTGAGGCCTTCTAATTTGGGTGGCCCTAGGCTTGTGCCTAGGGTCCAAAGCCCATTGGGCCGGCCCTGGAGTTGAGTTCCAACCCTAAGTGGCAAAGAATAGGACTTAAACGAATGGAACATTCGGGGGCTGTTTGTTTAGCTCTTAAGGGGCTCTTAATGGTTCAGACATCTTACTGATTCAACACTTAATGGGTCAGACTGTTTGTTTCGCGAAGATATGTGTGAATGGTTAAGCAATAAGAGTTTGAGTCATATAAGGAACAAAAAAAGGCAAAGAAGTACCGTCAAGAATTTAGGGGTGAGCAAAATCTGGGTTAGGCCTTAAAAACCGACCTAGTCGAACTAAGAAACCCGATAACACTAGTAGTTGGATCGGTCCTCGGTCCTTGATGACTGCCGTAAGGGTCAATCAAAAACCTAATTAAACTACGTAGATAACGTAAGTAGGGTATCGTATCCACAGGGAATTTGTGGTCAGTGTTAAAGAAATTAATTATAAACTAACTATCTAATTCGGGGGTTTGTTTGTTAGATTGTAAAAAAAACATGATTTGTCACGAAAAGTGTTATCAGATTAAGAATAAGTAACCTCCACCCGGAATCCCGAATACCCGTTTTATATAAAAATCCGTTTACTGATTCAAAAAACCACTTAGACATGACCTTCGAATTAATGGTTCTGATTATTTGTTAAGGATAGTTTTTAACATTCACCATGCAACCTAACAATCCGTTTAATTGTATCAACCACCCACTAATTTATCAACCCGCTAACAACACAAGAAAGTTGTCAATACGCTTAATAAACGACAAGTAATTCAAATATAATAAACGTTTATTAAGAAACCAACACAAGTAGTCAAGTTATACTAGAAAAACAAATAAGTATGTCAAACCGGGCAAACGTTCATCCGAGAGGAAGTCACCGAGAGTTTTAGCCGCGCATGGTGATCTTCACAGCTTCGGTTGTCATCCCAAAGTGATCCGACTTCATTGAATAGCTTGAGAGATGAAGAACAATGCTGAAATTCGTCTTTAGGGTTCGAGTATGACGCATGATGTCGAATGGAATAATGAAAAGTAATCCCCTTAACCTATTGCAAACGTTTAAATAATGTTCCACTCATCAACCCCGGCCGCGTGTCGCAGCAAGTCACACGAACACCCTCGCGTGTCGCGGGGGTCAATGTTGACCGACTTCCTTTAATCTAGACCGATATGACATTTAACACTCCAGCGATATCCGGACATGGAACCAACCTTTGCCGCGACACACCTGAATGAGCCAGGTTGATTTTCTTTCGTTTTGTTCTTGCATTGACCCACCAAACCCACTCTTTCGGCTTGTTTCCTCTCGTGTACTTTTCAAAACCTATTAAACCACAAAAACACCATTGCACCATAAATATATATACACATATGAATTAATCAATTTAATACATTAAAAACCGACACTAACTATTATACAATATATTTCAACCCTACATCACATCCTCACACTTATCTTTTTTCATCTTGAAAAAAATCATTTGCAATGGAATCACAATCAGAAACATTGGCATCTAATATATTCAATTAATTTATTAATAAACCAAACTACACGTTAACCAAGATTGAAGGTACCCAACTGTCAGCTTCCAAGCCCTTATTCACGATTCATTTAACTTTAAGTAATTTATAGTTATCTATGGATCTCACACTCAAAAGATTACAACGCCACCTAATCTCGTTTCAAGCTAATAAGGTTAAAAGATTAAATCTACCGTCTTATATAAAAAACTCTTATGCTATTCCGAATAAACTTTTGATGGATAAATGGATGATATTACGAGCTTTACAAGCCTTCGTATACGGTCAGTTTAGCGGACATACCCTACACAAGTCACCATCCCCATGGTTATTGCCATGAACTTCACATATTTTTATAACTCCACCTAGAGGGTATGTACCGCATGAGTCACCATCCCCGCGACAATACCATAAGCTTTGTTTTTTTTTTCAACATGTGCTCAAATGAATGGATGGAATATTTTTTCTTTTCTTTTCGGGCGCCACACTGTTTCGAATTTGTTTTCATAAAAAGAAACATGTGTGTCAATTTAGTCGGAAAAACTTATAAGCTTTTTACTTATGACGTACCTCTTATACTCTCCATAGTTTCAGTTTTACTATAACTCCTAAGGTGAGAACCCACAAGACTCCTAATTTAAGATATATTATATCATTCCTAAGGAAGTCATCAACCGGCTGGGCCTACCCACATATCCTAAGTTAGACGTGTAACAGATCGTTCGTTATCTCATATATATAGTAATCAAATGTCAACGATCCAGTTATATCTATCATTTTCCATTTATTGCAAAAACTTTCTCAAAACATTTTCTATTTTTTGTTTTTTTATTTTTTTCAAATTTTTAATTTTTACGGCACGACTAAGACACACTAGACGCTAGTCTCCCATTCCCACACTTATTTCCTTCATTGTCCTTAATCTCTTCGATCACCACCTTGATTACCGCCTCCCACGAATTGAGGAATGCGGTTACGGTTGACGTTTTTGTTGTTATAATTTCCGTCATCCTAGTTCCTTTGATTGTTGTTTCGGGGTTGACAGTTATTTCCGTACTCGTCATTTTTACCATAATCGTACTTATACCCTTCGTTGTTTCCTACAAAGTTGGCGTGTAACGCCCTGCGTTTTCGCAACTTTCCTTATTTAGAAAGCATGTCTTGTACTTCTAGTTCCGGGAACTTGTATTTCTTGTAATCGTATTTCGTTTCGTATCATTGTAATCCGAGACTTCGACCCTAATAAAGTTAATTATTTCATACGAATTATATTTCGTTTATTTTTACGTCCTTAAACATTTTATACATTTGATACATGCTCGTACCCTTGTAGACGCATGCGTAACTTACAATCAATACGTGATTCCAGATATCCTACGTCCAAACCCTTGATTATACGCTCACAATACCTAACCTATACTTTATTTTATACAAACTTGTTTAATTTCATGTTTGGTATAAATTAAACATTAATACATGTATATATGGTTAATAAATTACATAACTTAATATGCTTAATTACCTGTTGTGTATTCTTAATAAACTACATATCCTAAATTAATATTACATAATATCACCTTCATTGTGCCTTTATAAAAAAAAAAGAAAAAAAAAGGAAAACTAAACCTTGTGTGCGGCCGTAAAAGTGCACAACCAAGGAAATGGGCATTCTATCTTCATAGTATATTTTAACTTATACTAGTGGATCATTAAAACAAATATCAAACCTTAGGAATTTAATGTGCAAACCAAAAGAAATATGTATATGCTGAAAATGGCCAACTTTCGGCCAGAACTTTAGTCCACAGCCCACTTCCGATCACAGTTTATATGCTGTTTTAAATTGTTTTTTTATTGATTAAACCACCAACTAAACATATTAAATTCCAACCAACTTAACCCTAATCCTTTCCCTATAAATACCCACTTATTTCCAGCCACATTCCCACTTTTACAACACTCAAATCTCATCAAAAACCTCTCTAAACTCAGCTGAGTTTCAGCAACAACATCAGAAAGTTTTCAGTATTCTAAGTGAGTTTCAACTCATTTCTTCTTGTATTTCATATTTGTTCTTTCTTCTAAAACACTTGGATTACCTCTAGAAAGGTTTTCACAAGTTTGCTTGGGCAAACTAAGGCGAAACCTCACCATTTTTTAGGTCCAAAATACACTTTAAATTCTGCTCATTTTTATCTTTTCGTATGTTCATGTTTTGATGGAAAACTTGGTGGAATCTTGTTCCCACCAAGCTCACAACTTAGTCTATGGTTGTGGGTTTATGTTTAGGGGATTTTCATCCAAGTTTTGGGTTCAAACACCCCTTTTATTTATGTTTATACATAACAAATCAATGATGAAAACAAGCACAAGACATCATCTTTTATATGATGAACTTGTGACTTGTGAAGTGTGAACAAATGGAAGCTTTGGCTTTCCAAACGAAACGAAGTTCCACTCCTTCATTTGAACATTTTTATAACTTGTTAGTTTAGATTTCCTTTCTTGTTATTCATGCCCCTCCCACCATCTTCAAGATGGTGTGTGTAGTGGTGAATCATACAATGAGGTTTCAATCCTCCATGCTTGACAATACATGATACTACATGACAATACTTGATTGGATATAGTTTAGGATATATTATTACCTTATACATATACCAAATATTATATAAAAACATGGCTGAGTTTGTTGTATTAATCAAGCTATGATTAATCAACATAAATCTAAACTAGCATATCAATGATTCTGGAGTTCTTGTTATGATTCTAATGGGCAATTTAGGACCCATGAAACCACTTGATATGGTGTCATAAACAAACTCTTAGAACTTAGATATTTCTTTCATATATACATACTTTCACTACTTTATTCCAAATTCCGATTCTAAACACCCCCATAAACTCCATCTCCGAACACATTCATTCTTCTATTCTCATTAACTCGCCAATACATGGATAATCGGAAGACTTAGCAATTTTGTGAGTATACTCGAACCCATTTTTACTTTTAACACTTTTGGGTGCAACATGTATTCTATATATAAACACACGTGAAATTATTTGAATCACTCTCTATTCATAATTGAACATGAAACTATATGATGCTTGTTAATCTCGTATGTTATGTTAAACTTTTCGTGTCTATATACTCATTAACTTCGTACAAGCCTACCTTAACAATTATAGCGCTATAGGGGTAATGCACCGCCCATGAGACTTGGGGTATTGTTGAGTTAAACTATTTTACCTCCCGCTAAACTATTGAGATATGCTATTTTAACGTATTGGAAACTTGGGTTTGAACATATACTTGACACCGTTTCAACGTACTAGTAACTTGCATATTGTGATTCATGTTGGATACGAGCCGTTAGACTATTTCAAACTATTTTTATGCTATGTATCAAACTTGTATACTCGCCAACTTTTTTTGTTGATATTTTAATACATGTTGCACGTTCGATAGACAAGTTGATGCTAAGTGAAGAAACAAGATTAAGTGGACATAGAAACACACTAAGATTAATCTATCTTGTTATGTTATGTTTTGAAACAATATTGTTCTTTTTATTTGAATCATGTATGACATTTAGTATTGAAATGAAATTTGAATTTAAATTATATTGTCACATAGTGTTATGAAGTCTTTTGCAATCTAGTTTTCGTTTCATCCCGATGTTTTCGCCATTGGTTGGGGTGTGACAGATTGCTATCAGAGCCATAACTATAGGGAATTAAGAAAAGTAGGAATGATTTTACCTAGTCTATAGTTTTAGAGATTTATTCTTATGTTTTGCTTGAAACTACTACATGATACTTTATTTGTTTCTTATTTATGCTCTTTTAAACATATTGTAGGTCCGGCTAGGGGAGGATCTAGTCGCCTAATCCTTGTGTACAAACACACCCGGTTGTGCGGAATCCAACCGGAGATGCAAACCGAGATAGAACACGACAAGAACACGAGAAGGAGACCGAGACTCAACGATTAACACCAATGTATTAATACGTATGAAAAGTCAGTTACAAATCAATGTTTACAAAATAATCTTTGCAAACTCTCACTAGTTCTCTCGGGTAAGTGTTCTTCCTTGTGCGCTCCTTCTCTACCGAAAACAAGTGATTTCGGCAAATATATATGCTTCACTTGTGCGATTGGACTTGGCTTCGGCCCATGTGTAGTTCTGGCCCATGTGAAGATTGGTCCAATCATAGGAAGTCCAACATGCATAATATACGTACATGTGAATTCTCATAATTCAGATTTGTAAGCTTTGTCAACATGTGACATCATCATGATGATGTCATGATGATGTAGCAGCGGGAACCGGCTCGCGGCGCTCCGTGCTTCGTGTGTCGAACTCTGGGGCGCACGACGGAGGAATGTCGTGACGTCGGGCTTGAGCCGAAACTAACCGGGTCGAACCGAACCAAATCGAACCGAGCCGAGTCACGTCCACAAAATATGTATCAACAAACTCCCCCTTGGACGCTACTCGTGAGGTTCAACTTCCATGTCTTCCACGTCGGAGGATCTTCAAAGTCTTCACGCGTCGTAAGAAGAAAGTGTATCAACAAACTCCCTTTTTCATTTAGGTAGTGTGTCAATAAACTCCCCCTTAAAATAAACTCTCCATTGAGTTATGCTCGTGAATCTTTCGATCGTTAATTCTTCAGATCCTTGTGGTGTTGATGAAGGGTTAGCGGCAACTCGATCATTTTATCCTTTGAGTGCCTCCACTTCGTGTCTTCATTCCAAAGCTTGTCATTGAACATGTTCTCCTCGCCTTTAGCATCTTCACATGCAAGAAAGCTAAACGCATAATGAGAACAACCGCTTGGAATATAGTTAACATTTAAACAAATGACACATATGAGATCAAATCTCAATCAACTACCTACCGACAACAGTTTGAAAGTTTAACAAAATGTTCAATTTTAATCCTTTAACTTTCAAAACTTGTTAACTTCGACAGTTTATGAAGATGCAATTGTTTTCCGGCTTACGATCAGGATTTTGGGTAGGATAGACTCGAGTTCCAACATCAGTCAATCAAAAATAAACTAGAAGCAAAATCTTTTTGGTTTTCATAAAGTTTATATTAAAACACACCTAAAATCTTTTTGGAATTTTTCATTTTTCAAATGTAAAGACGGAAAGCAATAAATAAATATATACAAAGATACAGAAACTGAAAGCAGTAAATAAATATTTTCAGACATTCTTTTTGCGAGTTTCGAGGGTAAGAGAATCATATCAGTGTACGGTCATGTCAAAACGCTCCTGTTGTTCTTTTTGTTAATAATTAGATAAACATCCTATAAAAATTATCGGTATTGTTGTCCACATAAGCTCAACTTATCAGATGTAATCATGGCGAGGGGATACGTTAAGGTATGATTTATACTTACCGACCGGTGTTCATCCACATCACAACACATTCCCGTATCAAGGTATGCACGAGAGTTCATCTTACCGGTGAGTATACCGATTATCATCTGTTTGACTGTATAAAAGATGTGAGAAACTCACTTATTTTGATTTGAAAACAAGCCCTATGTGATAGAATCACTTATTGATGAGGAACTTGATTTTCAGATGCATGAGGGCACAGGAGCAAGTCCGTGAACAGGTCAGTACTTTCGTACAGCAAAGAGACGAACTTGACTCTCGCAAAGAATCTGTGATAAAATATCACTTATTTGATTGTACATGTGATTGTTGATCACTTATTGAGGTCGAATGCAATATGAACACGTATGTATGGTATCATGGAAGATCTAGACTTGCGTCTCCGTTATTTTTCGGTAAAAGATACAACCATGATACCCAGATGATAAGCAGCATAAAGACCGAATATCTCAGAACCTCGGCAATCTCTCAAACGAAATTTCGGTACTAAGACCATATGCCAATGAGTGGTTCCCACCTGGTCTTCAGTCGATTTAAGATTTATATCACCCTGCACACTTTAAAATGATTGTGAGCCTACCAATACATCTTATATAGAGCTGCTTAACATTTTTCATTTTGCATTTCAGTTCGAAAAGGTTTCGACAGACCACTGATTTACTATCATTTTCTCTTTTTCTCGCCAGGAAACTCATTTTTGTTTTTCCAATGTTTTTGGGTTTTGAAATTTTTCGATGTTTTTGAATTTTCAAATTTGGATTTACTCCCCCTAAAATCAACAAACTAAGATAAAATTTAAAAACACAAAGGTATTTACAAAAACGATTTCCCGATGTTGGTTAACTCATGTTTTACCTCAATGCCGTTTACCAAAATTAATTTTGAATCAGAAATGATTTATCGAATTTTGGAAAAAATGAGTTGGCATGTCGGTAAGCGGTGCGGACCATGACAACATTGTCTGGCCAAAGAGTGCTGTACGAGATAATAATAATTCATAAAGCAGCTTAAATATCGACAAGTAAAAGAGAGATTAGAATTTTAAAACCGTATCCTGCAACTGCTTCGTGCATTGCAAGGAATCTGAGTGCTCTCCCAAACTGGATATCCACCCGGTGTGGATTTCAAAGTCGATTTTGTAGCTACTTAGAAATCTCTTCACAGCAACAAGATCAGAAACCTTTGGGTCCGGCTGGTCTTCCACATTGCACCAGCGAAGGTTTTTGTCTTTCTCTTTCAGAAGTAGTGTGCGGTTGTTCAATCCACGCCAAGGCATCCGCACACCCGGTTGGTTTGTTCAACAAACACATTTTCTTCAATCACACCGCGTAGAAATGTACACTACACGTTCATCTTGTTGATTTTGAACTTCAAACGTGCTGCAGGTGCGTACATTTTGATTGAATCTATCCTGGGGACCTGATTATAACCTTGAACAATCAAACTTTGAAATGATTTGCATTTTGCCGAAGCTTTTAATCTCTTTCGACAGACAATTCTGTCTTCTTTTCCTTTTCTTCTCTCCATCACAGGCAACAACTTCTTTGTCGCCGTTCTTGTGCATGGACACTCCACTATCAACAATCCTATGACTATCGATAGTTCCTCCAGGAACATCCTGCACACTCACTCAGAGATTAGTTGGAGAGGGGGACCCAAGCCTTAATAGACTTGGGTCGTCCTTCATCATCGAAGATTGTGACTTCGATTTCCTGATGATTCGGAATGGATTGAGCTTCCCCTGAACCAGTTACCGATTTTGGTTTCCAAATCTGTTTTTGTTTTTTCATTTTTAATTTCTAACTTAACAGACTTTGTTTGGACAACCTCCGGTTTTAACGCCTTTTCAACTTCTTTGACGTTTTGACGTCGTTGTTTTGTTTCTTGTTCTTTAACAGTTCTTTTATCATGTTTTGGAGAAACAGGACGACGTTGTGAGTAACCTTGTTCAGAGGGGGCTCTTTCAACAAAATTTGGTTTGGGCGAGTTTTTGCAGTCTTTAATGATGTGCCCAACCTTCCCACATTTGAAACAAGTTCTCCTTTCAACAAACTTAGGAGAATTTGATCGACGACCTGACATAGAAGTTGTAGACCCAGAGGTACTAGCTTCACACCCGTTTGTGTGCTGGGTGTAATTGTTTTGGCTGTTACGTTTTAAAATCTTGACTTGTTGGATAAAATCGGTGTTTGATTTATTTTCAAAAGTCTCAATTTTATCAGTACCCCTTGATGCTACAAACTTGATATCTTTGTTTTTCTTCTTGAAACGAGCTCCTTTGGTCTCAACCTTTGGTTGTGAACCTTTAGAATTTTGAGCTCACTGCTGTTGCTGTTTACCCTTAAAAGCGACAGGTTGTTGTTTAGTCGGTAATTTTTTGTTACCAAATTGTTTCCTCACTACAGCTTTTGGAATAGGATCACACTGAGTTACTGAAACTCTCGGGATCGCTTTTCCCAAAAACTTAGTTGTATTATCTTCAAACACTTTATCAATCAATGATTGATTGACGTTTTTTATTGGAAAATCTTTGTTTGAATAAATTTTGTTATCACTGACTAAAGTATACAACAAGTTATTGCTCTTAACAGCAGACACACATTCATTGTCATCTTTGACATCCTTGACAGGATTTATCACTTGCTTGGCAACAGGTTGCACGGCAGGAGTAGGAGGATCACAACGAATATGATTCTCAATTGGAATTTCTACTCCTTTCGTCTCATCAAGTGATTCATCCTGGTCATTCACATCTGATTCTGATTCATCATCAGACGACTCATAGTCCTCAATGATTGGAGGACTTTGTTTCGTAGATGTTGAAGTTTCTGTTTGCTCAGATGATGTACTTGAAGAACTGTCCGATTTGAACCCTATGCCAGTAGTAACTTCCTCATAATCAAGAGGTACACTGGGTTCAAATCGAGGCATATCCTCTTCATCAGGCATTTTGGTATAGTTGTGTCTCAAAGGGGGCGGACATGACTTATACCCAACGCCTTTCACATTACCCTTTAGTTGTTGAACGTCAATGATGTGATCAAGCACATATCGGGAGTTTGAGTAACTCTCCAATTTGAGCTTGATCGCTTCATGCTCACATTTCGCCACGGCTAGCTCTTTCTTTGTTTCCTCGATGATATTAATGTAGTTATTAATACCAATTTGTTTGTTACAAACAGTTTTTGTTAATTCGGAAACACTTTTCTTTTGGGTTTCAATAACTGTTTTAAATTCCTTTTCATTGCGAGCTAAGGCCATGTTTGCCTCTTTGCACTTTGACAGTTCAACAACTAAACTCTGATTGTGACTATGAATCGTATCACATTCAAGTTTCACTCTATCACATTCATGTTTCATATAAGCACAGTCACTACATATGCTAGGAGTTTCAGAATTTACCTGACTCGAAGAGGCTGTGACATTAGCCATGAAGGCAGTCTGAGAAGAGAAAGATCCATCTTCAGAATGATAATCTCCTGCATTCGAGCTTTCTTCATCTGAGCTCCCGCTATAACCCGAGCTATTATCACTTTCAGAAAACTCTTCCTTGTGAACATGCTTGATGTGATTTATAATTTTTGCATAGCATGCAGTTCCACCTCTTTGATCATTATCTCCCAATTGTACAGACCAATCGCATCCTTCATCAGCTTGAACAATCAATGCTTGATTGGTGTTTGAAGGTCCAGACTGGTTCTGGTTCTGATTGTTGTTCACTGCTACTATCCTTCGTTCAGGATTGTCTTGATTTGCATTAGAAGTACTCGTCTGATTTCTGAACGGATTCTAATTGCCTTGCTTGCTTGGTCGGGTGCACTCACGTTTGAAGTGACCCTTTTCGCCACAATTGTAACATGTAACCGCATCTTTATTGAACCCGTACTTCGTATCATTTTTGCCTTCCAACGAAGTTCTTCCAGTTCGAGTCATGAAATCCTTTGCCCTTCTAACTGCACTTGCAAACGCCCACTTGATATCCATTAACTCCATTTCATCACGGTCTATCTGCTGATAATCTTCATTGGTCATATTGATGTTTCCAATTTGACCTGCTACCAATCCACAGTATGAACTGAACATTGTGTTGAGAAGTTCCAAATGTTCCTTTGCAACTTCTACACTGACTTTTGAAAGATTGGAAGTATCAACTCTGACAGTGTTGGTGTTTTGGGGTGAAGGATTATTGGTATAATGCGCTTGTTGTTGTTGTGGCTGGGCTTGAGGTGGAGGTTGAGGTATAGATTGTGACATGTAAGCACTTTGATTCCACTGTGGTTGCGATGGAAACGGAGAAGAGTTTGTTTTGGATACAAACGCTGTTTGAAGCTTCGGTTGCTGAACTGAACTAGAACTAGCTGAAGGACCAAAACCAGGCAGATACATTTCTGTGTTTTGAGGAGGTGCAGTTGCAATCCTTTTAGCTTTCCGAATTTCCTCTTCGTTCTTGTTCTCCAACTTCTGAATGAATTCATAAAGACTGACATTGGCTGCATCCAGAGCGCCCGTATGCTTTAGAAGTTCAATGAATGGACTCCACTTAGGAGGTAGAGCATCAGCAAATCGTGCAACCATTTCCGGATGAGTTGCAGCAACACTATAGGAAGTCATTTCACTAATCAAATGATAAAAACGAGAAGTCATATCATTTAGAGTTTCATTCTCCAAGAACTGAAATGATTCAAACTCTTTCTTCAATAAATCATGGCGTATCTTTCTAGTAGCTGCATTTCCTTCTCCTCTCGCTACCAATGCATCCCATAAACCTTTCGTGGTCTTACAATATGAGAATTGATGAAAGATGTCTCTGTGAAGTGCTTGAGTGAGAATAGCATACGCCTTCTTCTCCAGATCATATGCCTTTTTGTCGGCTTCTTGCATATTATTGAAAGTTGTCGCATTTGATCCTGCTTCTTCAAGAGCTTCACTAAATGGAGAGATGAAACACGTCCATAATTCTGTGTTTTGCCCTTGAACGTAGTTATGGAAACGACCCTTCCATGATGGATAGTCGTTCATGTAATTTAACTTTGGAGGGCGATTGTTGCTACCCGTCTCATTCTCACTAAGCAAAATATTTTGAATGCTCTGATTTTGATTCGACACCATTGCCCATTGACTTGCACTTATTGACTGTTGTTGTTGAGGTATGGTATGCCTCATATATTCGGCCATCGACATCTGTTTTAGATCTGGTTGTGGATCCGTACTCCAATCCCAAGGGCTCGTACAACTCATGTTTGATGTATGTAAGTGAAAACCTGTTGAAATCACTTAAACAAACAGTTAAAACACTAAAAAAAATAATAATTTTTTTTTAAATATCTTGACAAAACAAAGTCCCACGAAACAAAGATCCTTGAAGTCGACGGAACAACTTAAAAGACGAAACAGATGTTGAATGTGATGAAACCCAAGCCCAAACAGAAGCCCAAATTTTATGTTGTGCGAGCCCAAACTTCTTGTGCGACTACCAAGTTCTTGTGCGACTAAGTAATCTTGTGCGACTGAATGAACATCTTGTGCGACTGATTAAATGTCTTGTGTGACTGATTAAATGACTTGTGCGACTGAATAACCTTGTGCGTCTAATCAGAAGCCCAAAGAGAATTTAGATGATGTTCCGATTGAAGGGGTAAGGTCCCAAAAACCTCATAAAAAGGATTTGAGACCATACCACAAACTAACTTTTCTAGCCTTTTGACCTTGCGCGGCCGCGCACTGGTCCTACTAAAGGAAGAAAGGAATCAGTAACTTATAGTCGCGCGCCCAAAAGATAAACATAAATCTTTGCGCCTTCTCCCATTCAATAAAGGATTAAAAAACCTTTGTACAATACTTCCGCCACAACACCCAGACTTAGATATTATTTTACCCAGGCTTGGGATTTATTTGTCTGTGTCCACATAGTAAGGTGTCACACTGGATTATGGCAGTAATCTTCTAGAAAGAAATACAATCGTGCACCACCCAGACGGTTATAACCGTCTGGACACGTGTCGTCACCAGAAGCAATTCTGAAATCACAACAAAGGCATGCAATCGGGGAGTAATCTCCACTTAATCTCTTTCCACGTGGCGATCCCCTAGCCACAGATCAAACCACGATCCGTGTGCATTCACTTCGGATCGAGGATTAATTAACGTCAGATCAAAGAAATCAAACGGAAGAAAAATAACCGCTACGGCGTTAAGCATTTTCCGTTATCTTTTCAATAACAGGTTTTCCCTCCCAAAACTCCCGGTTATAAATAAGAGAACTGTTCAGGTATAAACTCAGACTACTCTCACTCTTCAAATACTTATCTTCTCCGATACCAATACTTATTCTCACGCCGGAGTCGGGTCAAGGAGAGAACCTTCTTCTCCCCTTGGCGAGGCTAACGGTGTTCTTTTTTGCAGAGCTACCGGAGAAGTTAATCCATTACGACTGAATCAACCGAGAGAGAGCTAACCTTTTATGCGGATTCAAACCCCCTAACTATCTCGGTTCCGACCATTTAGTTAGTGTTTCTTCATTGGCGCCCACCGATTTCTCAGTTTTTCTAGTCTCTACCTCGTTTCGATTCAGTTCATTCTGTTTTCTGTTTTTGCACATGGCAGAAAATTTGTCATCTCACCGACAACCTGGTCCTCGACCAAACATCGGAAACAATTTACAGCTAGATAAATCTCCAGAACATTGGTTTAGCAGATGCCAAGCTGCTATAAACACAATCGTTGTGCAAATCGTCAGATCTGATTTGACAAATATCAGATCTAAAAAAGAAATTGATACCTCAGAATTGGATCCACCAACACCACGTAGGGAGGACATCCAATCCAGCCGATATAGCAGTTATCAGAGACAAATACACATGGTTCAGGGAGGTCCATCACGAAGACCAAATAAACGAAACTATGATCAACATTGGAGAGAACAGCAAGTAGTGTTCCCCGTTGTTCCTGGGGGCCCCCAGGAAGAACGACCAGTGATTATCACTGGTATTTTCGGTCATTACCGAACTGACTATATGTTCATAGATCCAGGAAGCTCGATGGACATCATATACGAGCAGCAGCTTGATCCAGAAGACAAAGCACGTTTAGAGTCGGTCGATTTTCCCCTCACCGGATTCTGTAATGAAGCTGTATTTCCATTAGGGCAAATCGTTTTCCCGGTGACCTTATCCGATGGCGAGCACTCACGAACAGTTTCAGTTAATTTCATGGTCATGCCGGCAACATCACGACATGATGTCTTGCTCGGGCGAAGGTCACAAAGGGAATTTAGCATGATCACTTCCATTCCACACGCTGCTTGTGGATTTCCGACAGAAACTGGAGTTGCAATACTTTATTCAAGCAAAGAAGTCATGTTCGTAGATGACGAACCACCAGCAAAAGTAGCCAAACCTTCGGCATCAAATGAACCAGAGAAATGGGTTCTAAACAACGAGTGCCCAGAACAGACCATTCTGTTAGGACCAGCCATTTCACCAGCAACACGCATACAACTAAAAGAGTTATTGTCTAACAACAAAGATATATTCGCCTGGTGCCCTGCAGACATGACTGGAGTCCCACGCGACATCGCGCAACATTGTCTAAACATCAAGCCATCAGTAGAACCTGTTGCTCAAGGGAGGCGCAGTTTCAGTGAAGAAAAAGCAAAAGCAATGGACGAGCAAGTAACAGAGTTACTTAACGCGGGCATCTTGCGCGAAGTAAAGTACCATACATGGGTAGCCAACCCAGTAATGGTGCAGAAACATAGCGGCGGGTGGAGAATGTGCGTTGACTTCAAAGACCTGAATAAAGCATGCCCAAAAGATTGTTACGCGCTTCCAGAGATAGACAAGAAAGTCGAATCTCTAGCGTCATTCAGATGGAAATGCTTTCTTGACTGTTACAAGGGTTATCATCAGGTCCAGATGAAAGAAGAAGACGAAGACAAAACGGCGTTCCGCACAGATAAAGGCATTTTCTGTTATACCAAAATGCCGTTCGGCTTGCGCAACGCAGGCGCAACTTATCAACGCCTAATGGACACAATTTTCAAAGATGACATTGGCAAGACTGTCGAAGTATACATGGATGACCTCGTCATCATGAGTCATGAGGAAAGCACAATGCTTGATAATATCCAGCGCACATTCGACTCCTTGCGCAGCGTAAGCCTAACACTCAACCCAACTAAATGCTCCTTCGGCATGGAAGAAGGGAAATTTTTGGGATTCATCGTCACAAAAGATGGTTTTAAAGTAAATCCAGAAAAGGTGCAGGCTATTCAGCTAATGCCGTCACCCGCAACAGTTAAAGAAATGCAAAGGCTCGCTGGACGTTTAGCGGCTTTAAACAGATTTTTGGCTAATCACGCGGCAAAGTCTTATCCATTCATCAGTACGCTACGAAATTGCGCAAAGAAAACTGACTTTCAGTGGACATCTGAAGCGGAAACCGCGTTCAAACAAATGAAAGAATGTTTAATTCAACTGCCAACATTGACAGCCCCAAAAGAAAAAGAGCCACTAATTTTATATCTATCTGCCGCGGAAGTAGCGGTCGGTGCTGTATTGATGGTAGAACGCGAGAACATCCAGACTCCAATCTATTACATCAGCAAAATGCTTACCGGCCCGGAAACTCGGTACTCAATGATAGAAAAGCTAGTCCTCGCGCTAGTACACGCATCCCGACGTCTACGCAGGTATTTTTCGGGTCACGTCATCACAGTTCTTACCAATTACCACCTAGGCCAGATCTTATCCAAGCCTGACATAGCGGGACGACTGGCCAAATGGGCAATTGAACTGGGAGGTTACAACATTTTTTACAGACCAAGACCCGCGATCAAAGGGCAAGTGTTAGCAGACTTCGCCACTGAAGTTCCTATCGATAAAATACAAGAATGTGAGGCAATCCAGAACCCAACACCTGTTTTCGATGACAGAGTCTGGACCTTACACACAGATGGTGCTTCCAATGACGATGGAGCAGGAGCAGGTCTCCGATTAATCAGCCCAGACAACCACGAGCTCACGTACGCTATACGATTAGATTTCAGAAGTACGAATAACGAAGCCGAATATGAAGCCTTCTTGGCAGGTCTTCGCTTAGCGCTAAAAATGGGGGCAAGAAATCTTGAAGCTAATGTCGATTCAAAACTGGTAGCCGAGCAAGTTAATGGCAATTATGATGCAAAAGAAGCTATGGCATTGTACCTTGAACAAGCGCGGATGTTAATCAACCAATTTCAAACATTCAAAGTTAATCACATAAACAGAAGCGAGAACAAACATGCTGACGCGCTAAGCAAGCTAGCTGCTACCAGCTTTCAGCACTTAGCAAAGGAAGTACGCATAGAGGTATTATCCAACCCTTCCATTCATCTCAAGCAAGTAAACGTTATAGAAATGGGAGATCCATCTTGGATGTCTCCGATTATCTTGTACCTCCAACACGGAAAGCTACCGGAAGGAAAGGCAGAAGCTCGGAAAATACAACACAAGGCGGTAAATTATGAAATGGCGGATGGCGTCCTCTACCGGAAATCATTCATGGGCCCATTACTACGCTGTGTCGATAAAGCAGACGCCCAATACCTTGTCAGAGAAATCCACGAAGGGTTATGCGGGATACACGCGGGACCGCGCATGGTCGTGGCAAAAATAATGAGTGCTGGATACTACTGGCCAGGAATGCACATGGATGCAGTCGACCTGTTAAGAAGATGCGAGGCATGTCAACGCCACGCACCAAAGACACTCCGACCTAAAAATCCACTAATACCTGTTACTTCCGCCTGGCCATTCCAGCAGTGGGGCATCGATCTCGTCGGTCCATTTCCTGACGCACCAGGTGCGGTAAAATTCATCATCGTCGCGGTGGATTACTTCACAAAATGGGTAGAGGCTAAAGCTTTGGCCTCAACAACAGCAATGGTAATCCGTAAATTTATATGGGAACATATCATTTGCAGATTCGATTTACCATTGCGCATTATTTCCGACAATGGTACCAACTTCGCCGCAGAAGATCTTCAAAAATGGTTCAAAGAAATGAAGATCGAGCATAACTTCGCCTCCGTTGCGCATCCTCAAGCGAATGGACAGGTAGAAAGCGTAAACAAACAGATCGTTGACGGCATAAAAGCGCGACTCGGGACAGCGCGCAGAGGATGGGTTGACGAACTTCCCAGCATCCTCTGGGCGCATCGAACAATGCCAAAGACTAGCACAGGCGAGACTCCGTTCAGTTTAGTCTATGGATCTGAGGCCGTCATCCCAGCCGAGATAGGTTTACCATCACCGCGCATGATAGCTATGGAAAAACAGAACAACGAACAAGAAAGGAGAATGGATTTGGACCTTCTCGAAGAAAGGCGCGAGAACGCCGCCATAACAGAAGCAAGGTACAAATCTAAGCTCGAAAAATACTACAATGCGCGCGTCTGCGTTTGCACTTTTGTCCCCGGTGATTTTGTCTTGCGCGACAATGAGGCGTCAAACGCTGAAAAGCCAGGCAAATTAGCGCCAAGATGGGAAGGACCATACGTTATTAACGAGGTCCTAGGCAAGGGAGCATATACCCTAAAAAGGATCGATGGGACCCTTGTCCCCCGCACCTGGAACGCACAACAGTTGCGCAGGTGTTACATATGAACTAAGCCCTCAAAAGCGGAAAGAATATACAGGCAATATCTTTCTTTATTATGTCTTATGTTACAAAGCCTTGCGCTTTTATCAATACAAACATTATTTCTACTTATATTACTGTTTATTACAAATTGCATGTAATTTTTTGGGTTCGCGCGAAAACAATATGGTCAAACATTGTATACCTCATGAACAGTCTAAAAAAAAAAAGGGCAAGCTGCTACGCCTTTTAGACAAACGTTCAAACATGAGCACAATACCATCTCTCATTCGCCTTACCTATCCAAAAAACAATTAAAAACATGCAACATATTGTAATTCAAACACGTATGAAGTATATACATTATCGATATATCACCAAGTGTAACAAAACACTTCGGAAACAAGATCATGACAATAATCTTCACAATTTTAGTTCCAGAAACTAAAACAGTCAAACAAAAAACCTTGCTTCTACAAGATAGCAAGATGATCAAACAACAGACTTTAAACACTGATCACACCCGTGATCTTCAAAAGATAAGTTTTTACTAACAGACCTTTATATACAAACAAACGACAGGACGATACAGCCCCCAAACCTAACCAACCATAGGTTCATCTTCACCTATGTTCACCGAAGGGTTTTTCCGGCGACGGTGATACATCAACTCACAGGTACTCGGACGGAGAGTCTGAAAACGAGCCATCAGTCCATCGACATCCAACACACCATCACCAGCATCAACAACCCTATCTGGTCGGAAGCCCTTATCACCAGCACCGGCAATCGGAGAAGGATCAACAACAACAGCATTCTCTTCCTCGGTTAACATCAACGGCGAAGAGTTAGCAAGAAGGAGTAAGGCTTCAGCAGCATCACGGACCGCTAAGATGTCTGAAAGACGACGGGAGCGGACGGAACTTTTCCCCTTCATCTTCTCCAAATGAATGATAAAAGGAATCCCAATACATATATATATATATAAAAACTCAACCTCGGAAAATGGGAACCCTGCTCATCATTAGTTATCAGAATTATATCACTTACGGCGCTACAGGAGCCAGGGTCACATCCTCATTAATAAGGTCTGACAAGCGCCATTACGAAATTCAAGAACAAAGAGAAAAATACCCACTCTAATTGCTAGTTGACGTCATCACGTGTCAGAGCATGATTACAAAGATTTTTTCCCTTTTTCCAAAAGGATAAATCTTCTCATAGAAGCTTTCTTATTTTAAACGCGCCCAAACACATTTCCCTCTCATAAGTCCAGTGCTCCACTTACTTGCATAAGTACAACACTAGACTGGGGGGACTTGAAGGGGTAAGGTCCCAAAAACCTCATAAAAAGGATTTGAGACCATACCACAAACTAACTTTTCTAGCCTTTTGACCTTGCGCGGCCGCGCACTGGTCCTACTAAAGGAAGAAAGGAATCAGTAACTTATAGTCGCGCGCCCAAAAGATAAACATAAATCTTTGCGCCTTCTCCCATTCAATAAAGGATTAAAAAACCTTTGTACAATACTTCCGCCACAACACCCAGACTTAGATATTATTTTACCCAGGCTTGGGATTTATTTGTCTGTGTCCACATAGTAAGGTGTCACACTGGATTATGGCAGTAATCTTCTAGAAAGAAATACAATCGTGCACCACCCAGACGGTTATAACCGTCTGGACACGTGTCGTCACCAGAAGCAATTCTGAAATCACAACAAAGGCATGCAATCGGGGAGTAATCTCCACTTAATCTCTTTCCACGTGGCGATCCCCTAGCCACAGATCAAACCACGATCCGTGTGCATTCACTTCGGATCGAGGATTAATTAACGTCAGATCAAAGAAATCAAACAGAAGAAAAATAACCGCTACGGCGTTAAGCATTTTCCGTTATCTTTTCAATAACAGGTTTTCCCTCCCAAAACTCCCGGTTATAAATAAGAGAACTGTTCAGGTATAAACTCAGACTACTCTCACTCTTCAAATACTTATCTTCTCCGATACCAATACTTATTCTCACGCCGGAGTCGGGTCAAGGAGAGAACCTTCTTCTCCCCTTGGCGAGGCTAACGGTGTTCTTTTTTGCAGAGCTACCGGAGAAGTTAATCCATTACGACTGAATCAACCGAGAGAGAGCTAACCTTTTATGCGGATTCAAACCCCCTAACTATCTCGGTTCCGACCATTTAGTTAGTGTTTCTTCACCGATATAATCAGAAGCCCAAATAGAAGCCCAGTTCTTGTGCGAGCCCAACTACTTGTACGTCTATCAAATCTTGTGTGATCAATCAACTTGTGCGAGCCCTTGTGTGATTAACCAATTCTTGTGCGACTATCAAATCAAATTGACTTTCTATAACCTGATACAACAGACCCACTTTTCAACTCAACTTTCGGCTACACAAAGCCCAAATTACCAAACAAATGATGGCAGACAATATTTTAATCTAACAACAAGTTCCCAGACATAAACAACTTTGACAAATACTTCACCAAACAAGTATGGTTTGAATATTTTAATCAAGTAACACTTCTCAATGCACAAACACTTTCACAAGTAATTTTTCAAAGATCAAAAAGTGTAAAATGTGAAGAACAATATGAAGAACACCATGAACTTCATGAAGCTTCCGGTAAACCAAAACTTTCCAAAACACACGATTTTGCTAAAATGTTTAATAAAAACCCATAACTAGCATGTGAACATGAGAAATAACAAGGTTTTTAACCAAACACAAAGCAAAACAACAAGATTTACTCCTGATTTTAAGATGTTTTCCAGAAAATATGAACTTTAAAACCCGAAAAACAACCAAGAACACCTCGGTTTTAACAAGGAGAAGAGCCAAGGCTCTGATACCACTTGTAGGTCCGGCTAGGGGAGGATCTAGTCGCCTAATCCTTGTGTACAAACACACCCGGTTGTGCGGAATCCAACCGGAGATGAAAACCGAGATAGAACACGACAAGAACACGAGAAGGAGACCGAGACTCAACGATTAACACCAATGTATTAATACGTATGAAAAGTCAGTTACAAATCAATGTTTACAAAATAATCTTTGCAAACTCTCACTAGTTCTCTCGGGTAAGTGTTCTTCCTTGTGCGCTCCTTCTCTACCGAAAACAAGTGATTTCGGCAAATATATATGCTTCACTTGTGCGATTGGACTTGGCTTCGGCCCATGTGTAGTTCTGGCCCATGTGAAGATTGGTCCAATCATAGGAAGTCCAACATGCATAATATACGTACATGTGAATTCTCATAATTCAGATTTGTAAGCTTTGTCAACATGTGACATCATCATGATGATGTCAAGATGATGTAGCAGCGGGAACCGGCTCGCGGCGCTCCGTGCTTCGCGTGTCGAACTCTGGGGCGCACGACGGAGGAATGTCGTGACGTCGGGCTTGAGCCGAAATTAACCGGGTCGAACCGAACCAAATCGAACCGAGCCGAGTCGCGTCCACAAAATATGTATCAACACATATATGTCACTTATGTGTACTATTTGACATGTTATTCTTATGTATTAATACTTGTTTTATTATGTGTTAATACTTGTTTCGTAGTTCGATTCTTTACGTGTTATTCTTGACATGATTCCCTATGTGTTAATACTTGTTTTATTATTTCATTCTTTATGTACCATTCTTGATATGCTTTCTTATGTGTTTATACTTGTTTGTGTATTCCTTTGACATACACTTTTCCTCATGCATTTTACTCTATTATTCTAAATCCGACAACACTCATATTGTACAAACGAGACGAGTTTACCAAAATAGGCGTGAAACCCACAATTTGGTAAACGACTCCCAATCCGCTTAATTCTATTTTTGCACGAAATTATACCATTAAGTTAGGGGTGAGACCCACACCTTGATGGAAATTTCAAATTCTAGTAGACCCTCGTCAACGTGTCGAAATTTAATTTTGACCCGACAAGTACCAACCACATTTAGGATACAAAGTCGTCAAGTTAGGGGTGAAACCCGCACCTCGTCGACTAGTCCCACTCCTTGATTTTATAAATCCCGCCAAGTCTCAAATTTTTTATTGAATTGGGACATGTAGTAACCGGAAGGGTGAGTACCGTTAACCGACTTGTCGGCGAGAGTATACCACCTATTTGGCCAAAGCATGCTTCTCAATTTCAAAAGACCTTTCGACCACTTTGGTTAGTCAACGTTCCGTTTTGGAACCATCAAAGTTTTTTTTAGTCGAACTTACGCTTCATTATTTTTCGATCTTTTATAATGAAACTCTCTCTTGTCAATTTTGAACCATTTTTGAGATTTCACTTTTGCGTATACATCATACTATTACTTTTCATACGATTATACATTATTAGCATGCATAATTTCACGCAATTTTATTTACACTTTTTTGTAACAACAAGTGGAGACATATCATCAAGATATGAGTGATTTCCTTACCTTGACGATTAACTCCGCTTCTTTTATTTTTTCTCATCTTACAACGACCTCGCCAACGAGCTAGGGGTGGTTCCCTTACCTAGGTGATCGTTACCAATACTTTCTTTTAATAGACTATATTATGTAAACATGATCATGTTTATATCTAAATCTTTTTATCACTAGTCAAATTCCATTTATTTCAAAATGCGTTGTTTATTTAAACGTAGTTCTTATCCTACAATCTATTTTCACGTCACTTGCATACACAAAATTTTAATGTTACCATAAACGCTTGTTCCTGGATTTTCAAAATGTTACGAAATGCTACTCATCAGCTTAGTCGGTCTAATACATCCATTGCCAACGAAAATTGCGTACCCAATGTAATTATTAAAACACGTTCATCTCACTATACCAAAGGTTTTTATTTTCAATTGGGGATCAAACCAACTTTTCACACACACCTACAAAATGATACAACGTTATTCGTTCGATCACTAAAACTCTTTACAAAATCAATAAAATGTTTTATTAAGAACATTTTTTTTTCAATAATCGCTAAGTTCATATACCAAATCCCTTTTCTAATGATCAACTTTTTCACAAGAATCTATAAACTTCAAAATTTTCTAATACAAAAGTTATTTGAAACGATGCAAACTTATTAATCCCTAGAACTTTTCAAAACCTTACTCGATACGTCAATTAAATTCAAAACACATGGGCAAGGAAACTTCATAGGAAGCAATAATTTTCAACTATATCGATTCTTCTAAAACCATAGTAGCATTCTCTTCCATTTACAAAGTAAAATGCACATAATCAATGGATATTTTATACTCCCTTTACATTCACAAACTAGATTCTACGTTCCATGGCAACTCAATCTATTTTAACTTCACGTTTTGCTCAAACAACTATATATGCATATCATCTTACGTGTTTTAGTTTATATCTCACGACGATTTCACATATACCACTCATTTTGTTTTCATACTCAAAACCTCTTGGCCTTTTACATGCTTAAATTCGTATATTACGATTAATACCATATACAAAATCATTACTTATTACACTCATATCCATATTCGTATTTATACATCTTATGTCTACACTTATATTTTTACTTACACATTTATGTTTATTTTCATAATCATATCCATATTCATACACTTTATATTATACTCATGTTCACAAATTGTACATTTACATTATACTTATATCCAAGTTTATATTCATATTAACACAAATATACTTACACTCACATTTATACAATTGCGTTTACACTAATATTCATACTCATGTTTATACTCATACATCCTACTTATACTTATACCTATACAACTATGCTTAAACTTATATTCACACCCATACATTTTACTCTTACTAATACAATTATGTCACACTTATATTCATATTTATACTCGCATTTATACAATTCATGTTATACTCGTACTCATATGTATGCTCTCATTTATACGATTTATGTTTATACTCACATTCGTTCGTTTATGCTCAAATTTGTACTCACATTTATACTCCTTTTCCATACACGTTTTGTTTGTATCCATACTCTTGACATGCGTTTTGTGTTTATGCTCACATGCGTGTTCATATTTAAACTTATACTATGCTCATGATTTGTACTCAAAATTTATACACTCGCACCTGTACGCGAGTGAACCCGAGGGATTCGCTTACGTTGGTCTTATACTATTTGGAACACAAACATGATTATATGCTACATTTCTATACACACGCAATCTTATTTTCAGAATTTATGTATACCTTAATTCATATGCAACTAGTACAAGCTATGCGGATCATGCGATTATTGGTATAATCGCGGGTGCACACGGGATTATAGTAATTGGGCGTATGAGAACCATAGAGTGTACTACTGGGTATGGTAAGACGCTGAACGTAACATGACACCGAATACGAAATGGACGTAATGTGGTCAAAACATGGTGATACGCCGCTGGTATATCCTATATATAAGTGTTTTCACCATGTTACCAAACTTTCGTAAAACGTGCCATGAGAAATTCAGTGTTCTGCAGACCTTTTTGGACCTAATACAAACTTTAAGCAACTCACAAACGCATTATATCCGATCATCCACGACGAGACTTCATTCTTAACACGCAAGTTTCGTCTAATCAATACCTATACCATCCTTATACTCGTGTTTCGTTTGTTAGAAGTCAATCGTTCACTTTTATACTCCTACTCTTCTCCATTATTCTTTTCTTCTATACGAACCTCGTTCACAATCAAGTCTATTTAAACGTTCGAATCTTAACTTATCTCCTTACCTTAAAACTATCTTCCTATTCTTTATCCTTGTATCAACATAATAGACCGTTATCACTTTATTTAAAGTACCAAACCTTCTCTTTCCTCTCAATAAACAATTTCTACACATAAGCGATTTAGTACTATTCTTAAACTTTCCATGCAAACTACCACACTTTTCATCAAATACAAACCATTTTATACGAAATTTTCCCTCTTAATGCAACACCTTTTTAATACATCTCCAATTTAAGATATTCAAACTTGTTTAAACTCGCTTTACCTATATACGCACCTACGCGTTTCAATTATGTTTGGTACGTCAAATCAATTTAGACAAACGAACTCCTTTACAAATCTATCTCGTCGTTCTTAAAAAAAATTCATAGTTTTTACGTTTCAAAATTTTCAAGTCTCGATTTTAAATAATCACCTTTTTTGCCAAAACTCTCCAAGTCTTCCTCTTGAATAAATTTCGGGGCGAAATTTCCTAAAGGATGGGAGACTGTAACGCCCTGCGTTTTCGCAACTTTCCTTATTTAGAAAGCATGTCTTGTATTTCTATTTTCGGGAACTTGTATTTCTTGTAATCGTATTTCGTTTCGTATCATTGTAATCCGAGACTTCGACCATAATAAAGTTAATTATTTCATACGAAATATACTTCGTTTATTTTTACGTGCTTAAACATTTTATACATTTAATACATGCTCGTACCCTTGTAGACGCATGCGTAACTTACAATCAATACGTGATTCTAGATATCCTACGTGCAAACCCTTGATTATACGCTCACAATACCTAACCTATACTTTATTTTATACAAACTTATTTAATTTCATGTTTGGTATAAATTAAACATTAATACATGTATATATGGTTAATAAATTACATAACTTAATATGCTTAATTACGTGTTGTGTATTCTTAATAAACTACATATCCTAAATTAATATTACATAATAATGTAATATCACCTTCATTGTGCCTTTATAAAAAAAAAAAAAAAAAAAAAAAAAAAGGAAAACTAAACCTTGTGTGCGGCCGTAAAAGTGCACAACCAAGGAAATGGACATTCTATCTTCATAGTATATTTTAGCTTATACTAGTGGATCACTAAAACAAATATCAAACCTTAGGAATTTAATGTGCAAACTAAAAGAAATATGTATATGCTGAAAATGGCCAACTTTCGGCCAGAACTTTCGTCCACAACCCACTTCCGATCACAGCTTATATGGTGTTTTAAATTGTTTTTTTATTGATTAAACAACCAACTAAACGTATTAAATTCCAACCAACTTAACCCTAATCCTTTCCCTATAAATACCCACTTATTTCCAGCCGCATTCCCACTTTTACAACATTCAAATCTCATCAAAAACCTTTCTAAACTCAGCTGAGTTTCAGCAACAACATCCGAAAGTTTTCAGTCTTCTAAGTGTGTTTCAACTCATTTCCTATTCTATTTCATCTTTGTTTTTCTTCTAAAACACTTGGATAACCTCTAGGAAGGTTTTCACAAGTTTGCTTGGGCAAACTAAGGTGAAACCTCACCAGTTTTTAGGTCCAAAGTGCACTTTAAATTCTGCTCATTTTTATCTTTTCATATATTTAGGTTTTGATGGAAAACTTAGTGGAATCTTGTTCCCACCAAGCTCACAACTTAGTCTATGGTTGTGGGTTTGTGTTTAGGGGATTTCATCAAAGTTTTGGGTTCAAACACCCCTTTTATTTCTGTTTATTCATAACAGATCCATGATGAAAACAAGCACAAGACATCATCTTTTATATGATGAACTTTTGACTTGTGAAGTGTGAACAAATGGAAGCTTTGCTTTCCAAACGAAGTTCCACTCATTCATTTGAACATTTTTATAACTTGTTAGTTTAGATTTACTTTCTTGTTATTCATGACCCTCCCACCATCTTCAAGATGGTGTGTGTAGTGGTGAATCATACAATGAGGTTTCAAACCCACAAGCTTGACAACACATGATATTACATGACAATACTTGATCGGACATAGTTTAGTATATATTATTACCTTATACATATACCTAATATTATATTAAAGGGTTATTGGATTTTATCACCCCGAACTATTGGCCTTTGGCCGTTACCACCCGCAACTAACACTTTCACACCCGGCACCCCCAACTTGACTTTTTGTTTGTGCTGGCACCACCCAGTTAAATCTTCACTAACTAGGTTTGTTTTTAATCCGACGTGGCACAGACTTGATTACGTGGGCAGATTATGTGGCGAATATGTGGCATATTATGTCCATATAAAGTTATATATCAGGCATTTCTTACAAACATACCTCCCACATCACACCACCCCTTTCTCCTTTGCCACCACTGTGCTACCACCGCCACCATCAGTCGACCCACCCCTTTCTCTTTACCGGTCTCAACCTCCATTGCCACCACCTTGCTACCACCGCCACCATCAGCCTCCACTACCACCATCAGATTTGTCGAAATTTTGTTGAAATCGACTCAGATCTGCTGGTTGTTGTTGAAATTTTGTTGAAATTGACGACATCCCGTCATCGGAAAGTCATATGGCGGCGGATCTAGGGGTGGTTGTTGAAATTTTGTTGAAATCGACTCACATCACCACCGTCTACGGCCGATGAAGACGACGTTGATGTCATCGATGACGAAGAAGAGGACGATTCTACATCCTCCGGCGCCGGTGAAGTCGCCGTTGCAGGTATCGCCGAGCCGGATGAGGTTCAAAACGCCAACGTGTTGATACATATTTTGTGGACGCGACTCGGCTCGGTTCGACTCGGTTCGGTTCGACCCGGTTAGGTTCGGCTCAAGCCCGACGTCACGACATTCCTCCGTCGTGCGTCCCAGAGTTCGACACGCGAAGCACGAAGCGCCGCGAGCCTTCCCGACGCCACATCACCATGACATCATCATGATGATGTCATGATGATGTCACAAGATTGACTAATCTTCACAATTTGATGTAGCAGACTTCATGTACGTGCATGAAGTTTATGTTTAGACCAATCAAATCGCACAAGATACGTGTTGGGCCTTTGACCAACTTTGGGCCGAACCCAAGTCCAACCGCACAAGGCAGAACTCATATTTATACCGAAAACAAGTGTTTTCGGTAGAGAGGAGGAGTGGACAAGAGGGTGCAACAGACAAGTGAAGTCACAATCGCACAAGAGAGAACCGAGAGATTTGTTAGAGAGTTTGCAAAAATTGTTTTGTAAACATTGGTTTGTAATCGTTTTCAAGTATTAATACATTGGTGTTAATCGTTGAGTCTCGGTCTCCTTCTCGTGTTCTTGTTCATCTTTCTATCTCGGTTTGCATCTCCGGTTGGATTCCGCACAACCGGGTGTGTTTGACAACAAGGATTAGGCGACTAGATCCTCCCCTAGCCGGACCTACAAGTGGTATCAGAGCCTTGGCTCTTCTCCTTGTTAAAACCGAGCGTTTTCGGGTTGTTTTCCGGGTGTTTGAAGTTTATATTTTCTGAAAAATCAGCTCATATCTTCGAATTTTCTGGTGTTTTTGCTGAAAGTTCTTATAAAAACCTCTTTATTTCTCATTTTCACATGTTAAAAATTGGTTTTGAGTGAAGTTTCTAGCAAGAATTCGTGTTCGGCAATTTACGGTTCACCGGAAAACTTATAAGTTTGCCGGAAAATTCAAATTTTTCTGGGTTGTTCTTCATACATTCATATCATCTTCATAGTGTTCTTCATAATTTCACCTTTTTGATCCTTGAAAGTGTTTGTGAAAGTTGTTTGTAATTTGAAAATTGTGATTGGAAATAAAATATTGTGTGCCCATCATTTGGTTGGTAACTTGGAAAAGGTGTAGCCGAAAGTGGGTTATCTTGTGTCAGGAGGCTACAAAGTCAATGTGTCAGATCGCACAAGATGTTTAATTCGTACAAGAATTGAATCACACAAGTAGTTGGAACGTACAAAGAGATAGCTGGATCGTACAAGTTGATTAAAGAATCGCACAAGAACTGGGCTTCAGTTTTGGGCTTCTGATTACTTTGGATTTCTGTTTGGGCTGCAGTCTTGAGTCGCACAAGACTCCTTTCAGTCGCACAAGACATCAGATCGTACAAGAGACTTGTTACTCGTACAAGACATTGGGCTTCAAGATTTGGGCTTTATATTGAACTGGGCTGGGCTGTTTGTTTAGTCACACAAGCATTTGGGATCGCACAAGACTTGATTTGTCGCACAAGGAGTTGGGTCTTTCGATCAAGGATCCTTCGGCTGGTTGTTATCATTCGAGATATTAACATAGTTTGTGAAAATTAAATTTTTAAAAAGGGAAAACTTGTTTTTCAAATTTCAAAATCAATTTTCACTTAGTATATTAATTTTTATAAAATGGGAACAAACGGTCAGTGGGATCCAACCACGTGGACTCAAACAACTTTGACTCCACAATCATCAGCTACGCAATCTGCGTCAGATTTCAACAAAACTGCATGGATGCAGGCTATTGCCCCACCTCAAGCTGCAATGATAACTGCAAATCAATGGGCATTGGTCACAAATCAAAGCAGCAGCATTCAATCTATGATGCAGAACGACAGTGAAACTGGTACAAGCACAAAACCGCCAAAGCTAAATCACATCAATGATTGGGGATGGTGGAAAGAAAGGCTGAGAACTTATATTCAGGGGCAAGGTCAAGATCTATGGATGTGCTTCTTCACCGCATTTGACAATGATTTGGAAGTTGCAGGATCTAATCCACAAACTTACAGCACTATGTCTGAGGATGATAAGAAGAAATTTGAGTTAGAAAAGAAAGCATTCATGATTCTCACACAAGCTCTTCACAGAGACATTTACCACTAGTTTGTTTACTGCACGACTACTAAAAGCTTGTGGGATATGCTCACGTTACGATGTGAAGGAAATGCTCAATCTAGAAAGATCAAGCAAGAATTACTGAAGAAAGAGTTTGAAGGATTCACGTGTATGGAGAATGAGACTTTGGCAGAGTTATCTACAAGGTTCCATCACTTGTTGAGCGAGATGTTTGCTTTTAGAGTCACTGCCACTCCACAAGAAATGGTGAAGAGATTCGCTGATAGCTTACCAGCAAAGTGGAGCAGTTATCTTGAAATTCTCAAAGAAAATGGTGTTTTAGACACAATCACCGTTTATGAGTTAATTCAAAAATTGGAGAACAAGGATGTAGAAGAAAAGCTTAAGGCAAAAAGAACACTAACTCCTCAAAATCCAGAGATGTACTATGGGATTGCAGGAGGTATTAGTGGAGAAAAACCAGCCTCTCAACATGCGAAGCTTCAAACAGCCTTCATCTCAAACACCAGACCTTCCACAACAAATCAGTTTGACCCTTCAGCATACACGATGATGTATTCAAGACCAGATTCTTCTTCTCTACAACAGAATGTGCAACCGACAGCTCAGCAATTCACACCACCGCCTTTCTTAGAACCAAGCAGAGCTCAGCAGCAACAACCGCAACAGCAAGGGTTTTATGGAAGCTCTTCAAACTTTCAAGCCACTTCCAATCCGAACACAGTCAGATTAGACACTTCCAACTTTTCCAAAGTCAGTGTCGAAATAGCCAAGGAGCATATGGAGATGTTGAACACCTTGGTTAGTGCTTATTGTGGATTGATCGCAGGTCAGATTGGGAATATCAATCTAACCAATGAAGATTATCAGCAAGTGGATAAAGAAGAGTTTGAAATGATGGATATCAATTGGGCCCTTGCTAGTGCAATTCGAAGAGCAAAGGAGTTTATGGAAAGGACGGGGAGAACCAACTTGGAAAGCAAAAAAGACACCAAGTATGGGTTCGACAAGCAAGCTGTAAAGTGCTTTAACTGTGGTGAACGGGGTCATTTCAAAAGGGAATGCACAAGACCAGCTCAGCATGGAAACCAAAATCCTTTCAAAATCAAGGCAACCAGCAGAACCAGAACAGGAACAATGTTCGTACGTTGATACCTGTCAACAACCAAAGCCAAGCAGGGCCATCAAATGCCAACCAGGCACTTGTGGTTCAAGTAGATGAAGGTTGTGATTGGTCGCTTCAGTTGGGAAATGATGCTCCAGATGGAACAACATGTTTTGCTGAAGTCGTAAAGGATTTAAAGCACGCCAGTGGTGGAGAATCTTCCACCAATGGTGATGAATCTTCTGAAGATGAAGACAGTTCTGGTTATAGTGGAAGCTCAGATGAAGAATCCTCCACTTCAGGCAATGATCATGTGGATGAGACATCAAGTGCGTCAGTCGATGCAGATATTGATGAGCCTTTGGAAGAAGCTACAGCAGGAACTGAAAGAAGATCTATTTTGGTGGATCAAGCTGCTTACTCTTCGTCTTCTCTCCATTCAGCCTTTATGGCTAATGTCGACAGTTCATCAAGTCAGGTATGTGTCGATGAACCCACTGTAGTTAGTTGTGAAAATTGTGATAGTTTAAATGTTAAATATGCTGAAAAGGAAAGTCAGTTTGAAATCACATACAAACACAATCAAGAATTGATTGTAGATCTTTCTAAAGCAACTGAAGCTAACTTGTTTTTAACCAGAAATGAAAAGGAATTTAAAGCAACAATTGCGTCATTAAGACATGATGTTTCAGAATTACAAAAGGCTGTTTTGCGAAAACAACATGCTAACAATAATCTTATTGACACAATTGAAAAGCAAATGGTAGAGTTGGCAACAGCTCGATGTGAATGTGAGACAATTAAGCAGAAACTGGAAAGCTATTCCAATTCCCGCTATGTATTGGATCACATCATTGACGTTCAAAAGAAAAAGGGGGATAAAATATGTATTGGATTCAAATCATGTCCTCCCCCAATGAATCACAATTACTCCAAATTGCCTGATGACGAGGATATGCCCCGTTTTGAACCTACTATGCCACTCGATCTAGATGACTTTGCAGCAGGCCTCGGGTTCACAACTGGTGCATCATCCTCGGGTCAATCAGAATCTGAGAATGTGACAGATTCATCGTGTGTTAAGGAACAGAGTCCTCCCATTATTGAGGATGCTGATTCTTCGGATGATGAATCTGAAGAAATTGTGAAACAACAGTCTAACTCGGTTACAACAGATATTCCAATCGAGAATCACATCCTGTGTGATCCACCAGTGAAACCGAGTAAGACTGAAATGTCAAAAGCAATGGAGTCACTTGTATCTAGCCGTGAAGAGAATAACTTGTTGTACACGCTCAAAGGAGATAGCAAAATCTACTCTAACAAAGATTTTCCAATTAAAAATGTAAATCAAGATTTAATTGAGCAAATTTTTGAAGGATGCACTGATAAGTTTTTGGGGAACAAAAGTGGCAAAGTTACCGTCACTCAATGTGATCTAATTCCGTGTGAACAAATTAGAAAACGATACGGAAACCAAAAACTACCAATTGAGCGAAAACAACAAGTCAACTCCGGAAAGGGTAAGGTACAGGGAAAGAAAGCTCAGAACAAGAATGTTCAAGCACCTAAAGTTCAGCAGCCTAAGACTGAACAACCAAAGGTTCAACAACAAAAGGTGCAAAACAAAAGAGCTCCTGTTAAGAAACGAGAACCGAAAATGAGCTTTGTTGGATCCACGGGTTCAGACAAACTTGAAACATTTCAGGATAAATCTAACGTTGATTTTGTAAAACAAGTTAGAATTTTAAAACGAAATGATCAGAATAACTACACCCAACACACCAACGGATGTGATTTAGGTCCAAGCACGTCTAGATCACAAAGTTCATTGTCTGGTTCTCCGTCTGGTCATCAACATGTTTCTCCGAAGTTTGTAGAGCGGAGAACATGTTTTGAATGTGGGACAGTTGGGCATATTGTAAGATATTGCCCACACGTGCAAAAGCTGAAGTCAAAAATGAGTGCTCCCCAAGAAATCGATTACCGAAAACGATCAGTTTCCCCGAAACAAGACCCACGTGTCTTGAAAGAAAGGGAAAAGAAGTTAAAGCAAAAGAATCAAAAGGTAATTGAAAAGGCCTTAAAATCAGAGGTCAAAGAAGAAAAACCTGTACAAGCAAAATCTGAAACTGTAAAACCAGTAAATGCTAAAACAATGAATTCAAATACTGGTAAAGGACAAACAGCTTGGAAGCAAAAGCAGGTAATTCAATCAGGGGGAGCACCACAGGTTCTTTTTCCTAATCATCAAGTGATTGAAATCACTTTCCTTGATGATCAAGGACGACCCAAGTCCACAAAGGCTTGGGTCCCTCTCTCCAACTAATCTCTAAGTGAGTGTGTAGGATATTCCAGGAGGAACTTTCGATAGTCGTAAGATTGTTGATAGTGGAGCGTCCTTGCACAAGATAGGCGACAGAAGAAATTGTTGCCTTTGATGGAGAGAGGAGAAAAGAAGACAAAAATGTCTGATGATAGAATGTTGTTGAATGAAGTTGCAAAATTCGGCCAGATGAAAAATGTGCCAAAATTTGGTTGTTATGGTTTTTGATCGGGTCCTCAGGAAAGATTCCAATGAAAAGTACGCGCCTGTAGCACGTCTGAAACTTTTCAAAGATTCATGGATTTTTCTTCCACAAGAAGTTCAAAGTCCACAAGATGAACGTGTAGGGTACTTTTCTCTACGGTGTGATTGAAGAAAATGTGTTTGTTGAACAAACCAACCGGGTGTGCGGATGCCTTGGCGTGGATTGAACAACCGCACACTACTTCTCAAAGAGGAAGACAAAGACCTTCGCTGGTACAATGTGGAAGACCAGCCGGACCCAGAGGTTTCTGATCTTGTTGCTGTGAAGAGATTTCTAAGTAGCTACAAAATCGACTTTGAAATCCACACCGGGTGGATATCCAGTTTGGGAGAGCACTCAGATTCCTTGCAATGCACGAAGCAGTTGCAGGATACGGTTTTTAAATTTCTAATCTCTCCTATACTTGTTGATATTTAAGCTGCTTTATGAATTATTATCATCTCGTACAGCACTCCTTGACCTGACACATTGATCTCGAATATCACCTCACACGTGATTGTTTCATTATGAAACTCATCAATGTTGTCATGGTCCACACCGATGACCAACGTGCCGACCTTTTTACCAAAGCATTTGACAAATCAAGATTTGACTTTTTATTGATGGTAAACGGCATTAAGGTCAAGCAAGCGTAAAACCAACATCGGAAAATCATTTTTGTAAATACCTTTGTGTTTTTAAATTTGTCTTAGTTTATTGATTTTAGGGGGAGTAAATCCAAAATTTGAAAATCCAAAAACATCGAAAAATTTCAAAAACTCAAAAACAATAGAAAAACAAAAATGAGTTTCCTGGCGAGCAAAAGAGAAAATGATAGTACATCAGTTGTCTGTCTAAACTTCTTTAAACTTAAACTGCAAAATGATAAGCAGCTCTATATAAGATGTATCGGTAGGCTCACAATCATTTTAAAGTGTGCAGGGTGATATAAACTTAAATCGACTGAAGACCAGGTGGGAACCATACATTGGCATATGGTCTTGGTACCGAAATTTCGTTTGAGAGATTGCCGAGGTTCTGAGATATTCGGTCTTTATGCTGCTTATCATCTGGGTATCATGGTTGTATCTTTTACCGAAAAATAACGGGGACGCAAGTCTAGATCTTCCATGATACTATACATACGTGTACATATTGCATTCGACCTCAATAAGTGATCAACAATCACATGTCCAAACAAATAAGTGATAATATATCACAGATTCTTTGCGGGAGTCAAGTTCGTCTCTCTGCTGTACGAAAGTACTGACCTGTTCACGGACTTGCTCCTGTGCCCTTCATGCATATGAAAATCAAGTTCCTCATCAATAAGTGATTATATCACATAGGGCTTGTTTTCAAATCAAAATAAGTGAGAATCTCACATCATATACGGTCAAACAGATGATAATCGGTATACTCACCGGTAAGATGAACCCTCGTGCATACCTTGATACGGGAATGTGTCGTGATGTGGATGAACACCGGTCGGTAAGTATAAATTCTACCTTAACGTATCCCCTCGCCATGATTACATCTGATAAGTTGAGCTTATGTGGACAACAATACCGATAATTGTTATAGGATGCTTATCTTAATGTTAATTAACTGAACAACAAGAGCGTTTTGGCATGACCGTACACTGATATGATTCTCTTACCCTCGAAACTCGCAAAAAGAATGTCTGTATATATTTATTTAATGCTTTCAGTTTATGCATCTTTGTATATATTTATTTATTGCTTTCAGTCTTTAAATTTGAAATTTTCAAAAATTCCAAAAAGATTTTAGGTGTGTTTTAATATAAACTTTATAAAAGCCAAAAAGATTTTATTTCTATTTTATTTTCGATCGTACGATGTTGGAGCTCGAGTCTTCGTTACCTGAAACCTGATTGAAAACCAAAACGACTAAATCTTCATAAACGGTCGAAATTTGCAAAGTGTTGAAAGTTAAAAACTAAAATTGATAAATTTGTTAAACTTTCAAACTGTCGGACGATAGTTGATTGAACAATGGTCACATGTGTGTCGTTTACTTATGATATTCCAAGCAGTTGTTCTCATTACGCGTTTAGATTTCTTGCATGTGCAGATTCTAAAGGCAAGGAGAACATGGTCGATGACAAGCTTTGGAATGAAGACACAACGTGAAGGCACTCAAAAGATAAAGATGATCGAGTTGCCGTTGACCATCATCAACACCACAAGGATCTCAAGTTGTAAAGATCAAGAATTTCACGAGCATAACTCAAGGGGGAGCTTATGTTAAGGGGGAGTTTATTGACACACTACCTACATAAAAAGGGAGTTTGTTGATACACTTTCTACTTACGACGTGTGAAGACTTTGAAGATCCTTCGACATGGAAGACATGGAAGTTGAACCTCAC
This sequence comes from Helianthus tuberosus, assembly GCA_030545235.1. Lineage (NCBI taxonomy): Eukaryota > Viridiplantae > Streptophyta > Magnoliopsida > Asterales > Asteraceae > Helianthus > Helianthus tuberosus. The sequence continues at coordinate 31,806,032 of CM060359.1, forward strand.
GAGTAGCGTCCAAGGGGGAGTTTGTTGATACATATTTTGTGGACGCGACTCGGCTCGGTTCGACTCGGTTCGGTTCGACCCGGTTAGGTTCGGCTCAAGCCCGACGTCACGACATTCCTCCGTCGTGCGTCCCAGAGTTCGACACGCGAAGCACGAAGCGCCGCGAGCCTTCCCGACGCCACATCACCATGACATCATCATGATGATGTCATGATGATGTCACAAGATTGACTAATCTTCACAATTTGATGTAGCAGACTTCATGTACGTGCATGAAGTTTATGTTTAGACCAATCAAATCGCACAAGATACGTGTTGGGCCTTTGACCAACTTTGGGCCGAACCCAAGTCCAACCGCACAAGGCAGAACTCATATTTATAGGAGGAGTGGACAAGAGGGTGCAACAGACAAGTGAAGTCACAATCGCACAAGAGAGAACCGAGAGATTTGTTAGAGAGTTTGCAAAAATTGTTTTGTAAACATTGGTTTGTAATCGTTTTCAAGTATTAATACATTGGTGTTAATCGTTGAGTCTCGGTCTCCTTCTCGTGTTCTTGTTCATCTTTCTATCTCGGTTTGCATCTCCGGTTGGATTCCGCACAACCGGGTGTGTTTGACAACAAGGATTAGGCGACTAGATCCTCCCCTAGCCGGACCTACACAACATTTGACTTAAGAAGCTGATAATGATCCGACGGTCGACGATTCTTGTGTGGTCGACGATGCTTGTGTGATCGGATCAAATCAAACTCAGATTGTAAGTTGTGAGACTATACTTCTTGGATCGTGATGGTTTTATCGATACCGTTTGACATGATTATTATTTGGATTTTTATTGTATTTAACGCATACAACACCACTACGGCACTACCAGTTTGAATTGGTTAATATGTGTTTGATGACTGGAAAAGAGCTTAACAGGGTTTTATAAGTGGGATATAACACATAAGTGCCACGTAATCATGTACACATCAACAAAATTGTGCCACGTCGGACAAAAAACTCACCAAGTTAGAGCAGATTTAACTGTGTGGTGCCAGTGCAAACAAAAAGTCAAGTTGGGGGTGCCCGGTGTCAAAGTGTTAGTTGCGGGTGGCAACAACCAAAGGCCAATAGTTGGGGGTGATAAAATCCAATAACCCTATATAAAAACATGGCTGAGTTTGTGGTATTAATCAAGCTATGATTAATCAACATAAACCTAAACTAGCATATCAATGATTCTAGAGTTCTTGTTATGATTCCAATGGGCAATTTAGGACCCATGAAACCACTTGATATGGTGTCATAAACAAACTCTTAGAACTTAGATATTACTTTCATATATACACACTTTCACTACTTTATTCCTAATTCCGATTCTAAACACCCCCATAAACTCCATCTCCGAAAACATTCATTCTCCTATTCTCATTAACTCGTTAATACATGGATAATCGGAAGACTTAGCAATTTTGTGAGTATACTCGAACCCATTTTTACTTTTAACACTTTTGGGTGCAACATGTATTCTATACATAAACACACGTGAAACTATTTGAATCACTCTCTATCCATAATTGAACATGAAACTAAATGATGCTTGTTAATCTCGTATGTTATGTTAAACTTTTCGTGTCTATCCTCAATAACTTCGTACAAGTCTACCTGAACAATTATAGCGCTATAGGGGTAATGCACTGCCCACGAGACTTGGGGTATTGTTAAGTTAAACTATTTTACCTCCCGCTAAACTATTGGGATATGCTATTTTAACGCATTGGAAACTTGGGTTTGAACATATACTTGACACCGTTTCCACGTACTAGTAACTTGCATATTGTGATTCATGTTGGATACGAGCCGTTAGACTGTTTCAAACTATTTTTATGCTATGGATCAAACTTGTATACTCGCCAACTTTTTTTTTGTTGATATTTTAGTACATGTTGCAGGTTCGATAGACAAGTTGATGCTAACTGAAGAAACAAGATTAAGTGGACATAGAAACACACTTAGATTAATCTATCTTGTTATGTTATGTTATGTTATGTTATGTTATGTTATGTTATGTTATGTTATGTTATGTTATGTTATGTTATGTTATGTTATGTTATGTTATGTTATGTTATGTTATGTTTTGAAACAAGATTGTTGTTTTTATTTGAATCATGTTTGACATTTAGTATTGAAATGAAATTTGAATTTAAATTATATTGTCACATAGTGTTATGAAGTCTCTTGCAATCTAGTTTTCGTCTCATCCCGATGTTTCCGCCATCGGTTGGGGTGTGACAGATTGGTATTAGAGCCATAACTATAGAGAATTAGGAAAAATATGAATGCTTTTACCTAGTCTATAGTTTTAGAGATTTATTCTTATGTTTTGCTTGAAACTACTACACGATTCTTTATTTGTTTCTTATTTATGCTCTTTTAAACATATATGTCACTTATGTGTAATATTTGACATGTTATTCTTATGTATTAATGCTTGTTTTATTATGTGTTAATGCTTGTTTCATAGTTCGATCCTTTGTGTGTTATTCTTGACATATTTCCCTATGTGTTAATACTTGTTTTATTATTTCATTCTTTATGTACCATTCTTTATATGCTTTCTTATGTGTTTATACTTGTTTGTGTATTCCTTTGACATACACTTTTCCTCATGCATTTTACTCGATTATTCTAAATCCGACAACACTCATATTGTACAAACGAGACGAGTTTACCAAAATAGGCGTGAAACCCACAATTTGGTAAACGACTCCCAATCCGCTTAATTCTATTTTTGCACGAAATTATACCATTAAGTTAGGGTGAGACCCACACCTTGATGGAAATTTCAAATTTTTAATTTCAAATTCTAGTGGACCCTCCTCAACGTGTCAAAATTTAATTTTGACCCGACGAGTACCAACCACATATAGGGTACAAAGTCGTCAAGTTAGGGGTGAAACCCGCACCTCGTCGACTAGTCCCACTCCTTGATTTTATAAATCACGCCAAGTCTCGAATTTTTGATTGAATTGGGATATGTAGTAACCGGAAGGGTGAGTACCGTTAACCGACTTGTCAGCGAGAGTATACCACCTATTAGGCCAAAGCATGCTTCTCAATTTCAAAAGACCTTTCGACCACTTTAGTTAGTCAACGTTCCGTTTTGGAACCATCCAAGTTTTTTTAATCGAACTTACGCTTCATTATTTTCGATCTTTTATGATGAAAGTCTCTCTTGTCAATTTTGAACCATTTTTGAGATTTCACTTTTGCGCATACATCATACTATTACTTTTCATATGATTATACATTATTAGCATGCATAGTTTCACGCAATTTTATTTACACTTTTTGTAACAACAAGTGGAGACATATCATCAAGATAGTAGTGATTTCCTTACCTTGACGATTAACTCCGCTTCTTTTTTTTTCTCATCTTACAACGACCTCGCCAACGGGCTAGGGGTGGTTCCCTTACCTAGGTGATCGTTACCAATACTTTCTTTTAATAGACTATATTATGTAAACACGATCATGTTTATATCTAAATCTTTTATCACTAGTCAAATTCCATTTATGTCAAAATGCGTTGTTTATTTAAACGTACTTCTTATCCTACAACCTATTTTCACGTCACTTGCATACACAAAATTTTAATGTTACCATAAACGTTTGTTCCTCGATTTTCAAAATGTTACGAAATGCTATTCATCAACTTAGTCAGTCTAATACGTCGATTGCCCACGAAAATTTCATACCCGATGTAATTATTAAAACATGTTCATCTCATTATGCCAAAGGTTTTTATTTTCAATTGGGGATCAAACCAACTTTTCACACCCACCTACAAAATGATACAACGTTATTTGGTCGATCACTAAAACTCTTTACAAAATCAATAAAATGTTTTATTAAGAACATTTTTTTTTTCAATAATCGTTAAGTTCATATACCAAATCCCTTTTTCTAATGATCAACTTTTTCACAAGAATCTATAAACTTCCAAATTTTCTAATACAAAAGTTATTTGAAACGATGCAAACTTATTAATCCCTAGAACTTTTCAAAACCTTACTCGATGCGTCAATTAAATTCAAAACACATGGGCAAGGACACTTCATAGGAACCGATAATTTTCAACTATATCGATTCTTCTAAAACCATAGTAGCATTCTCTTCCATTTACAAAGTAAAATGCACATGATCAATGGATATTTTATACTCCCTTTACATTCACAAACTAGATTCTACGTTCCATGGAAACTCAATCTAGTTTAACTTCACATTTTGCTCAAACAACTATATACGCATACAGGGGCGGAACTACAGGAGGGTCAGGGGGGTCAGCTGACCCTCCGGCGAACAAAATTATCAGTTTACCGGAGTACTTAGCGAATTTGTTTTTGTATAGTCGACCCTCCTGATTATCTCTTAAAACGCTAAAATTAGAAGAAAAAAAACTTCAAACATTTTCCGGTGGCAAACGGCGATCTTACGGCGGCGAGTGGTTGTCCTACGATGGCGAGCGGTGCTCCGGTAGACTGTATTATATGTGAAGTTGATTGTAGAAGATAGAGAAACAGGGCATTAAAAGAGAGCACGTGATATTTAATCTCTTAAATGGGCTTTAGGGAATGAGGGCTTTTATATAAAAGAAAGGAGTTTAGCCCAAATTGTAAACCTAATTTTTTAAGTTATATTTGATTCTCTCAAGAAAGTTAAAGACCTGCTCTACTACTCTGCCGCTAATCTCTTTAAAAGTCTGCATTATTTGCTTGTTTGAAAAGCCTATTCTCTCTTATTTTTTTGGATTCTTGAAGATTTGAGTGGACAACTCATAGCTACACCATTCATCATTTTTGCATTCAAAATGAAGTGAGTTTTGTTTTTATTTTCTATTACTAATTATTATTTTATTTAATATTTACCATGAATTGAATTGGCAGATGTTTTAATTTTCTGTTATCATTCTACAAATTAATATTATATTTTTATTGTGAATTAAATTGTTAATTGTATATTTTATTTTATATGAACTTTTTGTCCTAATTTATTGTTATTTTTATCGTAGAAATGTAAATATAGAAAGATATTTTAACAAAATTCCCAAAAGAGTATTGCAGGCTTCATTAAATCCTTTAACAAAAATTTTATAAATACACCTACTAGAAATTTTGTAAATACTAAATAGTTCTATTACGACCCTCCTGTCAAAAAGTTCTGGTTCCGCCACTGTACGCATATCATCTTACGTGTTTTAGTTTATATCTCACGAAAATTTCACATATACCACTCATTTTGTTTTCATACTCAAAACCTCCTCGTCTTTTACATGCTTAAATTCGTATATGTAACACCCTTGTTATTATTTTAAAGGTTTTCGTATATATTACGAAATAAACTTGTAATTATGAATTCAAAAATGTTGAAAACACGGGATAATTAAATCTTTTTCAATTTAAAATATGTACAACATAATGTAATAAAGTTCGTTGTTTAAAAGTTGCGACGACACGCGTGCGGAAGCTTCATTTTCATATGATCGGTTCTTGTATGTTCGATTCTTCATTGAGCTTGATCGTCGTCCGACATCCCATGATATACCTACATTTCATAAACCATGAAATGTTTTAGTCATACGTAGTTTAAAATGGGTTAAAACAAGTTCTGTGTATCAAACAGTTGAAACAAAAATAATTTTCCACTTATAAGTCTCTCGCGCCACGCGAGAGACTCGGTTTAAGTTTGTCGCGTGCCGCGACGTGCCTCGCGTGTCATGCCCGGGTTTACGTACTCCCTCGCGTGGCGCGGGGGAGACCCTTTTCCAGCGATTCCAGCTCTGGATCTGCATATTTCCAGCCATACAAGTTTTTACGAAAAATTGCATATCGTTCAATCTACGCATCCGTTTTACACGATTCTTTTTCCTAAGCGTTCGTAATTTAATTCCCCATCTTAGGGAGTTAAAACCTGATATTCAACTACTTTCAAAATTCGGATTTCAAGCTCTCGGCTTGAATTTCCTTTTTAACACTTTTGACCCGTTTCATGATTCATTAAACCAACATGTTTGTTATTCCAAAATTCCTATGAACATCACATTTCAATTGTTTCTTATGACACAAGATTTAAATCACGGGTTATTATGCATCATTAACCCGTCTATAATTATGCGCTTATTTTGACCCGTTAAGGGTATTTAAGCGCTTTTACGCACCAACCCCGCTCATTCATTTCTAGCGTTATATTTTCATATTACTTGTCAAATGAACTTCCACCACAATTATCCTTATGGTGGTTACTGAATATAAATTGATTATTCTGAATTTACCCCCTTTCGGTTGTTATTTTACGACAAGAAGCTATTTTGAGACATTTGATCCGAAAATGATTTATGCCTATGCTTCAACACTTAACTAAGCTTTACTTTATCATAATACATGTTTCTAAACGACTCGTAAGGGTTATTTGTCCGATTTACCCATCAAGCACGTTTTGGTCAGTTTTAGTCCCTCTTTTATGACGAAGGACTTTCACTGTTTATTTGACCAAAATTGCACTTTTAACTATAAATTTATTTTTGCGTACCTGGCTCGGATCAACATATTGACCCGTTTTAATACCTTGCGTCCATAATGTGCTAATTCATAGCACCGCTAAATCACAACCGTTTTATCATGTGCTCATAAGACTCGACAGCACTTATTAGTCATTATTTGTCAAATAGTATCTACATTACCATTTGACCCGTTTATGTCAAACGACTAAACATTTTGTGCTTATATTGGAATGGAATTTATTTACCATTTCATTAAATAACTCAATTCAGATTTCTCACCTATTTAGCTATGTCTCTTAAACCACCACCCCCCCCCCCCTTTTTTACACGTTTAGCCCGACATGCCTTATGTCACTTGGTGTCGTTTTATATTTCAACTTCTATCTATTTGTTCGTGACTAAATCACTGTTTCCCCTTTTTCATTCGTTTAAGCTTACTTATAAGTAGCCGTTCGGAAACCCATTTTTATCTTAGTCTTTTCATGACTAATTTACTGTTTCACCCCTTTTTACCATTAAACATGGTTTCTATCATTTATATTAGTTCCGACCCGTGTCTTTTCGCGTCGGAAACCATATTTCGAATATTATCTTTATTGTATTCATAACGTATAGAATAAACACGTATTCTATGAAAAGGTGTAAGTTGTACTTACCTTGTATCCGGTTATGCTCTTTTTTCCGCGTACTCGATCCGTTTGACCCGTTTCTTTCCCAAGCCTTCATCTAGCTTGTCTAGAGTCAAACTATCATCATCACAATTCGTAAGACGGTTAGATTAGTCATAATCATTTACGACTATTCCATCCTGCGGGTTTTATGTCGAATTTATCATTCGATCATATCTTTGGTCATTTTGACTTTTTAGAAGTCAAAGTGTCTATTGACATATTCAAATGCACATTTGGTTCATTGAACTCACTTAGACATTTTCATCCGAACTCTTAACAATTCAAGTTTTTGCACACAAACTAGTAGGTAATATGATTTCTAGCATCTATAACATGATTTTAATATCAACTTCTTCATATCATACAAAAACCCATTTTCAAGTCATGTATGAACAATTACTCAAACTTACAATTTGTTCAAGTATCTTGATTTCATTATTCAATATGATGATTCTAAGCACAAATTTAACCTTAACTTCATCATATTATCAAAACCCACTTAGCTAGGTGTGGTAATTCAACCAAACACCTAAATCATAGCAATTTATTCTAAATCTTCACTTAGGGCTTGTTCCTAAGCAGTCATACATCTCAAATTCAGCCATAACTTCTATAATTCATACAAAATTCGCACATTGTGATTTTAATAAATTTTCACAACTTCATCAACATCAAAAATTCGACATACCTTATGATCCCCTAGCTTGGGTGATCGTTAATTCAAGTTCATACATTGATTTGAGGCTAGAATCGACCTTCAATTTGTTGAATTTGGTTGAGTTAGGGTTTTGGCTCCTTGGAGCCCTTCCTGGTCGATCCAGAACACGCACCACACACACTCTTGTGTGTGTGTTGTGTTATTTTATTTAGTTTTATAAAATCATTTTCAAGTTATCCTATTTTGGTCCCTCATGTTTGGTTAGTTATTAATTAGGTCACAACCTAATTACTTTTTAACAGTATTCCCACTTATTAACTAGGTTTGGCATTCCTAGTTGTCTTAGTGGGTTCGGGAAAGTTTATGACTAGGTTTGCTTTAAGTCCCGTTAACTCGGACCTCTTGTCCATTTTATTTCTTGAAAGTTCTTATTCGCTTTTTAATTAATATTAGGATTATTTATTTAAATCCTAATATTTACCGGGTTACTTTTACCACTAACGGTACTTTACCCGTCTTTTAATATTAACGGGGTTTGATTACCAAACCCGTTTTCGGGGTGTTACAAGTCTACCCCCCTTAAAGAGGTTTTGTCCCCGAAACCTTATTTACGTAGTTCTTTTAACTTAGACTAAACGAACTTAGTTTCGTTTTCAAGACATTCTTTCATTCCTTTCGATCTAACGTTTTTATTTATATTGACGCGTACGTCTTTTACGTGTAAGGCCTCGCGGGCCGTTACTTTCAGCTTATATCCTTTTTTTTTACCGAGTTGTCACTTGACAACTTAGTCTCATCCGTCTGTTAACATGTTTATCCCGCGCTTGTCTTATATTAAAAAGCGCTTTATGTTTCTCATGACATTTTCCTAAGTTTAAATAGTTTTACCAGCTAGACTAATTAGTCGACGTCACTTCATACCCCGTCATCCGGGTATACTATTTTGCAATGATTTAAAAACCGGTTTAAACCGGCCGGTTGAACCGGTTAAACCGGATGCCGGATGCTTGGCCGGTATGAATCATACCGGTAAACTAAGGAAACGACAAAGAAGTCGTACCACTGGTAAATTGGGTTATACCGGTTTAAACCAGTGTACCGGTACCGGTTTATACCGGGCCAAAGGTTAAAAACTTAAACTTTTTAATTTTATGAGCCTAAAAAGGTAACTACTCATTTTCTAAGCGACCACGAACTTGATACATTCAACACTCAAATGGATTAACTTGATGGCGATGACTTTGATAGTGAACTTTTTGATTATGGATAAACTTTTGGAATATTTTTTGTTATGGAATGATGTCATTTGGATTATTTTTGAGTTAAAATTATATTTTATGGATTTAGAGGGTTAAATCGTTAATTAGTCAATACGGTTGAACTGACCGGTACAATCCGGTTCAACCGGTTAAACCATTTTTGAATCTAACACGGTATGATTTAAAAACCGGTTTTTAAAACATTGCTATTTTGCCATCTCCGGCCTTATGTGTGTTTAAGATTTTCTGAATCCCCTCATACTACTTATGTTTATTAAAACGTTGCTTTTGACTAAAAAATAAATTTTTAGTTTACGTTTTCTCTGTCTTACGTCTCTTTCTCTCATGTCTAGAAATTTTCGTCTAAGTTTTTATTCCAGACCGTTATTATTTTATATGGAGAACTGTAACCAGTTTTCCACACTTTACCCAAATAACCAGTAGGTTCTTTACTTAGTTCTATAGACTATCTACAATTCGTTTCTTTCCATTTCTGACCCAATGGTCTTTTTGGTCCCGTAAACCTTATCACTACTTTTAATCTCGTAGGTTATGATGATCTTGTAGATCATCTTTTATTCGTTTCTTTATTCAATGTACATATATGTACATATATGGTGTCGATGCACCCCTTGCTATTTTTGGAATCATTTATTTTCACTTTTGAATTTCAATTGACCTTGACCGTAGTCTAAGGCTTCATCCGTTTACTTCCGGACTAATCTTCCGACTTTATGAATTCGTACGTTATTTACGTGTCGGTTGGTTCTACACTTACCGTTTCTCAGTTCATACTTGTATTTCTTTACAACCCATTGCCCGGGTTCTTTTATCTTAATGTTTTTAGCTTTCTGGTTTCACTGGTTTTCGTTTTCCTTACTATATCGAGCGTTATTTCTTAATTAACTCATTTGACTCATTTTGGGTGAAATTTCATCACTTATGAGTATCAAACTTCATTCTTTATTCGATCCGTCCAACTTTGAAATAGTTGAACGTAGTTATCAAAATTTCTGTTTGCGAATTCTCATCGTCTTTTATTCATGACTCATAATCCGAGTCCTTTGACTTTTATTTCGCGTTCCCGTCTCTTGGTTTACGCATACTTTTAAAATCCTACCCATCTATCGGGTATTTTACCGAAGTCATTATCAAAGCAACCGTCCCGGTATGTATTAAGACTTCGTTTTAATTTCTTTGGTCGCCTTAGCGAAACCCATCGCTTCTATTCAATCATGTCCTTTATATATTTTTTTTATTTAATTCATTTGACTTGTCTGTGCGAATTTCATCACTTGTGACATTCAAACTTTTATCTCTATGCCTTAGCATTCCTATTAATCGGTCTGTATTTTTATTTACTTTGATCCTTGTCCCTTCTCTCGGGATCATTACTCTAACGTAGTACGCTTCCGTCATCCGACTTGCGTTTACGTTTATTATCAAACATCTTGCCTGTTTGATTCATTTGGGTACCTTTTTAGTTCGTCCCATTCACCCCGTCCTTACTACATTGGACATAATGCGTCCACGACAAGAAGTTCATGGTATCATATGCCACTACTTACTTGGCCAGAGTAAGCGATTAACACATGACACACATGACCTTTTTATAGTTTTCACATCACGCCCTATGTAAGTGACGCCTCTATTTATTTCATATCCCTGATTTCATTTAGTAAAACTTTATTTAATTGCTAAACAACAAAGTCACTAGTTTTACTGTCACACCCTCAAATTACCACCTAGGGAGTGTCCCTGTTAGGCATGTGACTACTAGCAATGAGCCACTAATTACATTGAATCACAAGTTGTAATAAAGTTCCATCAATTAAGTAATAACAATTCCAATCGTAAGTTATTCAAAATCACAAGTTCAGCGGAAGCATTAAAGTATCATAAGGTAAATACGAATCAATCGTAATAAATAAGTATTTGACAAATAATCCCGTCGGTATGACCATGACCACTCTTGCTCTCCAGCCAGCAAGCTCCTGTTTCAATCACCTAACGACCTGCGAGCATGTAACAAATGTATCAGACAAAGCTGGCGAGTCCACAGTTTAAGAAAACGTTTGTTACCAGTTGAATGTAAAACAGTTCAATAACCAATGCAAGTAATATTGTTAATATCTCATTTCCGAACAAGACGGCTCCTGAAATACATGGCTGCCCTTCCCACGTACTCCTATCTAGTACTGGGCCCCGACTGCGTCATTAGTTCACATCCGTCCTATCTAGGAGCGGTGTGAGGGTGCCAAACCTAAGTAGTGCTACCAACTAATACCCGTTACCCTCCAGGTAACATAATAAGGGACTTACAAAAATGATAAGTGAGAATATTAACCAATATACCCGTTATTACCCAGACCACTGACTGTCCCCAACCACTGGGACGCATGCTCGAATGTAGTGAACTCACCTTAGATTGCTCGGTTAGGCTAAGTGCTTCTTTAACAATTGGTCACTCAAATCCTACCGTTGGTTACCAAAAGCAGTCAGTTTCACGAATTCGCACAGTACACATCCATTACACGTATTGCACAAACAAGGATCAACATGTAATATCACATATGACATACCAGCTTTTTATTCATGGTACAGTACAATCCAAATTTACATGACACCCATTCGAATTGCATCCATGTAGATTTCATATTTTACAACTTTCACTAACAACACTACATAATGCACCATTTAGCATTTGGTCCATTTCATAAATCCCAAACCAACCGCCCAACAAACAGTTTACATAAAAATCACCAACATTACTATCCCACCCCTTAAACCCGTTCGGTCCATGACAGAATAATCCCATTCCCTTTTTGTGGCCGGTTGGGCTGTCCAGATCGCCTAACCCCATGTAAAGCGGTCCACATTTCAATTATTCGGTTTTTGGTTATGTGGCCTGGTTACTCGGTCCATTATAATGGCAGCCCACCATCATGTAAAGCCCACAAATAACATATATAATTACTCACACATATTCAGTTAACACAAACTTGTAGGCCACTATCATGTTTCACGAGAATTATAAGTTGTTTGCAATTAGAATTTTATCATTCTTTCAATGCTTCATGTGACCTTACATTCTGACATTAATCCACTTACAATTTATAATCACTGTGACATCACATATCATCTCCTTAGTGGCCAATGGGGATCGATCAATTTATATTATTATTCTGTTAATGTATTTTAGCAGACAAATGGGTGACCCATCCACAACTAATTCCTTTATACAAGCGGCCCACTTATAAAGCATCAAACCTAACCTTAACTGGTCTAACTATGTGTGTGTCCAACCCTCACAACCGGCCCAATCACAATCCATTTCATTCGTGTAATCCAGTTATCATATAACAGCCACCATACAATTGTCCATGCAATGGATTAACAGCCTACATAAAGAAATCATGTATTCAATCTAAATCTGATCATAACAGCCTACATAACCTTTATCACGTATGTAATTGAAATTAATAAATCCAACACTAATCAACTAACATGCTTTCGGCCAACATTATAGACGATCAACAAGCATACCAAATCAATTAATTCAAGTAATTCATATCAGGTCACAATAATCATAGTCAAACATAATTATAAATCAAAACGTTCATTTATGCATGATAACAATAATCACAGCCCATACAAATTACATTCCTAATACATGTAATTCTCTAGCACATCTAAACACCAAATAATATATATAAAGGATTAGCACACATACCGATTAACTGCCAATTTACAAATGATGCCTCACAAGTATAGAATGAATTCGATTGGGGGGGGGGTAGCCTGCTGCCGTCGTGCACTTAGGGGAGAAGTAGTTTTTAGGGTTTTCAAAAAAAACACATTAAAATAGTTGCACAACATGTATTTACGTATACCTATCAAAAGAAGGGGATGGGCTAAGACCGGTTGGGCTTGGGAGGGAAAATTGGGCCGAGAGTTAAGGTCTTAGGTGTAATGTGTGACCAACACTTGTGCAATCCAAGTGTTTATAAGTGTCTTGGGCCGTAAAGCCCATCACTGTATGAATCAAATGTTTAACGCGTTTATCATTAAAAGTTTGTAACGTAATCTCATTAGTAACGATGACCCTTCTAAGATGCCAGGAATATGTAGATACAAAACAAAAGAGTCGTGGAATAGGATAATACTAACCTTGAGAATTCGGGTTGTCACATTTACTTTTGAACATCTAAATTGTTTTCATTTCTATCGAACTATTATATAATCACATTCGTTAATGTGATCGCTACTTTTCTCAATAGCATTATATTGAGAGTTTTCCACTTGGATAATTGCCCCCCTTCCAAGTTTCCATATAAACTAATCCTATTATTTCTTTGTTATTCATCATCGTGAATAACACATGTTTCTATTAAACTTTTCTTGGAAACATCATCCTGAATAGATATCCTATTCAGGTTTTATCAGATATATGCAACCGTCATTCCCTACGTGTTTGTTGCATATTACTACTTATGCGATTAAATTTAAAATCGTGCACCTGGTAATGCTTGCCCTTACGGGTTCTCTTACCGTTAACTTTGTTCGCGATCGTCACGCGATTTAGGTCCTTAATGAGTATGCTCTGCTCGTCATACCTCGGACCGTTCCACCATCATATCCACAATTCGTTCAACTCTCGTCATCTTTAGATGCGAGTGTCCTTCAACTAAACATGTACAAAGGTTAGTAATTCCGACATTAACAAACGCCCGTATTGTAATACAAGACTTTTTACTGTACGTGTCAACGCACATGATTTCGTTAACTATACCTATCGTTTTCATTGGGGTAACGTGTATTACACAATAACCCTATGTGTTGTTCACAACACTTTAATCATACTAAACCATTAACATACCTGTACTTACCGGATTTGCGATCAAGCCTCGAACCGAACACACTTTATTCTTTAACCATGAGCTCTGATTACCAACTTGTAACACCCTTGTTATTATTTTAAAGGTTTTCGTATATATAACGAAATAAACAAGTAATTATAAATTCAAATATGTTGAAAACACGGGATAATTAAATCTTTTACAATTTAAAATATGTACAACATAATGTAATAAAGTTCGTCGTTTAAAAGTTACGACGACACACGTGCGGAAGCTTCATTTTTATACGATCGGTTCTTGTATGTTCGGTTCTTCATTGAGCTTGATCGTCATCCGGAATCCCATGATATACCTACATTTCATAAACCATGAAATGTTTTAGTCATACGTAGTTTAAAATGGGTTAAAACAAGTTCTGTGTATCAAACAATTGAAACAAAAATAATTTTCCACTTATAAGTCTCTCGCGCCACGCGAGAGACTCGGTTAAGTTTGTTGCGTGCCGCGACGTGCCTTGCGTGTCGCGCCCGGGTTTATGTACTCCCTCGCGTGGCGCGGGGGAGACCCTTTTCCAGCAATTCCAGCTCTGAATCTGCATTTTTCCAGCCATACAAGTTTATACGAAAACTTGCATATCTTTAAATCTACACATCCGTTTTACACGATTCTTTTTCTTACGCGTTCGTAATTTAATTCCCCATCTTAGGGAGTTAAAACCTGATATTCAACTACTTTCAAAATTCGGATTACAAGCTCTCAGCTTGAATTTCCTTTTTAACACTTTTGACCCGTTTCATGATTCATTAAACCAACATGTTTGTTATTCCAAAATTCATATGAACATCACATTTCAATTGTTTCTTATGACACAAGATTTAAATCACTGGTTATTATGCATCATTAACCCGTCTATAATTATGCGCTAATTTTGACCCGTTAAGGGTATGTAAGCGCTTTTACGCACCAACCCCGCTCATTCATTTCTAGCGTTATATTTTCATATTACTTGTCAAATGAACTTCCACCACAATTATCCTTATGGTGGTTAATGAATATAAATTGATTATTCCGAATTTACCCCCTTTCGGTTGTTATTTTACGACAAGAAGCAATTTTTAGGCATTTGATCCGAAAAGGATTTATGCCTATGCTTCAACACTTAACTAAGCTTTACTTTATCATAATACATGTTTCTAAACGACTCGTAAGGGTCATTTGTTCGATTTACCCATCAAGTGCATTTTGGTCAGTTTTAGTCCCTCTTTTACGACGAAGGACTTCACTATTTATTTGACCAAAATTGCCCTTTTAACTATAAATTTATTTATGCGTACCTGGCCCCGATCAACATATTGACCCGTTTTAATACCTTGCGTCCATAATGTGCTAATTCATAGCACCGCTAAATCACAATCGTTTTATCATGTGCGCATAAGACTCGACAGCACTTATTAGTCATTATTTGTCAAATGGTATCTACATTACCATTTGACCCGTTTATGTCAAACGACTAAACACTTTGTGCTTATATTGGAATGGTATTTATTTACCATTTCATTAAATAACTCAATTCAGATTTCTCACCTATTTAGCTATGCCTCTTAAACCCCCCCCCCCTTTTTTTTACACGTTTAGCCCGACATGCCTTATGTCACTTGGTGTCATTTTATATTTCAACTTTTATCTATTTGTTCGTGACTAAATCACCGTTTCCCCTTTTTCATTCGTTTAAGCTTACTTATAAGTAGCCGTTCGGAAACCCATTTTAATCTTAGTCTTTTCATGACTAATTTACTATTTCACCCCTTTTTACCATTAAACATGGTTTCTATCATTTATATTAGTTCCGACCCGTGTCTTTTCGCGTCTGAAACCATATTTCAAATATTATCTTTATTGTATTCATAACTTATAGAATAAACACGTATTCTACGAAAAGGTGTAAGTTGTACTTACCTTGTATCCGGTTATGCTCTTTTTTCCGCGTACTCGATCCGTTTGACCCGCTTCTTTCCCAAGCCTTCATCTAGCTTGTCTAGAGTCAACCTATCATCATCACAATTCGTAAGACGGTTAGATTAGTCATAATCATTTACGACCCTTCCATCCTGCGGGTTTTATGTCGAATTTATCATTCGATCATATCTTTGGTCATTTTGACTTTTTAGAAGTCAAAGTGCCTATTGACATATTCAAATGCATATTTCGTTTATTGAACTCACTTAGACATTTTCATACGAACTCTTAACAATTCAAGTTTTGCACACAAACTAGTAGGTAATATGATTTCTAGCATCTATAACATGATTTTAATATCAACTTCTTCATATCATACAAAAACCCCTTTTCAAGTCATGTATGAACAATTACTCAAACTTACAATTTGTTCAAGTATCTTGATTTCATTATTCAATATGATGATTCTAAGCATAAATTTAACCTTAACTTCATCATATTATCAAAACCCACTTAGCTAGGTGTGGTAATTCAACCAAACACCTAAATCATAGCAATTTATTCTAAATCTTCACTTAGAGCTTGTTCCTAAGCAGTCATACATCTCAAATTCAGCCGTAACTTCTATGATTCATACAGAATTCGCACCTTGTGATGTTAATAAATTTTCACAACTTCATCAACATCGAAAATTCGACATACCTTATGATCCCCTAGCTTGGGTGATCGTTAATTCAAGTTCATGCATTGATTTGAGGCTAGAATCGACCTTCAATTTGTTGAATTTGGTTGAGTTAGGGTTTTGGCTCCTTGGAGCCCTTCCTGGTCGATCCAGAACACGCACCACACACACTCTTGTGTGTGTGTTGTGTTATTTTATTTAGTTTTATAAAATCATTTTCAAGTTACCCTTCTTTTGGTCCCTCATGTTTGGTTAGTTATTAATTAGGTCACAACCTAATTATTTTTTTAACAATATTCTCACTTATTAACTAAGTTTGGCATTCCTAGTTATCTTAGTGGGTTCGGGAAAGTTTATGACTAGGTTTGCTTTAAATCCCCTTAACTCGGACCTCTTGTCCATTTTATTTCTTGAAAGTTCTTATTCGCTTTTTTAATTAATATTTGGATTATTTATTTAAATCATAATATTTACCGGGTTAATTTTACCACTAACAGTACTTTACCCGTCTTTTAGTATTAACGGGGTTTGATTACCAAACCCTTTTTCGGGGTGTTACAATATATTACGATTAATATCATATACAAAAAAATTGCTTATTACACTAATATCCATATTCGTATTTATACATCTTATGTCTACACTTATATTTATACTTACACATTTATGTTTATTTTCATAATCATATCCATATTCATACACTTTATATTATACTCATGTTCACAAATTGTACATTTACATTATACTTATATCCAAGTTTATATTCATATTAACACAATTATACTTACACTCATATTTATTCAATTGCGTTTACACTAATATTCATACTCATGTTTATACTCATACATCCTACTTATATTTATACCTATACAACTACGCTTAAACTTATATTCACACCCATACATTTTACTCATACTAATACAATTATGTTACACTTATATTCATAGTTATACTCGCATTTATACAATTCATGTTATACCCGTACTCATATGTATACTCTCATTTATATGATTTATGTTTATACTCACATTCGTTCTTTATGCTCAAATTTATACTCACATTTATACTCCTTTTCCATACACATTTTGTTTGTATCCATACTCTTGACATGCGTTTCAAACTATTTTTATGCTATGTATCAAACTTGTATACTCGCCAACTTTTTTGTTGATATTTTTATACATATTGCAGGTTCGATAGACAAGTTGATGCTAAGTGAAGAAACAAGATTAAGTGGACGTAGAAACACACTTAGATTAATCTATCTTGCCATGTTATGTTTTGAAACAATGTTGTTCTTTTTATTTGAATCATGTTTGACATTTAGTATTGAAATGAAATTTGAATTTAAATTATATTGTCACATAGTGATATGAAGTCTCTTGCAATCTAGTTTTCGTCTAGACCCCATGTTTCCGCCATCGGTTGGGGTGTGACATGGCGTTTTAATAGCCATAATCCTCGTACTCAAATCCCCAAGCATTGTATATATTCCCCATGTTGTCATCACCCCCACACTTCATCATCAACTCTTTCGTTATAATTCCCACCATCATCCGAGTATTCCGAGTGAATACTCACGTGTTCTAGCGATTGATAACCGGGAACACTAAACGGTTCATCATCGGGAATAGTGTTTCTCAAATCATCGAGATTGAGAAACTGAGCTTCATTCGCGGGATTGCCACGATTTTGATTAACTCCACGGTTGGGATAAACATTTCAGTTATTAGGGTGGGTAGTAATGGGTTTTGTCGGTTTAGGTTTTGAGGTGGAGGTGTGGGTGTGGGTGTACGTTGGTTGTTGTTGTGGGCCACGGTTTTGAAATGGTGGTGTTTGTGGTCTTGAGTTGTTACCAACGCTCGGTTGATCATTTTGGATGTTTGGGTTTGAGCGAAGGTTATCGCGATATTGGAATTAGTGTTGGTTTTGGTTTTGGTTGTTTGGTTGGTTGGAGTTTTAAGGATCCGTTGAAATAGGCTCAACGGATTGTGTAGATGGTGGATTGTTGTTAGGTGGATCAGAAGCAAGAGTTGCCTCTAACCGGTTGGCTAAATTTCTTCTAACGATCCACTCGATTTCCAGTTTAAACAATAGTGGTGAGGTCCTCCCAGAATTGCGTGTATGCATGCACTACCTGTAATCTGCACAAGTAACACACCCGCGTAACACAAAAGCAGAAACGATAATAAGAAACGAGCAATTAAACAGATAATCACGAAAATAAATAATATCCAAACACAAAGCGCACAAACTCCCCGGCAACGGCGCCACAATTTGATCGGAGTATCGCCCCCTGGTCAAAGATAATATTTATATGCCCTAATTACCCTTAACAATGCGTTAGTGGTAGTAAGGGGTCGAACCACGAAGAGTTTGTTGTTTGTACATGGACGAGATTGATTTTAAAGAATGTTGTCACTTTGTTATGAAACTTGCTATGAAGTTGATTAATTTGTTTGGTTGAAAAGAGACCTCGGATTAAACCGGCGAGTTTGGTACTAAAATTGATTACTACTAAAACTTGAATGCTTTAGATTACATGAAAACTTGATTGTTGATTAAGACAAAAATTTGGAACAAGATTCACACCCGGTTCGGTAATTGAAGACCTAGGGTTTCTACACGTTTTAGATTCAATTCAATTGCAAAAGTGATTAACGGAATTAGTGTCGCATGGCTTTAGGTGCCAAGAGCTATCAACATCGTAGACTCATAGACGACGGACCGCAATGCACTTCGTTACCAAGAACATGTAATTCCACACCAAGACAAGGCATAAGTGCACATATTCATTTCGCAAAGTCAAATTTTATAATCGTTCGACAATTCACAAATTCAATTCAAATACACAACAATTATCATAGGTTTCAAAATCAAAATACAACTTATCACGAATCAAATCTCAAAAGATGTTTAACCCTAGAAACTTACAAAAACCTACACCGGAGTGAAACCCGCGAGAATTAGCTGCTCATGGTGAACGAAACGTGATCAACGAGTGATTGAATCTTGAACTTGAACATCTTGAAGCTTGATGATGGAGATGTATGATGATTAGGGTTTGTGGCTGGTGGTTATGATGAATAGATTGGAGATGGAATGATGATGATGATAATGGTAGTGGATTAGGGTTATGATCAAAAGGATGATGAATGGAAGATTGAGGATGATTGAGAATGATGGTTGGGGTGTTCTTGGCTCCAATATGGTGTTTCAAACTCAAAAAATTCGTAATTCCCTTGAAAATAAACCCCCTTGAAAATAAACCCCCCAAGTGCCTTTAAACTCGTCAAAAATTGAAACAAAATTGAAAATCTCGTTGGTCCCTGGCCTCGCCGACGTGGCATGGATGTTCAGTTTTGATGTCAATGCGCAATCTTGCTTCCTACGCCAATCTTTGCCTACGGGGTGCATTGCCGACAGCCCATGTAGAGTGCACTTCCTCCTTCTTTCGTTTTTCGCGTCTCAGGTTGATCCCGTTCGCTCCCGGTGCCCCGAATAGCTTCCACATAGTTTCTTAAACTCCATTAGACCTGCAAAACACAATTCCAATCAAAAGTAGCTTATTCGAAACTAAATGCTATGTAAAACATAAACTTAAACACATTAGAACACCGGTATTCAACCACGTATAAACTGCCTGCATAACGACGTTCGCAAAAAATAAACCGCCCTTACCCGAAGATGATGAACACCACGATGAAGAAGAAGATGACATGCCTAAAACTTTATAAAAATATGGTGGTGTATAAAAAAGTGAGAGATATTGGAAAGATTTGGGGCAATAAAGGGTATATATTTATAAAGTGAGAAAGAAAAAATATTTTTTTTAAATTCTAGCCGTTGTCAACGACACTTTTTTGTTTTTTGTGGCCCGTCATCAACGTCTTGGGGAAGACGATCTCGAAGACCCCGATCCCCCGAAAATGGTGTTTAGGGCGACGACGTTCCAGGATGGGCCTGGACGTCCCCACACACCGAGTAGCCTAACAATAATAATAATAATAATACATGTGCATTAATTATCAATTCCTATTATATAATAACAATAATAAAAGTAAATTATAAGTTTTGTCCTTTATGTTTATACCAAATTTCAGGTGGTGTCATTTGTCTTTAATAATGATGACTTTTATACTTAATGTTTCAATATGTTGCATGTTATGTCTTTTAGCACTAACTTAGTTAATTTTATTTGTTAAGTGTAGTCATGTGCAAGACACATGAGGACATTTTTGTCATATTATCTTTTTAGAGGCTATTATGTAAATAAGTTATATGTAGGGGCTATTTATAAAAACAAAATAATATATATAAATATATAACTTATATCATTTTACTCCTCTTTCTATCCCCCGCTCTCTCCAGACATCAACCTCTACACACCCAACCTGCAAAGCCCCAATGTATCAACCACCAACTTATATCATTTTACATCTTCCTTTTAATTAGGGTTTTATAGGACACCTAAATCCCCTAATCAAATTCCTTTTGGATGTTTTCCTCTCTAAAATCCCTAATCAAATTCCTTACGGATTCACAAATCCCTTTCTCTTTCTCCTACCCTTTCTCTGATTTATTCTAGCACATGTGCTACTTGTGGAGAGCCTGAAAAGATGCCAATTACAAAAGAAAATCCTCCGGTTCAATGGGTGTGTGTATATAATTTCATCGTTTTAAATTGGAGTGGTCGCGGAGTTATGGAAGCGGTCGGAGGTCGGTTGAGGCCGACGGAGTTCTGGTTTGCACTGGTTTGTGTTGGTGGTGATGTGGTGCAATGAAGGATGGTTCTGTTGTCTGTTTCGGAGGTGTGTGGGTGGCGACAGGTGTGGGGCGGATGGTGGTGGAAAGTTGGAGAGATAGAGACAAAAATAAGAAAGATAAAAAAACTGATTTAATTATTTTAAATAAATGGGAAAAAGACTAAAATATCCTTGGTAACCAGATTTAACCAAAAATTCTAAGTGAGTTAGAGCTAAGGACATAACGTGTAGCATATTGAAACATTAAGTATAAAAGTCATCAATTTAAAGACAAAGGACACCGCCTGAAATTTGATGTAAACATAAAGAACAAAACTTGTAATTTACTCCAATAATAATAATAATAATAATAATAATAATAATAATAATAATAATAATAATAATAATAATAATAATAATAATAATAATAATAATAATATATGTCTTAATTGTCTAAGGTGTGATATATATTTAAAAGTTATGACTTTTTGAAGGGGTGTGATCCAAACAATTGTGACTTTTCTTGTAAGGGGTGTGATATATTTAAAAGTTGTGACTTTGGTGTACCCGTGTGATATATTTAAAAATACTTTGAAGGGTTGTGACTTTTGAAGTGGTGTGATCCAAACCATTGTGTCTTAAGTTACTTTTTGTATGTATATAATATCAATAAATCAAAACGGAAAAATTGTGTCGTATATCGCAGCCTGCCTTAAAAGAGTTTCCATTTATTATTCTCACAACTCCTACACCTTTACTTTTTTTGGAACGGTCAACGAATCCTTCAAATGGCTATCGACGAAATTCACCACATTGGGATCCCACCTCCACATCAGGAAAAAACCCTCATCTAGGGCCGAAGCCCGTGAACACTCGCCCAAAGGCACGACAGTACGGTGAGGTAAGACCCGTTCAGTTCAAGGATCGAAGTAACGATCGCCAGATTCACCACCTGCTCTTGATATAATTTTCAACATACATTAATTTCTTTTGAAAAGAATAAAGAGAAAAACATTACAATGCTCGGACTAAACCATCAAGTATTCGCATTGAATTCTTAATTCATATCCATATTATTATACTAAAAATCACTATTTGTCTATCTTCTTTTCAATTAAATAATATTTTTTATATTTTTATTATTACATTTTTTCTCTCCTCCACTCATAACCTCCTTTAAAAATATTATAAAATTTATAAAGGGTTAACAGTGTTTCTCTTATATTTAGACTATGGGGTATAGGGCGGGGGTTGGGTCGTGGGTTGGAGAGAAATGCCCAAGTCACCACCCCGGGTGGGCTTGGGATTGGGCGTGGCCCTTTGGGCGGGAGTTTAAGGCCGGGCGTTAGGCATGCCGAGCGGTCCTACGTGGCCGGCTGTTATTGGATGGTTGGCTAGCTAGGTTTAAATTTTAAAATGTAACCGTTGGCCAAGCCAACGGGTCAGCCAAGTCGCTATAAAACCCCCAACCCCACTGCTTGTCCCCATCGCTATCCCAACCCAAGTCACTCCACCGACCCGAACCGCTACCCACAAACACTTGGTCGATGGCTTCTTGGACGCACGAGGAAGAGCTAGCCCTTGTCACGAGCGTCGTGGACGCGATGAAGGGCCGCCAACCCGGTGAGACCCGTTACTGGCCGGAAGCTTTCGCTACCTACCGGCGCAACTTGGGAAACGACCGGCACAATATAAATGCGTGCCAACACAAGTGGCGTGAGCTACGACCGAAACTCGATCGTTTAGACTAGACATGCTCAAATCGGTTTTTTTACTAACCGAAACCGGTTAACCGGTTGGGACTGTTATTGGGCCAAAAAAACAAAACCGGTTACGGTTAATAACCGACCGGTTAATAACCGGTTATTAACCCCGAACATCAAGACCCGGTAATAACCGACCGGTTATGAAAAACCGGTTAACTTGTGAACCGGTTAATAAAAACCGGGTTTTTCGGTTATTTTATAAAACATGCAGAATTTTATAAAAACATGCAGAAATTTAAAAAAAAGCTGCAGAATCATATACAAAACATGCAGAATTTTATAAAAACATGCAGAATCATTTAAAAACATGCAGAAAGTTATAAAAACATGCAGAATTATATTAAAACTGCAGAAAGTTAAAAAAAATGCTGCGGAATTATATAAAAACATGCGGAATTTTATAAAAACATGCAGAATCATTTAAAAACATGCAGAATTATATAAAAACATGCAGAATTATTTATTTATTACTCTTTTTCTCTCCATGTGCACCAGGACCTGCCAAAGCACTAATAATATAATATACTACTAAAACTAAATAAAAACAAATAAAACTTATACATATCAAATTTAAAAAAAAGCTGCAGAATCATATACAAAACATGCAGAATTTTATAAAAACATGCAGAATCATTTAAAAACTGCAGAAAGTCAAAGTTGTTAAAAATCATGGTATGAAGATGAATCAACAACAAACATCAAAGACGAACACAGATCTAGCGACAAAACCGTGACAAAACTCTTATTAACCCAAACCAAAACAATTACCCCCCAAATCCCAAATGATCTTACAATAGTAAGATCTAACAAATACAAAAATACAAAGTAAATCTGATGATCATCTACAGCTGATGAACATCAACCAAACCGTATCAATAATCTCTCAAAACAAACGAGAGAAAACAACAGGAACGAAATCGGCTGCAACACTTGCAGTGAAAACCCTAGATCTATACAGAGAGAGAATGAACTACTTTTAGGGGTGAACAACTGATGGAATGAGAGAGAGTTCACGCTTTTATATGCCAGCACACCATAAATACACTTTGCCCCTTTAAGATATCAAGATGACGATCGCAGTCCACGAATTTTACACTTTTTACCCTCTGAAATATCCAGATTAAAACAACTGTTACAACAGACTAACAAATTTAAACCATTAGTAACAAGAAACCCACCTTAACAGGCCCAATAACAACCATAAATAACCCAATAGAATGAAAGCCCATAAACATAATATTTCAACAAAAGTGATCGAACGGCAACAATATGCAAAAACTAGTGACCGACTTACGTGTATCTACACACTTAGCCCAATCAGAATCCGCAAAACACGACAAATCAAAATTATTACCCTTTTTAAACACTAAACCTTTTCCTGGACTAAGTTTTAGATACCGCAACAATCTTAAAGCAATTTTGAGATGAACAGACAAAGGCTTATGCATAAATTGACTCAAATACTGCACAGCATAACTAATATCAGGACGAGTTAATGACAAATAGATCAACTTACCAATTAATTTTTGGTAATTGGTGATATCTATTAATTCTTCTTTATCATTATCAGCCTTTTTATTCACAACATGACTTAGCTCAATCGGAGTATTTACCGGTTTACACCCAAGATATCCAAACTCTCCTAATAATTCCAAACAGTATTTACGTTGATTTAAACACAAACCAACCTTATCATATACAACTTCCAACCCAAGAAAATATTTAAGAATCCCTAGATCCTTAATTTGAAAACTGTTACTAAGTAAACCTTTAATTTTGCTAATCTCAGAATCATTGTTACCAGTTATAACAATGTCATCAACATACACAAGCAACACGATAAACAAAGATGATTTAGACAACACATACAACGAATGATCACAAGAACTTTGAACAAAACCTACACTAAGTAATACATCAGTCAGCTTCTCATTCCACTTTCTAGGGGCCTGTTTCAGCCCATACAAAGATTTAACTAGCTTGCAAACTTTAGACCCATTTTTACTATAATAACCTTCTGGAAGGGACATATACACATCTTCGGAAATCGAGCCATACAAGAACGCATTATTAACATCTAACTGGTATAACGTCCAACTGTTTTGAACAGCCAAACTTAGAATACACCTCACAGTGACCATTTTCACAACCGGTGAAAAAGTTTCACCAAAATCTAGCCCTTCCCGTGGTTATACCCTTTCGCAACTAACCTAGCTTTATAACGCTCAATCTCGCCATTAGCTTTGTATTTAATCTTATAAATCCATTTACAGCCTATAGGCTTCCTATCACTTGGCAAATCAACAAGTTCCCACGTTTGGTTTCGCATCAAAGCCTCCATTTCAAGATTCATAGCTTCGATCCACTTTGGATCTCTTGAAGCTTCACTATAACTACTAGGTTCAGTCGTTTTATTTAACCTACTAATAAAACTAACATTATCAGCAGACAAGTAGGCATAATTCATCACTTTATTAATGTCATATTTTACACTACTGTTCAGTACAAAATCCTGAAATTTTTTAGGAATAGACACGTTCCTAGAAGACCTTCTAAGACCTAACATGGTCCCCTCAGATGGGTTAATCTCATCTTCTAACACGACAGTGTCCTCTGCCTCGCCAGACTCCTCTCTATCACTACCTTCTACACTAGATCCTACACTATGACCCAAGTCAGTATGTCCAGGAGTGGCGGATGCAGAGGGAGCTGGCTGCTGATCATCGCTGATCGTGTCATGAGATACAGTAGCACCCTCTTCATCATTGGGAATAGAAGGAACTTCAGGTGTATTTGTCTCATACATATCAAAAAAGTTTAAAAGATTTAAACTCTTATCATGCACAACATTATCAATTAGTTTTGATTTAAAAGGATACACATGTTCATAAAACTTAACGTCTCTTGAGTAAAAAACCTTTTTTTCATCTAAACTCCAAAGTTTATACCCCTTTTTTACATTTGAATATCCTATTAAAACACATTTATCAGCATGATAAGCAAACTTATCAGATTCATTTAATATGGTACTAAAACAAAGACACC
Organism: Helianthus tuberosus; assembly: GCA_030545235.1. Lineage (NCBI taxonomy): Eukaryota > Viridiplantae > Streptophyta > Magnoliopsida > Asterales > Asteraceae > Helianthus > Helianthus tuberosus. The sequence continues at coordinate 31,832,215 of CM060359.1, forward strand.
CAAAATTCCTAAGGTGAGACAATGAGGGTTTAAAACCAAACATGAGCTCATAGGGACTTTTTCCATTTAATATAGATGATGGCAGCCTGTTAATGATATAAACAGCAGTTAGCAAACAGTCACTCCAAAATCTCAGTGGTAGGCCACTCTGAAACATCAAAGTTCTGGCTATATTTAAAAGATGTCTATGTTTGCGTTCAACGACCCCATTTTGTTGAGGGGTATATGAACAAGACGTTTGGTGTATAATACCTTTCTGTTTACAAAACAAAGACATTTGACTGTTAACAAACTCAGTTCCATTATCACTCCTAAACACTTTAATCCTTTTTTTAAACTGAGTTAAAACAAGTTCATAAAACATTTTTAGATTTTCAAAAACTTCCATCTTGTTTTTAAGCATATAACACCATACAGACCTAGAAAAGTCATCTACCACAGTTAAAAAATATTTGAACCCTTCATAACTAGATATCTTGTAAGGACCCCATAAGTCTAAGTGAATTAGATCACCTAGTTCCTTAGACTTATGATCACTTAACGGAAATGGAACTCTAACCTGTTTAGACCTATGACAAATCTCACATGGACCATGTTCAACAGATTTGACACACAAATCATCTTTTAAAATATCCAAAACTTGATCCGAAGGATGGCCTAACCTACTGTGCCACAAATTAGATCTAACAACACTATTAAAACACAGATTCACTGAATTACCATCTTTCCCTACAAAATACAGACCATTTTCTTGTCTACCAATCACCAGGACTTTCTTTGACCTCAAATCCTGTAGCATACAATTATCCTCATTAAACAAGACAACTATTTTATTATCTTTGCCTAATTTGTGAACAGATAAAAGATTAACACTGTAATCAGGAACATAAAACACATCTTTGATAACCACATTATTAATCAGTTTAAGTTCTCCAATTTTTAACACATTAACATTGGTTCCATTAGGATGACCAACCTTTAATCCACATTCAGAAACATCAACACAATTAAACATATCTTTATCACTTTTAATCATGTGTTGATTAGCACCAGAATCAACAACCCAATTATAATCATGATTAAAGCTCACACTACTAGAACAACTAACAAATTCAGACACACAAGCAGACATACCTCCCATATTGGACTTCTCCTGATCTCCCTCAGACTTATCACCGACTAGACTTATTAACTTTGCAATCTGCTCAGGAGTAAAAGGTAAAGCAGACACAGCAGAACTAGCAGGACCAGATGACATACCAGATCTATTAGTATTATTACCACTATTGTTTTTCACAAAAGACCCATTAGTTCTTCTTTTCATACCAGGAGGATAACCAATTATTTCAAAACATCTATCAACTGTATGACCTAGCATGTTACAATGAGTACATTTTAAATTCGAGTTAGGTCCTCTAAAATTTCTCCTAGATGTATTTTGATTTGATTGGTTAGACTTTGCCACATATGACACACTTTGACTCTTAGTCCCACTACTTGAGAGTCTGTGTGATTCCTCCCTAGAAACCACAGAAAAGGCAACCTTGACAGATGGAAATACTTCTCTGGTTAACAAATTAGTTCTAACAGGTTGATAAACATCATCTAATCCCATAAGAAATTGCATTAATTTGATTAACATTGAAAAATCATTATAATCTTTAGCTGCTTTACAAGAACATGTGGGCAGTTTGAGCATAGCATCAAACTGTTTCCACATGGTTGTTAATCTATTATAGTAATCAGCTACAGTGGAACCATTTTGTGAAATACAGTTTATCTTTTTATACAGATCATAAACCACAGAACCATCAATCTTGTCATAGGTTTCCTTTAAGTCCTCCCAAACCTCTGAAGCATATTTAGAAAAAACTTGTCCTGAAAATAACTCCTCAGATACAGAATTTAGCAACCAAGTTAATACCACAGAGTTACATCTATCCCATTGACAAGCAAGAACATGATCCTCAGTGGATCTTTCACATGAACCATCAATAAAACCGTACTTATTCTTGGCTTCTAAAGCCAATTTCATAGAACTAGACCAAACAGAATAATTTTCAGTACCTTTAAACTTGACACTAACAATAGTCAAAGCACTAGAATCACTAGGATGAAGATATAATGGATCTCCAATATCTAACTTACTGATCAAGGTCTGATTAGACCCAGAACTAGTAGGATCAGTATCAGTCATGGTGACAAACAAGATACAAACAAGAACAACAAATAAAGATACACAAACAAAGAATTACACACTACAGCAGATAAGCACCAATATCAGATAAGCACAGATGATCACAAAAAACCCTAAGGCGAAGCTGTATCAGTGTCCAGATTCCAGGTTCATCACTTATAGTGCCTGGACAGGTCTTAATACAGGAGCCAAACACTAAGACAATGACCCAATATAAAACAACAAATAACAAAGAGATTACACAAAAAAACAGATAATAATCAGCAACAAAACAATCAAACAAAGGTGCCGGTCCTCACTACCCCGACTTCAACTATTCCAACAACTGAAAATAAAAGAGGGAGAGTAAGAACAATCTCACAGAGGGTGCAAAGCAACTCCAAAATTTATCAGATCTGTAGTTTTCGAGAACTACACAACCTGATATAGAAAAACCTCAGGGAAGACTTCCGGTCAGTTTGCTCTGAACCTTCTAGGGTTTCAGAGACCAACACGGAACCAAGATCGCCGACAATCACAGCAATAGATCTGAACCACCGACAAACCCTAAGTTAGGGTTCCGACAATCTTCAACGAGAAGCCACCAATCAACACACAGATCTGAGCAGATCTGTCACCAACAAAGATTTCGAGAACACAAAAAACCCTAAAATAAAAACAAACAATCAGTAATCACAATAGCACAGCGGATAACAACAGATCATCACCAGGAGCACTATAGCTCTGATACCATGTTAAAAATCATGGTATGAAGATGAATCAACAACAAACATCAAAGACGAACACAGATCTAGCGACAAAACCGTGACAAAACTCTTATTAACCCAAGCCAAAACAATTACCCCCCAAATCCCAAATGATCTTACAATAGTAAGATCTAACAAATACAAAAATACAAAGTAAATCTGATGATCATCTACAGCTGATGAACATCAACCAAACCGTATCAATAATCTCTCAAAACAAACGAGAGAAAACAACAGGAACGAAATCGGCTGCAACATTTGCAGTGAAAACCCTAGATCTATACAGAGAGAGAATGAACTACTTTTAGGGGTGAACAACTGATGGAATGAGAGAGAGTTCACGCTTTTATATGCCAGCACACCACAAATACACTTTGCCCCTTTAAGATATCAAGATGACGATCGCAATCCACGAATTTTACACTTTTTACCCTCTGAAATATCCAGCTCAAAACAACTGTTACAACAGACTAACAAACTTAAACCATTAGTAACAAGAAACCCACCTTAACAGGCCCAATAACAACCATAAATAACCCAATAGAATGAAAGCCCATAAACATAATATTTCAACAAAAGTGATCGAACGGCAACGATTGTTGAATAACAAATTGAGCCATCCTTAAACGAACCGCCTCCGGGTCGAAATTCCAAACACCCATACCCCGTGATATTTGCGCTTGATCATTGGCGGGATTTTTTTTATTGTCTTGCAATGCGACGTCAAATGTGCTCTCAAAGTAGAGTTCGATGACGCCGCAAGAAACGCCCCGCAATTTTTGCACCTCGCCTTTTCTTTTCCAATCGACATCTCGCATAAATCAAAATTCACCCATAGTGTTGGGTCTCTATTCGTGGTCAAGATCCTCTTCACAAACAACTCGCTAGATGAACCAACAACGGTCGAAGCATCGCCACTGGCACTCGAACTCCCCATTTGAAAGTTGAAACGTATTTTGTAAGTGTGTTTTTGAGCTAGAATTGAAGTGGGATTATACATATGCATTGAAATCTTATTTATACACATCCAAACAAGGCAAAAACGGTAATATTACCGTTTTTTTCAATTCAAACGGTAACAATTCAGGTCTGCAGTCTGCTGTGCTGTGCTGCTGTTGAAGAAGTGATGAGACCGGTTAACCGGTTAATAATATTCAAGAAAACCGGTTTTAAATTAACCGGTTACAAACCGGTTGTTGATATGAATAACGAAAACCGGTTACGAACCGCCAGTTATTTATTAACCTTAACCGGTTATTGTGGTACCGGTTAAAAACCGGTTTCGGTTACGGTTAAAAAACCGGTTTATTTGAGCATGTCTAACTAAGACAGTGTCTCGGGCGGTGATATAAGTCACGAAGACCGGGTGGCGGTGGCCAACATCGAGTTTCGGGGCAAGGAGCGGAAGCCGTTTGACAAGCTCGCCCTTTTCGAGATCTACCTAACGCTTTAGGCTTTTTTTTGTAATCCTTTTTTTTAGAATTTTGTAATTTTTAGGAAATTTTAATAAAAATTTTAGGCTTTTTTTTTTACATTTTATGTGTATTTTTTAATTTAGGTTTTTTTTTAATTTGGGGTGACATGGCCAACCCACGCGGGCTAGCCACGTCCCACCATACCCCACGGACACGTCACTCACCAGCGGGGAGCTCGAACTCTACGTGTCAACCTATGCCCCAAACCCCCGTTCCATACCCCCGCCCCACGGTCTTATATATGAAGAGTAACATTCTCATGTATTTTCTTTGATCTCCACTTACAATCATTTCTTATAATATAATTTTTCTCACTCACATAAATACAAAAATACAAAAGATCCATTACGAATGCTCTTCTTAAATCAAAATTCTGACCAAAGTCCCCAAAGTTAATTTGTTGCTTTAGTTCTTTTACTCACCCACATCAGCTCCATCTCTTTCATTCCATCTATTAGACTAGACGGTATGGGGGCCGGCTGAGGCCCGGCTTGGCCCGGCGCCGGTCCCCCACACCGCCCCCCCCCCCCCCCCCCAGCCGGTTCCGGCATCTTCGTCGCCCAGCGGACGTTCTCGACGGGCCTATCTCCACACACACCAACCTATACATACATGCATATATATATATATATATTTAGCCCCATCCTCCACCCCCTAGGTCCATCCCCTCCAAGCCACTCCTACGTGGCGGTGACTTGGCGGCCCATCCTTGGAGGACTTGCCTCCTCCATACCTTCCAGTCTAATAAGACTAAAGGGTATGGGGGCCGGCTAGGACCGGCGCCGGTCCCCCACACCGCCCCCCTGAGGCTCGGCTCGGCACAACCGGCTCCCCACAGCCGGGTTAGACGGGCCCATTTTGAAGAAACTAGCCGTTGAACGGCTCTTTTATATTAAATTTTTTTTTCCTTTTTCAATTTAAATACCCTCTATATCAACCATTTTAATAAAGTAAAGGGGCCGGCTCGAGTGGAGGGGGCGGATCGGGCGGAGGGGGCCGGCTCGAAGGCATCGGCGAAAATGGACGACTTGATAAACGAATTCCGTTCGTTCAAAGAGTTCGCGACCGAAAAATACACTCACAAGAAAACCGTGTCAGCCGACTATGCTCGAGCGGAGGATTTTAGCATTATGAGGTTGGATCTCGACTCGGTTCCGGAGGATGAACGCGAGGTTTATCGGAGGATGAAAGAAAAGGTGAAGAAAAAACGGACGTCGTAGGTTGTTTAGTTTTTTAATCGTATCGTAATTTTTTTTTGTTTTTTATGTTTTTAGGAAATGTAATTTTTTTTTAATTTTTCGGAAATGTTTTTTTATTTTTTTTATTTTTAGGAAATGTAATTTTTTTTATGTTATGAAATGACTTTATTTATGTTGTTTTATGTTGTATTTTTTAACTTTTATAAATTTTATATTAAGTTAATAAAAAAAACACTTAGAAAATTATAAAATAATGAAGTGGGGTTGCCCCATCCTCCATCCCGCTCAAATGTGAAGGAGGCCCATCCCCCACAAGCCGCCTACGTGGCGCCTACGTAGAGGCTCATCCCCACCCTTTAGTCTTACTTTACTGTGTGTAGTTCCCCGCTGATTGAAAAGCCACTCGTTTCAAGCCTGATTTTTTAATAACAGAAAAGGCATGTTGACCACTAAAATAATTATATTTGTTGGGAACCACTAATATATAATTAACTGAAAAGGCATGTTCACCCACTAAAATAATTAGGTTTTTGGGAACCGATCTTGAAATAATGGTTTGGCTACGTGGTATGGTGATGCCTCATCTTTGGAGGATGATCCGTTACGTAAGCATCACGTAGATCGAGTGTGAGGATGAGGCATGCCCGAGATTGTCATAATCATTTCGTCGTGGTTGACCGCTCGGAGGAAATGATTGCGGGCCAGTTGGTCCGCTATCCCGCCAATTTCGAGGCATTCTTTGTTGTAGCGGATGACGAAAGCTTCCAAACTTTCATTCTCTCCGCGCCAGATGTTCATAACGTCTAACGAATCGCGCTTGTGACATCTTTGCTGGCTAAAATGAGCAAGAAATTTTTCTTGCAATTGTTCGAATGAAGCTAGTGATCCTATTGGCAAAGAATCAAAGCAGGCCCTCACTAGTCCGGTGAGGGTCTGGGGAAAAATGGCACCAGGTGGGCTCTTACCAACGACCGATGACCCCAACCCCAGTAAAGACGTTCATATAATCGTCAGGGTCTGAAGTACCATTATACTTGCCCACCGTGAGCGGAAGTTTGCTCGTGGTGAGCGGAGATAAGGAAATATCCTTTATGAATTTGGAGTTTTCGGCGGCAAATTTTGGCCTATAGGGTCGAGCTTGATCATGCTTTGCAGCGCGATCGTATACGGTGCGGGGTTGTGTGGGGGGGGGGGGATAGTAATTGTAATCCCCTGATCGGCTGTAAGCCGATTGAGATTCCCCACAATATGTATGGGCGTCTGGGTCGGTGCGTACGTATCCCTCGTTGTGGGGGTGCAGTCCCAGACAGCTGTGTATACCGGACCCTCGGTGAGCAGCTGACTCTCGCCGATATTCTCCATGTGGGCCCAGGCGGTCATGTAACGACCTCCTAGCCGGGGATCCATAAGTGGAGTCGTCCTCCTAGAGCATATGGACGGTACTGAAAGAGGATCCACGTGACTCGCGCCTATCCCGGGAAGCGGGGTGTGTTGGTGCCCTGCCCTCGTATTGCAAGATACGAGCCGCAGGTGTATATGGCGTGGGTGTGGGTCCTCTTGGAGGTTGCGCATTTGCGCAAGCGTTGTTGTAGGCTGCAGCAGGAGTAGCCTGTTGTTGGAAGTACCAGGTGTGGAGATCCACTCCTGGTGGCAGTAGTGAGGCGTACTGCGAAAAGTCTGGAATGAACACAGGGGAGCGCCCCACTGTGCGGATGTGCCAATGTGGCCTATTTGTTGGACCGGAGGAGTGTTCCCTGTTGGTCCTGCGTTTGTGGGGGTAAAGTTTTCCCCAGTAGCATTATGTTGACGATCAGACATGATCTTTAAAAAAGAAAGAGATAGAAAAAACTGCTAAGAGTAGCGGTGGGCGCCAATGATGAAACAACGGTTAACCAAGGGAGGTTAATTCACTGGTCTCGTTAAGTAGGGTTAATCCCTTCTTTACGAGGATCGGTGGCTGGATCGTCCGTTGATCTGTCTCCTGCACAAGGGAAACACACCATGACTCGTAACAATGAGGATGGGGTGGGTGGTGCTCCTTGTTACCACTCTCCGATGTGAGAATTAGTATTTACTTGAGAGCAAAGTGTGTGATAGTAGTAAGAGTGAGAGAGTAGATAAGTGATACCTCAAACCTGGTCCGGGATGGGTATATATAGCCGAAGAGTGAAGGAGAGTAATTGAGTGGCTAGACTGACAACGCGCAGCCCCTTGCAGGTGTGGCAGGCTTGTCAGTCACAGAGGTGACGTCACGTCCCACTGTGGATGTCAGTCTGTGTGCTAGTGTCGCTTACGTATGGGCTGACAGATGACTGTCATTGGCGCCACTTGTTGTTTTGGCTACCTGAGTCAAGGTGTCAGTCCCACTTGCATCGTCAATCAAATGCGGTGCTAGGCCACATCGCTATCTACGGTAACCGCGGTTGTTTCTGCGTCCCTTGGCTTGACGAAATGTTCATAGGATGCGGTGCTAAGCCGCATCACCATGTGTGGTAACTGTTGTTGTTACCTTATCCCTTGTCGTGATGAAAATGTTCATAGGATGCGGTGCTAAGCCTCATCGCTATGTTCAACATCCGTTTTCATACACAAGGTAAGTCTTCTCATCACTTGACCGATTGGATTCGGTAGCTGCGTTCGCGCGTGCCCGCACGGACGCAGATAAGTTCTTGCTGGTGGGAGTAGTTGATAAGGGTGATGGTCACTCGCGACTACTTTGGTGTGAGATTTGGGACCATACCCCTTCACTGGTGATGGGTGGTGGTGGTTTTTTAGAGAGAGAGATGAAAAGTGTGTGGTGAAGGTAAAGTAGTAATTTCACCATCTATTTAACAGCTAAATAACGCAAGGGACACAAAGTATTAAGTTTTTAAACGACTCAAGTAGTAAAAAAGGGGTTAAAGAACACAAATTGATCTCGTAATCAAACCCACACGGACCGCAAATTGCACATCAATCTAGGGACGAGCACGGTACCAACCAGTACTAAACCGATATCAGTACCGAAAATCCTCAAACCAATACCGAATATACCCAATACGGTACGGTTCGGTACTCGTATTTGAGGGTAAATACCGGTAACAAAATTGTTAAGAGTCACTACCAAAAATATATACAGTTCAGAAAATTTAGTACCGGTATCATTTGGTCACCCCTACTCTATTTAATAATTAATTAATGGGTTATTGGATTTTATCACCCCCAACTATCGGCCTTTGGCCAATGCCACCCGCAACTAACACTTTAACACCTGGCACCCCCAACTTGACTTTTTGTTTGCACTGGCACCACCCAGTTAAATATGCACTAACTTGCTTTGTTTTTTGTCCGACGTGGCACCAATGTGATGAGTTGGAGCTGAATACGTGGCGATGATGTGTCTTTAACCCTCATCTCCTTCTTTATAATCAGGCAAGTCCAAACAAACCCTAATGTCCCATAATCTTCATGAGTATCCAATGGGCTGTTTTGTTAGCACAAACTCAACCAACAATCAGCCTTCTTCTTCTTCAACAATGTCGAACGCAGAGCTCACTCCAGATCTAACCTCCTACAAAGACGTTTGTCAATCGGATCCGTAGCTCCAGTTCTTCGACTCCACCCTCCAACACCGAGCCACCACCCTCATCAACAATCTCGTTGTCGGCCCCGAGCTCCGTTCACCGAACCACCACCCTCATTAACAAATATCAAAGTTTTGGTTGATAAATTGGGGGCTGATATGGAGAGTATGTTGCAGGGTGCTGATTTTGTGATCAAGGAAGAGGATGTTGAAGGGGTGGGGGTGGTGGTGGATGAGATGAAGACGACAGTGATTATGTTTGCGAAAACGATTGATGACAAGGGGCGTCTCCCTTTGGCAAATCTGTGCGTGAATGATTTGTTATTGGACAAATGTATTTTGTTTATCTTGTCCGTTGCTATAACCAAGAGAAATTAATTGGTATGCTTCGAACACTGGCCCCAAGAACACAACCTCAATTTGCATCTCCGATTTTGCCTTCAAGTATGCCGCTATTGTTCCAGATCGGTTTGTTTTAATGAGATCTGTTTTAATGAGATTTGTTTGTTTGCATCTTCAAGAGATCTGTTTGTTCGAAAGACTTAAAAAGATTTTTTTGCATCTCCGTTTCTGATCTCTTGTGTAATAGAGATATACTGCCACGTATTCGCCATGTAATTATGTCCACGTAATCAAGAGTGTGACACGTAGGATCAAAAACTAACTCAGTTAGTAATGAGTTAACAGACCGGTGCCAGTGCTAACAAAAAGTCAAGTTGGGGTGTCGGGTGGCAAAGGCCAAAGGCCGATAGTTTTTTTTTTTTTTTGAAAAAGGCGGAAATATTATAAAAACTTAAGCAAGGTGCTCAAGAAAACAGTACAAACAACAGAAAAAAAGAAGGAAAAAGTACATTACAGGAAAGCAATTTAGAAACTAAAACTTCTCCAATTTTCCCAATTAATCTCCGAGAGGCCGGCCCGGTTCTTAATCCAAGAGTACGAAATTGCTTTGATGTCACCAACCAGCTTTGTCATGGAGAATGTTTTTTGTTTGAAGATTATGTCGTTTCTCATTAACCATATACACCAGCAAGTAGCCGCCACTACAACATATGTCGACCTTTTTTTGATCTTTGGACATGTATGCGAATGGATGAGTTCCAACAATTGTACGACACTCAAAATAAACCCCGGGAAGGGTATTTTCAGCCATTGAAATATCAGTGTCCATACCTGTTGGGTCGTGTCGCATGATATCAGGAGGTGGTCTGTCGATTCCCGCGAGTTATTGCATAAGACACAACTTATGGAAGGTATTGGAATGTGCCGAGTATGAAGAGCTTCTCTTGTCGCAATTCTGTCAAGTACCGCCCTCCAAAGGAAGCAGTTAACTTTTTTTGGGATCCAATGTAGCCATCTTAGAACCTTGGTTTCATTCAAAGTGTTGATATGATCCAGCTCTTCCCTGACTGTGCTGACCAGAAAGTCGGCAACCACAGACCCCGATCTCCATAGCCACTCATCCGCTTTTGGTTGAATTTTAATATTGTCGAGAAGTGTAATGCATTCCACCCATTCAGCTGCCAGATCTTCAGTTGTAAGTGTGTTGTTACTGCCCCAAAGCCATTCGGTGACCCCTTGATGGAGTTTGCAGCGTTCCGAAACTGTGCATCTTTTATTGCTTTCTAGTGCATAGAGATTGGGATACCGAACTCGAAGTGGACTCCCTCCCACCCAATTGTCCAACCAGAAGAGAGTCTTGTCTCCTTTGCCAATAGCCGGAGTCAGCCTTTCTTGTACGTTGACTGAGTAATTTTGAGAGATACGTCCCATATTAACAACGGACTTCCACACACCTCCGATGGAACTTTTCAGCGGAATGTATGATTGGCACCTACTACCCACGTGAATGGCTGTAATAGTTCTTGCCCATAACGAGGATGGCTCATTCTTGTAACGCACTGCCCACTTAATCATTAAAGCTTTGTTTGTTGAGGCCAAACTGCCAATACCCAATCCCCCATTGTTTTTTGGTGCTACAACCTTGTACCATGGGACCCAACTAACTTTATTTTTTTCCATACATCCCCCCCACAAGAACTTCCGACGTATCCTTTCGAGATGTTTCAACACATGAATCGGTGCACAAAAGAGTGAAAGATAGTATGTAGGAAGATTACCAAGGACCGCTTCGATGAGTGTCACCCTTCCTCCGAATGAGAGTGTACGAGCTTTCCATAAAGTGAGTTTTTCCTCGAATCTATCGATTATCGGTTTCCAATTTTTGACCAATCCCATGTTCGAACCAACCGGGAGACCTAAGTAAAAGAAAGGAAGCACACCCGTTTTGCAATGTAGAATAGAAGCCTTTTGTTCAACCATACTCAAAGGCACCCCTACCCCAAATAATTGGCTCTTATTAAAATTAACTTTAAGGCCCGAGGATAGATTAAAGCATCTTAGTAATCTTGAAAGGTTGTGAAGGTTGGAATCCGACCATTCACCAACAAACAAAACATCATCCGCATAAAGTAGGTGAGAGATGGTAGGCCCATTGTTTGGCGTTTTGCAACCTTTGAAGATACCGTTAGCATTTGCAGTGACCGTGGCCACATGTAACGCTTCCATGGCAAGGATGAATAGTAAAGGAGATAGGGGGTCTCCTTGGCGAACACCACGCTCAATCTTGAACTCTTGTGTAGGTGAACCATTTACTAGTACCGAGGATCTCGCGGATGACAGAATACCCGTGATCCATTTCCGCCATAAAGCAGGGAACCTCATCTGCGACATCGTTGAATCAAGGAATTCCCAACTGACTGAGTCGAAAGCTTTTTCAAAGTCGACTTTAAACAACATCATCTTGTTTTTTGATTTCTTACACCAAGAGATGAGCTCGTTGATTATTAAAGGCCCCTCCAATATACTACGACCTTCAATATATGCCGTTTGAGTGTCACTAACCAAATAACCTATCACCCGCTTAAGTCTTTTGGCCAACACCTTTGAGATAGTTTTCGAGATACAACCAATAAGGTTAATTGGTCGAAATTCGCTAATGCGTTGGGGATTATTAGATTTGGGTACCAAAGTGATAAAACTTGAATTGCAGCCCTGATTAAGTTTACCGTGCACATAGAAGTATTCTAGAAGTTTGACAAAATCCGCTTCTAGAGTATCCCAGAACCGCTTAATGAAACTGAAAGTAAAACCGTCCGGACCCGGAGCCTTGTCCCCACCACAATCCCAAATTGCCTCCTTTATCTCTTCTTTGGAGAATCGTTTTACTAGCATGGCTGATTGTTCCATTAAGAGTACCTTAAAACCGTCATTTGTGAATCTCGGTCTGTTATGAAGTTTCTCTTTGAAGAGATGCTCAAAATACAACTTAATTTCCTGCTTAAGAGAATCTGGTTCTGAAATCCAAATGTTGTTGAAGCTGAGTCCGTTAATTCTATTTTGCTTTTGGTGGCTTTTGATAATTCCGTGGAAAAAGGAGGAGTTTTCATCCCCATCAATTAACCACTTGACTTTTGCCCTTTGTTTCAGATCTTCAAGGTTGTTATCTTCTATCTCAGCCAGAGTTTTCGACCATATCTCCCTGTTTAAAATTTCCTCCTCCGTTAAAAATGTGGACTCAGCTTTAAGGTCTAACGCTTCAATCTTTTTTCCAAGATCCCGACTGATATTGCTGTCTCTGGTTTTTAGAATTCTACTCCAAGGTTTAATCGCGATTTTGACAGCCTTTAAACGTTGACTCAATGACTTATCCGGTGGATATATTTGCTGAATTCCAACATACGATTCCGTAACAATGTTATGTAAACTTTCTTCGTTTAACCAGGAATTGAAGAAACGAAAAGGAGGGTTACCATAGGACACTTCGGTGCATTTTAACAGTAACGGACGATGGTCCGACCTATACCTCGGCAGGCCAGTGAGTCTTGCAGACGGCCATTTAGACAGAAACGATTGACAAATCAGTATCCTGTCTATTTTGCTGAACCGATTACCGTCATCAGATCTATGAGTGAACGAACAACCCAGCATAGTATATTCAGATAGAGCAGCTGATCGGATGAACTGGTTGAAGGATTCAGCGGCTTGAGGGTTGAATTTCGAGTTTTTTCTTTCACATGGTTCCCGTACACAGTTGAAATCACCCAACAGAATCCAAGACCCATTATAGGTATTCATTAGATTGAGTATTTCCAGCCACAAATCTTTTTTGAGATTGTTATCATGTGGAGCATAGATGTTTACAACATTGATTTCCCCACCCCCGTTTGTTAATTCCCCCAGTGTGGCCTGGTAGAATCTATTTGAAACCGATGATTTTCGGACAAAAATCGATGGATCCCAGATGTTCAACAACCCCCCAGATCTCCCCGATGCATCTACATAGTCGGACTCAAAAATTGAATTGCCCCAAAAAGAGTTTACCTGTAGTTTGGAAGAATCTGTGAACTGTGTCTCCTGAATAGCGATGAAGTTGATATTATTTTGCCGTTTCAATTCCTTGATATGTTCTGCTTTCAAGGAATTTCCAGCCCCTCTGATGTTTGCTGTAAGGTAATTCATTGGGGAATGGTTGACTCCTGTTCAGCTGTAACTTGCTTCCTGATCTCATCTTCGATACCGTTTAACATGAAACCCAGACACTCACCAATTTCTTTTGTACGAACAGCTTCTTGTTCAATCCCACTGGCATCTCTCCGCAGCTCCGAAACAATAGAGGGTGAATGACCTTCTTCTGATTTGGAGTCCAAAGATTTGTTCCTATGTCTCGAACCTTCCCCATACCTATTTGCCCACAGAGTATCCTTCATCTTCAAGGATGGAAACCTGAATTTTGCTTTTTTCTGATTACCCAGACGGTTCGCTGAAGGAGACGAGAGATGAGAGGCCGCTGCAGTTTGGTTGGGAGGGTTATTAAGATCGATGGTGTGTGTCTTGTCTTTAACCTGCTGTAACAGTTCTCTAAGATTGAAGGGGTCAGGGGAGTCTTCTTGATCCAGATCATCTTGCAGATTGGGCTGCGCAGGGGATTTACTCATGTTGGGCTCGTTTGGTGGTGTCTCCAAAATGGCTTCATCAAAAAGTTTATTAAGTCCAAGGGCAGAATCTTTGGCCCACAAGTCAATGGGTTTGTCACGTGGTGGGGGAGGGGGGGTGTCATATGGACCCAAGTTAGATTCTTTTGACTTTGGGGTTGAGGAGGCCCACACCTTGGAGCCATTATTACTGAGTTGGGATTTGTTCGGAGAATTAATTATAGCCGCCATATTTCCTTCTGATGAGTTTGTTTTGTCTCCTGCCTTTTGGTTATCCTCATGCTTACCGAGATCCCCATTTCCCGAGGCCGATTTTTCAGCTTCCATGGAGCTTGTGGTAGAACCCAACTGAACGTATACGATATTTTTTTGACCCGTATCCTCCTGGTCACCGGACATTGCCGGAGCAAACGGGAAGCCAGCACAAATATCTTCCGTGATCAAAATCTCGTGTGGATGCCCGTGCCATGCAATTGTCAACTTGCTATTCACCCGAGCCACGTTGTTTGTAATAATTCCAACCGTATTAACCGAGAGATCCAAGTCTTCATCATTCGCTGAAGACGGCTTTACCACCGTGCCAAATAACCCACCTATTTGATCAAAAATTGATGGACCCCAAAATTGTAATGGAACACCTCTGATGAATAATTTCGCCACACGTTGAAACGGTATATGGCGTCCATCCTAGACATAAAGCTCTTTGAACCACTTTTCCCAAGTTCCTTTCTTATTTTCCAGGAACTCCAAAGCCTCAGTTTGGTTTGCAAAAGTTAGTAGTAGTCTCAGACCTCCCATATACCTGGATATGAAACCATTTTGGGGTGATAAAATACAATAACCCTTAATTAATTTAAATATGGAAGCAATAGTGTCGGTGGGAAGGAAAGAAGTGGTTGGGTTGGCAGTGGGTCCAAATCTTGTGTCGGCAGTGAGCGAGTCACAAGCGCGTCCCTATTCATCCGCACCTATATATTCCCCTATCATTCTTTGCCCTACTCGCCCACCCTTCTATCTCTCTCTCTCTCTCTCCCATTTTCCCCAAATCTCTGCATCACAACAACAAGGTACCTTCCATTCTAACCCTTGATTCTCTGCGATTTCATTTTAAGTTTCTCATGAATCAAACTATTCTGATTACAGTTAACCTGACTCTGATGTGTGCGATTTGAATTTAAGTTTATTATCAATTACATTGACAGCTTGTTGATGATCTGCAAATGACTGATGTTTTATCGGTTTTGTTGTTAGTAATGCATCATTTGAATCGTGTTTTAAACTCTAATAACGCTGAATTCGTGTTAACTAGGTTAGATCTTGCTCTTACGTTGATTATGTTGTGTGTGGTTCGAGTTTGAGTTTATCATGAATCACACTTATCAGATTGTTGTTGATCTGCAAATGCTTTTTGTTGTTTTTAGTGAGATCTGTACGTTTTAGTGGTTCGTTGTTAGTAATGCATTGTCTGAATTGTGTTTTAAAGTATGATAAGGCTCTCTTCGTGTTATTTAGGTTAGATCTTGCTCTTAAGTTTATTTACTCAGAATGTTGTTGATCTACGGATGCTTGAATTTGTACACATTTTGCTGCTTTGAGAGTGATCTGTGCATTTTAGCTTTAGATCTTGCTCTTAACTTGATTCTGTTGTATGCATTATGATTTGAAGTTTTTCGTGAATCACACTGATCAAGCCAGTTATCCCAGCCCAATAAGTTTATACTTGAAATGTGGTTCAAAATTTACGATGTGAATGACTTTAATCTGCATTAAGTAATCTGCATACAGTCAACAGTATGCTAATTCTAACATCTTTTCGTCCCATTTTGTGTGTTCCAGTTGAGAGATGGAGACCTTCCTATTCACATCTGAGTCCGTCAACGAGGGACACCCCGACAAACTTTGCGACCAAGTCTCAGACGCCATCCTCGATGCATGCCTAGAACAAGACCCCGAGAGCAAAGTCGCCTGCGAAACATGCACCAAAACCAACATGGTCATGGTCTTCGGTGAGATCACCACCAAGGCTACCGTAGACTACGAGAAAATCGTCCGTGACACGTGCAGGAACATCGGGTTTACCTCTGCTGATGTCGGTCTCGATGCTGACAAATGCAATGTGCTAGTCAATATTGAGCAACAAAGCCCGGATATCGCCCAGGGTGTTCACGGTCATTTAACCAAGAAACCCGAAGAAATCGGTGCCGGTGACCAAGGTCACATGTTCGGGTACGCAACCGACGAAACCCCGGAGCTTATGCCGTTAACGCACGTCCTCGCAACCAAGCTTGGTGCCAAGCTAACCGAAGTCCGAAAAAACAAGACCTGCCCATGGCTCAGACCCGACGGCAAGACCCAAGTGACTGTCGAGTATCAAAACGACAACGGTGCGATGGTCCCCACGCGGGTTCACACCGTTCTCATTTCCACCCAACACGACGAAACCGTGACTAACGAGCAGATCGCCGCTGATCTCAAAGAACACGTGATCAAGCCAGTTATCCCAGCCCAATACCTTGATGAAAACACCATCTTTCATCTTAACCCATCTGGCCGTTTCGTAATTGGTGGTCCCCACGGAGACGCGGGTCTGACCGGTAGAAAGATCATCATCGACACCTATGGTGGTTGGGGTGCACACGGTGGTGGTGCTTTCTCCGGAAAAGACCCAACCAAAGTTGACCGAAGTGGTGCGTATATTGTTAGGCAAGCGGCTAAGAGTGTAGTCGCGTCTGGGCTTGCACGCAGGTGCATTGTTCAAGTTTCCTACGCCATTGGTGTGGCTGAACCGTTATCCGTGTTTGTTAACACGTATAAAACTGGAACAATCCCGGATAGGGATATCCTTGCTTTGATCAAGGAAAACTTCGACTTCAGGCCGGGTATGATGGCTATCAATCTTGATCTTAAACGGGGCGGGAACTATAGGTACCAGAAAACCGCAGCTTACGGGCATTTTGGTCGGGAAGATCCCGATTTCACATGGGAGACACCAAAGGTTTTGAAACCGAAAGCTTGAATATGGCAAGGTTATTAAAGATTGATTGTTTTGGGGAATAAAGGAGGTTGATTGGTGAGGGGTTTAATGTTGTGTTTACTATTCTTTGTGTTTGTGTTTGGTTGTTGGGAAGCATTTAGTATTGTATAATTCTTTTTTTTTTGCATAATCAACTTATTTAATGTAATCTTTGAACTAGTTTTTAATTACTTAGATATATTCAAAGTTGTTGCACAAGGTTTATCACATTCTGTTGACTATGACGAGTGAGTTCAAACAATAGATCAAGGTAAAATTACGAAAATGTTGGTTGACCAAGAGGGTTTTCAATTTTGTCACTCTACTGCGTCTTTGGAAGGACCACTGAGCATGGGATGAGACGGCGTATCATGTTGAAGAGTCCATGTATCACGCTCCTTCGGAAGAGTCCACCGACGCTTCGGAAGAGTCATCGACTCTTCCCATAAACATGTGGGACGCGTGTCAGCTTCTAGGGACATGGACGCATCAACATAACATGCGGACTCTTCCCATGCTCAGTGGTCCTTCCAAGGACGCAGGAGAGTGACAAAATTGAAAACCCTCTTGGTCAACCAACAATTTCGTAATTTTCCCATAGATCAATGAAGTTCAAGTTTAAAGAAAGTCCTGAGTAGAGATAGAAAAAAAAAACCCAACCATTACTGAATATCTGAAACGGAAATTATTTTGGCACGCCGGCCCTGTCTATCCGCACGCTTTTCCAATTCAATACGTATCGTATAGGTCTATACGATGCGTATTGAATAAAGTAAAAGACATGGCAAACTGACAGGTGCAGGTGTTGTCTGGCGGTTGGCCTAATACGCATCGTATAGGCCTATACGTTCGGTTCGGTTTTGTCGGTTAACTCGGTTATGGTTCGGTTATTTCGGTTTTTTGCACACCTCTAGTAGCAGCTGACATGACACTTGTTTGGTAACGTGGGAGCTGATGTCAGCAAACTGAGTTAGTGTTGGGTTAGTTTGGAAGTGTTATCGGCCAATAAGTTGAAAGTTGGGAATGGTGATGAGGTAACGTGTAAAGCACTGAACCGAACATCATTCGCCGAAGATAAACATTACCTAACTAGGACCGAACATCAGCATACTCAAAAGGTATAAATACCACACTTAGATCCCCAAAAAGGGGTAATCACTAACCTGGGGCCCACAACTCTAACTGCCTAACAACGACAGGTTCGGCCATAACTACCCCCGCCACATCAGCATACCCAAAAGGTATAAATACCACACTTAGACCTCCAAAAATGGGTAATCACTCATTTCTCTCTCTAACTCTCTTTCTCTCTCACGGACCTTCTCCATATACTCCCATACTTATTCTCACGCCCGAGCTTGGTCACAGAGAGGCCCCTCTCTCTGTGACGAGGCTAACGGTGTGTTTCTTTCTCTATTGTGATCTTACAGGTTGCAACACAGACTCCTGAGGCTCTGTTCTTCATCCAGCTCGGACCTGCTGGTTTTTGAGTCTTCAGTGGCGCCATCCTCTCGAATTCACTAAACTTAAATCTCCAATTTGTCTCACGTAAAGCTATGGCTTCTTCTATTCCGTCTTTGGAAGACATCATAGCAGGTAACACAACATCCGCAATGACGGTTTCCGCAGTCCCTATGGGTTCCACTTTTTCTCATGTTTCACTAACGTGGGAGCTGATGTCAGCAAACTGAGTTAGTGTTTTGTTAGTTTGGAAGTGTTATCGGCCAATAAGTTGAAAGTTGGGAGTGGTGTGGTACAAATCGAAAGTTGAGAGTGGTGTGGTACAAATCGAAAGTTGGGGGTGCTATCTGCTAAGGGTGCTGGTGCTCGGTGTGGTTTCGGGGGTGACTCGGGGAGTCACATTCACCGATTGGTGAATGGATGCCGGGGTAAAATCGGTGAGCGGTGAGGGACTTGATCGGTGAGTATTCACCGAGTGTTTGAAGAGGAGAGAGGTGGGAGGGTGAGGGAATTAATGGTGGGCTCCAACCCCTTCCAACCAATCACAAATTTATCTTTTAAAAAAAAATTGTTTACCACTCTCCATGTGTTTGACCATAGTCAGTGATTAAGTGTAATGAGAACTTGACATAGCATGATATTATTGGCTAGAAAATATTTAAACACTCCCCCTTATATGATCACTCACTCCACCCTAACTAGTAAAAGTTTGGGTTATTTAATTCTAAATGGATTTTGTTTATAATGTCAATCAGTTTATAATACAATTGTCAGTCAGTTTAGGAGCTAAGACTGGAGGGTATGGGGGCCGGCCTTGGCCCGGCGTGGCCTGGCGCCACACCCCCACACCGCCCCCCATAGGCTTGTCCCGTCTTCTCCGACTCCCCAACGACGTGCTCGACGGACCTGGTTCTCTCTCCTCTCTCTTCTTTCTCTAAAATCAAATCCATTTAATATTTTTTAATTGTTTTTATAAATAGTGTGTGGCCCCATCCTCCACTCCCTTAGTCCATCCCTTTAGGCCCATCCTTACTCACGGTGATGTGACGTCCTACGTGGCGACCCATCCTCATGGGGATGACCCTCCCCATACCCTTCACTCTAGTCTAATGAACTGGAGTACTGGACACTGATAAAACAACTTTGTACGAACATTATTAATTTTACGGAAAAAATGTACAGCCTAAACAGCATTAACGTACAAGTGTGTAGTTGGTGATTTATTGCCTTGTCATTTGATGTCGATGGCCGACAAACATTGGTTCATCAACCTACGTCATCCCCAAACCACAAAATTAATTGTTTTTAATAACTATTTTTTTTGAACGGTAAGCATTTAGTTTATATAACTTAATTCAGAATATTTTTGTTTTAAGTATGTTTGTCTGTCGTAACCATCGCATGCATCGAAAACATATGAAAACAAATGCTACAATTGATTTAATCAAATAATTTTAAGAGTAAACTGCAATTTGTGTCTCTTGATCCAAACTGCTCAATGTCTTTTTTTCTTTTAGTTTTTGCCCTCTAAAACTCTGACATGAGTATTTCGTTATAATCTGCTTCGAAACGTTAAAGGCTGTTAGTACATGTTGTTAAAAGACCCTTTTGCCCTTCTAGATGATGTAAAAGACCATATTGCCCCTCGCTCTATATTGTATATGAAATTCCCTCCATTCTCACATAAGGTGCAGGTTTGACTTTACCAAGTCAAAATATTGAAGCATCATCAACTCGTTTTGACTTTATAAGCTCAGGACTAAAGTTTTGAAACCCATTTCGTCGTTTCGACTTTATTTGAAACTCATCTACCTAGGGAAATTGCACCAAACCTGCATCTTAGGCATGACATTCAAGCTTTGACTTTAGTGGGTCAACTACAGCAAAGTTGCACCTAATGACTTGCACTTAATTGGCCACATGCACTAATACACTTATTGCATTCTTAATTAATAAAATTTTATGTATTTTAGAAATATAATACATTATTAAGAGTTGGTTTGTACTTAAAAAAAACGGTTTTCACCTATGAACAGGTGATATGTTGCACTTTCAAGAGTCTAGAGCAGAGATAAAGTCAAGTTATTGATATTAGTTGAATATGGTAAAATTATAAATAAATCATCTAATATTGTATACAAAGAAATTTTTAGAGATTATAAATTATTTTATGTTTCTGAATTAAAATTTTAATTTAACTTTGTCATTAATCAATGTAATACACAATTTTATTCATAGATTAATGAATTTTATCATATATATTTTCTAACTCATGTGATATACTTAACCTAGTTTCTCTAATATTTAATGTTACTAAGGTTGTGGGGTGTGCTCCCCCTTCCTTCATCCTCTATGTCATCATCCTTCATTTCATCCCCTTCAAGGAGGGTGGTGTTCCCCTTCCCATTCCCGTCCATTCACAAGCTTCCAAATCATCAACACTCAAACATGGAGATCGATGAAAATCCACCAAGTGCATCGAATAATGGGGGAGGTGGGTGTTCTCTATTGGTGTAGACGTCACATCACCTCCGTGCCCCCTTCTCACACCCACAGAATAACATATCTGAAAATTTGTTAATTTTTGTTAACAAGTTATTTATTACTAAATTTCTGGTAACACCATAAGGGGGGACGGTATGGATGCGGGGACTTGATCGGGGAGGGGGCTGCCGAGCGGTGATGGGGATGCCGGTCCTTGTTCGGTGATCGGGGAGGAGTAAGGGCAGTGAGTATACACCGATGCGGGGAAGAGAATTGATGGAGGATATAGAGGGATCAATTGTGGGCCCTACCATTTTTCAACTAATCACAATTTTTTTTTAATTTTTTACCACTCTTCATGTGTTTGACCATTGCCAGTGATTGAGTGCAAAATGAAGAGTGGAGTGGGGACTTGACATGGCATGAGATTATTGGATAGTAAGGGGGTGTTTGTTTTTCCTTCAAACATCTTCAAGGGGACTGATGTCTGCAGGCGCGCAGACGTTACCCTTGAATACTGTTTGTTTTTTTTCTTTTAAACAGATCTGAAAATGGCTTTTTTCAGCTTAAAAAAAGCTATCCCCCCTTCCTTCAAACATCTTCACAAGTTCTGAACTCAAAAACCCTCATGTTCATCATCATCTTTACCATGTTTCCCCCAAATCAAAATCCTCATTGAAGAACAACAACAACCTCACAACAATAATAACCACCACCACCACTGCCGTAAGAACAACAACTCCTGTTCTTCATCATCTTCACCTCAGTCGGCCACCACCACCGTCGCGGCTGCCATCAACCTTCAACATCATCATCGATCATCCTCATCTGCGATCTCTCTCTCTCTCTTCGATCTCTATCTCTCTCTTCGATCTATCCCTTTGTTCTGAATCATCTATTCTTCTCAAATGGGTTTATCCAAATTCCCTTTCTTTCTTATCCAATTCCTCTAAAAATCTAATCTTGACTTCAATTTCATCATACCCACCAAGAATGACAGTCAAAATCGGTTAAATATCTTGTGTTTCCACATCTTTATGTTCTTTGTTCCACCCCACAAAAACTCCACAGGTTTGATTTCTTTTAGTTGTAATGTTTATATGCAACTTAATTCAGATAAGTTTGTGTTGTTTTAAATTTTATGTTTAGTTTTTAATTCTTGTGGATATGGAAAATAAAACAAAGTTCATGTTTGTACAGATGACATCAATTTATAAAAACAAACAGTCTTATATTTTCAGCTTGAAGAGCTTCAGACAACATCTTCAGTTGCAGACATAAATCAGCTTGCAGACAATTTATGTCTGAAAAACAAACAACACCTAAAAGTGGGGAGTGTTTGACCACTCCCTCCACCCAAATCATTTTTCTATTTTATTTAAAAGAGTAAAATGCACGGATAGTCCCTGTGGTTTTGCAAAGTTTCAGCTATAGTCCCCAGATTTTGGAAATTACACTCATAGTCCCTGTGGTTTGACAGTTTGTTACGCTGATAGTCCCTGGAGTGAATGTGGGTTAGTTTTCTCAGTTAAGTTGGTTTGAAATGACTATAATACCCTTAATATAAAATAAAATAAACAAATCAAGTATTTAAATATATAAAACATATATGTATGTATATACACATACTTACTGAACATCTCTCTTTCTACTCTCTCTCTCTCACTAAAAACCACCACCACCGTCACCTCCCCTGCCGCCATCACCACTCCCCACCACCGCCATCCCCTTCCACCACCACGCCTCCTTGTTTGAGAAACCCTAAATTCAAAAAAACCTTCCTCTGCAACTTTTAAACACACCTCAATGGAGCTTCTTCTTCAAAAACCAGACAAATCTCACACACACCTCTCGATCTCCTCTCCCTCTCCATGAACCAGCGGTCGGTGATACACCGGCGACGGCTGCCGGTGCCCGGTTACCTCTGCCAAACCCACACCCCTCACCTCTTCACACCCACTCAAACACCCCCCCCCCTTTCGATCAGCAAGCGGACCACCACCACTGTCGGGGGGTGGTGAGTGACGCTTAGCCTGACAAGAAATCAGAGAGAGAGAGACGAAAAAAAAGCAGATCAGGGAAGGAAGAGGACTGCGACGGTGATTGTGTCGCTCCGGCGAAGTATTCAGGCGACGGAGCCACCGTCAGTGGCGGCGGCGGTGGTGAGATCTTGCTCTCCGACGACAGTTAGGGCGGTGGTGGTGAGTTTTGACTCTGACTTCCGGCGCCTCTTCGTCTCCGACAGGCTCCGATGTGGATGATGATGCCGACAGTAGAATAGCAGTGGTGGTGTTTCTGTTCAGTTCGCTTCGGTTTGTTTCGGGTCCGAGTAAGATATTACAGGTTCTCGTTTTTGGCTTGAGTTTTGGTTCGGATGGTAAATGGATTGTGGTTGGTGACGGGTCTACGGCAATAGCAATAGTGGTGGTCGGTTAGGCTTTGGATTAAGTGTTTAAGGTTGGTGGTGGTGGAAGGGGAGTGGTGATGGCGGCAGGGGAGGTGACGGTGGTGGTGGTTTGTCAACATCAGATATGTGTAGCTTCGGTTCAAGTGTTTAAGTTTGGTGGTGGTGGAAGGGGATGGCGGTGGTGGGGAGTGGTTATGGCGGCAGGGAAGGTGACGGTGGTGGTGGTTTTTAGTGAGAGAGAGAGAGAGAGTAGAAAGAGAGATGTTCAGTAAGTGTGTGTATATACATAGATATATGTTTTATATATTTAAATACTTGATTTGTTTATTTTATTTTATATTAAGGGTATTATAGTCATTTCTGTAACATCCGTCAAAATGGATTCCCTAAATCCGACCCGTTTTGGAATCCGAACCCTACCCTTTGAAACCTCGGAAAATTTTCACGAATTAAATTACCGTTGAAAGATTTTACATGTAATTTTCAATATAAGTTATTTATTTATCTAGTCAATTAACTTATTTAAATATCCATTTGCAAATTTAAAAATTTACTG
Organism: Helianthus tuberosus; assembly: GCA_030545235.1. Taxonomy (NCBI): domain Eukaryota; kingdom Viridiplantae; phylum Streptophyta; class Magnoliopsida; order Asterales; family Asteraceae; genus Helianthus; species Helianthus tuberosus. The sequence goes on from CM060359.1 coordinate 31,856,309, forward strand.
TTAATTTAAAACTAGTAGTTTTTAGTTAAAGTTAAAGCTAGTTAGTATACTTAAACCAAGTTTGGTTAACTAATTAATTGACCTTTCAAAGATGAGGGACTACATTGGTCCTTTCCTAAAATTAAATGCTGAACCCTAATCCCTCCCGTGTTATATGTGCAGTCACACACCAAACACCCCTTGCATCTCAACCCTCCTCCATCTCTTACATTAGTAAACCCTAGTTCCATTCACACATGAAGCCAACAACACCCAGATCCTTCCCTCTCTAAAAACTTCTGTACACTTTACCCTTTAAACATAAACATATGAAATCTGTTCATATTCAAAAGAAAAGCTCAGCCACACCCTCGCCTGTTCTCTTGTCCGATTACCGACGACCAGAGTCGGGTACCGGCGGCACTCCGACGTTCATCTTCAGGTGACAGTTAACCTTACACACTCGCTCATCCCTCTCTCTCTTCAGCAGCGGCCGACACCACTCCTGGTGGCGGCGGCGTCTGTTTTCCGGCGATAACGACAGATGTAGGTGATGACGGACGAGCTTCACCCTCCGATTCAGAGCCGTCTTGAGCTTTGGTCGATCTCGGGTCAACTCAGTTCCAGTTGAGCCGCGGCTCAGGTAAAGTTTTGATTTTATTCGATTCAGTTCCCCTGTTCAGTTTCGTATCCCATCTGGTTCGAATTTTGGTTTATGTAAATGTCGATCTGAGTTTTGATTCGGTTCTGATACAGGCTACGTATCGGCTCAGGTTGGGTTTGATTTCGGCTCAGTTAACCTCTCGATGTTTGGGTTGGCTCGGGTGCTCCTCTCGGGTCAACAGTGGATTCGGGCCAGTTGGAGATGCGAATCAGATTGCGTGTTTCGGTTCATTGTAGTTTGAATTTTGATTCAGTCTCGGTTCATTTGGACATCTCGATCAAGTCCGAGTTTAGTTCAGGTTATGTTTTTGTTTCGTGTCCAGTCAACTCGGTCAACGAAAGTCAACCGGTCAACTGCTGGTCAACTTTCGATCCGAGACTCGGTAAAGATCTTAAACAACGCAAATTTACCATTATTGTTTATATAGCTAGTTACTCTTTTAAATCACGAAACATTTATCACTTGAACTTGTACATTAGACATGTCTTTATAACTTGTATTAATATATATTTTCATTATATAACTCGTATAAATATATAATGTTTCGTTGATTGTTGAATTTTGGAAATTATATCGACAACTTGTGTTGTCGGGGTCGTCCAAAAACAGAGGAAACTCTGCCCGTTTTTCGTAAAATTCCGTAAATCGAACGCGTTAATTTTATAAAACGAAACCTTTCGAAGTTCTAATATTTTTATAAATAAAATATTCTATTAATATTTTGTGTTAATTAATGGTCGAACCACTAATGAAAACTTGTTGGATTCAATTAAATTTTTATAACAATGATTATAAACGTAAATCTATTTAATTAATTATTTATTTAATTTCTTTTCTTTTGACAAAACGTCTCTAATATTTTTGATAAACTTAGATTAAAATCCTTGTATAAACTTTATATACGAAAAATATATATACTTAACCATCGACTAGTTATACTCTAAGTGCTACTTCGAATCCTCCGTCATAATTTCCGAATACTCATACACCTTCGCTTACCCATATAGGGTGACATCGGTGTTCCACCATCCTAACCTCACACTCGTCGACACTTGGATAATCGGAAGACTTAGCAATTATGTGAGTATACTCGTATTTCCCCCTTTTTACCTTTATCACTTTTTGGGGTGTAACATGTTACCTTATTTAAACACACTTACACTTATTCTTTTTGCAACATACAAAACAATCCTTATACATGAATACAATGCTATGATACTTGATGCTTTCATGGGTGATACTTATGTAATATGTTTTAGTCATTAGCTTCACAAGCCTCCATTTGACATGTATAGCTGCTATAGGAGTAACGCACCACCCCCTTTATACTCGGGTCATGTTGAATGTAACTTTGCGTAAACATTGGTTTGGCTAGAAATATTGCATGCCATGTTAGATCTTGTATTAACAAAGTTGCCATGTGGATTCGTTTTAAACATTTTTATGCTTATACATATGCTTAAACTTGTATACTCGCCTTTGCTTTTGCATTGAATTGTATTTTAAACATGTTACAGGTTGATGATGACGATGCTATGAAAAGAAGTAGCGTTGATGCCTAGATACACATATAGACGTTTAGGTTTAATATGTCGTATCAACTTTGCTTATGTTATGTATTTTTTTTGAACTCATTGTTATTTGAATTTCTTGTAATGTTGACAACTACTTTATGCAATGAAATCGGTTTATTAAATATTGTCACAATTAGCGTTATGATGTCTCGAGCAATCTTCACACTTCGTCTCATCCCGATGTTTCCGCCATTGGTTGGGGTGTGACAGATTGGTATCAGAGCCATAACTATAGGGAATTAGGAAAAGTAGGAATGTTTTAACCTAGTCTATAGTTTTAGAGCTTTATTCTCATGTTTTGTTTGAAACTACTTGCATGCTATCTTATTTGCCTTCATTTATTCTCTTTTCATATTTTAAACATATATGTCACTTATGTGTTAACACTTGACATGCTATACTTGTTTTATTATGTATTAATACTTGTTTTACGTGTTAATACGTGTTTCATTGTTCGATTATTCATGTGCTACTCTTAACTTGTTTTTCGATGTGTTAATATTTGTTTTATTGTCCCACACTTTATGTGCTATTCTTGATATGCTTTCTGATGTGTTTATACTTGTTTGTTCATTCCTATAACATACGCTCTTCCTTATACATTTTACTTGACTATTCTAAATTCACAAACCCTCGTAATACACAAACGAGACGACTTCACCAAAATAGGCGTGAAACCCACAATTTGGTGAACAACTCTCAATCCATCTACTTTTCTTTTTACATGAAATTCACCATTAAGTTAGGAGTGAAATCCTCACCTCGATGGAGAAATTCAAATTTCAAATTCTAGTGGACCCTCGTCAAAGTGTCGAAATTAACTTTTGACCGGACGAGTACCAACCACACTTAGGATACTAAATCGCCAAGTTAGGGGTGAAACCCGCACCTTGTCGACTAGTTCCGCTCCTTGATTTTTTTCAAAAATCCCGCCAAGCCTCGAATTTTCGATGGATTGGGAACATGTAGTAACTGGAAGGGTGAATACCGTTAACCGAGATATCGGTGAGGGTATTCCACCTATTAGGCCAAAGCATGTTTCTCAATTTCCAAAGATCCTTCGACCACTTTGGTTAGTCAATGTTCCGTTTGGAACCATCCAAGTTTTATTCGAGCTTAAGCTTTATTATTTTCGAATCGTTTGTCAATTTTAAACAATTTTTCGTTATTTCATTTTTGCACAACATCATACTCTTACTTTTCGTACGATTATACATTTTAAGCATGCATGATTTCACGTAATTTTATTTACGCTTTTGTAATAATAAGCAGAGACATATCATCGAGATAGGAGTGATTTCCTTACCTTGACGATTAACTCCGCTTATTTTCTCATCTTACAACGACCTCACCAACGGATTAGGGGTGATTCCCTTACCTAAGTGATCGTTACCAACGCTTTCTTTTAATAGGCTATATTATGTAAACACGATCATGTTTATACCTAAATCATTTACCATGTATTTCAAAATGCTTCATTTATTTAAATGTACCTCTTATTCTATAATCTATTTTCACATCACTCGTATACACAAAAAAATTTAAATGTTACCATAAACGCGTGTTCCTCGATTTTCAAAATTTCACGAAATACTACTTGTCAGCTTAGTCGGTTTAATAAATCCGTTGCCCACAAATTCACCAATCAACGTAAACATTGAAACACGCTCCCCTCACACCATTAAACTAGAGATTGTTATTCTCAATTGAGAATCAAATCAACTTTTTCGCACACACCTATAAAATATTACCAATATTATTTAATCATTTACTAAAATTCCTTTTCAAAACCAATGAAACATTTTTCAACAATCACTAAGTTTATGAACCAAATTCTTTTTTCTAAGGATCGACTTTTTCACAAGAAGCTGTAAGTTTCAAAATTTTCTAACACAAAGTCACTCAAAACGATGCAAACTTATTAATCTCTAGAACTTTTCCAAAACCCCACTCTATACGACAATTAAATTTCAAAACATGTGGGCAAGGAAACTTCATAAGAACCGACAAATTTTCAGCTTATGTAAACTCTTTTAAAACCACAGTAGCATTTCCATTCCTTTACAAGGTACTTTCCACATAACCAATAGACGTTTTATACTCTCTTACATTCACAAACTAGAGTGTATATTTCGGGACAATTCAATCTATTTTAACTTCACGTTTTGCGCAAACAACTATATATGCATATCATATTACACGTTATAGTCAACATCTCACGACAATCTCACGCGCGTCACTCATTCCCTTTTCTTTCATACTCAAAATTTTTATTCTTTTACGCGCACAAACTCATGTATATTGATATATACTATAAACAAAATCATTATTTCCTACATCCATACTTATACATTTTATGTCTTCACTAATGTTCACACTTACACATTTATGTTATACTCACGATTCAAAATTCATGCGTTTTACGATGCACTTACATTCATGTTTATATTACATTCATATTAATGTTCATACGTTTTATGTTCCCATTTACGCATATACAACCTTGTTTACACTTATATGCATACAACATATATTTTATTCATCCTTAAACCTTCATGTTTTACACCTATATTCACGTTCATACGTCTTATGTTCACACTTATACTCGTATTCATACTCCTATGCTTTGTGTTTATACTTATACTCATGTTCGTACTCACACTTATACTTATTTTTCATACACATCATGGTTATCCTTTTTCTCATACTCATGTCATGCGTGTTGTGTCTATGCTCACGTGTGTATTCATATTTAAACTATGCTATGCTTATGCTTCGTTTATACACAAGATTTATACTTTCGCACCCATACGCGAGCGAAACCTGAGAGATTCGCTTACGTTGAGCTTATGCTATTTGGAACACAAACATGCTTATATGCTACATTTCTTTCACACGCAATCTTATTTTCAGAATTTATGAATACCTTAAATTCATACGCAACTAGTACAAGCTATGCGGATCATGCGACGATTGGTATAATCACGGGTGCACACGGGATTATAGTAATGGGCGTATGAGAATCATAGAGTGTACTACTGTGTATGGTAAGACACGGAACGTAACATGACACCGAATACGAGACGGACGTCACATGGTCAAAACATGGTGGATACGCCGTTGGTACTTCCTATACATAAGTGTTTTCATCATGTTACCAAACTTTCGTAAAACGTGCCATGAGAAATTCAGTGTTTTGTAGACCTTTTGGACCTAATACAAACTTTAAACAACTCACAAACGCATTATATCCGATTATCCATGACGAGACCTCATTCTTAACATACTACGTTTGTTTATCCAATACTTATGCCATTCTCATACTCGCATTCACTTAGAGGCAATCGTTCACTTCCATACTCCCACTATTCTCTCTTATTCCATGTCTTTCTACACGAACCCCGTTCGCAATCAAGTCTGTTTAAACGTTCGAATCCTAACTTATCTCCTTACCTTTAAAACCATCCTTCTATTCTTTATTCATGTGAAAACATTTTCCTTAAACAAACATTATGATCAAGTCTCATCTATTCTCTCTTTTGAATCCTTAGATGTCATCTTTTCAAAAGTCTTACTCTTAGATTTCGAGGACGAAATCTCATAAAGTAGGGGAGACTGTAACATCCGTCAAAATGGATTCCCTAAATCCGACCCGTTTTGGAATCCGAACCCTACCCTTTGAAACCTCGGAAAATTTTCACGAATTAAATTACCGTTGAAAGATTTTACATGTAATTTTCAATATAAGTTATTTATTTATCTAGTCAATTAACTTATTTAAATATCCATTTGCAAATTTAAAAATTTACTGTTAATTTAAAACTAGTAGTTTTTAGTTAAAGTTAAAGCTAGTTAGTATACTTAAACCAAGTTTGGTTAACTAATTAATTGACCTTTCAAAGATGAGGGACTACATTGGTCCTTTCCTAAAATTAAATGCTGAACCCTAATCCCTCCCGTGTTATATGTGCAGTCACACACCAAACACCCCTTGCATCTCAACCCTCCTCCATCTCTTACATTAGTAAACCCTAGTTCCATTCACACATGAAGCCAACAACACCCAGATCCTTCCCTCTCTAAAAACTTCTGTACACTTTACCCTTTAAACATAAACATATGAAATCTGTTCATATTCAAAAGAAAAGCTCAGCCACACCCTCGCCTGTTCTCTTGTCCGATTACCGACGACCAGAGTCGGGTACCGGCGGCACTCCGACGTTCATCTTCAGGTGACAGTTAACCTTACACACTCGCTCATCCCTCTCTCTCTTCAGCAGCGGCCGACACCACTCCTGGTGGCGGCGGCGTCTGTTTTCCGGCGATAACGACAGATGTAGGTGATGACGGACGAGCTTCACCCTCCGATTCAGAGCCGTCTTGAGCTTTGGTCGATCTCGGGTCAACTCAGTTCCAGTTGAGCCGCGGCTCAGGTAAAGTTTTGATTTTATTCGATTCAGTTCCCCTGTTCAGTTTCGTATCCCATCTGGTTCGAATTTTGGTTTATGTAAATGTCGATCTGAGTTTTGATTCGGTTCTGATACAGGCTACGTATCGGCTCAGGTTGGGTTTGATTTCGGCTCAGTTAACCTCTCGATGTTTGGGTTGGCTCGGGTGCTCCTCTCGGGTCAACAGTGGATTCGGGCCAGTTGGAGATGCGAATCAGATTGCGTGTTTCGGTTCATTGTAGTTTGAATTTTGATTCAGTCTCGGTTCATTTGGACATCTCGATCAAGTCCGAGTTTAGTTCAGGTTATGTTTTTGTTTCGTGTCCAGTCAACTCGGTCAACGAAAGTCAACCGGTCAACTGCTGGTCAACTTTCGATCCGAGACTCGGTAAAGATCTTAAACAACGCAAATTTACCATTATTGTTTATATAGCTAGTTACTCTTTTAAATCACGAAACATTTATCACTTGAACTTGTACATTAGACATGTCTTTATAACTTGTATTAATATATATTTTCATTATATAACTCGTATAAATATATAATGTTTCGTTGATTGTTGAATTTTGGAAATTATATCGACAACTTGTGTTGTCGGGGTCGTCCAAAAACAGAGGAAACTCTGCCCGTTTTTCGTAAAATTCCGTAAATCGAACGCGTTAATTTTATAAAACGAAACCTTTCGAAGTTCTAATATTTTTATAAATAAAATATTCTATTAATATTTTGTGTTAATTAATGGTCGAACCACTAATGAAAACTTGTTGGATTCAATTAAATTTTTATAACAATGATTATAAACGTAAATCTATTTAATTAATTATTTATTTAATTTCTTTTCTTTTGACAAAACGTCTCTAATATTTTTGATAAACTTAGATTAAAATCCTTGTATAAACTTTATATACGAAAAATATATATACTTAACCATCGACTAGTTATACTCTAAGTGCTACTTCGAATCCTCCGTCATAATTTCCGAATACTCATACACCTTCGCTTACCCATATAGGGTGACATCGGTGTTCCACCATCCTAACCTCACACTCGTCGACACTTGGATAATCGGAAGACTTAGCAATTATGTGAGTATACTCGTATTTCCCCCTTTTTACCTTTATCACTTTTTGGGGTGTAACATGTTACCTTATTTAAACACACTTACACTTATTCTTTTTGCAACATACAAAACAATCCTTATACATGAATACAATGCTATGATACTTGATGCTTTCATGGGTGATACTTATGTAATATGTTTTAGTCATTAGCTTCACAAGCCTCCATTTGACATGTATAGCTGCTATAGGAGTAACGCACCACCCCCTTTATACTCGGGTCATGTTGAATGTAACTTTGCGTAAACATTGGTTTGGCTAGAAATATTGCATGCCATGTTAGATCTTGTATTAACAAAGTTGCCATGTGGATTCGTTTTAAACATTTTTATGCTTATACATATGCTTAAACTTGTATACTCGCCTTTGCTTTTGCATTGAATTGTATTTTAAACATGTTACAGGTTGATGATGACGATGCTATGAAAAGAAGTAGCGTTGATGCCTAGATACACATATAGACGTTTAGGTTTAATATGTCGTATCAACTTTGCTTATGTTATGTATTTCTTTTGAACTCATTGTTATTTGAATTTCTTGTAATGTTGACAACTACTTTATGCAATGAAATCGGTTTATTAAATATTGTCACAATTAGCGTTATGATGTCTCGAGCAATCTTCACACTTCGTCTCATCCCGATGTTTCCGCCATTGGTTGGGGTGTGACAATTTCACACCAACTTAACTGAGAAAACTAACCCACATCCACTCCAGGGACTATCAGCGTAACAAACTGTCAAACCACAGGGACTATGAGTGTAATTTCCAAAATCTGGGGACTATAGCTGAAACTTTGCAAAACCACATGGACTATCCGTGCATTTTACTCTATTTAAAAAAAAAAAAAAAAAAAAAAAAAAGAAAGAATTCTATATCTTAAAAAGAAAGGTTGGTGGTCTTCTTTCTTTATTAGCTCTCAACTTCTACGATATTTGCTACTAACCCTCAAACTTTTGAAATGAGACACATTCATTATTAGTTCTCAAACTTTTGGCAAAATTCCTTATCAACCCTTAAACTTTTAACATAAAACACTATTAACTCTCATCTGTAAGTAAGTTATACATTCACTTCTAACTTTTGGCAATTGCAAACTTTGACCTTTCATGTTTTTTCTACTTCATAATTTGACACCTCTATTTGTTTAAATTACTTTTACGATCCTCTTCACTTGTAGCTTTTGGTAATTGACAACTTTGAACCTCTAACCTTTTTTACTTAGTAACTTGATAACTCCTTTTCTTTAAATTACTTTTACGACTTTACAACATAATGTGCGACACATTATTATACTTTTTTTTATTTATGACTAACCATGTTAGTGGCTAAATTACCTTCACGACTTACCATTGTCTAAATTACTTTTACGACTTTACACTGCAACGTCCGAGACGTACTTGTTTTTATCGGTGTCTAATGACGTTATTGTCACGAACGTAATGTGTGTAACAAAGTAAAAAAAATGAGTAATGTTACATGCACACACCATTTGTTAATGTAATCATTGTTACGCGTGTAACGAAGTCAGAAACACGACTTTACCTATAATTTTGTTTTATAAAGGGAAAATGTCACGGAATAGTAACAAAGTTTTAAAAGTGTTCTAATTAGGTCATTCGTGTCGTTTTTGTCCCAATTAGATAACTTAACATTCAAATCGAGACATGTCCTTTTTTCCATGTGTCAAGAAAAAAATGGAGCATAAGATGTTAGGCTCGGATTATTTTAATATATGAAATTATATTTATAAAAAATAAAAACACTTTAATTACATTAAAAAAAACAAGTTACAATCCACGTCACTCGAGTTAGCATCAAATAAAAGGGAAAAAAAATAAAAATCCACATCACCACGGTTACCTATGAAATAGATGAAAAAAAAACCCTTAGTTTTAATGATAAATGAATGTTGAGTGACATGATTGGAACAATTTTAAAACTTGAGTGACTTAACTAGAACACTTTTAAAACTTGGTTACTATTTTACAAAGTTACCACTTTTATAAATGCAGAAAAAATGTAGCTATTGTAGTTAATGATTTTCGTATATTGAATTTGGATTTTCTATCCAAATCATGTCGTTATTTTGTATCCTTTTCTCCGACATAATCACATGTTTAAAAAGAAGAGGAAAATGATGTACCGTAAAATGTTTTGCAACATACATACCCGACACTATTTAAGGTGATGCTAAACGTAAAATCTTTTCAACTATTTATACTTGTTATATCATTTTTGAACTTGTCAATTATGGTGATGCTAAACGTAAAATCTTTTCAACTATTTATAGTTGTTATATCATTTTTGAACTTGTCAATTATAAAGATTTCTCTTCAACATTTTCACAATATACATTATTTTCTAGCCTTTCCTTTCATTCAATATACTCTTGCCTTAACATGTCAAATTAAATAATTTTGTTATGAATATCACATAGAGTTTACCATGTAGATCAAGATTTACCTCTAAGATTTTACCCAAGCAAGTGGATGAACTCTTTGTCAAACTTATGGGTAACCTTGTCTACTAAATAATTAATCTTGTCCACCAAATAGTTAACCTTGTCCACCAAATAGTTAATCTTTTTGTAGTATAAATACTAGCTCAAGATAGAAGGAAAAATGCACCTCATGTATACACTTTTATAAGTTATACAACTCTCTTCTTCTTTCTCTTATAACATTTCTAAAGTTATTAAAGTTTTAGCACTAATCTTGAATTAATCTTTGTTATATTATAACACGTTATCAGCACGAGGCTCTAGCCAAGGAAACGTTCAAGCAATTATAATCAAAGTAAGCATTTGATTAATATATAAACTATAATTGTTATGATAAACTAATACCAGTGCAGATGTATCTTACGATGGATATACGATCATTGTTGGACTACAAAAACGTAACATGTCTTTTTATGTATCGTGGGATTGTTTTCCTTTAGGAGACCATGTTATCCAGACACTCCTATCATAAAAACAATTAAGTCCCATACTTAAAAAATGAAAAATAAAATAAAGAGACTGAAAGACTTGACAGCACTTGTATTTATTTATGCATCTAACTTTTATTTATACGCACATACTAACATTTAATTTAGAGTTTACATTCATGTATACTAACATTTTTATTCTTATTATTATACATCCTAATTTTATATCTTATAAAATAACATTTCCTTAATACATCATTTATTACATATACATATACATATACATATACATATACATATACATATACATATACATATACATATAGGGAGCCGCTAAAATAGGAACCACCCCCAGTTGTAAGAACCGCGAGAACCACTTTCAACCAATCAGAATATGCCAACAGAAAGGGTATATTGGTCATTTACCCAAAACATCAAATCCCCATCTCTCTTCCATTAATAACACCAGAGATTTAAAATCTCTCCACATTCTCTCTCTTCAAAATATTATTATCTCTCCACATTCTCTCTCTTCAAAACATTATTTACCTCCATCTCTCTCTCTTATTTTGATCTCACCGGCGACCGGAGCCGGATGTCAGCCGGTACTCCGGCGCCTAGCACCTCCGACAAACCCCCCCAAAAACCCACCGAGCTCCCTCCTTTCCGTTCACTGGCGACTTCTCTGTCACACACCACCATCCTCCTTCTCCCCGTTTACCGACAACCTCACCCTACAACCACCTCCTCCCTCTTTTCCGGTAACTGAATTTCCAGCGATGATGTTCTCTGTGTTTCCGGTAACTTATTTTCCAGCGACGAGCTCCGAAGGTGCGGCTCCGGTGGTTTCAGCAGCATCCAACTCGGGTGAGTCCATTTTATTTTGTTTCTTTCTTCACCTTCTTCTTTTTAGATCCGTTTGAATGAGTTAATTTACCGAACAGACTTGTGGTTGCAAGAGGTGGTGGTTGATCGTTGGGGGGAGGGGTGTTGATGGTGACGGTGGTATTTTGATGGCCGACGGCGGTGTTGATGGGGGGTGTTGATGGTGAAAGGGAGTGGTGAGTGGTGGGGTTGCAGGTATCATAATATCATAGAGATTGTATAAAGTGGTGAGTGGTAGGTGTGTTGGTTGGTGAAATCAGAGGAGAAAGGGAGTGGTGAGTGGTAGGTGTGTGGGTGAGAAGTGGATGTCGGTGGTGCCAATGGTGCCCGGTGGTGCCGATGGTGCCCCGTGGCGCCGATGGTGCCCGAATTGGGGGTTGAGTTGTCTTCTTGATTCTGATGGGTATTTTTTATATGTTTTAGGGGTTTGAATTGGGTTCTTTGATTTCTGTTTTTGATTTGTATTCTTGATTGTGTGGTTTTTGATCCATTGTATTGGGCGGCGATGATGAAAAATAAAAAATCATAGATTTTGATGACGATGGCGCGGCAAGGACGGTGGAGGGTAGGTTTTTGAACCTGCAACCCCATTTTGCAGCCTTTGATTATCGGAAAATCTGAGCCAAAACTTCGTTTTTTTCAAGAATCCACTCGTTCTTTTGATTTTTGTTTGTTGGTTTTTTTTTTTTTGAGGCGTCGATGATGATAGCAAACTATCTAAGACACCCCCCGAGTGTGCGATTTTCTGGGTGCGTTCGGTTTTGCGTAAAAACGTTTTTGTAAAAAAAAAAGTTAAACCGTAAACTTTTTAACGTAAAAACGTAAAACGTAAAAAGTTTTACGTAAAACGTAAAAAACCGGCGCGTAAAACGTAAAAAATGTTAACGTAAAAAATCGGCGCGTAAAACGTAAAAAAACGTTAACGTAAAAAACCGGCGCGTAAAACGTAAAAAAACGTTAACGTAAAAAATCGGCGCGTAAAACGTAAAAAACAGCGTTAAAAAAACGGCGCGTTAAAAAAACGGCGCGTAAAAAACGGCGTTAAAAAACGGCACGTGCGCGTTAAAAAACGGCGTGTTAAAAAACGACGCTTGAAAAAACCCGGCGTAAAAACGGCGCGTCAAAAAAACGTAAAACGTAAAAAAGTTTAACGTAAAACTTAAGTTGTAAAAAGTATAAAAAATCTTTTAAAAAAATCGGAATATAAAAATGTTTTTAATAAAAAATTATGTTTAAAAAATAAAAAGTAATATAATAATACAAAAAACTAATAAAAACCAATAAAGATAAAAAGACAAAATAGAGTCATTTTACTAAATTAACCTTTTGGATTATAATATTAAAGACATAATAAGACAAAAAACATTTAATATTATTTTTAGTTACTTTTAATTTCATCCATTGATCTTGAAGATCTAATGGCTAGAAAGTGGTTCTCTCGGTTTCTTACAACTGGAGGTAGTTTTCATTTTAGCAGTCTCATATATATATATATATAACCGTTGTACAACGACTATAAAACGGTAATATAACCGTTACAAAACGGTTATAATTTACCACTATAAATAACCAATTATCAATCTCATTTTTTCCACAGCAAACACTCTTCTTCTCAAAGTTATTTAAGAAAAATTTTCGAAGATAATTCACCCGGTTTTAATATTGGCCGGCATAATATTAATATTGTTGCCGACCTTAATATATGAGCTTCCACCTCATCTTTTAAGTGCTTATGTATTCATTTATTTGTTTATAGCTGTACATTTGTATGTTATCTCATTTTTAATGAGTATTTAGATTTTAATATTTATCTTATTTATGTTTAGCAACAAAATGGCAAACATCGCAAAAATTGAATTCCCGGCTCTTAATATCACCGGAGAAAATTATATGCCGTGGACGGCACATGTTAAGCGACACTCAAGTCAATGGGTGTTTTGGAAATGATAACGGAGTGGAACGAATGTAACGATCAAGACAAGGCAAAAGCCGATGTCTTCCTCCATAAACACATTGATGAGATGTTGCAATTTGAATATTCAAAATTTGAGGATCCATGCATTTTGTGGGAAGATTTAAAAAGCAGATTTGATAATCAAATGGAAGTTTTACTTCCCACTGCTAGAGATGAATGGAACAATCTCAGGTTCCAAGATTTTAAAAAGGTGAATGAATACACCTCTGCTTTGTTCAGGATATGCTCAACGCTCCGATTCTGTGGGCAAACTGTTACAGAGGAAGATATGTTGGAGAAAACTTTCTCCACATTTCATGCATCAAATATAAACTTGCAACAACAATATCAGTTGCAAAGGTTTCAAAGATATTCTGATCTAAATTCATTTCTCCTCGTAGCAGAGAAAAACAATGAGCTACTAATGAAAAATCATCAAGCTCGTCCCACTGGATCATTAGCCATTCCAGAAGCAAATGCTGTTATTAATGATGATACTAAAGACTCTGGAAGAAAATGGGGACGAGGCCGTGGCCGTGGCCATTTTGGTAAAGGTGATGGAGAGTGTGAAACATGGGTGTTTGAGGGCTTATCTTACATGTTTTGTTCAGTTTTACATAATTATATGCTTGGAATTGGTTATTTGCGAATGTTTGTATGTTTGCAGGAAAAACGCGTAACTTGGTGAAGTTACGGAGTTTAATGATGAAGCGGAACATGTGATATTAATAAAGGCGGCCAACGAAAGCATTCGGATGCGTTTCGGGTCGAATGGATGGTTTGGTTATGCGAGAAATACGAAACATTGAAGTTGAGGGGCTCAACCGTCATTAGTTGAAAGTTGAAAATAGTACACTACAAAGGAATAAAGCTGAGGGGTCCAAAGTGTAAGCTCAAATGTGAACACAATAAATGCAAATCACTTTAGCACGTGAATTGGCAGTTTGTTTTGAGAAGCAAAAGACAAGAATTGATTACTATCTGATTACTATCATTTTGTTATCTCATACATCATAATTACTCCTCACTATCGAATATTGGCAGCCAAGATACAATTTTTTGGAGCTTGAAACTCAGTCAACAACACCATCATGATTATATTAGAGGGCAACACATGGAACAAAAGCCAAGCAGAAAGAGGAATTACGTGACTTAGGATGCATGCACAAATAAATAAAACAGTGACATGTATATGGGGTTTACGGATCATATGTGCAGCAGACTTGGGCCCTAAGCTGGCCGACATAGTGGACTTCTTGGCAGCAACATAAACATTAATTTTGGGCAGCCCACTATCGTGATTTGGCATCCATAGACTAGAATATTTGGGCCTTTAATACATCATCAATATGATTGCTCATCATTCCATCGATTGGGGGAGGAAGCAGAAAATTACTTTCTTTTGGCTCTCAACATCACACGACATCATCATCATATCACATCCTTCACAAGATCAATCATGACTTCATCTTCCTTTCAAGCTTTTGAGGATTGCACGAGTGTCATGAGCGGCTAGTCATCCCGTGACCGTCTCCGGGAATAGGGTTTGTGTACGAAACATTGGTTGCTTATTGTTACGACTTTTTGGATTAGGATTCGGTTAAACTTTTGGTTAGTCGTTCCTATTGTGTTTGTTTTGATTAAACATTATTAGATTATCGTAATCATTTGAGTTCATCAATTATTTGGTTTGTTCATCAACAACCGGGATTAAATTCTAGGATGTCATTGTTTTAAACCTTTAATTATTGAATCTGTTAATGTTTATGAAATCTTAAATTGGTGATTAACTGGATTACTATTCATTTGCATCAATATTTCGGTTTCGATCGTGGATCATTGCAATCAAATATATTGTCCGTTAATTATTTATCGAAACAAGTTTTACGGATCATGTCTATGTGATTTCCAATCAGTGTTAATTACGTAAACCGATTTTCTACATAACCTGAAAACCCGGAGATTGGTTCCTCTTCTCACAGTTGTTTACAACCATAATTTATATTTGTTTTCACAATTATTTTCAAAACTGCAAAAAGCAATTAGTTTAGAAGTAGATGATAATTAAAGCAACGAACTTTTACACTTTCCACTGATTCCCCGTGGATTCGACACCCTACTTATCCTTTACTAGTAAAAGGTGAATAGGACACTTTACTTTATTTTTGACCGACCTTACGACATCGATCAAAAGGTAATGGTCGCAATTATTCCTTCAAAAGAAATAATAATTTCCGAGGTAATTCCCATGGCCGTGGACGTGGTCGCGGTCGAAATCAAAGAACCCCCAATTACCACACTCCACAAAATACCAATCCCAACCAGTATAACAAAAGGAATGAAGCTGGTACGTCAGAAAACAATGGCACTTCTTGTTTCAGATGTGGAAGTGCAAACCATTGGTCAAAGGCTTGTCGTACACCTTCACATTTATGTGAACTTTACCAAGCCTCTCTCAAAAGAAAAGAAAAGAAAAGAAAAGAAAAGGAGATGAACCATGTGGATAATTTTAATGATATCAACGTCGAACTGAATGTCGCCGACTTTAACAATAACATGGAACTCTGAAACGAATGTTGCTAAACCATAATAATTATATGCAACAATTATGTAATTTCCTTTATTATAAGTATCTTTATTATGTTTCAGTAGTCTTTCTTTTCATGTAACGTTTTCAACTAATAAATAAACTTCTTATTATAAAATAATTCACAATGCCTTCGTTATACACTTATTATTATTTCTCTTTATATTTTCAAGATTAAAATGAATACCACTGGAGCACAAGAGCAGACAAATGATGCAGATATATGTATAGCGGATAGTGGAGCCACACACACTATACTTAAATCTAAGAAATATTTTTATGAGTTGAAACCAACAAAAGGAACCGTTGATACAATATCAGGTCCTACAAACTTGATAGAAGGAGTGGGAAAAGCTAATTTAATATTACCAAATGGTACAAAGCTCTTAATAGAGAATGCTTTATTTTCCCCAAAATCAACAAGAAACTTGTTGAGTTTCAAAAACATATATCATAACGGATATGATACTCAGTCAAGGACTGTTGATAATAAGAAATATTTACACATCATGAGCAAAGACCATATATTGGAAAAACTGCCAATGCTCCACTCTGGTTTGCATTATACACACATTAATGTGCCTCAAGCACATATGGCAGTAAATGAAAGTTCTTGTGATCCTGAGACATTTAACTTATGGCATGACAGACTAGGCCATCCAGGATCTACAATGATGAAAAGAATTATTGAAAACACACATGGACATCCATTGAAATATCAAAAGATCCCCCAATCAGATAAAATGCCTCTATGTACCTCTTGTTCACTTGGAAAACTAATTACAAGGCCTTCGTCCTTAAAAGTTGACAAGGAATCACCAATGTTTCTTGAAAGAATTCAAGGTGATATATGTGGACCAATTCATCCACCATGTGGACCGTTTAGATATTTCATGGTCTTGATAGACGCATCCAGCAGATGGTCTCATGTCTCTTTATTATCAACTCGTAATATTGCCTTTGCAAAATTTCTTGCTCAAATTATCAAATTACGAGCACATTTCCCTGATTACACTGTTAAAAGGGTGAGACTTGATAATGCTGGTGAATTTACATCACATGCTTTTAATGATTATTGCATGTCTGTGGGAATTGTTGTCGAACACCCTATTGCTCATGTACACACACAAAATGGCTTAGCTGAATCATTGATCAAACGTTTACAGCTAATAGCTAGACCATTAATAATGAGAACAAAACTTCCTATGTCAGTTTGGGGTCATGCAATTTTACATGCTGGATCACTGATTCGTGTGAGACCAAGTGCAAATCATAAGTACTCCCCATTACAACTTGTTTCTGGCAATGAGCCAGACATTTCCCACCTTAAAATTTTTGGGTGTGCAGTTTATGTTCCAATTGCACCACCACAACGCACAAAAATGGGACCTCAAAGAAGTTTGGGAATATATGTTGGATATTGATGAAACACTGGTTAACACCTGGGGTGAAACTAGCTTGTTCGTCTCTTTTGTGGGGTTCAATCTCCTTCGTTACTCGCCAAATGACAGGTCCTGCAAAACAGCAACACCGTTAGCTCGTTAAGAGGGGAATATGGGGGTTTCCCTCTTAACCGGGCTCCGGCGTGAGAATAAGTTCTGTTCTGAGGAGATAAAACAGTGTGTGTGTTAAGAGTGAGAGAGTGGAGAGTAGAATGAATTAACCTGAATGATGAAGGGTCCTATTTATAGCCGGAGGGTGAGAGAGGGAGGAGCGACCTTGCCAGCTGCTATGGGGCGCCAGCTGTCCGACCAGGGGGAATATCCTCTTGGTCTCCTCTGCTGTGGTCAGGATAGTGGTACACGTGGCGCGCCCATATTCGTCCATGCTGGAAACATTGTACCGCTGCTGTCGGTCTGCTCCTTGATTTGATGCAGGCCTACATGGCGCTTGATGAGTGGTGACACGTATCGTCCTTTATGTCGGAAGGAACATCTTTTGGTGTCACCTTGACGCCTTCCAGAAGCTTCTAGAAGCTTCTGGATTAGCTTGCTGATGTAGGCGCCATGTCGGATGGAGAAGTGGTGTGATCCTTGCCATGTGGGCAAGGAATTGGGATCATAACTCTTCAAGTCCCCCCAGTCCAGTGTGCCTTCTAGTTGAGTTGATCGTCTAGGAGGGATTCTGGACTTATAAGGGAAGTGGTTGTTAGTGTTGTCGGAATGCATGTTATTTTGCACGGTTTATCGTAATAGTAGCCTCGCGCGTGGCGTGTTGGCAACTTTGCGAAGTTGAGCCGGCTGGACGTGTGGCGCATGGTGGTGTGGTAACTATGTAAAGTTGAGCCAAGTGGACGCGTAGCGCATGGCGTACTGGTAACTTTGTAAAGTTGGTCCAAGTGGACGTGTGGCGCATGGCGTATTGGTAACTTGTAAAGTTGAGTCAAGTGGACGCGTGGCGCGTGGCGTATTGGTACTTTGTAAAGTTGGTCCAAGTGGACGCGTGGCGCATGGCGTATTGGTAACTTGTAAAGTTGAGCCAAGTGGACGTGTGGCGTATTGGTACTTTGTAAAGTTGAGCCAAGTGGACGCGTGGCGCATGGCGTATTGGTAACTTGTAAAGTTGAGCTAAGTGGACGCATGGCGCATGGCGTATTGGTAACTTGTAAAGTTGAGCCAAGTGGACGCATGGCGCATGGCGTATTGGTGTTTCCTTCTGGAGGAAGTTTCTGTACTTGGGACAAAGGGAATTGATGTGACCGTCTGATGTCTCTGTCTTGTCTGAGGTGAACAGTCGCCTTTTCAGTGGTGTCAGTTACTTTCCATCCCTTAGTCAGATGCGTGCCACCCATGCTCCCGGAAAAAGAGGTGACGGTTTCTCTTTCTGGTGACGTGTCTTCTCCCCATTGGAGGACCTTCTGAATTCCTGACGGCCCACTACCCATCGCATTAAATGCGATGGGTATAAATACACGGCGGTTTCCTTCATTTTTTACACTTTTCAAAATTTGAACTCCGGTTTTCTCTCCCTTTCCTTGATCTTGCTTCCCCTTTTTTCTTGAGTTTATTCATATTATCTTTCTTATCTTCTTTCGATATGTCCGGGGCGAATCCTTCATCGAAGAAAAGGAGGAATAAGGGTAAGAACCCTCCGGGTCCTGACCAGGCGACTATAAATTGGAAAAAGGAAGAGTTTCAGAATTTGGTGAGGGATATAGGTTTCCTTCCCGAATGGGGTGCTCAGTTCCCAACTCCCGGTTCTACTGCCATGGACGCGCCTCCTGGTTATATTACATTGTATGCTGCTTTTTTCCGGGAGGGTAACTTCAGACTCCCAATGACCAGCTTTACTGCTGAGGTGCTGAGGAATTACGGGCTCCATATTTCGCAAATCAACGCTATTGGGCTTCCTCGTGTCACCCACTTTGAGTTTATATGTAGAGCCAACCGTGTTGAGCCAACTTTTGAAATGTTTAACGTGTTTTACACCGTGACTTACACCAGCGGTTTCTATTCTTTTAACTCCCGGACCGGTGGTGTTATCCCCTGTTGTTCTACTCCTCTGAAAAGCTTACATGATTGGAAGCAAAAGTTTTTCTACATTCGCCGTGGTGTTATCCCGGTAGACATGCATTATCGGGCAGGAAGTGAGGGGATCCCTAAGGTGAATGTTGTTGCGGATTTTGCTGAACAAGCATGGTACAAGAAGGTGACTCACAAGGCTACTGCTATTTCTTAGCTTGAGGAGATGGCGTTGGTGGGTGCTGGTATGAGTATGTTGTGGGTCCCGAAGCGTGCTTTGGGAGTCCCGGTTTATGGTTATCAAGGCAAACGTATGTAGTTTTGTTGTTTTGTGATCTTGTGTATACTCTTCTGATTTCGTTGTGTTCTTATCTATGACTTTTCATTGTCACAGTTGGGTATAGTTTACTGAATGCTCTTGACCCGAAGGCCGGTGGAGCGATGGTTGAGGCGGTTCAGGAGGATGGGAAGCCGACATGGTTGGACCAGATCCGCAACCGTTTCTTGCACCCGACTAATGAAAGTTTTGTCACCTACGCCAACACTGTTTTAGGTGAAGATAGTGAAGATGATGTTGATGATGCTATTGGTCCTACTCGAGAGGAAGTTATTGTTCTCTCAAGTGAAGGGTCAGATAGATCTCTTGAAGGGCTAACTTCTCGTTCCCCGCGTGCAGGTCCAGTGCAGGGGGTTGCACATGAGCCTGTGAATGAACCCGTTGATGATGATGTGGAAGTTTCGGTTGAGACTGCTGATCAGTTGGAGACACGGAAAAAGACAAAGGCTGGCAAGCCAGAACGGAAAGAGGAGAGGGCTGAAGAAAAAACCACCGAGACTCCTCGTAAGCGACCCTCTACTGTTCCTGTCCTAGATTATGTTGTCGTTTCTGATACATTGTCTGGCTTAGGGGCCGGAGAGAAACCTCGTGTGTCTGATCCTGATGATAGTGCCACTTTGACGGAGATGATGAGGAAGAAAGCTCTTGAGGATAAGAAACGGAAGCTTGATGAGCAGGCTGCTGCCATGCTTGCCTCTAAAAAAGCCAAACTTCAGAAGGAAGCTCCTCCTGCGCCTTCAGAATCTGAAATTGATCTGGAGATTTTTACTGCTAAGAAGGGGAATCTTTTGGAGGAAATATTCGCGGCCTCTGCTCCTCCAGGTAGAAAGTTTGTTGTCGCAAACCTTATTATTTGGCTTTTGGAATCATGTTTTTGACTATCATGATTGTCTTGGTGGTAGGTGTGAAGTCAGGGAAGATTCCCCGTAAGTTTGATATTTCGCGGATTACTACTCCCCAATCTCCACCGTCTAGGACGTTTGACATGTCTCCTCCCTGTGACGAATTGGGTGAGAAGGAAAAACAGGATGATGTAGACGTTGAGCATGTTGGTGAAGGTGGTGGTGATGGCGCGGGTGGTGTTGGTGTTCATGTTGCTGGTGGAGATGGTCGAGACAAGGGAATTGAGGACGAAGCACAGTCACGTGAGGCTATGCCTCGTCAAACTATTTATACCAAACGTCCACCAGGCGTAGATATGAAACAGCCTCCATCATACGATATCTTGTACCTTCTGGATTCGCTTGCTGATGTAGGCGCCATGTCGGATGGAGAAGTGGTGTGATCCTTGCCATGTGGGCAAGGAATTGGGATCATACCTCTTCAGATATGAAACAGCCTCCATCATACGATATCTTGAACCTTTAGCAGGTGACGTATTTAAAGCCCGTTTTGATGACTGCCGTTTTAACGAGGCAATGTTCCCAGCATTAGGGGGAGAAAATAAAAAACGAGAAAATGATGTCTCATGGTGTGTGCCTTCATTGTCTCATCTTGATCCAAGAACAAAACAATGTGAGACAGAGGTTCAAAAGATAATACACTTGCAAAACATTGCAAATCAATTGCCTGATGCTTTTACTGATACAAATAGAGTTACTAAATCACATATACCAGCTGCTAATGCTCCAGCTCGAGTTGAGATCCCAAGTAAGGCAATAGATAATAAGATAGCTCATGAATCTCAAAAACGTTTAAAACGTGGAAGACCAATCGGTTCAAAGGATAAGAATCCACGAAAAAGAAAAGCACTTGTAAAAGAAATTGACCACAAAGAGAATGATCTTGATAAAACAGTAAATACCGAAACCTTTCATGAGAAAGATGTTGATGATACTAACAAAGAGATATCAATCAAATATGGTCATACACATATCATATGGAACCGATATGAAATGGAAAATATTGATGAGATGTTTTCTTATTCTATAGCAAGTGACATCATGGGTGGAGATGATGATCCTGAACCAAAATCTGTCAATGATTGTCAAAATAGACATGACTGGGATAAATGGAAAGGTGCTATGCAAGCTGAATTAGATTCACTCAACAAACGAAAGGTTTTTGGGTCTGTTGTTGTTACACCTAAGGCTGTAAAGCCTGTAGGGTATAAATGTGTTTTCGTACGAAAACGAAATGAGAAAAATGAGGTTACAAGATATAAAGCGAGACTTGTAGCTCAAGGTTTTTCACAAAGGCCAGGGATTGACTATGAAGAAACATATTCTCCCGTTATGGATGCAATAACCTTTAGATACTTAATCAGCTTAGCAGTTTCTAAAAAGTTAGAAATGCGTCTTATGGATGTTGTTACAACTTACTTGTATGGATCACTTGATAGTGACATCTATATGAAAGTTCCTGAAGGATTTAAACTTCCTGAAGCGTTAAGTTCAAAACCCAAAGAAATGTATTCGATCAAATTACAAAGATCTTTATATGGGTTGAAACAATCTGGAAGGATGTGGTACAATCGTTTGAGCGACTATTTGACAAGTAAAGGTTATACAAATAATCTTATCTGTCCATGTGTCTTTATTAAGAAGACAACATCAGGATATGTGATCATAGCTGTATATGTTGATGACCTAAATATAATTGGGACGCAAAAAGAAATTCATGAAGCAATTATTCTTTTAAAGAAAGAATTTGAAATGAAAGACCTTGGAAAAACCAAATATTGTCTTGGTTTACAAATTGAACATATGAGCAATGGCATACTTGTGCATCAAACGAATTATACTGAAAAGCTGTTGAAACGTTTCAATATGGACAAGGCAAATCCTTTAAGCACTCCAATGGTCGTTAGGTCACTTAATGTCGAAAATGATCCATTTCGTCCTTGTGAGGACAACGAAGAAGTTCTCGGTCCAGAAGTACCATACCTCAGTGCAATTGGAGCACTTATGTATCTTACGAATTGTACGAGACCTGACATTTCTTTTGCAGTGAACTTGTTGGCAAGATTTAGTTCAGCTCCTACTAAAAGGCACTGGAATGGGATTAAACATATTTTTCGATATCTTCGAGGCACTGTTGATTTAGGCTTGTTTTATCCTAACGATTCAAAAGAAGGGTTAGTTGGTTATGCAGATGCAGGTTATTTATCTGATCCTCATAAAGCAAAATCTCAAACTGGATATGTATTTATGAACGGAGGAACTGCGATTTCATGGCGTTCTCAGAAACAAACACTTGTCGCAACATCCTCAAATCATGCTGAAGTTATTGCACTACATGAAGCTTCAAGAGAATGTGTATGGCTAAGATCTATGTCACAACACATAGTGACTTCTTGTGGGCTAGAGAAAGATCGAAGTCCAACTCCTATCCATAAAGATAATGCCGCCTGTGTCTCTCAAATGAAAGAAGGGTATATCAAAAGTGATAGAACAAAACATATACCACCAAGATTCTTTGCATATACTCAGGACCTTATTAAAGACAATCAGGTCGAGATAAGATATGTCCAATCCAGCAATAATTCAGCCGATCTTTTCACAAAAGCACTACCTACAACAACTTTCAGGAAACATATTCATGACATTGGCATGCGTCATGTACGGAGCGTCATGTACGGAGAATGTGATTCTTTGCAAATTGCAAACTTGAGGGGGAGCTATAGACTGCACTATTTTTCCCTTAGCTAATGTTTTTTCCCACTGGGTTTTTCTTTAGCAAGGTTTTTAATGAGGCAGTACTTAAAGACCCGAAGTTTGCAAAGTGTCATCCAAGGGGGGGTGTTATGAATATCACACAGAGTTTACCATGTAGATCAAGATTTACCTCTAAGATTTTACCCAAGCAAGTGGATGAACTCTTTGTCAAACTTATGGGTAACCTTATCTACTAAATAGTTAATCTTGTCCACCAAATAGTTAACCTTGTCCACCAAATAGTTAATCTTTTTGTAGTATAAATACTAGCTCAAGATAGAAGGAAAAATGCACCTCATGTATACACTTTTATAAGTTATACAACTCTCTTCTTCTTTCTCTTATAACATTTCTAAATTTCTTAAAGTTTTAGCACTAATCTTGTGTTAATCCTTGTTATATTATAACAAATTTGAGTTATCTTTTGTTTATTTGTATTTTTTTTCAACTTTTTTATTGTTAGTAGCATTGATAATAACCAAGTTTTAATATTGTTTCATAAGTTTTATACATCAAATTCCTGTCATGAGCGCTAAGTAATTCAACTAGTCTATACGTATAAATAAGTAAATCAGATGGGGGATACATGACGCTCTATGAGGTGATATCAACAATTTTTTTCTGTCTAAATAAATAGATATAGATAATATTTGTTAATAAAGTTTAAATAAAAAATATATTATTTTAATCCATATACTTTATCTTTTTATCTTTTACCCTAAACAAATAGATATAGATAATATTTGTTAATAAGATTCAAATAAAGAATATATTAATTTAATCTATGAATTTTATCTTTTACTATTTTCTTTTCATTTATATTTATTCTGTTTTTACTTTATAATAGGTTTTAATAAAATTGAATTATAATAAAATAATCATATATAACTCATGGCTTCTACTAATGCTTTAGATTTTTAGGGTAAAGATCAAATAGGAAGTTAATTTTCGCTAGGAAGGATAGGAAGCCATAGGATTATGACATGTGGAAAATTTTAAAATAAAGAGAAATGGTATTTTAGTCAATCCAACTCATTCTTCTTCCTTTTTCAAAACCCAGTAAATTCAAAACCCATCATTTTCAAAACCCACCATCTTCAACTATTTCTTCACTTTCTATCTCAATAATCACTACATTATAGTGCGATTTTCATCACAAATCAATGATTCAGACCCGATCAACGTGTTCTTCAGCTTTTTTTTGAAGAAAACCCAGTTTAATTTCATAAAAAAATCTCGTTTTTTTCCGGTGATTTTGGAGATAATCACTCGATTCGTTCGATTCGAGCGTTGATAAGTGTTTCTATCATTCAAATTTCGTCAATTGATGAAGAAATCGGCTTCGATCCATGTAAGAAATTCTTTAATTTCATTTTCATGATCTGGGTTTTTGATTTAGTCATTGCGTTTTACGATCTTTGCGGGGGTCCGGGGGCGGCAGCCCCCGGTAGCGGGGTCCCAGGGGCGGCAGCCCCTGGCGGGGTCCAAGGGGCAGAGCCCCTGGCTGGGGTTGAAATTAAATTTCCATAATTTGGCTCATTTCGAAGACAGTAATTCGTAGACAATTCAGACAGTTCACAGTGACAGACAGTTTTATGTGTCCATTGCGTTTTAGAAATAAGAGAGTTTTATGTTGTTTCTGGCTATTGCGTTTTAGAAAAAAACACATTTTTAAGTGTTTTTAGTCATTGTGTTTTAGGTAAAACACATTTTTTAGGTGTTTTCAGTCAATTGCGTTTTAGAATGAGTCATTTTTAAGTGTTTTCTAGCCATTGCGTTTTACATATAAGACATTTCTTTGTGTTTTTGGTGCATTGCGTTTTAGGTAAAACACTTTTTTATGTGTTTTCAGTCCATTGCGTTTTAGAAAACAGACATTTTAAGTGTATTCTGGCCATTGCGTTTTACAAATAAGTCATTTCTTTGTGTTTTTGGTGCATTGCGTTTTAGGTAAAAACACATTTTTATGTGTTTTCTGGCCATTGCGTTTTACAAATAAGTCATTTCTTTGTGTTTTTGGTGCATTGCGTTTTAGAAAAATGTCATTTTTTAGGTTTTTTTTTTTCATTGCGTTTTACGTAACTGGTGGTTTTTCTATTGCGTTTTACGCAACTGGGTTTTAATTTTTTTTTAAATATAGCAATAGTATACTCGTTTTAAAGATAAAAAAACGCTCGTTTTTTTGGTGCAATTTTTATAAAAAAAAATAATGTCGTATGAAAGAGTTATTAACGTTTAAAAAATGGGGGGGAATTGGAGGAGAGAGAAACTATTGGCTTGGATTGGCTAGAATGCCCTTGAACAAACTCACGCGCCTCTTTTCTTCATTTCAATTTGCCTGATTTAATCTTAGCCCTTGATTAACTTAATGGATGGTCAAGATCACTTCCTATCCTTCCTAGCCAAATAAACTTCCTATTGTATCTCCACCCTAGATTTTTAATGTAAAAATACGGGGGATTTTTTAATGATATAACTTTTAATGTTTTTGATGTACAATAAACGGGGGATTTTTTTAATGATATAACTTTTTTATTATTAATATACAGAATTACATTTATTCAACCTATATAGTACATAGAGGTTTTTAAAGATATAACTTTTTTATTATTTAGTAATACATAGGGTTTTTAAAAATATAACTTTTTATTATTTGGTATATAAAATTACATTTATTCAACCCGTATAATACACGAGGTTATATAATAAAAGAAATAAAATGGGGACATTTTTCATTGGGTTGAGATGCATGTATCGATACCAAAACTTTTCTTTTCATAAGTAACGCACACAGAACAGTAAAAGTGAGTAAAAAAGAATCAAAATAGTTGCATGTTTCTTTGGGGAATATCGGATTCCAATAATGACAATTATTCGTCGTTGGCCGCCAACAGTCCCAACTTAAAAAATAACCATTAGCGTTTGTGGCCAAAAAACTCATTTTCGGCCGGAAAATTCATTTTTTGTCCCAAACCTCTTTGTAACCTTATTACTTATTTTAGGAACATTTTTCTATTAAAAGCCCCAATTATTGAGGTTGCCGTAAATTCTTTCATCGCCGGAAAACTTCTTTTTGTCTAGAAAACTCAAGTTTTTTGTCAGAAAACTCAACATTTTCGTCCCAAACATTTTTGTAGCCTTAAATCAGACCTTTAGAAACCTTTTGACGGCTTAAAACGTTTTTCCAGTGATCGGAGACTAACAACATTAGGGCTCTGTTAGTCAGGTCCATTGGAAGCCAATATGTTAATAGTTGGGAGAGTGAGTGGTTATTTTTGAAATTGGAACTGTTAGCGGCCAACGGTGAATAGTTGAGATTATTAAAATCCAATATTCTTTTCTTTAATTCAACTTTTCCCAAAGTTTTGTTGGTGTGAATTTTGAGGACTTTGTTTTTTTATTTTATAATTTTCGGAGGTATATCCCATGAAATTCAATTTTATTAATGACAACTTATGAATTTATCATGTATGTTTAATCAAAACTATCAAGAGTAGTTTAAAAAGAATAAGTTTTGTTGGTGTGAATTTTGATGACTTTGTTTTTTTATTTTATAATTTTAGGAGGTTTGTCCCATAAAATTCAATGTTATTAATGACAACTTATGAATTTATCATACGTTATAATACGTTATGATTGTACGGTATAAATTCGATTTGCGTTATGTTTTGATCCAATCGCAATGCAGCTATATGTTACGTTGAGTTCAACCGGATACGTCGAAACGCGTGTTTTCATAAGGTTAGCGCATCACATAACGCTTTGACTAATCCGTTCAACGTTTGCAATGTACCCGCGCCGTAACGCGCGCGGGTCTTTTTACTAGTTATTATATAAATTTATATGTATTCGTATATCATAATTATATACACATGTATAATTTCCATTTACGCATGTGTACAATTGACACACCAACCCCTTTATCAAATTCAAGTTTTAAATTGTTGAAACACACATGCCCCCTTCATAGATTAGAGTTCTCTAAATGGTTAAAACCACCTTGCCCCTTTGATTCGATATAGATTTTGTTCAAAAGAGAGCTGAGATCGGAATGAGAAAGACACATATATATATAGAGAGAGTTGAGATTGAAAAAAAAAACCTTGGTAGTGATCGACAGTCTAATGTCTAATTTAGGTGCAGGGCCGGCTCAACCATTTTGATGGCCTAAGGCAAAGTAAAAAATTCGAGTCCTTTTTCCTATTAGAGAAATAGTAACTAACGTACCTTAAATTTGAACGGACGACCTTCAATCTCATCACTAGTTCACAACTCAACAGCAACGACATTAGAATTCCGTCTCAAAGGCCTTCAATTTCATCACCAAAGCCTTAGAATTTCTAAAAGAGAATGATTTGTGGTAGAAAAATAGTCAAACAGAGAACAATTTCTGAACTCATATGACAAAACAATGAAAGACTCATCTTAACTAAATGTCAAGAGATGATTTTGCTATTCAGATGAACATTGTGGATGATGAATGATGATGATTTCTAGCGAGTCTTCCGCTTCCATCTATCACTCTCTCTTTGTTAGCGGCATTACACACGAAGATTTCTTTCCCCGTGTTTTGTAAATAGAAACTGCCGCCTAATGAAAAATAACCATACGGTCTACTCAGCTACTCCATATGCAGATCAACAATATCATTTTCCATTGCAGCCCAACCCAAATATCCTATATAGTATTTTTTTTTAAACCTGAAGGCCCTAAAGAATTGGAGGCCTAAAGCCCAAGTCTCAAAATACTTGCGCTTGGGCCGACCCTATTTAGGTGATAGTTGGTGTTCATATGGGAGACGGAAGTGGAAACATCATTTAATGAAAGCACTTTACAGGAAAATCAACATGAACAAGGAATTGTTAGTCCTCTATCGATTATTTCGGTCCTGGTTTGATTTCAGGGGCGATCATAACACCCTTATTACGACAATTGACGATTGTAAATCACGATCGGTGAGGGTTTATAATCACATTTGGCGACAAAAAACAACAAAGAATGATCATGGTGGCCAGAAAAACGATTTGGCTGGAAATCAATCTTGTTGGTGTTGTTGAATGTAGTGGATCACACAATTTATTAATATATGTGTTTAATTAGTTTTAGCGTATATTATTAACAAAGGTATTTTAGTCATTTGACAATAATTAGCAAAAAAAAATATCAAACATAGTTAGTATATCAAGTTAAAAATGTTAAAATGTGAAAGAGCAGACACTAAGAGTGTTAAAAGGTTTCATTTTGGATGGAACCTGATTTTTTTACCAAATCACAGGGATGAAAACTACTGTTTACTCTAGTTTGAAAGATAAAACTATTGGTTTCTTGTGAGTTCTTGCAATATTTAACGTTTTCATTGGATCTGTTAAAATCGAGCATTTGCCTAAAAATTGTAAAAAGAAAATTAAAACAAGACGTTAATTTTTTTTCATAAAATGTCAGTGTATAACACCACACCTAAAAAAATTAAGACACCATGTGTTAATTTACTTTTTACATTTTTTAAGCAAAATCATATTTTTTTGCTAGCCCCCCCCCCCCCCCCCCCCCCCCCCTCTATACACACTATGCGAAAATGTAAAAAAAAATAAAGTAAATAGATGGTCCCTATGGTTTACTAAAATCTTAGATTTGGTACATAGCTTTCAAAAAGTACACAAATGATCCCTATGATTTGCACTTTGTAACGCGTTTAGTCCCCAGCTTTTTCCAATACTATGTATGGATGGTTCTTGTGGTTTGCACTTTATAACGCATTTAGTCCCTAACTTAGACATGCTAAAACCTTTAAATTTGTTGCCTGCAGACTAAGGTAGTGTTTGGTATGCAGGAATGAGAGGTGGAATGGAATGGATGATTACGAGGGAATGAAGGAAAGAGTGTTTGGTTGATCAATGAAATGGAA
The DNA here is from genome assembly GCA_030545235.1 of Helianthus tuberosus. Classification (NCBI taxonomy): domain Eukaryota; kingdom Viridiplantae; phylum Streptophyta; class Magnoliopsida; order Asterales; family Asteraceae; genus Helianthus; species Helianthus tuberosus. Next base: position 31,885,808 of record CM060359.1, read on the forward strand.
TCATCCATTCCAAAATGCATTCCATTCCCTCAAAATCATTCCTTCCACCCCCCATGTTTTTTTTTATTCCATCCCCTCTTGCACCATTCATCAACAACACCACAACCCACCACCTTCGCCACAACCCACCACCACCACCACCCACCACCGACGCCATCGCCGCCACCACCTCACCCCGACAACCAACCGCCGCCGCCGCCACCAACTGCCACCTCTGCTGCCACCCACCACCAACGACCACCTTGCCACCACCACTCCTCGTCGTCGCCGCCGCACCACCACTCGCCGCCACCACCACCACCCATCGCCCCCGCCGACACCCACCACCGCCACCTATAACCACCCACAATCACTACCACCGACCACCACCACCACCACTCACCGCTGATTTTATTACTCTGTTTTTCTTGCCTACCGAACAATACACAATAATAACTCATTCCATTCACACATGGTAACCAAACAAGGCACGCAATGGTAATGATCCATTGCATTCCCTCGTCCATTACATTCATTCGTCCATTCCATTACCTCGTCCATTCCATTACTATTTGAGTACTTTTAGAAAAATAGGGAACAAATCCAAAATTTTGGTAAACCACAAGGACCATGTACTTTACTCTAAAATAAAACAAAAATATGAACAAACTATTTTAATTATTCATTTGTGTATATATAACCTATACATGTACATGTCATGCGTATATTATCCTACCTGTACATATCTTTATTTATAGAATAGTAAATTACAAAAATCGTCATTTATGTATGCCACTTATTTCAAACTGTATCATTTATCTTCAATAATTACAGAAAACGTACTCGATATTTGCAAACTCTTGCAAGTTATGTCTTTTAGCCCTAACTCAGTTAATTTTTTATGGTTAAATCTGACCCAATGGACCCCACATGAGGGTATTTTGGTCATTTTACTCTCATGTGGGGTCCATTTGGTCAATTTAACCACAAAAACTAACTGAATTAGGGCTAAAGGACATAACTTTCAAGGGTTTGCAAACATCAGGTACGTTTCTGTAATTATTGAAGACAAAGGGCACAGTTTGCAATAATTGACATATATAAAGAACGATTTTTGTAATTTACTTTTATTTATATAACTTACGCATATGTAAGAATATTTAAAAAATATGAACTATTGTAAGTTGAATTCGGTTTTTAAATATTCTCATAAAAGTTGTAATGATTCTCACTCTATACCCAACTATGATGTTGCGTTGAAATAAATATAATTAAAAATTTGGTAATTGTAAAAAAAATAAGAACCTTTTTTTTATCAGCCATCAGATTTGCTTAATTAATGAACATCTTTTACATAGTCACATTTTCGTAGTTAATTTTATACATTACTTAAAACTGATTCACCACTGAATACACTATAATTCTCAATCTAACCATATCTATTCACAGGTTTAGTGTATTCACAGTATAAGAACAGAAAACATGTAATGTGTTTATTGCTGAAATATAATGTTTTTCACTTATTTATTAAGGGATATTTGATTTAAATAACCTCAACATTCACAAATTGGTCAATATTATTCCCAGCTTTCGATTTGTACGACACCACTCTCAACTTTAAAGTTACCGTTAATGTTACCGTTGGTGATTGTTGGGGGCTATTTAAAAAATAAAAAAAATAAACTTTTTTTCCTTATATATATATTCTAAACCACAACTCTTCATTTCACAAAACATTCACCTCTTTAAACTATATTTCACACAAACTCTATTTTTTAAAACAATCCACGGGTGACGAACTCGACAATTTTGGAGTTATCATTCCACAAGACGATGATATCAAGGATGTAATCTCGTCGGATGGTAGCTTACAACTAAGGGGGGAGGGGGCGGTCCGTTATGGACTCCCCATCACGAGTGATAGTATCACTAACACCGCCGCCTCCATGTTGGTCACGAGTGATAGGAATAACTCGTTGATTATATAACGCGTTGAACATATTGATGAATGAATGTGTATGACTTGTACATTGTGTATTAATACTTGTACATTGGAATCTCATCGCTAGTGATACCACCCCCACTACAATTCTCTCACTAGTGATAGAATATTGGGTGATGACATGGCATGATTTGATTGGATATTGGGAGTGATAGAAATCTATCACTAGTGACCACCCCCTCCCCCCTAATGGCGGATATGATAACGCGAATCTGATATTTTGGAGTTTTCCTTATATATTCTATACCACAACTCTCCAAATTGGTATTTTTTAATTAACTAGCAATAAGACCTTCGCGTGTTGCATCGCGGGTACTTTGCAAACATCAAATGAATTAATCCAAACGTTATGTGATGCGTTAACCATATAAAAACACGCGTTTCGATGTATCTAATTGAACTCAATGTAACCTATTTAAGCATTGTGATTTGATCAAAACATAAAGTAAATCAAATTTATATCGTACAATCATAACGTGTTATATGTGACCCGAGTCATATATAGAAAATGTAACTGGTATAATAGAAAAGCTGACATGTATAATAAGAAGAGATTAATTACAGCTTTTAAAAAAGAAACCACAATTTGACTCTACTTGGATCGAAACAAAATTTACAAAACATTCATAAAATAATCTCGAAAACATATTATATTTGACCTGACTAGTTTCCCATAGAAAATTATTTCAAAACATACACCAACTCGAATTATACCGAAACGTACATAAAAATATGCACGTAAAAATGGTTTTTTAAACTAAAACGTATTATATATAACCTGAATCGTTTCCAGGAAAAGTTTACGTCGAAATGTAGAGCAAATCGAATTTATACCGACACGTACATAAAAATATACACGTTAAAAAAATTAGTTTTTCTTAAGTAAATGAGGTATAGCGGTAAACTCGAAACAAATTATTTGTAAAAAAAACTTAATTGGTTAAATACGTTCGTAAAATCTTGCCAAGTAGCACTAATGTCACACCACTATCAGCGGCCACCAACATCAGAAGAGCTCGTAAAAATAAATTAATAAAAAAGTAAAAAATAACACTGAACGAAAAACAGACGTAAAATCATTGAATCACACACGCCCGTTGCGGCGTATTAATCCGAAAAAAATAGACATAAACATTAAACGTATAAAAAAGAATAACTAAGTCGATGTAGGACCCTCCCGTTGCGACGAACTTGTCAAACGGAGAAAAATAAACACGTTGTGACTGACATGTAAAACGGGAAAAACAAGGTGAAAACGGTTGAACTCTACACGTACGTTGCGGCGTGTTGACTCGCAAAATTTAGAAAGATACGTAAAACGAAAAACTTGCGAAAGATGAAAAGTATGGAGGGACAAAAATTGAAAATAAAAAAGTGTTGGGGTTAAAGTGTAAAAGATGAAAAGCTTTGATTAAAAGTAAAAAAGTCAAAGGAGATAAAATGGAAAAGATAAAGTGAAAACTACAATTCTTTTTTAAAAACTTAAAAAGCATATGTTACAGCAAGGTAAGGTTATTGTAAAAAAGGTTAAAATGTGAGAAATATTGCGGAGATGACATATGTCCTAAATCTAAATTAATTCAAAAGGGTAAAAAAGTAATTTTATCATTAATTCAATTAATTAAAAACTTCTCATAACCGCCACCTTAATTATAGGAACTAGATTTTTTTAAAAGATCTCTATAAACACCATTCAGCAAGTATATAACACCATTCAGTAAGCATATTGTTAGTGTAGTTGTCTGTCGACTTCATCTTAGTTCGAGTCTCAGATTGTGAAAGAGCTTGAAGACTGAGTTCAGTTTTGTTGCGGTTCGGAACAAAAATGATGTCATCATTCTTGATGATGACATCATCCAAGTGATATCATCTTGCATCATTATTATAACTCACGTGAAGATAACATGCACAAATGAAATCAGTTTACATGTTCGCTAGAAGACAAAATAGTTGTTAATGAGTTATATGCTGATTTCGCTCCTAGGGTCGTGTAAAGGTGATTTCGCCCGAAATCTCAAGTGGTGATTCCGCTCTTGTGTTTCTGTGTCACTTGGGGCGAAATCAACAGGCCTATATATAGGTATCTTTAGAGCGAAATCAGGGGTGAAGTTCTTGTATTCCATGCCGAAGCTTTGCCGGTGTGAAGATCGATTGTAAACAACGTTTATTCAATACAATCAGTGAAATTAGTGAAGATTAAGTTGTTACTAAGTCTATTTCTTGTTTTCCGCACCTGAAATAGATCAAAACTCCTCTGAAAGACTCATTCGGGTCAGATCACGATCCTACAATTGGTATCAGAGCCAGTTGGAGAAGTTTTGCAGATTACAGCTTTATTTCATCGAGATTTCTATCTTCTACACCTTCTTTCATCAGTTCAGGACGTTTTCACGGTCAAAACCGGTTCAAAATTTCACAAATTGTTTAAAATTGGACATAGTCAAATCCTAGGAAGTTTCATAGCTAATATCGAATTAAAAATGGACCAAAATGACCTCCGAGCTGATTTCGCTCAAACTGGTTTTGTCTGATTTCGCTCATAATTCAGATCTGATTTCGCTCATAGCTGCCAAGTTTGTGATTTCGCTCCTGCAAACAGTTTAATTTCGCTCATGTGAACATGCTGATTCCGCTCATAGTGCTCAAAGTTTGATTCCGCTCATAGTATTCAAAGTTCAGATTTCTCTCCAAATGTTTTTCTAATTCCGCTCAAGTGTATTAAATCAGGAATTCTGCTTATGCATGTGAATATATAAAGTTTGTCGGTTTATTGGAATTAAAGGTCCAATGAGAATTGAGTAATCATCATTAATAGTTGTCGGTAAGTATAATATTCAAACAAAGTGCATGTGATATCGATTGGTCGGTCATTTGTCAGTGTGTAAAATTGTTGGACATACATGAAAGGTTTGCATGTGAATTAAAGTCATTGACTTTAATTGTTTTTATCGGTTCATTATTATCAAAGTTGCAAGTGACTTGGGATTGAATTTACATTGCGACCCAATCAATTTTGAGAATAGTTATTGGTGTTGTCAGCCCATGTGATATAGTCATCGGCCCAAGTTTCCATATATATCGACAAAAGACCAAGCAGTCCAATCAGATTTAATGCAGATATAAAGTTGTCGGTTTGCAAGTGAATTCATGTGATTGTGTGTCAGGCGCATGTGAATTGGGGTCACAAATTTGATAAATTGTCTCGGTTTAATTGAAGGTATTGTTTACAAATTTGAGAAAGTGATGTTTTGGAGCAAGAAAGTTTGTGTTTTTGAGAACTCTTGAAATCAAAACATGGATTTTGAAGAAGTGTTGGCATATGTGCATCATGAATCTCAGCAGTATATTCCGATAAAGCAAGAAGGAGAAACAGTCTCAGAAAAAGAAGTTGTTGAAAAAGTTCCAGTTTTTGATCATTCGTCTGATGAAGAGGGTGACAAGTATGAAGAAGAAATCCAAAGACTTGAACATCTTAAACAACAACTTCCATCTGATCAACGTAGTGGAAAGTTATTTTATGCCGATAAAATTGAAAAATTGAAAGAAAAACAAGATGCAAAAAGAAAGAATCAAAAGACAGTTATTGCTAAAGAAGAGATCAGAACTGAGCAGATTGAACAAGTTCCATCGGTCAAAATTGAGAAAGGAGAATCTGAAAAACATGTATATGTGAATCCTAAACCAGAGTTAAAGAAAGAGGTTGCAGAAGACGCACCTATCTTTGATCATTCATCAAAAGAAGAGAGTAAGGATGAAATTGTTCATGCGGAAAAGAAACAGGTTGAAAATATTTCAGCTTTAAAGGTTGAGACAAAAGCTGATGATAAACAGATTCTTGTTTTGCTGAAAAATTGTGAGAAGTTGACATCTGAAAATGACAAACTCTTGAAGGAGGTTGAGAGTTTGTCATTAGAAAACAAAAATCTTAAAAAATCAGAAAATGTTTTGAAAAATCAAATATACAATTTGGAAAATGAAAAAGTAAAAATTGAGAAAGATTTTCAAAGTCAAATAAAAATTTTAGAAGATGAGAGAGATTTGTTTGGTAAAAACAATCTTGAAAAACAAATTGCAATCAATTCTCATCTTGAAAAGATTATTCGACTTGAAAAAGAAGCAGAGTGTGCTCAAAAGAAAATCAAGGAATGGGAAGAAAAGTTGAAGGTGTTTGTGAATACTTCAACTATTCCTTGTCCAAAACCTATTAATTCAGTTCCAATAAGTGACGATGTCACAAACTATGACAAAGTCATAGTTGAAGATTGCGATGAGAAATCTGATGATGAAAATGAAAAAATGAAGAAAAAGAATTTATTTTTGAAGTTAAAAGAAAAGTTTCAAGAAACTGTTCCACAATCTACTGAAAAGGGAGAATGCTCTAAGCAAAAACCTTTGAAGAAGAAAGTGGAACAAAAACAAAACGAGAAAATTTTGAAAAATGTTCAAAAAGAAAATAAAAGTTCATCAGATCAATCATCCAATCGCAATAAAAATTTACAAAAAATAAAAATTCAAAATTCAAAAATTGTTGGTAATGAGTGGTGCAGGTCGGACCACAGTGCTCAAAAGCCAAATCCAGCAAACAAGAGGAGAAATGTTTATCACCAAGCCAAATAGTGCTATGATCTGAATGTTTGGACTGAAAATGGTGATTGGTACGATAACAGAGTGTGTTACAGATGCGGCTATCAAGGACACATTGCTGTTAACTGCTAGAGTTGGAAGTTTGAGTTAAGGAGATGCTTTAACTGCAACATCATTGGCCATATTGCTAGAGATTGCTCAATGAGATCAATGAGAAGATCGAGGACTGAATCTCAGAAGCAGGTGAAGAAACCAGTCAATGTCAAGCCCAAAGAACAGAAGGTTCAAGAACCTAAAGTTCAAGAAAAGAAAGTGAAGCTTTCTCAGGGACAAAAAGACAAACTGAGGAAGAAGGCCAGAGAGTATCTGGAGAAGATTTTGTCCTCGGATACAACTGGTAAAACAGATAAAAGTTCTGATAAATCGTCCTGCTCTCCAAAGAATGACAAGTCAAACAAGATGAATTCATCAGATACAAATATGAGGACGAAAGAGGGAAAGAAGAAAAAGAAAGTTATTGGCGATGAATCTGTTTCTGTGGAAACAAAGGAGCCACATGTCGGCGATGAATCTGGCTCATCAAAGTCAGACAAGCCACATTCAGGCGATGAATCTGGTGTGGTAAAGCCAGAAGAGCCATGTGTTGAGATAAAAAATGAGAATTCTGGTTTAACAATGGATGATGCAAATTTTCCACCATTGTTGAACAAGAATTCAAAATCACCCAAGGACCGTCAGGCTTGGGTGAATCTGTTTAAATGAAAACCTGACTTGCCGGAGTTCCCGGGTTGGTAAGAGTGGAGCAGGAATCGGCACATTTCTTGAGAAATTCACGAAAGTGATATTTCGACGTACATGTGGTAAATCAGGGACATTAAGTTGTACTTGATTTTCTACAAGTAGTATTGTTGTTTAAATCGGAAATGTTAAATCTTTACATGTGGTTAAAGAAAACAAGGTGATGAAAGATCCCCATGATTGAGAAATGACTCACAAAACTTATTTTCTGGAAAAACCATTTTGATTAAAACAAACTTAAGTGTTTTGAAATCATCATGGGAAAATGTTTTGTTGTCAGGGGGAGTTCTGATTGTTCAAGCCAAATGAATGGAGAATTGAAGTAATTCTCATCATGTTGTCATTTACTTTATACAGTTCATTTTCAAATTTTCCCAGAAAATTAAAATTGAGATATATTTTGATTTTAGGGGGGAGTAAAATTTTTTAAAAAAATTAGAAAATTTGAAAATGTCAAAAACATTGAAAAATTCAAAATGAGTTTTGCTGAAACAAGAGGAAATGATAGTAGATCAGTTGGACTGTCACAGCATGCTAAAGAAATGGAAAGATATAATGTGCTAAACGATCTCACTAAAGATGTGACGGTAGGCTCAGCTAGACTAGTAGATTTGCGAGAACGATACAAACTTAAACGAAAAAGCCTAGTTCTAGTGGGAAACATGGTCGAAAGCATAGTACTTAGTTTTGTCCTTCTTGATTGTGTGCCTACTCAGTAATCGCTGATTGTCGAAAGACATAAAACTGGTTAAAATTGTGAACTTTCACAACTTTACTGAAAAGTCGCTGTGATTGTGCATTTCATTTTGCAAAGATTTAAACTTGTTTTATTTCTTTATTTTGTTTAAGCATCGGACATCCTCTGCGTATACGTGAGTATCGACCTGGATGTTGTTGCCTAAACGTTCTGCTTTATTTTCTTTGGTGTTTCGTTTAAGCTTTGGACCTCCTCTGCGTACACGGAAGTATCGACCTGGTGGTTAAAGCCTAAACAACTTCAACTTGTTTTATTTTTCTTATTTTGTTTAAACATTGGACTTTCTCTGCGTATACGGAAGTATCGACCTGATTGTTAATGTTTAATCATTCTGCTTTGTTTTCGCACAAATCACAGTTGATAAAAGTTTAAAGGCATTATTTGAGTCAGTGTATTGCATGATGAGGGGATATGCTGAGATCGTGGGGTCCATAAGAATTTAGTGCTATCTAAATATACCTTAACGTATCGGTAAGCATTTCGAAAGTTTTTAGATTAAGTTTAAGTGGATAACAATATCGTCAATCTATGTGAATCGTTTAGAGCTGAAAATGTTTAAAGCTTAACGGTGCTAGTGATTGGTCACATAAACTGATATGATCCTCTTACACAAGCTCATAAAAATATTGTATGTAAATATTTCTTTTCTGCATTCCTTTGTTATAAAAATCCAAAAAGATTTTCAGAGTGTTTTAGCATAAATTTGGAAAAATTCAAAAAGATTTTCGACAACTGATGTTGGAGAGCTGATATTCAAAATTTCAAGTGTTGAACATGATGAACTGGTTTGAGAGTGGGTGTACTGAATTGAAAAATTTTGATTTAAGAAAGAAATTGAGTTTAGTTAATCAGGGTCATTAATTTGAACTTGATGTAACTATTTCCAGTAAGTTTTTCTTATTGTTTTAAGTAAAAACTTATGTTTTTGATGAGAAAATGTGTGCATGATATAAACTGAACTGAATTAAAGCCAGGATGTGATCTCAAGGTGATAACTAATTCCAGATGGCGATCCCAGCATGATGAAAGGGGGAGTTTGACGAGGTTAGAGCCAAAGAGAAGATCCTGGTACATGCTATGAAAGAAAAGAGATCGATCAAGATTGAAGAGTCATTATAATGAAGACTCTCACTGAAGATTCCGTCAACATTCAAGGGGGAGTCTGTTAGTGCAGTTGTCTGTCGACTTCATCTTAGTTCGAGTCTCAGATTGTGAAAGAGCCTGAAGACTGAGTTCAGTTTTGTTGCGGTTCGGAACAAGAATGATGTCATCATTCTTGATGATGACATCATCCAAGTGATATCATCTTGCATCATTATTATAACTCACGTGAAGATAACATGCACAAATGAAATCAGTTTACATGTTCGCTAGAAAACAAAATAGTTGTTAATGAGTTATATGCTGATTTCGCTCCTAGGGTCGTGTAAAGGTGATTTCGCCCGAAATCTCAAGTGGTGATTCCGCTCTTGTGTTTCTGTGTCACTTGGGGCAAAATCAACAGGCCTATATATAGGTATCTTTAGAGCGAAATCAGGGGTGAAGTTCTTGTATTCCATGCCGAAGCTTTGCCGGTGTGAAGATCGATTGTAAACAACGTTTATTCAATACAATCAGTGAAATTAGTGAAGATTAAGCTGTTACTAAGTCTATTTCTTGTTTTCCGCACCTGAAATAGATCAAAACTCCTCTGAAAGACTCATTCGGGTCAGATCACGATCCTACACATATAACACTATTCAGCAAGTATATAACACCATTCAGCAAGTATATAACACCATTCAGTAAGTAAATAACACCATTCAGTAAGTATATAACACCATTCATGGACTATTGAACTCAATGTAACCTATTTAAGCATTGTGATTTGATCAAAACGTAAAGTAAATCAAATTTATATCGTACAATCATAACGTGTTATATGTGACCCGAGTTATATATAGAAAATGTAACTGGTATAATAGAAAAGCTGACATGTATAATAAGAAGAGATTAATTACAGCTTTTAAAAAAGAAACCACAATTTGACTCTACTTGGATTGAAACAAAATTTACAAAACATTCATAAAATAATCACGAAAACATATTATATTTGACCTGACTAGTTTCCCAAAGAAAATTATTTCAAAACATACACCAACTCGAATTATACCGAAACGTACATAAAAATATGCACGTAAAAATGGTTTTTTAAACTAAAACGTATTATATATAACCTGAATCGTTTCCAGGAAAAGTTTACGTCGAAATGTAGAGCAAATCGAATTTATACCGACACGTACATAAAAATATACACGTTAAAAAAAATTAGTTTTTCTTAAGTAAATGAGATATAGCGGTAAACTCGAAACAAATTATTTGTAAAAAAAACTTAATTGGCTAAATACGTTCGTAAAATCTTGCCAAGTAGCACTAATGTCACACCACTGTCAGCGGCCACCAACATCAGAAGAGCTCGTAAAAATAAATTAATCAAAAAGTAAAAAATAACACTGAACGAAAAACAGACGTAAAATCATTGAATCACGCACGCCCGTTGCGGCGTATTAATCCGAAAAAAATAGACATAAACGTTAAACGTATAAAAAAGAATAACTAAGTCGTTGTAAGACCCTCCCGTTGCGACGAACTGGTCAAACGGAGAAAAATAAACACGTTGTGACTGACATGTAAAATGGGAAAAACAAGGTGAAAACGGTTGAACTCTACACGCATGTTGCGGTGTGTTGACTCGCAAAATTTAGAAAGATACGTAAAACGAAAAACTTGCGAAAGATGAAAAATATAGAGGGACAAAAATTGAAAATAAAAAAGTGTTGGGGTTAAAGTGTAAAAAATGAAAAGCTTTGATTAAAAGTAAAAAAAGTCAAAGGAGTTAAAATGGAAAAGATAAAGTGAAAACTACAATTCTTTTTAAAAAACTTAAAAAGCATATGTTACAGCAGGGTAAGGTTATTGTAAAAAAGGTTAAAAGTGTGAGAAATGTGAGAAATATTGTGGAGATGACATATGTCCTAAATCTAAATTAATTCAAATGGGTAAAAAAATAATTTTATCATTAATTCAATTAATTAAAAACTTCTCATAACCGCCACCTTAATTATAGGAACTAGATTTTTTTTAAAAGATCTCTATAAACACCATTCAGCAAGTATATAACACCATTCAGTAAGCATATAACACTATTCAGCAAGTATATAACACCATTCATAAAACCATTCAACAAGTATATAACTCAATTCAGTAAGTAAATAACACCATTCAGTAAGTATATAACACCATTCATGGACTAAACATCTGATCGAAACATATTTTTTTTCTCTATATAAGTATAGCAATATGGTACTCATATTAAAGATAAAAAAACGCTCGTTATTATGGAGTAATTTTTTTTTAAAAGTTACGTATAAAAAGTTATTGACGTTTAAAAAAGACGGGAGAAGTTACATGTGCATTAATGTTAGTTTCTTAATTTAAAAATGTTAAATTTACCTATATACACTTAATCTAGAAAATTAATATGTTTAATAGTAAACATTATTTACAATTTTGACATTATGATCTCAACGAATAGATCAAAAATCTACCTGTTACACAAAAAACCTCTACCTGTTACAACATAAAACAAGAAAATATTGTTAATTTATACTTTGTAAATTTGTAGGCCAAACATGAAAGTTATTGGAATCTTCTTTTTTATCAAAAGGATTTTCATATAATAAATCTTATATCTTTTTTAGGTTTTTAAATTTATCTTACAAAACCATCAGTCATTAAAAAAAATATATATTACTCCGTATGTGCTTAATTTGAATTCTATAGCAGAAGAGAAGTATAATAAATGTTAATCCGTCGCACATAAATTCGTTAGTGTGAGTGAACATCCATAAACCAAATGTTATCTTTTTTTTTATCGTTCTGTTTTTCTGATAGTGCGTAATCATTTAGCTAAAATAAAATTGTAGCCCCACCCTAAAAAGAAAGCTAGTAGGTAACAACAATAGTGATCATAACTTTATTAATAAAACATTGATTTATTATATATAAACTAGTTTTTTTTACTGTTGCCGCGTTGCGGCGAACGTCTTTTGTTGTTTAGGGGCTGTTTGTTTACATCTTAATGAGGCTTTTAATGGTTCAGACTACTTACCGGTTTAGTACTTAATGGTTCAGACTGTTTGTTTCACGAGCAGATGTCTGAATGGTTCAGACATTTGCCTCTGAATGGTTAAACATTATACAGAGTCTGAATGGTTAAGACCTCTAATCTGAATTTGTCAGACATTTGTCTCTAAATGGTTAAGCATTATACAAGCTCTTAATGGTTCAGACCTCTTACTAGTTCAACACTTAATGGTTCAGACCTCTTATTGGTTCAGCACTTAACCATTCAGATGTTGCCAAACAGCCCCTTAGTCTATGTTTACATGTGTCTCGAAATCACTACGAGCGTATTGCGCACGGAACAGCTGACAAGAATAAAAAGAAAATATAGAAAAAAACACTAGCAGATAACCAAAAGAAAATCAACCAAAAAAGTTGCATGGTAATGATGTTGTTCGTATGAAACCTGTGGTCAGTGTTGTAAAAATCGGAATTAATCGGCGCCTAGGCGCTAGTCGGCCGTTAACTGATTAATTTTGAGCTAGTTGGACCATTAGTCGGTAGTCGGTCAAGTCGGTCCTAGTCGGTCCAAGGCGGACCTAGTCGGTCCAAGGCGGACCAAATCGGCCCAAGTCGGCCCACTCTTTTTTAGTTTAAATCTGGCCCAAACAAATGTTTTTAACCATTAAATACATGGACCAACTTGTTTAGTTCCAACCTGGCCCAAAAAAACATGTTTTTAACCCATTAAAACATATTCCATGAGACAATGACTGATATGTTAATGTTTAAATACTTAAATTGCTATGTTTTAAACTTCATTGTTTAAATTTTGAACTAGTATTAAGTATTATATTGATATTAACGTGTGTATTGAATGTTTAAATACTTGATTAGCTATGTTTTAAACTTAGTTGTTTGAATTTTGAACTATTTTTAAGTATTATATTGATATTAATGTATGTGTATATATATAAATTTAAAAATTATATATATAAATTCCGATCCGATTAATCCTGATTAATCCCGATTAATCCCTAGTCGGTACTCCACCGCCCGACTGGCGCCTAGCGATCTCTACAACACTGCCTGTGGTCAGAGATGAGCAAATGGTACTGGCTACCGGTACCGAATTTCCTGAACCGAAAGATCTTAAGTACCAATTCGATACGACTTTTGGCGTTCTTGGTACCGATTCGCTACCTGTTTTTACCTTCATATACCGGTACCGTAACTGGTATTTTCAGTACCATTCCGATTCGGTATTGGTTGCCATCGAGCGCATCCCTACCCCTGAAACTAAAAACAGAAATCATTAAAAGTTGAAGAAAATCAACAAAAAAGTTGTACGATACCGTTGTTATATGTACGGTACCCGTGATCAGGGATGAGCAAATGGTATCGAGTAGCAGTACCGAATTTCTCAAACTAAAAGATTTTCAAAATCAATTTGATACCGACTTTCGGCGTTTTCTATACCAGGCTGATGCCGGTTTTTACCCTCATGTATCGATAACCGTACCGGTATTTTCGATACCAATATCGGTTGACACAAGCTTATCCAACTTAAAAAGTAAAGAAAATAATAAAAGTATTTAAAAACTATATATATTATTATAATATTTAAAACACTATTCATTAAAAGATTTTCAAACTCAATTCGGTACCGATTTTTAACGTTTTTTTTATTAGGCTGGTGCCGATTTTTACCTTAATGTACCGATAATAAACCGGAACGTATCGGTATTTTCGATATCAGTATTGGTTGACACCAAACTTATCCAATTTAGAAAGTAAAGAAAATAATAATTGTTAATATTATTATATTAATATGTTATTATAATATATTAAAACAACTGTTCATTTCATTTCTTTTATTAATATATAGTAATATATAGTAATAATGTAATGTAATGTTTTTATTTAAATTTATGAATTTTAATATTTGGTTTTTTTAAATTAAAATATTAAATGAAATAAAGCTCGAAACAAGCCGAGGCTTATCGAGCCCGAGCAGGGGCGGACCTAGGTTATGCCCAAGGTGGGCGGGCGCACCCCATGAAAAAAAAATTTAGTGTATATTTTAGGCAAAAAACCCGACCGCAACCCTTGAAAATATGTTTGAGTCACTCATCCGCACCCCAGCAAATAATTTCTGGGTCCGCCACTAAGCCCGAGCCGAGCCGAGCTTAAGCCTAAAATAAAGCTCATTTGTTTATCGATCCCGAGCTCGAGCCTCGCATGTGAAGCTCGTTAGGCTCGTCGAGCCTTATCAAAGCCATAGTGTAAACGAGCCGAGTCGTGCCGAGCTTTTTTAAACTTGTTTAAAAGCCGACCTCAAACCTAAAAATAAGCTTATTTAGTAAAGGAGCCCGAGCTTCATTTATCGAGTTCGCGAACCTAAAAAGTCTATTATTTATATTTAATATATTAATTAATCTCTTATAATAAAAGACTCCAAATAGTGTCACATGGCATTCTCTCCTTCAACCTCATAAATTTTATTTTTATTTGTTTAATAAATTTCTTTTAATATTAATATTAGAATATAACCAATATATAGATATCACTTATTTTTATCATTATCTTTATATAAAATTAATAAATAACTTCAGTTTTGCAATTTAGACCCTTTGTTTTTTTACTTTTAACCAAAGTTTTTAATCTTTTGCAATTTAATTCCAACTCTTTTTTATTTTTAATTTTGGTCCACCATACTTTTCATCTTTCCCATATTTTTCGTTTTATTCTAAATTTTTTGAGTTAACATACCACAACGTGCGTGTGGGGTTCAACATTTTTTCGTATATTTTTTTACTGTTTGACTGGCCCCACATCTATTTTTCTACGTTTGACAAGTTCGTCCAACACGCGGGTCCTGGGCTTAGTTATTTTTTTCTATGTTTTACGTTTTGGTTTATTTCTCAGCAACGAGCGTGCCTGATTCAAAGATTTTACGTCTGCTTTTCACTCGGCGTTATTTTTCCCGTTTTTTATCTATTTTGTTTTTATGAGCTTTTCAAGTGTTGGTGGTCGCTGACAATGGTATAGTATTGTTACTATTTAACACAGTTTTATGACAACCGTTGCAACGCAGGGGCTTAATACTAGTAGATAATAAACGAGCCGAGCTTTGAAAACAAAGCTCGAATCGAGTCGAGTTTGAGCCTGAGCTCTCATAAGTTAATCGAGCTCGGATTCGGCTCGGCTCGTTTAGTGTAGTCGGAAGTTGTAAAAGAAACTTACAGCCTGAAAAGCAGTAAGGTACAAGTGTGTAGTCGGTGATTTATTGACTTTTCTTTTGTCGTTGCCGACACAACAGGGGCTCGCCCCTTCTTTCCTCAAAGTTCCAATATTGGATTCCAAACAACCAGAAACTCAACTTTTTTATAACTATTTTTTTATCGGTAAATCATTGAATTTTATTTAATATAATTCATAGTACTTTGTTTATAATTGTGTTTTGGTATTTTTATTAAAAAGAAGAAGAAGATGTTGGGTTAATCTTAATGTTACGGGTCGTGTACGGGTCAAGTCGGTTACCGGTTTTGTTTAAATGTGTCACCGAATAGAAAACGGGTTATGGGTCGGCATGTTATCGGGTTACGGGTGATTGGTACAGTTCATCAATTGATAAAATGACTTGGTCTCGGTTGACCGGGAAAGTAGGAGCTGAACATGGAGTTTGTGAAACACGTTTGAAAGGTGAACGTTGCAAGTTTGTTGCATATTTTAGGAAGATGTGGACTGAGTTTTTCGCATGTGCTTATTTAATTTATTATAAATAGGAGTATTAGTTCTTTTGTAATGTACCCCTTTTTCATTAATACAGAAAGTTTTCTCATATCTTCTTTTACATACTTATATACGTGAGTTGTGAGTTTGCGATTGGGGCCTGATTTCCAACAGAAGAAATACAGTAATTGCTTTAATCAAACACTTTTGTCGATGCATGAGCTGCTAGGAGGCTCTCATAATCGGAAAAAAATCACCCAAGCCTTAGTTTATTTGGTGATGTGGAGTGTTTGGCGGAGCAGAAACGAGGTAGTGTTCGGTTCCAAGGCTCCTCCTTGTCAAAGTAGTGGATGAGGTGAAGGCGCTGGGTTTCCTATGGATCAGTGGCAGAACTAGCCCAAAAAGTTAGGGGTATCCTAATTTTTTTTAGGATCATGGGTATCCTTTATATAACAGAAACGGAGTTAAGGGGTATTTTTACACTACGGAAATGGAGTTAAGGGGTATTTTTACACTACGGAGACAGGGTTGAGGGGTAGCCCGTGCTACACCTATTAACACTCTAAGGGCATGTTTGGCTAAGTTTTTTAAAACAACTTATTGACTTATTGGTTTTTTTGAAAAGTCATAACTCATAAGCTCTAGATGATGTTTGGCAATGAGCTTGTATGTGAGAGGAAAAATTAGTTTTCCAAAAAGTCACTCCATCCTAACTTTTCCAAAAAGCCAATAAGTCAATAAGTTGTTTCAAAAGGCTTAGCCAAACATGCCCTAAGTCCGCCACTGCTATGGATCAAAAACCGGGCTAGAAGAATCAGACTCTCACCTGCGACCAGTGGAGTAGTTTTAATGTTTAATTTTGTTTTGTAGTTTTTTTCGGCTTGTTTTATGTTTCTTTTTGGGTTTTGTAGGCTTCTAGCGCGTATTGTACTTTTACCATCCCCTTACTGGTTAGCGGGTTTTAATGAAAGTTTTGTTGGTCGTTCAAAAAAAATTCACTATTAATGTTTTTGTGACTGGATGTTTCTTATTTTTTGAGTGGGTTCTCGAAACTTTATCCGTAATCCCACCCTCCGTTAGTTTATCCATAATTAATTGCATTTGTGACTGGATATACAAGTTACGATGTCAACTCTTGAAATATGTTTTAGTGAAGCCTGTAATCTTCCATTTATTAAACCACGTTAGTGATGATTTTATTAACAAACTTTCACTTGTTAGCTAGAAAGAGAATTAGGTCCTAGTGATCATCTTGCAACTAGCCCATTAGTGGCGAAGCTTGGAAAAAAAGTTCGGGGGGTCGGAAGGTAACAGACCTAAAAAAAAATTTCTATCGCGTAGTTTCGAGATGTATGTTCGTGTCGGACGTCGGTGATTCGATTCGGGTCAGGTCGAGTCGGGTCAAACATTAATATCAAATAAAAAACGTTCTCAAACATTAAAAAAGAAGTTATCATTTTATTCTTCCCCATAGCAAAATCTAATAACAAAACAAGTTAACAAATCACCCTAAATTTCAAACTCTAATTTCTAGCTAAATCAAAAAAATTACAATAAGATTAAACAAATAAAGTTAGACATAGTTACAGAAAGATTCAACAAGTTTAGAGCAAAAATTCAGACCAATTTCACCACTAATTTCAACCTAAATCACATAAATTGTAGCTCTAAATTAAACCTAAAGATAAAAGACACATACATTTAACCTTATGAACATTGAAGAAGTTGAACAACAGTACAAGACCACAACAACGAGCAACGTTTTGGCTTCTGTTCTCAAACAAGAAGCTGAAGTCGAACCGTTCTGGAACCTGCGTTTCCCCCCCCCCCCCTTCTGTAGTTCTGGCTTGTGAATTCTGTTCTTCTGGTCGACGTCCAAAAGTAAACGAATTTGGTTTTTTTTTAATAAGGTGGGCTTTAAAGTTGGGCTATATAATGATTTGATTTTGGTTATATAATATACATTCTAGTATTCTACCAAATATAATGATTTAGGCTATAATATTTGGGCTAATTAAATATTTTATTTGGGCTATATAAATAAAAAAATTTAAAACCGAGGGGTCAAAAACGTATATAACTAAATTTTTTTAAAGTTAATTCCCATTTTAGTCCCTGAGGTTTGTCCAAATTTGTCATTTTAGTACAAATAGTTTTTTCGCCTCTGGGTCCCTGACTTTTCCCTTTTACTGCCATTTTGATCACATACCCTAACTCCATCCAAGAACCCCATTTTTAACCAGGGGTATTTTGAGGATTTTCATTTTAAATCTTTTCAATTTGCCATTTTTATCTAATTCTAGAAAATCAAAAAAAAATTTAAAAAAATTCTAAAAAATAAAAAAATCTAAAAAATAAAAAATTCTAAAAAATAAAAAATCTAAAAAATAAAAAAATTGTAAAAATCGAAAAAAATTATAAAAATAAAAAAAATTCTAAAAAATCTAAAAAAATAAAAAAAATTAAATAAAAAAAATTTTAAAAATAAAAAAAATTCTAAAAATCAAAAAAATTCTAAAAAATCATTAAAATTCTAAAAAAAATAAAAATAAATCTAAAAAAAATCTGCAATGATTCTGCAACCGAAATTGTTTTTAACAAATACTGCAACAATTTGTGTAACGTATCGATTCAGCAGCGAGTTAATCTGTCACGGATGGCTTTGTTTCGACGAACAGACTATGATGCTGCAATGAATAGCATAGACAAACCAAATACCAATCTGATATGAATTTTAGTGCAAATCCAATTATGAATGTTGATGAACATATTTTTTTCAACAAACATAACTGATTCTGCGCTAATTAAAGTCTGCAAATGAACCAATGCTCGATTCTGCGGATAAATCTATCTGAGGACAAATTTCAATTTGTTTCAGCGTACGAACCGGATTACAGCAAATGAAGTAAAAACTAGCGGATGTCGTTGTTATATAGATTCTGCAAATAGACGTCAAATCTGATTCGTGATTAACAGTTTTTAATTATGCGCAGATTCACAACAAACGAACACTGTTTCAGCGATGTAGATTCTGTAAGTATTCTTTAATTCTGCAGTGCAAACCAACTTCAGCAAATGAATCGACTTCAGCGAACGGACTCGAATTAATTCTTCGAATGGAGTCGTTTCTGAGTTTATCGAATGGACTGATAACAACCTGCTGATTCAGATATGCGGATAATTTTCAAATCTTGGTTCGCAACCGAATAGATAAAACTTGAAAATATATTCGTATGGACGAGGAATATATATGGTCATTTTTTGAATTTGAAACTTTAAAATATGTTTGTTTGAGTTTTTAGATTTTTTTATTTTTTTAGAATTTTTTTGATTTTTTATAATTTTTTTGATTTTTTGATTTTTTTGATTTTTTAGATTTTTTAGATTTTTTTAGAATTTTTATGATTTTTTTATTTTTAACTTTTTTTATTTTTATGATTTTTTTATTTTTATAATTTTTTGGATTTTTTAGAATTTTTTTTATTTTTAGAATTTTTTGGTTTTTATGTTTTTTTTTATTTTTTAGAATTCTTTTGATTTATTAGAATTTGATCAAACTGGCAATTGTAAAGATTTAAAATGAAAACCCCCAAAATACCCTGGTTAAAAATGGGGTTTTTGGATGGAGTTAGGGTATGTGATTAAAATGGCAACAAAAGGGAAAAGTCAGCGACCCAGAGGCGAAAAAAAATTATTTGGACTAAAATGGCAAATTTCGACAAACATCAGGGACTAAAATGGCAATTTACTCTTTTTCTTTATAAAACTGAGGGGTCGAAAACGTATAACCTACAAAATCCTATACGAAACGCACATATATAACACTACTGACCGAAAAGTTCGGGGGGTCGGGCTCCCCTCCCCGCCCCTTAAATCCTGCGCCCCTGTAGCCCATAGCATTATAGCCTAGTGACAGTTTTTTTTTTGACCGGGCGCTTCATCATATGATCAACTAATGGCTTATGCAAATGTAATACCATCGGGTCCCGTAGCTTTTTCACTCCCACAATCCCAAACTGCTTGCGGATCTCTTCTAATCTGAACAATTGTATCAGATTCTTGGCTTTCTCTTCATTCAGTTTTGTGAAACCGGTGACAACTTTGGTCTTGATTTCACTGGCTCCAAAAACTTTCTTTCGAACGTCTTCCTAACTCTTCCTTTATCTTATCCGGGTCCACTTCCGATCTGCCTTCAATTCACAACCCGCTAATTTTATTTCTTCCTATACGACTGTTTATAACGACATGAAAGTATGCCAAGTTTTCGTCACTGTATCCCACCCACACTAACCTCGCTTTTATGATAAGTCGTTTTTTAAATATGAAAACTCATATAACTTTTTTTACATTAACACTTATGATAAGCCGTTTTTAAAATATGAAAACTCATATAACTTTTTTTACATTAACACTATATATTTCTTAGTTATATAGTTTATTAACTCAACTGACCTGCTTAAATACGTGAAAACTCTTTAAATCAAATCGATAGATATCCGATTATTAAATAATACAATACCATTAAAAAAAGATACCTAAATTCATTACTATATATGTCAATAAATAATTTAAACATTCATATGGTGAGGAAATGTAATTGCACTATTGAGTTTAAACATCACATGTTCGTTGGGTCATGATATTATTAATGAAATGCCGTACGGAACATTTTTCATCTTCCATATTTGTTTTGGATTTTGGTTGAAAACGAGTTGACGTTAACCTATGCGTTGCGGCGGGACGTTGATTATATATACCTTTACTTTTTCTATATGAGATGCAAGAATGTGCCGAGATCTAACCGGTTATGTGATACAAAATCATTGAAAAACACTTCGCAATTCGTACAATTGAAAAAACAATTTAAATTCAATTTTTCTCAATTGGAATTCGAACCTAAGGATATGATGTTTTTCAAAGTTTAATCAATTATATATCAAATTCAATCCTTTTATATAAAACTCCAAGAATTCAGACTAAATGTTCAAAACACAAAAATAGTGCTTAATGATCGGAACCGTGACTTTTGAATTCAAAACTTCAAAACTTCATCCTCTTCTTAATTCAAAACTTGTTGAAAAGGAAATTTTTGCAAACAACAATTGTTCTCAATGTTTAATCAAGTTTATTCAAATTCAATACTTATATAAAACTCCAAGAATTCAAACTAAATGATCAAAAACACAAATAACGTTTTGATTAAACTATTTAGCATGAAAAGTTAACCGGGATTACGATTGAAAAGAATTTAAAAGTAATGATAATCATGGTATCAACATATAATTTAAGCATTTGAATCGAAAGCTTTAACCTAATTGTAATTCAAGAAGGAAACAACTATAAAATTGCAGAAAACAACATTTATTTTTGTCTCAAACTACACTTTATACCTTTTACTATGAAATCGACAAAAAAACAACCTTTATGATCATGTTTTATTACACCTTAAAACCTTTTGCACTAACCACGTCAAAAAATTCAGTTAAATGAACTCATATACCTTGCACATAAGGACATTTAAGTCTTTTACTTTTAAATTAAAACAATATTTTTTTACTAATAAAAACTCACCTGCATCCCACCCTCACCTAACCTTCTCTCTCCCTTTAACATAAAAAGAAATATAATTAAGAGGGGCCCACCACCCACTTCTTCATCACTCGAACCTGCATAAAAACTTCACCACCACCATGTTCGGAAACCACCGCCGCCACCACTATCGAAATTAAATGATTCCTTCATTCAAAATAATAGTCAACAAATGACTACTAAAATGAATATTATATTCAAGAAATTGGATTTTTAAATTCAATATATCGACAATTTTAGTAAAAACTTCACCACCATGTTCGGAAACCACCGCCGCCACCACTGCATCCCCACCCTCACCCACCACCGTTGTAAACCATACAATCTGGCCACCCTCTGTTGTCTCTCTCTACTCTTTCTCCTCCCAGACCACCAAAGAATTGATCATGTCTACAGCTCAACCTACAACACCACAGAGATAGGATAGTCCACCAAGATCGTTGCTCTTCTAGTCGGCTCGGGACTGAATTGTCAAAGCTATCAGTTCAATAGTCGATTTAGTTTTCAAGACACTAAAAGCAATATGCGCTATGTACATTTAACCTAAAGATAAGTGGTGTGAACCTACAAACCTAAACTTATATTTATTCCCTCATAAAGATCAACAAAAAAGTAGAGACTCAAAAACTATACTTTAGTTATATCCTATATGATGATATATATAATTGACTGGAGACATAGTTACGTGCCCATTTATTGTACCTATATCCAGTCAAGACTACTCACCCTCGTGTCCCACCTACTAAATTCACCTGTGGGGTGTGGGGCGGCGGTTTGGGTTCAACGCCGGCTACTCCACCCCGGGCAAGCTTTGGGCATGATGTCGCCCCTTTGGAGTGGGGGGGAGGGGCTGGGTGACATGGCTTGGTTTGGTTGGCTAGTTTGATCTAGCCGTTGGGGGTAGCCGTTGCCAAACAAAAAAAAATCCACATGTGCACATGACTTGCCACGCCACACCACACCCCTAATTTTTTAGTATTACCTTGTGGATCCAACACTCGCCACGTGTCGAGCAATACACCCAACCCAAACCCCTGCACATCCCATAGTCTAAATTAAATTCATACACACACGGGAATATATAAGGGAAACCAGTCAACCATCTAGTCATAAACTAAACTATTGCTACAACAAAATGAATAAAAATAAACTAGTCGTGGGAAATAAATATTTCCTCACATATCGGCATGGGAAGTTGTTCGCAAACATTCAAAGTAGCATCTCGTCCCCCCCCCCCCCCAAAAAAAAAAAAAGAACATCAGATTGTGTACACCACGTCGCAATTGGAGAACCAATTTTCCAGTGTGGACAGCATGGTTGTAAAAATCCCGACTAGTCTCCGATTAGTCGTCAATTAATCTCTAATCGGAAGTTCACCGATTAATGGCCGATTAATCACTAGGCGGTCAATGGCGGTCTTATTCTTGCCAAATTTTGGCTAGATGTTGGTCAAATTATCAGAGAACTCAATAAACATGAAGGATACGAATTTTATTAACCAAAAAACTCTTCAAGATACAGGGGATTCAATCATCAACCGATTGAGTAACAGAATGAATAGACAAAAATAAAGCAACAGAACAAGAACGGCACACAACCACTGATATCTCGCGCAGAACTTGCGAGTAACAGATGAAGAGCGATATATTGATAAAGGGGACAATGATTGTCTGATGCCTAAACCAAGAGCACAACAGCTGATTATAAAGCACACGAAACCCTATTGGGCCTTCACCGACACAGCCCACAGCAGCCAAGGGAAAGAGGAAACCAGCCCAACCTTGAAACAAAGAAAAACAGTTAAAGTAAAAAGTAAAAATAATAAAAGGAAGAGTATTAAAACTGAAGTGTTAATATCTTTAACACCCCCCCCCCCCCCCAGTTTTAATACTAAATAGATTAGAGAGCGCCAAACACTTACACCTTTTGAGATGATCCGCTGGTTGTAATACTTTTGTAAAAAGATCCGCATATTGATTTGAAGAGGAGGCGCCAATCGTTTTAACCATTCCAGAGGCAATTTTTTTCACGAAGGAAGAACAAGTCAATTTCAAAGTGTTTGGTTATGTCATGAAAGATAGGGTTTGCCGCTATGGACAACGCAACAGTGTTATCACATCTTAACTCAATCAGCAACATGACTTTAACCTGTAACTCTTGTAAGATGTTAACCAGCCACATTATCTCACATAAGGCAGCACACATAGATCTGTATTCTGCTTCAGCAGAAGATCTAGATACTGATCGGAGTGTCGCGCTCCGGTCAAAGATAATATTTATTTACCCAAATTACCCTTAACAAATAGCTAGTGGTAGTAAGGGGTCGAACCACGAAGAGTATGTGGTTTGCGAATGGACTTTGAATGAATTGTAAAAGATGTCACACTTATGAAGCTTGCAATGATATATTTTTGTATTTTTGTTTAAATGAGAGATGTGAATTAAAATTACTAAGTGATTGAATGGATTAACTACTAGTGATTAACAAATTGCAAGAATTAAAATTGATTGATTGAACAATGATAAGAAAACAAGGTTCACTCCCGGTTCGGTAATTGAAATCCTAGGGTTTCTACACGTTTTAGGTTTGAATCAATTGCAAAGATGATTAACGGATTTAGTGTCGCGAGGCTTAGGTGCCAAAAGCTATCAACGTTATAAATAACGGACCACAATGCACTTTGTTACCAAGAACATGTAAACTCTAACCTAGACAAGGCATAATTGCACATAAACATTTCATAAAGTCAAATTTAATCTTCACTCGACAATTTATGAATTCAATACAAATGCAAGACAATTGTCATAAGCTTCAAAATCAAATAGCAAATTGTCACAAACTCAAACCAAGAACAATGTTGAAACCCTAGACTTACAAAAACCTACACCGGGGTGAAACCTCCAAGAATTTAGCCGCTCATGGTGAAAATGGCACGATCAACGGATGATGGAAGCTTGAATTGAGTCATCTTGGAACTTGTAGAATGGTGAATGATGACGGTTAGGGTTTTGGATGAGTGATGATGGTGAGTGGGTGAGTGGATTGATGGAACTAGGGTTTCGATTCAAGAAGATGATGTTGCTATCGTTCTTGATTCGGGTTGTCGGAATGATGGTAGATGAATGGTAGGTGATAGGTGATTAGTGATGGCTCCAAGTTCAAGTTCAAACTTCAAAAACAAGTGTAACTCCCGTTTCTTGGTCAAAATTGATGTTATAACTCGTCCCCAACTCAAAAATCAAGTTTTTTGCGATATGAGAATGCAGGTGGCGTCGCCGACGGCCATTTAGGGCGTCCCCGACGGCCCCTGGAAGTCTCAGTTTCGCCCGACGGCTTAATTAGCTGTTTACGGAGGTTTCTGGCCGACGGAACAAACCAGAGGCCGTCGCCGACGGCCCTTTTGGGCGTCGCCTACGGTGCCTCTAAATACCATTTTTTGTTTTCTTCATAACTTCTTCGTTATAGCTCCGTTTTACGCACCGTTTTCGCCCACGTACTCGTAATTCAGCCCTCTATCATGCCATATTCCAATATATTCATTTTAAATTCATTAACATCCCCCAAAACACATCCAATCTTCGTGATTAACCCGGTTTTGTTCATTTCACATCCCCGGTTGATCCCGTTCGCTCCCGGTGCTCCGTAAAGCTCCCGATTAGCTCCTTAAACTATTTTAGACCTGTAAAACACAAATCCCATTAAAAGTAGGCTATTCAAGATTAAAAGCTATGTAAAAACATCAACTTAAGCATAAACGATCACCGGTTTTCAACCACGTATCAGATACTACGCTTTGTTTTTTGCTTTTCCAGGAAATCAAAGAGTTTCCCATAAATATGCAGAATCCTGTAACTGACCTTCTGCTATCAATCCACTTAGCCCAATCAGAGTCGGCATAAGCAGATAACTCAAATTTATCACCCTGCTTAAACATTAAACCAGTGCCAGAAGCACCTTTCAAATACCTCAACCACCTGAATGCAATTTGAGAATGGGCCATAGTTGGCTTGTGCATATATTGAGAAAGAAAATGAACAGCATAAGCTATGTCGGGTCTGGTATGAGATAAGTAAATCAGTTTCCCAACCAGCCTTTGATAATCATTAACATTAACAAAATTGTTTTCTTCCTTTTTACACAGATTTGTAATAACATAGTTTGCTTCAATAGGACATGAAACAGGTTTACATCCACTCATACCAAACTCATTCAATAAATCCATACAATACTTTCTTTGAGTCAAACATATTCCTTCTTGAGTTTTAATGACTTCAATTCCAAGAAAGAACTTTAAAAAGCCTAAATCTTTGATTTTAAACTCAGACTGTAATAGATTTTTCACATTGTCAATTTCTTGTTTGCTATTACCAGTTAGAATTATATCATCTACGTAAACTAACATAACAACAAACACATTTTCATCAGATTTATGTACATAGAATAATCACATTTTGACTGATAAAAACCCATTTTCAAGAGAACGTTTACAAGCTTTTCATTCCACATTCGTGGAGCTTGCTTTAGACCATACAAGGATCTATTTAGCTTGCACACTTTATTAAGATGACTGTTATTCAGACCTTCAGGCATAGACATGTAAACTTCCTCTTTTAAATTTCCATAGAGAAACGCATTATTAACGTCAAGTTGATAAAGTGGCCAATCATTTTGAACAAATAAACTAACAATACATCTAATGGTAACCATTTTTACGATAGGAGAGAAAGTTTCATCAAAGTCTATTCCTTCCCTTTGGATGAACCCTTTAGCTACTAACCTAGCTTTGTACCTCTCAACTTCTCCATTTGACTTATATTTAACCCTAAAGATCCATTTGCAGCCTATAGGTTTTCTCCCTTTAGGAAGATCAACAATAGACCAAGTATTATTCTTATGAAGAGCACTGAGCTCTTCATTCATGGCATTCACCCAATTACTATCCTTGATAGCTTCTTGATATGAGCTGGGTTCAAGAATTTTATTGACATTTGACGCAAAACAAATATTATCAGAAGGTAAGTTAGCATAATTAACAACTCCCTCGTAACCGAATTTGACCTTACCTTCTACCACATAATCACCAAATTTCTTAGGAATAGACACAGACCTAGTGGATTTTCTAGTAGTGGTATGAGTACCCTCAGGAATGTTTGATTCTTCATTTCCATTACTAGACTCAACCCTCACAGGATTAGGTTCAGGTTCATACACTCGTTGATTGCCAGCCATGCCATCACCAGAGGGTGGCTGCTGAGTATCAACAGGAGGTGTTGATTCACTTGAACTACTGTGTTGCTGAGTCACGGTAGCTGAATCAGTTTCCACCTTCTCATCATCATCGAGATTTATGTCACTTGAAGAATCATAAAGATAAAAAAAATTGAATTATTTAAAAATTCAGTGTTATCTAGATCAGATTTTGAAAACAGCTTAGTTTTATAGGGAAAAACATTTTCATGAAAGCTGACATCCCTAGAGAACGTAAATTTCTTCTGATCTAGACTCCAAACTTTGTAACCCTTTTTTAAATTTGAATACCCCATAAAAATACATTTTTCAGCTCTTTCATCAAGTTTATCAGGATTATTTAAAACAGTAAAGAAGCATAAGCAACCAAAAATCTTCAAGTGACTGAGAGAAGGTTCAAATCCAAAAAGTAACTCATAAGGCATTTTACCGTTTAACACAGAAGAGGGTGTCCTGTTAATTAAGTACGAAGCAGTGAGAACACATTCAGACCAGAATTTTAAAGGAACACCTGACTGAAACAATAGAGCTTTAGCAACATTGAGTAAGTGTATGTGCTTCCTCTCAACAACACCATTTTGTTGGGGAGTGTAAGCACAAGATGATTGGTGAATGATCCCATGTGACTTAACAAAGTTGGACATTTGAGAATTAACAAATTCAGTTCCGTTGTCACTCCTAAAAACCTTAATATTTACTTCAAATTGAGTTTTCACAAGGTTATAAAAACTTTGAATATTTTCAAAAACTTCAACTTTAGATTTCATCAAATATACCCAAACGGCCCTAGAGTAATCATCCACAACAGTGAGAAAATATTTGAATCCTTCTATGCTTGGGACCTTATAGGGACCCCAAACATCTAAGTGAATTAAGTCACCTACTTTAGAAGTTTTGTGTTCACTTAAAGGAAAAGGGACTCTGTGTTGTTTTGCTTTATGACAAACTTCACAAGGTTCAATATTAGCTTTATCAGATTTAAGATATAAAACGTTTAAGGCTTGATCAGCAGGATGACCAAGTCTTGAGTGCCAGAGCTTTATAGTTTCAGCTTTATTAAAACAGGCAATCACAGAATTGAAAGAATTACCACAGAAATAAAGACCATTAGTTTGTCTACCAGTCACCAGGGTTTTCTTTAAGTACAAATCCTGAATATAACAAGTATCTTCATTAAACACAACCCTAAGTTGATTATCCTCGGCTAATTTATGCACAGAGATTAAGTTGACACAATATTCAGGGACCACAAAGACATCTCTTAAGATAACAGAGTTGGATAATTTGTAGCACCCTATTGTAGTGACTTTGGCATCAGTACCATTAGGGTGTTTGACCATTATGTTATAATCAGAAACATCAACTTTATTAAACATATTTTCACTTGACATGATCATGTGTTGATTAGCACCAGAATCAATAATCCAACTCATATTATTTTGTGACCAAGTTTTACTGTTAAAACAATAAGACCTTTTGTAACAATCTAAAGATGAGATCACATTATGACATTTACCTCCAACATTTGTCTTAGGCCCATCATCAGTCTTTTTCTCATTAAGCAAGCCTAGAAGTTTAGTGAACTGATCTGAAGTAAGAGAGTTCAAAGAATTGCTAACAGATTTGTCACTAACAGAGTGATTGATAGTACTGTTTATAGAAGAATTAGCAGAATTATTAGGCTTGGACCATTGATTATTATTCTGATTAGGTCGTGGTCTAAAATTAGATGGGTAACCATGAAGCTCAAAGCATTTATCCACCACATGACCTATTTTATTGCAGTGAGTGCACTTCAAGTTGGGATTAGAACTTTTGGTAAAACGTTTTTTATTTTCATTGAATTGATTAGTTTAAGCAGCAAACCCAACATTAGGAACCTTAGAGGAACTATTTGAGTCCCTATGTGATTCCTCTCTAGATATTATTTAGAGGAACTATTTGAGTCCCTATGTGATTCCTCTCTAGATATTATAGAAAAAGCAGTTTTGACAGTTGGAAGAGGATCTCTTGTTAAAAGATTTGTTCTAACAGGTTGATAAATGTCATCTAATCCCATCAAGAACTGCATGAGTTTAATTAAATGATTAAATTCATTGAACTTAGTAGAAGCATGACAAGTACAAGCAGGCAGTTGTAGCATAGCGTCAAATTGTTTCCACATAGTATTAATTTTGTGATAATATTCGGAAACACTAGACCCATTTTCATATACAGTTCATCAGAGACATAGTTTAAAATCCAAGTTAAAACAATTGAATTGCACCTATCCCACTGACTAGCTAAAACATCATCTGTAGTTGACCTTTTACAAGATCCATCAATAAACCCTAATTATTTTTAGCCATTAAAGCAAGTTGCATAGTATTTGACCAAACCACATAATTTTCTGTTCCTTTCAACTTGATATTAACCACAGTAAGACCACTAGAATCACTGGCATGCAAATAAAGCGGATCACTAGTGTTTTGGTCAAAAATTACCGAAGCAATTAAGTGATCAAATTAGTTAAGTGAGGTAGTGTGCTAGAAATATGTGTTGAAAATATTTTGATTAAGTTGTTTGTAAAAACAGTTTTCAGGATACGGCTCAGGATATAGAGCTGTATCTATGATCAAACAATGAGCAAAAAATGTAAGGGGTGACACGAGATATACGAGGAAAGCCCTTGATCAATCTAGATCGCCGGCACAAAACCTCGGGAGCTGACAATCGCAGCTGCCTTGTTCTTCTATTACTTCGAATATCAGGATACAGTGCAGGATGTGATGCGGATCAACTAGGTGTTACAAGGTATTTCGAGTACAAGTGTTTGTGTGTAGTGATTGCTAGTAGCTAGAGAAAGAGAGTATAAGTGAAATTGTGTGCCTTAATCTGATCCGATCCATCTATTTATAGTAAAAGAAATTTAACAAACTACCCTATTAAACCGGGATTCAGCGGATATTCCCCATACGAATGTTGTAGACCTGGTCTTTCGGGTTCAACGTCTCTCATATCACTGGTTTGCCCGAGTCTCAAGGAGAAGAGGTCCACTTGACCGTTAGTGATCCACAGCTTCTAACCTGCACGTGGTTAATTTAGTTAATACCAGGATATTACCAATACCCTGATCCGGTATCCTGATCACAAGTAAACAATCAAAAGCAGAATATTAGTCAGGATATATATGCTCAGAAAATGACCCATAACAATTGTCCCCAAATATATCTGTTGGTATACCAATCCAACGGATATATTTCAAAAACCCTGTCTCGCGAATCAAGGCAATTAAATCGAAATGACGGTCAAGATTGCACTATACAACTTCCAACGCGCTTTTCACTCGATGGACATCTACAACGCTCCTATATCTTCTCTCTTTTTGTTTGAGAAGCAGATATCATTGACAGAATCTCCAGGTAATCATTTATCCCTTCCACGTTTTCTGTTAACTTTATTCTTCCTCCGATGGCTACTGTAGTCCATTCTCAGACCGGTGAATCGTCGGAATCCTTCGTTTAGCAAAACCTTCTCAAAAATCCCGAGAAGGAGATATGTGCTTTTGATAACGCAGACATTGCGGCGTTGAGAGCCTCCGGCGCTTTCCCCAATGGCACGATTTTTAGACCATTTGATCAAACAATTCGATCAGATGTTTCTTCTACTGATTGGGTCTGTTTTCCGGCATACCCTTTCTCGCTAGGTCTTCGGTATCCATTTCCCGAATTCATGATGCAATTCTTCCAGACTACCGGTATTTCCTTTGCCCAAACCATGCCCTTGGTCTGGAGAGTATTAATCGTGCTCAACCAAATTAAAAACCTTCACTATCCCGACCTCTGCATCGAAGATATGCCAATCGCTTACCGCCTCCGATCCCACGGTTCCAGTCGGTTCCTGCTCTTTTCAACTTCCAGCAAACCGCTTATTCTTAAAGCCACAAAAAACGAAGATGGATGGCAACGCAAGTTCTTCTTAGTCAAACGAGACTCCATTCATGAGGGTGCTAGTCTTCCGGTGGAGTGGTTAACCACCGGTAGGATCATGAATGTTCTCATGTACTTCTAGACTTCTATCTTGTGCTAATATCTTCTTATTTGATCTTTTCGCAGTGAATTTTAAGGAAGTAGCTCCCCCTACTGCGGAAACAGAAAAAAGAATCGAAGCAGTTTACCAATTGCATGGAAGTGACAGGAGTTTTACCACACATATCCCGAGTTCCAGCCAATATTCTTCATCCGAAATGTCTGGTAAGAGTTACTTTTGAAATGACTAATTAATGTAATATAATATAATGAAGAGTAATAAGGATGTAGGACTTTTCCCTTTATGCAGCACCAGCCAAGATCCCTGAGGTTTTCGACCTTGATGAGCTGGACAGTTATTCTGATCAGGTCCAGGTCAAGAAGGAACCTAGTCCCAAGGCCACGGCCTCATCCAAGCCCAGCAGCTCCAAGGCCATCATCATTCCCAAACCTTTGCCAGCTACTAAGCCCCGGAGTTCAAGTTCTTGTAAAAGGAAAGAGCCTGATTCTCCTGTTATCTCTGATACATTCCCCTATGAGAATCACGGGTTCATTGAGGCAAGCGGATTCATGACTTCTTTTCTCAACCAGGTTAATATCTGTCACACCCCGACCACGTGAGACAACAAAACGTTTGTAACAGAATTAATGTTTCACAACCATGGAAAATTAAAGTTTCGCTTTATTCAACAAACAAGCGAGTTACATTGCCTTTAAACAAGAAACAAAGAGTACATAACATAAATTAACTAGTTCTTGTCTCGTTTTAAGTCACTAAGGTACAGGTCCGCCTGAGTATGTCTTGATAAGTCCTATGCATCATCTCCTGAAAACATATGTGAAAATAGGTACGTCAGCATAAAAATGCCTGTGAGATACATAGGTTTTGAGAAAATAGGATTCATGACTTATGTTTGAGAAAATGTTTAGTCATGAACCTTGTAATTTGCTTTGTCTTGTAAATCATTTGAAAAACGATAAGATCAGATGATATGTATAAATAAGAGAATAATGTATGGTTAAATGAATAACCATGTAAGATGAGTTTGTATAAGATAAGTTGTTTGTAAATCAATGTCTTGTGAAAAGTATGTTATTTGTGTAAAATGTTATATGTCTCAAACTGAAATGATTCAAATAACGCTACGATATGTAATACCATACAAACACTTATATATAGGAAGTACCAGCGGCGTATCCACCAGGCTTGTATCATATTACACACGCTTCGTTACTTAATCACTTACTCAAACCAAACTACCAAAGTAAAATGTTCATGTCTAATGTGAATCGTGTAATGTGTATCCAAAATGTAAGCATATGATGAATAACAATGTACTAAGTATGCAACAAAGGACATACATAGCATATAGTGTAATGTATAACAATGTACTAAGTACGCACACAATGGGCATACATAGCATAAAATGTAATGTAAAAACAATGTACTAAGTACGCACACAATGGGCATACATAGCATGTAATGTAAGGAAATGTACTAAGTACGCACACAATGGGCATACATAGCATGTAATGTAATGAAATCTTGTACTATAATGTACTAACAAACATAGCAGGTATATGATGTGAAAACAGGAAAGCATGAAAGTAACAAGTAGGCACATGTGTTTCACCCCAAAATGTTTGGAAAACAGTAAAAGAGGGGTCTATGTACTCACTTGAGATTTGCTCAGAAGTCCTAAGATAACCACCAAGCGATGCTAGAGATCACGGAATCAAACGGCACCTAATATAGGTAACTATGTTAATAAACCGGACCTAGATCGGAAGATCGGATAGAATGAGGGCTCGTAAACCAAATGAGTATGGGAACCCATGTAGTATGGTTTAACAAAGCCTACATGCTAAATGAAACCTAACCTAAGTGCTTATGACCCATTACGACCCGTTTAGGTAGCTCATGCTACTTTAACGCGTCGTTCGCGTAAAACGCGTTCGGAACGCTTAACTAGTCCTATGACAAGTAACATATGCCTTAACATGTCTAATATTGTTGTCAAATCAGTTTAGATGTCAAAAGTTATGTTACATATGTTTAAAATGAATTTTGGCATCAAAGGGGTATTTTGGTAATTTACCTAAGGCATATAAACTACCTATCATACAACTACTTAAACGAAGCGACCATAAGGTATAACCTCGGAAGGTTATTCCCTATATACTATGGTCACCTAATGTGTTTGGTCGGATCCTAATGATCGACCAAATGGGTCGGGTTCGAAGGTATAAGCGATTTATCAGATCGCTTACCCTTACGACCCTAGACAACGTGGTAATCAGTAGGCATAGTCACAAGGGACTATAACCATCGTGATTACAATCACGTTGCGAAGTTCAAACGAACTTCGCATTGACCATAAACTGGTCAATGCAGAAAGTCAAACAAAGTTTGACTTTCGGACTCGAAAAGCAATAAAAGAACGAAGGAATACTTACGAAGGGTCCCCGCAAGATTGATAATCCAAGTATTCTCAGGTATGAGGTGATGAAACACCCCAACTTAGAGAAATCTCAGATTTCAAGTGGGTTTTGCAATGAAGGGGGTTGGGTATTTATAGATTTCGGTTCACCGTTAGGATCCTTTCTTGGAGAAGAGGGAATGATCTCGCCCGTACACTTGTCGGAATGTTGTGGTAGCTCATTTTGCCCCCACCACAAGAGTTTGACAAGTGGCATTGGCCTTTGGGGAGTTGAAGGGATGTTACCAGCTGTTTAAACACTGAATCTGGTCCAGAAGGGGCCTCGCGTGACGCCTAGACCCCTCACGTCACGCCTAGCCCTTATTTCTGCAGAATTTGCAGAAATGGTCCCGGCACATGTTTCGTTGCGTAACGGCACTTCTAACACCCGTCAAACCCAAATTCAAGCTCCACAAGGATGCCTAAACATTGTGGACATGAAACATGCTCAAAAAATATGTCGGATGTTGGTTCGTTTGGTCGTACGAACGCGATGTTCGCTTAATTACGACGGTATGCGCATAAGCGCGAAAAACGATCCAAATTGCGCGACGAATGGATTTTTCTCATACCAAACACTAAAATAAAATATTTTAGTGCTTACATAAATTTTTGGATGTCCGGATGTATTCAGAACGTAAGTTATGCGCGAAAATGCAAACTTGTGCACTTTTTGACGCTTTTAGTCCCTGAATGACCTAAAAGTTTATTTTAGCACACCGAACCCTTCAAAGCCTATTTCTAAGCTATGTAAAGGATATTTATGGTATGTTTAACTTATGGTCATGTTCCGGAATGTCTGTTACAGTTCAAATTGGCATACTTTCGCAGTTTGTCAAGTTTAGTCCCTGTAAGCGAATTAACTTGTTTTTGCCATACCAAAGCCTTTAAAACTTATTTATAAGTTATGTAAAGGTTATTTAAGGTATGTTAAGCCTATTTCACTTTTCCGGAGTGTTCGTTGCATTAAACTGGTTATATTTACGCATTAGTGCGCGTATAACCTTCCAGAAAGCGATTTAGAGCTTGAAATCGAACAAGAGTTGATATGTGCAAAAGATACACATATTTATACAAGTCCAAAGTATTAAATACAATATTTCATTGGTTTGGCATTTGTTTGATGGTTGAAGTGACACAGGTGTTACAGTCTCCCCTACTTTAGGAAATTTCGTCCTGAAATTTAGTTTTAGAGGAAACTTGTGAAGACAGCTGTGACGGTTTCGCCTTCAGACAAATCCATTGAGCCCTTAAGTAAAACTCTGGGCCATGTTAGGATTTTTAGCGAAGATGTCAACCCTCAAAGTGAAGTCCTTGTAGTAACAACACATGGAGTTTCGAACTATAGACAGGAGAACGTTTCCCGTGAAGAATTATCATAGGAAACTTGTGTGTGCTTGAAATCAGAATTGGGGAGTGTAAGAATAAAATGACATCGGTCAAAGTCCAAGACTTCTTCCGTATCATTACTCTTGTCACTGTAGGTCTTAACACATGACAAAACTTCCTGTGGTTTCTGTGCACTGAATTCCATAATTATGTAGGCCT
The DNA here is from genome assembly GCA_030545235.1 of Helianthus tuberosus. NCBI lineage: Eukaryota > Viridiplantae > Streptophyta > Magnoliopsida > Asterales > Asteraceae > Helianthus > Helianthus tuberosus. The sequence continues at coordinate 31,920,639 of CM060359.1, forward strand.
CCATAATTACGTACTTCCTTGCACAGTCCGCGCAGTTCATTTCATAATGCGTATGGGAAAAAAATCAAACGAATAATCCTGTGGTGATTTAACTTGACTGCAATAGAGTCTCTTTAACTAGGTCACCAAAGGATTAGATCAACGAACAATCTCTTCAGCTAAACTAACCAAGAGAAATATTTAACTACATCGACGTAGGATGTCTTTAACTAGATTGTCGAACCAATCTCTTCAACTAAACTACCCAAGAGGAATATTTAACTACATCGATGTAGGATGTCTTTAACTAGATTGTCGAACCAATCTCTTCAACTATATCAACACATGTTGTCCTTAAACTTTGGAATAGTACTTTATTATCCAAGGGACTTAACTACAACGTAGAAGTCCATTAAGGATTTAAGATAGTACCTTTTTGAATATCCCACTACGAATCCCTCATATGAAGGTATGAAAGATTCTACGAGGATTTGGATAGCGAATATCCAGTGTATACAAGAACACAAAATGCATAAAAGGAAAGACACGATGCATAAACACATAGTCACATAACCACAAAATTGTTTATCTAGATCTTTAATTTGTAAGTTTTGTTTTGTTAATTTCGTACATGCATTTAAAGCACACTAGGAATCCATTTCTTGGATTTCATTTGGTACTTTAAACATTAGCAAGAATCTAACTATGAAGATAGAAAGATCTTCCAAAAATTCGATTTCGTTTTCAAGAAAACGCAATATTCGAATTAAGGTACAATAATTTTAGAATATACAGAAATACCCTTAGGTACCCTATTAAGAATTTATAGTGGTACTTTGGGTATTCGTACTGAGTTGTAACTTGCGCCTTGTACTTCGTTTCCTTGGAAGAAACGGGTACTTTGGATTTCCGGGGAAAACGCAAGGGATAATAAAATGGAAGAAATTACGGGGTAGTTTGTTCTTCAAGGAATACGGTTCCTTGATTGTCGGTATTGTAGAGGATACGTTGTTTATACATGCCATCATATTTGTACATTGCAATGTAAAATAAAAAGATTTATTTATAAACAACAATAACTGTTTCATGGACCTTGACTACAAAAGAAAATAATACAGAAGACTTGATTATTTCTAAACACATTATCTTCTAGTCGGTCCGATGCTCATCCCTGCGCTGGATTCACATTAGCAAGCTTTGGGCAATTTCTTCGGAAATGGCCCATCTCGCCACAGTTGAAGCAAGGACCTAGTGGAAGACGAGCTTGAGCAGGATTTACTTGAGGTTGGTTTGGACCACCTTGGTTTGGGGTAAATCGACAAGCATTTGCCAGGTGACCGAGTCGCCCACATGATGCACATAAACGACACTGTAGGTGAGCTAAGTGGTGTGCATTACATTTGTCGCATATCGGTGCAGTACCGGCATAAGGTTTCTTTGCAGGAGGTTGAGTTGGTTGGTTGCGGGTGTTTTGGTTGGGTTGAGCAGCAATCGCACAATTCTACGAAGCCTTACGCTTCTTAGACTTCTCAGGGGATCCAGTCTGTTCATCCATGGTCTTTGATTCCTCGATTGGCTTCTTGTCACCCTTTCAAAAAAGTTTATGCTTTCTGATCTGAGATCCAGTCAAGGTTGCAGATAGCTCAATGGCCTGCCTAACCGTAGTGGGGTTACTACCAGTAACAATGTCCTGAACTGAGTCAGGGAGACCATCAATGTATTTCTCGATCGCCTTATCCAAAGGCGTAACCATGGTAGGGCACAACAGGATCAGCTCCTCATATCGATCAGTGTATGCTCGATGTTCACCGCTGTCTTGCTTAAGATCGTCGAATTCCCTTTCTAATGCCCTGATCTCGTGACGAGGACATAATTCCTTCATCATCAGTGCTCGAAGTTCTTCCCAAGTTTGGGCCAGTGCCACTTCGGCACCCCTATCTCTCACCACACCGTTCCACCACGTCAAAGCTCGTTTCTCAAAGACACTAGATGCAAAATCTACCTTTCGCTCGTTTGGACATTGAACATGCCTGAAGGTGCTCTCTAGACTCTCGAACCATTGCAGAAGTGCAGTCGCTCCTTGAGACCCAGAAAACTTTGATGGCTTAGCCGAGTTGAACGTCTTGAAGTTGTAGAGGGCATTATTGTTGTTGAGAGCTTGGTGACATTGGGCAACGATGTTCGGGATTGCAGCAGTTATTTGCTGTGTAATGACAGCTGCCAGATCTTCAATAGATACCGGATTTTCGCGTCGTGGAGGCATTCTAAAAGGGGAAACAAGAGAGAAAACAAATGAAATGGTATTGGGTAAGAATAGGATGTTACAATTACCAACCAAAATTAGGGGTGATGGTCATTTGTTTGAACCACGAAGCAAACAAACGACACACAAAGGCTGAATCAAAGCAAATAGATCCTCATAATGTATCGCGAAGACATGCTCGCCTATAAGTGGACACTCACCCCAAGAGTTCCCAGGTAAGAGTGACTGGTCCGATTATGTGGATTTGTACGAACACTCTAGCCTTAGACAGAAAACTCAGGGTACAGGCATTCACTCTTCCAGTTTGCACGTGTTCACATTATTTAGGACCAAAAACTTTGACGAGATTTGAAAACTCAAAGGGGTTCAAAACCTTGTAATAGAGGGTTCAAAACCTAGTAATCAATCATCCAAAAACAGATGATTAATTTTCAAAGCGGTTTTGAAATTTATGTTCTCATTGTGGTTATCACCTAAGGATAGGTGAAGGTATCGTTTTATGACTAAACGCAAGAAAACTCGCGTTAGGGTCCTAAGAAGGTTATAGACTAGGTCAAAGTATTACTAATAACCTAATTCCCTATATCCATTGGCTCTGATACCATCTTTTCTGTCACACCCCGACCACGTGAGACAACAAAACGTGGCGGAAACGTCGGGGAGTGTTGTAACATAATTAATGTTTCACAACCATGGAAAATTAAAGTTTCGTTTTATTCAACAAACAAGCGAGTTACATTGTCTTTAAACAAGAAACAAAGAGTACATAACATAAATTAACTAGTTCTTGTCTCGTTTTAAGTCACTAAGGCACAGGTCCGCCTAAGTATGTCTTGATAAGTCCTATGCATCATCTCCTGAAAACACATGTGAAAATAGGTACGTCAGCATAAAAATGCCTGTGAGATACATAGGTTTTGAGAAAATAGGATTCATGACTTATGTTTGAGAAAATGTTTAGTCATGAACCTTGTAATTTGCTTTGTCTTGTAAATCATTTGAAAAACGATAAGATCAGATGATATGTATAAATAAGAGAATAATGTATGGTTAAATGAATAACCATGTAAGATGAGTTTGTATAAGATAAGTTGTTTGTAAATCAATGTCTTGTGAAAAGTATGTTATTTGTGTAAAATGTTATATGTCTCAAACTGAAATGATTCAAATAACGCTACGATATGTAATACCATACAAACACTTATATATAGGAAGTACCAGCGGCGTATCCACCATGCTTGTATCATATTACACACGCCTCGTTACTTAATCACTTACTCAAACCAAACTACCAAAGTAAAATGTTCATGTCTAATGTGAATCGTGTAATGTGTATCCAAAATGTAAGCATATGATGAATAACAATGTACTAAGTATGCAACAAAGGACATACATAGCATATAGTGTAATGTATAACAATGTACTAAGTACGCACACAATGAGCATACATAGCATAAAATGTAATGTAAAAACAATGTACTAAGTACGCACACAATGGGCATACATAGCATGTAATGTAAGGCAATGTAATAAGTACGCACACAATGGGCATACATAGCATGTAATGTAATGAAATCTTGTACTATAATGTACTAACAAACATAGCAGGTATATGATGTGAAAACAGGAAAGCATGAAAGTAACAAGTAGGCACATGTGTTTCACCCCAAAATGTTTGGAAAATAGTAAAAGAGGGGTCTATGTACTCACTTGAGATTGCTCAGAAGTCCTAAGATAACCACCAAGCGATGCTAGAGATCACGGAATCAAACGACACCTAATATAGGTAACTATGTTAATAAACCGGACCTAGATCGGAAGATCGGATAGAATGAGGGCTCGTAAACCAAATGAGTATGGGAACTCATGTAGTATGGTTTAACAAAGCCTACATGCTAAATGAAACCTAACCTAAGTGCTTACGACCCATTACGACCCGTTTAGGTAGCTCATGCTACTTTAACGCGTCGTTCGCGTAAAACGCGTTCGGAACGCTTAACTAGTCCTATGACAAGTAACATATGCCTTAACATGTCTAATATTGTTGTCAAATCAGTTTAGATGTCAAAAGTTATGTTACATATGTTTAAAATGAATTTTGGCATCAAAGGGGTATTTTGGTAATTTACCTAAGGCATATAAACTACCTATCATACAACTACTTAAACGAAGCGACCATAAGGTATAACCTCGGAAGGTTATTCCCTATATACTATGGTCACCTAATGTGTTTGGTCGGATCCTAATGATCGACCAAATGGGTCGGGTTCGAAGGTATAAGCGATTTATCAGATCGCTTACCCTTACGACCCTAGACAACGTGGTAATCAGTAGGCATAGTCACAAGGGACTATAACCATCGTGATTACAATCACGTTGCGAAGTTCAAACGAACTTCGCATTGACCATAAACTGGTCAATGCAGAAAGTCAAACAAAGTTTGACTTTCGGACTCGAAAAGCAATAAAAGAACGAAGGAATACTTACGAAGGGTCCCCGCAAGATTGATAATCCAAGTATTCTCAGGTATGAGGTGATGAAACACCCCAACTTAGAGAAATCTCAGATTTCAAGTGGGTTTTGCAATGAAGGGGGTTGGGTATTTATAGATTTCGGTTCACCGTTAGGATCGTTTCTTGGAGAAGAGGGAATGATCTCGCCCGTACACTTGTCGGAATGTTGTGGTAGCTCATTTTGCCCCCACCACAAGAGTTTGACAAGTGGCATTGTCCTTTGGGGAGTTGAAGGGATGTTACCAGCTGTTTAAACACTGAATCTGGTCCAGAAGGGGCCTCGCGTGACGCCTAGACCCCTCGCGTCACGCCTAGCCCTTATTTCTGCAGAATTTGCAGAAATGGTCCCTGCACATGTTTCGTTGCGTAACGGCACTTCTAACACCCGTCAAACCCAACTTCAAGCTCCACAAGGATGCCTAAACATTGTGGACATGAAACATGCTCAAAAAATATGTCGGATGTTGGTTCGTTTAGTCGTACGAACGCGATGTTCGCTTAATTACGACGGTATGCGCATAAGCGCGAAAAACGATCCAAATTGTTCGACGAATGGATTTTTCTCATGCCAAACACTAAAATAAAATATTTTAGTGCTTACATAAATTTTTGGATGTCCGGATGTATTCAGAACGTAAGTTATGCGCGAAAATGCAAACTTGTGCACTTTTTGACGCTTTTAGTCCCTGAATGACCTAAAAGTTTATTTTAGCACACCGAACCCTTCAAAGCCTATTTCTAAGCTATGTAAAGGATATTTATGGTATGTTTAACTTATGGTCATGTTCCGGAATGTCTGTTACAGTTCAAATTGGCATACTTTCGCAGTTTGTCAAGTTTAGTCACTGTAAGCGAATTAACTTGTTTTTGCCATACCAAAGCCTTTAAAACTTATTTCTAAGTTATGTAAAGGTTATTTAAGGTATGTTAAGCCTATTTCACTATTACGGAGTGTTCGTTGCATTAAACTGGTTATATTTACGCATTAGTGCGCGTATAACCTTCCAGAAAGCGATTTAGAGCTTGAAATCGAACAAGAGTTGATATGTGCAAAAGATACACATATTTATACAAGTCCAAAGTATGAAATACAATATTTCATTGGTTTGGCATTTGTTTGATGGTTGAAGTGACACAGGTGTTACAATATCCTTGAGCCATATCCTGCACCTTATACCACTTATAAGTATTTATTAAAACCAATACTTTTCCTCTTACTTTGCAGGGTCTCAAACGTCTGGTTCATTTATATCAAGAATCATGTGGGCTCAACAAGACACTTGAATCCAAGTTGAAGAAATCCGAGGTTACCATCTCCGATCAGGGTATGATTGCAGCCTCCAAATCTCAGCATTACGAGGACAAGTTCAAGGCTATGACCCAAGAACACCAGGCCACCCTAAAAAAAGCTGCTCTCCTGGCCCAAGCCGATCTTGATGCTGCTCATGCTCAACACGAACAGGATATGATCAGCTACTGGGAAAGCCTTAAAAGTTCCGTCATCACTTCCCTTCTCCAAGCCAGGCTAAAGATGGCCCGCGAAGCCAAAGCACTAGGCTTCGAATGCCCTTCTTGGGACATCAATGCCTAGGAAACAAAGCTAAGGAGTCTCGACGGCACTTCTGCTAAACCTGCAGCTGAAGGATCTTCAAAGGCAGTCGAAAAACCAACTGATGCTGAGAGAGATGCTCAGGTTGATCCCGAGACGGATGCTGTTGAAAATGCCACGAACGAAGAAGGCGCTGCCTCCTAAAACTTATTTCCCTTAAATTTGAGAGTTACGCTTATTTGAACAATTTTATTTTCTTTTTCCTTTGAAGCATTTTATTTCCTGTATTAAAACAATTTAATAACCAAGGGTGGATGGGTCCTAGGTTTTAGGACGAAGCCTTTGGTTATCGGCTGGCATCGTTTATTTTTAAATAATACCACCTTCTGACTTATTTGTTGTCACCTTCTAATTTCTGTCATGCATTTCTTAGTTTAGATTTTAGCTTTGCAAAATTTGTGCAACTATCTTTTGAAAATATCCTGATCAATATACTCAGTGATATCTTATGAAGACCTTTATCAAATAGAATTTCTCAAAATCCAAACAATTTTAGACAAAAATTTCTAAAGAATAAAAGATAGTCTATTTTCCAAAACCTGTTTTGATAACACTTGTTTGATCAGAGTATTAATTTTCAATCCAAGTATCATCTCCCAAATATTCCAATCAAATATCCCGAAACGTATCCCAAAAACACATTTTGAAGACATATCCTAAAGATATATCCTTATCAGGATATTTTGAGCCTTAAACAGAGTTAAACAATTCATGTAAGGTTCACAAAGGAAAGATCATACCGGGAATTGAGTGTAACCCTAGTATTAAACTCCAACCCCTTTTGTGACTTCTCCCACTAAGATGCCCCCAGTCCGAGACACTTAGCCCAATTTTGATCTTTTGAGCTTCACACAATTGCTTTAGAAGGAATGTCCCCTGTGCATGAAGTCTATAAACACTTAGAAAATTTTTGAATATCAGTTCCAACTGTTTAGACAATTCTTGTGTTACAGGGGTAAAACCCAAAAATATACTGGAGATAAATCCTTAGTACCCTGGGGAAAATCCCAAATTTTCATGCGCTACAGGCGGGAGTGTATAAACTCCAAGACTTAGAAAGGTGATAACCTTTAAACCTTAGAGAGTATGAAAATACCCTTTCGTGAGAGAGGGTGATCAATCCACATGTACCTTTAGGATTCAGGATATAGCCAATAGTAACGAAATTGTCAGCCACTTTTACATGAACTGGTCCCGCCACCTTGAACTATTCCCGAATAACTTGCGCTCCAGGCGGGGTGTTTAAACCCAATTCGGAAGAAAGGTGAATACCTTTAAACCTGTGAAGGGATCAGGATCCCTTAGACGTGAGAGAGGAGGCCAATCCTCTAATCTTCTGAAGTATCCTGAATGTATATCCTGGAGCTATATCTCGAAGCATATACTGCAAAACAACTGTAAGCTAAGGTGGGTGTTAGGCTGGCTAACACCCCTCCGATGCTTAAGTCGGTAATGGGTTCAAAACAGTAAATAATATTAAAATTTAATAAAAGAGACAGAATCCATACCATCTTGAGTTAGAATTTAAATTCCATACTCACTTGAAATACAGTTTTAGGTGTATAGCATTCCAGGATCTCGGTAGCATATCCCCCTCCATATTCTTGAGTCGGTATGCTCCTTTTCCTGATTCTAATTCAACCTCATAGGGTCCTTTCCATTTTGGAGCCAACTTTCCATCAGCAGGATTAGTAGTATTCTAAAAAGCCTTTCTCAATACCCAATCTCCAACTTGAAATCTTCTAGTCCTTATATTCTTGTTATATGCTTTAGATATCCTCTGTTGATATGCTGCCATCCTTAGCCTTGCTGCGTCTCTTGTCTCATCAATAGTATCCAGTTCCTGGCATAGGACTTCAGGATTCTGCTCAGGATCCCGGAGGTTGGATCTCGCTGTAGGTATCACCATTTCTGCCGGGATCACCGCTTCTGCTCCAAATACCAAGGAAAACGGGGTTTGGCCAGTTGCACTTTTCACTGTCGTCCTATCAGCCCACAAAACAAAGGGTAATTCTTCTGCCCATCTTCCTTTCTTAGCCCCTAGTCTCTTTTTCAAGTTGTTGACAATTATCTTGTTTGAGGATTCTGCCTGCCCATTTGCTTGAGGATGTACCGGTGTGGATGTAATCATTTTGATTCCCCAACTCTTGCAAAAGTTAGTAGTCCTTTTACTTATAAATTGAGATCCATTGTCACAAATTATCTCAGCTGGTACTCCAAACCTAGTCAGGATATTATGAAGAATACCACTTCTTGATCTCTAACCTGAACGAATGCTTCAGCTTCGACCCACTTAGAGAAATAATCGGTCATTGCCAACATGAAGACCATTCCTCCTGGAGCCTTTGGCAATTTTCCTACTATGTCCATTCCCCATTTCATGAATGGCCAAGGGGAAGCTATAGGATAAAGTGGTTCGGCAGGCTGATGTAATATGTTACTGTGTCTTTGACATGCATCACATCTTCGAGCATATTCTGCAGCATCTTTTCTCATCGTTGGCCAATAATATCCTGTTCTTAACGCCTTTGAGAACAATGACCTGCCCCCAGTATGGTTACCACAATCCCCTTCGTGTATATCCTGAAGCACTTCCTTAGTTTCGGGATCCTCTAAGCACCTCAGATATGGTCTTGCAAGAGATTTCTTATACAAGACATTATTTATAATAGTGAATCGTGATACCTTCATTCTAAAGGCCTTAGGATTCTCATCCTTTGGGATGTCTCCTTCCTTGAGATATCTTAAAATTGGAACCATCCAGGACTTGGGATCCTTCTCAGGATACTCATCAGGATCCTGAATACTTAGTACTTCCTTATCCTGAGGATTCGTCGCAGGATATAAGATATGTAACATTGGTATTCGGGTTCCTTCCGGTATCCTGACTGATGATCCTAGATTCGCCAAGGCATCAGCTTCTGCATTATCCTCTCTTGGTACCTGTTCAAGTGTGAAAATATCGAAATATCCTACTAATTTTTTGAGAATTTCGAGATACTCGATTAACTTCTCGCCTTTAACTGTATAGGATCCATTAAAATGATTAGTGATTAACAAGGAGTCAACATATACTTGCAAATTCTTGATACTCATATTTTTAGCCAACTCTAATCCTGCAATTAAAGCCTCATATTCTGCTTCATTATTAGTAGCAGGAAATTCACACCTAACAGCCTGGGGTAATATGTCCCCCTGTGGCGATTTTAGTAGTATACCTAAACCTACACCTTTTACAATAGATGCACCATCAGTATATAATGTCCAGGATTCTAAGTTTTCTCCTAGCTGCTGTACTTCTAAGTCTACTTCATTTTGAATGTCACTACTGAAATCAGCCACAAAGTCAGCTAAAGCCTGAGACTTTATGGCATTTCTAGGCTCATAAACTAAATCATAGGCACTTAATTTTACTGACCACTTAGCCATCCTACCCGACATCTCGGGTTTCCTAAGCACGTTCTTAACAGGATAATTAGTTTTAACATGAATCCTATGTGTCTCAAAATAATGCCTAAGTTTTGTTGATGCCATGACTAGGGCTAATATCAATTTTTCTAGATGAGAATATCTAGTTTCAGCATCTAATAAACTTTTACTAACATAATAGACAGGATATTGCTGACCTTCATGGTCCTTTATAAGAACGGCACTTACAGCATTCCCTGATACTGCGAGGTATAGGGACAGTGGTTCACCATTTTCAGGCTTCGTCAATAGAGGTGCAGTTGAGAGATACTGCTTCAAATCCTGCAGGGCTACTTCATGCTTCTCTTCATATTCGAACTTCTTGTTTTTCTTCAGGATATCATAAAATTCCTTGCATTTCTCGGAGGATCTTGAGATAAATCTGTTCAATGCTGCTACTTGTCCTGTTAACCGTTGAACATCCTTCATATTTGAAGGTAATTTGATATCCAAGATAGCTTTAATCTACTCCGGGATTGCCTCTATTCCTCTTTTAGTCACCATATATCCTAGAAACTTTCCTGCCCCCACTCCAAAATGGCACTTAGCAGGATTCAATTTCATGTTATACTGATCCAGGATATCGAATGCTCCCTTAATATCCTGGAGGTGATCTTCAGCCTTTTTAGATTTTACTACCATGTCATCAATGTACACCTCCATAGTGTCCCCCAGCTTGTCTTTGAACATCATGTTTACCAATCTTTGGTATGTTGCACCTGCGTTTTTCAAACCAAAGGGCATAGCAATGTAACAATAAATACTTGTCGGTGTCATGAAGGCAGTATCCTCCTGGTCTGAAGGTTTCATTTGGATCTGCTGAAATCCTGAGGATGCATCCATGAAGGTTAACATTTCGTGGCCGGCAGTATCATCCACCATTGAATCAATATGAGGAAGAGGAAATGGGTCTTTGGGACAAGCTTTATTCAGGTCTGTGTAATCTACACAAACTCTCCATTTCCCATTTTTCTTCTGTACCACGACTACATTTGCCAGCTATTTAGGAAACTTCACTTCCCTAATCATCTTGCTCCTTAGTAGCCTTTCAACTTCCTCTTGGATGATCACGTTTCGTTCCGGAGCAAATTTCCTTCTCTTTTGTTGCACAGGCTTGAATGACATGTCGATACCTAACTTATGTGTTATAATATCCTTGGAAATACCTGTCATATCCTCGTGTTTCCACGCGAACGTCGACATCCTGCATTTTAGAAAATTAGTCAATTGATTTTCAATATCCTGAGGGATATTGGTTCCTACGAGCACCGAGATATCCGGATTATCCTGATCCAGGATAATTTTCTTTACATTCTGCTCCGAAGCCTCCACGATATCCTGGGCCCGCATCTTTAATTGCTATGCTGCATTAGGCTTGGTTGAGGATTTCATTGAGGATGAGTAACATTCCTTCGCCTCCTGCTGATCACTATCAACCTTGACAATCCCCCAAGGGGTAGGGATCTTGATGCACTGATGATAAGTCGATGGCACAGCCTTCATATCATGGATCCATGGCCTACCTAGTATGATGTTATAGCAGGATAGGGAGTCCATCACACAGAAACGTTGTGTTGTATTGAGTTGACCCCTTCAACATATACTGGTAACTTTATCTCTCCCACTGTGTTCCTGGCCTCTCCACTGAACCCAACAAACACGGTGGATTTTGAAGTAATATCCATTGGAGATACATTCATTCTTTTCAAAGTTTCTAGTTGGATTATGTTGACGGAGCTGCCATTATCCACCAATATCCCGCGTACAAAATGGTTAGCCACGTATAATGTTATTACGAGAGCATCATGGTGAGGATCCTGGACAGTATCCCTGTCATCACTGTCGAAAGTGATCACTTTATCAGTTGTGAGGGTAGTCATCTTGGCTGGTTTATCTCCCCTCTCGGCCTTAGCTTCCTTTGCATGTCTCTTGGCCGCAGAATACGAAGTCCCACAAATGTCGGATCCTCCTGAAATAAAGTTGATTATCTTGGCATCCGCAGGAGGTGATGCTGCTCGTTTAGGATCCTTCTCAGTATCCTAACCCTTATTCTTCTTTCTTCCTAGGAGATCCTTCAGATATCCCTTGCTTAGAAGATAACTTATTTCCTTTCTTAGAGCAATGCAATCCTCAGTTACATGTTCGAAATCTTCATGGAAGGCACACCATTTGGATTTATCCTTCCAATCAGCTTTTTGTTGATTCTTTCGAGGCCACCTAGCTTTGTCTCCTAAACCCTGCATAGCATACGTTAACTCAGGTATGTTAACAGAAAAGCAATATTCAGATAATTCAGGTTATTCTTCAGGATCCTCGTCTTCAACAACATTCACTTTCTTGTTGTCAATTCTGCCATACGGCTTAGAGCGATATGGTTTATACGAGGATTCTGATTTCCTATTGGTTGATTCATAGGTTGAGGTGGAATTCATCCTCTCTTGCATCTTTTTGTCATCCTCCAAGCGAATATATCTCAAGGCCCTGTTACGAGCTTCGTCGAGATTCCTGCAGGGATTCATTACAAGATCCTGATAAAACTGAGAATCTTTTTGTAATCCCATCTTAAAAGCCTGCACAGCTGTTGCAATATCAAGATGTGGGATATCCAAGGATTCCCGACTAAACTTGTTCACATAATCCCTCAAGGATTCCTGAGGCCCTTGAGTTATCCTGTAAAGATCACTAGTTAGTTTCTCAAAACTCCGGCTGTAAGAAAACTGACTATTAAATAAATTAATCAAATGAGCAAACGAAGTAATTGAGTGAGGAGTAACATTTAACAACCATTTTAAGGCTGATCCTGTCAAGGTAGAACCAAAACCCTTGCAGAGGCATGCTTCCTTGAGATCTGGAGGGATAGGGTTGATCTCCATCCTTTCCCTATACTGGGCGATATGCTCTTTAGGATCCGTGGTTCCGTCATAGAGTTTCATGTTGGGGGTTTGAAATCTTTTTGGGATTTCAGCATCACAGATAGGATGCGCAAACCGGGATATCCTGTGGCTGTCTTGGGATACTTCTGGAATCGGCTGGACCACTCTAGGCACACTGGATATCATGTCTTTCTGCTTTTGAAGCTCCCTGTAAAAATGTTGACGTCATACCTGCATCCTGCAAAGATCCACTATTGTTAGTAGCAAGAATATTATTATTTGACAGGTTACCAATCTGAGGATTCTGGCCATATCCTGAAGCATATCCTGAGCTTCTCATGGTTGATACTCTTATTGAAGAGGGTATCTCAGGAGTATGATTCTGGGAATGGCTTGGCACGATATTCCCCCAGTTATCCTCAGTGTAAACTGCAGAACTGAAGTTCAAAGCCCTAGGTTGCAAAGGAGTGACAGTTTCTTCAGCAGGCCTACTTGGGCCGGATTTCAAGAGTTGTATCTCTCTCGTCAGCATCCGATTAGTTTCCTGCTGCTGCCTCATCTGTTCCTGTACACTACCAAACAAATTCAGAATTTCATCATTAGAAGCCAAAACAGGACCAGATCCCTGGGCGCTGGGAGCGGGGATAACGTCCCGAGCCACATGACTCTCAGTTCCCTGTGAAGATGCTTGCATTCTTGGAGGAGGAGGAGGTGGAAGCACCGAACCAATTGTTGCAGAGGTTGTAGCAGACATGGTGGAAGAGCTCATGTTTGATCTCGAGGCCATTGAAAACAATGTAGCAAAAAGTTTTGACAATAGAAAACCGAGTAATGATTTTACTAAAGTTTTTAGTAAAAATATCACCACTTGCCCCACGGTGGGCGCCAAATTGTTTTGGTCAAAAATTACCGAAACAATTAAGTGATCAAATTAGTTAAGTGAGGTAGTGTGCTAGAAATATGTGTTGAAAATATTTTGATTAAGTTGTTTGTAAAAACAGTTTTCAGGATACGGCTCAGGATATAGAGCTGTATCTATGATCAAACAATGAGCAAAAAATGTAAGGGGTGACACGAGATATACGAGGAAAGCCCTTGATCAATCTAGATCGCCGGCACAAAACCTCGGGAGCTGACAATCGCAGCTGCCTTGTTCTTCTATTACTTCGAATATCAGGATACAGTGCAGGATGTGGTGCGGGTCAACTAGGTGTTACAAGGTAATTCGAGTACAAGTGTTTGTGTGTAGTGATTGCTAGTAGCTAGAGAAAGAGAGTATAAGTGAAATTGCGTGCCTTAATCTGATCTGATCCATCTATTTATAGTAAAAGAAATTTAACAAACTACCCTATTAAACCGGGATTCGGCGGATATTCCCCATACGAACGTTGTAGACCTGGTCTTTCGAGTTCAACGTCTCTCATATAACTGGTTTGCCCGAGTCTCAAGGAGAAGAGGTCCACTTGACCGTTAGTGACCCACAGCTTCTAACCTGCACGTGGTTAATTTAGTTAATACCAGGATATCGCACCAGGATGTTACCAATACCCTGATCCGGTATCCTGATCACAAGTAAACAATCAAAAGCAGAATATTAGTCAGGATATATATGCTCAGAAAATGACCCATAACAACTAGCATCAAGTTTACTAACCAAAGTGACAGATGACTCGGACTTGTTTGTATTATCCATCAGCACAATAAACAAGAAGATAGAAATAAACACAAGCCCAGCAAGAAAGAAAGCAGGTCACAGACAGATAATCACCAAGACCAGCAAGTAAATAAACAATAATACACCAACAAACAAACACCAAAAAAACCCAGAGAGAAACAGAAGTAGAGAGGCGGCGAAACTGCACCAGTGTTCCCGATCGCTGGTTCGTCACTCAATAGGTGCCAGCGTAGGTCTTAGTGCAGGAGCATTTTACCTACTACTTAACACTAACAAGGAGGAAAAAAGGAAAGATCTCACCGAGGGGTTTTCCCAAGTTAGGGTTCGCCAAATATAAACTCAAAGTTGCAACCTTCACTTAGGGTTACACACTGTGAGGCAAAGAAGACGAACAGAAGCTAGAAGGAGCGTGTAATCCTTTCTTGAATCAGATCTGCCGAAAACCCTAGATCTGAACTTAGATCCAGAAACCCTGTTTGAAGAGCACAAGCTAAGATGATTAACAAAACACTATTAATCGCCTTTGAATAGCAGCGGAAGAACACCAGGAACTCGCGATTCACCCTTTGAGCTCTGATACCATATCAGAGAACTCAATAAACATGAAGGATACGGATTTTATTAACCAAAAAACTCTTCAAGATACAGGGGATTCAATCATCAACCGATTGAGTAACAGAATGAATAGACAAAAATAAAGCAACAGAACAAGAACGACACACAGCCACTGATATCTCGCGCAGAACTTGCGAGTAACAGATGAAGAGCGATATATTGATAAAGCGGACAATGATTATCTGATGCCTAAACCAAGAGCACAGTAGCTGATTATAAAGCACACGAAACCCTATTGGGCCTTCACCGACACAGCAAAAGGAACCCTGTTGGGCCTTCACCGACACAGCCCACAGCAGCCAAGGGAAAGAGGAAACCAGCCCAACCTTGAAACAAAGAAAAACAGTTAAAGTAAAAAGTAAAAATAATAAAAGGAAGAGTATTAAAACTGAAGTGTTAATATCTTTAACACAAATTATGACCAAACCTTATAAATTTCTTTCAATTACTTAAAAAAATGGGTTAATAAGGTGTTAAACCATGTCTACTTTAGAAAACTATATATAAAAATGTGTGTATATATATAACTAAAAATTACATATAAAAATCTCAATTCGATTAATTCCGATTAATGGTACCCCACCGCCCGACTAGCGCCTAGAGATTCTTACAACACTGGTGGACGGAGAAAACGAGTGACCTATATTTGAAGAACCGCAAAGGCCAACATGTCGAGCAAGTAATGCAGAAGCAAGATCATCATCCCACGAGTCTCTACTAAAAAGGGTTACCCAATTTACCATGATCGAAAGTAGATTAGAGTCGGGGAGTTACGCCTCCAACAAGAGGAATAAGAAGTTCAGGTGACTTTGATGCTTGATGCGAAGACAACAACAAATGTTAGATGAAAACTTGAGGTTCTTTCAAGAGTCGTACTATGACTACATCGAGCAAAACTGAAAGTGAATGGAAAAGTGAAATAGCAGAATGTTATGCTTGGGAGATTGACAATTCCTTGTTTTTTCTTTCTAATTAAAAGTTTTTTTTATTCAGTGACTTGTTAGTTTGTTTTATTTATTATACTAGGTTAGAACCCCGTGAATTACACGGGTTGAATAAATATAATTTTATATACTAAGTAATTAAATAGTGAGTAGGGTTCCTGCGGAAAGTGTGTTTTTCCTAGAAAGTCTAGGAAAGCAAAAAAAGTAGCTGCTCCGGCGAAAAAGGCAAAGAGGGGAAATCCCATGATTTTAGGGATTGGTTATTGATATGGCAGTTTCTTGACTAATTTAAAACACTTCCAATTACCAAAATACCCTCACTATATTAAAAGTCTCTAATTATATAACTCAGATATTACGAAAATGCCATCCATTTGATCTAAGCCATTAAAAACACCAATCGGATGGCCCAGATCGCTTCCTAGACTTTCTAGGAAAAACACATTTTCCGCAGAACTCCTACTCATAAAATAGTTACATCTTTTAAAAACTCGTGTATTGCACGGTTTGAATAAACACATGTCTTACACGAATAATGTAATCTGTTAACATATTTAGTCATCAAGATGTGTTTTCTAACAAAATAAATTTTGAGGTACTATTTACTTATTGTAACATATCACTTTATTTTTTATTAGGTTAGAGAGTTGTGTATTACATGGTTTATAACATTTTACTTTGTTTTTTATTTATTATTAGGTTAGAAACTTACGTATTACCTGATGTTGGATAATCAGCAGAAAAAAAAGAAAATAAATATTTTAGTAAAAAATATTAAATATACAATAGATAAGCTGGATATTATGATTTAATATTATTATTTCATTGGAGTGTAAAACGGGATAATAGGATCCTTTATTAGAAGTAGAATTCTAAATATACAACATGTATAAAAAAATATGTATGTTCTACATCATCATCATCATACTCAGTAAATCCCACCAATAGCAAAGCAAAGATAGAGTCTGAGGAGGGTAAGATGTAGACAGCTTTACCTTTACCCCATAGGAATAAAGAGGCTGCTTCCAGTGAGACCCCCGGCTCGATGTTAGTTTTGCATCAAGTCTTGGACATAAGACACATAACACTCAGCAATCGGAACAAAGACCGATTAGTGCATGTACCATTTTGTCTTTCAGCTATCAACGTCACTACATGATGCATGCTTAACCGTCCTCATCTTTTAACGTTATTCAATATATGTTCTATATGTATTGACTAAATCCTTTTAACGAAACAGTTGATTAAAATAAATATTTTTATTTTAATATGTGATTATAGTTATCCTTGTCCTTATCATCAAAATATAAAAACAATTAAAAATAGCAACTAAATAAAATCTTTGTCTTTATAAATATTTAAAACGCTAATATATTTTTTTAGATTTATAATTAATGTATTATTATCAGTTATCTTTGTCTTTATCATTAAAATCTCTTCTACAAAATTTAAATTTAATATTATCAATAATTTACTTTCTATAATAAATATTTAAAAAAAATAATTAAGGCCACCTCATAGAACGTCATGTGTCCCTAACATGGTTTCTTTTATTATATGTATAGATTATAGTTATATAGTAGATATGAATTCAAAGTTTCGATGAATAGTGTTTTTATTTTTAAATTATTGTAATTTTTAGTAATTAGTAATATTTTATATGTTATTTAATTTGAGTTTTAGTAATAAACAACATATGAATTCAAAGTTTCATGAATAGTTTTTCTAATTTTTAAGTATTTTAATTTTTAGTAATAAACAATAATTCATAATTTAAGTGTTTGTTTATTTTTATTTTTATTAATAGTATTTTATTTATTATTAATTTGATATTTTAATAATACCGTGCGTTCATTAACTTTAAGAAATAAAATTAAAATTTGCGTCTATGTTTATTCTTTT
Source organism: Helianthus tuberosus (assembly GCA_030545235.1). NCBI lineage: Eukaryota > Viridiplantae > Streptophyta > Magnoliopsida > Asterales > Asteraceae > Helianthus > Helianthus tuberosus. The sequence goes on from CM060359.1 coordinate 31,938,480, forward strand.
TAACATTTCGTGGGCATTGGATCGGTATCGATATGGTTCATTACAATTACAGGACAATAATAACCTGAGCCGTCAATTTTAAAAAAAAATTCCAATCCACGTCTATGATTATTTATATTTTAACATTTCACGGGCATTTGATTGATATCGATACGGTTTGTTACAGCAGCGGTACAATACATGCACAAGGTATATAAATCAACACGTGTTTTAAATAAGCTGAAAACGATAAAAACGAACATCGGTAGAGCGGCATTGATGATGTTCGAACGGTATCGATTGGTTTAGATTGTCACAATACATGTGCCGATATTCATTTATCGTCACATACAAAGTTGTATAAATGAATAATTTTCAAAACCATAAAAAGAATACAGTAATGGTATATATTGATGTTGTACAGTACAGTATTGTACGATAGCGATAAGTTGTCTGTTTATCGAAGGAAAAACAGTAAAAATAAATATTGGTACTGAACCAATGTTGATCGTCTGGTTTCGTTTCAGTTCACTATGGTAGCAATACGATACCGATGTTGTTCGGTTTGACATATTATGGTAGCAATACGATACCGATGTTGTTCGGTTTGACATATTATGGTAGCGATACGATGTCAGTTTATCGAAAACAAAAACAATAACCGGTACCAATATAGATGTTGTCCAGTCAACTTCAATTAGGTTTGGTACAATATTGGAACAATGTTCGTTTGCAATAAAATTTACATCGTGATGTTGAAAAATATAAAACATAGAACGCAAACCAACTAGACCGTTATCAACTAAACAACATCATATTCGTTTTTATTGTTTTTGATTGATGTAATCAACTAAACAACATTATATTCGTTTTTATTGTTTTATTATCGATGTAAGGTTTTCTCTTTAGATTAGTATAACGAGTGTCGGTACCGTACTGAACCAAACAGATAACGAAAGAATTCCTGCCGCGAAGCGCGAGGGAAAATTGACTAGTTTTCATTGTTTTTAAGTTAATTTAATATTTAAAATAAAGTTGATTTAATATTTAAAATAAACTAATTTAATATTTAAAAATAATATGTTTGTTGAATAAATAAATAAAATATTAATAACTTCTTTTTTCCATATATTATGTGGCATATTTTGGTTTATGGTGGGATGCCCTTCAAAATTTGGTAGATTTGAAAAGTTGAGGGAAAGGTAATTATTAGGGCTGTAAACGAACCGAACGTTCAGCGAACAGTTCGTGAACCGTTCGGCGGGAAGTTCGTTTATGTTCGTTCGTTTAATAAACGAACGAACATGAACAAGAAATTTCGTTCGATTAGTTAAATGAACGAACATGAACAGATGTCTCGTTCGTTCGATTGTGTTCGTGAACGTTCGGTAAGGTGTTCGTGAACGTGTTCGTGAACATTCGTTGATTTGCGTTCGTTTATGTTCGTATGTTTGTGTTTTAATTGAAGATCTTTCTACTTTCTTATATTTTATTTGTACTTTTTATATTATTAAACTTTTATTTATTTTATTTCCCTAACAATTAAATTAGGAAACCTACTTTCACATTGTTTATGCATCATTTCCCATTCATTTCTCATTATTTACATCTACGAATACGATCGACCTTCGTTCCACAATCAGGGATTCAAGTTCGAGTGCTACTCTCTGGGCCATCTATCTTTATCCTTCGTTGAGTTCGCCTAATTTATTTGTGTTCGTGAACCGTTCGTGAACACGCTCATTTCCTTAATGAACGAACACGAACATAAAATCTCGTTCGGTAAGTGTTCATGAACCGTTCGTGAACACATTTATTTCCTTAACGAACGAACACGAACAAGGCCTTGTTCGTGTTCGTTCGGTTCGTTTACAACCCTAGTAATTATCATCCCATTCATCATCACCTCACCCATCTTTATAATTTAAAGAGTAAATTATAATTTTGATATCACTTTACCCTTGTAGTGTAAAAATGAATCTTTTAGCATCTGAACCCTTAACGTCTTTTTTTCTAACCATTTTGACCCCTAATACCAACCTTATCAATTTACTTGTTTAAAAACTTATCATGTGCCCCTCACATGAGGGGCATTTATGGCTATTCACATATACAGATAAATGGAGCCCACCACTATTATTTAAATATAAAAAGTAGACTCACACCACACACCTACAATATTCCAATGAAATTCAGACGTACATATTAGCAACAATCTCGAGACAGATTATCGCTTTGCAAATCTGTTTTGGTTCAGAGAGTTGTAACTTCCTTGCAATGTCCGGTAGATCAATTTCAGGTGATGAAGGTAACGATCGATGTTGTGTTCTGCCATTGTTAATTTGTTATTGTGGTTTGTGAAAGATGGAAGGTGAATATCCATGGCGGGAATGTTGAATATGGTGTTTCTAGTTTTCGTTTTCGTTTGGCGCCATTTTTTCAAAAACCAGAGGACCCTTTACCTGAAGGTGGTGGGAAGGTGTTTACCGTTATGATTTGTGTCGGAATAGAGGGTGGTGATTTACGGTGGCCACAGTGGTGGACGGTGGTGCTAAGTTTTGGGTGACGGTTTTAGAGTTTCGGTGAAGGAGATGAAGAAGGGGAAGGTGGGTCCACTTTTTATATTTAAATAATAACGGTGGGCTCCATTTATCTTTATAAGTGAATTGCCATAAATGCCCCTCATGTGAGAGGCACATGACAAGTTTTTAACCAAGTAAATGGATGAGGTTAGTATTAGGAGCCAAAAAGGTTAGAAAAAAGATGTTAGGAGCTCAGATGTTAAAAGATCATTTTTGGACTAAAAAGGTAAAAATGATATAACCACAGGGATCAAAATCGTAATTTACTCTAATTTAAAAGAAATCTACTAAAAACACACTCTACCTCATTCACTATTTCTCTACCCCAACCCTAAATTATATAAAGATGCTACACTAACTTTTTATATATTAAAAACTACTATTCATCCTCTATCAAATTATTATTATTATGAGTTTATAAATACGATAAATATAATAAAACACGTGTCCTTTTTTAAGTTGCGACTTATCTTTCTTCTTTTGATTACACTGTCTTTTTCCTTTATTTGTTTGTTTTAATTTCCTTTTAAGCCTCTTTGTTGTTTCTTTACCTTTATTGTTGTTTCTATGTATTGGATGGTTAGGGTTTTCCTTTTGCGTCGTTATTGCCGTAGCATTATTGATGGGTTTGTTTGCATCCAGTGGCGGACCCAGGATTTTGGAACGATGGGGTCCAATTTTTCCGGTGTTCAAATTTTTCAGGTTTAAAAAAAAACACAAAAAAATGAAACAAACAGGTATCGAACCTAGGATCTTTTGTGTGTAAACAAGGGGTTTTACCACTACACCAGGCTCACTTTCATTGTTATGGGGTCCAACTCAATAATTTTATGGGGTCCATAGCAAATTTTATATACCGTTTCTACTACTTTTTAAAAAAAGATTGGGGTCCGGGGACCCCGTTCCGCTATACATGTGTCCGCCCCTGTTTGCATCACTTTAGCCATGTTATGGCTTTTTATCTTACATGTCTGAATTTAGATTGTGGATTTCGTTACAATATGATTGAAGTTGAATTTAAAGTTTTGTGATTACGATGTCATTTTCACGTTTGATTGTTCGTTATATTAGTTATTTTCTGTTCGATTTTGGTGCTTAGGTTTGGTATGCCCTAAATCTAAATGAACTTTCATTGTGAGCATCTTATCTAATGGAAGCAAATGTACACGCACATATAATCTGAAAGACTATTTTTTACCTCACGGAAACATAAAACATTTGATATTGCTGAACAATAGAGATGTTGGTGTGTTTTCCTCAATCTCATGCCATTGATGATATTTTAATTAATTTTGGGTTTCTTTGGTCCTTCCTTCCTTCCTATGTGGTTTACTTACACCCCTCTTTAAGGCTAGAGGGTATGGTGATGGTCCTCCAAGGGAGGATGATCCGCCACGTAGGCGCCACGTCATAGTCCTCCCAAGATGGGATATACTTGGGTAGTGTGCTTATTGTTGTAGGTTCTGAACGCAAAATGTACATCTCTTTTAGCGTAGTACGCATGTTGACACTTGGTTCAAACAATGTTTTCAAGTTAACCAAAAACAATAATTTGTTGTTTGTTTTGAAATTTTATAATTGGATTTAAACTTAAAGCTACTTTTAGACAATGTGTTTTCAGTTTCTGTTGACTTTATTCGATACTCAAAAAACCTTATGTGTTCTATTGAAAGCTTTGTCATGGAGAAAACTAAGAACATGATGTTAGAAAACGTATCCCGTAAGACCATGATGGTAAAAATTTGGTTAAATATACATATCAATATAAGTTCCCTCCCGGTTGTATACATATCATGTAACCTTTGGTATGAATGTGTTCGGTTAACCACACGTATGAGTCAAAACACATATAATAAGCTATAATTTAACACTATGGGTCTAAAAACCTTTACGGCTTAACCGCCTCTTTAAATTACGTTATAAATGCATTACACCGCAGTAACACGCATCGGGTAAATTTCCAGTTCGATGTTAAATATAACTTTTTAAAGGAAATTTATGAGTATTGAGTATCACCCCTATTTGAATCTCACTATGCAAAACACTAGCAGCCTCTACACATCTTCCTTACTATGGAAGATCTACCTAGTCACTAGAAGATTCCATGCATTATGCATACAAGATTTACATATACTAGTCTCTCTCACACAAGAGTGTTCAATCCTAAACTATTTACTACCTTGACTTACATAACTATATTTTATATATATCATCCTACCCCACCCCCACCCCCACCCCCACCCCCACCCCTCACATCTCTCCATATATACACCTTTCATATCACTCTTTCTCATTCATTACTCCCTCCCTGATCTCCAATTTTGGGTATCGATCACATCTCTCTTATGGCTTGTGTATTCTTGTTTTCACTTATTTTCATTCTCACTGGAGCATCAGTGAGCAATGCTGGCTACGGACCACCTTCACCTGGCTTCTACCCAAGCACAAAGTTCAGGTCCCTGACTTTTAACAGATGCTTCAAAACCCTCTGGGGTCCTAGCCACCAGTCCATCAACAACAACGCTCTCGACATCTGGCTAGACAGTTCCTCAGGTCACATCACCCTTACTTTCTCAAATAACATTACTTTAGTATATATTATGAATAAGTAACAAGTGTTTTTAACTTGCTCAACATGGTATAACTTTCTTGATTGATAACAGGAAGTGGGTTCAAGTCGACTAGACCGTTCCGATCCGGTTACTTCGGAGCATCCATCAAACTGCAACCGGGTTACACTGCTGGAGTCATAACAGCATTCTATGTGAGCATTCTAGTACAATCTTTCAAGCTATCTCATAGTTAGGCTGCGTGGCGGTATGGGGCGCTAAGCCCGTGCCACTTCAATAGCGCCCCCCCCCCCCCCCCTCCCATACCATAGGCGCTATTGACCCCTTGCCAGCGCAATAACGAGCATTCACGAGATGTTGTGTGTGTGAGTTATGGGTAGTGATGAAAAGGGGGCTTTTTCCCATAACTTGGTTGTTAAGAGTTTGGGGGTGACGCTAACCATACCTTGTAGCCCTTATTCCATATGTATACATTATAATTGTTTTTTGAGTTAAATGTCATTTTAGTCCCTGTGGGGTTTGGGTCATTTTGACAGTTTAGTCCAAAGGTTTCATTTTTCGCTTGTGAGTTCAAAAAGGTTTCACCGTTGCCATTTTAGTCCACTAGGTTAACTTCATCCGTTTTTTCTGTTAACGAGAAGGACAATTCGGTCGTTTTATATGTAATTCTGTTAACTAGAAGGGCAATTCGGCTATATAAAATGACCGAATTGCCTCTCTTGTTAACAGAAAAAATGGATGAAGTTAACTCAGTGGACTAAAATGGCAACGGTAAAACCTTTTTGGACCTACAGACGAAAAATGAAATCTTTGGACTAAACTGGCAAAATAGCCCAAACCACAGGAACTAAAATGGCATTTAACTCTTGTTTTTTTTATACATAACTGTAGCTTTCAAACAATGAAGCACATCCAGGGTTCCATGATGAGGTTGACATAGAATTCCTTGGAACAACATTTGGGAAGCCATACACATTACAAACAAATGTGTACATAAGAGGAAGTGGTGATGGCACTATTATTGGGAGAGAAATGAAATTTCATTTATGGTTTGACCCCACCCAAAATTTTCACCACTATGCTATCTTATGGAGCCCACGTGACATAATGTAAGTTTTAAATGCTATAATATATTTTGTTAGATTATGCTTCAAATCAATAACTATCCCAGTCTGAATTATTTTCTATACGAGTTTTTTATTTTATTTTTCTAGTCTGATTCGAATACTGAATACCCTAAACTACTTATTTATAACTTAATATAGACTCTTAGTAATTCAACAAATTTACACATATACATTTTTTAGATTTTTTGTGGACGACGTGCCCATAAGAAGGTATCCAAGAAAAAGCGCGACAACATTTCCGCTAAGGCCAATGTGGTTATACGGGTCAATATGGGACGCTTCTTCTTGGGCCACGGAAGATGGTAAATACAAAGCCGACTACAGATACCAACCCTTTGTTGGGAGGTTCACCAACTTTAGAGCAGGGGGTTGCTCAGCCTACTCATCACCACGGTGCCGCCCTGTCACAGCTTCCCCAGGACGGTCCGGTGGTCTTAGCAAGAGGCAGTACTTGACCATGAAATGGGTGCAAAGAAACCACATGGTTTACCACTATTGCATGGACAATAAAAGGGACCATTCCTTGACACCAGAATGCTGGAATTAATAAGTTTGAAACATTTTACCCTACACAGTTATGATTTGTGGTCAGATGGTTTTTGAGCCTTTTAACTTAAGGGCATCTTTTTTTTACCCTTATTATTCTATACGTACGGAGTGTGAGATGGGCCAGTGAATGGTGGTTCAGTATCCAAAGCCTTTTAGAAGAGCACAGAGATGTTTATGGTGTATTTGTGCCAGGTTTTTGCTAGAGTTATAAAAAAAAATGGTGGTGTTTTTAAAACTTGGATAAAGTTTATAACATTACTAGATTTATTGTCAGAAAATATTTTTGTTTTCATGTAAAATGTGATGATGGTTCACTCTTTCTGTAACTGTATTATATTATGTTTTCAGAATAATAAATGGTTGTGTTTTTCTTTTACTTCTCATTTCTTATATATTAATGATAGATAAATGATTAACTTGAGACACCAAAATAACTAAATGATGCTAATTTGATTGAAAAAAAGGTATTATAATGATAGGAAAATACATAATCTCCTAAAATTTGAAAGTCATAGGAAGGGTATTAAATGGAGGACTATGATTGAACTAATTCTAGCGGTATTGGAACCATTTTGTCAAACTCTACGATCTTAAATTTTAGGTTTTCGTTTTTGGATTTTTGGCATGTAGATTTTAGAATGGTATTGTGTTTATTTTTTTGTCGCCATGTCTCTTTTTTTGATTCATTATGTCTTTTTTCCTCTGCATTGTATTATATTTCTCGACATTTTAATATATTTTGTAATGCATTGTGTCTCTGTACCCTTTCTAGTAATGGAGAAGCTTGACCAAAAGTTCCACGGGGGCGGAAAGTCATGAGACCCAATTTTTTTTCCTATCGCTATGTTTTGGGTTAAATGTTATGATCGGGTCAAACAATAATAACTCCAAATAAATAGTTTTGACCATGATATACCTAACAAAAAACAATCAATAGGAACGGGTTAAACTACAATTTCACAATAGTTCTTCCTTAATTGATCATCTTCACCAAATCCCCACCATTCATCATCATCATACTTAGTAAATGCCACCAATAGCAAAGCTAAGGTAGGGTCTGAGCAGGGTAAGATGTAGACAGCCTTACCTCTACCTCATAGGAATAGAGAGGCTGCTTCCAGTAAGACCCCCGACTCGATAGTAGTTTTGCATCAAGCCTTGGACATAAGGCACATAACTCAGCAATTGAGACAAAGACCGATTAGTACATGTACCCCCTTATCTTTCGGCTGTCAACGCTACCACATGATGCATGATTAACCATCCCCCACTTTTAACGTTATTTTCACGAAATTAGTAAAATAACGTTAAAATTATTGCACTTTCACTTTTGCCCCCGAGGGCCCACACATATATACATTATATGCGCATACCACAAGCGGAGCGTTTTGAAATCATTGGACAATAATCACAATAGATGCTACAACTAATATCTAAAACACTAGTAATGCCCAAAATTTCGATTCAATATTAGCCCTAGTTCACAACCTACTCTTCATGAACTAAACAATAGTGAATGAGAAACTAAAATGAATGATTACTTTGTTTAAATTCGTGATTAAATGCCTCTATCCAGCTCGATTTATTTCCTTTTTTGTCGAATCTATGAAGGATAAAGGATTGAAGATTTGAAGCTTCAAGAACCTTGAGAACACAGAACCTTTTTTTCTTCTATTGAATTCGAACAACACAGATGGAGCACCTATATCCTCATGTATTGTTCTTTTTTTTAAACATCTTTCAATTAAGACAAAAATGAACCATCAAGTTTCATTTATATAAAAACTAGTTTCAAACTTTATTTAAACTTACTTCAAGTTTAAAGACAATTATAAAAAAAATTACTAAATGCCTCGTTTTTCACCTTTTTAACTCAATACGCAAATATCTATAAATGTTTTGGACAATAAACTTGGTAGGGGCAAGTAATTTTTAGTCAAAATAATTGGCGGGGGTGAACCTATATGATTTTAGAAAATTCGAACACAAAACGAAAAAATTACACTACTAACAGAAATATTGGCAAGGGCAGGTGCACCAAATTCGATAGTACTTATAAACATTATTGGATATATGTGTTAGAAACACTATTTTGGTAAATAATTTTCAAAGAACACCATTTTGGTATAGTGTTTCCCAAAACACTAGTTTGAAAGAAAAAACTCTATTAATTTATGAGGATTTAATAAAAGAAGTTTTTTTAGATAATATATAGTAGTACCATACACGAACTAAAGATAAAAATGTATAATTTTACTGATAACTAAACAGATATGTAATTTATTTTGGTTAAAAAATATGAAACTAAATATAAGATAACATTTATGGTTTGAGTTAATTACATAGTTAGTCCATGTGGTTTGCACAAAATAACATACTTAGATACTAATAGTTTAAAATCATCTTCTAGTGTATTAACTTTTCATTTTGTAACGTTTGGAGTTATTAACGTTAATTGTTTGTTAAAGTATTAGTACCTAAGTATGTTATTTTGTGCAAACCACAAGGACTAACTATGTTAATACCCTAAAAGTTAATACATCCAAACGTTACAAAATGAAAAGTTAATACTCTAGAAGGTGATTTTAAACTATTAGTAGCTAAGTATGTTATTTTATGCAAACCACGAGAACTAACTATGTAATTAACTCTTTATGGTTTTCTCCAATTGTGTCCACATGACACCTCTTCATCTTAGCTATTAATTCATCTGCCTTTTTAAAATCTAGAACTTTTTACTTGAACCTATTAGGTATGTACGTTTTTTTAGTGAAAAATACAAATTTATGTAAGCAAAAAGTAACAATTTGGAGTTTATTTATCACTTCCCTTTGGGCTTTGGCTATCAAGGATAAAAGAAATTAATACACCATAGTAATTAAAACCATAGTAAAGAATGTGAGCATTGACACTTAAAAAATGCATTTTGCATTATCTTCATGCAACCCTAACAGAGCATTCTCTCTTAAATAAAAGGCCTATCATAGTTAGGTTCAAGTTATTCTACAAATACTTCTAATTGTAAGAAGTGTAAGAAGGCTTTATAGAGTGACAAGTGTACAATAACCTAAAACTAAACCCACTACATCACCACCAAAAACCTAAACACCCACCCCCACCCCCACCCCACCACCACCCAAAAACCTAAACCCCCCCCCCCCCCCCCACCCAAAAACCTAAACACCCCCCCCCCCCCCCCAAAAAAACCTACCCCCCCCTCCACCCCCAAAAAACCTAAAAAAACCTAACCCCCCCCCCCCACCCCCCAAAAACCTAAAAAAATATATAAAAAAAAACTGAACACCCACCCCCACCCCCACCACCACCCAAAAACCTAAACCCCCACCCCCTCGGCAAAAAAAAAAAAAAAAATTTTTTTTTTTTTTTTTTGGTGGGTGATGTGGTGGGGGGGGGGGGGGGGGGGGGGGTTGGTGGTGGTGGATGTTTAAGGTTTTTTTTTTAGTGGGTTTTTTTGTGTAGTGGGTTTTTTAGGTTATTGGACACTTGTCACTCTATAAATCCTTCTTACACTTCTTACAATTAGGATCCTTTGTATTTGATCCTAATCCATCATAGTTATTTAAAATCCAATAAAGATTATTAAAGATTATGTAAAGTTATCAATCTAGACAATTTAATAACTTCTATATTTAAGTGGGATCTTTTAAACTAGTCACAATATGAAAAATCAAACCGGAGCTCCAAACGAGTCGAAACTAGCTCAAGCCCATATTTACGAGCTTGATCTCTTATTCACTTGACGCTTACACAACTAGGCTCGATAATGTAAGCTTGATCGCATATACAACGATGCTTGATGATGCAAGCTCTACCCGAAAGCTTGAATAACTCATAACATCTATGTTAACTATTTCCAACAAAGCAAACTCAATTCCAGATAAGCGAAACGCATGCTCATATTTGAGCTTCTTCGGTATCTAACAGCAAAACAAGAGCCTCTAGCCGGCCCTCATTATGGAGCCAATATATATAGTCTTGAACATAAATGACAAGTTTCCAATATCGATCCAAAAACAAAAAATTTATAATAATTTTCGACATTAACAAAGCAGAATATGCCTACACAATATACAATAGAGGTTGTATCGACTAATGCTCATACTTAACACGTCCCTTTAGTATGCCAGGAAGTGGCGGTGATGGCGGAGGTCTACCGTGTGCTACGGTGGACCTTGGCGGCAACGGGACTTGGGGCTGTAACATGCTGGACCCCGCACCTCCATCTGTACAAACAGTGTTCGGTCCGTTACCTAACTTCATGGCCTTGAGGACATAATTGTCATCATGTAGCTCAAAGGGTGTGCTGAAATTAGGACAAAGTCAACATCAATCATTATCACAATCCAATATAATATTTAGAGTGAAATGCCATTTTCGTCCCTGAGGTTTGGTCAATTTTGCGACTTTTGTCCAAAGGTTTGTTTTTTCGCATCTGGATCCAAAAGGTTTGAAATCTTGCCATTTTCGTCCGGCTCATTAACTTCATCCATTTTTCTTCGTTAATTCAGGGGTATTTCCGTCTTTTTTGTTAACTTAAAGGGCAATTCAGTCTTTTTCACTTTATGCACAAGCATTTAGCATAATGTACATGTATTCAAAAGACCAAATTGCCCTTTAAGTTAACATAAATTACAAAAATACCCTTGACTTAACGAAGAAAAACTGATGGAGTTAACGAGCCGGATGAAAATGACAACATTTCAACCTTTTGGATCCAGATGCGAAAAAACAAACCTTTTGGCAAAAGTCACAAAACTGGCCAAACATCAGGGACGAAAATGGCATTTTACAAAATTTAATAAGCTAAAACCACAAACCATGAGCTAACCTGTTGAAGTCGAAATGAACAAGCTGCATATCTTCTGAAATTTCCACCTCGACGGTGGCATGAGGGCGGGTCTACACTTACCAAACAGGAAAAAAAAGGTTAAAATGTTTTTTATCATTATTTAGCAAGAAAGACAATAATACAGTTTCAAAGCAATCATACCTGAACCAGTATAAACGGTAAAGCCACACCGCCACTTGGTGTATTTCCTGAGCTGTATAATTGCTCGTTTCGTTTGATGAGATTTTGAAGACCTACACGCTTTATAAAAGAAAGAAAAAAACACATAAGTGAAACATGGATCGAAAAGTAATTCCTAATATAGAGAACGGTTCTCACTTGATCTTCGAGCTCTCCTAAATAAGCTTTTTTCTTCTCAATTCGGTTCTTGAGAGCAAGTCGCTCACTCTGTGACATAAATAAAAAGAAGAAACTAATCAAACGACAATAGATTCGTAGATATCTTGATATTAACTTTATTACTTTATACATGTACCGAAAAAGAGCAATTACGACCTGTTTACTTATGAACCAGGTACGTTTATCTTAGGGCTGCAAACGAACCAAACGTTCAACAAACAATTCATGAACCGTTCGGCGGGAAGTTCGTTTGTGTTCGTTCGTTTAATTAATAAACGAACACTAAGAAATTTCGTTTGTTTAGTTAAATGAACGAACATGAATAGAGGCCGTGTTCGTTCATTTATGTTGGTGAATGTTTGTTAACGTGTTTGTTTATGTTCAATAGTTCGTCATTGTTTTTAATTTTTTATATTATACTCCCTCCGTCCCATTAAAAGTGTCCTATTTTGAATTTTCAAAGTCTTAATTTATAAACTTTGACTTTAATTATATATTTTTGTGTTATATAAAACTTGATGAAAATTAACCCGATAAAAACACTTGTAAAACACACTCAAATCATATAACTTTCATCAAGTATTATCTAACACAAACAAAATTATTTAAGGTCAAAGTTTATATATAAAGACTTTGAAAATTCAAAATATGACACTTTTAATGGGACGGAGGTAGTACTATATATTAAAACACATCACAGCTACAGTATATATAATACCCACTCACATACTTAACTTTTTTATTCTTTATGGCAATTCTGTAATTTACTCATATTTGAGTGGCATTTGTAACCATCTCGCAAAAATTGCTTTTTTTTTGTTTAACCACCAAAGTTTTGGTTCTTACCATTTTGCCCGCTGCAACGCGCAGTGGGGAAATTCTAGTTTTATTTAAATACTTCAAGATTCTGACAAATAAAATATTTAATAAGTATCAGTGTATCTATATTTTGTTCATGAATTGCGTCCGTTTGTTTGTGTCCATTTGTTTTCATTTATGTTTATGAACGTCCGTTTGCGTAACTACTTGAAATTAACAAACGCACACAAATGAACATGAACACATTCAGTTCTTTAACAAACGAACACGAACAGAAAATCCCGTTCGGTAAGTGTTCATGAGCAGTTCGTGAAATCATATACTTCCTTAACAAATGAACACGAACAAGGTCTTGTTTGTGTTCATTCGGTAACGGATGTAAAAAAGGAATGAAGAAATAAAAACTAAGAAAGGAGAGGTCAACTGGTCAAAAGTTAACCAAAAGTAAACTTTTAATGCATAGATCCTTCTAATCATTTTATTCAAAAGCCAAGACTGTTACTAATAAAACATATTTTCCATTATCATATTTGACACACTAACCGCTTAACAAAAGATTTAGTAAGTTTGAACAAAAAGTGTTTTGGGTCAACCCGAGCAGTTAACAGACCCGCCACCAAACCCGCCCGTTTTGCCCAATGTACACTTTGCGTGTGAAAAAGAATAAACAGAAACCTTTAGTTCTTCGATATCGTTCAAACTAGTTCGAGGCAGACCTCTCCATTGTATTTCCTTTTTATCTTTCGAAATAATGTCCATAGCCATGAGAACATTTAGTGCATCATATACCCGTCGACGGATATTCTTCTCATCATATTGTTTCTGTGACAAATATTCAGTAGTTGCAGAAAAATATCTAAATAAGAATGCAGTTTTCGTGTGGTTCAACAAATGTTTGCAGGAAAAAAAAAATATAGGGAGAGGATCCTGAGAAAACCACTTCTTCGTGAGAAAACAAAAAAAAAAAACTCCCCAAAAATACTTAAAAACACACCAACTTTTTTTAAACATTTTTGGCTGTAAATCTACATTTTTAAGATACAAAAAAGATGTTTTACTAATTTTTTCGTAGTGTTGCACATGTGTCATACTAATTTTTTTCAAGAAAAGGCTTTTTTTGTATCTTAAAAAATGCTAGATTTACAACCAAAAATGTTGACAAAAACATGGTGTGCTTTTTAATTTTTTTTGGGAGTTTTTTAGTTCTCACAAAGAAGAGTTTTCACATGATCCATCCCCAATATATATATACACACACACACCTGATCAGGAGCTTGATCGCCATCACCAGGATCAGAAAATTCAGCTACAAGTTCATCTGCAACCTGGAAACCAAACTTTTTTTAAATAATTTACACAGTTCTTTCTAAGGAGATGTAAACGGCGGTTCATTGTAAGAAGCATATGAATACTTATATGTCTGTGTGATTGAAGCTAATGCACACTTTAGCAATTGCTTTATTACTAGGCCATTAAAAGGGAAATTTTATAGGGTTGCAGTTAGACCTACTATGTTATATGTGACATGCTATTCGGCCATCAAGAAGATACGAGCACACAAAATGGAGGCTGCAGAAATGAGGATGCTGAGGTTGATGTGGGGGTACACAAGGTTAGACCGAATAATAAATGAGGCTTTGGGGGAAAGGTTAGAATGGCTAGTACTTCGAATAAGATAAAGGAGGGGAGATTGAGATGCTTTGGGTGTGTGAGGAGGAGGCAGACGAAAGCGCCAATTAGAATAGTGTAACCCTCACTGTGGGGAGAGGAGGAGTACAGATAGACCAAAACTGAAGTGGAGGGGGGCAGTTGTGCCTTAGCTTCGGATTAGAGACTTGGATGTTCTTACACTTTAGATGGACTTTATACGTGATTGTGACTGTGCATGTCTATATATGTTGCGCATGATGTTATACCTGTTCCTGTTTTACTATGATACTCTTTCATTTTCTCTTTTGTTTCTTATGTCTACTAATTTAGTTTTGTTTTGTTCTCTGCTCAGCAACCTCTCTATCCCTAGGGATGAAGGTAAGGTTTGCCTCATAGTTATTAAAGGCACTAGGCGCACTCAAGGCGCATAGGCCTTGGCCGCCTTGCCTGGGGCCTAGGCGCAAAGCGCAAAAAAAGCGAGGGCCTCATAAAAATAAAGCGCATAATGAAAAAATTTTAAAAATATATTATGTATTAAAAAAAGAATACTATTCTTCAAATAAAATAAACAAAGTCTATTATGTAACACTTTATATCATCTATTTAGTACCAAAATATTAGTGTATTAGTGTAGAAAAGTAGTTTTCCTTGATTAAAAGTAGAAATTTGGCTAGAATCTTGTCAGAATTTAGCCGGAAACTCTCCGGAATCTAGGAAACTTGCCGGAATGTGCGCCTAAACCATCACCTGGAGAGTTAAAGCGCAATTTCCTCGACTTAAAGCGCAACTGCCTCGCCTCGCCTGAAAAATGGGCCTAGGCGCAAGAGGCGATGGCTTTTAACAACTATGGTTTGCCTACATCCCACCCTCTATAGACCCTCTATGTGTGGGATTTACAGGGTATGGTTGTTTTATTACCAGGCCATTACAACAAACTGATATTAATTCTTAATCACTACCATAAGCTGTAAAACTTTGAATTCATCATAGACGTAAAACCTAGACACATACTACATGTTGGGTAAATGCACCGACTTTATTAACAAAAATTCTAAGCTCTGAAGAAAAAAAAAAAACAGATACATAAAATATTGTTACAAATATATTAATATAAAAGCAAATTTCAGAAATAAAAACAACCATAAGCTTTAACATACACATAGTTATCGATAGCGAATAGCGACAAGGTAGTTAAAAATTTAACCTGGATGAGGTGGGCTACGTCACTATCTATGCGCATAGCATGCGAGACGTCCAATATTGGAAGTAATGTATGTTCATAGTTATTGATAGCAAAGATAAGGAAGAGGAGGTTGAGATGGTTTAGGCATGTCAGGAGGAGACAGACAACAACCAGGGTTAGAACCGTAGAAGCTATCACTGTTGAGGGAAAGAGGGTAAGAAGTAGACCGAAACTCACTTGGTAGAAGCGTAATAGGCAGGTTTTGCTAGACCCACACCTTTCTAAGGACATGGTTCATGGTTGAGGATAGAAGTTCATGGAGACGTAGGATTAAGGATAAGGACTTTTAAGAGAAGAGTCTTATTTTTGTATTAGATTCTCAACTTAGGATCTTAGTTTTTTTAAATGTTTTATGCGTGTTATCGCTTGCATGTGTGTCTTCATGAGGTGTTATCTGCCTATGTGTGTTTTATTTGACTGTTATGTCTAGATATGGTTTTGGAGTTGGGGCCTCACTGGAAGCAGTCTATCTATCCCATCGGATGGAGGTAAGACTTGCCTACATCCCACCCTCCCCAGATCCCACCAATAGTTTGGCAATAGGCGGGATTATACTGGGTATGGTTGTTGTTGCATGCTACGCGCATAACATTTGACAAGTGGAAAACTAATTTAAACGAATATATATAATGCAAAACACTGAGAGTTAGCAGCCTACTAGTATTTAATCTTGGAAAGAATTAGAAAAAAAAAACATATTTTTGTTATATTAAGATTAGAAATCCATTTACTTTGTCAACATTACCTTCATGTTACAGACTAGTTTCCTCAAGCACATAGTGCATTTGAGAACATGAAAGTAAGATTTTAGTATGTGGACTATTAGACAAATAGTTAATTATGATTAGTTAGAGGGTGTAGATGTAAATATATTCCTTGTAACCTATTCTGATTACACACAATTGAATACAATACGTATTACCAAGTTTATCTTGGTATCAGAGCCAAGAATTCCAAAACCCTAGCAGCCGACTTTTCTTCTTCATCAGCTATAGCCGATCGCTAAAGCTTCTACACACAATTCTCGACGATTATCCAAACATGTCAGCCAATCTCGTTGCCTTCACTCAAGTCGAGAAAACCACACACAATTCTCACAAGTTCGGTTTCACGCTAACCCCAACCAATTATGGCTTCTGGAAACTCATGATTCAGCCGTTCCTTGTTACCAATGGTCTGTTTGGGTACATTGACGGTTCAATTCCCTGCCCCCCATCTGTGATCACGTCTTCTGGAAAAGAACAGGAAGGGGCCGGTTCATCCACTGTTAATCCAAATTATGGTGCATGGCTTGCAAACGATGCTCATGTACGTATGCTTCTTCTCTCTACAATTTCGGAGGCTGCTTTTCAACATATACACGGTACAACTTCTCGTGAACTTTGGCTTTCTCTTGAACGTGCTTATGCCCCGCACACCTCGTCTCGGGAATTTACACTAAAAACACAACTGTTGAAGATCCAAATGAAAGGTGATGAATCTTCTGCTGCTTATCTGGCCAGGGCACATGAATATGCCACTGCCCTTGCTAATATCGGCCACCCGGATGCCGGAAAAGGATATTATCATGCTTGTTGTTGCAGGTCTTCGTGAAGAATACAATGGAGTCAAACAAAACCTCTTTGCTAGAGAATTTACAGCCGTCTTTTCAAAGCTTCCTGGTCTTCTTGCTGATCACGAGTTCCTGATTAAGAAACCCGTTCCTGATGTTTCTCCGGCTTACGGCTACTACAGCAGCCCAATCCTCTCCAGCATCGAATGACACTATTCAAGCCCTTCAACAGATTGTTGGACGTCTTGGTTTTCAGCTACAACCAACCACTAGTTTGTCTCCGGCTCCTACGCCACAGCCCTTTTACACGAACAGATCTGGTCCTAACAATCGGGGCCGCGGGGTCGTGGTCGTGGAGGCCGGGGCGGCAACAATCGCTCATAGGTGAACAACAACCGCAATCAAGGTCAGTTTAGTTGGGCTTCAAATCAGAATACAGTTTATGGCACTTGCAACAGGTGTGGTATTGGTCACTTGCCATCTCAGTGTCCAAACCGGGATCCGTCTACCATCTTATCACGACAGCCTTCAGCTAACTATGCTGATCTTCGTTCCCAATCTGACACACCTGCTTGGCTCAATTACACAGGTTCCAACAATCATGTAGCACCGGACATGTCGGGTTTTGACTCGGCTACGCCTTATTTTGGTGAGGATAATCTGTGCGTTGGTGACGGTAAATCTCTGCCCATTTTACACATCGGTTCTGCCAAAAATTTTTCACCCTCACGAACCTTTCATCTTAAAGATGTCCTTCATGTTCCAAAAATCAAACGGCACCTTCTTTCTGTTCAAAAATTTTGTCACGATAATAATGTTTATTTTGAATTTCACTCTACTTTCTTTGTTGTGAAGGACAAGTCTACACACACTACCCTCTTCACGGGTCCAAGTGACGGTGGTCCATAGTTATTGATAGCGCAGATAGCGTTCGCTATCGCGCGCTTCGTAGCGAAGCGCCAAGGTCTCGCAATCCGTATGTAGCGACTGAATAGCGTGATTGTAGCGGGATTCCGACCATGAATTCTGGCTCCGGTGCTGTAATTCTGCCGGAAACCTACCGGAAGTCAGGAAGAAGAAGAGAAGAAGAAGAAGAAGAGCGGCTGCGCGGTCTGGGTTTTAGCTTTTTAGGGTTAAATAACTTTTTGGATTTCAACCTTTAACCCCTCTATCTTTTCACTAGTTAACATATAGTCCCTAAAACTTGTAAAAATTTACATAAAAGTGTAAAAATAGTTTGTGTATTTTAACATTTAACCCCCTCTATCATCACTAGTTTACATTTGATCCTTAAACTTCAAAATCTATACATAAAAAGTATAAAATTAACATTATATATATAAAAAAAATTACAATTAGCTATTTTTTATTTCTTAAATTTTAACTACCTTATCGCTAAACACAAAATAGCAGGCGTTATTTCGTCGCTATTGCTACGTAGCATATAGGTACCTCGTCGCTATTTGTCGCTATTCGCTATCGATAACTATGCGGTGGTCTTTATACTATCCGGTTTCCCTATGCTCAACCACTTCCCAGAGTTGCTTTCTCCACGTATCGGGCTTCGACAACCACATGGCAACAACGCCTTGGACATCCACATGCTCAGCTGTTTAGTTCTATGCTTTCTAGTTTTCATTTACCTGTTTCAGACAAGAATTTTGACTTTAATTGTTCTTCTTGTTTAGTTCTATGACACTGCCGTGTATCTCATTAACTGAATGCCCTTTCGCAATAACTTCAACATATCTCCTTTCGAGCGCCTTTTTAAACATAAGCCTGATTTTTCCTTCCTTCGTGTCTTTGGCTGTTTGTGCTTTCCTTATCTTCGCCCATACAACCCACACAAGATGGATCTTCGATCCACTCCTTGTATCTTTCTTGGCTACAGCACCTCTCATCATGGGTATCGGTGCTTTGATCCCGAATCTGATAGCATTTATATTGCCCGTCATGTTCGATTCATTGAACATGTTTTTCCGTTTTCAAAACAAACTTCAAACACTTCCCCGGTACCCGACCCCACTCCCTATGTCTCGGCCTATCCTACATCCGATCTCTCTACAACTACACAGCCTACCCCGCCACCACAATCATCCCCAACACTCAACTCACCACCACAACCTCCCGATTCTACACCACCGTCGTCCAATCAACCCACTTCTACACCCCCCCCCCCACACACACCACCACCACCACCGCCGCCTCCTGCCTACACTTACTCACGAAAGCCCACTCGCTCTTCCACCACCTCGGCCTTTGATCAATATTCTACAAACCAAGCTGCTCCTATCCCTCCATCATCTCCTACTCCACCGCCACCTTCTTCCACCACAACTAGAACCCGTCCACCAAATCTTCGTTCCAACCCCAAGCAAACGAAGCCTTACAATGCCTCTTTCCACACCTCCACTGCCGAATCCGAACCTACTACTTTTATTGTCGCCAATGCAGACCCAAACTGGCGTAAGGCTAGGGCTGAGGAGTACTCGTCTCTTATGCCTCATGGTACCTGGACTTTTGTTCCTTATGATCCTCGTTCAAATGTTGTTGATTGCAAATGGGTCTACAGACTTAAAAAGGATCAACATGGTTGTGTTCAACGCTACAAGGCACGCCTTGTAGCCAAAGGTTTTCATCAGCAGCATGGTATTGACTACACGGAAACGTTGAGTCCGGTGGTAAAGGCTACTACTATCTGTGTAGTTTTGTCACTTGCGGTTCAACACAAATGGCCATTACGTCAACTTGACGTCCAGACCGCCTTCTTGTATGGTGATTTGAAAGAAACAGTGTACTTGAAACAACCACCGGGTTTCGTTGATCCACGCTATCCTAATCATGTGTGTCGGTTACGCAAGTCTCTATACGGTCTCAAGCAAGCTCCGAGGGCGTGGTTTCATAGATTATCCTCGGCTCTTTTGGCATTCGGGTTTAAAGGATCAAACACCGATCCTTCCTTATTTGTTTATTGCGCCAATGCCACCGTCCTATACATGTTGGTCTACGTCGATGATATTATATTAACAGGAAACAAACCCGAGGCTATTGATCATGTGGTTCGACGTCTTGGCAGCACCTTTGACATTAAGGACATGGGGCCACTGTCCTATTTTTTGGGTATCTCGGTCACGCGTAAAGATGGTGATCTCCATCTCTCTCAACAGAATTACATAAAGGAACTGCTGGCTCGTGCAAATCTGTCTCACGCCAAACCAGTTTCCTCTCCTTGCACTACCTCTGCTATGTTATCTGTTGGTGACAGTGATCCATTTGATGATCCGGTCAAATATAGACAGCTTGTGGGTGCTTTACAATATGTCACTCTCACTCGTCCAGACATTACCTTTGCAGTCAACAAGGTCTGCCAATTTATGCACTCTCCCACCGTTAATCACTGGGCTGCTGTCAAACGTATTTTAAGATATCTTCTTGGTACGGTGGATCATACTCTCCTGTTTTCTCAGTCGTCTACCACAGTCTTACATGCTTATACAGATGTTGCTTTCAACTCCTTGAGTGCTTTCTCTGATGCGGATTGGGCTGGCTGTCTCGACGACCGTCGATCCACGGGTGGATATGCGATATATCTTGGATCGAACCTTGACACCTTGTCTCCTAGTCTGCTAGAAAGCAAAAAACGGTCTCACGTTCCTCTACAGAATCGGAATATAAGGCTTTAGCTGATGCAGTTGCAGAACTAAGTTGGCTTGAGACATTGTTACGTGAACTACGCGTCCCTATAAGATCTTCTCCAAATTTATGGTGTGATAACTTGGGCGCTACATATCTGTCTGCAAATCCGATCTTTCACGCTCGGCCTAACCATGTTGAGGTTGATTTTCACTTCGTTCGGGAAAGAGTTGTGTAGGATCGGTTTGTGACCCAAACGAGTCGTTCAGAAGAGATTTTATCAGTTTCAGATGCGGAAATTAAGAAACTGACTTTAAAACAGCTTGAATATCACTTTAAACATCTTGTGTATTGATTTAAACGCAATAACAATCACAAGGAATACCGGCAGCACCTCGGTATCAATTCTAGTCTTTCTCCCTGTTCGCTTCAAATGAACATACATGACACATATATATAGTGAATGCTTGACCGCTTGAAATGACACATACACATTCAAGCGGATCACTTCAAGCGAACACAACATACTTCCAATTCAAGCGAACATGACATATTTGACCGAACATGGAATCTGTTTTGTGAATTTGACTTTCAATGATGATGTCACTTGTGATATCACAAAGATGATGTCACTTGTGATGTCATCATTCTTGACAATGACTTCATGCTCGAACCGAACCGCAACAAGTCCAAAACTCGATATAAGACGAAGTCGACAGATGAATGCACCAACAAGTTGCACAAGGGAAATTAAAAGTTCAGTTTATTTCAACAAAAGACCAATAGGCGGATGTCTTCACAAAGCCGCTTCCAGCTGATCGCTTTCTCTATCTGAAGTCCAAGCTAAGGGACCTTCCCCGGCCTTAGCTTGAGGGGGAGTATTAGACAAATAGTTAATTATGATTAGTTAGAGGGTGTAGATGTAAATATATTCCTTATATATTCCTTGTAACCTATTCTGATTACACACAATTGAATACAATACGTATTACCAAGTTTATCTTGGACTAGTGAAAAGAATGACCGATAAAGAGAGCAATCTAGAACTAAAGGGATAAATCACAGAAAAAAGAAAATATAACAACATATCCTCTGACCTCATTATAAGTAGTTCTTCCCTTGCTTTCCACTTTCTCGCACACTAGGCAATAGGCATGACACAAAAAAAAAGCATTAGCAGTCAACCCACATTACAATTGGCAAAATGGGCGGGTTGGGTAACATATCAAAACGGGTTCAGTACATGTCAACACCGGTTAGGTAACCTTTGTCTTTCTTTTTGAAACTTATATTATTTAATGCGTTAGATATGAAATACAAAAGCTTCATTATTACAAAAAACAACAAAAAAAATAATAGTAAAACGATGTAGCAGGTTTTATGCTTTTTTAATACAAATTGGAGACTTTCACATGTATGACCCGTTCGACCCTTTTCCATTTTAGCTCTTATTACTTACCCATTTGTAGGGCTGCAAACGAACCGAACAAACACGAACAAGACCTTGTACGTGTTCGTTTGTTATGGAAATATATGTGTTCGCGAACTGTTCATGAACACTTACCAAAGGAGATTTTATGTTCGTGTTCGTTCGTTAAGAAAATGAACGCGTTCGTGTTCGTTTGTTAATATTAGGCAACGAGCGTTCATGAACACAAATGGAAACAAACGAACACAAACAAGCGTTTATGAACAGAATATACAATAATACACTGATACCTTATGAAACATTTATTTATCGTAACAGAATATACAAGCGCGTAAGCTGGAGGTAGCAAAGATGAGGATGCTAAGGTGGATGTGTGGGCACACTAGGTTGGATAGGATAAGAAATGAGGTTTTTAGGGAAAGATTGGGAGTTAGATCAGTGATAACTCTCACCGTAGAGGGGAGGAGGAGTAGAGGTAGGCCGAAATTAACTTGGGAAGAGTGAGTTAGAAAGGATTTATTAGACTTACACCTCTCTGAGGACATGGTCGAGGATAGGAGTTTGTGGAGACGTAGGATTAAGGTTAAAAGATTTGTAGGGGTTTTCTTGGTTTAGGAGCTTTAAATTTTGTAGTCTTTTTTTTTTTTCTGGGTGTGATTCTAAACCAAGTATGTTTTTCTGCTTTTTTATGTGTAGATGCGTGCATATGTATACTGTTATGACGCTTACACCTTGATTTGTATTTGGAGCCGGGGGTCTCGCAGGAAGCAGCCTCTCTATCCCTTAAAATAGAGGTGGTTGTATAGCTATAGGTGGGAATAAATGGGTAAGGTGGTTGTTATTGTTATCGTAACTTTAAAGTATTTAAAAAAATATATATAAAAACTAAAAACACTAATGAACTATCCAACATAAACGAACACGTTACCGAGCGTTCATGAACATAATTAAACGAACGCGGACTCTGTTCTTGTTCGTTCATTTAACTAAACGAACTTCCCTCAAAATGATTCACAAACCGTTCGTTGAACGTTGAGTTCATTTGCATCCCTTCCCATTTGACCTCTTAGAGCAAAAATATCAAATCAACCCGATTAACTATAAACGAGTCGAAATTGCAACATCTAGCCGACATAAAAATAAGGAAAGAACAAACCTTTCATACTAAACTGACGAAGTCCTCTACCGCCTTTATCTCCTCCAGTTGCACGTTGAGCTCGTTTTTTCTTCTTGCTGTTTACATACAAGTATAACAAACCACTCATCAATATCACCAAACAAGAAACTTGTAGACAGAATATATAAAAACAGATGTCTATGTCTCGTTACCATTCACATTAAAAATCATCGAAAGGTAATTCTAAAAACATAAAACTCAAGCCAAAAGAAGACCAATGCTGATTCAATCCCAAATAACAATACCAAATAGTTTGACACTAAATCCTCAGCAGTTAAAATTAAAGCTGCAAAAACAACACATCTAACATTGCCTAAACAAAACTTCACTTCTTTAAGATTAGTCTTTTCAAAAATAAGAAAAAAGTAAAAATATTGTAGCAAAATTCACACTAAAACATTCATTCTGCAGTATTTGTTATAATTTATAAAGTAAGTAATAGTTTTCCTCCAAGAAGTTGAAAATTTTCAAGTCAATTTGAAAAAGTTGGTTCATGAAAGTCCGTTTGTGTTCTTTACCTAAAATTAATGAACGATAGGGTTGTAAGCGACCTGAACGAACACGAACAAGAGGAATGAACCAGTTCGTGAACTGTTCACCAACGTTTACCAAACGAGATTTCTTGTTCGTATTCGTTCATTAAAGAATTAACGTGTTCTTCAACTGTTCGCGAACACTTACCAAACGCAAATGAACTCAAACAAATGTTCATGAACATAAATGAAGATAAACAACGTTTAGGAACACAAATGAATACACACAAACAAAGAGTGAATTTCAAGGATTGTCCTTTATCTTTATATCTATTTTCAGGCGCTGTCCTTTATGTTCAAAATTGACGAGTTTTGTCCTTTATGTTTTCATATCATACACGTTTTGTCCTTTAGTCCTAACCCAGTTAGTTTTTTCAGTTAAATTTGGTCATGTGTTTTGCACATGAGGGCATTTTTGTCAATTCAAAGGTTGCAGAAGCTTTGAGCTGTAAATCTGCCGTTGAACTTACCTTTGAATTGACAAAAATGCCCTCATGTGCAAAGCATATGACCAAATTTAACTGAAAAAACTAATTGGGTTAGGCCTAAAGGACAAAACGTGTATGATATGAAAACATAAAGGACAAAACTCGTCAATTTTGAACATAAAGGACAGCGCCTGAAAATGGATATAAAGATAAAGGACAATCCTTGAAATTCACTCCACAAACAAATATTCATTTTAGAATAAAATCTGTACTTTTTCATCACAAAGATTACGAAGAATCCACCAAAAAATAAACAAGCTCTTAACATAATTATTTGAACACAATTTTTACGAACACAATAAATACACGCAAACAAATATTCATTTTAGCATAAAATCTGTACTTTTTCATCACAAAGATTACGAAGAATCCACCAAAAAATAAACAAGCACTTAACATAATTATTTGAACACAATTTGACATAATTATCGAAAACAGGATTAATGCAAAATTAAGAAGTTTGTCAAGCTTTAACACAAACTTAAAGTGAAATGGTCAAATAAGGGATATTGGGGGAGGCGTGTAGCATAACTAGCTAGGGTTTCAAATTTTTAAATACTAAAAACAATATAAAACCTATAAATGAACGAACACAAATGAACATAAATGAGCAAACATAAATAAAAACATTACCAAATATTCACGAACATAAACGAACAAACGCAACCACTGTTCATATTCGTTCGTTTAACCTAACAAACAAAATTTTATGTTCGTGTTCCTTCATTTGTTATACGAACGAACATAAACAAACTTCCCACCGAACGGTTCAGAACTCTTCGTTGAACATTTGGTTCGTTTACATCCCTATGAACGAACACGATCCGTTCATTTGTTTGATGAACGAACACGTACAGTTTACCTAGTTCAGTAAGTGTTCACGAACACATTTATTTCCTCAACGGCGAACACGAACACGAACAACCAGTTATAAAGTAATAATTTCCAGCCAAAAGGTTTAAAATTTCATGTCTATTTGTAAAAGTCAACAAACAGTAGATTTTAATAATAGTAATAACAATACTATAACAACAACAACTACAGCAACAGCAACAATTATTATTATTATTATTATTATTATTATTATTATTATTATTATTATAAATAAATAAATAAAGTAAAAAAACAGAGGTGCCCAAAATCTCACCCAGCAACCCCTTGAGATCCAGCATCATCATCACCAACAACATCAACATGATTCAACCTCAAAAACGTGTTATCACTCCGGGTCGAGGGCGACCCAGCACTACCACTAGTGGAAACGGATTGACCCGAAACCGTTGAACGGGTCGGGCCTCTTGACCCACCTGCAAAGGGGTTTATATTCGCAGCAGCATTCTCTAAACTATCATTCGATCCCATCTTTACGTTGAATACCCACCAAAATTCATCAATAAATCTCGAATTTTGAGAGATACCCAGATGGAATTGAGCCCAGTTAGATCTGAATTTGGAAGAATGAAGTTGAGGGTTTGTAGATTTTAAGAAATAATTGGAGAATTTGTAAAGAAAGATTGTTGATTTATGAAAATGGGGGGTAAAAAGGGAAGAGGTGAATTGCAGAGTTTGATAGTGGAATTTGTAACGTGTTGATCAGAGGAAAGAGGAGAAGGTGAGGTGTGTGTGGGTGTTGGTTGGGTTGAAGGAGGGAAATCCAACGAGGGTTTGTACTTTGTACAAATTTTTTTTTTTTTTAATTTATATACCTTATATCAAATCTTTTAGGTTTTTGTATTTTTATCAAAGCGTCATGAGGTAAAGACAAAGCCTAGTTTTATAGCCTACAAAATTTTTTTATTAAGATGCTATCTATGAATGAATCAGATGTAAGGCTGGAGGGTGTGGAGGTGCCATCCATACCACCTCACATTCTATAGTGCCATCATCCCATACCGTCTGATTTACGGTGGGGCGCCATTGATGAGGCTCCAGCATGGTAACAAGCGTTTTTGGCTTGATCGAGGTAAGTTGGTCAAGATAAGGGGGCGCTATAGGCATTGAGATGGCTTTATCCCACACCCTACAAGTTAAGGGAGGGCGTGATAAAGCCCCCTGGCTGACGTGGATCCTACGTGGCGCTGACGTGTCCTGATCCCACACCCCATAGCCTAAGTGCGTTTGGTTCATTAAAATAACATCTCTTAATGAATCAGTTAGACTCTTAATGGTTCAGTTTTAAAATCACGTTGAATGAAAAACAAGGCAACCGTACCCTTGCCCTAGTCTACCTCACAACCCATATTCACACCCTGCCACTTGCTCCCTCACAACTCTCACGTCGGCGATTACCTCCCACTACGGGTGTTCACAGTCCGGTTTTCACGGTTTTTTGGTGAACCATGAACCGAACCATTAGTAACGGTTTTTTATTTTTGTAAACCAAAAATGAACAATGGAACTTTTAAACTAAACCAAACCAAACTTGCAGGGTGTGGGATAAACCAAACCAAACTTGTAGGGTTTTTTGGTGAACCATGAACCGAACCATTAGTAACGGTTTGGTTTCACAGTTTGAACTCGTTGGGCCTTTACACAAGTTGTCCCGAAACTGCAAAAGAAAAAGATTGAAATAAAAAAAGAAAAGGTTGAAATAAAAAGATGTCCAAATTCTAAGATGTCATAAAAGTTGTCAAATGCTTAGAACAAGTTGTTTATTATAACCAGCTATCCAATTAGCTTTAAATGCAGTCCAAATACATAGAAATATCTCTAAATATATCAATATAAAGGAGTTGGTTGCTGTTTGGAAATTTAAATTTTAGAAAACCTCATATCTAGGGATGGCAATGGGTCGGGTTTAGGTAATCCCAAACCCAAACCCGGTTAGATAAGCTTGTCCCAAACCCGTCTTAAAACCCGTCGGGTTTCTAGCGGGTAAATACCCATCGGGTATCGGGTATACCCGCGGGTTTCGGGTAAACCCATTAATTTAAAAAACATTATTCGTTGGGTATACTCATCTCAAAACCCATTGGGTATTTATCGGGTAACTACTAACCGGTTACATTTTGTATTGTCATTATAAAAATATATATCAAATAACTACATTGTATACGGAATAGAATACCTATGTGTGTAAAAAATGGATGTATCATATATATACATATTTAATAATATAAAAGAAATTATATCGGGTATACAATCGGGTAAATGGGTACACTTTATCGGGTAATTGGGTCGGGTAAACGGGTATATCACTAAATCCCAAACCCGCGAAAAAAATAAAAACTATTTCCAAACCCGTCCCAAACCCGATTAATCGACCCTAAACCCGTCCCAAATGTGTCGGGTTTTGGGTTTACCCAGCGGGTTCGGGTTTAATTGTCATCCCTACTCATATCCGAGGATGGGTAAGTATTGTAGTGAAATATGATATTTAGGTATACATTTAGTATGAAATATTTCAAAATAGGCTTAGTACACTTTTGTTTTACATTAATTTACATATAGGTGATAACATATTTGTTTTTATTCTTGTCTACATATATAGTATGAAATATGTAAAAAAAAGTAGAATAAGTTTGTTCGGTTCAGTCCGGTTTTTTACGTTTTGTTTTCAGTAGAAACCTTGAATCAAACCGTTCGCTACGGTTTGAAATTATTGAAACCAACCGACTGAAAGTTAAGTAAAAAACCGACCGTGAAACCAAACCGATGACCAGTTTGGGCAGTTTCACGGTTTGAAACCGAACCATGAACACCCCTACCTCCCACCGCCCGCCTATGAAACGCCAGCGACCACCTTGCCCTCACGCCGGAATCACTTGCCGACGACTCACTGCTCTAGCCGAAATAACGGTATGTTCGATTAGCTTTTATTTGTATATGATTTTGTGTAGATTTAAAATACATATAATATAAATCCCATAAAATGATAAATCCATAATCGTAAGCCAGTTGGCAATTTGATATTTCTTCTTTATCTCTTTCAATTTCATTAAGCATATGTAGGAATTAGGTTCACCTTTTGTAAAATATAATTACAAAATATATAATAACGAGACTCTCGTTATTCGTAGGAAATATCATAGTACAATATCGGTTGCAATAACTAAATAAAAAGAATATATAATATAATTATATATACCAATCTTGATTCAAGCCGCATCTCTGGTGGGTCCTTCACGCGCACTTGATAGCATCCTAGACTCGAGTATTCATCATCTTGAGTCTTGAAAAATACTCCTTGACTGCAACAAAAAGAACACTAAAATGTTGACGATTTTGGTTGAGGCACGTGTTCAACACGCTTCCCTTAAAACAGATTTCGCGCCTCTACTAAAGACGACGCGTCTGTCTCCCAGGGTACAACAGCCGAAGCAGTCTGTACTGCCGGAAATGGCCACACGCCCGAGGTTACACCGAATAGAATTATAGTGTTTGAACTTGTGGAAAATAATGATATGAAGGTGATGGAATCGAGTAGAGAAAACTTATCTCTCTATAATTCCCAACATATGGATGTTCAAGTCTTCACCACTTCTCCAAGAATTCTCCATACATATTATGTTTCTCTTGTAGTTTTCTCATAATTCCAATGAGTCACATGGCCTCCCATTTTTTTTACAAGAGTTGTTTGTTATGAAGAGTTTCTCTTAAGTGGTGATTTTATTAGAGACATAAAAACTCTAATAAAACTAATTAAATACTCAAGAGTTACTCTTTTAATTACCACATGAATATTCTAATTAATATTTATAATTTCATTCAATTATAAATATATTTAATATCCATTCACCAAATTTTCAACAATCCCCCACATGAATGGAGATCATTCAAAACACTTAAAATTTCCAATGTAACCTCGACAGTTGAGTTTTGCATACGATAGGTAGGTGTTAGTTACCCTTTGAACCTTCGCTCATGAAATGCACTTAGCCCACTAGCTCTGAGTAGATCTCGATGTCTTTGAACTCGTCTGCCATTTGTGTAGACGACAATACACTTTACACAAGACTCTCCCTAGCCGGGTCATCTCCTCATAGTCGTGTCCAATAATGGTCGTGGAACACTTTCCTGGTTCTGCGAGAGCTCTATGAATTGTGCCCTCAATTCCATTCGAAGCGACCCCACTTCTCTCTAACATAGGTGATTCTCCTTAGATCATTAAAAGCATTGTGGTTATCATGATCTATCCAAATCATTTACCACATATTATGCTTAGCCTCACACTTGTCACTTTTAGGAATGGACTAGGAAGTTTATTAATCTTTATAATAAACTACCTTATTAAATGCGTAGGGTTATTCCCCCACAGTGACCTCGCTTATTCATACAATTAGGTTTTCCTATTGAACTCAATTCTTGGGATCTCCAGTCTACTGAATTAGGTTTCCATCATATGAACTTCATTTTTCAAGGGTTTCAGTCCCATTCCACAACTTGATCTCTAATAAACCCCCAGGTTGTTGGATCTATAACATTAGCAAATACCTTTGCATATTTGAGATCAGTTGTCATGATGTGTTATTAACTCATAAGTTAATTTTGCATATTGTCAACTTCTAAGACTATAACCTCAGTGGCCATCTGAATCTGGTTATAATATATGTCTTTGTAAGATACGCTTATCATTTAAGGCAAACACATCTCCATTATGCACTGCAACCTCTGTGTCCTCCACATAATCTTTATAATAAACTACCTTATTAAATGCGTAGGGTTATTCCCCCACAGTGACCTCGCTTATTCATACAATTAGGTTTTCCTATTGAACTCAATTCTTGGGATCTCCAGTCTACTGAATTAGGTTTCCATCATATGAACTTCATTTTTCAAGGGCTTCAGTCCCATTCCACAACTTGATCTCTAATAAACCCTCAGGTTGTTGGATCCATAACATTAGCAAATACCTTTGCGTATTTGAGATCAGTTGTCATGATGTGTTATTAACTCATAAGTTAATTTTGCATATTGTCAACTTCTAAGACTATAACCTCAGTGGCCATCTGAATCTGGTTATAATATATGTCTTTGTAAGATACGCTTATCATTTAAGGCAAACACATCTCCATTATGCACTGCGACCTCTGTGTCCTCCACATAGTCGTCTATTTGCAATGTTAGATTGGATTACAAAATCCTTATTGCCAAACTTTTATGATACAAATGCAAGACACCCCCGCATTTAAGTGTTATAGGATATCATCCATATGGGGTAATGAAAACCATTTCTACATACCCTTATAGGGTTGTTTCTAAATGGATCATCCCCCACATTTCTTGCCATTTGATTAACATTTCCGTAATTTCACTTATGACGACATTTATACACATATGATTGAACAAGATCAACCTCATTGTATCAGTGAATTCAATTCATACTGCATTAGCTTACATAAGCTTCTGAGCTAACCAAAGAAACACTTGCCATTGTCATAAGTTTGTCACCAACTTAGAATAATTTAAATTTAACATCTAGAATAAGCTTAGATAATGAGTTCTCCTCATTAGCTTTTCGAACAAACTCTTAAAAGTTACATGTCTTTTCCTTATAATGAATGAAAAATCCTCTCTCAACTTTGTCTATACACAAATTCTTTTTGTGTTCATACACATTTGAATGTTTAGAGTTAATTAGTCTCCGTCAAGACCCATAATTAACCAAGTACTCGTCTAGCATGCTTTAGACTATAATACTTTAGCATGTGAACAGAAGATGCATCATTCTGATTCTTCACAACCCTAAGGATATCATAATATCACTTTGCAACATTCATCCCTTGTTAAGACAAAATAATGAGACTTATTCATAATCCTAAAACATCAATATTTAGGAAAGTCTCACAAATTATTGTATATAGCACATAGCTAAATTTCATCATTCATTTAAGGAACATAACTTGTTTACCTTTGATCTCCAACATTCTACCACTGACTCATAAGTACTTAAACATAAGTCTTAATCCAAGTCACTTGGTAAACACATTCATCACCAACAAGATGAATGTTTCTCGTCTACAATCACTATTATGTATGAGATAGAGTCAACTAGATCGACACTCAACAACATGACATTCATAATTTTCCATAAGTGATTTGCACACATCTATTGTTATTCATTAGGAGATATATATATTTAGGATGCTCTCCTAAATGAAGGTAAAATCTCCATATGGATCTAACAATGATCAAGTGGTAGACGCATCTACTTATAAATCTCGCAAGATTTATTAAAGGTATACAATAACATATAGTACTTTACTTTCATATGTTAGAATTCACACTTGTGAATTTTCCAACGACTTCTAATGAAGTATGTTGACATGAATGTCCTTAGTGTATTTCATCTCAATACACTCACTACGTTCTTTCATTACTCACTCATGATGTGGTTATACATTTGATGTTTTGTTTTGGACTTTTAGTCAATGTAACAACTCTCAAGTTATTTATGTCCAAGTATTTTCATGTACTATCCGTTTAAAACCATATTCTTTTAAACAATGTATAACCGACGTTATAATTATTTTCCACAAAATAATTTATACGTCACAACCATTAGTGATTTATTTCTTTGTAAAAATTGCATGTGTTATCCGAAGATATTGAACACAAAACAATAAAATACATTGGAAACTAAATCATAAGTGCCAATCACTTTTGAAATTTAAACGGAACATAGACAATTTGTAGACATCAAATAGTAAAGTGCTTTTATTTTCAACACTTTAAAATCTGACCGAAATCTTCTCAACAATATCGTCTCATGGCATGTCTTGAGGTACTCCCTCAATAAGACTCCATGCAATTGTAAGTACAAGTTTCCTATTTCATGTTTAAACTTTAAACTTGGACAATTATGCTCAAAACAACACAAAGTTGTTACAAATACTACATTTAAGTAGTAAACTTGAACAATTAAATTTGTTCACAACAACACCAAGTTGTTTTTCACCAAATAACATTTTCTAACACGCATGTTAAAAAAAACGTTATAACAAGCACATTATAGAATCGAACGTTTACATAAAACGTTTTCCAAATATATAGTTTATAAAATAAACCATTTCTCATCATCTTTAATGCTCACATAGGCAATTAAATGTTTACATAAAACATTTTTGTTCATTATGAACAATCTCTAACCTCGTATTATTGATACACATTTTCTAACACACGTGTTAGAAAATTTAAGTCATTTTATATGTACCAAACATGACCAAATTAGAGCATTAAATATCATCATTAAAACTCATCAAATGTCATCATTAAAACTCTACTCAAGAGTTTCACCAAATGAAGAGTTAAAAGTCTCAATAATTATGTACTTAAACTCTAATAAAACTCATCAAATGTCATCATTAAAACTCTACTAAAGAGTTTCACCATATGAAGAGTTAAGAGTCTCAATAATTATAGACTTTAACTCTAATAAAACTCATCAAATGTCATCATTAAAACTCTACTCAAGAGTTTCACCAAATAAAGAGTTAAAAGTCTCAATAATTATGTACTTAAACTCTAATAAAACTCATCAAATGTCATCATTAAAACTCTACTAAAGAGTTTCACCATATGAAGAGTTAAGAGTCTCAATAATTATAGAATTAAACTCTAATAAAACTCATCAAATGTCATCATTAAAACTCTACTCAAGAGTTTCACCATATGAAGAGTTAAGAGTCTCAATAATTATAAATTTAAACTCTAATAAAACTCATCAAATGTTATCATTAAAACTCTACTCAAGAGTTTCACCATATTAGAGATTTTATTAGAGACATAAACTCTAATAAAAACTAATAAATTGACATAAATACTTTACTAAAAGTCTCACTTTATTAGAGATTTTATTAGAGAAAAAAAAACTCTAATAAAAACTAATAAATTGACTTGAAACTCTCCTTAAGAGTTTATCTTCCATATGAAGAGTCTACTAAATGATTTTAATTTCATTAAATTCATATAAATACCACACCATCACTTTATGGTGATTTAATTCCTTGAAGCCAATCAAACATCAACTTCAATGTATGACATTTTATTTCTAAATCATACAAAGCATTAAAACAATGCTACAACAAATTGCTTATATAAAATGTCTACATAAAACATTTCAAAGCATTTGTATTTTAACCATTTTTAACAATAATGTTAAAATTTAAGAAATTCTAACGCGCACGTTAGAAATATTAACATTTTCACAAAATGTTAATTCGACTTGCTAAAAGCACATATATGGTTCAAATAAATAAGTCATTTCTAATACCCACGTTAGAAACTAAACAATTAAAAATTGCTTCCACACTAACGCGTTTCATGAACGTTTCTAACACACATGTTAGAAGACAAATGATTACAAAAATCATTATAAGACTTATTTGTTCATATCAATCCATTGGTGGATGAAAAGTCTACTTTAAATAGAGACTTAATTAGAGACATAAAACTCTAATCAAGTAACATAAAACTCTTATTTAAAGACATAAAAACTCTACTGAAGAGAATTTAACGTTTACAAAAAACGTATGGTTTACACCAAAAATTCTGGTCTAACACACATGTTAGAGAATTTAACGTTTACAAAAAAAAAAAAAAAAAACGTATGGTTTACACTAATAAACCCGATCTAACACAAAAGTTAGAAAAATTAACGATTCCCAAAATCGTTTCAAAAACCAAACGTTGGAACCGAAACAATTCGTTTTGTACCACGGTATAAGATTTAAGATTTTATCTCAATCTCAAAAAATCCAAACACAACAAGTTGTACTACATACATATTTCCCAAAAAATATTTATAAGATCATAACCTCTAAAAATATTTTTTATTCTATTATAAATCCTTTCGTAAACCCAAAATCCTTATAAATAAGGTTTTTAAGATTGTACCAACAATCTCATGAAATCTGTTTTAAGTTTGTAGGAATTAGGTTCACCTTTTGTAAAATATAATTACAAAATATATAATAACGAGACTCTCGTTATTCGTATGAAATATCATAGTACAATATCGGTTGCAATAACTAAATAAAAAGAATATATAATATAATTATATATACCAATCTTGATTCAAGCCGCATCTCTGGTGGGTCCTTCACGCGCACTTGATAGCATCCTAAACTCGAGTATTCATCATCTTGAGTCTTGAAAAATACTCCTTGACTGCAACAAAAAGAACACTAAAATGTTGACGATTTTGGTTGAGGCACGTGTTCAACACGCTTCCCTTAAAACAGATTTCGCGCCTCTACTAAAGACGACGCGTCTGTCTCCCAGGGTACAACAGCCGAAGCAGTCTGTACTGCCGGAAATGGCCACACGCCCGAGGTTACACTGAATAGAATTATAGTGTTTGAACTTGTGGAAAATAATGATATGAAAGTGATGGAATCGAGTAGAGAAAACTTCTCTCTCTATAATTCCCAACATATGGATGTTCAAGTCTTCACCACTTCTCCAAGAATTCTTCATACATATTATTTTTCTCTTGTAGTTTTCTCATAATTCCAATGAGTCACATGGCCTCCCATTTTTTTTACAAGAGTTGTTTGTTATGAAGAGTTTCTCTTAAGTGGTGATTTTATTAGAGACATAAAAACTCTAATAAAACTAATTAAATACTCAAGAGTTACTCTTTTAATTACCACATGAATATTCTAATTAATATTTATAATTTCATTCAATTATAAATATATTTAATATTCATTCACCAAATTTTCAACAGCATATTGTCTCAATCATAATCATATGTATCATCCATCAAGAGGGCCAACGCCCTAGTGGTGTGGAGGGTGGGGTGGTGTTTGGGGCGTGGAGGGGATTTGTCCCTCTTCCCCTCTCTACACCCTATACCATGTGGTCTTAGGGTGGATGGAGTGTCATTAAGATGGGCACACGAGTTCACTTGGTTGGGTACCACGGGAACATCGTTGTAAGTCCCATGGGATGAGCTAGGGGGTTGATCATGGGTTTGTGAACCCGTGATATATTTGATAGAAGTTAATATACTTGTCGTAAACATGTTTTACGATTAAACTTCCCATTTAGTCGATTTTCATTTTTTTTTCTCTTTACGAATCTAGATGATAGCATCTAGGGGTTGTTTGGCAGTTTCTTCGCCAGTAAGTGCTAAGCCAGTTAGAGGCAAAGGCTCTGAATCAGTAATGTTGTTTGGTTGGACATTTGAATGACTGTGTATAACAATTATTTTACTCTTATAAACTATTTTTTGTGTCGATTGAAATGTATCTTTTTTATTTGTCCAAAAATTATAAAAGGAAAATACAAAAGATTATTAAAAATCCAAATTATACATAGATCTTTCAAAATCCATAAAAACATACTAAAATCCATATAAAAATCAATACTTTGTGTTCAACTTAAATTTTGATCATTTGAAATTAGCTGACTGCCTAATTAGCTATCTGCTCACGTAAACTAGTCATATCCAATGCCTTGTGAGCCTATTCTATGTCATGAACATATTTTCCATCACTTTCTCCACCTTGAATTTTAGTAAACAATTACAAACTGGCTAAACATAATTGTCTCCGACAGATTCAGATGTAGCCAATCATTAAGAGGTTATCAAACAACCCTTAAGTTATTTACCAAATGACATATAGGTGATGTTTGTTTTTTAAGATGTAAAATGTCTGCAGTCTGCGGGACCACATCTGTAGAAGAAGAGGTGGACCAAACATTTGCAGTCTGCAAGAAGAAGACTGTTTGTTTTTTAACGTATGTAAACTTCTAAAATAAACTAGTGGTGGTGGGTGGTGGTGATGCTGGACCGTGGTGGTGGACGGTGATGGTGTTAGATGGTGGTGGTGGGTGGTGGACGATGGTGGTGGTGATGGATGGTGGTGGGTTGTGGTGGTGATGGACGGTGGTAGGTGGTGGTGGTGATGGACGGTGGTGGTGGGTGGTAGTGTTTAACCTTAGAAGACCTTAAAAGTGTCTGGGCCAAGTCTGCACCAAGAAGAGCTTGCGCAGACATTTTGTAATGAAACGTCTGCGGAAAAACAAATAGTATGTGTGTGGTCTGCGCAGCGCAGACAGAAGAGCCCGCACAGAGCTTTTCAAAAAAAAAAAAAAACAAACAACACGATAGTGATGTAACTCTTAATAGTATAAAGGTGTTCAAATGAGGTTTCTCTCAAATGGTAAGGATTCAAATCTCATTATGAGAAAATAATGTAGATTTAGATTGTCGTTTAAAAATGACGATAATAAACTAAATGCAACTTATATTATCTTGTTTATAAAACTAAACTATCATTATAATCTATACTCTATAATAAAGGAAACCACTTTTGAGACACTTGTCATCATATTAGACCATCTCCTTATAGATAATTATTATTTTAGTTTAATATCTTATAGATAATTATTATTTTAGTTTAATATTATTTAGTTTAATATCTTATATTATAGATAACTTTTCTACTAAATATTATTAGTTTAATATCTTATGGATTTTCTGTTATACAAAAAACTATCTTTAAATGATATTCGTTTATTTCATTGGACCCGCATAAATCTCCACTATCATTCACTTTGCCGCGAAAGTTAAAAAAAATCAATATTTTATGAACTAAGAAAATGGCAAAAAAAGAAAATGGATTTTAATATCTTATGGATTTTGGCAAAAAAAAAAAGTCACACATTTGAATGAAAATGGCAAAAAATCCCAAAAGTGAAGGAGTATATTGTACAAAAATGTTGTTTTAGATGAAAATGGTAAACATGCTCAAACCTCAGGGACGATTTTGGCAATTTACTTATAGTTAATTCAAATAAATGATTTTATAAATGAGAAGGAGATTAAACTAAATAATAATTATCCATGAGATATTAAATTAATAATATTTAGTAGGAGAATTATCTACAATATAAGATATTAAACTAAATAATATTTAGTAGGAGGGTTATCTATAATTAATTAGAAGATATTAAACTTAAATTATAATTATCTATAAGAGATGGTCTTATATGATGACAAGTGTCCGTAAAGTGGTTTTTTTTTATTATATAGTATAGATTATATTTATTCAACCCGTGCAATAAATGAGGTTTTTAAAGATATATTGTTTTATTATTTAGTATATAAAATTTATTTATTCAACCCGTGTAATACACGGGGTTATAACCTAGTAATATAATATTTTAATCATACTTGTAACATTAACTAGTTGCAAAACTAAGAGCACTCACATTCAATCCATCAAATAATGAGAGGAGATGTTTTTATATTATAAAGGGTATAAAAAGTGGTTGTGAGTGGAGGAGAGAGAAAATGTTACTGTTCATCTGTATATTTGGGGGGACACTGTTCATCCAGTATAATTTTTTTAATATATATTGAAAGTGGTTGTGAGTGAAGGAGAGAGAAAAATGTAATGATAATATTATTTAATTGAAAGGAGAGAGAAAAAATATTTGCTTTTAGTGGAAATATATTGATATAGGAGTTGTTTTTTAGTGGAATGTATGTATAATTTGATGGATTGAATGTGAATGCTCTAACAAAATAGAAGACAAAAAGGTGGTGTAGATAGGACCCGTTCTAAGGTTTACTTAAATGCAACATATTTTTGTTTGTACGGATTACGTAAGACTCGTATTTTTAGGTGATTATTATATGCAAAATTATAACACTAACTTATAATATTTTTCTATATAATGCGACGTAATAACATATAGTTACATGAAAATACAAGTTTGTCATGTCAAATGTTAATAATCTATAAAACACCCTTCATACAAAAGAAATTATATTATAACAAGTTCATTTGAATCGCCTCTATTTAAAACAATCGGTCTAGATAAACCGGTGAATTAAGTCGGTGGTTTGGATGAGATTTCAAATTACTCTTTTTCCTTTCGAAATCTATTTCTGGTTCATTTAGTATTTACTCCACACTCTATATTATAAAACGTCATTGTTCAAACATTATTTGTATAGCAAAAATGTTATTACCTTTAAAGTTGCAAGTCAAATAAGTTTACTATAACAAAGTTTGTCAATACTAATGGACGAATGAAGGGTTGAAATTATTCAACAAATCTAATATTTATTCCAATGAAAAATCATTTTTTTTTGTTTCGGTAGGTCATTTGAGTTATTTTTTGTCATCTTCCTTAAAATTAAGTAGGAAATCATATAATACTATTTAAAAAAAAAATAATGTTCACAAATTAAAAAAAAAAAAAAGAGTTAAATGCTTGGTTGGTCCCTGTGGTTTGTAAAAATTGCAGACTTGGTCCTAATGGTTTACTAATTACACGCGTGGTCCCAAAACTTGTCAAAAATGAACTCGGTTGGTCCCCAGCTCTAACATCAGTTAAATTTCTCAGTTAACTATATGTGAAATGACTATATTACCCTTAAACAATTAAAAAAAACCAATAAAAAGTACTTATCTTCTTCAACCTCTCATCCCCTGTTCTTGCCCCTCTCTTTAAAACCCACCAGATCTGTCTTCTCCCTTCAATCCATCATCACCACCTCCACCTCCACCGCACCTTCAACCCAGCCAACCCCCACCCTTCAATTAACAATCGCACTCCAACCCAGCCCATCCCAGGCCGCCATCTCCACCTTCAATCCATCACCACCACCACCACCGTCACCTTCAAACAGTGGCCGGCGGGTACGATTCAATAACAATAAGCTTCTGCAAAGGTTCCAGATCCACTCAATTTCACATTCTCATTCGTGAAATCCGAGGTTTGTTCAGGTGATACGATGGTTTCTCCGTCTTTGAGGGTTTGGTTTGGTGTGATGGTGTTTGTTGATGATGTACAAGTTGTTGATGCGTAGAGTACAAGAAGGATGAGTGTGAATTGGAGTGGTTCCGGCATCGTTTCGGTGGTCATCCGACACCAGACTACCACGATTGTTTGTCTGTTTTTAATGTGGTTAATTTATTGGTTAATAATTTATTTATGGTTGAGTTGGAGTCTTGAAATTGAATTGGACATAATGGAATGGAAGGAAGGGGAGATTGTCAATGATTAATGACCCTCATCAAATCATCTGAGTTGGAATCTTGAAATTGAAATTGAATTGGACAGAATGGAATGGAAGGAGGTGGTGGTGATGGATTGAAGGGAGAGAACAGATCTGGTGGGTTTTAAAGAGAGGGGCAAGAATAGGGGATGGGAGGTTGAAGAAGATAAGTACTTTTTATTG
The DNA here is from genome assembly GCA_030545235.1 of Helianthus tuberosus. Taxonomy (NCBI): domain Eukaryota; kingdom Viridiplantae; phylum Streptophyta; class Magnoliopsida; order Asterales; family Asteraceae; genus Helianthus; species Helianthus tuberosus. The sequence goes on from CM060359.1 coordinate 31,978,162, forward strand.
GTTTTTTATTTTTTTAATTGTTCAAGGGTAATATAGTCATTTCACATATAGTTAACTGAGAAATTTAACTGATGTTAGGGCTGGGGACCAACCGAGTTCATTTTTGACAAGTTTTGGGACCACGCATGTAATTAGTAAACCACTAGGACCATGTCTGCAATTTTTGCAAACCACAGGGACCAACCAAGCATTTAACTAAAAAAAAGAATAAAACTTCAGTTTGGAGGGACCGTGTTCGTATTTAACTATAAAAAAATCACGCCAATGATCCACAGACCAATTGGTTTAGGGAGATGGGAAGGATTACCCACTTACATGGGGTTCCTGCACGGAAGGCCTTGATGTCAAATCTTGCGAGAGGCGAACTGTGCCACCGGTTTAACCTGATAGTAATATGCCAACCGCGGGATTCCTACTCGTAACCTGGATGATCAAAGGCCAAATGCCTAACCGGATGTTCTAACCGTCCAAAAAAAAAAAGAGTTAAATGCCATTTTAGTACCTATGGTTTGGGCCATTTTGCCAGTTTAGTCCAAAGGTTTCATTTTTAACATCTGGATCCAAAAAGGTTTCATCGTTGCCATTTTGGTCCAATTGACTTAACTCCATCCATATGTGTTAAGTCTGTCAAAGGCATTTTAGTCATTTCATAAATATATAAATAACCCTACCCTACCCCCAACACCTAGTTTCATCGTTGTCATTTTGGTCCAATTGACTTAACTCCATCCATATGTGTTAAGTCTGTCAAAGGCATTTTAGTCATTTCATAAATATATAAATAACCCTACCCTACCCCCAACACCTCTCTCTCTCTCTACACCTGCAACATCTACAGCCACAACTATCTCTGACCTGATTAAACCAACGAGATAATAATTTTCGGTCGCAAAAGCAATAATGCAGGTGGCTGTAGTTTGGTTTTAATTGTTGACTGAACTTTTTATGCACATATCTTAAAAGCAGTTAATAAATCACAATAACAAACAGATGTAAGTATATGACAAACAAGAATAGTCTCATAGCTTATATATCAGGTTCAGAACAAAGCAATAAAGCGATAATTGAAATAATAAAACCTACAAGAAAACAATTCAGCATCAAGCAATGGTTCAGATCTGTTACGGTGGTGATTGGGGTTTAAAGACAGAGACGGGTTAAATATGCAACGACGGCGGTGAAGGATCTGGTTCTTCATTCTCCGACGACAGGAAACCTGCAACGCCCACGATTATTGGGGAGTTCCCACAGTGGCCGGCGGTGGATCTGGTTCTGTCGGCGAGGATCTGGTCGGGTATCGGTAGTGCAGATAGAGAGGATCGGGTCTAGTTCTGTCGGCGAGGATCTGGCCGGCGGTGGATCTGATTCTCGAGAAGTTCCCACAGTGGCGCCGGATGGTGGTGAAGCGGTGCTGAGGCAGTAGTGGTGATGGTTGTGGTGGTGAGGCGGTGGTGGTGATGGTGGTAGTGGTGGTAAGGCTGTGGGGGCTGTGGTGTTGATGGTGTTAGTAGTGGTGGCAGTGCCTATGGTGAATCTGCAGGTGTGTGTATAATATATCTGAGGGAAAATCAGATTGTATACCTATATACGTATAGAGAGATATATAAGGTTAATTAAAATAGTTTGGGAAATGACAAAAATGTCCGTTGACTAACTGAGCAGCATGGATGGAGTTAAGTCAGTTGGATCAAAATGGCAACAATGAAACCTTTTTGGATTCAGATGTTAAAAATGAAACCTTTGGAGTAAACTGCTAAAATGGCCCAAACCACAGGGACTAAAATGGCATTTAACTCAAAAAAAAAAAAAAAAAAAAAAACTATAAAAAATCATGTCATGCTCAGGTTCAAATGTGTGGCCTGATTACCAATCAATCTACAAATACAACTCATTTTATATTCCAAAAACTAAAAAGTTAGTTCATATTAAACTTTTGATTACCAATCAATCCACAAATACAACTCATTTTATATTCCTAAAACTAGCAAGTTAATATCAGTTGGTTCATATTAAACTTTAAATCAGATGATAACAAAACAAATATTCTGTATACGAAATAAAAATTTTATACTTAATTATATAAAAGTTTCTTCTTATATACATCCACTTACTTTAATTATATTTTATAAATTTATTATTTATTCTCTCACCGGCCGATAATATAAAAAAATACACGGACCATAAAATCAGACTGTTGATCGGTTTACATGGTTTTAAAGTTTTTTTTTTCTTTTGAATGGTAAAGAATCTCACGTGTAAACTCATTCTGCTCGGAGTTACGTCCAAGGTTGACTCCTCGACCGTCACGAGACCGTGCCCCCTGATGCGCGGGAACCGGATGGAATCCGTAAACCCTCGCCCCATGTCAGGTTCGAACCGAGGATTAAAGCCCTAATTCGTCCCTTTACCCAATTGTCCCTCGAAAATGACTCAAACGAGAACCGAAACAGTAGTCACCTCTACATATATGGTATGATGGTAATTGGTAAATACCTAATCCTATCCAACTTTCTTTCTGTTTATCATCAACTAACTTTAATATTTTGTGTATTAAATAAAATAAAAAATACGACTTGTTATCCTATCTTACTTGAGCTTTCTATAAAGAAAGTTAACGGTACTTTTTAACGGATCATTCAACGACTTATAACTCAAGTAAAGAATATGGTACCCACTTTATATACCCATTTAATACTTTAGAAAAAATAAATAAAACTATCAAAAATAGACAAAAGCTAGAGCTAACAATAACCCATCTACCCATGAAAAATAATAACCAAATATAACATTTTTTTAATGGCCAACAGAATCAATTCTGGGAACTTTTGCAGCATCCATTAGACCAAACGGAGTACTCTGAGAGTAACCCGAGTCCACCACCAATTCCGAGGAAAACCCGGTAACCCACCCGTAGACACGACAATAAAATTACTGGTAAAACCCGTTTGGCTCAAAGATCGAACCCAGGTTTCCCTGGGTATCCTATGCACCAAATGGGAGTTGAACCTACATCTCGCAAGAGAAATGCAAGTCTTCCACCACTTGATCTAGAAATCATTAGCAATAATCAAATATAACTTAAGTCTTTTTTTTTTGCCGAAAATTTTATAACCAAACTATCAAGATGTTAGGCAAATCAATTACAACAACTAAATATATCTTTTGAGTTAATATTAATATACCTATGATAGTTTACTCATTTTACATGAAAAATCTCTCATACTCAAATTTTGATATATCAAAATCTTATTTAAAATACACCTACTTGTATTTTTTTAGTGATATCTGATTTTTAAAGTCTTATTTAAAATACACCTACTTGTATTATTATTTTTTATAATATCTGATTTTTTACCCCGTAAGTAAAAAAAACTCAAATATGATATCATTCCACACGAAAAAGGGCAATTACAAAGCAATGTCAGGTAGTCGGGCAACAAGTTGCGCCGCCACCCCCCTTTGAATAGAAAAACCAATTCTACTAAATACAAAGTTTGAAACCTTTAGCGACGAAGAATTACTATTAACGACTTTTTGAACCCGATTCAAAAGTCGCACAGCGTCAGGAGCGAGGCCACCAAAGGTATCAAACGCAAACGGGACAAACACATGTTGATTCTCTAGGCAGACTTTCTCATGTTTTGCCACTTTGCTCGCCTCTGCCTTGAGCACCGCTTGCCCTACGACAAAGCCCTTGTCCTTGAGCCCGATAAGGGGGGAGACTCCAGTTAGATCTACACAATCGTGTTTCCCCCCTTCCCATCCAAACACAAGGATGTCCGCCGGGCGTAAAGTGGACCTCCCCTCTAAGGGGTCAGTCAGTAAATTAACTGGAGCCTCCTTTTTGGCAGAGATCACGGCCCGCTTAAGAACATCACATAACATATCTCTCACCCAATCATGCCAATATTTAAACCCTGGTAGCTCTTTACAGTGGATCGCGTGCTCGCCGAAAGAATCCAAACACGCTTTGCGGCATACCGGACATGGCTCGTCAACTGGGAACAAAGGAATCATCAGTCGGTATCTAAGGATAGCACAATATTCCACAACAGACATGTGTTGCCACAAGCCTTCAATAGGTGCAACAGACAGAAAATCCTGAGCATGTGGGGCACGTAGACATTCAAACACAGCTCTTTGCCGAGGGGATAAAACAAACTTCTCTTCAATCCTCTTGACAATTTCGCCATATAAGGCATTCGCCAGAATTTTCTAGGATTTAGGAGGGGCGGTGTCTTTAATGTAGAAACCGCCAATATCAAGGCCGGGAAGAGAACTATGCAAAAGGTCCAACGCCCTCCTGTAATCGGAGTCTAAAACATCCCCACCACATTCTCGGAGTATGTGGTCTTGTAAACCTCAAGATTGGGCCCTTGAAGCCACGAAAGCATATGAAGAGGCATCCTTGGCCGTACAAATCCCTAAGCCTCCGAACCGGGTCGGGAGAGAAGCCAACCTCCATTGGAGATCTCCAAAAAAAGCACCCCCACAAACAACAATATCCTCTAATGCTCCCTGGAGGCCTTCATAAAAAACAGAGACAGCCCCCCGACCAAAGAAGGTTGACACGTTCGAAGACCAAACAGTAATTTAGCAACACCCATACAAGAACGAAGCAAGAGGAGCTCGCTCTGAGGGTCCCGTAGGCGTTTAAGGCACCTCATCAGCTCGACTGCACAGTTCGCTCTTTTAAGAGCCATACTACTAATAAACTCTACATCACGACTAACGGCACCCCCCAGGAGTTTCACACCCAACACCGGCCTCCCAATCCCCCGAGGGAATAAGCCCTCCTGAACCTTTACACCATTGCAGGTTGGCCAGAAAACTTCAGTTTTCTTTATATTAAGTTGAAGCCCTAAGGAAGGACCCTCAGCTCTGATGATATCTAAAGCATTAGCCACTTGGGTGGCATCTCCAATAAGCATTCTGTCATCTAGGTACCAGGCGTGAAATAGAAGTTTGCAGCGATCCCTTATTCGGTGAACAAGGGGGTGTAGAACAAGGGCAAAAAGGAGGGGCCCCAAGGGGTCCCCCTGCTGAACGGCAGTAGTAGACCAAATATACTCATCCCCCACATATAATCTAGCTGGTTGACCATATAAAAAATCGACCCACGTAGAAATAAAAGGACACCTTTTCATCACCTCGTACAGCAGGGCTGTCCTATCAACCAAATTAAAAGCGTTCGAAAAATCAACAGTAAGCATAGCAAGAGACCCATCTTGGTGGTACTCATTAAGGAACCTGTTCGCACTATGAAGAACGGCCTCTGCCCCACACGGAATCCCTACCCCAAACTGGAAATCACTAAGGTATTTGGCCATCTCCTTCCCAACACCTTTCATGGCCACCTTGGAGATCACCCTCCTCTAAATCGACCCAACAGCGATAGGCCAAATCACATTATCCGGTTTGAGAAGAGGTGTAAGAGGAGCAGAAGCAACAAACTCCGCCAGACTCCTCGGGCACCTCCCCCCCAAGCACAAATTAACCATAGCTGAAGTAGCCCTAAGCAGGCTATCAGCAATCACAGACCCCTCCCCACAAAAAACATCTAAAAGATGTTGGGCCCTTAAGCCATCTCTCCCGCACGACGTACCTTTGGGGAAATATTTAATACACCCGAGCACACAATCGGACTCCACCACATGAAGAGACTCAGAAGGCAAGGAGGCAGGCATGGAAGGAGGCGGCATGCATGGGTGCTTAGCCACTAAAGCCTCCAGAGTATTCTTATTGAGAGGGGCGACCCCCGAAGAGCATAAAACCTTAACCGCTGCAGTGAAATGACCATCAGCGACCTTACGTAAACATTGTTTCACATTGGTCCCCCCACACTCATTATCATTCTCAGTGCCCTTTTTGATTCCATCCGTAACCCCCATCGCGGGTTGATCAAACAACGACTGGACAAGAGTGGCAAAACCCTCACGATCACCCCACTGCGCCAAAGACCGCTGGATGCTAAGGCATTGGCCCGTCTTCCTATTTTCCGACCTCTTGTCCTGACGACCAACATGCTTGAACACCCGCAAGGTGCAACGTGGTAATATCAAAAGTCGAACCCATGCCTCAACAGAATCAGGCATAGCAACCACCTTGTCCAAAGCTGCAGTTAAGACTTGGGCAAAAGCCATACGAGAACTAAGGGGGATACTCTTAACAGCCTTGATGGGGAGAGAGAAAACACGGTTAAGCAAAGCAATATCTACACCCAACTCATCCGACGAGGTATCAACGTTTTCAACACCGGGTCTAGTGATGCCAACAATAAAACCCTGTTCATCTCTCTCACCTGGCACAAACCGAATAACCTTATCCTCATGGTGGCACGCCCGACTGAAAGCATGAGGGCACATACACTCACCACATAACCATTGTCCGGACACCTTCAAAGCTTCGCAAACAGAGGTAAAAAGATTAAGATCGTCAGCAATTGCACATCTCAAAGAATCTTTCCTCTCGTCTGAGCCCAAATGGTGACTCTTGATATGTGCCATTAACCTTGGGAATCCCTTAGCCCCCGCCAAGCCATCGGGGCAACAATGAAACCGTCGGAAAGGACAAGGCCAGAAATCGCTACCATTAGAACCAACCATACCAAAACTAAGTAAGCGGAGTCGACACTTAGATAATGTCTGGTACGCCACCCCGTAAGTGAGTCATGGTTTAATAAATCGACATTCAAATCATTAAAAAATCTAACTTTTTATTTATTATATAAGCTTATATGAATTTGTATTTAAAATAGTCAAATTTGATAAGAAAGTGACCCACATTACCAAAGGAATCTACATAACATCCAAGTTAACTACAAGAGTAGATTACTTTTAAGTACACGTGTTTTTTATTTTTGGTTTTAAACAGTTAAGTTCAAAATCAAAAGGTTTAAATACGTAAGTACTTGTTTTTCAATTACTAGCTAACTCTGTTAGATTTCTTTAGTTTTTTTTGTATGAAATGACTAAAATACCCTTATCACCATCTTTAACCCCCACTTCACCACCACCTCACCACCATAGTCCTTCACCTGAACCACGATACCGTCAATTTCATTATCAGTTTCAATATATTTAGCATTGATGCACTAAATCAATTACCAATTTAACCAAATCATGAACAACCGCCTGACAAAACGACCTCAAAATAAAACTATATGTCTCAACAAAATGAACAAGATTCAACATATTCTTACAAACTCCAAAAAACTAAAAGCCTGTTTCGGTGTCACACCCCAACCAATGACGGAAACATCGGGATGAGATGAAAACTAGATTGCAAGAGACTTCATAACACTATTGGTGACAATAATTTAAATAATAGATTTCATTTCATTTCTAGAAGTCAATTACAATGGTCGAAACAAATACAACAACATGAATAATGAAATACAATACAAAAAGAATACAAATTTAAAGTGTGTATCTAAGCATCCTACTAGTTTCCATGCATCACCAACATCATCGCTAAACCTGCAACATGTTTTTAAAGTGTAGTTCCATACAAAGGTATTGGCGAGTATACAAGTTTGATGCGTAGTATATAAGTATAAAAATAACTAGGTTATCACCCGGGTGGCTACCCGGGCTGGAAAATTTAAATTACATTAATTATAAGTGTATCAATAAAAGTAATGCAAATAAAGTGTTATTAGGTATGGAGTTTTCTTTATAAGCCGTGTACAAAAACATCAAGAAAAAGACAAATAATTTTACATTTACAATTTACTAAAAGTAACATGAGATTAGTCCACTCTTTACTATCGATCTTCGAAATGGCCGTATTTGAAGCTGTAATAAAATTTAAAAATGACTTTAATAATATAATAATCATATAAACAAAAATGATATTAGCAGCCAGCTTACAACCAAGAAAAACAATGAGAAATTTTGTTTTTTTAGTTTTGGTAATGATAAGCAAAAAATAACAGTAACACAATCAACTACCTCTAGGTTTTTGTCCAACGTAATGACGTATGTTGTCGTATAGGCTGTCACTTGGCAATTGTGATTTGTGGTCAACAAATTCTTAACTTGTTACAATTTTGGGTTTGCAAAAGCCTTTTAATCAATGTATCACGTATTTGAATGACCCAAATTGTACTTAGGCTTTTGCAAACCCAAATTGTTAACTTGTTACAATTTTTGAATGACTGCAAGCTATACTTTATTTGAACCATGTATTCACATATTTGAAAGATAAAAATAAGTTATCTTATATAAAAGTGCATTCGGAAATAAAAGAGACTGTAAGTTTCAGTTACATCAAATTACTTAAAATAAGACGATTTAAAAAAATTAATACATTGTTTAGTGAAAAAAAAAATATTAAATCGCTCTAAAAATAGCCTCCCATGTTCTTCATTTTCATCTCGTGCAAGCCCTAGAAATTCATACAGTCCATGATCTTCCATAACAAAAAGTTCTCGTCGGAATCGCGCCTCCCATGACGCCAATCATTGGGAAATCCTAGTTTAAAAAAATGAGTTAGTATGAATTAAAAACACTTTGGATTACTTTTGACTCGCTCAACTCTTTTTAGTTAATTTTTTTTATTTGTAGTGTTTGATTAGTTTGAGATTAAAATGAACTAAAGTGACTCATAGAAAAGTAAATGGGTCGAAACTGCCACCAAACCTTATAAAGGACTAGTTGGTCAAACTTGAATTGACTCGTTTATAAGCCCCGCATTATGATGTTGCGAAATTGTATAGGGGTGTCCCGTGTCTTCGATCGTGTTTGCAAATTGATTATCGTGTTTCAAATTTTAGAACTTACCAATGAACGATTAGGTTCGAACAATGTTTATATCGATAACAAAAGTCAAACACAAGGTTGACTTTCCGCACGTATATATAAGTTGGTGTTTACCTGGTCCTGGAATGGAAATGCTTTCTTTTTACCGTAATGGAACTCCTTAGGATTATAGTGAATGATCTCGGGCTCAGGGAATCCACCAGCCTGCAAGATTAAATCGTAAAATATCTTGTTATAAATTTTTCAATTAAAACTCAAAAATTATAACGAAATTTACCTTAGCGCAAGCTCTTGCTAATCCATCGAAAGTAACATATCTATCTCCCGAAATGTTGTACACTTGTTTGCTTGCTTTTCATTCCCCAAAACTTTTATAAAAGCTGTAGCCAAATCCTCCATTTGGTCAACGTTGACACATCAAGACCGTTTGACTTTTGAAGTCACAAAATAATTATTAGTTTTACACTTTTACTAACCTTTACGTCAGAGCCGTTCCTACGTTTTCGGAGGCCCTAATCGAACTACGAAGTGGTGGCCCTTTTGCAAAGTTATCATTTTCAACATATTTAGTAACAAAACCCTCCTCCTTTTTACGGGCTTGGGACCGGCAATTATAAACTAAAAAGTTTATAATTGGCGTAGTTAAATTTTTTTTTGAAACTCATATGTTTTCTATAATTATAGTATATGTTTAAACAACAACTTGATTTAGAAAATATCAAATATCTAACCTGTGCCACTGAGTTCCGAGAATCTGTCGACATCATAGATCCTAATTTTAGGATCAGGAACACCATGGCAGTAGCGAGATTTTGGATAGGGCTTGTTCTTGATCTGACGATAACACCTTGCAGGTCCTGAGTAATACAAATTGTTACATGTTAGTTAAAAATAATAGCTACAACTTGCTGATTAAAAAAAAACATCTAAAATCTAGTAACAAAAGTTAAAAGACACAAAAATCATTCGAAAAAATACACAATCACATAAACTATCTGAGACTAATAAGTCGATGTTAGATCATGATCACAAATATTAATATCAACTTTTTACTTTTAATTGATTCTAAGACATTACAAACAAATAAAACTGATTACTCTAATATGAAGTATAAATTATCCATTAAAAAACTGATGCACAAACTTTTATATTCAACTTTATAATTGCATACAGCTAAATCTAAGACATTACAACAGATGAAATCGCTTATTTATAGATCACAAAAATCTTAAACCTAACCAAATGTAATTGCAGGCTTATTTCATGTCTAAAAAATTGCAGTAAATATCAAAGCAGATAGTCATAAAACAACATCTTTGAGAAAAATGTTTGCAAATCATCGCCGAACAACTAATAATCAACGTATAAAGTAGTAATATTAAATAGCAACTCAAAATGAATCTAAATAATCCAAATGAAGAACATAAACCATTCAAAATTAACAAAATCGCATCTAGAAAATAGATTATATATGAGGTACTCAACCTATCAGATCGAAAAATATCAGACATCTAACCTGTGCCACTGAGTTTCGAGAATCTGAGTGTCTGAGACTCTGAGTGCCACTGAGTTCCGAGAACGGAGAATCCACGTCTGCCACAATATCAAATCGACAATAAAGCTTTTGCCACAATATCAAATCAAGAACTGAGGTAAGGCAGGGTATATCAATTCAAATCGAGAACTGAGGCAGGGTATTTCAAATTGAGAACTGAAGGTATATTAAAACCAATTGTATATCAAGACTCAATCGACGATTCGGGAGAAATGAGGGTTTGTTTGAGGACTGACAAAACTCAATCGAGAACTAGAAGATATATACATTAATTACCTGTAACCTACAATCAACAATTCAGGCTCCTGCAAGGCTGCAATCGAGTATAGACTTACAATACTCACGACTGCGGCTGCAATCGAGTATCGAAAGACAGCCCAGCCGCCTTCGGCCTTTCATTCTTTTCTTTAATTTGCGGCTGTTCGTGAACTGTGTGGGAGACAACAACTATTTTACCTTAAAACAATAAATGGGGCCTTATTTCTTTGGGTTGTTTAGTATAAAATAGAAAATGGGCTACAGAAAGAACCTACAATAAATTTAGAGGCCTTTCAATTTGGGTGGCCCTAGGCCTGTGCCTAGGGTTGAAAGCCCATTGGGCCGGCTCTGCTTTACGTGACCGAGTTGGGTTACTTGCAAACCTGATTTGGGAATGGGGATGGGTCGACCCGCTTTCAACCTATGGAAAAACCACTCTTCAACAGGGTTGTAGTTCAACGGGCCGTAGATATAAACGGGTCTTATAGAAGTGTAGTTGACACCTTTTGACTCTAGTAAGATCTCGGTCTCGAGATTCCCCTTGTGTCGGCTTTTAGGGTCAACCGCATCAATCTGTAGCATATTCAATTACATCAACTTGGTTATATGGAATAAGATGAGTAAAACGTTGTTTAAAAAATGTTGAAAAACGGACCTCACGATGTGGTAAAATATCGGATTCAAGGTAAACACCGGCTCTTAGAGCAGTATATGTACCTGTAATTTAGTAAAATATTCAAAAAAATATATATAAATAAAATATATTTTTATAACCATGTCGATCAGAATTGTCGTATATTTCATATAGATATAGCTAAACAAAATTTATGAAATAAACTTATTAGGTATATACAACTATAAAATATATGATCATTTCATATAAAAAGATACTTATAGCATATATATATATAGGTGAAGAGTACTGTACAATATTGCTTATCGTACATTACGTACGCTACAATCTCAGCCGTCAGATCATCTTCACGCATTTTAAAATCGCATGTTGTTTTTTTTACAACAATTTCGCATGTGATAATTTTTGATGAATTCGCATGTTGTTTTTTTGTACCAATTTCGCATGTGATAATTTTTGATGAATTCGCATGTTGTTTTTTTGTATCAATTTCGCATGTGATAATTTTTGATGAATTCGCATGTTGTTTTTTTGTACCAATTTCGCATGTGATAATTTTTGATGAATTCGCATGTTGTTTTTTTGTATCAATTTCGCATGTGATAATTTTGATGAAATAGCATGTTGTTTTTTTGTAACAATTTCGCATGTGGTAATTTTGATGAAATCGCATATGTATAATTTGTGTGTGTGTTACTGTTCATCTTCTTCGATTGCTGGTCGATCATTGTCAGTCTTCTTCCGTTTGACCCTTACAACTCCCAAATTAGTAGTTCTTATTATCGATATCGCACCAAAAGGAACGAAGGGAGGTTGGGGAAGAAGAATTTCAGGTTTTTGAATTTGATTTAGGGTTTGATTTTGACCTATCATCGGTCAATTACAGAGATTTATGACCTCGCAATGGCGTTTTTAACCTTCCTGGTATGATTTAGATATATTAAAATGATTAATTTAATCATTTAAATTAGTTTCGCCCGTGTTTGATAGATTGAAGATCGTACGGCTGAGGGCATCGCGTACATAATGTAGGATAAGAGGTATTGTACGTTAACCGGCCTCTATATATATATATATATATATATATATCGATCTTTTTTTATTTTATTGTTGTTTTACTTATGACTGTATAAAATCTATATACACATAGATACACAATACATATCAAAATATTATTACACACTAAATGGTAATTCTATTACATACTGATCTTGGAAGTAAATATATTTAAGTTAAATGACTAAATGACAATTCAATAATAGTAAAGATTAGAGGACCAGGTTTGCAAATTAGGAAAGGAAGTTTTAAAAATAGAAAAAAAGAAAACGAAAACAGTAAAGGAGGACCGGTACCGCAGGACCCGAACCCGAGTTGCCCGGTTCCGAAAGACTAATCAAGGACCTTTAGACCAACCCGCTGCCTTTTTGTTAAGTGATATAACTTCTGACCTTAAACCACTTAACCAAGGGTGGAAGTTTGAAATCATAATTGCCGCTTAAATCCAGCAGTATGACAGCATGAGCTTTCCAAAGTCATTTACACGTGTTACCTTAAAATAGCACTTCCTTAGTCGAACTATGAACCTAGACACTATTCCGATTGAATACCAACCATGTTTCCCTTTAATTCGTTTCGGAAACTTTACAAGGTTTCCAAATGATAATGAGAAATGGTTTGTGCGGTTCTGCACCCCTTTCAACTAAACGTTTTAGTTTCATATCCTTTTCATCATGAAGTAAGCTCATTTTCTCCTCAACCTGTAACACCTCGTAAAGTCACGTCCAATGATGTATTGACACGTGTAATAAACCCTAATAAAGTCAAACGTTGAATTTAAGGGACTAATTTTTCAAAAAGTCGAAAACTTTGATTATGAAAGGACTGGAAGTGTTATCATGCTTAAAATAAGTCTCTGAATAACCTTTTACGGTATTTATATTCACAAATGAGCCACTTGTTGATCTAGTGTAGCCGTTTGCGTAATTAATTGAAAGTTTGCGTGATGAAGGGTTAAAAGCGTCAACATGTTAATTCTTACCTCTGAGTGACCTTTTAACAAACTGAGAGCTTCATGATGGTTGATTATACTCTCGGGGATGCCAAATTTTGGCCATCTAAGGCTTTTATGCCTTTAAGCGATGTTACGCACAACTTTGCAAGTTTAAGGGGTTAAAAGCGTCAATATGTTTAATTATACCTCTGAATAACCTTTTTACGAACCCAAAGCATCGTGATGTTTTATAATACTCTCAAGAATGCCTAATATGGATTAGATAAGGCTTCGATACTATTAAACGATGATATACTCAAGTTTGCGCATTAGAGGGACTAATTGCGTCAAACTGCAAAAGTATACCAATTCGTATGGTATCGAACCTTCCGGAATATGATCATAAGTTAAACATGCCCTAAATATCTTTTACATAGCTTAGAAATAGGCTTAGAGGTGTTTGGTGCACAAAAATAAACTTATTTGATCAATAGAGACTAAAAGCATCAAAAAGTGCATAAGTTTGCATTCTCGTGCATATCTTACGTTCTGAATATATCCGGAAATCCAAAGTTTATGTAATCATTAAAATATTTTATTTTCGTGTTTGGCTTGATAAAATTCCATTCGTCGCGTAATTTGGATCGTTTTTCGCGTCCGTTCGTGTTTCGTCGTAATTAGCCGAACTACGCAACCGTACGACCAAAGGAACCGACATCCGACATATTTTTGAGCATGTTTTATGTTCCCTATGTTTAGGCACCATTGTAGATCCTTGAAAATGGCTTAACGGGCCTTAACCGTGTCAGAAAGGGCCTTACAAGCTTACAGGGACTAAAACTGTAACTTTTGAAAGTTGTTGTGTGTGTTTGATATGTGCAGGCCGTAGCCTACGCCCCCTGCAGCGTAGCCTATGCCCAGGTCTGGGCAGCTTCATTTTTTTGGGCTTGCAGCCCATTCCAAGCCATTCTAAACCACTAAAATCAATTCTAGGTGCTCTTTGATGGTATTAAAACATGGTTTTACACCTGTAACAATCTCATAATCCTTTCCAACACTTGTCATGATCCAATGCAATCCCATAAACTATATAAAGGGCCTTGAATTCATTTGAAATTCGCACCCACGGGGCGTTGACCACGATTTTTTTTACAACTAGATGTGTATATTTTAACACCCTACGTAAAGTTTGGGTTTAAACGGCGCGCCCGAGGGTTCCTATATAGGGGAAGGTTAAAATGAGAACCACCTCGAGTTGTAAGAACCAGCGAGAACCACCCCCGCGGGGGGGCGTTGACCACGATTTTTTTTTTACAACTAGATGTGTATATTTTAACACCCTACGTAAAGTTTGGGTTTAAACGGCGCGCCCGAGGGTTCCTATATAGGGGAAGGTTAAAATGAGAACCACCTTGAGTTGTAAGAACCAGCGAGAACCACCCCCGCGGGGGGGCGTTGACCACGATTTTTTTTACAACTAGATGTGTATATTTTAACACCCTAAGTAAAGTTTGGGTTTAAACGGCGCGCCCGAGGGGGTAGTTTTTTACGCCCAAAGTTTGGGTTTTTTTAATTTTTCTTTTTTTTTAACCAAACTTTGGGCGTAAAAAACTACCCCCTCGGGCGCGCCGTTTAAACCCAAACTTTACGTAAGGTGTTAAAATCTACACATCTAGTTGTAAAAAAAAATCGTGGTCAACGCCCCCCCGCGGGGGTGGTTCTCGCTGGTTCTTACAACTCGAGGTGGTTCTCATTTTATTTTATTCCTATCTATATATATATATTATATTTTTCTTTTCGGATTCATGCCTCTCGCGCCACGCGAGAGTCTTCTTCTCATCTTTCGCGTGCCACGACATTTGTTGCGAGGCGCGCCGGATTTACCACACTCCCTCGCGTGGCGCGAGGGATACCATTTTCCAGCAGGTCCATTCCTGGAACCTGCATATCTTTCAGCTATGGTTATTAATCGAAAATCAAACTTTAAAGTGCCATAACTTTCGTTCTAGTTATCCGTTTTACACGATTCTTTTTTTCCCTACGCGTCCGTAATTAAATTACGGACCCGTTTATCACTTTGGTTTGCATAAAAATCTGATTTATCCAATGTTGGCTCATAAATCCTTTAGGTGATTATTCGACCCGTTTGACATTATTATTTCACTACATGCTCTAAAAAGAAAATAGTTAATTCCTATCATTTTACCCATCCCGGGCTTGTCAAACCTTAACGTTTTCGCTCCCATCCTAGAGTTTACCTAGGCGTTTACATTCACCGATTCATTTGTATCTATCTAAGCATTTAATCACAATTTACTTCTTAGTCTATTTTGACCCGCAAACGTTTTTGCCTATACTTTTTATATGTATCTAAGGGTTTCAAAATCAATAAACAAGTTTCTAACCAAACTCTGACGGTCGTTTACCTGGTTCGCCCGTTAAGGGCTTTTGGGTCAATTCTAGTCTCTTATTTTACGACGAAAGACTCTCACCAATTATTGACCAAATTAGCACTTTTAACTACAACATAATTATACGTACCTGGCTAGGATCAATACATTGACCCGTTTTAATACCTTGTCTCGAAAATTTGCTAATTCATAGCAACGCTGATTCATAAGCCGCTTTATCCTGTAAGCATAACACTCGACAAGTGCTTATTAGTCAATATTTGTCAAATGGTATCCACATTACCATTTGACCCGTTTTACTCTTTTTATTCATTAGGCTTACTTATAGTAACCGTTCAAAAACCCATTTTTATAATTAGCTTTTCATGGCTAATTTACCGTTTTATCTCTTTTACCATTAAACATGGTTTTTATCATTTATATTAGTACCGACCCGTATTATTTCGCGTCGGGAACCATATCTTGAATATTATCCTTATTGTATTTGAAACTTATAGGATGAACGTTTATTTTACTAAAAGGTGTAAGTTTCACTTACCTTGCATCCGGTTATGTCCTTTTTTCGCATACTCGATCCGTTTGACCCGCTTCTTTCCCAAGTCTTCATCTAGCTTGTCTAGAGTCAAACTATCATTATCACAATTCATAAGACGGTTAGATTAGTCATAATTGTTTACGACTATTCCATCCTACGGGTTTTATGTCGAATTTATCATTCGACCATATCAAATTATCATTTGATCTAATCATTGGTCGGTTTGACTTTTTAAAAGTCAATTGACTTATCAACATATTCAAATGCACATTTGGTTCATTGAACTCGCTTAGGCATATTTCATCCGAACTCTTAATGAAATCAAATTTTACACACAACCAAGTAGACCGCGATTTCATTCAGGCATTTCATATCACTGAAAAATCTGAATTTACTTGAGCTAGGCATGATTTCAATATATTCTTGTCTAGGGTTTACTCCTAAACACTCACTTCAATATCATCCATACCACAATCATGCAACATCAATTTCGAATTTCTTATGTACATCAAGAATTCTCAACTTCATAAATATCAAAAATTCGACATACCTTGTGATCCCTTAAGCTTGGTGATCGCGATTTTAGTTAAAGCCCTAATTTCTTTGCTCGATTTCTCCTTGATTTTGCTGGATTTCATGAGCTTTAGGGTTTTGAAAGAACCCCCTGGTGCTCCTGATCATTCCTGTGCACACACACACACTTACCAAGTGTGTGTTGTGTTTTATTTTTAGTTTTAATAAATAAGTTTCCTCCACTTGGCACTATTAGCCCCTCATATTTTGTTTTTATAAAAGGTTTAACTATTTCTAGTTTCCTTTAATGTTCTAACAACACATAACTAACTAGGTTAATATTCCTAGTCACTTAGTGGGTTCGGGAAGTCATAACCCGTTTTATTTTAAGTCCCATTAACTCGAGCCTTCTATATACTTTGTTTTCTCAAAGTATTTATCCTCCTTTTTAATTAACATCAAGTTTATTTATTTAAATCCTAATATTTACCGGGTTAAGTTTTACCACTAACGGTATTTTACCCGTCTTTACTATTAACGTGGTTTGATTACCAAACCCGTTTTTGGGGTGTTACAAGTCTACCCCCTTAAAGAGATTTCGTCCCCAAAACCTTATTTACATAGTTCTTTTAATTTTTGACTAAACGAACTTAGTTTCGTTTTTATGATATTCATTCCTTCGGTGTCTTTTATGTGTAAGTCCTCACTGACCGAGGCTTTCACCTCTTATTCCTTATCCTTTGCACCTTTTTAACCGAGTCGCCACTCGATCACTTAGTCTCATCAGTTTATTAACATGTTTATCCCGTGCTTGTCTTATATTAACAAGCGGTTTGTATTTGTCAGGACATTTTCTTTACTTTGATTAGTTTTACCGGCTAAACTAATTAGTCGCCGTCACTTCATACCCCATCATCCGGGTATACTATTTTGCCATCTCCGACCTTATGGTGTTTAAGATTTTCTAAATCCCCTCATATTACTTATGTTTGTTAGAACGCTGCTTTTGACTAAAAACTAATTTTTTTAGTTTACGTTTTCTCTGTCTTACTTCTTTTTCTCTCAAGTCTAGGAATTTCCGTCTAAGTTTTATTCCTGACCGTTATTATTTTACATGAAGAACTGTGACCAGTTTTCCACGCTTTACCCAAGCAACCCGTAGGTTCCTTTACTTAGCCTCATAAGCTTTTTCTTTAGATTTTCACCTTTTTAAGGTAAAACCCCATCAGTTCATTTCTTTCTATTCGTGACCCGAGGGTCTTTTGGTGCCGTAGATTTAACATTAATTATAATCCCGTAGGTCATGATGATCCCGTAGATCATCTTTTATTCGGGTCTTTATTCAATTGTATGTATACATATAGCATCAATGCACCTCTTTTTATGTTTGGAATTATTTACTTTAAAATTTTTTTTTATTTCATTTAACCTTGACCGTAGTCTAAGGCTACATTTGTTTTCTTTCGAATTATCTTTCCGACCTTATGACATTTATCGTCATTTACACGTCGGTTTGTCCTACGCTTACCGTTACCCGGTTCTTACCCATACTTCTTTACGACCCGTTACCCGGTTTCTTTATCTTAGTGTTTTTAACTTTCTTGTTTCGATAGTTTGCGTTTTTCCTATCTACATTCCTTTACAACCCGTCACATAGGTTCATTAATATTTCGCGCTTCCATTATTAGGTTTGCGCTTACTTGCACTACCAAGCTTTTACACTTTATTTATCTCGTTTGACTTATTCGTGTGAGATTTCATTACTCATGAACGTCAAACTTCATCCTTCATTCGACCCGTTCAACTTTAAAATAGTTGAACGTAGTTATCAAAATTTCTGTTTGCAATTTCTCATCGTCTTTTAGTCATGACCCTTAATCCGAGTCCTTTGACTTTCTATTTCGCGTTCCCGTCTCTTGGTTTACGCATACTTTCAAAATCCTACCCATCTATCGGGTATCTTTACCGAAGTTATCATCAAGTAACCATTCTTATATGGTTTTAGACGTCACTTTAATTTATTTGGTCGTCTTAGCGAAATTCATCGTTTTTATTCAGTCGAGTCCTTTATTCTTTAGTCTACCCCCTTTGACTTGTCTGTGTGAATTTCATCACTTATGACAGTCAAACTTTATCCCCTATGTCTTAGCATTCACATTAGTTGGTTCGTATTTTCATTTACTTTAATCTTTGTCCCTTCTCTCGGGCTCGTTATTCTAACGTAATACGCTTGCGTCGTCCGACTTGCGTTTACGTTTACTATCAACATTTTACTTATTTGACTCATTTGGGTACCTTTTTAATTTGTCCCTTTAACCCCGTCCTTACTACATCGGATGTAAATGTGTCCGCTATAAGAAGTTCATGGTATCATATGCCACTACTTACTTGGCCAGAGTAAGCGATTAACACATGACACGCATGACCTTTTTATAGTTTTCACATCACGCCCTATGTAAGTAACGCCTCTATTTAGTTTTCTTGGAAATAATATCCTGGGTAGGTATTCTATTCAGGTTTTCCAAGTTTCTAATTTACATATGCAACAATCATTCTCTACATGTTTGCTGCATATTGCTATTTGTGCGATTAAATTTAAAACATGCACCTGATAACGCTTGCCCCGATGGGCTTTCATTGCCATTCACCTTGTTCGCGATCGTTACGCGATTTAGGTCCTTTGTGAGTATACTCAGCTTGTCATACCTCGGACCGCTCCACCGTCATATCCACAATTCGTTCAACTCTCGTCATCTTCAGATGCGAGCGTCCTTCAACTAAACATTTACAAAAGTTAGTAATTTCTACATTAATAAACGCCCGTATTGTAATACAAGGCTTTTTACTCTACATGTCAATTCACGTAATATCGTTAACTGTATCAATCATTTTAATTGGGGTAGCGTGTATTACGCGATAACCCTATGTTTTGTTTACAACACTTTAACATGCTAAACCATTAATATACATGTACTTACCGGATTTGCGATCGAGCCTCGAACCGAACACACTTTATTCTTTAACCATGAGCTCTGATTACCAACTTGTAACACCCTTACTATTTTAAGAGAGTTCTAGTACCAATAACGATAATTAGTTGTGCATTTACATATACATATCACATATAAAAATACGGTTTATTAAAAACTTTTACAGTTTAAAAGTTTTACAACAATGTAGTTGGGTTCGTCGTTTAAAAGTTACGACGTAAGGCCGTGCGGAAGCTTTAATCTCGTGTGTTCGGTTCTTCGATTAGCTTGATCATCATCCGGCATCCCGTAATATACCTATGATCAAAACCAACATGAAAGTTAGTTTTGATAAAATGAGTTTAACCAAGTTCATAGCATCAACCAACTAAAACAAAATATATGTATATATATATATATATATATATATATTATTTTTCTTTTCGGATTCATGCCTCTCGCGCCACGCGAGAGGCTTCTTCTCATCTTTCGCGTGCCGCGACATCCGTTACGTGGCGCGCCGGATTTACCACACTCCCTCGCGTGGCGCGAGGGAGACCATTTTCTAGTAGGTCCATTCCTGGAACCTGCATATCTGCCAGCTATGAATTCACATATAACTACGTAGAACACAGAATCACATAAACACATAAGCACATAATCCACAGAACACGTAGGCATGAATTCACAAGATGCAGTCAGAATACAGAAACCTATCATTACAGTTCGCGATCGTCCGAATATAGCATTCGCGTTTGATATATTGAGTCGTGTAGTATAAGCGTAACATAAATTCGTCCACAATTTAGCGATTTGTTAACGTTTTGAGGTAGAAGTGCAATGCGAGTCGTGCGTGTCGATCGTAGTGGAAGCAAAAATCGAGTAAATTTCCAAAAAATTAAACACATAAACAGGTAATCACACAAAATTAACGAATCATCAAAGTCAGCAATTACGGGCTCAGAATCGAAACACATAAAATTCGAGATATAGATTGTCTGCGGCTAGTAGACTTCGACTACCCAAAGTGGTTCGACTATTCACAAGGATTTGGTGTGCACATTTGACCTTCAGGACTATGCTTTTGCCTCGATTCTTGGGCGTTTGGCACACATCCCGTTAGTCATATTGTGACTTCAGGTCGTTGGAGTCCATCGAAACTTTGGTGAGAGCTTTGTAAAATGAGCGGAACAAGTAGTTAAGGTTAGGGTTTCACCCCTAGCTTAACAACTTTGTCCTTGTTTTAATAAAATAGAGGAGATTATTCATCAAAATATGGATTTCACTCCTGATTTGGCATAATTCTCCCCGTTTGTAGATAAAATGCGGGTTGTTTAAGCAACTTTAGTCGAGAGTTTGCGGTTTTCACACCTAATCTCGACTTTATCGCCTATTCATAATGGAAAATTCGAGTGCAGTGATAGTGTAGCATAAGCGAGAATAGTGAGAAATAAGCTCGTACATAATCCCTACTGGATGTACTCAAGTTGGTCTGTTGGTTCCTAACTATAGACTAGGTATCTAAGACATCGACCCAGACTAGGTCGTGTCTTGCCTAATTCCCTATAGTTATGGCTCTGATACCAATCTATCACACCCCAACCGATGGCAGAAACATCAGGGTATGGCACTGAGCGAAACAGATTGTCCAGAAGTTTCCATAACGATTATCATTACCATTCAATTTAAAATAACATGTCCCATACCATGTCTCAAACAGTAAACAAATTATTACAGATAAGATCTAGACAATAAATTCTGTTCCGACAACTCAGATTCAAATAGAGCAATTGTTTAACTGCTTCTAGAGACCCTTGATTCAATTATTACAGACAACTATTTGTTAGACTCTAGAGCGTTATACTAGCTTCGATTTCCTACCAGATGTGCATCCTAAACACCTGTCACATACGTTAAAATAAAGTCAATACATCAAATGTAAAGGTGAGCATACAAGTTTGATAATAGCATATAGAGTTCGAATTCGTTTACGCATAACCAGCACGTACACATAGTGAAATGAAGCATGTTAGTTATCGACATAGATCCATCGATACCAATGACTGCGGGTTGACTACCCGAGGCAGTTCGCAATACATGATTACCACCGTAATCCATGCAAGTAATTGTCCTTAACAACCCCCGTGTGAACGGGTGCTGAGTCCAAACTATAGTACTATCGTTGCTAAGGCAGGTAGACGACATTCCATGTGTAAACATAACAAACAAGCATTCGTAAGCCACGTATAACATGCAGTAACGGTTAGCGTTCAAATAGTTTTGAGTAGTGTGTTTGATGTGATTTGAATAGTTGTAACGTATGTAACACCCAAAAGTGCATAAAGCAAAAAGGGATCGAGTATACTTGTCACGACACCCGACCCACCCTGGACGGAATCGGGAGCCGCGAACAGCCAAGTGGTACCGGTGATTATTTTGAAAAATATTGCAGTGGAAATTTCATCAGGACCGTGAGTTAGGAAAAATATCAGAGTTTTAGAAAACACCGGATTTTATTTATTAAATAGATGGGATAAACCCATGTTTTACAAAGGTAGCTTTAATAAGGAATAAATCCAATTACATAAAACAATATTTCTTAATTTGATTTATTTAATAAAATAAGCCACTTCTTGAAGTCTTTCAGTGCTGTATTCATCTCTTACTCCAATCTACTGTAATTACCTGAAACGCGTTTTAAAAATGTTTTGTCAGCAGGAAATACTGGTGAATCATTCTTTTTACTAAAACGACTCGTTTGTTATAATTTACAGTATTAAGAGAGATTACAATGTTTCCAGATATCAACCAACTACCCACGGTATTTGTCACTCGACTCGTTTCTGTGACTATGGTCATATCACCCATTGGCTACCCCGTTGTCCAATGGTGAAGATTATCAAGTAATGTATACAAAACCCCACATACCGGCTGTAATTTGGTGATTACATAAACTTAATCACTGTAATTATAACTTTGAAAATATTTAAGAATTTATAAAGCATTTTGATAAAAAGAGAATGACTCACATTATAAGCATGCAGATTTATACGGGCAGAGCTTAGCCTATTGATTAGTCTTGTAACCTAGTGCACACGAATTAGGTAAGTAACTAATACAACATTTACGATAACTCACGAGATTAAAACCCTCACGACAAATGACAAAGTGCAATCACTTAAACATCCATCGGATTCACAACGAATGACAGAGCATTCCCCGAGTTCGGGTGGTACTCAAACATCCTGTCAGAATCACGACTAATGACAAAGGATAGCAATTAAACATCCGGTCGGATAGTTTCATCGATCGGACATTGAATCGTAGCAGCGATCGAGTTAATACCCGGTATCGAAGCAGCACCTCGCTATATTAATTGTAATTTCGACTTTTGAGCAGCCAAACTTTGTTTTTATGAAATGATTTCGACACCAGAGGAATGCTCGTAGCCTGTCCTATTTATAGCATAAATTTGGGTCTCACGCGGCCCACGTGAGCCCTTGCTCGATCCTTACGCGGCCCGCGTAGCCGCCTACTCTATGCGTAGGGTTGCTGAGTCACCAGTAGGTCTGCCAGGTGGATGCCACGTGTCCCTTAAGCTTATCCGGAGATTTGCCTTGCTGTCGCGGCCTGCGTAAGCCTCGGCTTATCTTTACGCGGCCCGCCTGAAAACCAGAATTCTTGATTTCTAGATTTTAGATATGGATTGGGTTTCAGGGGTCCGGGTTTTTACTTACGGATCAATTTGGGACATTTTTGAATATAATTATATCATAAAGAAAAAGAGAATAAAGTAGTGAGAAAAGAGAATGGACCCACTTTGTAGCTTTAGGGTTCAATTAGAAAGCCTCCTGGTATAAATTTTGGGTATAACTTCTGAGCTATTTAAAAATATATAATGCACTCGTGGTAAGTTTAGTACCCCTAATTCAACCTTGTCCCTATGTCACGAGACAGAACTCCAACGAACTTAGTCAGACAGAGCCTTGACATGTGTTATGGGGCTCAGATCAATCGGAAAGGGTAGCGGTGATCGGGAGTTAAAACACTTAAAACGGGGCAGAGCCTTATTATTCTTATAAAATAAATAAATACTAGAGAATTTTTTTTTAGAGAAAGAAAGATAGGCGATGTCTAGAGCTGAAGAAGGAATGGCAAATGAAAGGAATATTTATAGTCAATTCCTTTTGAGGTGAAATAATCGTCCACCAGGACACATGTCCATTTGAAGTTCTATTTGAATAATTAAATTATTCTTTTATTTCTTTGAATGACACGTACTATATTCATAATTCTTATCTCAAATGTTAAATTATTATTATATTTCATATGAAATTATTAAGTTTCGATTTTTATTATTATTATTTTATCAATTTATATATTATATTTACTTTAACTGTTTTAGTTATTTGGTGCGTATAACTTTTAAAATATGGCGTTCTAGAAATTAATAAATATGTTATTAGAACGGGAATATTTTTTGTCTACATTTTGAACCAAGTTTCATTAAAAATAGATTAGGTTCAAAATACAATGTATTTTTATATTTTAATTATTATACGGTTCCTAGGTCCGTCTAGGAACTTCATATTTCTAACAATCGACTTACCCGTAATCTACTTTGTCTAATAATATAAGTTTTTATATACTTTTATTTTATTTAGAAAGGTCACCTATATACAGGCCAATTAATTAATATAATATTTCAACCAACTATATAAAATAGTGTTTAAAATTATTTAGGTTGAATATTTATATTAAAAATAAACTAGTTACTAGTTACTAGTGGTTAATAAATTTAACCAAACCTATAATTCTTATATGATAAAAATAGGAATGTTACAACCTCCCCACCTTGTTTTAAATCTCGTCCTCGAGATTCGGGTTACGATATTTTTTTAGACTTATGTCATATTTTAGTCAAATAAAAACAATATTAAGGTAGATAACACAGAATTAAAATATCAAATTTTGTGAATACGAGTTGTACCATAAGTAGGATTCAATGGTTCAACTGAATTAGTTCAAGAAATCGATGACAAACGAATGAGATGAAATGATATAATTTCCAAGGTGACTAGGTTCAAGCCAAAAGATATATGATCAATAGATATTTAAAATGAAAGTGAAGGATTTTTTTAGAATAATTAAAATTATTTGTCAAAAGAAAGCTTACTTCGATTGACAACTGAGGAAGACTTTAGAATTGACAGGTTCCAAAATAAAAGCATAAAAATGATTTGTCAAATATTGAATTATGATATGAGAAAACCAATGTGCTGAAATGAGTGAATTGCAAGGATACACGAAAAGACAATAGAGTTAGTGTATTATTGTCTTAATACATAATTTCATTAAGACGATTTTAATCAAAATGTTCGATCAAAGATAGGTGATATTTTAATTTATTAAATATCTTTTCATTTTATGTTATCATAAAGTAAAATACTAAATTAATATAGATAGTTTTAAAATATCAATACCCGTGGTAATTTCGACAAAATAATGATATATGTTTTATTAATATGTTGATCCAAATATTCTAGAACTCACGATTATCATTTTTAAAATCAAGTATGTTTAATTATAAGATTTTACAATAAGATATTTTAAATCATAAAAGTAAAATAGTAAATGTTTATTTTAATATCAAGCATACTTAAATATTGGCTTGAGTAAATAACATTTGATATTTTAATATATTAAAATACGTATATTATAAAATAATATTTCTATAAGTATTTAATAGTTGTGGAATATTAATCAAGATGAACAATTACTTATAAAATGTCTTGTCCATGACTACTTAGACAGTTATTTAGATAATTTTATTCGTCCCTCTAATTCTTGTATTGTTTTATGAAAATATGTCTTCTCCTTAC
The DNA here is from genome assembly GCA_030545235.1 of Helianthus tuberosus. NCBI lineage: Eukaryota > Viridiplantae > Streptophyta > Magnoliopsida > Asterales > Asteraceae > Helianthus > Helianthus tuberosus. The sequence goes on from CM060359.1 coordinate 32,003,671, forward strand.
AGTACAAAGTATATATATTTTTATATACATTAACTAGTCATTATCATGGTTGGATATTGGTTAGTGCTGCCTTGTTTAATGTCACACCCCGATTTCCACGTGTCACCGGTGGGCCCGGTGGGGGAGTATCGTGACGTGGTTGGCAACGTAATAGTCAAACAACACAATATAATAATGCACAGCGGAAGCAATTTAAAAATAAGATACAACCGAATTTATTTATTGTAATCAAAGTCACAATATCCGGTGTTTATCCACAGAACGGATCGAAACAAAATAACATTTATGGTTCAACAGACTTCTGGCATCCTAAGCTTGCGAGACTTCTATTGATGCTTAGGAGACAATCCAGCCAAATTTCGTTTAGTACCTGCATTCAGTCTTTTTGGGAAAATACGTCAGTTTACACTGGTAAATACATTCAACTGACTCATTTTAGAAAATGATTAAAAATTGGTTTTGGATGCACGTGGCATAAATCATTTTATTTAACTTGGGAGAATTATTTAATATTATAATCTTGTGAACGAATTACATGTTACTTATGCGTTCAGTAGCCCGAATCTAGTCCGGGTTAAAGATCAATAGACACACCACATCAATGAGTTATACACGGACGGTGTACGCCTACACCCCGTGCTCAGGTCGCGGCTATCTCGTAAGATAATGCCAAGGATATCCGGGACATGGTCATTAACCCCCCAAAGGCTGTAAAGTAAACAAGACTGTTTAAACGAGCCGATCAAATTATTCAACTACCCACTAAGCGTGGAGATTTGATGCCCGATCAAACGGTACGCTATGTACCGTAACCCAAGCCCGTATAGGGAAAATAAGTTAAAAGTATTTACCTGATGCAAGTATAAATCACAATAAGCAGAATGCACGTAGCTTTTAATGTTTCTCCTAATCTTGAACGAAGGTTTAATATAACCTATTAGAATGCTAACGGGTCTTTTATTAAGCTTAAGCTTAGACCGGCTAGTTTCAAGATACGGTTCGTACGCCCGATTAAGCGAAGACCGGATAGAATGTGATTCAGACCCGACAAGTTTGAAGACTTGTTTAATATGGGTTTATTATTCACATTCTGGATTTTGAGATACAACTGTTAAGGTTTGACCCGTTTCGGCTAGTTTATGTAAACTTGTTACATAAACCGAACCGTACGCGTAATAAGCGTGACGGGTAGTCATGAGAGCTATATACAGGTTTCCTAAGTTAATTATGTCTCAAATATGTTGTGACATCAGTAAGGTGTCTTTCGTTATGCCCGAAATGTGTTTAAACACAAACTAGGCCCCGTAGGGGTATTTTAGTAATTTCACATAAGCCAAAAAGCTCAAAACTGAAGTCTGAGTTTATCAACCTTTGCTTACTGTTAAAATATTATAATTTGCCTCTTATATCAGTAGGTATCAACCCGGGTATGTCCAATATGATTTTAAAACATACTATGCGTTAAAAACGCTAATTTAGGCGATTAAAGGCCATTACCGGGTTCGATACTTAAATCTGATATTTTTATATTTCCAGAAGGCTTAAAATAATTTATTTATCATAACTAATCAGTGGCAAAAGGTTTGGGGTCGTTTAGATATGTAAAACTCATTTTATGGCCCGTAAGGGCAAAACCGACAATTACCGAATTAAGCCTACGACTATGAGTTATGCTCAGCCTAAAATTAATTAAAAATATTTAAAAATCCCAAAATAATATATTACATCAGTGGGTAAAAGATTTGATATCAAAAAGTATGTTTAACTAGGCTATACGCTAATTACGCCATTTTATTAACATAAAGCATTAGTTTTGCGATAATGAGCATAACTCTTAATCTACAAGTCAAACTGATGTCAAACTTTGCATACAAGTCTATATATCAGTAACTAAGGTTTCTACACTTTTACATTTTCATAAATCACGTTTTAAGGTAATAAGGGCATAACGGTCAACATATGAGCAATTAACGGAAACATGCATATTATTTGGATAACTAATGAACTGAGGTGTATAATCACAGAGGGTTGTTCTAACATGTAACCTAGTCCAATTAAAGCTCTGAGGAATTTCTAAAATATGCCTAAACGGGTCAGAACTGGAAGTCAAAGTGAAAGTCAAACTATGCGACTTTCGGTTCCGAACCGGGTCTAAACAGGAAATAGTCGGGTTGAACATGTTTGGACATGTTCTTACACTAATTACTAAGTTACAACAATGATCAAACAGGTTATACATGTTCTAGATAGCTAATTATGCATAAATGACATTTTAAGCATTATGTTGACTTTTTAATTAAAAGTTTGACCCGACATTAGACCTGGTTAGAGTGGTGATCAGGGGAAACCCTTTTGAGGTTTTATTACCCACATAAATACCAACTCATAACTATTTTTAATTCGAGATATGACTGAGCCATTATTGACTAATCTCGAAGTCAAACCGTAATTACGACGGTTTGACTTTTAGCTAATTAACCTAGCTAAACACAATTAGAGAAGGACAAGAATACTTACTGAAGTCCTATGCACGAGATATGATCACTAGGAAGCAAGCTTGAGCTCCAGAATCACTCAGAATGCAGAGAAATTGGTGTGAGAATGATTGTTGCACTTCTTGGCCTTTTATAGCAAAACCACACACCATAACATGTTGACAACCAACTCTAGGATGAACCACAACCATCCAACATGTGTTACTAGTGATCTAGTGCAGGTAGGGGTCGCCCACCATGTGAAAAATTCGGTTTAAAGTCGACTTTCCGCGTATTCAGGCGCCTGTCTCACTTTTCTGCATCTGGGGCTCGTACGCGGCCCGCCTCCTGATTACCCTACCCGTACGCGGGCCGCCTGGCCTGCTCGGATCAGATTTTTGATTTTCTTTGATTTCCAACTTGACCTTTGGTTAATTTGAAAGGGTAATTAAGCTTTAACTTGCAATTTGACCCCTTGTAAAATACCCACAAGGACTTTAGGACTTATACCCACTTTGACAAGTCCCTGAACACTTCCGGTTAACCCGAAAAGCCTTAACTTTCAATGTTAACACTTTAACCCTTCGCACACGAATTTGGTCATAACTTTCTCATACGATAACGAAACGTTATGAAATTTTAAATCGTGCATTCTAGTGAGCATAATTAGCATTTACAAAGCTTCGGGTTTGTCAAAAGGTCATTCAGAGGTATAAATTAAACATGTTGACACATTTGGTCCCTGTAGTTTGAAATCACTCACTTTTAGCTTCGTATGATCCATGATTTATTTGTTTGAAGGTATGAGCATCGTGTAGGGTTAATGTACATTATATTTATTCACAGTTGACACTTAGAATACGTATATTCACATACTTTCCACGTTTGTCAACTTTAGTCATTCCATAATATTTCTTTCACACGTTGACTTTATGACACGTGTCAACATATTATAGGACGTGAATTTCCGAGGTGTTACATTTAAGCATGGGTGATCAGTCCATGCCTAACTAAGGCTAGGCTACTCAATATCTGCCCCTGATAATAACCCTAGTATTTAAAAATAATACTAACACTACTACTATTAATATATTATTACTAATAATAAAACTAATTTTAATTACCAATAATAAATAACTAAACATAAACTTTAAATGAGATTATACTTCAAACATAATTTTATACATATAAAAATATAAATTCTTCACCTCAATGGTTTAACAAGAATTTTTTTTACTTCAAACATATTTTTTTCAAGAAATTCATTGACTCGATATCAAAGAGTCATCGTTTTGCAATAATGTGGTTCACAGTGCAAAAAGCGGAATGATATTTGAGTTTGGATAAAATAACAAATCGGAATGAAGCCCTCCAGTGGTCTTCATAATTCAAACGAACCACATGCGTACAAACAGTGCATGTGTAACGTGTGGATTTATCAAGAAATGAAACAGATCAATATTTGCTACTATGAAAAGAAATTCTCATGGTATGATGACCATTAGGGGAAGTAGCAATGCAAAAGTCTATTTGCAGAGTCAGAATTTTAACAAAAGAAATTTAAGAATTTTACCGATGCAGTTCACGTAGCTCTGGCACGACTTCTAGACATCGTAAAATAAATGACGCAGTCCAACGTGCTGTAGAGGGGTTACTCCAAATCCGATACAAACTGTCACCCAACAATGCACACCGAAGTACTCCCTTGGCAAGATTCATATTATTTGTAGGATTTCGTGGCCAAGTGCTGCTTTTTTATTAGTAGTTCTTTCACTGACGGGATCCACATTGGTGTCGTTATGCCCATTTATATTTTTCAAAGGTCTTGCCTTGAAAGTTGTGTGTGATATACTTCGTCGATTGTAAAATTTTAAGTTTCATGTGTTTTCTTGTGCACTAGCACAACTTTACATGTTTCTTACTTGCGTTAATAGTTTATGGTAACTCATTGGAAATTCTTATACTTTTGATAGTGTCCCAACTTAATGGGTTTCCATTGTTATTATTGTCGCTCGAGTTACGAGGTAGATGATCAAACGAAATAATGTTTGATATTGGAATTATAGATATATGCAAGAGATTCCTGATAAAGAAATCTAGACACATATGCTTGTGCTTTATTCCAAATTGACTTTTGGAATTTCTTATAGATATACATATCTATATAATCATATATTTCACACGCTGTAACATACATACCCTCTATAAGGTCAATGTATTTAACAGATTCATATTTTCAAAAACAAGTCAGATATCAGGTCATGATACTATTTAGGGAAATCTTGTCACTTATTTGACATATTATATACCCCGTCTTATCCGGTTCGCGCCGGAGAGGTAACCTTAGTATATCCGGACAAGCTGGAGAGTCTGCTACACCATACCCAGTCTTGTCGGAGAAAATTTTATATTTCCCATAAATAGTATTTTTAAAAGTGCCTCTATTATTAGGCTTTTATCCAGAATTAGGGAAATTTGTATTCCCGTAACATATCTTATTCTAGACCAAGTAATATCAATAAGCAAGAATTAATAGCAATTAAGTGCTATTGCCTGCAATGTTCTAATCGTCATTCTTACGGCATACCAAAATCCATCATACGTTATTTACACAAGTACTTAGCTTATCTTGAAGCTTATACTAAGGCATCTTTTCTTAAGTTCAAGTCTAAATGCTATTATGTGTGCTACCAGTTAATTGCAATCTCCTAACTCTTTTATATAAGCTTAGGTATTATTATCACAACACCTATAGGCTTAAAGAAGTGGCTCTGATACCACCTTCTGTCACGACCACCGACCCACCCTGGACGGAATCGGGAGCCGCGAACAGCCAAGTGGTACCGGTGATTATTTTGAAAAATATTGCAGCGGAAATTTCATCAGGACCGTGAGTTAGGAAAAATATCAGAGTTTTAGAAAACACCGGATTTTATTTATTAAATAGATGGGATAAACCCATGTTTTACAAAGGTAACTTTAATAAGGAATAAATACAATTACATAAAACAATATTTCTTAATTTGATTTATTTAATAAGATAAGCCACTTCTTGAAGTCTTTCAGTGCTGTATCCATCTCTTACTCCAATATACTGTAATTACCTGAAACGCGTTTTAAAAAGGTTTTGTCAGCAGGAAATACTGGTGAATCATTCTTTTTACTAAAACGACTCGTTTGTTATAATTTACAGTATTAAGAGAGATTACAATGTTTCCAGATATCAACCAACTACCCACGGTATTTGTCACTCGACTCGTTTCTGTGACTATGGTCATATCACCCATTGGCTACCCCGTTGTCCAATGGTGAAGATTATCAAGTAATGTATACAAAACCCCACATACCGGCTGTAATTTGGTGATTACATAAACTTAATCACTGTAATTATAACTTTGAAAATATTTAAGAATTTATAAAGCATTTTGATAAAAAGAGAATGACTCACATTATAAGCATGCAGATTTATACGGGCAGAGCTTAGCCTATTGATTAGTCTTGTAACCTAGTGCACACGAATTAGGTAAGTAACTAATACAACATTTACGATAACTCACGAGATTAAAACCCTCACGACAAATGACAAAGTGCAATCACTTAAACATCCATCGGATTCACAACGAATGACAGAGCATTCCCCGAGTTCGGGTGGTACTCAAACATCCTGTCAGAATCACGACTAATGACAAAGGATAGCACTTAAACATCCGGTCGGGTAGTTTCATCGATCGGACATTGAATCGTAGCAGCGATCGAGTTAATACCCGGTATCGTAGCAGCGCCTCGCTATATTAATTGTAATTTCGACTTTTGAGCAGCCAAACTTTGTTTTTATGAAATGATTTCGACACCAGAGGAATGCTCGTAGCCTGTCCTATTTATAGCATAAATTTGGGTCTCACGCGGCACGCGTGAGCCCTTGCTCGATCCTTACGCGGCCCGCGTAGCCGCCTAGTCTACGCGTAGGGTTGCTGAGTCACCAGTAGGTCTGCCAGGTGGATGCCACGTGTCCCTTAAGCTTATCCGGAGATTTGCCTTGCTGTCGCGGCCCGCGTAAGCCTCGGCTTATCTTTACGCGGCCCACCTGAAGACCAGAATTCTTGATTTCTTGATTTTTGATATGGATTGGGGTTTCAGGGGTCCAGGTTTTTACTTACGGATCAATTTGGGACATTTTTTAATATAATTATATCATAAAGAAAAAGGGGAATAAAATAGTGAGAAAAGAGAATGGACCCACTTTGTAGCTTTAGGGTTCAATTAGAAAGCCTCCTAGTATAAATTTTGGGTATAACTTCTGAGCTATTTAAAAATATATAATGCACTCGTGGTAAGTTTAGTACCCCTAATTCAACCTTGTCCCTATGTCACGAGACAGAACCCCAACAAACTTAGTCAGGCAGAGCCTTGACATGTGTTATGGGGCTCAGATCAATCGGAAAGGGCAACGGTGATCGGGAGTTAAAACACTTAAAACGGGGTAGGGCCTTATTATTCTTATAAAATAAATAAATACTAGAGAATTTTTTTTAGAGAAAGAAAGATAGGCGATGTCTAGAGCTGAAGAAGGAATGGCAAATGAAAGGAATATTTATAGTGAATTCCTTTTGAGGTGAAGTAATCGTCAACCAGGACACATGTCCATTTGAAGTTCTATTTGAATAATTAAATTATTCTTTTATTTCTTTGAATGACACGTACTATATTCATAATTCTTATCTCAAATGTTAAATTATTGTTATATTTCATATGAAATTATTAAGTTTCGATTTTTATTATTATTATTTTATCAATTTATATATTATATTTACTTTAACTGTTTAGTTATTTGGTGTGTATAACTTTTAAAATATGGCGTTCTAGAAATTAATAAATATGTTATTAGAATGAGAATATTTTTTGTCTACATTTTGAACCAAGTTTCATTAAAAATAGAGTAGGTTCAAAATACAATGTATTTTTATATTTTAATTATTATACGGTTCCTAGGTCCGTCTAGGAACTTCATATTTCTAACAATCGACTTACCCGTAATCTACTTTGTCTATTAATATCAGTTTTTATATACTTTTATTTTATTTAGAAATGTCACCTATATACAGGCCAATTAATTAATATAATATTTCAACCAACTGTATAAAATAGTGTTTAAAATTATTTAGATTGCATATTTATATTAAAAATAAACTAGTTACTAGTGGTTAATAAATTTAACCAAACCTATAATTCTTATATGATAAAAATAGGAATGTTACAATACTCATAGCAGTTGATGGATTGAAGAGAGCGCTTAGCGAGTATAGTTAGCCTGAATGGATTGATAGCATAACAATAAGTGACGCGTAAAATGATACAAAGTGTGAATGGGTCGGATAGCAGTTCGGTCGGATGGTAATCCGATCGGACGGCTTATCTGTGCGGTTGGCAATCCGTTCGGATGGTCATCCGGTCGGACGGTAGTCCAGTCGGATGACTATTCGAGTGGATTGTTTCTTCCTATGAGATGAATGTGTTTGTGTATGATGGCTTGTCTTTTGAAGTTTTCATTGTAGCATTTTGAAAACATTGAAGTATCTCTATCCTTCAAGTTGGTCGATCGGATGGTCAATCGTGCGGACATCAATCCGTTCGGATTGTCATCCAGTCGGACGGCGACCTTAGTGATGAGATTACTTAGTGGAAACAATCCATAGCAGAAGAGTCACTCGGTCGGATGTCCATCCGACCGGGTGGCAACCCTGTTAATGAACATGTTGAAAATTGTTTAAGTCATTAAAGTCCTAGTATCTCATGATCCGAAGAGTAATCCGGTCGGATGGTAGTCCGATCGGATGGCAATTCGTTCGATACTCAAACTTCAGTTAGAGTTGATGAGGTGTGGGTCCCAAGGTGTGATCCGGTCGGACAGCAATCCGTTCGGGTAGTCTATCCGTTCGGACAGTAGTCCGGTTGGACAACACTTCGTCCTGGTTGCTCCGGCCATCTTACACTTGGTCGTTTTGTTTGTTTGTAGTTTTATCGAGACGTTTTGACAACGTGTTAACCAATAGAACCCCATCTTGACCCAAGCGGCTTGATCGACTGGAATCACCCTAGTTCGGCCAGTTAACCGATTCAAGACGGTTGTTCTTGTTTAACCCGAAATCGGTGGTCTCGTGAGTAGAATCCAGATCTTGAGCTAGCACAACACTAAGAATGAGCGGAAGACTAGATCTAGATCCGTTTCTATCGGTTTCAAGCGTATTGAGTGCAAAAGAGTTGAAAGAAAGTTAGAAACCATCTTTCAATCCTTTTTCACTGTGTTTATGTTTAGATCTAGTATAGATCTTTGTTCATTTGTGTGGAAATCGGTTAGATCCGAGTTGTTCTCGGTGGATTGAAGCCAAAACATGAAGTTCTTCAAGAACTCATGATGATATCATCCTAGAACACCTCAAATCCAGCGATTTTACGGTTAAAAGTTAAGATTCAAAAGATAGAAAGTGTAGGAGTGCGTGTAGGTCAAGAAAGTAGAAGATTTAGGACGAGATCTTACCGGGATTGAGAGAAATCAAAGAAAAGGTGAGCTGAGCGTGCTGGTCGGATAGAGGTTTCCAAAAGTAGAAAGTTTGAGAGTGACAGGGGTATTTATAGGATTCAAAAAAGGGAAAGGGTGGGTCGGTCGGATGGCATCCTGCCCGAATGACTATCCGGTCGGATGTCATCTCGGTCGGATGGCATCTTGACACCATGGCCAAGTGGCAGCCCGGTCGGATGGCTATCCGGCCGGATGGCACTTGGTTCGGGTGTTCGACGCGACGATTTTTACTGAGTCGATTTCGATTGCGAGTGACGCTAATGCGATAGAGTTTCCTATTCAAATTACTTTTAATCCCAACTATTCATTTCTAGCGCTGTCTCTTCTCCACTAATTATCATAGTTCGATTTCGATTGAGTTCGATTGCGTTTCGATTGATTACCACACATAATATAAATGAACATGCACAAGTAACACATAAGGCACACACACACACGTATAACAATAACTAACAATGCGTAGTTCGAGTTGCGATTCGATTCGATGTCGATTCGATTAGCATAGTTTCATTATCGTTTTATCGCATTGTTACTTCCTACAGTTCACAGTCGTAAGTCGATTGGATTGCGAATAACACACGTCGATTATTGTAATTATTGACACTTACTCCACATAATACAACTAAATTAAACACATAAACGAAATTCACTATAAGTCAAGTTGAGCGAAATCGATCGTTGACTTTGACCTTGACTTTGACTTTGAATTCCCGAAAACACGGGGTGTTACACCCTCCCCTTGTTTAGGGAATTTCGTCCCGAAATTAGGCTGGAAGTTGTACAACACCGTGAATTACTTTGGAGAACTTTCTCTTTCTAGACTTTCTCCTTAAATAACTGCAGGTACTTCGCCTTCATGTCGCTTTCGAGTTCCCAAGTGAACTCTGCGCCTCGTTTGCCTTCCCATCGGACTTTCACAATAGGAATGCGTGAGCGTCTGAGTTGCTTGGTTTGGCGGTCCATGATTTCGACAGGCTTTTCCACGAAGTGTAATGTTTCGTTCACTTGAAGGTCATCGAGAGGTACAATTAGATCATGCTCAGCCAGACTCTTTCGGAGGTTCGAAACGTGGAAAGTCGGGTGGACGTTACTAAGTTCCTCCGGTAGTTCGAGTCTGTAGGCGACTTTTCCGATGCTTTCCAGAATCTTAAAAGGTCCAACATATCGAGGCGCGAGCTTCCCTTTCTTGCTGAATCGGACCACACCCTTCCAAGGTGATACCTTTAGGAGTACGTAGTCACCAACGTCAAATTCAAGGGGCTTGCGTCGTCTATCGGCATAACTTTTCTGTCGATTCCAAGCTTTTACCAGGTTGTCTCGAATTCATAAAATCTTGTCTGTCGTTTCTTGTAATAGCTCAGGACCGGTTAATTGCGAATGCCCGATCTCGTGCCACACAATAGGCGATCGACATCTTCTTCCGTATAAGGCCTCGAATGGTGCCATTTGAATGCTGGCATGATAGCTGTTGTTATACGAGAATTCGACTAACGGCAGGTATTTATCCCAATTACCATCGAAGTCTATGACACACGAACGGAGCATGTCTTCAAGAGTACGAATCGTTCTATCAGTCTGACCGTCGGTTTGAGGGTGGAAAGCGGTACTTAGATTTAGCGATATACCGAGTGCCATTTGAAATGTTTCCCACAGTCACGAGGTAAACCGAGCTTCATGATCAGAGATGATATCACGAGGCGTCCCATGATTACAAATGATCTCGTCGGTGTAGATTCGGGCTAATCGTTCTACCTTGTAGTCTTCCCGTATTGGTAAAAAGTGAGCTGATTTAGTCAATCGGTCAACCACAACCCAAATGCTGTCGTGACCTGATGACGTGTGCGGTAGCTTTGTTATAAAGTCCATAGCTATACTCTCCCACTTCCACATGGGGATCGGGGGTTGCTCGAGTAAGCCAGAGGGTCTTTGATGCTCAGCCTTGACTCTTGCACAAGTTAGGCATTTTCCAACATAGAGAGCAATATCCCTCTTCATGCTCGGCCACCAGTACTTATAGCGAAGGTCCTGGTACATTTTGTCGGCACCGGGATGAATAGAATACCGGGATTTGTGGGCTTCGTCCATCAAGATCTGTCGCAAATTGGTCCGTTTGGGGATCCAAATTCGGTCCAGAAAGTGGAATATCCCATTCGACTTGCTCACAAGCTGGGCTCCATCGTGGTAGATTCTTTCCTTCTTCAGAGTGCGTTCGTTAAAACACGCATGATGAGCCTCGCGAATGAGGGTCTCGAGGTCGTATTGGGTTTGAACATTACGGGTGCTAAGCAGATAGCTCCGTCTGCTGAGTGCGTCGGCAACAACATTTTCCTTGCCTGGGTGATAACGAATCTCACAGTCGTAATCGTTGAGAAGTTCTACCCATCGGCGTTAACGCATATTAAATTCCTTCTGATTAAAGATATGCTGTAGACTCCTATGATCGGTGAAGATCGTACACTTGGTACCATACAGGTAGTGTCGCCAAATCTTTAACTCAAAAACAACTGCGCCTAGCTCGAGATCATGGGTTGTATAGTTCTTCTCGTGGATTTTGTGCTGACGAGATGCGTAAGCTATAACCTTGTCCCATTGCATGAGGACACAACCAAGACCAAGGTTGGAAGCATCACAGTAGACGATGAAATCGTTGTTTCCGTCGGGTAATGTGAGAACAGGAGCATTGCAAAGCATGTGCTTGAGGGTTTGGAAGGCAGACTCTTGTTCGGTTCTCCAAACAAAAGGCTTGTCCTTATGCGTGAGAGCGGTAAGCGGCACAGCAATCTTTGAGAATCCTTCGATAAATCGTCTATAATAGCCCGCTAGTCCGAGAAAAGAACGGACTTCAGACGGGTTCTTAGGTGTAATCCAACTCTTGACAGCTTCAATCTTCGCAGGATCGGCGTGAATACCTTGATTATTTATGACGTGACCCAGGAACTGAACTTCCTCCAACCAGAATTCACACTTGGAGAACTTGGCATAGAGTTGGTTTCCCTGGAGTAGCTCGACCACCAATCGTAGATGTTGCGCGTGTTCGGTCTTCGATTTGGAATAGATCAAGACATCGTCGATGAATACGATGACGAAACGGTCGAGATATTGTTTACACACGCGATTCATCAGATCCATGAAAACAGCGGGTGCGTTGGTTAAACCAAAAGGCATAACAACGAATTCGTAGTGGCCGTATCGAGTGCGAAACGCGGTTTTGGGTATATCCTCCTCTTGAATACGTAGTTAGTGATATCCTGAGCGTAGATCGATCTTCGAGAAGCACGTAGCACCCTGTAGCTGATCAAACAAATCATCGATGTGGGGTAGGGGATAGCGGTTCTTGATAGTTAACTTATTCAATTCCTGATAGTCGATGCACATCCTGAACGACCCGTCCTTCTTTTTGACGAAAAGGACTGGCGCGCCCCAAGGAGAGTTACTCGGGCGAATGAAGCCTTTCTCAAGTAATTCCTGGAGTTGGTTTGAGAGTTCGCGCATTTCGGATGGCGCGAGTCGGTAGGGAGCTTTGGAAATAGGGTGGGCTCCAGGAATGAGGTCGATACGAAGTCGATATCACGACTTGGCGGTAGTCCGGGAAGATCCTCTGGAAAAACATTGGGAAATTCTCGAACCACAGGAACGTCTGTCACTTCCTTCTTCTCTTTCTTTTCCTTCTCCGCTACTACAATGTTAGCCAAGAAAGCTCTGTATTCCTAGCGGATATACTTGCTAGCTTGAACACATGACATGAGCTTGAGACATTTCGAAGTAGTATCACCGTAAACATACAATAAATCACCATTCGCAAGCGAGAATCAGATCATCTTGTCGAAGCACACAACTTCAGCATGGTTTTCGCGAATAAAGTCCATGCCTACTATGACGTCAAAACTTCCGAGTTGCATCGGAATAAGGTCGATTGGGAAGATGTGATTTTTGAGCTCAAGAGTACAATCACGAAGAACAGAATTAACGGTGACAGTTCTTCCGGTAGCGACTTCAACATCGAACGTCGAGGAGAGTTGGGAGCGTTTGTGACTAAGGAGCTTCTCGAATTCGAACGACACAAAGCAATTATCGGCTCCAGTATCAAATAAACACGAAGTATAAATACCATTCACAAGGAACGTACCATTAACTACGTTGTTGTCGGCTTGGGCTTGACGCACGTTGATGTTGAAAGTTCTGGCGCGTGCGGCCTGTTGTTGTTGCTGCTGCTGTTGTTGCTGGTGTTGTTGCTACTGCTAAGGCTGCTGCTGCTGGGGCTCTTGTTTCACAACCCTGTTTGGGAACATGTTGGCGAAATGGTTAGGATCGCCACATGCGAAGCAGGCTCTGACATTGACCGCGGGTGCCGGAGGAGCTTGTTGACCCTGAGGGGCGGAGAGTAGAGCTTGATGAGCAGGAGCTTGTTGACCCTAAGGGGCGGAGAGTAGAGCTTTATGGTCAAAAGGGCATTATGGTCAACATTAAGCATTTAACGGAAACGTGTAAATGAATCGGACAATCAACGATCCAACCACAAAGGGTTATACTATCATGTAACCTGGTCCTAAGGAAGCTCTAAGGCATTTCCAATTCATACTACATCGGGTCAGAACTGAAGTCAAAGCAAAAGTCAAAGTTTTACGACTTTCGGTTCCGAACCGGGTCTAAATAGAAAAATGTCGGATCAAACAAGCTTAGACCAGTTCTTATACTTATTACCAAGTTATATGAGTGATAAAATAGGTTACATGCCTTCTACATTGCTAATTACATGTTAATTTGAAGATTAGCATTCTGTTGACTTTTTCTAATCAACTTTGACCCGATAAATGGTCTAGTTAGAGTGGGAATCAGAGGGTGTCGTTCTAAGGGTTTACTACCCACATAAATACCAACTTATAACTACCTTCAATTCGACTAATCACTGGACCATTAATGATTAATCGCTAAGTCAAACGTTAATTACGACGGTTTGACTTTTAAGCTAATAACTAAGTAAAACTCAATTACGAAAGGCTAAGCATACTTACAGAAGTCCTATGCACGATTAGGGATGCTTAGGGTCTGCTCTTAAACTCCCAAAAGCTCCAGAAATGCAGATGGAAAGAATGTTGCAACATTGAGGGACCTTTTATAGTGATTTTGATCCATTATGATCATGACAAATCATGCTATACATGTTCCCTGATGATTAACAAGTGTCCCTAAGGCCTAAGAATCAGTTTAGGCAACCCCTGGTGGTGTTAAAGGGCAAGATAAGTCGTTACATGGGCTGAACAGCCATTTAAACGAGTTTCTGCAACTGGGCATTGCTTACGGACTGTAAGGGTCCAGCCTTACGGTCCGTAAGGACCTGGTCAGCAAAACAGAACTTTCAAAAAATGACACATTTGGCCCCTGATCCTTCCGAACTTGATTTTAAGATGCTTTCTTGCACTTGTAACCCCCACACTTGACTTTTAAGGACTCCAAGTCATAAATCAACTTTGTTAGGTCCCCGGTTATTCATATGATCACCGAAAAGTCTTAAATTCAACGTTGACGCTTTTAACCCCTCGTATACGAATTTTTATCATAACTTTCTCATACGATAACGAAACTTGGTGAAATTTTTATCATACATTCTAATGAGCATAATTAATCGTTACAAAGCTTCGGGTTTGCTAAAAGGTCACTCAGAGGTATACTTTAAACATGTCGACACATTTAACCCCTATAGTTTGTAATCTCTCACTTTCTTTCACAATTAGTTTCGTATGATCCATGACTTATTCGTTTAAGGGTATAAACATCACGTAGGGTTATTGTAAAGTATATTTATCCATTGTTGACATTCTGAACCCTTATTTTCACATACTTTCCTTGTTTGTCAACTTTAGTCCCTCTAGAGTATTCTCTTACTCGTTTAAAGTTTATGACACGTGTCAATACTTTATTGGACATGAATTTTTCGAGGTGTTACATCCTCACCCCCTTAAAAGAAATCTCGACCTCGAGATTTGCTAAAATGCTAGAAGTACTTTTTGTCGCATAATGGACTTAACTTCTATAACATATCTGGAGTCTTTCCAAACTCCCAAAGTAACCCCTATAATAGGTACATGTATCCTTTTGGAGCTTCTTAATCTGCCAATCCTCAATCGATACAGGGTGCTCATCACATCATAAATCTGCATATCATTATGTGATAGTGCTTCTTGACTTATTGGCGAAACACATCCTTCAGTCACTAGTGTGCAATGTATTGCGAGCTCCGCCAAGCTCCTTAATTAGGTTTTAGCTTATAAGCTACTTGATCTTGATACATTCGATTTCCTTCGAATGATTTTATATATTTAGAGCTTAACTAGCCTGATAATTTAACAAATTTGG
Organism: Helianthus tuberosus; assembly: GCA_030545235.1. Lineage (NCBI taxonomy): Eukaryota > Viridiplantae > Streptophyta > Magnoliopsida > Asterales > Asteraceae > Helianthus > Helianthus tuberosus. Next base: position 32,019,076 of record CM060359.1, read on the forward strand.
CACACCCTTCCTGGGTGATATCTTTCGTTGAACCTTATTTCTTAACAATAATTTTAGGAGGTTTGCTATTTTCATTAATCCTTGATTTTCTGCCGAATACTGGCACCTTACCGATGATTATGAATTTGCGTGATCTTATTTATTGTTTCCAATACAACTTTCTGATCCTGTTAATTGGACTTACCAATCTATTGTCCTAACAATAGATGTTTAACATTCCATCTATACAAGGTCTCCAAGGGAGTAGCCTTGATGCTTATATATATCAACTATTATAGAAAAGCTTATCTTAAGGTGAGATGGTTATTCTAACCACTGCTTAACTAATTTTAAAGAATAGCTAATCCTTGTCGTTAGTCGAACAGATCGACGATCCTGGGCAGCTGATGGAAATTCTTAATCGTTGCCTAATTAGGGCTGCGGTAATAGTGCGTAAGCAAAATGAACCGTCTTTCATAATTAACTATACCGAATTCTCAGGATATTGAGTTAGGCTATATGAACCCTCTATTTTTAAAACTTGGTTAATCAGGGTTTCGATTATTCCAATGATGGTACTAGCCGTCTTGGAGATTTCATGATAATACAACCTTAAATGGGATATAAACCTTAACTCTACCTGCCTCTCAGGGGTAAACAGAGTAATCTTAGGAGAAGATAATCAAGATACAAGGAGGTTACAGAGATTTTACAAATCTCAAGCTCCAATTCATCCATCATTGCTTGTGTCAATTAAGTGACACATTTACGATACGAGTCCACGAATTCCTTGGTCTGGAACATTTACTTGGACAATTCCATTCAGGATATCTCCTTTGAATACCATTAGTTGACTTTAGTACTCTATGACCATCAGAATATCTTTGTGGTCCCATGCATTAAACCTCCATATTGATCAGGCATGGAAGCAATCTATGGAATTTATTAAGATACACCAATCCTCATATGATGCTTTTATCATACCATTTGGTATTCGGAATCGATAGAGATTAAAGAGATATCAACTATATGTGCTGACGCACTTCCTCTCGAGAGAGGATACTTCAAAAAAAAATTTCTATGACTGGAGGTTTCTGACAAGAACAGAAGAAATGGTTCTTATGATTTCTCAGGTAAGTTTTATCTTACGCTTAATATCTGGAGTTCTTATGGGAAAATTTCTAAAAGTTTTCTAAGCTGAGGTTCTTATGAGAGACTTAGCAACACCTGATCCTAAACGTATCTCCTAGCAATCGAATCACAATAAGGGATTCATCTGGTGTCATTATTAATGTGAACTACCCCTAATTATTCATCAGGAGGGTTAAACGCCTCCATTCTTAACCCTTTTTTAAACATAGCTGTAAAATCTTAGACAACTTTAGGGCAGTCTTAGCTTTGACTGGTTATTTCTTAATCTATGCAACGTGAGTAGCTGAGGTAGATCCATAATGGATTTATAATGAACAGGCTTTGAAACCATAATGTGCTCCTTCTTAGCCGATAAATCATCAATATATATATAGCGCATTATGCTTAGATTCTAGGTTAACTGAGTAAGAGCACTATTTCAACCAATGAACCAAGGTTTGCATCATATTGCCAATAGTTTATAGCTCTTATGGGTGAGTTGGAAAAATTCTTGTTCCATCTTTTTCCATTTCGCGACACGGATAATAGGTTTTCTAATAAGGTCCTTAAAACTTGGACCATCCCACAATGTATAAGAGGATCCTTCCTGAGGATTTCATTAATGTCCTCACTAATTAAGGGTATTGCCATCAGATGACTGTGATGTATACCTTACCATGTCCTTTCCAGCATAACCGCTGATATACCTAATGGTTTCTACTTCATCCATCAATTTCCTGAAATCGATGGCCCCTTTTTACTATTGAAGTCTCTTGACTTCTAAGAGACGAAGTACTTTTAAGTACATCCTAAAAGGAAAGGGGCTTCTTGCCACATATGATTTTGTTTGGGTTATTCTTCGCATTTGAAGCATGAATAAAGCTCTTTCTCATGAGCAGCGACATGTGTTTTAAAGCGAACATCATTCGGCTTCTCGAACCTTTTCATGACTCTTCTCATAGCCTCTCTAACAGCTGCGTTAATTACCGTTTTGGAGATTAACTCTATTAACATTGAGGTTCACATTGGATGCAACATTAACATTTGTCGCATCCTCAGCATTGCGACTGTTGTTTGTCTTATCTGAGTTTCCATGCTCGAATCTTTGGTATTAAATACTATATTCAACAAGTGTTTAGGCAATCCATACCCAGTGTCTCCTTGAATGGTCAAAGGTTCACCATAAGGAGTTTTTATAACTACATACTTCTTATTACACCCACAATATGGGCTTGGTCACACGACGACCAATCCATTCCCATGACTATATCGAGTCCTTATATTAATGAAAGCAAGGATAACGGAAAGAGAATGGTTCTTAATGGATATAAACATCCATCTAATGTTGTTGAAGCAGTCTCTGAGGTACTATCGACCAATTTTACTTTATACTTAACGCTTAGAATTTTAACAGGCAGATTTAATGATTTACAAAATCTATTGTCTATGAAAGACTTATCTGAACCTGAATCAAATCATATTCTAGTATTAGCGTTATTGATAAAGAAAGTACCTGTTGTGACATCGTCATCCTGAATAGCCTCTTGAGCATTCATCTGAGAGCTTCCAGCTTTGGTCTTCTTAACTTCCTCAAGATTTTTAGCGTATTTAGGGCAGTTGGTCTTAATGTGCCCTTCTTCATTGCAACCATAGCAGGTTGCGTCTCCCAATCTCTTGCAATCCAAGGTCTTATGCTCCTTGGACTTGCAGATTCCACAGGGTAGAGGCTGAGATTAATATCTGCAGTTCCCGAAGTGGTATTTCCTACATGTTTTGCATCTGGTCTTTTCACCGGTCTGCTGTTTGTCCTTCAAATCCTTCCTAGACTTAGTTGCTCCTTCCTTGGCAGCCTTAGGGCAATTAGTACTGATGTGGCCCTTTTCGCCGCAGCTGAGACAGTTCGCATCTTCCAATTTCTTGTAATCCAAGGTCTTGTGACCCTTGGTTTTGCAAATTCCACATAATTTAGCACGTGGGTCGATTGTGCATTTTCCAGAATGTTGCTTCCTACAGTTATTGCATTTGGGCTTTGCCTCCTTTGGCTTGGACTGGTTATAGCTTGAACCGGTCTTACCCTTTTTGTAACCCCTATTTGGGGTTTTATCGCACTTTCGCTTATGATCCTTCAACACACGGTCCACAGCGTTGTTTACGGCTGTATTTATCATAGCCTGAAACTCGGTGCTTGTTAAGTTCAGTCTTGCATCATCATTCTGATCAACTGGATGATTGTGAGCTTCAGAGGAGTCAGCCATGGTGAAGCTTTGAAGGCTACAAATCATGTAGTAATAATTTGCTTAATTATATTGGATTGTCGAATTGATGATTAAATAGCCATGGTGCAAATAAACCATGTAGGCCAATAGATAGTATTAAATTTATTTGATTATGTTTTGCCTAGATTTTTAAATAAACCATCTTTGGTGTTTAAACGGAATATAATCCTTCATATTTCTTAGACAGGGGACATAAATCACGACTGTCAATGTCGCACCGACATTTTATATAGCACTAAGGCTTGTTCCAAAGGACTCTTGATGGCACAGGAGCCTTGTCACTAGGGAAAATTTTAAAACATAATCGATGATTCCTTTGGATCGGAAAATTTCATAGTTCATTGTCTTAACAAGAGATTATGAAATAAAACTATCTTTTTCGTGTATACATCTTTGCCCGAAGGTATTCATCCTAATGGATGTTTTGATGTGTTCATTATGTTCGACGTTTATTAGCCATGGTCCCTCTTGATCATTTACGCTAAATAAGGGGTTTGGAAGTTCCTAATATAAAGATGACAAGTGTGATTTTATTGCATCACTTTTGTCAGGAGTGTTAACACGTTTTTAGATGTTAGCAAGGATCTGAATCTTTTTTTAAACAGGTTTTACCATCTTAGCTAGGTCTTTATTCAAGCTAGGTTATACCTTTTAAGATTCTTTTTAATGTATACACTGGCAGGAAAGGAATGATACTTATTTTATTCAGGGTTTATAATTATCCTAAATTTATTTAAAATATAACTATGGCACAAAAGGCCAAGTCACAAGGGCAGCTTTAAATTATAAACCATGATTTTGCAGAATCAGGTATTTAGGCTTTGAACGTTGTTCATTGCCTTTCTTGACAGGGAGTTGTAGGCTACGACCATCTTTTGTCTTGTATGACAATGAATATGGCCCGTAAGTATTACACCGTTAATGGATGCTTAATTCACCAAATAAGAAAGGATTTCGGGAGAATCCAGTGTAAGGATGAATTATGTGATTGAATCACATCTACCAGGAATGTTAACATGTTTACAGGTGTAAACAAGGTTTTGAAGCTTTAGAATAGGCTTATGTAAAATCACCAAAATTTATAACCCATGGTTTTTAATAACCATTTTAGTTAATTTGATAAATATATAATTGTTCAGGATCCTTATCATAAATCCTAAATTATAAGTTAATAATGGCGCAAAAGGCCTAGTCACGTAGACAAGTTTAATTTATAAGCCCAGATTTTATAGAACCGAGGCATTAAGGTTTGAATCACAGTTCATCACCTTTTCTTGACAGGGAGTTATAGGCTACTACTGTCTTTAGTCTCAGAGGACGTTAATTATAGCCATTAGGCACTTCATCCTTAAGGGATGATTATTTCAAATAAGGGAATTTAGATTAACCCCGATGGCCTGTGTGACTTTAACGATTCACAGTTTGCCAAAAATGTTAACATACTTACAGATGTTAACAGGGATTGGAATCTTTTGGATAGGTTTTACCGTCTTGGCCATGTCTGCAATGACATTTAGGCTAGGTTTTACCATCTTGGCCATGTCTGCATTGACATTTAGGCTAGGTTTTACCTTTAAGATTCTTTTAATATTTAACGCAAAACAATCCTAAATTAAGAGGTAAACAAGGATCTGAATCTAATTGTGGAACTACCGTCTCGGCCCTGTCTTAAAACGACACATGAGCTAGGTCTTGTCCCTTTTTAGATTTTGCCATCTTGTTATAATGGTAGATCTCATAATAGGAACGTTATTTTAAATCTAACCGTCCCATTAAAATTTAAATAGGTACAGAGTTGCCCTAAACGGGACTTCTAACAGCAATGACTCGCCCATGCAGGGGCTAATCAGAAAAATAACAAAGGAAACAAATAAAGGACAAAACAAATCAGGAATAGTCCTAAGTTCTTTGTCTAGACTCAAGAATAAAAATGTGCAATCGTGTAACTGAGATTAAACACAAAAGGCTAGTGTTTAATTCACTCAGTGTTGGCTCTGATACCAACCTGTCACACCCCGATATTTCCACGTTTGACCGGTGGGCCCGGTAGGGAGTATCGTGACGTAGTTGATATCATCATAGTCAAACAACACAATATATAAATGCACAGCGGAAGCAAAAGATAAATATATTACAATCCGAATATAAAGTAATATCAAGTATTACAACGGAAAGTAAAGGATCCACAGGTGGATCAAAATTAAAAATGAAACATTGTTCAACAGAATTTAGGCATCTAAGCTTGCGAGACTCTTTATTGATGCTAGGAGTAGCCAGCCCATTCCGATTAGTACCTGCACTTAGCCTTTTTGAAAAATACGTCAGTTTACACTGGTAAATACAATTTAACTGACTCATTTTGAAAAGGTTAAAAATTGATTTGAATGCACGTGGCACAAACATTTTATAACTTGGGATAATTATTTGAATATAATCTTGTAAGAGAATTACATGTTCCTTATGCGTTCAGTAGCCCGGTTCGTGCCGGGTTAAAGATCAATAGACACACCACATGATATAGTCCCGCAACAGTTTTCCCCGAAACTGGCGGTTATACCTTAATATTTATTTATGCACCAACGGGTGTACGCCTACACCCGCATGCTTAGGTCGTGGCCATTTCGTAAAATGATGCCAAGGATATCCGGGACATGGTCATTAACCTCCCAAAAGCTTTAAGCAAACAAAACAATTTAAACGGGCCAATTAATATCAATTAACCACCATACGATTAAAGATTTAATGCCCGACCAATCGGTATTTTATATACCGTACCCCAAGCCCGTATAGGGAAAATAAGTTAAAAGTATTTACCTGAGCTAAATATAAATTCAATCCCAGCCGTATATCAATTCAGCAAGTACAGATAGCTTTTAATGGGCTCCTAATCTGGAACGAAGGTTTTTAATAACCTATTAGAATCCTAACGGGTCTTTAATTAAGCCTTGACTTAGACCGGTTAGTTTTCAAAGGAAGATACGGTTCAAACGCACGATAAAGCGAAGACCGGATTAGAATTTGGTTTTGACCCGAAAAGCTTGTATGCTTGTTTAATATGGGTAACTTAAACACATTCTGGATTTTGAGACAAAAATGATATGGTTTGACCCGTTTCGGCTAATATATGCAAACTAGTTACATAAGCCGATCCGAACGCGAAAAGTGCGTAACGAGTAACCAAAAGAATCATATACAGGTTTCCTAAGTTAATATGCCTTAAATATGTTGTGATATCAGTAGGATACCTTCTATTATGCCCAAAACGAGTTTAATCTCAATTTAAGCCCCGTAGGGGTATTTTGGTCATTTTAAAGATTATAAAAGAGATTAAATAAAGTTCTGAGACTCGGGTCTGAAATAATCATTAAAACAACTTAATTAAATAGGTTATATCAGTTGGTGATAAGTCTTGTATGCCAAAATGGTTTTAAACCTATACTATGTGTTTAATACGCGTAAAAAGCCATTTTAAGCGATTTCCGGGTTATACGGGAAATCTGACTTTTCTGATCAGGTTATAAAGTTCAAAACACTTTATTTATCATATAAAATCAGTAGCAATTTGATTGGTGTCAAAATATTATGTAAAATTCATTTTATACACAAAAAGGGTATAATTGGTATTTACCGAATCAACGCCATAACCTTAGGTTATGAGCAGGTTAAAAATAATTAAAAATCTTTAAAAATCCCAAAATATTATATTACATCAGTGGGTAAAAGGTTTGGTGTCAAAAATTGGGTTTAGGTAGGCCCTATGCTAATTGCGTCGTTTAATTAACAAAAAGCTTTTTAAGTGCGTTATTGAGCATAACTCCTAATCTAGACCTCCAACTGATGTGAAATTTTAGGGACATGTTTATAAATCAGTAGCAAAGATTATTGTCCTTTCACATATTCAAAATTCTCGTTTTATGGTCAAAAGGGCATTATGGTCAACATTAAGCAATTAACGGAAACGTGTAAACGAATCGGACAATCAACGATCCAACCACAGAGGGTTATACTATCATGTAACCTGGTCCTAAGGAAGCTCTAAGGCATTTCCAATTCATACTACATCGGGTCAGAACTGAAGTCAAAGCAAAAGTCAAAGTTTTGCGACTTTCGGTTCCGAACCGGGTCTAAATAGAAAATTGTCGGATCAAACAAGCTTAGACCAGTTCTTATACTTATTACCAAGTTATATGAGTGATAAAATAGGTTACATGCCTTCTACATTGCTAATTACATGTTAATTTGAAGATTAGCATTCTGTTGACTTTTTCTAATCAACTTTGACCCGACAAATGGTCTAGTTAGAGTGGGAATCAGAGGGTGCCCTTCTAAGGGTTTACTACCCACATAAATACCAACTTATAACTACCTTCACTTCGACTAATCACTGGACCATTAATGATTAATCGCTAAGTCAAACGTTAATTACGACGGTTTGACTTTTAAGCTAATAACTAAGTAAAACTCAATTAGGAAAGGCTAAGCATACTTACAGAAGTCCTATGCACGATTAGGGATGCTTAGGGTCTGCTCTTGAACTCCCAAAAGCTCCAGAAATGCAGATGGAAAGAATGCAAGAATGTTGCAACATTGAGGGACCTTTTATAGTGATTTTGATCCATTATGATCATGACAAATCATGCTATACATGTTCCCTGATGATTAACAAGTGTCCCTAAAGCCTAAGAATCAGTTTAGGCAACCCCTGGTGGTGTTAAAGGGCAAGATAAGTCGTTACATGGGCTGAACAGCCATTTAAACGAGTTTCTGCATCTGGGCATTGCTTACGGACCGTAAGGGTCCAGCCTTACGGTCCGTAAGGACCTGGTCAGCAAAACAGAACTTTCAAAAAATGACACATTTGGCCCCTGATCCTTCCGAACTTGATTTTAAGATGCTTTCTTGCACTTGTAACCCCCACACTTGACTTTTAAGGACTCCAAGTCATAAATCAACTTTGTTAGGTCCCCAGTTATTCACATGATCACCGAAAAGTCTTAAATTCAACGTTGACGCTTTTAACCCCTCGTATACGAATTTTTATCATAACTTTCGCATACGATAACGAAACTTGGTGAAATTTTTATCATACATTCTAATGAGCATAATTAATCGTTACAAAGCTTTGGGTTTGCTAAAAGGTCACTCAGAGGTATACTTTAAACATGTCGACACATTTAACCCCTGTAGTTTGTAATCTCTCACTTTCTTTCACAATTAGTTTCGTATGATCCATGATTTATTCGTTTAAGTGTATAAACATCACGTAGGGTTATTGTAAAGTATATTTATCCATTGTTGACATTCTGAACCCTTATTTTCACATACTTTCCTTGTTTGTCAACTTTAGTCCCTCTAGAGTATTCTCTTACTCGTTTAAAGTTTATGACACGTGTCAATACTTTATTGGACATGAATTTTTCGAGGTGTTACACCACTTGAACGAAATCAGCAACACAGTCAGGCATGGCTCGGATATACTTCTTGATTGCCATGTCTGGAGTCTTGACCTGATCGGAACAAATGATGCTGAGTTGTTTGAAGCGAGCAGTGAGCGCAGCATTTTCACCATCCTTTTGTTGTATGTGCCAAAATTCATCCTCTAGCTTCTGACGTTCATGAGGAGGGCAGAATTCTTCCAGCATGACTTCCTTGAGCTCGTCCCACGACAGACCGTAGGCTGCATCGTTCCCTCGCTTGTTCCTCTCGGCCGTCCACCAGTCTAGTGAACGGGACTGGAAAACGCCGGTAGCATTCAGAGTACGGAGGTTATCGGGGCAACCACTCTGTCGTAGAGTGACCTCAATGGAGTCAAACCATTGGAATAGTGCAGTAGGACCTCCCTCGCCAGTGAATTCTTTTGGCCCACACGACTTGAATTGCTTGAAATTGAAGGCCTTGGTGGTAGCTTTGGGAGCTTCGGTCCTTGATTCCTCAGACGACTTGCTGACATTCTCGTAAACCTCACTCACAGCCTTTGCTACACTTTTAGCGATGATTGCAGCAAGGCGTTTGTCTCTCTTTTCTTGACGAGAAAGTAAGAGATGACGGGATCCAGATGACATTGTCTGCAACAGACATCGTCACAGGACTCAACACATTGTATTCGAATCTTACCCCACACGTCTACTACTTACTAAAGTTCAGGAACACTCATAATCATGTAAACACATTAACATATAACTACGTAGAACACAGAATCACATAAACACATAAGCAGATAATCCACAGAACACGTAGGCATGAATTCACAAGATGCAGTCAGAATACAGAAACCTATCATTTACAGTTCGCGATCGTCTGAATATAGCGTTCGCGTTTGATATTTTGAGTCATGTAGTATAAGCGTAGCATAAATTCGTCCACAATTTAGCGATTTGTTAACGTTTTGAGGTAGAAGTGCAATGCGAGTCGTGCATGTCGATCGTAGTGGAAGCAAAAATCGAGTAAATTTCCAAAACTTTAAACACATAAACAGGTAATCACACAAAATTAACGAATCATCAAAGTCAGCAATTACGGGCTCAGAATCGAAACACATAAAATTCGAGATATAGATTGTCTGCGGCTAGTAGACTTCGACTACCCAAAGTGGTTCGACTATTCACAAGGATCTGGTGTGCAAATTTGACCTTCAGGACTATGCTTTTGCCTCGATTCTTGGGCGTTTGGCACACATCCCGTTAGTCATGTTGTGACTTCAGGTCGTTGGAGTTCGTCGAAACTTTGGTGAGAGCTTTGTAAAATGAGCGGAACAAGTAGTTAAGGTTAGGGTTTCACCCCTAGCTTAACAACTTTGTCCCTGTTTTAATAAAATAGAGGAGATTATTCATCAAAATATGGATTTCACTCCTGATTTGGCATAATTCTCCCCGTTTGTAGATAAAATGCGGGTTGTTCAAGCAACTTTAGTCGAGAGTTTGCGGTTTTCACACCTAATCTCGACTTTATCGCCTATTCATAATGGAAAATTCGAGTGCAGTGATAGTGTAGCATAAGCGAGAATAGTGAGAAATAAGCTCGTACATAATCCCTACTGGATGTACTCAAGTTGGTCTGTTGGTTCCTAACTATAGACTAGGTATCTAAGACATCGACCCAGACTAGGTCGCGTCTTGCCTAATTCCCTATAGTTATGGCTCTGATACCAATCTATCACACCCCAATCGATGGCGGAAATATCGGGGTATGGCACAGAGCGAAACAGATTGTCCAGAAGTTTCCATAACGATTATCATTACCATTCAATTTAAAATAACATGTCCCATACCATGTCTCAAACAGTAAACAAATTATTACAAATAAGATCTAGACAATAAATTCTGTTCCGACAACTCAGATTCAAATAGAGCAATTGTTTAACTGCTTCTAGAGACCCTTGATTCAATTATTACAGACAACTATTTGTTGGACTCTAGAGCGTTATACTAGCTTCGATTTCCTACCAGATGTGCATCCTAAACACCTGTCACATGCGTTAAAATAAAGTCAATACATCAAATGTAAAGGTGAGCATACAAGTTTGATAATAGCATATAGAGTTCGAATTCGTTTACGCATAACCAACACGTACACATAGTGAAATGAAGCACGTTAGTTATCGACATAGATCCATCGATACCAATGACTGCGGGTTGACTGCCCGAGGCAGTTCGCAATACACGATTACCACCGTAATCCATGCAAGTAATTGTCCTTAACAACCCCCGTGTGAACGGGTGCTGAGTCCAAACTATAGTACTATCGTTGCTAAGGCAGGTAGACGGCATTCCATGTATAAACATAACAAACAAGCATTCATAAGCCACGTATAACATGCATTAACGGTTAGCGTTCAAATAGTTTTGAGTAGTGTGTTTGATGTGATTTGAATAGTTGTAACGTATGTAACACCCAAAAGTGCATAAAGCAAAAAGGGATCGAGTATACTCACAGCGGTTGATGGATTGAAGGGAGCGCTTAGTGAGTATAGTTAGCCTGAATGGATTGATAGCATAACGATAAGTGACGCATAAAATGATACAAAGTGTGAATGGGTCGGATAGCAGTTCGGTCGGATGGTAATCCGATCAGACGGCTTGTCTGTGCGGGTGGCAATCTGTTCTGATGGTCATCCGGTCGGACGGTAGTCCAGTCGGATGACTATTCGAGTGGATTGTTTCTTCCTATGAGATGAATGTGTTTGTGTATGATGGCTTGTCTTTTGAAGTTTTCGTTGTAGCATTTTGAAAACATTGAAGTATCTCTATCCTTCAAGTTGGTCGATCGGACGGTCAATCGTGCGGACATCAATCCGTTCGGATTGTCATCCGGTCGGACGGTAGTCCGGTCGGACGGCGACCTTAGTGATGAGATTACTTAGTGGAAACAATTCATTGCAGAAGAGTCACTCGGTCGGATGTCCATCCGACCGGGTGGCAACCCTGTTAATGAACATGTTGAAAATTGTTTAAGTCATTAAAGTCCTAGTATCTCTTGATCCGAAGAGTAATCCGGTCGGATGGTAGTCCGATCGGATGGCAATTCATTCGATACTCAAACTTCAGTTAGAGTTGATGAGGTGTGGGTCCCAAGGTGTGATCCGGTCGGACAGCAATCCGTTCGGGTAGTCTATCCGTTCGGACAGTAGTCCGGTCGGACAGCACTTCGTCCTGGTTGCTCCGGCCGTCTTACACTTGGTCGTTTTGTTTGTTTGTAGTTTTATCGAGACGTTTTGACAACGTTTTAACCAATAGAACCCCATCTTGACCCAAGCGGGCTGATCGACTAGAATCACGCTAGTTCGGCCAGTTAACCGATTCAAGACGGTTGTTCTTGTTTAACCCGAAATCGGTGGTCTCGTGAGTAGAATCCAGATCTTGAGCTAGCACAACACTAAGAATGAGCAGAGGACTAGATCTAGATCCGTTTCTATCGGTTCAAGCGTATTGAGTGCAAAAGAGTTGAAATAAAGTTAGAAACCATCTTTCAATCATTTTCCAAAAGTAGAAAGTTTGAGAGTGACAGGGGTATTTATAGGATTCCAAAAAGGGAAAGGGTGGGTCGGTCGGATGGCATCCCGCCCGAATGACTATCCGGTCGGATGTCATCTCGGTCGGATGGCATCTTGACACAATGGCCAAGTGGCAGCCCGGTCGGATGGCTATCCGGCCGGATGGCACTTGGTTCGGGTGTTCGACGCGCCGATTTTTACTGAGTCGATTTCGATTGCGAGTGACGCGAATGCGATAGAGTTTCCTATTCAAATTACTTTTAATCCCAACTATTCATTTCTAGCGCTGTCTCTTCTCCACTAATTATCATAGTTCGATTTCGATTGAGTTCAATTGCGTTTCGATCGATTACCACACATAACATAAATGAACATGCACAAGTAACACATAAGGCACACACACACGTATAACAATAACTAACAATGCGTAGTTCGAGTTGCGATTCGATTCGATGTTGATTCGATTAGCATAGTTTGATTATCGTTTTATCGCATTGTTACTTCCTACAATTCACAGTCGTAAGTCGATTGGATTGCGAATAACACATGTCGATTATTGTAATTATTGACACTTACTCCACATAATACAACTAAGTTAAACACATAAACGAAATTCACTATAAGTCAAGTTGCGCGAAATCGGTCGTTGACTTTGACCTTGACTTCCCGAAAACACGGGGTGTTACATGGCACTATTAGCCCCTCATGTTTTGTTTTTATAAAAGGTTTAACTATTTCTATTTTCCTTTATTGTTCTAACAACACATAACTAACTAGGTTAATATTCCTAGTCACTTAGTGGGTTCGGGAAGTCATAACCCGTTTTATTTTAAGTCCCGTTAACTCGAGCCTTCTATATACTTTTTTTTCTCAAAGTATTTATCCTCCTTTTTAATTAACATCAAGTTTATTTATTTAAATCCTAATATTTACTGGGTTAATTTTTACCATTAACGGTATTTTACCCGTCTTTACTATTAACGTGGTTTGATTACCAAACCCGTTTTTGGGGTGTTACAGTGTTAAACCCTCAAAAGGGCACCTCCTAATTATCACGTTTACTTAGTTAAATGTCGGGTCAAACTAATTAAAATAAAAGTCAAACGGGTCAGTTTTTAAATAAAATTCATAACTAATAATATAGAAGCTATAAAATCAGTTTTGTCACTTTAATAACTTGGTAAATATTAATTGAACATGTCTAAGCGTGTTCAACCCGACAATTATGAGTTTAGGCTCGGTTCGCAACCGAAAGTCGCAAAAGTTGACTTTTGCTTTGACTTTCAGTTTTGACCCGATTTAGCTTAGTTTAGATATGCCTTAGGATTCCTTTAGGACCATATTGTATGTTAGTATAACCCTCCAAGGTTATACAACATGGTTCCATAGAAATCCTAGTTCATTGCATGTTTCCGTTAAATGCTTAAAGGTTGACCATTATGCCCTTTTGATATAAAAACAAGATTTTTGAAAATGTGAGAGGAAGAAAACCTTTATTACTGATTTATAAGCATGTCCTAAAAATTTGACATCAGTTTGTGGTCTAAATTAGGAGTTATGCTCGATATCGTAAAATGAGCGCTTTTTATTAATTAAACGGTATTTTCGGCATAAAACATACTTAAACCCAAATTTTGACACCAAACTTTCTACCCACTGATGTAATATAATATTTAGGGATTTTTGGAAATTTTTATTAAATTTTAAACTAATCATAACATAGAGTTCTTGCAAAGACTCGGTAATTGACGATAATGCCCTTTTCACTAATAAAATGAATTTTACACATCCTTTACATACCAAACCTTTTTCTACTGATTTTATATGTTAAATAAGTTATTTTAAACAGTAAAGGCTGATCAAAATCTCAGATTTCCTTAATCAACCCAAATATCGTCAAATACCGACTTTTATGCGATTTAGGCGCATAGTATGGTTTAAAACCATATTTGGCACCTAAGGCTTGTTACCTACTGATGTTATGAATAAATTTTTATACTTAAACAGTATGTAAAAGTTGTAAACTCAGATTTCCAAATTTAACCTTTAAAGCTTATGTGAAATTACCAAAATGCCCCTATGGTGCATAGTTTGGCTATAAATAATAAATTTCACATATGTACAATATCTTACTGATATGACTTGCAAAAATAAATATTTTTACTGATCATTTTAGACCAGAACCTCAGATTGTCATTTAACCTCTTTTATAATCTTTAAAATGACCAAAATACCCCTACGAGGCTTAAATTGATTTTAAATTCGTTTTGGGCATAATGGAAGGTATCCTACCGATATCACAACATATTTAAGGCATATCAACTTGTGAAACATGTTCATGACTCATTGGTTACCCGTTATGCATCTTTCGCGTTCGGTACGGTTTATGTAACTAGTTTGCAAAATTAACCGAAACAGGTCAAACCTTATCATTTTCATTTCAAAATTCAGAATGTGTTTAGTTTACCCATATTATACAAGTCTCCATAATTTTCGGGTCTAAATCACACTCTAATCCGGTCTTCGCTTAATCTTGCGTTTTGAACCGTAAACCTTTCCTTAAAACTAACCGGTCTAAGTTACAACTTAAATAAGACCCGTTAGGAATTTAATCGGTTAATAAAACCTTCGTTCCAGATTGAGAGCCCCAGTAGAGGTACTTGTGCTTGCTGATTAGAATATAAGGCTGAGTATAAATTGCATTTTAAGCTCAGGTAAATACTTTTAACTTATTTTCCGTTATACGGGCTTGGGATACGGTATATAAAAATACCGCTTGGTCGAGTGTAGAAACCTTTTAATCGGAGATGATCAAATTGCATAATCCCGTTTTAATCAGTATTGCTTGATAACAAATAACATTGGGGGTTAATGACCGTGTCCTGGATATCCTTGGGTCATTTAAAAAGCGTAAATGGCCACAACTTAAGCACAGGGTGTAGGCATACACCTGCCTGTTGCGTATGTAAAAGATATACTCACTCGTGAGGTAACTTCTTGTGAGTTTATATTTGTGGTGTGTCGATTAATCTTGATCGGTTTGTTTAATCACCGGCCCTAAATGTTGGACAAACATGTAAATCTGATACAAGATTGTTATTAATATAATTGTCCCAAGATATAAAAGAATATTTGTGCCTTGTGCATTTAAATCAATTTTCATAAAGATTTTTAAAAGAGTCAGTTAATTGTATTTACCAGTGTAAACTGACGTATTTTCCAAAAATGTTAAGTGACAGGTACTATACGTAAATTGGCTGGGAGCTCAGGGCATTAATAAGGAATCTTGCAAGTTCTAAACGTCTAAAGTCTGTTGAACAGTGTTTATATTTCAGTTTTAAGATCCGCCTGTGGATCCATCTTACAATCTGTTTGTAATATTTGATGTTACTTTTGAATCGGTTTGTAATATATTTACTTTAGACTTCCGCTGTGCATTGAACTGTGATTATTTGACTATGATGATATCAACTACGTCACGATACTCCCCACCGGGCCCACCAGTAATACGTGGACATATCGGGGTGTGACACAACTTATGTCATATATAACCGTTTGCAAGTTACTTATAAGACAATGTACCTTAAAAACACGGTTAATATATCCCTAAATAAGAACAAAACAACCTTAACATACTTTAACCTCCTCAAACAATTTCTTCTCCCATATATTGAGGCTTATGCAAAGTCGAAAGATTTTTAGACCTCGTTCTTAACTCTACATCGACATCAGCAAGATCAGAGCTCTTAGAAGCTACTGCTGCTGCTAGTGACGGTAAAAATTTGTTCAACATTTTTGAAGAAACTGATTCATAGATACATATCATGATAAAAGTCAGCACTTTTGATGATTCTAAGTAAAATCTGTATGGAAGTAATACAATTTACAATAAAAATTGTACCTTGATAGGCTGCGTGTTTTCGGTTGTGTGGAACCTTTCCAACTTCAAGAATCTTTGCTAGTTCATTCCCGGATTCTGAAGCGCGATCGAATTGGATTTAAATTTCCTTTATAACTTCAGAATCGCTATGAAACTCATGAAGCGGTTTTTCACCTCTACGATTCAAATGCACTTTCATACGATTCAAACGGCAACAGATAAACAAATTGAATATAGTAAGTGCTTTAAATATGATTATAGAAACTATGCTATTACAATAGCAATCTAATTTCAAAACAAAACATAGGAGGCCCATTCGACCCGTTTTCATTTTTGCTAAATGTTTTAATATACCGGTACCGAAATTGATCCAACAAAAAGTAAACAGGTCAAAATCGCCACTTGGCCCACCTCTTGACATTAATTTGAGAATAAAAATAAATCAAAAGGCCCCTACCCTCCAAATTAAATGTACTTTTTGGTTGTCTTAATTTTACATATATTTAGTTTTTTGGAATTTTTCGACTTTCTAAGCAACACTTGCATATTTTCTTTTGCATTTTGGTGATAATATTTTACCTCTTTTGGATCAGCCATCATACCGATTATTGCAGCATCAATGGCATCTTGATTTTCGGTTCTAGAGGCTCGGGCCGCCATCAGAACGACAGTATCGGCGTCTACTACTTTGGCAAATACCTAACAAAGTAAGCCAACTCAAAAGTTAAACTACAGGTAAAAATCCGAATGTAAACGATAGGCTAATTTCACTTACACCGTGAGCACCCAGAGGTGGAAAGCCTACAGGTTTTGGTACAGGGCCCATTAATGGATTAGTTACTGGTGATGGGGCCCGTGCACCATTTGGCTACGACTGTCCACAAGAATGATCAACAATCAGTGTTTTGATGCCCGGGTTAGATTAAGGAAATCATTTTATTCATCCTGAACAAAAATATTAAAAAATAAATAACCAATAAAAAACCCAACTTAATGAGTGATATTGGTATGAAACTATGAAAGAAACTACAAACCTTGCCCTCACAAGATGCAAGAAATTGTAGCCGATCAGCTTCAGTGGCATCAAAAGCATGCACAACTAGAGCAAGCAAGGTTGACTACAATGCATATGCAAATATAAGCATTTGTCGAGCTTATTATTTAACAAATTTTAATTTAATAAAGTGTAACCTTTTTAGGAGAACTCAACAAATCTGCGTAATTGGTCAATGCTTTTCTTAAAGTGCAGGGAGGGAAAGGAGGCTGCAATGTAGGTCCACCGAGTGGTGTTCCATCTTCGTTAGCAGTGTGTGGTGAGAAATAAGTATCTGCTGGTAATCCTATCAATTTCTCAGCTTTCTCCACTACTTCAATTAGGTTTTCACAGTAGACACCAACGTGATCCCCAGTTTCGTATCTAAAATTTATACAAAATCATTAGTGTTTAGCAAGTATATTGAGTATAATATTGTAAAACATTCACATGAGGGCAATAACTTACGGTAGTCCAGTGTTAGAGATGTCAAATTCAAGATAAGTGCAGCAACGATCGGATTCAGGGTTATGGAGCTCTTTTTTAACAGCCACATTGGATCTTTAAAACAGATAAGAATTATAAGTAAGGCTATATGTAGGTCCCCGTAATCCCGTATGGATCATAATAAGACTGTTAATTAATCAAGGATGCAGAATCTCCTTGATTAACCTTCGAACACAGAAACAAGAACGTGTAGAAGAATAAGAACTCGAATACACAAACTTTCAAACTGATCTTCTGTGATTATCAAACCTTAGAAAACGTTTTACAATCACTAAGATCTCCAAGAACCTAACAGCCGATTTCTGTTTGTTCTAAACTCTCTCAATTCGAATGCTCTCTCACAATCTCCAAAAGTCTAACCCTAAAACTCTAGTCTAAGGCTGTTTATATACACACAGCCAATGACTCGAATTGGGCTTTGCACATATTACATTTGTCACATAAACTTGGACCTAATAGACTTAATACAAACTTGGACTTGATTGGGCTTCATAGAACTCGTTTTTCTTTAAGTCTTCATGATCCAATCTTCTGTTTAATATCCAAAGACCAATCCACAGTTGTTGTCACATAACATGCACCAACAAACTCCCCCTTGACAATAGCTTGCAAAGGAAACTTTAATCTTCAGAATCTCACAATCTTTGGTCTTTGGATAGCGTCAGCTTCAACATGAACTCTGTCAGCAACACTATAAAGATATGTGATTAGGTTAGAAGACAAACAATGAGTAATAGAACAAATGTAATACCTGCGTGGATGTTGAGGATCGTGAACAGTATGACCATTAGTTTGACTATGATTCACGAAAAACGTATCAGGTTTCTCATGAAACACGACTCGGTATTCGGGAATGGCAGCTGTGTAAGGAGTGGCAGCAGTCTTGTCGTCTTCATCAAGAAGCAATTGATCCAATTCTGATCACACTAACTCTTTCCTGAAGAAGCAAGATACGATAAAACATTATAAATTCACATGTTTATAAATATTTTATCATTTTGAGGAGCATAGGAAAGTCTTGTTATCATTACCATGCAGAAAAATCATCTTCAATTGATTGATCGTCATCTCCAAGGCCAACTGGAACAAAGCGCTTTGCACATGAAACATAAATACGAGTTGAATGCTTGACAAAACTGGCATCGATGTTGAAACATAATAAACAAAAGGATTAAGATAGAACATATTAATAATCAGAAAAATAAGAATGTTAACCTGATGCTTGAATCGTATGGATAGTAGATGACTGAAACCAGAAAAACACGAGGTGAGATCTAGGGTTTTCATGAAATGGTGAAAAAGGAGATAGAGAGATTAGTACCGCGAAACTGAATCCTGGCAACAACAACTGAAGATCCAAAGAAATATTCGATTAGACATGCAATGAAAATTTGTGAAACAAAAGTCCCCAATACTACATCTAGGTATTGTATTTAAACAACTACATATTTAAAATATCAACTACTATACGATTAAACAATTAAATTTGATAACCGGCCTACGGAGACAAAAATTTGAAGGAATACTAATAGAAATCGTCCTGGTGCGTAAAAACAAGATGCTCACATATAGTTCAATAAAAAATATCAAAACTTTTGAACAGATAAAAAGCTAACCTGAGTTTCGATAGAAACAATAAGCAATCTGAATTGCCATTCCACATCCAATGCGAGTTTTACAAGATAATCATTCGCTTGTTCCTACCTTGTTGCCACATTAATCCAACAGAGTAGAGATGGCTGAGAATCATGAAAAAACACAAAGAAATTCAAAATCTATACGGTGTAATTCATTTAGAGTTAAAAATTCCTTTTAATCTGAATGCCTGTTGGCTTTTTGCACTTAACAATCAATACACACCAAATTAAACATGTAGTTGAATTGATTAAAGATAAAATGAAAGCAAAGACATATATAATTGAACAATCAGAAGCGTAAATCAAACTCCCAATCATATACATCTTTATATGAACAATCAAACGCCCATTCACAAGAATAGAACAATTAGAACTGAAACTAAAAAACCCTAAATACCAAAACAAATTGGATGATGGTGAGCGAACCTGAATGGCGAGGTCGTGGTCACGGCAGAATAACACGGTGGCCGGTTCAATTTTGTGAAACTTACGAAATCAGAATGAAAGATTGAATTAGAATCGCTTATGGATAATGTATGAGAGAAACAGCAGAGGAGGATGAGCGATATAGGGTTTTCATTTGAATCAATACAGGGAAGATGATGAGGGCTAGGGTTTCGTGATTGTGAAACTCTTCGATCTGCAGAAAATGTGAGGGAGGCGCTAGGGTTTCCAGAGTGAACAGTGAATGGGGAATGGAAAAGATGTATACATATGGGATCCGAATTATGGGTCGGGTTTCATTTTTTGGAGATCCATATCGTAAAAAAAACGGGGACGGGATTTTGGAGCCAAAAAGCAAAATCTAGGGCCCTCATTGCTTGACACATCAGCAAAATTTAACACATTTATTATATATAATAGATAATAGATAAGGAACAATCCACATGGCAAACCTAGTTATCAAGATTAACGTATTAAACTGGCATGCGATTTACAAATCAACCTTCTGTTTAAGCAAGTATGAATGAATAAACCTAACATGACCACTCATTCACAGGCGGTGCGTTACTCCTATAGCGCTATACAAGTTAAGTGGATGCTTGTACGAAGCTAATGACAAGTTCATCACATAAGAATCACTCAGAAAACACGAATCAAGCATAACAAATAGTAAGCATGTATTGGATTGTTTGTTTATGTGTTTGCATAAGAGTATGTATACTAAGTGTGTTTTGTATATGAAAACATGTTACACCCAAAAGTGTGAAAACGGTAAAATGGGTCAAGTATACTCACAAATTGCTAAGTCTTCCGATTATCCAAGTGTTTACGAGTGAATGAGTTTAGGAGGTTGAATGTATACGGATTGAAGGTTAAGGTATGTTTAGAGTCGAGATTCGGGATTAAGAGGAATATGTAAAATACATATGAAAAAGTAATCATCTTTAACACATAGTGTTTAGATGATGTAACCAAACACCTCGACAAGTGATCATTATATCATCATCAAAGGTTGATTACTTAAGTATTATATAGGTTATGTAATATGTTAATATGTCAAGCATGAGGTAGGAGGATGAATTCCTCCATTTAGGTACCTCTTTTATGTCATAGAAGTCATGTAGGAGGTAGGAAGAATAAGTCTTCCATTTAGGTACCTCTAGGTGTTCACCACTACACTTGATGTTATGAACATTCAAGGAGGGTCATAATTCTCATGAAATTACAAGTTATAATAGAATATGAACAACTAATCTATGAGAAAACATCAAGCAATGTGTGGATTTTCAAGTAAGATAGCCCAAGCTAATCCTAAATCACACATTCATCAAGTCTTAAGCTTGAACATCACTTGTGGGTTAAACCCTTGAACAAAACAGAAAGTTTGTGAGGTTTACACCTCTGATTTTACATGTCTCAACCTTGTTTTTAAGCCTAACTAACCATAGATGTGGTTATAAGTATAAGGACATAGGTTTGAAATGAGTTTCCTCAAGTTTAATCAAGTTTATCAATGTTCTTGTGCAAAACAGAAAAATCAGTCAACTTTGGAGACCTTTTGGCGACGTTCAAGGGCCTGGTTCTCTGTGGAAAACCAATGGAAACGAAGCTAAGGTTAATCCAAGCATGTAGAAAAAAGAATCGAGTGAATCGGACAAGAAATGAGGAAGTTATGCTTGTTTTAGTGAAGCAAGGTAATTCTGCTCGAACTCTGATTTCGCAGGTGATTATGGACGATTTTGAGAGAGTTTAGGGAGTGCAAAGAAAGTGAAAAATGTTTGGATAGCATTTGGGTTTTATAGGGGAAGGTTGTGGTTGGGTTAGGTGAGCATTTATGATGTTTAGTTGGGAGTTAGCATTAAAAAAAGACAACTAACCACAACTTAAATTTTTGGCCAGCTTTGTTACTTCTATTATTTTTTTTATATCATTAGTTAGGTATTTTTTTTGTTTATTAATGTGTTACATTTTGTTTAATATGTATCCAACATGTAACAAGGTCTAAAATGTATAGTATACATGTTTTTAAGTAAGAAAAAGAAGGAAACATTTGACTAAGTAGAAATCAAGTATGTATAAAACATGTTTAGGTATCAAATAAGTGAAAAATATATATGTTAGTTAGGGGTGTTCATGAGCCGAACCGAACGGAGGTATGCACGTGCTCGGTTTGGTTTGAAACCAAGCCGCTCGGTTCGGTTCGCTTTTGCTCAGTTTTATTTAGGATTCCTACACATCCATTTATTCACCAAAATTCATGGTTATACATAAACACTTAAATAATTCAATACGTCATTTAAAAACAAATTCAAAGGTACCAAAATTATTAAAACTAGAAAAAAATCAAACTGTGATGAACCTCCAACAAAATAATATTCTATAAAATAAGAATCAAATTGGTGATATATACAAAAAATACGAATGAATTAAAGAAGAGGTGTTTAGTGTGGGTACTTCAAACCGCGGAGTGGTTGTGCGTAGGGGTGTTGTAACACCTCGAAAATTCACGTCCTATAATGTGTAGACACGTGTCAAATGTTTAAACGTGTGAAAGAAATATTATAGAAGGACTAAAGTTGACAATCATGGAAAGTATGTGGATATACGTATTCTAAATGTCAACAGTGAATAAATATAATGTACATTAACCCTACATGGTGCTCATACCTTCAAATGAATAAATCATGGATCATACGAAGCTAAAAGTGAGAGATTTCAAACTACAGGGGCTAAATGTGTCAACATGTTTAAGTTATACCTCTGAGTGACCTTTTGACAAACCCAAAGCTTTGTAACGGTTAATTATGCTCACTAGAATGCACGATTAAAATTTCATAAAGTTTCGTTATCGTATGAGAAAGTTATGATCAAATTCGTGTACGAGGGGTTAAAGCGTAAACGTTGAAAGTTAGGACTTTTCGGGTAACAATTAAGTTAACCGGGGACTTAACAAAGTGGGTATATGTTTTAAAGCCCTTATGGATCAATTATGAGGGTTCATAATGCAAGAAACAAGTGCCTAATCGAATTTTGAAGAGCCAAGGATCAAATCGCAAAAATCTAAAAATGTGGATTTTGTGCAGAAAGGGCCTAGCGCGACGCGAGGGGGGCCTAGCGTCACGCTAGGGGTGCCCAGCTCCGACTTCTTTGAGTTTTTGCCTGCTTAGTGCAATCTGATCGATTTTATCCGATTTTTCACATCTCTCTTGACCCCTAGACACCCCCTAAGCACTAGGAACAAGTATTGATCAGTTGTGGTGGGTTGTAGAGACATGTGTTAAAGATTTGTGGTGACTAAAATGCTATATAAAGCCCATGAACTTGCACCATTGTTCTTCACATCTTCTTCAAGCTATCTGATCATTTCTGGAGCTCAAGGCTGCTCTCAAGTGTTCACATTTCGTGCATAGGACCTTTGTAAGTTGGCTTAACCTTTCTTAATTAAGTTTTAGCCTAGTTTTAGCTTAAAAGTCAAACCGTCGTAATTAACGGTTGACTTTAAGATTAATCACTAATGGTCCAGTGATTAGTCGAATCAAAAGTACCTTTAAGTAGGTAATTATGTGGGTAATAAAACCTCAAAAGGGTTCCCCCTGATTACCACTCTAACCAGGTCAAAAGTCGGGTCAAACTTGCTAAGAAAAAGTCAACAGGATACTTAAATTACAATTTATGCATAATTAGCAATGTAGATCATATACAACCTGTTTGATCATTGTTATAACTTGGTAATAAGTGTAAGAACATGTTCAAACATGTTCAACCCGACAATTTCCTGTTTAGACCCGGTTCGGAACCGAAAGTCGCATAGTTTGACTTATACTTTGACTTTCAGTTCTGACCCGTTTTGGTATGATTTAGAAATACCTAAGAGCCTTATTTGGACCAGGTTACATGCTAGTATAACCCTCTGTGATTATACACTATGGTTCATTAGTTAACCGATTAATACGCATGATTCCGTTAATTGCTCACATGTTGACCATTTTGCCCTTTTCACCTTAAAACGTGATTTTTGAAAATGTAAAAGAGTAGAAACCTTAATTACTGATATATAGACTTGTATGCAAAGTTTGACATCAGTTTGAGGCGTAGAATAGGAGTTATGCTCGTTAGCGTAAAATTAAAGCTTTATGTTAATAAAACGGCGTAATTAGCGTATAGCCTAGTTAAGCCTACTTTTTGATATCAAATCTTTTACCCACTGATGTAATATATTATTTTGGGATTTTTAAAGATTTTTAATAAATTTTAGGCTGAGCATAACTTATAGTCGTAGGCTTAATCCGGTAATTGTCGGTTTTGCCCTTACGGGCTATAAAATGAGTTTTACATATCTAAACGACTCCAAACCTTTTGCTACTGATCACATATGATGAATAAATCATTTTAAGCCTTCTAGAAATATAAAAATATCAGATTTAAGTATCGAACCCGGAAACGGCTTCTAATCGCCTTTTTAAGCGTTTTTAACGCATAGTATGTACTAAAACTATTTTAAACATACCAAGGGTGATACCTACTGATATTTGAGGCAAATTATAATATTTTAACAGTAAGCAAAGGTTGTGAAACTCATACTTCAGTTTTGAGCTTTTCGGCTTATGTGAAATTACCAAAATACCCCTACGGGGCCTAGTTTGGTTATAATGGATAAATTTCACATATATACCTTACTCTACTATTATAACATGGTAAAATAAGTATTTTGCTGATTACATCAGACCTGTAACTCTTTTATAAACTTTTAAATGACCAAACTACCCCTAAGGGGCATAGTTTGTGTTTAAACTCGTTACGGGCATAATGAAAGACAACTTACTGATGTCACATTATATATGAAGCATATTAACTTAGAAAACCTGTAAATGGCTCATATGAATACCCGTTACGCTTTTTACGCGTTCGGTTCAGTTATGTAACTAGTTTACATAAACTAGCCTAAACGGGCCAAACCTTATCGGTTTTATCTCAAAATTCAGAGTGTGTATGAAATACCCATATTAAACAAGTCTCCAAACTTGTTGGGTCTAAATCACATTCTATCCGGTCTTCGCTTAATAGTGCGTACGAACCGTATCATTGAAACTAACCGGTCTAAGCTAAGGCTAAATTAAGGACCCGTTAGAAATCTAATAGGTTATTATAAACCTTCGTTCCAGATTAGGAGCCCAGTAAAAGTACTTGCATTTTTGCTGTATTTGATTGATATTTTTCTCAGGTAAATACTCTTAACTTATTTTCCCTATACGGGCTTGGGGTATGGTACTATAAAAGTACCGCTTGGTCGGGTATGTAGTCATTTAAATCGGATTGTGATTAATGTATTTACATAACCCGCTTTATTCTGTATTATTTGATGTATGGCCCTTGGGGGTTAAATGACCATGTCCCGGATATCCTTGGCATCATTTTACGAAATGGCCACGACCTAAGCACGGGGTGTAGGCGTACACCTGATAGATGCATTATGTAAAAACTGGTAATCCACTAAAGGAATCAACCTTGTGGGCACTATACCTGTGGCGTGTCAGTTAACTTAAACCGGCTCTTCTAACCGGTGCTAATGGACGGCAAATGAGTAAATCTGTATACAAGATTATATACAAATAATTGTCCCAAGTTATAAAGATATTTTGTGCCGAAGCGCATTCAAATCAATTTACAAACTCTTTTCAAAACGAGTCAGTTGAGTTGTATTTACCAGTGTAAACTGACGTATTTTCCAAAAAGGTTAAGTGCAGGTGCTAGACGAAATAGGCTGGCTACTCCAGGCATCATTACTCAAGTCTCGCAAGCTCTAGATGTCAAAGTCTGTTGAACTATTGTTTCTATTTTATTTTTCGATCCGTCTGTGGATAAACTTCTGAATATTGTGACATTTGATATTACAATAATAAATTCGGTTGTATTATATCTTTCATATTGCTTCCGCTATGCATTTATATAATTGTGTTGTTTGACTATTATGTTGCCAACCACGTCACGATACTCCCCACCGGGCCCACCGGTGACACGTGGAAAGTCGGGGTGTGACAGGTGTAAACAAGCCTAGAGGCTCGAGAGCTACTCATGATCGGCTCGGTTAAAAGCTCGAACGAGTTGAGCCTTATCGAGCCCGAGCCCGAGCCTGAAAAAGAGTTCGTTTTGTTATCGAGCCCGAGCTCGAGCCCAAAATACAAATCTCTTTCAGGCTCGCGAGCCTAAACGAGCCCATGCAAAATTTTAGTTTTTTATATATATAATATATTAATAATGATGATAATATTGATGAGCAGAGTCGAGCCGAGCTTTGGCTTGTTTAAGCGATGTTGAAGTGAGCTCGAGCCGAGCTTTTAGCTTGTTTAAGGTTGTTCTCAAAATAGTTCGAGCCGTGTCGAGCCGAGCTCGAGCTTTTGGTTTTACTCGCGAGCCGAGCTCGAGCTCAAAGAAGTAGGCTCGAACCGAGCCGAGCTTCATAAAAACATAACGAGCCGAGCTCGAGCCTGGTCGAGCTCGGGCTCGGCCCGGCTCGTTTACACCCCTAGTTGTGCGTTTTGATTGATCGGCGGTTGACGGACGGTGGAGTGGTGGATGGCCGACGGTGGAGCGGTTGTACGGTGGAGTGGCGGTTGTACGGAGAACGGTGGATGGCCGGCGGATGGTGATGCCTGCGGACAAGGGATGTGGACGGTGGAACTGGATCTGGATGGATGTCAGCTGGATGTGTGACTTGAGAGTTGAGAGAGATTTGGGTTTTCTTTTTCTGTTTTTTTTTAACTGAAGAAGGATTCTAGTATATGAGGATTAAAGGGTAGTTTTGGATGTCGGCTGGATATGTCAAATGTTTATATTTAATAAATATAATATATATATATATATATTTAATAAATATATATATATATAGGGTGGGATTCTAGAGTGAACACTAATGTATTTGCGAACTGAGTGAACAAATCTTAACCATTGATTTACACACGTGGATGCCTAGGATTTCATCATCAAATCGTAAAATACACAAATGTATTTCATCATCAAATCCTGGCCATTGATCTACACACATGTATGGCCAGGATTAGTTCGCTCAGTTCGCAAACTACACTAGTGTTCACTCTTGAACCTAATCATATATATATATATATATATATATATATATAATAAAAATAAATTCGATCGAAACCGAATGAGCGAGCGTACCTATGCTCTTGCTCGGTTCGTTTTTAAACCGAACCGAGCTGCTCGGCTCGGTTTTAACCGAGCAAGGAATCGAACGAGCAGATTTCCGAGCTTTTTCGAACGATCGTCGAACGATCTTCGAGCGCCGAGCAGTTTGGACAGCCCTAATGTTAGTCTTGTAATTGAATAATCAAGCGTTTGTATGTATGGTCAATTTGAAATTACGAATACACGATCGTTGTTTGCGAGTTAAAATTACGTTTATGCGAATCACGAATCATGTATTAAACGAATGTATATTTGTCACACCTCAACCGATGGCGAAATCATCGGGGCGCGGCACTGAGCGAAACAGATTGTCTAGGAGAATCCATAACAACTATTATTTATAATATATTAAAAGTTCATGTCCCATACTATAAACATATAAAATAAAAACAGTTATTACAGATATTGTTCTCAAAGACAAATTATCCATTCCGACAACTCAGATTTCATTTAATTGTTTGTTTCTAAGACTCCATCCTAACTTGATTCCAGCATGTAACAAGCAAAGCATCCTAAACACCTGTCACATACGTTAAAATAAAGGTCAATACACATAGTGTAAAGGTGAGCATACAAGTTTGATATAGTATAATAGAGTTCGAAATAGTGTACGCATAACCAGAATGAAACATGTACAAAGTGAAGGCAAGTAGGTTATCGACAGAGAAATATGCATAGACGTGACTGCGAGTTGTAGAATGCGCAACACATATCCCCACTGGGATATGTGAAGTAAAGCCCTTAACAACCCCTGTCTACGACAGGTGCTGAGTCCAAACTATAGTACTATCGTTGCTAAGGTGTCAGGAAACAATCACTGTGTTAACATAACATACAAGCATCCATCGAATAACACGTAACATGCAATAGCGGTCAGCGTATAAATTATGTTTGCGTTGTGTGTCGATTGTGATTTGAATAAGTAACGTATGTAACACCCAAAAGTGCGTAAAGCAAAAAGGGATCGAGTATACTCTCAGATAGCGTTTAACTTAATAAACACTGCCTTGAATTGAAGGGAGCGCTGAGAGATTAGCCTGAACAGTTAACGATAGCATAAACGATGAGCGAAACGTAAGGCGGTGCAAAAGTAACAAGTGTTGATTGGTAATCCAATCGGATGGCAATTCGATCGGATGGCCAGTTGATCGGATGTCAATCAGTTCAGATGGTCATCCGATCGGATGGCCATTCGATTGGATTGACATTCGTTTGGTAAGGATGTGTTTGTGTATGATGGCTTTGAAGTTTTCGTTGTAGCATTTTGAAAACAGAGAGGTATCTCTACCCTTCAGGTCGATCGATCGAACGGTTATTCGATCGGATAGCGATCCGATTGGCAGGACACTTAGTGAGAACAAGTTCACAGCAGGATGGTTACTCGATCGGATGGCAATCCGATCGGATAGCAATCTGTTGCAAAACATTGTTCCTTGAAAAAAAAATGATCACGTACCAAAGTTCCAAATGTCACAGGATCGGATGGTCGTTCGATCGGATGGCAATCCGATCGGACGGCAATCCGTTCGACGTTCAGTCACTTGAAAACATGGAAATGATTAAGTGCTTGGGAGATCAAGTGCAATCCGATCGGTTTGCAGTTCGATCGGATGGCAATCCGATCGGACGGCAATCCGTCCCATGAATCCAATCGTTTTGAACTTGATTATTTTGAATGTTTACGGTTTGTTTGAGACGATTTGACAACGTGCTAAACAACAAAAACCCCGTCTTGACCCAAATGATCCGATCGAACAGGAATCACCCTAGTCCGATCAGTTAATTGTTCGAGACGGTTGTTCATGCTTAACCCGAAATCAGTTGTCCCTTGGATAGAATTCAGATCTTGGACCAACACATCACTAAGAAAGAGTATAAGGTCGAAACGAGCTCCGATTCTTATCGGTTTTGAGTGCATTGAGTGTAAAAGAGTTGAAAGAAAGTTAGAAAACAATCTTTCAATCCTTTTAACCATGAATCTGTGTAGATCTATGCGAAAACATTGATTATTCATGTGGAAATCCTTCAGGTCTAAGTTGTTCTTGGTGGAATGAAGCTAAACCTTGAAGTTCGTAAGAACTCCATGATGACATCACCCTAGAACACCTCAAATCCGGTGATTTCACGGTTAAAAGTTAAGATTCAAAGGTGAAAAAGATGAAGAAGTGTGTGTAGATCATCGAAGTACAAGATTTGAGTTGAAAACTTACAAGAATCGCGAGAAATCGAGAGAAAAAAGATCTTGAGTGCGGCTGGTCGACTGAGGAGCTGTCACATCACAAATGATGTGACAGGAGGGTATTTATAGGGTTTCCATAAAGGGAAAGTGCATAAGTGTCGGATTGGTCACCGATCGGATGGCAATCCGATCGGATGGCAACCCGATCGGATGGCAACTCGATCGGATGACAATCCGATCGGATGGCCACTCGATCGGTTGGCCACTCGATCCAGGTGTCCGGCGTGTTGAGTTTTGTCGTTTCGTTTCGCGTGTTGAGCGTTGCGATGCGATTTGAGCGAACGATGCGATAGTATTACCCATTAGTTACACAAATAACCTAACTACTATATCTAACATACAATCGCTATAAATAATTTGCGTTCAACGTTTGCGATTAGATTACGATAGAATTGCGATTGCGATTAAACACCTCAACATAAACATAACATGCACAACTAACACATAATGGCACACACACGTAAAACAATATCCAAAACGCATAATTCGAGTTGCGATGCGATAGGGATAAGTCGATTAGCGATTAGACATGCGATTAAACCTCGATTATTAATAGATACTCCACGTAATACAACTAAAGAAAATGAATAAAGATTCGATTACAAGTCAAAGAAGTCAAAACGGTAGTTGAGCAAGGAGTGACAAATCGCAATTAGCAATCTTTTCTTCCTTTGACTTCAATCTTGACTTTGACTTTGACTTTCGAAACACGGGGTGTTACAATATTTCATATAGAGGATCAATTTTATTACGATCAAAGTCTCGGTTTTAAAATAATTCGAAATAGGATACGATTACAAGAGAAACAACTTTACGAAAATAGAAATACGAGACACGCTTTCTAAATAATGGAGGTTACGAAAAAGCAGGGCGTTACATTCGGCTTATTCAAATTCCTAGGCATTTGCTCAACACATTCCGACGATCTAGTGCAATTTAGAACCCAAACCCACCGCACCTCCACAACACCACCATCCCAAACCACAACAGGACCATCCCAAACCACGATGGCACCACCCTCAACCACCACTACACCATCCCCAACACCACCCCTAAACCACCCACAAACACCACCCCCAACCACAACAAAACCACCCCCAAACCACCACAACACCAGCCCCATCGCCATAACACCACCCCAAACCACCACGACACCACCCCAACCATCATCACACCGCCCCAACCACACCATCCCTAACCACCACATCACCATCGCACCATCCCAACCCCATCAAACCACTACCACAACACCATCACACCACCATAGTACCACCCCAACCACACCGATCACAATCTTCGGCTTCTTCCCCACCGATCACAACCACGTTTGGACGAAAATGGCAAAAAATCCTAAAAGTGAAGGACTATATTGTACAAGAAAGTTGTTTTGGATGAAAATGGCAAACATGCCCAAACCTCAGGGACGATTTTGGCAATTTACTCTAAAAAATATTAAATAAAGAGTTAATTGCCAAAATCGTCCCAAAGGTTTGGGGACGTTTGCCATTTTCGTCCGAAATGACCTTTTTGTACCATTCTGCCCCCCCCCCCCCACGTTTGACATTTTTCATTTGAAATGTTAGCCCTAAATTTTAGAAAACCTGCACACATTCATTTAAGTTATTCGGATAACATAAGGTTTGTAACATTTAGCCCGTTTTTGTTGAGTGTTGAATGTTAATCTCACTTGTTTCATGACTTTGTTCTCTTAGCTGTTACTTTTATCATTTATTTTAGTATATCTATGTTGATTTTACTTGATAATTATAACTGCTTTTTTGTTATGAACTTAATGCATTCTTTTAAGTTTTAACAAGCAAAATTTAGTTATAGTTTACTTGATAATTATACCATAGACAATCTTAGTAGCTATACATGTTGTTCTTATATCCATAACAATTGGGTCAGTTTCTACCTCCTTCATGTCTCCCTTGAACACATCTTTATCAGAAGTCAGATCCACACCCGAACAGAACAACTGACCCAACCCGGACAATATGATGACCCCCGCAGAGTCGTCAGAGTTTAGAGAGTTGAATGCATGCGCCAGATATGTCATCATCGGCTTCGTCAACGACTTTGGACAGTGGTAGAGGGGAATCCGGTGATGCTAGGTGGTTGATGGAGGTGGAGGTGATGGGGGTGGTAGCTGATGACGATGATGGAGGTCGTGGCAGGTAGTGGCGGGGGTGGTGGTTGATGGCGGTGGTAGTTATCAGAGATAAGTTGGGTGGAGAAGTAATGTCTGGGATGATGAACATTTATACAAAGTGTGATGATCATATTTTTTTTGGTTTGAATATAATATATAAATGGAAATAAATAATCAGATATACATTTTTATATAATATATAAAATGATAAAGCCAAAAGACCAAAATACCCCTACTTATAAATGTAAAATTTCAAACATACTACTCATTAAACGGTGTTTTTAACTAAGTTAGTCATTTGGATGAAAATGACATAAATGCCAAACGTGGGGGGCAAAATGGTACAAAAATGTCATTTTGGACGAAAATGGCAAACGAGCCCAAACCTTAGGGACGATTTTGGCAATTAACTCTTAAATAAACATGGTAAAAAGACTAAAATGCTCTCATGTGCAAGGCACATGACCTAATTTAACTAAAAAATCTAAATGGGTTTAGCCTAAAGGTTAAAACGTGCAAAATTTTAAAACATAAAACACAAAACTTGCAAAGTTTTGCGCTAAAGGACACTGCCTGCAAAATGGTGTAAACACAAAGGACAAAACTTGTAATCTACTCCAAAAATAAAATTATTTTTGGGTAAATTACATTTTTCGTCCTTTATGTTTGTAGCGGGTTGCAATAGATAGACTTTAACTTCAATAATTACAGTCACAATCCTTTATTTGAAAAACACATTACATATTTCGTCCTTTAGCACCTACCAAGTTAAAATTTTCAGTTATGTCTATCCACTTAAGGGTATTCTGGTCATTTCATGTTTTTATTTAAAATGTTCATTAATAAATAAACATTATCTTCCCCAATTCCCCAACCCTAACCTTAGAATCTCTCATTCTATCCTTTTTATCTCTCTCTCCAACCAACCTCTACCACCACCACTCCCACAGTGCCACCACTCATTATCGCAAACTGACAAAACCGCAAGCTTAAACTGCCGATTGTCCCCAGCATACCTTGAATAACCTTCATCCTCACCCGCCAGCGGCACAACGACGCGTTCGTTGGCCGGAGGCAACGACGTTGCTTCAACCGGATGCACCGACGGATGACTCACATTCATTTTACACCACCGTCTGCAACGACGCCGTATTGTCTTATCTACCTGATGACGTCATCGATTCACGTAATAGTGAAATTACAGTGATTTGGTTGTAGATCTAGGTTTTATGAGGTGTGAATTTGAGGTTTAACAGTTTTTTTTGTGAATGAATTGAATGAATCGTGTGGATTTGAAACGATTTGTAGTGATTCTGAATGTGTTTTGAGTGGAGTTATGGTGGTGTATTATCCCCTAATTATGCCAGACCAAATTAATGGTAGTTGTTATTAAGACACTTGTTTAGGAAATGGTTAGAAACAACGGATCTTGGATCACCTGTTAATGTTCCTGTCCCATTTGTCGCGATTCAAGAAGAAAGCGATAAAAAGAACTCGTGAAAATGAAGGTAAAACAACATCCATTGATGTCAAACTTTGAGATTCTGCTTGGTTTTCTGGCTTATGGCCTTGGAAGCCTTCAATAACTTGTTGATTTGAAGTGATGGACTGATGGTGATGATGTCAGTGGTTGACAATGTTGGGCGGTGGTGTAGGTGGTGGTGGCTTGATGATGGTTGTAGAAAAAGAAGGATGTAGAGAGAGTGAGGGAGAGAGAGTGCAGGAGGGAGTGGTAGAGAGATGCATAGAGAGAAAGGAGTTTATAGAGATTTTTATATAAGTTTCTTTTTTTTAATTTGAAATTATTTTTCTTTTATATATTAAATGACTGTTTTGCCCACAGGTGGGGTGCACCGTGCACATGACCCCATTTAACGTTAAAAATTAACTTGGTTAGTGTTAAAGGACGAAAGGGTAATGCTTTTTCCAAATAAATGATTGTGACTGTAATTATTGAAGTTAAAGGCTATCCATTGCAACCCGCTACAAACATAAAGGACGAAAAGTGTAATTTACCCATTATTTTTCTTTTTTTCTCAACTAAGTATCTAACAATATTAGATAAGTCGTGTTTACGGGTAGGTAGGTTACACCTAACACGGACCGAAAACTTGACACGAACTTGACAGCCGTTTCAGACACATCAAGAACACATCATGTGTTAATACTAACATGGCATGTTTAATAAAAAAAATATTGTTTTGAATATAAATGCTATAAAATTACTAGCTTACCAAAAAATTTCAAAACAGATAAAATAATTTAAACATAAAATCTAATTATCATATATCTTACTTCAGCATAAAAACATATCAATATAGGTTACAACATAAAATATACATTATAAAAAAACAAAAAAGTAAAAACAGCGTAGTTTAACTTCGTGTTGCGTCAGGAGCATAGCATAGCACTAAAAAGGAAAACCAGCGAGAAGGCTGAAAAGGGTACAAAAACAGAAAAGGAAAAAAAAAAACAAATCTTTTTTTTTTTTTTGAAAGGTGTAAATTATTCGTAAATGTCAGGAGGTCTAGCATACGTTGTCTTAATCGGGTCCGCGCTAGAGAGCCCCATCGCACAATAGATCTCCAATTTAAACCCCTCAGTGAGAAACCATATCACCAAACTCGAAATTAAGATATAGAGAAAAGTCACTTTCAAGTGTCAAAACATACATCCAATCTAAAATATGGCAACGTTAACCCAACACTTACATATATTTATGCTTTCAAAATATATATATATAGAGGCCGGTTAACGTACAATACCTCTTATCATACATTATGTACGCGATGCCCTCAGCCGTACGATCTTCAATCGATCAAACGCGGGCGAAACTAATTTAAATGATTAAATTAATCATTTTAATATATCTAAATCATATCAGGAAGGTTAAAAACGTCATTGCGAGGTCATAAATCTCTGTAATTGACCGATGATGGTTCAAAATCAAACCCTAAATCAAATTCAAAAACCTGAAAATCTTCTTCCTCAACCTCCCTTCGTTCCTTTTAGTGCGCTATCGATAGTAAGAACTACTAATTTGGGAGTTGTAAGGGTCAAACGGAAGAAGACTGACAATGATCGACCAACAATGGAAGAAGATGAACAGTAACACACACACAGATTTTTCACATGCGATATTCAATTTTCCACATGCGATTCTACACACCCCATGCCATTTTTCACATTACCCCATGCTAGCCATTTTTTCACATGCGATATTCAATTTTTCACATGCGATTCTATACACCCCATGCCATTTTTCACATTACCCCATGCCATTTTTTCACATGCGATATTCAATTTTCCACATGCGATTCTACACACCCCATGCCATTTTTCACATTACCTCATGCCATTTTTTCACATGCGATATTCAATTTTCCACATGCGATTCTACACACCCCATGCTATTTTTCACATTACCCCATGCTAGCCATTTTTTCACATACGATATTCAATCTTTCACATGCGATTCTACACACCCCATGCCATTTTTCACATTACCCCATGCCATTTTTTCACATGCGATATTCAAATCTTCCACATGCGATTTTGTCCATCTACACACCCCATGCCATTTTTCACACTACCCCATGCTAACCATTTTTTCATATGCGATATGTATTGAATTCGCACCAGATCTGCACCTGATCGAACGGCTGGGATAATCGCGTACGTATCGTACGATAAGCGCATTTGTATTTTACTCTTTACCTATATATATACTATATAGGGTTAGGATCATGTGAGAAGCACTAGGCTAATTGAGAAACTTGAGAAGCATTCTGGACCACACATTTTCCCTAAGCTTTTCGTAATATACACATATGTATAGTTTAAAATTGACTATATAAATATATGTATAGTGTCAAATCTTGAATTATATACATATGTATATAGTCAATTTTAAACTATACATATGTGTATATTACGAAAAGCTTAAGAAAATGTGTGGTCCAGAATGCTTCTCAAGTTTCTTAAATAGGGTGGACTTCTCTTAGAATCCCTACCCTATATATATATATATATAGGGCATGGATGTATAGAAAACTTATTTCTACTTAGAAAACCTAGGAAACCCAATCTATGACCATTGATCAAGATCATCCAATGGCTCACATAATTTAAAGCCTTTTTGAATTAAATTAAATAGAGGGACAAAGTCAATAAAGTTACTTCAAGGGCATATGGGTAAAATTACCTATGATATTATTACATTTAATATATTATTTTCATATTTGATTAGACATGCATCTGCATGATATGATATGGCGCGCGTTCCTATATGCCCCAACTCATTTCAAAAGTGTCTTTCTCTCTCAAACCTTCCATCTACCCATCAAACCTTCCATCTACCCTTAAAACCCACCGCCGAAACCGGAGAGGAAAGAAGCCGGAGAAGAGAGAAGCCGGAGAAGAGAAAAACCGGAGAGGAAAGAAGCCGAAGAAGAGAGAAGAGAGAAGCCGGAGAAGAGAGAAGCCGGAGAATAAAGAAGCCGGATAAGAACAATCACCGGAGAAGATATGAGATCTTCCTTCCAGTTGTTATCGTCCGCTAAACGTCGCCGGAAATGGAAGAAAGAAAGAACACGCAGAAGCAAGTAAGTTTGTAGGTTTAGCACAAAATTATTGTTTCAAATGTTGGGTTTTCTGTTTTCTTAGTTCGATCAGTGTTATGGTCCGATCGGGGTGGGGTTTTTGTTTTGAAAGTGTTAATGTTGGTCCGATTGGGGTGGGGTTTTTGATTTGAAAGTGTTAATGTTAGTCCGATTGGAGTGGGTTTTTTTTTTTTTTTTTTTGAAAGTGTTAATGTTGGTCCGATCAGTGATGATTTTGAGTAGAAGTTGTCTTCAGTTATTGTTTTGAATGCCACTAGGAAGTGTCTCGGGTTATTTTCAGTATCGGACTGGAGTGTCCGATTTTTGTGTTGGTGGTTAGGCCATGTATGGGATTGATTTGAAACAATAATTTTGTGGTTCGGCCGTGTATTTGTAGGTTAAAGTTACGTGGCGGTAAGAGTGGCGAGATCAAGAGTACGCCGGAAGCGGGTCTGGCAAACCAACAAACAATAGGTAAAGCCACTGCTTAAAAGAATTAATATTTATTAGGTTCTGATTTTTTATTTCGATGCTACAGATATTGACGATTGGGACTCGGACACACCAATCGCAGAAATACAAAAAAGGAGATTGGGTTTGTTCTTTTTATATTGGCTTTTGTTTTCGTAGGTAGTAAGTTCGGTTGATTAAAACACTTCATAATTTTTTTATAGGAGCGGTTCGTATTGATCTCAGCAGCGCTACTCCGCCGGCTACGGGACGAAATGGTACGTATGTTATATTTTGTATATATGATAAGCTAGGGGACTGTAACGTGTGTAACGGTTTGTTGTTCTTATTCATTTGCATAGCCAAACATCCAATTGTAGTGGGGAGTAGAAGTGAGCAAAGTCAAAAGCATAGAGGTATGAAAAAATTTATCAAAATTAGGTAACATGTGTTAAACCTATCTGCTTTTATAGAAAACAAATTAAGTAAACCAGTCTTATTAGGGTTTGATGTGTTAAACAAGTCTTATTTTTATCAAATTAGGTAACACGTGTTAACATATTAGGGTAATATGTGTTACACCTGCCTTGTGTAACATGTGTTACACCTGTCTTGTGTTTTCTCAAAAACAAATTAGGTAAACCGATGATATTAGGGTACAAGTGTAAGGGCTCAAAAGCATATATATATTAGCGTAACATGTGTTAAACCTGTCTCAATTTTATAAAATGATGTAAAATGTGTTAAACCTCTTTTATTACCATGTGCTAAACCTCTCTTATTAGGTAAACATGTTAGTGTAACATGTGTTACACCTGTCTTATTTTTATCAAAATAATGTAACATGTGTTAAGCTCTCATATTTTTTCCAAGTTATCTAACAAGTGTTAAACTTGTTTTGTTTTTATAAGAATATGTAACATATGTTAAACCTGACTTTATTTAATAAAGAGTTAAATGCCATTTTAGTCCCTGTGGTTTGCGCCATTTTGCCAGTTTAGTTCAAAGGTTTCATTTTTAACCTGTGGGTCCAAAAAGGTTTCACAATTACCATTTTAGTCCACTGGGTTAACTTCATCCATTTTTTCTGTTAACCAGAAGGCCATTTCGGTCATTTTATATGGCTGAATTGCCCTTTTAGTTAACAGAATTACATAAATTGGCCTTCTCGTTAACAGAAAAAATGGATGAAGTTAACCAAGTGGACTAAAATGGCAACTGTGAAACCTTTTTGGACCCACAGGTTAAAAATGAAACCTTTGGACTAAACTGGCAAAATGGCCCAAACCACAGGGACTAAAATGGCATTTAACTCTTTAATAAAAAACATAGTTGGTAACCTGTTTTATTTTTATGAAGTTAAGTAACATGTGTTAAACCTGTTTTATTTGCAGCTACAAAGAGAGTAACAAGATCGCAAACTGGTAAGATTCCGAAAAAGCGAAAGAAAGTAGAAGAAGAAACTGACGATGATGAATGGGATGAAGAAAGAGAAGAAGCTGGAGCGGAGGTCGAGGGTAGGTTGAGGAAAAAGTCGAACCGTGATAATTGGCCAGGGCTTAGAACGAGATCATCACCAATCCAACTGGCCCGATGCATTAACGTGCTGTCTTTCGAACAAAGAATGGCAGTAAAACAAATGGGATTTGGTCGACTTCTAAAGTTTAAAGTGGATGGCATGCCGGGAAAGTTGGCAAATTATGTGGTTGAAAGATTTAATCCTTCAACAATGGAGATTAATTTGCCGTGTGGGGATATCAAGGTAAATGTTAAAGCAATACATAGGTTGTTGGGCATACCTCGTACCGGTGTCAACTTATGCTCTCTGCCTAAGCTTGCTGAGATGGATGAAGCTGTTCGAGGATGGAAAAATCGGTTCACGGGAAGATATGTTTCGCCAACAAGAATGGTTGATATGATTGAGTCATCGGATGAAGGGGATAGTTTTAATTTCAGAATGGACTTCCTAATGTGTTTTGTGGCAGTCATGATTGACTGCCACAAACAGGGCTGCCTTCGTCCATGGATATTAGATCATATCACGGGTGATCTTGATTTTGCAAGTGTTAATTGGTGCCAGCTGGTGTTGGATAAGCTTAAACAGTGCAAGAATGGTTGGAAAAGCAATGACGCAAATAGGCCATTTACAGGAGCATTGACAGTCCTAGTTGTAAGTTTTTGAATGATTTTGCATTTTAGGTACTGATTAATATGTGTAACACGTGTAATGGGTTTGTTGTGAAATTTTCAGCTGCTTTACGTGGACGGCGTCAGGTGCGAAGGGATGGAAGTGGATTACAGTATTTATCCCATGACATTATGGACCCAAGAAAAGCTTAAACAAAGGCAGAAGCTGGAGATTAGTAGGGGTGGTTTTGGGTTGGGAAAATTGAAATCTTTGACAGTTTGTAAACACAAGATGGATGATGAACCAACAATACAGGTTTGAAAGGATAAATATCTAAAACCATTGTATAATACTTATCAACGTAAATGTATCGGCTGACTTTTTTACATCATTGACGTTGTGTGGGGAGACAGGAGAGGGCAACGGTGGTTTATACCCTAATAGATGTTGCAGAGAGACCAAAGCGAAAAATAGAAGGCATGTTGGGACGTTTGTGTAGTGAGAGCCCAGAGGATGTAGATGTGCAGGCGTTAAAAGCTAAGTATCAATCGCTGCTAAATGAAAAGCCTTCATGGTTGAATGATGAAGAAGAGAGGGGTGAAAAAGAAACATAAGTAATTAATCAAGTTTTAACGGAGTTGAACTTGGAGACGGGTAATATAGAAGCTGATGAGTCAACAGGTGAAGGTAACAAAAAACTTGTTGCTTTGTTAGTTAATTAAATAAGTCATGGGTACTATTATTATTATTATTATTATTACTATTATTTTTGATACACAGATGAACCTATTGTGGAGATTGCAAGTCCGAGTATTACCAGCCCAATTATTCCAAGCCAGTATAGGAAAACAATTGAGAAAGAAAAGAAGTTAAAAACAAAGAATAAACGTAGGTGTTACATGTGTAACATGTGTTACAGATGTTTGTAACAGGTGTTATAAATCCATGTAGCATGTGTTACAGATCTTTGTAACAGGTGATACATATCCCTGTAACATGTGTTACATGTGTTACACTGTGTATTTAGCTGTAAATCTGACACTGCTGATGTTTTCAGGATGTAGTGAAGTCCACCGCAATGAGACTACTGATGTTAAATTTGAGAAGCCGATAGAGAATGATGACGGAACGAGGAAAGATCTAATGGAGGAATTTGAGAACGCAGTTGTAGCCGATGGCAGTGAAGTAAATGTTGCTGTTCATGCTGATGTTCATGATGATATTGAATCAAGGGATGTAGGTATGTTTGTATTGATACAAAGTGAAAAAAGTGTAAAAGTATAGGTAACATGTGTTGATATTAACTAGTGTTTTTTTTTTTCTTTTGGGAGAAGGTACGAACGATGATGAGATGGAACGGGAAGAGAGTGATAAGGCGGTGAACAAAGAAGTTCCGGATATTCGTGCAGTTGAAAGTTGTGGTGAAAAGGACACACAGATATCGGACACCAAAGATTTCGGTATGCGTGTTAGAGTAATAAAAATCTTTTCTGATGAGTCTGTCGGTCTAAGTTAGACTCGTAAAACAGGTTCATATTAACCATTAGGTTTTTACTTTTTTGTTAAACATTAGGCACGAAGGTTGATGAGGATAAACGAGAAGATGCTGCGACAGATGCTGATGGTGAAAGGGAGTCATTGATAACAGACGACGAAGATTTGGGTATGTGTAACAACCACGTCAGTTGTTTTAAATTTATTGTGGATAAGCAGGTTGATATTAATAATTTTGTTTCATGACTTGTAAGAAGGCACAAAGGTACTTAAGGAGAGGCTGGTAGAAAGTGCTAAGGTAGTTGGCACAGAAGTTCCAGTGATTGGTGCGACTTTTAACAAGCTTTTTGAGGTGGAAATAGAAACTAAAGGGAAGCAGTCTGATGTACAAGAAAAAGAACAGGTGGAGGAGACGTTAAATGTTGAGAGAAAACAACCCTTGGATTCGTTTGATTACGATGGGCCTAACTGGAGTGTTGGGTTGACCCAACTAGAAGAGATTGGGAATGAGAACAAGACAGGTACGCATTTATATAATTGACAGTATTTAGCGGACATGTTACAAGAATGTAACACATCTTGCCATTGATAGTTATTGATGAGGAAGCTCAAACACCGGATGTCCGCACGAAGAGTGAAAGCACATCTGGTACTTCTTGTTTACCCTTCTTGATTTACATGGTCGTTGCATGTGAGTCACAATTGTACATATATTACACATGTTAGGCACTTCTAACATGTGTTACACTTGTAATAATGCTTGATAACAAAGATAATATCTCTGACATGTGTTACAGGTCTTTGTAACATGTGTTACAGGTCTTTGTAACATGTGTTACATTTCCTTGTAACATGTGTTACATTTCCTTGTAACATGTGTTACATATCCTTGTAACATGTGTTACATATGATTGTTATTTCAAAAAACAAAAAGCCAATTCTAGGATGTGTTACACATCATTGAAGTAACAATAGGAATGCTAATATGTGTTACTTCACCTTCACAGGAATCATACATGAACAAGGGCCCATTGTAATGTCGGCTGAGCCGTTGATGGTAGAGCCCGTCACCGTCTTTGATGGGTCGAACTATGTAGAGAACATGGGTCTTTATACAGAAGAGATAGAGGCAGCGAACAAAGAAAGGATGTTAGCGGAGATAGATGCGAGAAAAAGAACACTCCCGGATAGAGAGAAAGGGATAACATATGTTAACAGATCTCCTTTCTTCAGACGGGGAGTGGACCTTAATGAAGATACAAGTAAGGATGATAATCGTATTTGGGATTACATCCGCAACGATGAAGGGTTAATACATATGTTACATGGGGATTCAAGCCGAAAGGAGACGATGAAAATAAATCTGTAAGTGCTCTATGCAGTGAAACAAATTAGGAAAAGCTACCTTTTTCGTTGTTTTCTATCTTGTGTAACATGCGATAACCCCCATGTCATAGGAGAGAACGAGGAAAGGCATGGGTGGAGGGCTTTACGAATGAAGAATATAGAGCAAACCCAAGAGCAGAGTAAGAAAATTTACATTTGGAATACATAACATTTAGTAACATGGGTAACAAAGTAGGTGTTTTCACTGTGAATTTGGATTGCAGGGAGCTACTCTATAGGAGCAGTGCATATGTTGAGGCAACTCGAAGAATGTTCAAGACATTGAGCGTAGGGGCCCTGGTGATTGATCGAATTATTGACTGCTGGGTTGAGGTGCTGAACTATGAAGAAAAATTCAAAGCACCAGGGTCGACCAGCCGTTTGTTTATGGGGACGAGAATAGTTGTGAGTTATTTTTTAATAGCCATAAATTGTTTATGTGTGATGAAGCATGATAATTAATGCCAATTGAATTGTCTTTCAGTTTGAGTGGATGCTGCTTGATCAAGAGATGCACCGTGAGAAACGTATGGACAGGTTTAGAAAGAATATGCAAGGCGGAATGTATGCCAACGAAAAGCTGTTTGACCTTAGAAGTTTCGACATGGTGCTGTTTCCGATATTAGAGGCCGGCCACTACTATCTGCTAGTGTTTGAGATGAAAAATCCCGCAATTACGTTGATCGACAATGGTGCAGAAAACTTCACACGTCCGGTCTTCGATAGTGATGTTTACACCAACAAGTCAGTACCATACAAATATGTAAGTACACTATAAAATGCGAATATTCATCAGATTGTACGTAACATGTGTTATAACAACTCACTATGACTTTTGTAACGTGTGTTACCAGAAGGAGATGTTTGTACGTTACCTGGATGAGGTAAACCATCCAAGGGGGTCGGTGATCAAGGGGTTGGAAATCAAGAGGAAGAAGCTTGATTGGGCCACGAATGGGAACAATACAGACTGCGGGATCTTCTTAATGAGGCACATGGAAAAATTCAAGGGGTTGCGTGAACCATTTGAAGCTGGGTTTAGTACAAATGGGAGCAGGAAAATGAAGGAGGTGAGAAAGCTGAGGACAAAGTATGCCACTCATATTCTGTTGTCGCCTTCTAACACTTTGAAAGGCAAGGTAGAAGCCGCATCATTTATAGGGGGCCACTGAGTGTGGTCTTTTCTACGGGTTTTGTGGGAACATCTATGGTGGTTTTTGTAGTTATCTTGGGTAGCAGAACTTTGTTTATAACAAGTCAACTGGCTAGTGATATATGCGTGGTGGTTTTTGTAACTATCCTAGTCACCACGAATTTTGTTTATTTTACTAGATGGCCATAACCCAAAATACAATATGACCATACTGGTCTTCTCTGTAATGTGTTGTAACTATCGTAGTCACCACGAATTTTGTTTATTTTGAACAGTTATGTTGGGAAATGTATGTTGTTAGCAGTTATCAGTTAACATGTGTTATTAGTTAACATGTTTTAATCATTACCAAATGTTAGAAAAGTAGTAGACGAGCATTGGGTGGTCAACATATTGTTTCAATTGTAACATGTGATACTCATTAACAAGGTATACCTTTACTGTTAGTTGAAAACAATAAGCAATTGTAACATGTGTTACACATATTACGTAAGTATGTGCGGTACATGGGGGATCATGTAAG
Source organism: Helianthus tuberosus (assembly GCA_030545235.1). Taxonomy (NCBI): domain Eukaryota; kingdom Viridiplantae; phylum Streptophyta; class Magnoliopsida; order Asterales; family Asteraceae; genus Helianthus; species Helianthus tuberosus. Next base: position 32,062,281 of record CM060359.1, read on the forward strand.
TAAGATGTGTTACATACGACGCAGTGAATAAAAACAAGGCACATATATAGTGAATAACATACGTATACATGTAACATGGGTAACATGTTTTACATACGGTGTAGTGAATAACATACGTATACATGTAACACGAGTATATGCACCAAAAGGCATACCATGTTACATGGCTGTATGAAACACTTAGTATATGTAACGTGTATACATCCAAACATGCTAGTACACGTGATTTGTAACACACGAATAAAAGCAGTGTGTAACACAAGTAATATATGATGGTTGAATTGGTTACCGAATTGGTTACAGGGGTGCACCCTTTTAAACAAAGGAAAATAGGTCATTAAACATAAAAAGGGGTAACACATGTTACAAGGAAATGTAACACATGTTACAAAGACCTGTAACACATGTCAAAGAGATATTATCTTTGTTATCAAGCATTATTACAAAGAATATGCAAGGCGGAATGTATGGCAATGAAAAGCTGTTTGACCTTAGAAGTTTCGACATGGTGCTGTTTCCGATATTAGAGGCCGGCCACTACTATCTGCTAGTGTTTGAGATGAAAAATCCCGCAATGAAAGCAGTGTGTAACACAAGTAATATATGATGGTTGAATTGGTTACCGAATTGGTTACAGGGGTGCACCCTTTTAAACAAAGGAAAATAGGTCATTAAACATAAAAAAGGGGTAAAGGGTAACATATAAAAGTGGTACCATACACAAGAATATACACATCTAGTAAAACACATTAAGGGCAACCATGCCATTGTTAAATTACAACCAAAATACATGTTGAAACACGGAGCGGCATATTGTTTATGTTTCACATGAAACGTACATACGTTAAACTAAGTAACGGAAAACATACTGAGCTTGACCAATGAACTTCCAAAAGTAGCTTACCTAAACAAAAACAACCATTGGATAATGCGTGTTACACACGTAACAGTTTTACTGCTGCATCGAGGTGCAAAGTCCAAAAATACTGTTAAACGTACATAACACGTGTAAAAAATTGGTGTTTGGTCAGCGATTGTCGTCAGCTAGCATATTCAACTAAAGGGCAGATGAAGACCCCATGTCATTCGGGTTGGGAGGATGATTGATACTATCGGGATCGGTGAATTTTTTGCAATTACGGGAATCATGGCCAGTAACGTACTTCATGCAGGTTCGGCACAGTCGAGCGGCCTTTGTGGGTTTTGGAGCTGGCTGGTTACTGCTACCACTAATGCGTCGGTGTTTACCACATCCTTTATTGCGTGCCACATCAGGGTTATTCACCACCACCTCGTTCTCTCTTGGATGCCCAATTAGTTTTTCTAAGACATCCTCACTTGGCGCTTGGGCTGGCATCTGGATAGATCCCTTTGTTAACAAATTCATTTTGATGAGTTTTAGCTGTTCAAACAAGGATGAAAGTGAATCAACGTCGTTTCGAACAACATCCACACAGTCGGAGACCACGTCAATAATCTCAGATCGCATAACGTCCTGCGGTTGCGTGTCTACACCATAACGACTCTGGACGGAAAACACTCTCTTTGGTAAGATATCACGCCGCCACCTATCGGAGATGTATTGGGTTGGGATCTTATCAACATGTTGTAAGCGATACACACAAAAGACGTGGCGACATAGGTAGCCTATGCGGGTAAAACCACGGCATGAACAATCTGCTGTCCTATCAACGTTGTTAAACTTGACCTGCATATTTTAAAACTAAACCAATGTTAGGCACTATAACGCTAGAATGTAAACAAATATTATATGTAACACGTGTTAGGCAGCCTATTGTGAAAAAAATAACCGTGAAAACGTTGTCTTCATGTGTGACAGAAAAAACCATTCTGCCGTCTTCGGACGCTTGGTTTGATATGTAGCAGTAAAACTTGCCCTTGAGGATTTCCTTTCGAACAATATGAAAAACAGAGTGAGTATAAATAGCGAATGCATGTTCTTCAATCGGCAGATTGCTTTTGTCATTGAAAACGTTGGAAGAAGATTTGAAATGAGCAACTCTTTGGCGGTAACGTTGTGCATCAATTCGCGCGTCATAACATAGCAGCCATTGAACTAGAGTATTTGCGCTGCTAGAGTTAACTTTGAAAGATGCATTTGAACTTTCGGAACGTGAAGTCGTCTTCATCAAACAGCACATAGGGATGTCCCTAAAGTACGCAGGTACCCAACGTTCCCTGATTTCGTACATCTCATTGAGCCATTGGTGGTCTTGTAGTCCAAATTTTTCCAGCAACGCTGCCCATCGCGATTCAAAGGTAGATGGCTTTATATAAACATTCCAAACCAGTCGATGAATGCAAGCCCTCACATCAGTGTTTTGCAACAGGTCACCCGCAATCTGTTAACGAGGTTTAAGGATAAAAACAAGTCAACGATAAGGTACTGAAATAAAATAACTTCAGAATAATATCTCAGTGCTTATCTTTGACCTTGGTTGGTAGCTTTTTCATAATATGCCACATGCAAAGCCTGTGACGAGATGTTCCAAAGACTTGTTGAATTGCCTGTTTCATCGACGGGTCCTGGTCGCTTAAGATCAACCGGGGTTCAGTCCCATGTGCTTTCATGAAGGCTTGGAGTACCCACTTATAAGATTCAACAGTCTCATTTAAAAGCAACCCAGCACCAAAGGTCACGCAATGCATGTGGTTGTCTACACCAGTGAATGGTACAAAAATCATGTTGTACCTGGGAAAAAAAGAGGGTAGGCGGTTAGCACAAAATCATGTTACATATCAGGAGTAACACATGTAACAAGTGTCAGAACTCAAAATAAAATGCATATTCTTTTTCGAACCCTTAACATTATCCAGATACATGTCACAATCCCTGTTGTTATTTGAAAACGATAGACAATTTTAAGATGTGTAACACATGTTACAACTACATATTGTTTTGAAGTAACAATGAAGGAAACTTTTTTCACAAAATTATGCAGGTACATGTAAGAATGCCTATTGCTACTTCAAAACAATAGATAATTTTAACATCTTTAACACATCTTAGATGGCCCACATGTAAAGGTGTCCAAAATGACAAAAAAATGCAGATCTGTAACACATGTTACAAATGCTTATTGTTTTGAAATAACAGAAAGGTAAAGATATCTTACTTCACAACCATTATCTTAAATGTTAGATGTCTAACACATGTAATACGCCTAACGTTTGTTAGGAGACATTGTAAGACAAGAGCTACATGTGTAACACATGTTACAACTGCCTAATGTTTAGAAATAAGAATATAGGTTGTAGCAGACAACTGAGTAAAGTGAGAGCTACATGTGTAACACATGTAACACGTGTTACAAATTGTAAGATAGTAACAGAAAAGGTTGTAAAGTAAGAACAACATGTGTAACACATGTTACATATGTTAGGAGTAATATGTCTACTAACTTGTTTGTCTGGTAAGTAGCATCGAACGCTAACACATCCCCAAAAGCCTTGTAGTTTAGCTTCGAGATCTCATCAGCCCAAAACACAGCATTCAATTTCCCATCAGATACAACAAAGTCATAGTAGAAGTTGGGAAGACTTTCCCTTCGATCACGAAGGCGATCCAGAAAAAGTTGAGCATCTCGGTTACCTATAAAAATCCTCAACTTCTGGCTAAAGTTTTTAAAGTCATCGAGAGTACCATGCACGTTGTGATGACCACCTTTAATACTTACAAGGCACCTGTGGGCCTTGACCGGACCAATACGATTAATGCTCATTCGGTGAATAAATTGTTGCGTTGCAAATGGGAGTTTTCTTGATATTTTTGAAAGGTCTCGATTGAATGGGTCAATAAGGGGGTGATTATGCACATCAATCCAGTTGTGTACAACAAAACGAGTAGGGTTTTGCGTGATGAGGACAAGAATCTGCGCCTTGCAATCAGTGTGTATGAATGTACTTTTCCTGTTGGTCATCACCGAAGACTCACAGAGAGTGTCGAACGTCCTTTTCGGTTGCGGTTTAGCAGCTTTCGAGCACCTCAGGTATTTGTGCGTCGCATACCCATTCCAAACCTTTGTTTGCCCCTTTTTTACATTAAAGCCAGCTTGATATCCGTATGCGTTATACATTGCAATAAGCTCCTCCAATGTGTCGTAAGATTTTCCAAGAACGGGATGGAACTCCTTGTCAACAATAGGAGTCCAATATTTGGTTCCTTGTGGGGTCTGAGTTACAAAGTAGTGGGAAGTTCCTTGTTCATCTGTATATAAAATGTGAAAATTAAACAAAAACTGAATCTTTTCCGAAAAAAAAAACATAACAGCTACATATTTAACACATGTTACAACTGAGTAATTTTGAAAAATAACATGAATTGTATATTTTTTGGAAAACCTTGTCATAAGGGCTACATTTTGTAACAAACATCATGGATTTTTTAAATTTTCTGTAAGGTTGTAACACATGTTACATGTTACATGTGTACGTGTTACGTTGATCGATTCATTTGAGACTTGTAAACAATGCATATTTTTTTAAAAATAAAAACATAAAAGTTATTTTTATTGCAGAGCTAACACTTTTATTGCAATGCTAACACATGTTACAATTTACCAATGAATATTTTTCAATAATATTTATGGTTTCATGCTGCCAAAAAGGTTAAAGCTAACCTTCATGAACATCAGGTCCGGTTAGCGGGGAATTCCATCTGTCGTTAGCTCGTGCGCGTAGCGGTGTTTCCTCGTCATACTCATCACTCCACATATCTGAAAATCGAGTTTGCACCGGTGATTAGAAAAACAAGAATAAGGTTTTTTTTAAGAAAAAAAAGCTTTTAAAACAAAATGTTAAACCTTCTTCATTTGGTGAAAAAATCTGAAAGTGAGACTGTTGAAGTTCTACCTCTGTCTGCATGTTCTCAGTTCTAATATGTCCAACACCTGATTATAAAATAAATCACAAACTGGTATAGTAATGGGTTTCAAACACCAACACAACAAAAAGAAAATACAAATTGGTTGCTTGGTTGTGCAGGATATTAAAAATGTGAAAAAACTTTGAATAAGTTGAACAAAAGGATCCAAAATAAAACTTCAAATAAGTTGAACAAAAGGATCCAAAATAAATCATCTAATCCGCAAACACCAACAAACATGTAAATGGAAGGGTGTTCATGATTGACTCATAAAAAAATGAAGAAAGTGAACCAAAAAACAGATGATTACCAACAAAAGAAGATGATTGACTCCTAACAAAAGAAGAACATGAACAAAAAAACAACATGATTGTCTACTAAAAAAAGAAAACAAATTTTTCATTGATTCACATACCGTAAGAACCTGATGCATGCTGGAAGTATACCGCCGGTGATTGATCACCGAGGAAGTTGTTCCGGAATACACGGCTAGGAGAACAAGCCTGAAAATCAGCCATGGAAAGATGGGAGAAAGCAAAGGTATTTAGGGTTTTGGAAGAAGAAACTAATGGGGGGAAATAAGAAAGAAAGAAAGAGATGCAAAGTTCTGTATATTATTTGTTTTAAAAAAAGTGATATGATGGTAATAAATGACTTGATGGGATGGGGAGAGATGGTGAAATGATGGCTTGAGCAAATGACTATATTGCCCTTTTAACATGTGTTTAAAGATATGATGTGGATCAATCTTGACCACACAATTCAGGTTTCCTAAGTTTTCTAGATTAAATGGGTTTTCCATAGATACTTACACTATATATATATATATATATATATATATATATAGGATAAGGATCATGTGAGAAGTAGTAGGCTAAATGAGAAACTTGAGAAGCATTCTGGACCACACATTTTCCCTAAGCAAAAAAATGCAAAAAAAAGGTGAAAAAATACAAATTTTTTTTTTTTTGAAAAATCACAGCTTTTTCTTTAAGAATTAATTTTTTTTTATTTATACACATGTGTATATTGTTAATCTTTTAACTATACATATATATATATTGTCAATTATACATATATGTATATACATGTTTAAAATTGAAAAATAAGTGTTATTTAGGGTTTAGCATTAGTATTTAGGGTTTAGCATTAGGGTTTAGGTTTAGCTTTATGGTTTAGGGTTTAGCAATAAGGTTTAACATTAGGGTTTAGCAATAGTATTTAGGGTTTAGCATTAGGGTTTAGCTTTTGAGTTTAGCATTAGGGTTTAGCTTTAACTTTTGGGTTTAGCTTTATCTTTAGGGTTTGTATTAGGGTTTAGCATTAAGGGTTTAGCTTTAGTGTTTAGTTTTAGCATTAGGGTTTAGCATTAGGGTTTAGGGTTTAGCTTTATGGTTTAGGGTTTAGCTTTAGGGTTTAACATTAGGGTTTAGCATTAGGGTTTAGGGTTTAGCATTAGGGTTTAGCTTTAACTTTTGGGTTTAGCTTTATCTTTAGGGTTTGTATTAGGGTTTAGCATTAAGGGTTTAGCTTTAGTGTTTAGTTTTAGCTTTAGGGTTTAGAATTAGGGTTTAGCTTTAGGGTTTAGCATTAGGGTTTAGCTTTAGGGTTTAGCTTTAGGGTTTAGAGTTTAGGGTTTAACATTAAGGTTTAGCTTTAGTGATTATGGTTTAAGATTAACAATATACACATTTTTTCAATTTTAAACATGTATATACATATATGTATAATTGACAATATACATATATGTATAGTTAAAAAATTAACAATATACACATATGTATAAATAAAAAAAAATTTAAAAAAAAAATTAATCCTTAAAGAAAAAGCTGCGATTTTTCAAAAAAAAAAAAAAAAATTTGCATTTTTTTCACCTTTTTTTGCATTTTTTGCTTAGAGAAAATGTGTGGTCCAGATTGCTTCTCAAGTTTCTCAAATAGGGTGGACTTCTCTTAGGATCCCTACCCTATATATATAGGGGGCCGCTAGAATGAGAACCACCTACAGTTGTAAGAACCGCGAGAACCACTTTCTGACCATTAAATCAAGTAGATGGATTGATGAGATTAAAAGTATTAAAAAATAATATTAAGTATTTTTTTGTCTTATTATGTTTTTAATATTTTATTCTTTAAGGGTATATAAGTAAAATTATCGTTTTTGTCTTTTTTGTCTTTTTATATATATTAATTTTAAATTACCTTTTTTGTCATATTCATTCATTACATTTTTTACTTAATTGTTTTTTATTTATAAACAGATTTATTTGTTAAACAAATTTTTTGAAATCAAATTTTTAGTATATTTTTTTTTAAAGATTTGTTTAAAAAAAACGTTTTGAAGATCTGTTTTTTTTACGCCCCGGTTTTTTACGTTAACGTTTTTTTTACATTTTACGCGCCAATTTTTACGTTAACGTTATTTTACGTTTTACACGTCGATTTTTTACGTTTTACGCGTCGGTTTTTTACGTTTTACGCGTCGGTTTTTTACGTCTTACGCCCCGGTTTTTTTCGTTAACGTTTTTTTTTTTACATTTTACGCGCCAATTTTTACGTTAACGTTATTTTACGTTTTACACGTCGGTTTTTTACGTTTTACGCCCTGGTTTTTTACGGTTTACGCGTCGGTTTTTTACGTCTTACGCCCCGGTTTTTTACGTTAACGTTTTTTTTACATTTTACGCGCCAATTTTTACGTTAACGTTATTTTACGTTTTACACGTCGATTTTTTACGTTTTACGCCCCGGTTTTTTACGTTTTACGCGTCGGTTTTTTATGTTTTACGCGTCGGTTTTTTACGTTTTACGCGTCGGTTTTTTACGTTTTACGCCCCGGTTTTTTTCGTTAACGTGTTTTTTACATTTTACGCGCCAATTTTTACGTTAACGTTATTTTACGTTTTACACGTCGGTTTTTTACGTTTTATGCCCCGTTTTTTTACGTTTTACGCCCCGGTTTTTTTGGTTAACGTTTTTTTCCGTTACGTTTCAAACCGAGATTCAACATCAAACCCATATTCAAACATCAAACCCATATTCAAACCCAGATTCAACATCAAACCCAGATTCAAACATCAAACCCATATTCAAACCCAGATTCAACATCAAACCCATATTCAAACATCAAACCCAGATTCAACATCAAACCCATATTCAAACATCAAACCCAGATTCAACATCAAACCCATATTCAAACATCAAACCCATATTCAAACCCAGATTCAACATCAAATAAATATAATAATAATTTGCAACTTACAAGTTATATATTCAAGAAATGAAATGGAAGCACCAGATTACAACATCAACCGTACAGCATACAAAAATCAATTTACAAATTTATCTTGGTCATTATATAAAAAAAAATCACGATGACAGTTTAATTATACATCAAAGCTCATGTTCCCATTCAACATTCATTTTCATTTTGTAGTTTTAGAATAAAAAACAAACGCAAGGGGGGTATAGACTGACCAATAGGAACGTGACGAGCAGCCACCACCGCCATCGTACTTCACCGGTAACTCGTCGGAACAGGGTATAGCACTGCCGCCACCGTCTCCATGATGTCGTCACTTAACGCCGCCGCGCTGCCGCCGTTCATGGTGGTGGCCAGTTGTATGCACAGATGAGGGAGAGAGGAGAGTAGAACAGAGAGGGAGTGTGATTATGAAGGATGAGTGTGGCTTGAAGCATCATCACTGGGAGGTTGCCGGAGCCGTTGCTGGCTTCACGGAAACCTCGTCGGAGAGGAGGTTTGAAGGGAGAAGTGAAGAGAGAAGAAAGAGACAGTAAAAATGATGGATGGATGACATTCTGGTGGCATATTAATGAGGAGAGAGAGTGAAAGATTAGACATATGGGGTAAAAGACTAAAACACCCTTTTAGTTGGCATATTTTGATTGGTTGAAAGTGGTTCTCACGGTTCTTACAACTGAAGGTGGTTCTCATTCTAGCGGCCCTCTATATATATATATATATATTACGTTTTACGCCCTGGTTTTTTACGGTTTACGCGTCGGTTTTTTACGTCTTACGCCCCGGTTTTTTACGTTAACGTTTTTTTTACATTTTACGCGCCAATTTTTACGTTAACGTTATTTTACGTTTTACACGTCGATTTTTTACGTTTTACGCCCCGGTTTTTTACGTTTTACGCGTCGGTTTTTTATGTTTTACGCGTCGGTTTTTTACGTTTTACGCGTCGGTTTTTTACGTTTTACGCCCCGGTTTTTTTCGTTAACGTGTTTTTTACATTTTACGCGCCAATTTTTACGTTAACGTTATTTTACGTTTTACACGTCGGTTTTTTACGTTTTATGCCCCGTTTTTTTACGTTTTACGCCCCGGTTTTTTTGGTTAACGTTTTTTTCCGTTACGTTTCAAACCGAGATTCAACATCAACCCATATTCAAACATCAAACCCATATTCAAACCCAGATTCAACATCAAACCCAGATTCAAACATCAAACCCATATTCAAACCCAGATTCAACATCAAACCCATATTCAAACATCAAACCCAGATTCAACATCAAACCCATATTCAAACATCAAACCCAGATTCAACATCAAACCCATATTCAAACATCAAACCCATATTCAAACCCAGATTCAATATCAAATAAATATAATAATAATTTGCAACTTACAAGTTATATATTCAAGAAATGAAATGGAAGCACCAGATTACAACATCAACCGTACAGCATACAAAAATCAATTTACAAATTTATCTTGGTCATTATATAAAAAAAAATCACGATGACAGTTTAATTATACATCAAAGCTCATGTTCCCATTCAACATTCATTTTCATTTTGTAGTTTTAGAATAAAAAACAAACGCAAGGGGGGTATAGACTGACCAATAGGAACGTGACGAGCAGCCACCACCGCCATCGTACTTCACCGGTAACTCGTCGGAACAGGGTATAGCACTGCCGCCACCGTCTCCATGATGTCGTCACTTAACGCCGCCGCGCTGCCGCCGTTCATGGTGGTGGCCAGTTGTATGCACAGATGAGGGAGAGAGGAGAGTAGAACAGAGAGGGAGTGTGATTATGAAGGATGAGTGTGGCTTGAAGCATCATCACTGGGAGGTTGCCGGAGCCGTTGCTGGCTTCACGGAAACCTCGTCGGAGAGGAGGTTTGAAGGGAGAAGTGAAGAGAGAAGAAAGAGACAGTAAAAATGATGGATGGATGACATTCTGGTGGCATATTAATGAGGAGAGAGAGTGAAAGATTAGACATATGGGGTAAAAGACTAAAACACCCTTTTAGTTGGCATATTTTGATTGGTTGAAAGTGGTTCTCACGGTTCTTACAACTGAAGGTGGTTCTCATTCTAGCGGCCCTCTATATATATATATATATATTACGTTTTACGCCCTGGTTTTTTACGGTTTACGCGTCGGTTTTTTACGTCTTACGCCCCGGTTTTTTACGTTAACGTTTTTTTTACATTTTACGCGCCAATTTTTACGTTAACGTTATTTTACGTTTTACACGTCGATTTTTTACGTTTTACGCCCCGGTTTTTTACGTTTTACGCGTCGGTTTTTTATGTTTTACGCGTCGGTTTTTTACGTTTTACGCGTCGGTTTTTTACGTTTTACGCCCCGGTTTTTTTCGTTAACGTGTTTTTTACATTTTACGCGCCAATTTTTACGTTAACGTTATTTTACGTTTTACACGTCGGTTTTTTACGTTTTATGCCCCGTTTTTTTACGTTTTACGCCCCGGTTTTTTTGGTTAACGTTTTTTTCCGTTACGTTTCAAACCGAGATTCAACATCAACCCATATTCAAACATCAAACCCATATTCAAACCCAGATTCAACATCAAACCCAGATTCAAACATCAAACCCATATTCAAACCCAGATTCAACATCAAACCCATATTCAAACATCAAACCCAGATTCAACATCAAACCCATATTCAAACATCAAACCCAGATTCAACATCAAACCCATATTCAAACATCAAACCCATATTCAAACCCAGATTCAATATCAAATAAATATAATAATAATTTGCAACTTACAAGTTATATATTCAAGAAATGAAATGGAAGCACCAGATTACAACATCAACCGTACAGCATACAAAAATCAATTTACAAATTTATCTTGGTCATTATATAAAAAAAAATCACGATGACAGTTTAATTATACATCAAAGCTTATGTTCCCATTCAACATTCATTTTCATTTTGTAGTTTTAGAATAAAAAACAAACGCAAGGGGGGTATAGACTGACCAATAGGAACGTGACGAGCAGCCACCACCGCCATCGTACTTCACCGGTAACTCGTCGGAACAGGGTATAGCACTGCCGCCACCGTCTCCATGATGTCGTCACTTAACGCCGCCGCGCTGCCGCCGTTCATGGTGGTGGCCAGTTGTATGCACAGATGAGGGAGAGAGGAGAGTAGAACAGAGAGGGAGTGTGATTATGAAGGATGAGTGTGGCTTGAAGCATCATCACTGGGAGGTTGCCGGAGCCGTTGCTGGCTTCACGGAAACCTCGTCGGAGAGGAGGTTTGAAGGGAGAAGTGAAGAGAGAAGAAAGAGACAGTAAAAATGATGGATGGATGACATTCTGGTGGCATATTAATGAGGAGAGAGAGTGAAAGATTAGACATATGGGGTAAAAGACTAAAACACCCTTTTAGTTGGCATATTTTGATTGGTTGAAAGTGGTTCTCACGGTTCTTACAACTGAAGGTGGTTCTCATTCTAGCGGCCCTCTATATATATATATATATATTACGTTTTACGCCCTGGTTTTTTACGGTTTACGCGTTGGTTTTTTACGTCTTACGCCCCGGTTTTTTACGTTAACGTTTTTTTTACATTTTACGCGCCAATTTTTACGTTAACGTTATTTTACGTTTTACACGTCGATTTTTTACGTTTTACGCCCCGGTTTTTTACGTTTTACGCGTCGGTTTTTTATGTTTTACGCGTCGGTTTTTTACGTTTTACGCGTCGGTTTTTTACGTTTTACGCCCCGGTTTTTTTCGTTAACGTGTTTTTTACATTTTACGCGCCAATTTTTACGTTAACGTTATTTTACGTTTTACACGTCGGTTTTTTACGTTTTATGCCCCGTTTTTTTACGTTTTACGCCCCGGTTTTTTTGGTTAACGTTTTTTTCCGTTACGTTTCAAACCGAGATTCAACATCAACCCATATTCAAACATCAAACCCATATTCAAACCCAGATTCAACATCAAACCCAGATTCAAACATCAAACCCATATTCAAACCCAGATTCAACATCAAACCCATATTCAAACATCAAACCCAGATTCAACATCAAACCCATATTCAAACATCAAACCCAGATTCAACATCAAACCCATATTCAAACATCAAACCCATATTCAAACCCAGATTCAATATCAAATAAATATAATAATAATTTGCAACTTACAAGTTATATATTCAAGAAATGAAATGGAAGCACCAGATTACAACATCAACCGTACAGCATACAAAAATCAATTTACAAATTTATCTTGGTCATTATATAAAAAAAAATCACGATGACAGTTTAATTATACATCAAAGCTCATGTTCCCATTCAACATTCATTTTCATTTTGTAGTTTTAGAATAAAAAACAAACGCAAGGGGGGTATAGACTGACCAATAGGAACGTGACGAGCAGCCACCACCGCCATCGTACTTCACCGGTAACTCGTCGGAACAGGGTATAGCACTGCCGCCACCGTCTCCATGATGTCGTCACTTAACGCCGCCGCGCTGCCGCCGTTCATGGTGGTGGCCAGTTGTATGCACAGATGAGGGAGAGAGGAGAGTAGAACAGAGAGGGAGTGTGATTATGAAGGATGAGTGTGGCTTGAAGCATCATCACTGGGAGGTTGCCGGAGCCGTTGCTGGCTTCACGGAAACCTCGTCGGAGAGGAGGTTTGAAGGGAGAAGTGAAGAGAGAAGAAAGAGACAGTAAAAATGATGGATGGATGACATTCTGGTGGCATATTAATGAGGAGAGAGAGTGAAAGATTAGACATATGGGGTAAAAGACTAAAACACCCTTTTAGTTGGCATATTTTGATTGGTTGAAAGTGGTTCTCACGGTTCTTACAACTGAAGGTGGTTCTCATTCTAGCGGCCCTCTATATATATATATATATATTACGTTTTACGCCCTGGTTTTTTACGGTTTACGCGTCGGTTTTTTACGTCTTACGCCCCGGTTTTTTACGTTAACGTTTTTTTTACATTTTACGCGCCAATTTTTACGTTAACGTTATTTTACGTTTTACACGTCGATTTTTTACGTTTTAAGCCCCGGTTTTTTACGTTTTACGCGTCGGTTTTTTATGTTTTACGCGTCGGTTTTTTACGTTTTACGCGTCGGTTTTTTACGTTTTACGCCCCGGTTTTTTTCGTTAACGTGTTTTTTACATTTTACGCGCCAATTTTTACGTTAACGTTATTTTACGTTTTACACGTCGGTTTTTTACGTTTTATGCCCCGTTTTTTTACGTTTTACGCCCCGGTTTTTTTGGTTAACGTTTTTTTCCGTTACGTTTCAAACCGAGATTCAACATCAACCCATATTCAAACATCAAACCCATATTCAAACCCAGATTCAACATCAAACCCAGATTCAAACATCAAACCCATATTCAAACCCAGATTCAACATCAAACCCATATTCAAACATCAAACCCAGATTCAACATCAAACCCATATTCAAACATCAAACCCAGATTCAACATCAAACCCATATTCAAACATCAAACCCATATTCAAACCCAGATTCAATATCAAATAAATATAATAATAATTTGCAACTTACAAGTTATATATTCAAGAAATGAAATGGAAGCACCAGATTACAACATCAACCGTACAGCATACAAAAATCAATTTACAAATTTATCTTGGTCATTATATAAAAAAAAATCACGATGACAGTTTAATTATACATCAAAGCTCATGTTCCCATTCAACATTCATTTTCATTTTGTAGTTTTAGAATAAAAAACAAACGCAAGGGGGGTATAGACTGACCAATAGGAACGTGACGAGCAGCCACCACCGCCATCGTACTTCACCGGTAACTCGTCGGAACAGGGTATAGCACTGCCGCCACCGTCTCCATGATGTCGTCACTTAACGCCGCCGCGCTGCCGCCGTTCATGGTGGTGGCCAGTTGTATGCACAGATGAGGGAGAGAGGAGAGTAGAACAGAGAGGGAGTGTGATTATGAAGGATGAGTGTGGCTTGAAGCATCATCACTGGGAGGTTGCCGGAGCCGTTGCTGGCTTCACGGAAACCTCGTCGGAGAGGAGGTTTGAAGGGAGAAGTGAAGAGAGAAGAAAGAGACAGTAAAAATGATGGATGGATGACATTCTGGTGGCATATTAATGAGGAGAGAGAGTGAAAGATTAGACATATGGGGTAAAAGACTAAAACACCCTTTTAGTTGGCATATTTTGATTGGTTGAAAGTGGTTCTCACGGTTCTTACAACTGAAGGTGGTTCTCATTCTAGCGGCCCTCTATATATATATATATATATTACGTTTTACGCCCTGGTTTTTTACGGTTTACGCGTCGGTTTTTTACGTCTTACGCCCCGGTTTTTTACGTTAACGTTTTTTTTACATTTTACGCGCCAATTTTTACGTTAACGTTATTTTACGTTTTACACGTCGATTTTTTACGTTTTACGCCCCGGTTTTTTACGTTTTACGCGTCGGTTTTTTATGTTTTACGCGTCGGTTTTTTACGTTTTACGCGTCGGTTTTTTACGTTTTACGCCCCGGTTTTTTTCGTTAACGTGTTTTTTACATTTTACGCGCCAATTTTTACGTTAACGTTATTTTACGTTTTACACGTCGGTTTTTTACGTTTTATGCCCCGTTTTTTTACGTTTTACGCCCCGGTTTTTTTGGTTAACGTTTTTTTCCGTTACGTTTCAAACCGAGATTCAACATCAACCCATATTCAAACATCAAACCCATATTCAAACCCAGATTCAACATCAAACCCAGATTCAAACATCAAACCCATATTCAAACCCAGATTCAACATCAAACCCATATTCAAACATCAAACCCAGATTCAACATCAAACCCATATTCAAACATCAAACCCAGATTCAACATCAAACCCATATTCAAACATCAAACCCATATTCAAACCCAGATTCAATATCAAATAAATATAATAATAATTTGCAACTTACAAGTTATATATTCAAGAAATGAAATGGAAGCACCAGATTACAACATCAACCGTACAGCATACAAAAATCAATTTACAAATTTATCTTGGTCATTATATAAAAAAAAATCACGATGACAGTTTAATTATACATCAAAGCTCATGTTCCCATTCAACATTCATTTTCATTTTGTAGTTTTAGAATAAAAAACAAACGCAAGGGGGGTATAGACTGACCAATAGGAACGTGACGAGCAGCCACCACCGCCATCGTACTTCACCGGTAACTCGTCGGAACAGGGTATAGCACTGCCGCCACCGTCTCCATGATGTCGTCACTTAACGCCGCCGCGCTGCCGCCGTTCATGGTGGTGGCCAGTTGTATGCACAGATGAGGGAGAGAGGAGAGTAGAACAGAGAGGGAGTGTGATTATGAAGGATGAGTGTGGCTTGAAGCATCATCACTGGGAGGTTGCCGGAGCCGTTGCTGGCTTCACGGAAACCTCGTCGGAGAGGAAGTTTGAAGGGAGAAGTGAAGAGAGAAGAAAGAGACAGTAAAAATGATGGATGGATGACATTCTGGTGGCATATTAATGAGGAGAGAGAGTGAAAGATTAGACATATGGGGTAAAAGACTAAAACACCCTTTTAGTTGGCATATTTTGATTGGTTGAAAGTGGTTCTCACGGTTCTTACAACTGAAGGTGGTTCTCATTCTAGCGGCCCTCTATATATATATATATATATATATAGGGTTGAGTTCATTTCATAACTCTAAATAACTACAGAACTTTCAGAACTGCTAATAAACAATCATTTTATATATAATTTTTTGTATTTATAATATTTTTATCATCTATTATATGTATTTCTTTGATTACATACATGTTAAAAGTGGTTTACATATGTTTAATTGCCAAAATTATATATATGTGTCATAACTAATTACATATATGTAAAAAAAAAACTAGTTTACATATGTGTAATTATAAAATTACATATAAAAAATGATAAACTTACTCTTAACATGTATGTAATCGTAAAAATACACATAATAAATGATAAAATTATCCTAAACATAAAAATATATAAATAAAAAGATTGTTTATTAGGAGTTCTACGAGTTCTGTAAATATTTATGGTTCTGAAATGATCCTGGCCCTATATATATATATATATATATATATATATATATATAAAAGGTAATCAAGGAAACTGCCAAAAATGGCCCCTGAGATTTGGCCAGATTTGCTACTTTAGACAAATAAGTTTTTTTTAATCACTAGGGCCCCTTGAAGGTGGAAGCTTTAGAAGTGTCAAAATGGCCACTATTTAACATGGTATTAACTGAGGCCCGTTAACTCATAAGCAAAATTGTCATTTCTTACCTCGGGGACATTTTGGCAATTAAAAAAACAAAATATTTTTATTTATATTATATAAAACCCACCCCACTCCCAAGTGGCGACAATTCTTGAACCGACCCGAAACTCGACACGAAAAAGACAGGTTTTGGTCGACTAACACGACCCGTTTAAAAACCAGGTCGGGTTCGGGTTGACCTGTATTAAACACAGGTCGGGTTATTTGTGTTACCATTGTCCCCTGCAGGCGATACACGAGGTAAACTAACGCCTTGCCGGAACAATTTAGATGGTGTTGTGAAAGCTTCAGTGGCATTTATGAAAGCAGGGGATGATTCACAAGTGGGTGTGAATTCAGTTTTGAAATGTGTTACAGATCCAATTTCAAGTAAGATGGATGGTTTCAAACAGACTTAAGTTGATCATCATTGAAATGAAAATGGCAGCCACAACAATCTACTCAAACTTTCCTTTTGCGTAGTGTGTGTCATGCTTCAAAAACCAATTCATTTAAACCAAGTGGAGCTCCATTTCTATTTCCAGCATCTAAAATAGTACCCAAACACCTACTTTTTAAGTTGCACAACACAAAGAAAAGCCTACAAAGTCCTAAAAGACCACCCTTTATATGGAACTGCAACATTGCTCCCTTATATCTTTTGTTGGTAATGCTGACATGGCAAATGGAGATTTGGAGTCCCTTTATATGGAAGTGTAGCATTGCTCCCTTTTATCTTTGTCACAGGCTTGATAGGAGCAGAAAAAAAGGAACCGTATGTCTAACGGTGACCTGAGGCGCTTTAGGCAGCGATGGTCTCCCAAACTCGTTTTTCAAGAAAAGAATACTAGTCCTTTTTATTAAATAGTTAAACGAGTCAACTTGTATTTATTACAAGTCAACCAGAAGCCGACCCAAACCTGTTTTTTCGTGTCGGGTCAAGAATTATCGCCCCTAGTTGGGGGTGGGGTGGGTTTTATATAAAATAAATAAAAATATTTTGTTTTTTTATTTGCCAAAATGGCCCCCGAGTTAAAAGACCTCAGTCAACACCATGTTAAAAAGTGGGCCATTTTGGCATTTTTGAACCTCACAAACAAGAAGCTCGGCCATATCTTTGGGGAGAGAACTTCTATGGTCATCCAATACATATCTTCTGACGCTACATGCTGATTCCGAGGCAACCGTTGTGATTGGAATGTAAAAAAGGTCACAAGCCATTTTGCTTAGTACGGGGTACTTGCAAGAATTTTGAAACCACCATTCTCAAACATCAAAGACCTCAAAACCACATAATTTGGCTCTTCTAAATACACATCAAGTTCTGTTTTTTGTGTACTTTCAACGAGTCTAGCTTCAAGATAAGCAAAAAAATCATAGTCTCTAGCACGAACACTTGGGCCATCAGATGATGTGTCATTTGGTTGCTATCGGCAGCCCTAGCCACTTAAAATGCATTACAGTATTTTTCGAAAAATGATTTTACCTTATTAGTCACGTCTTCAACCCGACCCTTAACCTCATTTTCTGGATAGAACTTCTTAAAAGTCCAAGAAACGGACTCCTTTTTAAAACACGGATCTAAAAGAGAAGCAATTGACATAAGGACCCCGATTTCACCCCAATACTTCTCGGATTTGTCAAACATTGGCCCACCCACCTTCTTCAATAAAAATTCATGTGATTTAGCAACATTAGTTATCTCTCTGCTTTAAAAATATCAACAAGAAACAAATAGGCCGTGGTATATTATGTACCCGAAAACAAATCCGTAGCATCTAAATACACCACAAGTAGCTTGCATACTTTTTCAGCCTGATCCCACTCCTCATCCGTAAGAGACCACTCAAAACTGGAATCCCTCAACGCGTAACCTTCAAAAGCAAGTTTGTAGTGAATCGCCAAGCATACGATGTGTTGAGTTCCATCTGGTTTCTACATCAATACACAATGATCGACATGTTTGGATACCAAGGGTGATTGAGATTTCACCAAACTTCAAAAGGCGACCCGTGGACTTCTTCAAATATGACGCACCTTCTCTAATGTTGACAAGACAACAATCAATTGTTCCCAGCCCATCTTGTACAACCAGATTTAATATATGAGCACATTATCTCACATGAAAAAAACATTCCCTTAAAGTGCGATTTTCCCTTTCCTTGAAAAGTATTCCTCAAATTGTGGCTGCCTTATCATTATTTGATGCATTGTCTTGGGTTATTGTACCTATTTTAGCTTGTATACCCCATTTAGTAAGGCTCTCTAAAATAGCATCCGAAAGGACCTCACCAATATGGGGTGGCACTAGCTCATTAAAACCAATTATGCACTTTTTCATTTTCCATTGGTTTAAAACGAAAGAGTAAGTCTGAAGTTTGGCTTCATTTTGGAAGTGTTGAAGTGATGGAAGGAGGGAAGAAGGACAAGAAAGTTCAATGCATCCAACGTAAGAAGTTATACAAACCACAACCATCAAAGGCCACGACATATGAAATGCTAATCATAGATGAAAAAGTCAAAAGGTACGACACTCCTATTGCCAGCATACTTCTAGCAAATTACATGCATTTACATGAGTTTTTGTTTGAAGATTGTCTATTTTGAAACATTTTGTTTTGTTTCTTATTTGCTAATGTAGTGTAACTTAATTTGGCTTGAGTGGACGTTTTGAACAAACGAAATGTAGGGAAATGATTGTAGCCCATGAGCTACTTTTTTCCTTTGTATAGATAGTACCATTGGTTTGATGCGCTGATGAAGTACATGAACCCTCTTTATCAAAAAGTGAGTAAAGCAACAATTAGAAAAGATTGCATAAGAGTGGCTGAAGTAGAAAGAGAGATGATTGAATTTTTTTTTTTTAATTGATATGATCTCACTTACAAGTGACTGTTGCCTGTTGGACCTCATGACAGCTCATTATATTGCCTCAGATTGGAAAATGAAAAAGTGCATAATTAGTTTTAAGAGTTAATTACTGTTTTCGTCCCTGTGTTTTGTCAAAAATCACTATTTCAGTCCATTAGTTTAAGAATTGCGATTTCAGTCCATGTGGTTTTACTTTCGTAACCATTTCAGTCCACCTCATAACCATTTCAGTCCCTGTACTAACAAAATAAATGGATTGAAATGGTTACGAAAGTGAAACCACAGGGACTGAAAAGGTTACGAAAGTGAAACCCCAGGGACTGAAATCGCAATTTTTAAACTAATGGACTGAAATAGTGATTTTTAACAAACCACAGGGACGAAAAAAGTAATTAACTCTAGTTTTAATGACCTAGCACCACCCATAATAGTGAGGTCATTTTGGATGCTATCTTAGAGTGCCTCGTTAAATGGGGTATACAAGATAAAACAGGTTCATTAACCAGAGACAATGCATCAAATAATGATGGGGCAACCGTAATTTTGAGGAATACTTTTCACATAAAGGGAAAATTGCACTTTGAGGATATGTCTTTTCATGTGAGATGTTGTGCTCACATATTAAATCTTGTTGTACAAGATGGGCTGAGAACAATTGATAGTTTTCATGTCGAAATTAGAGAAGGTGTGAAGTATTTAAGAAATCAGCAAGTCGTCTTTTGAAGTTTGGTTAAATTCCGATCACTATTGGTATCCAAACCTGTCGATCATTGTGTATTGATGTAAAAACTAATTGGAACTCAACACATGGTAAGCTTCAATTGGCGATTCCCTACAAGATTGCTTTTAAGGGTTACAAGTTGAGGGATTCAAATTTTGTTTGGTCTCCTACGGATGAGTGGGATCAGACTGAAAAAGCATGCAAGCTACTTGAGGTGTTTTTGGATGCTACGGATTTGTTTTAGGGTACATCATATGTTTCTTGTTGAAAATTTTAAAGCAAAAAAAGAGAGATAACTAACGAATCAGATGATTTTTTTTTCTTGAAGAAGATGGTGGGCCGATGTTTGACAAATTTGAAAATTATTCGGGTGAAATCGAGGTCCTTATTTCAACAGCTTCTCGTTTAGATCCGCGTTTTAGAGAGGAGTTTGTTTCTTGGACTTTTAAGAAGTTGTATCCAAAAAATGAGGTTAAGGGTAGGGTTGAAGACGTGACTAAGAAGTTAAAATCACTTTTTGAAAAATACTCTAATGCATTTTAAGTGGCTAGGATTGCCAATAGCAACCTAAATGGCACAACATCTAATCGCATTAGCCCAAGTGTTCGTGCTAGAGATGATGATTTTTATGCTTATCTTGAAACTAGACCCATTGAAAGTGCATAAAAAACAAAACTTAATGTGTATTTAGAAGAGCCAAACTATGTGGTTTTGAGGACCTTAAAGTTCGATGTGTTAGAATGGTGGTGTCATTTCTAGCAAGTGTGTCACCTTTTTTGCATTCCAATCACAACAGCTACCTCGGAATCAACATTTAGCATCGGAGGACGTAATCAACCTACTGTTTGGGGTAGGGTTGTCCAAAAAGCTCACAGCTCGGAGCTAGCTCGGATTTAGCTCTAGAAAAAGCTCGTTTGAAGCTCGCACGTTCATCTCAGAACCAATTAAATGAGGTAAGGAAAATTTGTCCATCCATCTATGCTTGGCTTGATTTTTTATGTGGGCAACCAACTAGACTTTATGTGGGGAATTGTAATATTTGGTCTACCACGGGGGTTCAGCAGAGGGATCCTGATGCGTGCGAAGTGTTATATATATTAGGTGTATATTTTAAGCCCTTTTTAACACTTATTTTAGCCAAGTTTTAAATTTATAAAACACGATATTTCACTAACACTAAACACACATATGGGCAAGTGCACCCATCGTTGAGTGTAGTATAGCGTTGGTAAGATACCGAGGTCGTCCAAGGACACAAGAGCTTTTAGTACCGGTTTGTCCTCAACGTCTAATCAAAAATAAAAGTTTAGAAAAATGTTTTAGGCTAAGAAAAATAAAAACTAACTAAAATGCTGAAAATAAAAATAAAATAAAAACAGATAGACAAGATGAATCACTTGGTTCCGACTCGTATCTAATATAACCTTTGATTATTTCCGCACTTTTGCACATAATTAAGAGATTATCTTAGTTATTGTAGTAGGCCCCTCTTTTGAAGGTGACGTTACCCTCACCCCAGTAGTTTGAGTCAGCAGGGATACAATCCTAAAAGGGTGGATTATTGGAAGATAATGAATTAAGTTATTAATGCAGTATTGTGGTAGGCCCCGCTTTTGGCGGTGACGTTACCCTCGGCTAAGTAGTCTGAGTCAGCAGGGATACAGTCCTAAATAGCCGGGTTATAGTATTAATAGTAGTTAACTTATGAGGGGATCAAAGAGTTTGGACCCCCGCCATCCAATACCGTGAAGTATTGAAGGAGGTCCTACTAAATTTGACCCAGGTCCATTGCAGGACCTCTAAACGCTGAACAATGGCAAGACCTTTACCAAACCGTTCCCTTAACCCCCTACCAGGTAGCCAACATACCTCCATATAGACCGTGGAGATATGAATGGTGAAAATCCTTTATTTTATATAGACAGTAAAATAATGCCAAGACACCACGGACAAACGATAAGGAAAGATCACCTTCAACATAAGTAACTAGTTATTAAAGTCATTAATACAAAACCAAATAAAAAGTGCAAAAGATTAGAAATAAAAAGTATTATACTAGACACTTTGTCTTCACCAAGTGATGTAAGAGACTTAGGCAAACATGGCCTTGATTGTCAAGAACTCTTACGATCAATCTTGGATCCCGAGACGACTCACACACTCTACGATGGACAATGGATGATGGTGGTGGATGATGGT
Organism: Helianthus tuberosus; assembly: GCA_030545235.1. Lineage (NCBI taxonomy): Eukaryota > Viridiplantae > Streptophyta > Magnoliopsida > Asterales > Asteraceae > Helianthus > Helianthus tuberosus. The sequence goes on from CM060359.1 coordinate 32,084,528, forward strand.
GTTGTGATGGTGGTGGGTGGTGGATGAAGTGTGAGAGAGATGGTGTGCCAAGGGATGAGTTGAAATGAATCCAAGCATGGGGGTTGCTAAAGTGCTATTTGGGCTCAGGACGTGTCAGCTTCTTATGTCGGAGGAGTCGTCTCTGTTTTTGACAAGGGGCTTCGGAATGCGATCAAGGACATTGTTGTTTGTGGGGATGCCTTTTTCGGGGACCTTCAATGGAGGTTAGCTTCACTCCCGACCCGTTTTGGGGGTCTTGGGATTTGCTCAGCTGAGGATTGCCTCTTCCTACGCTTTTGTGGCTTCAAGGGCCCAATCTTGGGTTCTTCAAGACCACATCCTTCGTGAATGTGGTGGTGGGTTGTTGGACTATGATTACAGGGGTACGTTGGACACTCTGATTAGTTCTCTTCCCGATCTTGATCTTGGCGGTTTCTACATTAAAGACACCGCCCCCCTTAAAGCCTTGAAAAAATTGGCGAATGCCTTATATGGTGAAATCGTCAAGACATTTGAAGAGAAGTTTGTCTTGTCCCTGCGGCGCAGGTTGTTGCTCGTCTACCTGTCATTAGTCTGTAATCGGCTCTGATTGTAAATCCAAAGAGTAAAATGCCATTTCCGTCTCTGAAGTTTGGTCAGTTTTGCGACTTTCGTCCAAAGGTTTATTTTTTCGCATTTGTATCCATAAGGTTTGAAATCTTGAAATTTTCATCCAATCCCGAGCTTGACTAGGCTCGCAAGTCTAAACAAGCCTTTATTTATATGAATACTGAGTCTTCGTTCAAGCTTCTATAACTCTATAAATGTAAAGTGTTCGAATAGTTACTGAATACCATTGTTATACTTCCATACATACAACAATATATCATTGTTAAATTCACACATATGACATCTAATACATCAATCTTGGAATGAGAATATGAGAGTTAGGGAAAACATGCCCACGCCGGACAATCAAAGCACAGTGGCGTTCAAAAATAAAAATAAAAAGTATATAGAGCACAAAGGATATGTGGGTACAAACACCCAGCAAAAGCATATTATAATTGTTTGATAAACCCGGCTAGAGCTGCTCTATAAAATGCTTACTTAAGAGTTTTGGTAAGTCGTTAAATTCTGCCATTTCCGTTTCAAATAAGTCCTTCAACCTCTCATCAAAGACAACTCTGACTATCTTAAAAGACGACTCCTGGAACAAAACATTAATACGAGGCAGCTAGCTAGCTAAGAGAGTTTGAAATTTGTAATAATGAGTTTACCTTCAAACCATGAAATTGGCAGTGGTGGTGGATGGCTAATACAGCCTCATCAATGGAGACTTGAGTTCTTCGACCACCCATGAAGGCCTGCAATGCTGGGGAGATTGGAAATTGAACCTTGGTTAGGGTAGGAAAATGAAGACCCATTATGATGCCTGGGATCTCATGATAATACATTTATGTTCTCCCTTGAAACAGGGATGTGAATGCCTCATTGCATCTCACCCTCTCATCCGCAGCCTGGTAAAAAAAAACAAAACAAAATAAAACAAGAGGATTTCATTGTGTTTATCTCTATACAACCAATTTCAATATCGATAAGTTGTTGTACCTCGATCCCTTCATCTTTGATGACCACACAACAGATTTTGAATGCTTAAGTTTACAGACATTTCATTTGCTACCATTTACATCTTCAATGAAAAAAACTGTTGCAGGTCTGATGAGATCGGAAGGGTCTCATCCAGGTTCACTTCCACCCTTTGGTGGCCAAGAATGCTTTTGAGGTTGTCATCACATATAACATCATGAGTCTTAAGGTAGGGTGCCTGAAAACACGTGATCAGGTACATAAAACTACAACCCCAAATCCCAAAATGAAGACCGTTGCATATATTTACCATGCACATCATTCATGCATCATGCCATATAAACTAGCTAATTTTCAACACTCTAGCATATAAACTACCCTATAAGCATATAATATATATCACATATAAACTAACAAATTTTTAACATACACTTATATTATCTGCAAATGGTGTTTTTGATATAACCCCACACAAATTTCATGAGATTATTTCTTGATATATGGGTTTTGCCACCCAAAAATTTCTGCATCTTATCAGAGACTCTTAGTACCCTGTTGAAGTTGTTGTTAAAAGAAGAAGAAGAAGAACAAACTACTTGTAACTTCTTGTGGGAAAAATGCAAAACTACTTGTAACTTCTTCTGTTGGGAAAGAAAAGATGCACTGATGATGATGGCTATGGCATCTTGAGTGTGACTTTGTCATAGTAGGAGACACTAATGATGATGGCAATCCCACCAACTTGCACCCCTCCTAAAATGAAAATTTCGGTGTTTTGAAACTCTGATATTTTTCGTGACACCCGGTCCTGATAAGTTTTTTGCTGCGACAATTTTAATAAACACCGATACCACTCGTATCTGCTCACGACTCACGTCCAGGGTAAGGTGTTTATTAAAATTGACTTTATTTTTTATGCAGTAAGGAAAATTTGTCCATCCATCTCTGCTTGGCTTGATTTTTTATGCGGGCAACAAACTAGACTTTATGTGGGGAATTGTAATATTTGGTCTACCACGGGGATTCAGCAGAGGGATCCCTTAGGGCCTCTCCTTTTTGCCCTTATTTTACACCCCCTTGTCCTCCGAATCAGAGATCGTTGCAAGCTTCTTTTTCACGCCTGGTACCTGGATGATGGAACCCTTAGTGGAGATGCTACTCAGGTTGCCAAGGCTTTAGACATCATTAGAGTCGAGGACCCCTCCTTGGGCCTCCTTCTCAACATCAAAAAAACTGAAGTTTTTTGGCCTACATGTGACGGGTGAAGACTCAAGAGGGTTTATTTAGACGGGAGATTGGTAGGCCGGTGCATGGTGTGAAGATACGAGTGGTATCGGTGTTTATTAAAATTGTCGCAGCAAAAAACTTATCAGGACCGGGTGTCACGAAAAATATCAGAGTTTCAAAACACCGAAATTTTCATTTTAGGAGGGGTGCAAGTTGGTGGGATTGCCATCATCATTAGTGCCTCCTACTATGACAAAGTCACACTCAAGATGCCATAGCCATTATCATCAGTGCATCTTTTCTTTCCCACCAGAAGGAAGTTACAAGTAGTTTTGCATTTTTCCCACAAGAAGTTACAAGTAGTTTGTTCTTCTTCTTCTTTCAACACCAACAACTTCAACAGGGCACTAAGAGTCTCTGATAAGATGCAGAAATTTTTGGGTGGCAAAACCCATATATCAAGAAATAATCTCATGAAATTTGTGTGGGGTTATATCAAAAACACCATTTGCAGGTAATATAAGTGTATGTTAAAAATTTGTTAGTTTATATGTGATATATATTATATGCTTATAGGGTAGTTTATATGCTAGAGTGTTAAAAATTAGCTAGTTTATATGGCATGATGCATGAATGATGAGCATGGTAAATATATGCAACGGTCTTCATTTGGGGATTTGGGGTTGTAGTTTTATGTACCTGACCACGTGTTTTCAGGCACCCTACCTTAAGACTCATGATGTTATATGTGATGACAACCTCAAAAGCATTCTTGGCCACCAAAGGGTGGAAGTGAACCTGGATGAGACCCTTCCGATCTCATCAGACCTGCAACAGTTTTTTTTCATTGAAGATGAAAATGGTAGCAAATGAAATGTCTGTAAACTAAGCATTCAAAATCTGTTGTGTGGTCATCAAAGATGAAGGGATCGAGGTACAACAACTTATCGATATTGAAATTGGTTGTATAGAGATAAACACAATGAAATCCTCTTGTTTTATTTTGTTTTGTTTTTTTTTACCAGGCTGCGGATGAGAGGGTGAGATGCAATGAGGCATTCACATCCCTGTTTCAAGGGAGAACAGAAATGTATTATCATGAGATCCCAGGCATCATAATGGGTCTTCATTTTCCTACCCTAACCAAGGTTCAATTTCCAATCTCCCCAGCATTGCAGGCCTTCATGGGTGGTCGAAGAACTCAAGTCTCCATTGATGAGGTTGTATTAGCCATCCACCACCACTGCCAATTTCATGGTTTGAAGGTAAACTCATTATTACAAATTTCAAACTCTCTTAGCTAGCTAGCTGCCTCGTATTAATATTAATGTTTTGTTCCAGGAGTCGTCTTTTAAGATAGTCAGAGTTGTCTTTGATGAGAGGTTGAAGGACTTATTTGAAACGGAAATGGCAGAATTTAATGACTTACCAAAACTCTTAAGTAAGCATTTTATAGAGCAGCTCTAGCCGGGTTTATCAAACAATTATAATATGCTTTTGCTGGGTGTTTGTACCCACATATCCTTTGTGCTCTATATACTTTTTTTTTTATTTTTGAACGCCACTGTACTTTGATTGTCCGGCGTGGGCATGTTTTCCCTAACTCTCATATTCTCATTCCAAGATTGATGTATTAGATGTCATATGTGTGAATTTAACAATGATATATTGTTGTATGTATGGAAGTATAACAATGGTATTCAGTAACTATTCGAACACTTTACATTTATAGAGTTATAGAAGCTTGAACGAAGACTCAGTATTCATATAAATAAAGGCTTGTTTAGACTTGCGAGCCTAGTCAAGCTCGGGATTGGATGAAAATTTCAAGATTTCAAACCTTATGGATACAAATGCGAAAAAATAAACCTTTGGACGAAAGTCGCAAAACTGACCAAACTTCAGAGACGGAAATGGCATTTTACTCTTTGGATTTACAATCAGAGCCGATTACAGACTAATGACAGGTAGACGGGCAACAAGCTGCGCCGCAGGGACAAGACAAACTTCTCTTCAACTGTCTTGACGATTTCACCATATAAGGCATTCGCCAAAATTTTCAAGGCTTTAAGGGGGGCGGTGTCTTTAATGTAGAAACCGCCAAGATCAAGATCGGGAAGAGAACTAATCAGAGTGTCCAACGTACCCCTGTAATCATAGTCCAACAACCCACCACCACATTCACGAAGGATGTGGTCTTGAAGAACCCAAGATTGGGCCCTTGAAGCCACAAAAGCGTAGGAAGAGGCAATCCTCAGCTGAGCAAATCCCAAGACCCCCAAAACGGGTCGGGAGTGAAGCTAACCTCCATTGAAGGTCCCCGAAAAAGGCATCCCCACAAACAACAATGTCCTTGATCGCATTCCGAAGCCCCTTGTAAAAAACAGAGACGACTCCTCCGACATAAGAAGCTGACAAGTCCTGAGCCCAAATAGCACTTTAGCAACCCCCATGCACGAACGAAAGAGAAGGGGTTCGCTCTGAGGGTCCCGAAGACATTTGAGGCATCCCATCAGCTCAACCGCACATTTGGCTCTTTTGAGGGCCAAAACACTAACAAACTCCACATCTCTGCTGACAACACCACCAAGAGTTTCACACCATGCACCGGCCTACCAATCTCCCGCCTAAATAAACCCTCTTGAGTCTTCACCCGTCACATGTAGGCCAAAAAACTTCAGTTTTTTTGATGTTGAGAAGGAGGCCCAAGGAGGGGCCCTCCACTCTAATGATGTCTAAAGCCTTGGCAACCTGAGTAGCATCTCCACTAAGGGTCCCATCATCCAGGTACCAGGCGTGAAAAAGAAGCTTGCAACGATCTCTGATTCGGGGGACAAGGGGGTGTAAAATAAGGGCAAAAAGGAGAGGCCCTAAGGGATCCCTCTGCTGAACCCCCGTGGTAGACCAAATATTACAATTCCCCACATAAAGTCTAGTTGGTTGCCCGCATAAAAAATCAAGCCAAGCAGAGATGGATGGACAAATTTTCCTTACCTCATTTAAAAGAGCAGTTCTATCCACAAGGTTAAAGGCATTCGAGAAATCGACGGTAAGCATAGCCAACGACCCGTCTAGGTGGTGCCCATTTAAGAACTTGTTCGCACTATGAAGAACCGCCTCAGCCCCGTTTGGAACCCCGACCCCAAACTGAAAGTCGCCAAAATATTTGGCCATATCCTTCCCCACCCCCTTCATCGCTACCTTGGAGACCACTCTCCTCCAGGCCTAATCCCATTATCGGGCTTGAGAAGGGGTGTAAGGGGAGCAGATGCGACAAACTCCGCCAAACTCCTCAGACACCCCCCCCCCCCCCCCCGCGCAAACATAAGTTAACCACAGCTGAAATCGCCCTGAGCAGACTAACCGGAATCACGGACCCTTCCCCACAAAGGGCGTCCAAAAGGTGTTGAGCCCTCAAACCATCTCTCCCATATGGAAGGATTTGATACACCCTAGCACACTGTCGGTCTCCGCTACAAGGTGACTTGGTTTAAAAAAGCGGGAAGCGCACAAAAGCGATGAGGTCTAAAAAAGCTTTTTTAAAGCGAAGCGCAAAAGCGGTGAGCTTTTCGTACGCGAAGCGCAAAGTGATTATAAAATTTATTTTTTATATATCCCATAAGTGTGTAGCCTCCAATACCTATGATTTAGCTATAATTAAGCTTTATATATGTTTTAAAATGAAAAAAACATAAATGTACACATAGTTAGTAGCAAAGGACTTATATGTTGGGTGTGTGAATGAAAGTCTCAAAAGGTGGTAAATACTTTGTCCCACATCGGTGTGGGGACAAAGTGAGTGGTTGTTTATAAGGTAAAGTCTTTACTACTCCATTGTAGCTTTATGACATGTTTTACCACAAGTCCTACCCGTGCGCAGGGGGGTGCAAAAAATGAGTTTCTGAATTGAAATTTAATTGAACTCGTGCATGCCCGCACGTCCTGCGGACACGAATGCAGCTCCGAAAACCCCAGGCACGCGTGGGCCAGTTTTTGCATTTAACCTTCATTTTTTTTTGTATTAAAGCCAAGCCCAGACGAGAGCTTTAAAAAAAAAGCTGTGCAAAGCATAGAAACAACCCATGTACAAAAAGCGTGCGCCTCAGCCTGCGCCTTAGGTCGATTTTCCCCTTTGATAGCGTTATAATTTACAATCCTTTTAGTAGAAATCTATTTATGTCTACTTTCAATCATGATTAGTATCTAAATTAAGTACACATTCTTTACAAAATGGTTCACCTCCAATATCAAACATACCCATAATTACATATTAATATCCTGAAAGCTAAAACACACCTCAGCATCAAAGACCTTATGGTTTGAGAAAGATACACGTAACGTTCCTTATCACCTACTCACATGTCTAAGATGTTCATGATCAGATTACTCGATGAGACAGCTGGCTAACAAGATAAAGAATCAAACCTTTGATAGCGTTATACATACGATGTGAACGCAAAATAATCATGTGTTACACATAAATATTAACCAAAAATAGATGTATTCTACATTTCTACTCACCCCCTTACGTGAGCATTAAAATATAGCAATAGACTTCTCGATTACGACAATATCCCATCCAGTCATTTTAAACTTTTCTATTTATAATCTCTCCACCCTTTCAAGATTTTCCACTTCATTAATATTACCATGCCATTAAACTAAGTAAAAGCTAAAGCAAAGTACACGGATGGTCCCTATGGTTTATCAAAATTTTGGATTTGGTCCCTAGCATTCCAAAAGTACATGGATTGTCCATGTGCTTTGCACTTTGTAACGCATTTAGTCCCCAACCAACAAATCTAAAGGTTTTAGCATGTCCTAGTTAGGGACTAAACGTGTTACAAAGTGCAAACCACAAGGACCATCCATATACTTTTGGAAAAAAGCTGAGGACTAAATGCGTTTCAAAATGCAAACCACAGGAACCATCCATATACTTCTAGGGAAAAAACTGGGGACTAAATGTGTTACAAAATGCAAACCACGGGAACCATTTGTGTACTTTTGAAAAGTTAGGGACCAAATCCAAAATTTTAGTAAACCACGGGGACCGTCCATGTACTTTACTCTAAAAGCTATATGTGACTAGCATGCACAGAGAAACCATACTATATTAACAAAGATAATGAATTGAAATCAATTAATAAAGAGATTGAAGATTTATTACCTTCATTAGAGATTAGTGATTTGAATACTGTCAGCGTCATTGTCGGTGTGTTCATTTTTAGCGGTTCACTCAATGCGTCATTGTCGGTGTGTTCATTTTTAGCGGTTCACTCAATGCACTGCAATCTTCCACCTAATCAGCTAAGGCTCAAACAATTTCTCTATATAAGGCATAGCTTCAATGTATCTGAGCATCCTGGTCTGAACTGTTTCTATACATTTTACGTTTTTCACCATGAGAAACTTGTTTCGGGCCGGGTCGGAGGTGAAACCAACCAATGATTTCACCGGGAGTTTCACTGATATGTGGCAGGATATGAGGGTTTCAATGGTGATTCCACCACTGACGGTTGCCCTTTGCATATGTATGGTGATGTCTATAATGATGTTCATTGAACGAGTGTACATGACTGTTGTGATTATCTTGGTGAAGATTATGCGCAAGAAAAGATACACGCAGTATAAGTTGGAAGCGCTGAAAGAAGATTTAGAGCAGAACAGGCGTTACCCCATGGTGCTGGTTCAAATACCTATGTTCAATGAAAAAGAGGTACACATGCTTGATTTAATATACGTATTATGTGTGTTTGGTGCATATGCTTCATAACATAATTAAAGAAATCAAAAGGCAGGAAATCCAGTCATCAATTCATTATTAAAAAATTTACTATGTGATTTTGATAGTGACAGGTAAGATAAGAAAGATGGCTTAGCAATGAATATCTCAACTGCATATCTTGAATTTCCATATATACGAAAGATACTATTGTTTACCACTAAGCATTGGAAGTATAATATATGATGTCCTCTAGAAATATTGCAATAAACAAATAATCATTTCATCTTATTTAGTTTTACAGTCTATTTTTATAAACCAAAAAGAAAAGTTGTGGAAAGTTGCTATAATTAAAAACACTAGGAGACTAATATGAATGAATGACATACATAAGTTAGGTATCAAGTAGCGCAGCGGAACCAGCACACACACAAACAATATAAACTCGCTAATAGAAAATAAACACGAGTCACGACACAAGAATTTTACGTGGTTCGGTCCCAGTGAGGAACCTACGAACACGGGCTGCAACTAGCCATTTTTCATTAAGCTCAGACCAAAGATTACAATACATGTCTAGGATATATATATAGAGAACAATTAGGTTAAACAACTTAGGGACCAAGAAAACTAAACCAGGCCTGGCGGCCTGGCCCATGTCTTCTAATGGCAACCCCAAAAGCCCAATAAACTGAGCCATTCACCAACCCCAAAGATAAATTATGTATTTATGTTTACTAAGTAAATGAGTAAATCAATAATCATCTGCAGACACTTGTGGAAATGGAGTGCAAAAAGTGGATACAGAGAGGAGTGAATGTCAAATACGAAACCAGAAACAATAGAAACGGATACAAAGCCGGTGCTCTTCGTGAAGGTTTAAATAAAGAGTATGTGAGCGATTGCGAGTTTGTAGTCATATTTGACGCAGATTTTCAACCAGATGAAGAGTTTCTTTGGAGAACCGTACCTTATCTTCTTGAAAATCCAGAACTGGCTTTGGTTCAGGCGAGATGGAAATTCGGTAACGCTTATTCATTTCTCTCATATTCCCTATTTTGCCCCTACCCATAGTTGTTAATAGCAGACGATAGCGATAAGCTAATTATACGCTACGTAGCGATAGCGATGAAATAGCAGGCGCTATTTTATGTTGAGCGATACATTAGAAGAAAATTTTAAGAAAATTATATATTTTTATATGTATATTTTATCAAAATAAGTTGTTTTTATATGTATATTTATAAAAAACGAAAACCCCGCTATTTTATAGCTATTTATATTACAACAAAAAAAAAATTCCGCTAGTTTCACACTATGGATGCGCCAAAATCAGATTGCAAGCAATTGCCGCATCGCCACGCTAAACGCTATAGCGGGAGCTATGCTCGCTATTAACAACAGTGCCCCTACCCAATCAAGATATACACTCTTTTATCACGGTTTGTTTTTATATTATATTATAACTAACACATGTTCCGTTTAGTAAATGCTAATGAATGCATCATGACTCGGCTCCAAGAGATGTCACTCGCCTATCATTTCGCTGTCGAGCAAGAAGTGGGCTCTTCAACTTGTCAATTTTTCGGGTTCAACGGTAAGACAAAATTTACAAGTTCGCTAGCATCGCTTCTACGAGAATTTTTATGAAATAAATGGTTTTTTTGACATTAGGGACTGCTGGTGTATGGCGTATCAAAGCAATTGAAGATGCTGGCGGCTGGAAAGATCGAACCACTGTGGAGGACATGGATCTTGCGGTTCGGGCTAGCCTCAAGGGGTGGAAATTTGTCTTTGTTGGAGACTTAGAGGTGAGTTTCGGTATTAATATTAACTTGTATACATAAAATTAAAATATCTTAAAGAACAAACCGCAATATATTCTATCACATAGGTGAAAAACGAACTCCCAAGTACCTTCAAAGCTTACCGATATCAACAACATCGGTGGTCATGTGGGCCAGCTAATTTGTTCAGAAAAATGACCAAAGAAATCATCTTTTGTGAGGTATAAGTTAACTAACGGCATGAACTTTTTCTTTATGCTAATAAGATTTGGAAATGATTAAATGCGTCTACTTTATTATGCAGAGAGTATCGTTTTGGAAGAAACTCCATGTCCTATATGCATTCTTCTTTGTAAGGAAGATAATAGCACACTGGGTCACCTTTTTCTTTTATTGCGTAATTATCCCAATAAGCATCATGGTTCCAGAAGTCAAACTTCCAAAACCGATAGCCATATATATTCCGGCAACAATTACCATTCTGAACTCAGCATGCACCCTAAGGTAACGGACTTTAAGATTAACACAATTAAGCTTTAAAAAAAAAAAACTTAACGGCTAAAAAACACATATTGCTTCACACAGGTCATTGCATCTCCTTGTACTTTGGATCCTGTTCGAAAACGTCATGTCTTTTCACCGATCTAAAGCAACAATTATAGGACTCCTAGGAGCCAACCGGGTCAACGAATGGGTCGTGACTGAAAAGCTTGGAAACACAACAAAACCAAAATGCAGTGTCAGGGCACCTAAGAGAACCCGATCACGTTTAGGAGAAAGGTAACTTAGCCAACAAACATGGATAACGTTTTAATGAATTTATCACGTGTGTAATGCTAACAATAAAATGACAAACAGGCTTCACTTCTCGGAGTTGATAATGGGATTGCTCCTGCTATATGTAGCTTGCTATGACATGATCTTTGGGAAAGACAACATGTTTATTTATCTCTTATTGCAATCGAGTGCGTTCTTTGTTGTAGGAGTTGGGTATGTCGGTATATCCACTCCCAACTAAAGCGACACACCCGTTGTTTATTTTAAGTTTTATAAATTAGCGTCTATAAAGTTAAAGGGAACTCTGCAAGTGCTTGAGATAAGAGCGGTATGGTTTAAAGAACACAAGCGGAGCAAGTGGAAGAGCACTGATATAGATGGCGGTGTAATTAGTTAAATCATTAGTGTGTTTTTCATAATGAAGTTCTTAACTATCTATGTAAGCTATCAAGACTACAATATGTTGGGAATAAAGTGCATTATGTTGTGGTTTAATAGATGTAAACGATAAAATAATTCGTGTGTTTTCTAGAATAAAGTTCTTAGCTATCTATATAAGATATCAAGACTACAATGTGTTCGGAACAAAGTGTGTTATATTCTCTGTTGTCAAGGCGTACCCAAGCACGCCTAGGCCCAGCACAGCCTTCTCGCTTTGCTTCAAACACCCCGCTTTCAAGCCCTCAGGCACATTTTTCAGGCCAAGTTCCGACGAAATTCCGGCCAAAAATCGTCTGATCAGGTCCGAAACAATTATACCAACGCTAAACAAGCCTGGAATCAACCTCAAACAACGTAAACTAACCCTAAAGAAGCCTAAAAAAATGTCTAAACCCCTAAATATTATATTTTTTATACTATATGTCTCACCTAAAAAAGCCCTAGCTTTTTTAGCGCCTTGTACTGAGGCCCGAGGCTCACCCTTTGCGCATTGCGCCTTCGACAACTATGATTATATTATAGTTTAATCAATGTTAAACGATGAATAACTCGTAGAAATTAACTGTTTTTGGTTATAATTTAGAGTGAGCATACAATGTTTGAGCTTAAAAAAGGTCTTGACTGACATAAGGGAAAACATAACACAGAAACTAAAAAAGGTCTTGACTGACATAAGGGAAAACATAACACAGAAACTAAATTCAAAGCAGAAGCAGGAATAAGAGATATGTTATCAAGATTATTGCCCTAAAAGTAGCATAGGTTGGATTAACTGGGAATCTAGGTCAATTGCAATAAGGTGTGGATAGTAATTGCTCAAAACACAAACAAAATGTGAATGAAATTAACATGAATGAACATATTAATTAATGGCGATCAAAAGAAATATATTTACCAGTTGCTCCATGAATCGGTGATTTGTGTTGTTTTCGTATCCAATTGTTTCGGTTGGTCTTCATCATTGTCAAACGATTAGGGCAGAAAACTACGCACATAAGAATTTTCGGAATCACCATGTTACATATATTATTATTGTTATATGGTATTGTTTAATATAAAAAGATATGATTATATAAAAAAAAACTATGATTATAAATGTTTATAAAAATCAATAAATAGTAAAGGAGTATTCACGATCCAAGCTCGAGCCTTATAAATAAAGATGAGATTGGACTGGCATATCGTGTCAGACACGAACACAAAAAAGGTTAACATGACATGAAATTTTATCATGTTAGTTTTTACAAACACGAACACAAACTTGATAATAAACAGGTAACACGAACATAGCCTGTTAAGATACGAAAAAGCTTAAAAGAGTATCATACGACCTGTTAAGACACAAACTTGCCCTGGAGGGGTGGAGTGTAAAGTTTATGCCCGGCCTATTGTGTCAGACACTGCCTGTTAAGACACGGACACGGAATAGGTAAACACGAACAAGACACGAAAATTAATAGGTCTTATCATGTCGAACTGTTTAAGACACGAAATCTGTTAAGGGTCAAACACGAACCTGTTAAGGTCATGTTGTTTCGTGTTTTCGTGTCCATGTCTAAATTTGTCAGCCCTAGTCATAAGAAGGAGCCAAACCCAAGATCAAAACCTCATCAATTAAACTAGTCGAGCTCGAATTTAAGAGCCCAAGCTTACACTTGTTTATATCTGTGTTTGTGATTTTGTTTTCTTTTCTTTTGTAGATTGATTAAAAAGTCATTTGATAAACCCAAGTATAACTCAAATATGTACTAAATAATGTAGGTTTAGCCTTAAAGTTTGACCTTTCCATGATTTTAAACAACTTAATTTTAGTCTTTAACATTTTACATTCCTTTAATTTTCGCCCTAAAAATGTAATGATCATCTTGTATAGTTATTTAGGTGTTGTTTGTTTTTTCAGAGGTAAAACATCTGCGGTCTGCGGACCACATCTGCAGACATCTGTAGCTGAAGAGGTGGACCAAACCTCTGCAGTCTGCAAGAAAAAAACTGTTTGTTTTTTAACTTCTGCAAAACCCTAGAAATCAAAACCTCTATCCAGAAATCATCCAATCAAACCCTTACTCAAATCCATCATATTCAGCTTACCCTAATTTCAATCTTTTAACCTAATTATTCAAGAAACATTCAGCTTACGCTAGTTTCAATCTTTGAAATTTAGATCCTATGAATCAAATCAAACGATCGGCATTAATAAAGTTTCAATCTTTTAACCTAATGATTCAAGAAACATGTTAAAAGATTGAAATTTCAAACAGCATATATGAAAATTGAAAATCAAGAATTCAAGATTATTTGAATGGAATCAAAGATGGGAATTATATAAAGCTTCAAACTTTTAACCTAATGATTCATAAACATGTTAAAAAGATTGAAACCTCTAACAGTATATATGAATTTCAAGGAATAAAGGTAAAGAAAACAAACCTCAAAATTCGATTCTCTTTGCAGAAGAAAACAAGAATTCATCATGTCTCCGTCAAGGTCTCTCTATATTATCACCAGACGATCGCATCCCTAGTCATGAAAATACATTTCGATAATACGCATTTGTTTTGTAAAAACCGGTATATTTAGTATAATCCACTCGTAAACTATTTGAGTTCCTCGAAATCCAATCGTAACAGGATTTAGAAATATGAGTTTTCGTTCGTTCAAAAACTTTGTATGTTCTTGCAAAACGTGCATGTCTTTCCACCCCGAAAACATTTATAAAAATGTAAAACTGTAAGAAGATGGGGTTATGAACTCACCTGAATTGCCTTGTGCGAAGCTAGCTAATTACGACTTCGTGATGTCGTTTCCAAGACGTGGCTTGCTAGTGTGCATTCTACAATATTCCTAACACGGAATATCTTATAAGTTTCTAAATATAAGCGGTAACTAGTCTACGTGTCACCGAGCTTTACCGAATCGTTAACCGAACGATCCGTTGATATGTTGTTAACTTAATAAAAACAATTAAGTTATACTTGTTAAGTTTCGTTTACTAAGTCTAGAAAGTACTTAGTTTTCGAGAAATTCGAATATATAAATATTTATAAAAATATAAATATATCCATAGGATAGTGTTTGTCGTTCCGAGAAGTCGTATGCGTATGTGTCGAGTATTTTATGAAAAGAATATATAATAAACTCGAATTATATATCGTATGCCGTTTGAGGCGTTTGAAATAAATATAAAAGTTATATTTATTTAATGAAGTTTTCGAGTTGTGTTCGTTTAAAACAAATATAATAGTTATATTTATTTTGTAAAAGAATCGTCGATCTTTTGACGTTTAAAAATAGATATAAACGTTATATTTAGTTTATAAAGTTTTCGAGTCGTGACGTTGGTAATAAATATAATAATTATATTTATTTTATAAAAGAACCTTCGAGTCTTCGATGTTTAAACTAACCATAGATAGTTATATTTATTTATGAAAATGTCCGAACTTTGATGCTTGAAGTAAGTATCTAAATATATTTATTTTATAAAACGGTTTCCAACTTTGACGTTTGTAATAAATATAAGTACTTGTATACAATGTTATAAAACATTTCCGAGCTTTTGACGTTTGAACCAAATATAAGTGATTATATTTATTTGAGAAGGAGTTCACCTTATCGGCGTTTTTGCAAGTCATAAAGTGTCGTCGAAGAAAATACCCATTTGTATTTGTTTTCTTAAAAGTCGCTCGAGTAAAACTTGCTTTCGTTTTATGGTTTTTCTCGAAAAACGGGCAAAGTTTCCTCTGTTTTTGGACGCCCCGACAACACAAGTTATCGCTATTTTTATCAAAATTCAACAATAGTCAAACAATATTCGTATAAGTTTTGTCGAATATTTCAAGATGTGAACTAATATTTAATCGATTCGGGCTCGTTTCACACGTAATATTAAAACTATATAAAAATAACAAAATAACTTTTGTCGTTAAACCTTTACCATTTCTCGTGTTGTTTCGCGGAAAAGTTGACTGAGTCAACCGGGTTGACCGAGTTGACTCGCTGAGTTGACCGAGTCAACCGGGTTAACGGAGTCAACCGAGTTAACTGGGTTTGACCCAAGTTGACCGAGCCAAAAACTGAAGCTGACCGAACCGCGAGACCCGAACCGAACCGTTTGACCTGTTGACTGAGCCGCTGACCAAAGTCTACCCGAAAACCCGAGTTCGAAGCTGAACCAATGAGCCGAAACTCCCAAATCTGACCCGAAAACAAAACTATCACCCGAACCGTGGCTGACTTGCTCTAAATCTGACCCGAACCGCCTTTAGACCCGGAATCCGAAATCTGAAAAAGAACCCGAACATGAACTTCACCTTCAACATAACATCACTATCATCATCATCTTCAGTTTACCAAGGAATAAAGAGAAACGAAAGGTGTTTACCGGGTGACTCGTCGGATAAAGACATGGACCGCCGGATAAACGTACCGACCGCCGGTCCGAGACTCCGACCGTCGGTTCCTTCTCTTCTCAGCCTCTCTCTCTCTCGCCTCTCAGTCTCTCTCTCCCGTCTCTCTCTGTGTCGCACCGCCGCACCACCACCGGACGGTGGTGGTGGTGATTTTTTTCCGGATCGAAAGAAAAGGGGGGGTGTTGTTGACGTCGGTTAACCGGCACCGGGAGAAACCACCGCCGCCTGCGGTGTCCCCCGTCGCTGTTGTAGTCGCCAAACGCCGCCACCACCTGTGGTGGTCGGTCGACCATTGTAGAGAGGGAGAGGATAGGGATCGAGAGGTGTGTGATTCTGCTTGGAGATGATTAACTACAGGTATTCAAATGGGATTCGAAAGGCCATAAGGCTCATGTGTTGTCTGTATGTTACTGTTATCGAGAGAGAGAGAGAATGAAGATGGAGAATCAGTGTGTATGTGTAGTAATGAAGGGAAAGTAAGGGGGTGTTTGGATGAGAGGCATTGTAATGTGTTATCTTGGATTGCAGAGATAAAGAAAAAGAAACAGACGGGAGGTTTTTATCTTTGATCTTTTGTCTTTTGTCTTTTATGTATTCATGATTTCATGTTGGTTACCTGTTTCTTACCCAGATTAATACTCAACATAATATGAATGATGAGTTGTTTAGCAGCATGCGTGTTCTTTGTAAATGGAATTGTGTATTTTTCAGTCAAATAGGTCTAATCGTGTCTTAACAGGTACCCAATTGCCAGCCCTAATTCATGTTAGTTACCTGTTTCTTACCCAGGTTAATACTCAACATAATATGAATGATGAGTTGTTTAGCAGCATGGGTGTTCTTTGGAAATGGAATAGGCTCCAAAAATAATATTAAAATATCTAGAGATGTTTTCCAATAATACTACATGGAATTTGGTTCAAATCCAAGTCTGGTTTTGATCTTGTTTCACCATTTACTAAGGCTAGAGGGTGTGGGATAACCCCCCTTGGGGCTTTATAAGGACACATCAGCGCCACGTAGGTGCCACGTCAGCCAAAGGGGCTTTATAACCCCCCCCTTTAACATGGAGGGTGTGGTGATAACAAGTGGGGCGCTATAGAGAAAAAAAAATTAGATTGGTTTAAATAAGTGGGTCCCACCTGATAACCCCTCTTCTTCAAGTTAACATGATGGAGCCCCCTCCTATAGCGCCCCCTTTAATTTGGTGGGTGTGGAGGTATAGCGCCCCGGGGCGCTATAGGTGATGACATGGCGGGGGTGGCGCCCCCACACCCTCCGTCCTAACCATTCAACTGAGTATATGTATAAAATAAACATTACTAGTCAATACAATATCTACTTCAAATTACATAGTTTGGTAAAAGATTACAAGTGTAGGTGTTACATTGCGATTAAAAAAATAGCATTTAAGCGGTGAATAGAAAAAAAATACGATACTTTTATATTTGTATTAAGTTTGATCTAACATTCACACCAAAACATATAACAATGCTGTAACACCCCGAAAAACGGGTTTGGTAATCAAACCACGTTAATACTACAGGACGGGTAAAGTACAGTTAGTGGTAAAACTTACCCGGTAAATTTTAGGATGTAAATAAATAAATCTAGCATTTATTTAAAAGGATGAGAAATACTTGAGAAAGCAAAGTAAGTAAAAGGCCCGAGATTTAACGGGAATTAAAATAAACGGGTCGAGAACAAGATAAAGTAACTAGGAAATAAATAACCTAGTACAAGTCTTGTAATTAAAAGAAAGAACAAAATATCAAGTTATAAACCAAACTAAAGTTGAGGGGCTTATGTTGTTAAATTTGCAACTTAATAAAAAAAACACCAAACACCCATTTTTGGGATGTCTGGTCGATCAAGAACACAGGGGGCGACCAAGACTCCCCTCATAACCCTAGCTCTTGCATTTTCACCAAATTGAAGGCTCAAATCTGCTCCGAATCGAAATCCAAGCATAGATTAGTGATCACCTCAGTAAAGGGATCATGAGGTATGCAAAATTTTACTATGTGGTTCCATCTTAAATTTTAGATGAACTTGTGAGATTCGAATCTGAGCTTGCATGTTCGTTGTTTGGATGAAATTAGAGATGAAACTATGTCTAGGAGTAAACCCTAGTCATTTATTTGTTAAATTGATGTTCATGATTATGAATTCATGATCATACTCTCATGTGTCAAGTGAGTTTTAGAGAATTATGTTAAACACTAGGATTATCCTTGTTAACTTAGTGTATTAGAGCTCTATGAAGCAAATCCAGATTTGTTGGTATGAAGATTTGTCATGAACATGTAAAAAGATGTTTAAATCTTGGTTAAATAGTTAGTCATGAGCATGATTTCTAGTAGTAAAAATTTCATGCTCATAAGGTGTTTGATGTAATGCCTAAGTGAAATTGGGTACCTACTAGTTCATATGAAGAACTTGATTATATAAGGTGTCGTGATGAATGCTAGTGATATGATGAACGGGTCTCACTTATAGATGAGAACCCATAGTTCTTGTGAAATGAATGAATAAATTAGTCTTGATAATCGCTTGAACTAACTAAAGTGATTAAAATGTGATAAACGTGGTTAGAACTTTGGTTAAAACGGTGGTCTAAAGATAACGCCTACCGGGTAATTAAATAATGCTAAAACTAGTTGATGAACTCGAATATGCAATTAGTATACTAATGGGCATTTGACTTTTAAAAAGTCAAACTGACCTACGATGTGATGAATGATAATTAGAAATAGAAATGCGTAAGGTGGAATAATCGTACTAAGTCATGATTAAACTAACCACCTTGTGAATGATGAATAATAGTTGGCGCTTAACCAGCTATGTGAAGCTTGGGGAGAAAGCGGGTCAAACAAATCAAGTACGAGACGAAAAGCGTAAACCGGATGAGAGGTAAGTGAAACTTACACCTTTTTGTAGAATACATATCTATTCTATAAGTTATAAATACAATGGAGATAATATTCGAAATATGGTTTCCGACACGAAATGATTTGGGTCGGAATCGGAAACAAATGTTAGAAACCATAGAAATGGTAAAACGGGGTGGAACGGTAAATTAGCCAAGAAAAGAATAAGATAAAATGAGTTTTCGAACGGCTACTTTATAAGTAAGCCAAAACTAGTAAAAGGAGTAAAAAGAGATCAAATGGTAATATGGATACCATTTGACAAATAACGACTAATAAGTGTATGTCGAGTCTCATGCTCGCAGGATGAACGACTCGTGAATTAGCGAAGCTATGAAATAATAAATAAGTCAAGACAAGGTATTAAAACGGGTCAATATGTTGATCCGAGCCAGGTACGCATAATTATGTTGTAGTTAAAAGTGCTATTTTAGTCGAATAATTGGTGAGAGTCCTTCGTCGTAAAATAAGGACCAAAATCGACCAAAACGCCCTTGTAGGCTAAATTGGACAAACAACCCTTAGAGGTTGTTTGGAAACGAGTTTCATGATTAAATAAATACTTAGAATAAGTGTAGAAGTTGAAAGATGTAATACGTTAGTCAAATAGCTCTATTTGAGTCTTGCCGTAAAATAACAATCCGAAGGGTAAAACTCGGAACATATAAATATCCACATTAAATCCAACACACATATAGTTGTGGTGGAAGATTACTTGATAAGAAATGTAGAAATAAGATGCTAGAAATGAATGAAAGTGATTTCAAGCTTTAAAGGGCATAAATATCCTTAACGGGTCAAAATAAGCATATGAGCGAAAACGGGTTTAAATTGTGTAATAAACCTGTGATTAGAACCTAAAATGGTAGATAACATTAATTTGAAGAAGTGTATGTGATATAGGAATCAAACAAATATGTTTGTTTGATAAAATGCATAAACGGGTTAAAAGTCGATAAAAAGGTAACTAGTCGAAGGCTTAGAAGTCTCAAAATTTATTATGATGGATGTTGGATTTTAACTCCATATGATGGAAAATTAAATTACGGAACAGTAGGAAAAAGAATCGGGTAAAACGGATAAAAAATGAGAGAGTTATGCTCGTTTCCGTGAAACCGGGTCATGCTGGGTATGTACAGCAACATAAAAGAAACATTCTGCCAAAAAGGGGGGTAGGTGGGGCGTCTAGCCCCTAGGCGTGACGCCTAGCCCCCTGAACATGAAAAACGTTTAATTTTGTTTGTTTGACTCATATAACTTGTTAGTTAACTATCAAAACTAACTTTTAAGTTGGTTTTGATCATAGGTGATTGCCAAGAGTGTCCGGATGAAGATCAAGCTCGAAGAAGAACCGAACACGATAAAGTTAAAAGCTTCCGCGCGGCGTTTCGTCGTATCTTTTAAACGACGAATTCAATTACATTAAGTTGTTCAAACTTTTAAATTGTAAAAGTTTTAGTAAACTCGTATTGACATACTTACGTGTAATCGTAAAAACATGCATTTTTACGAAACTTATATAAAATATTCTATTTAACAAGCAAGGGTGTTACAAGTTGGTAATATGAGCTCATGGTTAAAAAGTAAAGTGTGTTCGGTTCGAGACTTGATCGCAAATCCGGTAAGTGCAATGGTTTATTATGATTAAAGTGTTGAGAACAACACATATGGTTATCGTGCAATACACGTTACACCAATAAAAACGATATAGAATAGATTTAGTCAACGAAATTACACACGTTGATGCGTATAGCAGAAAAGCCTTGTATTATAATACAGGCATCCATTAATGTTGAAATTACTAACGGTTGTAAATGTTTTAGTTGAAGGACACTCGCATATGGAGATAGCGAGAATTAACAAATCGCGGATTTGACAAAGGAACGGTCCAAAG
Source organism: Helianthus tuberosus (assembly GCA_030545235.1). Lineage (NCBI taxonomy): Eukaryota > Viridiplantae > Streptophyta > Magnoliopsida > Asterales > Asteraceae > Helianthus > Helianthus tuberosus. The sequence goes on from CM060359.1 coordinate 32,105,287, forward strand.
AACATGTTCACCAAGGACCTAAATCGTGTGGTCATAGCAAACAAGATTAATGGCAAGAGAAGCCCGTTAAGGCAAGCATTACCAGGTGCACATTTTAAATATAATTGCACAAATAGTATGTAACACCTCGAAAATTTACGTCCAATCATGTAGTGACACGTGTCATAAGCTTTGAATGTGTGAAAAGTACTTTAGAGGGACTAAAGTTGGCAAACAATATAACTATGTGAATACATGGGTTCAAAGTGTTAACAATGGATAAATAGGCCCTACAATAACCCTACATGGTGTTTATAAGCTTAAACGAATAAATCATGGATCGTACGAAGCTGAAAATGAAAGAAAGTGAGGAATTACAAATTGCAGGGGCTAAATGTGTCAACATGTTGAAAGTATACCTCTGAGTGACCTTTTGGCAAACCCGAAGCTTTGTAACAATAAAATATACTCACTAGAATATGTGATAAAAATTTCATAAAGTTTCGTTATCGTATGAGAAAGTTATGATCAAAACCGTGTACGAAGGGTTAAAAGCGTCAACGTTGAAATTCATGACTTTTCGGGTAAGCACAAAGTTAACCAAGGACTTAACCAAGTTTGTAAAAGTCCTAAGGTCCTTAAAAATAAGGTTAGAGGGCTGAAATAGCAAAAATAGGACTTAAAACCACGTAACAAAGGACCAGGGACCAAAAGTGCAAAGTTCAAACTTGTTTGGCAGGTTCTGACAGGCCAGGCGGCCCGCGTAAAAGTCCCTTATGGACTTACGCGGCCCGCGTCAGACACACAGCGACAGAAACAAACTGGCAGGCGCCAGTCAGGTCTATTAACCGACTTAAACGAGTTGTGTTTCTTATACCAGGGCTACCTCCAATGGTTTTTCATGCATAGGGGCACCTGTAAACATCTGGTAACAAGTGTAGACCATTGTGGCATCATCTAGTGAGATCAAAATTGATATATAAGGGCACCAAAGTTGCAACAATTGATCACTTGCATTTTCAAAACTCACAAGACTCACATCTGGAGCTCTCTGGTCAGCAACAAGGATTCATTAGGCTTCCTAGTCGTGATTAGGACTCTTGTAAGTATTCTTAACCCTTCTAATTCGTTTTAGCCTAGTTAATTAGCTAATAGTCAAACCGTCGTAATTTAAGTTTGACTTCGAGATTAAATGAAATTTACTCAGTCATTTCTCGAATTGAAAGTACCTATAAATAGGTATTTACGTGGGTAATAATCCCTTAAAAGGGTACTTTCAGATTCCCACTCTAACTATGTTAATTGTCGAGTCAAAGCTTACTTTAAAAAGTCAACAGAATGTTTATTTTCAAATTTAAGCATAATTAGTAATGTAGGATACATGCAACCTGTTTGATCATTAAAATAACTTGGTAACTAATGTAAGAACATATCCCAACATGTTCAACTCGACAATTTTCAGTTTAAACCCGGATCGGAACCGAAAGTCGCATAATTTGACTTTTGCTTTGACTTTCAGTTCTGACCCGTTTATGCATGTTTAAGATCTGCCTTAGAGCTTATTTTGGACCAGGTTTCACATAAGTATAACTCTCTGAGATTATACAACTTGGTTCATTACTTATCCGATTCATATGCATAGTTCCGATTAATGCTTAAATGTTGACTATCATGCCCTTTTTACTATAAAACGTGATTTTTGAAAAAGTGAAAGAGTAGAAACCTTAGTTACTGATTTATAAACTTACACCTAAAATTTGACATCAGTTTGCGGTCTAGATTGGTAGTTATGCTCATTAGCGTAATTTGAAAGCTTTATGTTACTTAAACGGCGTAATTAGCGTATAACCTATTTAAAACCACTTTTTGATATCAAACTTTTTACCCACTGATATAATATAATATTTTGGGATTTTTGAAGATTTTTATTTAATTTTTGGCTGAGCATAACATAGGTCTCTAAGTTTGATTCGGTTAATGCCGGTTTTGCCCTTTTTAGCCATAAAATGAGTTTTACAAATCCTTTTGACCCCAAACCTTTTTCTACTGATTTTATTTGATAAATAAAATATTTTGAGCCTTCTGGAATTATAAAAATATCAGCTTTCCTTTGAAAACCCGGAAATGGCTCCAAATCGCCTTTTTAAGCGTTTTTAACACATAGTATGTACTAAAACTATATTAAACATATAAGGTTGATACCTACTGATATTTTTAGTATATTTTTATATAATAACAGTAAGTAAAATTTTTTAAACTCAGACTTCCGGTTTTGACCCTTTTAGCCTTTGTGAAATTACCAAAATACCCCTAGAATGCATAGTTGGTTTTAAATGATAAATTTCACACATAGGTCATACCTTACTGTTATAACATATTAAATTAAGTGTATTTACTGAATAAATCAGACCTGTAACTCAGATTACTCATTAAACTCTTTTATAACTTTTTAAATGACCAAAATGCCCTTACAAGGCATAATTTGAGTTTAAATCCATTCCGGGCATAATAGAAAATATCTTACTGATGTCACAACATATTTAAAGTATATTAACTTAGGAAACTTGCATATGACTCATTTGGTTACCCGTTACGCACTTTTCGCGTTCGGAGCGGCTTATGTAACTAGTTTGCAAATATTAGCCGAAACGGGTCAAACCTTATCATCCTTGTCTCAAAATCCAGAATGTATTTAGTATACCCATATTATACAAGTCTTCAAACTTGTCGGGTCTAAATCACATTCTGTCCGGTCTTCGCTTAATCGTGCGTTTGAACCGTATCCTCCTTAAAAACTAACCGGTCTAAGCTTAGGCTTAAATAAAGACCCGTTAGAAATCTAATAGGTTATTATCAACCTTTGTTCCAGAATAGAAGAACCAGTAAAAGCTACCTCCACTCGCTAATTGTGATTTATATTTACAAAGGTAAATACTTTTAACTTATTTTCCCTATACGGGCTTGGGGTACGGTATATAAAATACCACTTGGTCCGGCATTGAATCTTTAATCGAATAGAGGTTAAATCCTTGATATGCTACGTTTTGAAATGTTTTGTTTGCTTAAAGCCTTTGGGGGGTTAATGACCATGTCCCGGATATCCTTGGCATCATCTTACGAGATGGCCACGACCTAAGCACGGGGTGTAGGCGTACACCCGTCAGTGCCTAACCAAATAATGTGGTGTGTCTATTAGTCTTTAACCCGGTCTACGGATCGGGCTACTGAACGCATAAGTAACATGTAATTCACTTACAAGATTATATTCACATAATTATCCCAAGTTATAAAATGGTTTGTGCCACGTGCATTCAAATCAATTTTCAAACCTTTTCAAAATGAGTCAGTTAAATTGTATTTACCAGTGTAAACTGACGTATTTTCCAAAAGGTTAAGTGCAGGTACTACTCGTACTAGGCTGGTTGTCTTCTAGCGTCCTCAATAAGTCTCGCAAGCTTGGATGTCAATAAAACTGTTGAACAATATCTTCTTTTATTTTGATCTGCCTATGGATCCGTTTCAACTATTCGTGATATTTAATATTACATTTTATTAAAGTTGAAATGAATCTACCTTTGCTTCCACTGTGCATTTATATAATTGTGTTGTTTGACTTACGATGATATCAACTACGTCACGATACTCCCCACCGGGCCCACCGGTGATACGTGGAAAATAGGGGTGTGACATAGTAATATGCAACAAATATGTAGAAATTGAAAGTTGCATATGTAGATTAAAAACTTGGAAAAGCCCGAATAGAAAATGTATTCGGGATATTGTTTCCAAGAGAAACAAATAGAGGCATTACTTACATAGGGCGTGATGTGAAAACTATAAAAAGGTCATGCGTGTCATGTGTTAATCGCTTACTCTGGCAAAGTAAGTAGTGGCATATGATACCATGAACTTCTTATAGCAGACACATTTACATCCGATGTAGTAAGGACGGGGTGAATGGGACAAATTAAAAAGTCCCAAATGAAACAAATGAACAAAATAGTTGAAAATAATGTAAACGCACAGCCGGGTGACGGAAGCGTATTACATTAGGATAATGAGCCCTGTTGGATCTGAGTTTCTTTTTGATTGTATTTTCGTTTGTAATTAAGATGGAAATGAAAGAGTTGTGCAGCGGAAATAAGATGAAAGCAAACTTTGCATACAATCAAACGAGAGTAATACTTTTATCAAACATCTTTTCACAAAGAACCGAATGATTGAATTTGTTTCAACAACGATTACAATGATTGATGTAAGAATGCAAACTCCCCCTCAGCCAGAGCTCAGTAGTTTGTTCGTGCAAAGAAGACGATGTGATCAAAAGAGCTAATAGAACAGTACAAAGTACTAAACTATTTATAGGCACTTGCAAACCACTGAGCATCTTAGCTGACGTCACCATGAAAGTGACATCTAACCTCCTAACAAACTCTAACTACTGATCTATAAACACTGATGTACTAAACTACTGCTATTACATTATATTACATAAAAGACACTAAAACTGCTGCTGCATCCTTCCACTGCTGTGAACCCAGCAGTGCTTGTCCGGATCAGCAGTACTTGACCCAAGGCAGTAGATTGAGTCAACAGAGCTTTGGTCTTCCATCAGTCTTTGACATTGGCCAGTAGATATAAAGCAGCAGTTGTAGGTCAGCACTTAGTATGATCAGCAGATAGGAGGTCAGCAGATATGAAACCACTTTCAAGGGGAGAGATTTGCATGAACCAACTGTAAACGTCTGCTTATTCTGGATCCACTGCTTTGATCCAGTTTTGGCTTTACATTATCTGTTCCTCTGATAGGGTTCAATCCCAACAATCTCCCCCTGGAACAGATAATGCCAAAACTCTTCATTATTTGTGGAAATCTTTATTGCCTCAACAACAGCTCCCTTATCTGACCTTTGAATTGTAATTCAAAGTCTAGGGCATCTGTATCTTCATCATCCCTGCTGAGTGGAAGATCAAGGAGATCCTGCAAATCTTCAAGACTCAGGCCAAGAGCTTGTTCCCTTGATATTTTCTCCACTCCTCCACCAGACCTGAGCAAAGTCAATACGCAGGTCTGTTTGTCAGTTTCCCACTTTTGTATTTTTGAGCCTGGTGGGTTTCTTGGGAGATGTTTATTTGCAGAAGTATTTGGAGAGGCTGGCCTATTCATGACTGGCTGAGCAGTACTTGCAGTTTGATCCAAACCAAGAGTTTCCATGATCATTTTCTTTATACCCTCTTTTCCAAGGTCTTCACCTTCCATTAACTCTTTGATGGTTTCAGCAATCAGCTGTTTGTGTGGCCTTCTTTTGTAGATGGTAGCACCAACTGGAGCTGTGGATCTCCTGATTTGCAGCTTTGAAGGTCTTTTTGAAACCGCTGCTTCAGGATAGTCAGGCTTTTGAGGAACTGTGGGATCTTTCTTTCTTAATTGTTCCAAGTTTTTGTAAGTAGCCCTGACCACATCTTCTTTCCATCTAGCAACTTGTCTTTTGTTACCATAATCAGCTGCTACCAGTTCCTCTTTCATTCTCTTCAGCTCTTCCTGTTTGTCAGGTACATTCTTTCTAAATTTTGCCCAGTTAGGAGGAGTGTGAGTGACCTTCCTTTTTATCATGTCTTGAATTCTTGCAGCTTCATCTTCAAGCTCAGGAACAGTCCACTCTTTGTACATATATCTCTCTCCTTTGTACTTTTTGTGAGCCATGATGCTTTCAATGTAGTCTTTCTTCAGAGATTCAGCTGCTCTTTCAGAAATTTGTTGACTAACATTTTTTGCAAATTGCTCTAGGGATCTGACTTGTGTGAGCAAATATTGATAATTTCTTGAAATTTCTTTGTCAGACTTCCCTTGTGTGTTTCTTTTTGAGATATCCTCTGCTTGCTTGGCTTTGATTTCCAAGTATTCATCAACATTTTTAGGCCAAGGATATCCTTTTATTGATGGCAACCTCCTTTTGGCAGGGTCATCCTCATAGTAGAAGGATTTTATTTCATCTCTAACAGCTGCTAGTTCAAGAGGAAATTGAACACCTGCAGGAGGTAAGGGCTTGTACATTGGAACAGAAGAGAGAGGAACAGGTTTTGGTATTGTGACAAGAGCCAAAGATTTTGAAGATGTTGGTGATGGAGGTGTGTCATCATCTTTTAAAATTAGCCTTCTCCTTTTTGGTTTAGGAGAGACTGATGATGTTTTGAATGGAACAGTGGTTGTAGATGTAGTGGCAGTGGATTGTGATTGACTAAAAGTTGTTGAAACAACTGGTGTTTCAACCACTGCTGTCATAACAACAGATGTTATAACATCTGCTGTCTTCTGCTGTGTGTCAGCAGGTGTTGTTTTTGGTGGTGATGATGGTAAAGCAGTAGATGTTGTGTGTGTTGAAGTGGTGTGTGTTGATGGAACAACTGTTTGGCAAGCAGTGGTTTTTGTAACTCCTGTTGCATCAGCTGTTTTGTATGGTGGTTTGTGAGCAGACTTTGAACGTCTGGTTGGAATGGATTTGGGTTGCCTTACTTTTCTAGTAGGCCTCTTCTTTTCCTCAACAGGATTTTCATGATCCCTTGACCCAGAAGTACCCTGATCTGGATGATCCGTTCTTTCCACCCTGGCTTTCCTTTTGGCCTCTCTATCTCTTTTCACACTTGCAGCTGCTTCTGCTAGTGCATTTATTGTCACATCAATTTTCTTACTACCATCTGGCAGAGGGATCTGTTTGGTCATGTTTGAATTTTCTGGTTCAAGATAAAGACCATCTTCTATACCCTTCTGTTTCCATTCCTTCATTTTCTCCCCCTTTTTGGCATTATCGTCTGGGAGTTGATAAATGTAGCGGACTTTTGGAGGAGCAGTGCCAGTGGTGTGTAAGATCTGAGTTTTGAGAGCCTTTAAATCAGCCTGAGTGTTTTTAAACCTTGACTCCATTGCATTTCTCAGCTGTTGGACATGTTTTTCATGTTGCTGATCTGCTAATTGTGCCTGTTGTTGGAGAAAAGATTGAAATTGATTCCAGAGCTCATTTGTTGCAGGTGTCCATTGTGGAGCAGGTGCTTGAGATGGAACAGCAGTTGATTGTACCTTCTGAACTTGTAACACCTGTTGTAGCATATCTTTGAGTTCTGCAACAGAGTTATCAAGTTTTGCAATACGATCCGTCAATTTCTGGTACTTTAAACCATCACCCAAGTTAATGGGATCATCTGATTTCCCACTAGCAGTGGTTTTATCAGTGGTAGATGCAGGGAATATACTCCAAACATTAACCACTGATGCCCCTTTGTCTTGGTACTGGGGTCTTCTTCCTTCAACACTTGACAACCTTTTGATGTTGCCAGTAGGATAAATAAATCCACTGGTGGTTGGCAGAGGTGCTATAAAAGGAATTGCCTCCAAGGAAGTCTTATGAATGTAACCACTGTCCAAATGTAACCCAGTGGGTGTAACAGTTGTAGTGGCTGCTTCACTTGGAATACCACCAAGAGTTACTTGTAACTCAAGGGGTGTAACCTCCTCAGGTTGTGTTGGTGGGTTAGCAAAGATTGATACATCAGACCCAGTCAGTTGTTGAGGTATATTCTCATTAATAGGTGATTGAGAAGGACTGGATAATGCCTGGTTCAAATCAATTGCATCCAACAGTGGTTTTATTGGTGAGGGAAATGTGGATGTGATGGTTGGTGTAGAAATAGGATGTGTCCCGGGCATTGGACTGTGGATGATAGAAACGAGTGTTTCCAGAGCATCATGATGTGGAGACCCTATTTGTACAACCTGTTCTTTTTGTGAAGAAACAGGAGGAGTTTCGGTTATGGTTTGAGATATTTGTACCAACTGCTGTGAGGAAGTAGCAGCAGTGGTTTCTTGTGACTTTTGTGTTGTCACTGGCAGGAGCTCTGGTATCTCATCCTCCAGAGATGCCTTTTTGAGGGGTTTGGGGGGTTTTTGTGATTTTCTTTTTGTTGGCTTTTTGGTGATTTTAGGTGTGGGTTTCAAAACAGTTGTGCTGCTGCTTTGATCACCTTGAGCAGTGGGCTCAGCAACAGATACCTGAGGAGCAGTTGTAACTGCTAAAATCTGCTCAGGCGCCCCTGCCTGTGTTTTGCAAGGTGCTAACATCCTTGAAAAAGTTTCAGTAGTTAAACTGTTTATTTGAGTAGGATCACCCTGATTTATTACAGCTAAATCATCCTTACTGAATTTCTTTGAAAAATAGTAACTTAAAAACCTTGGAAACAGTAAGAATGATTTTGTTTCAACATTATTAACCAAATCTTTAAAAATTTCCCGAGAATAGTTAAAATTTTCTCCTTGAAGAATAGCATATCCCAGATTTTGAATCTTTAAAGGGATTTCATTAAAAGAAGTGGTTTTGTTTGAAACACATAGTAGGAGGGTATGAAATAAAAATCTGGTTGCAGAAGGAAAATAACCTTTTTCTAAGGTAATTTTCTTCATCATTGTGGATTCATACCCTCTCTCAATGAAGTCAGTTTGCAACTCGTTTTTAGTGAAAGAGATTTTACCTTCTTGATCATCGAGTTGAAAGACTTCTGAAATGGATTGTGGCGTGATTTGGACAGCTTTACCCTTTATAGAAGAGTTTATGGTGGTTGCAGTGTCTCCTTGTTTTTCAAGGGTTGCATTCTTCCAAAACTCCCTTTGGGTCGCCAAATAGATTGGTGCATCGGCGATGAACAAAGTTTTATACTTTGATTTTGCCATGATGTCAATGATGGAATCGAACACGTTGGTGGTTCCTGGTTTTGTGAGAAGACCCAGGAGATTGTGAGATGGTTTATGTGGAATTTCAGTGGAGATTGCCTTTTGGGAGGCTGTGTTCGAGGATGATTTGGATGAGGGTTTTGAATATTTCTTTGATTTTGTCATTTTGAAGATGATTGATCGAAGAAATTTGTGAAGAAATGTGAAGAAAAACTGCTTTGAGAAGAGAATTTTTAAGAATTCAATTCGACAGTAAAACCCTGTTTTGGTGGTGAGTGGGGGATTTTATAGGGAAGAAAGTGAATGCTGAGGTGGCAGCCGTTACAAAAAGTCTGACCAATATGTACTGTCCACGTGACAACCCCTGTTGAAAGTGAAGGACAGTACTTTTGTTGAAAGTGACTGATGAAGGCAGTGGTATGAAAGCAGTGGATGATTTTTACTATCAGTGGATAGCATATCAGTGGATAAGACACTGCTTTTGAACAACAGAGTTTATCAAAATAATGAGAGAGCAGGGGTTGACTTTCAGCAGTGGACAGACTTTTGAAGTATAGCAGACTTTTGAACAATCAGTGGTTAATGGCAGACTTTTAAGGACTTAATGAAAACATTTCATTTTTAACTATTTTTAAGGATGGAGTTTTGATTTTCTGAAAACATTTTGTTGCTTTTATTCATAGAAAAACAAGATGTTGCTTGTTATTCCATGTTCAGCATCCCAATCCTAGAGACCAAACTTTCAAAAGTGGCTGTATCAAGTGCTTTTGTGAGCACATCAGCCAGCTGGTCTTTAGTTGGGACATGATGCAGAGAAATCAAACCTTTTTCATAGCAGTCCCTCACAAAGTGATGTCTGATGTCGATATGTTTGGTGGTTGAGTGGGAAACTGGATTTTTGATGATATTTTCTGCTGCCTGACTGTCCAACATGAGTGGTGTCTTTAAGGCAGTGATACCAAAATCCAGCAACTGATTTTGAAGCCACAGGAGTTGGGCTGTACAGCTTGCAGCAGCAATGTATTCAGCTTCAGCAGTGGATGTTGAAACAGCTGCTTGCTTTTTGCTTTGCCAAGAAACTAAGCAGTCACCTAGAAACTGGCACCCTCCTGATGTGGACTTCCTCGTGGTGTGACATCCAGCAAAGTCACTGTCTGAGAAACCTGAAAGCTTGATGTTCCCATTAGCTGGATACCAGATACCAAGTGTGGGAGCACCTTTTATGTATCTGAAGATCCTTTTTACAGCAATGAGATTTGATTTTCTGGGAGCTGATTGACTTCTTGCACAGACACATGTTGCAAACATGATGTCTGGTCTAGATGCAGTTAGGTACAATAAAGACCCAATCATGCTTCTATAAAGTGTTTGGTCAATCAGCTCATCTTTTTCATCAGACATGACCAGCTTATTTGTTGCCATGGGTGTGCTGCATGGTTTACAATCATTCATATCAAATTTGGTTAAAAGTTCTTTAGCATATTTGCTTTGATGAATGAAAGTTCCATTTTGCAATTGCTGTACTTGGAGACCAAGAAAGCATTGCAGCTCACCCATAGCACTCATTTCAAACTCAGCTGTCATGAGTTCTCTAAACTCTTCACACATTGAGTTACATGTGCTTCCAAAAATAATGTCATCCACATAAATCTGGACAATCATTAAATCCTTCCCTCTCCATTTTAAAAACAGTGTTTTATCAATGGTACCTCTTTTGAAACCATTTGAGAGTAAGAAGTTGGAAAGAGTTTCATACCAGGCCCTTGGTGCTTGTTTCAAGCCATACAAGGCTTTGTTCAACCTGTAGACATGATCTGGATAAAATGGATCCTCAAAACCTGGAGGTTGACAAACATACACCTCTTCTTGAATTGTACCATAGAGGAAAGCACTTTTGATATCCATTTGAAACACCTTCATATTGTGGTTGACAACAAAGGCCAGGAACAGTCTAATTGCTTCTAATCTTGCAACAGGGGCAAATGTTTCATCATAATCAATCCCCTCTTCCTGTCTGTAACCTTGAACCACAAGCCTGGCTTTATTCTTGACAACAATACCCCTTTCATCAGTTTTGTTCTTGAAGACCCACTTTGTGCCAATGGGACTAGCCTCTTCTGGCAGTGGTACAAGCTCCCATACTTGTTGTCTTTTAAACTGTTGGAGCTCCTCTTGCATGGCTTCTACCCAGCTGTTGTCTTTCAGTGCCTCTTGGTACTTGACTGGCTGATGGAGTGATAGAAAACCAGCAAAAAGACAAATGTTTTGGGTTTGGCTTCTTGTGAGCACCCCTTCATTTATGTTGCCAATGATTTGATCAGGTGGATGAGATCTCAAGAAGATTAAATCTCCTTGGTATGGTATGATGGCATTGGTTGGTGAAGGCTGCAAATGTGTATCATCTGAGCTAACCACTGCTGGGGACTTTGATGATCCAGCAGTGGTTTCAAAAGGTGGTGGAATAGGAGGTAATGAGGTGGACAACTGCTGGCATTTATCCACTGTTTGAGGACTTTTGTCAGCAGTGTTTGAGGATGTGGAAGCAGTGGTTGATGGGCTACTTTGGTCAACAATTGTTGAGGTAGCAGTGGTAGAGCTTTGACAACTGTTTTGAACAGCTGATGCTTTTCCCTTTGTGGCAGACCTTTGAGGGATGATGATTTCATACCCATAGTCTGGTGTTGTATCCTCTGATGGACCTGCACTGTTAGTCTTGACAACAGTATTTTCAAAAGTGAATTTTTCAAGATCAAACAGATCTGCAGGGTTTGCTGGGATTTTCATTGATGAAAGTTCATTGAACTTAACATTCAAAGTCTCCTCCACTGCCTTAGTACGTGTATTAAACACTTTGTAGGCCTTGGCAGTGGTTGAGTATCCCAGATGATAACCACAATCAATTTTGGCTGCAAATTTTGAAATGGAATCTTTTAAATTCAAAATAAAGCATGGGCAACCAAACACTTTGAAATATGAGATCAGTGGTTTAATTTTATACAGAATTTCATAGGCAGTCTTTTTGTGCCTGGGGTTTATTAAAACTCTGTTCTGAACATAGCAAGCAGTGTTTACTGCCTCTGCCCAGAAAGTTAAAGGCAAACCTGAATCTGCAAGCATGGTTCTGGCAGCCTCAATCAGAGTTCTGTTCTTTCTTTCCACTACCCCATTCTGCTCTGGTGTTCTTGGGATGCTGTACTGCCTTACAATCCCTTTCTTCACACAGAAGGCATCCAACTCCCTATTTTTGAATTCTGTGCCATTGTCACTCCTGAAGCTTTTTACTGGAAGGTCAAATTGCTTTTCAACCTGTATTACAAAGTCTTGCAAAATGCCTGCAGTTTCATCTTTTGAGTGCAAAAAGAAAGTCCATGTGAACCTAGAAAAGTCATCAACAATAACCAAACAATATCTTTTCTTTTTAAGGCTCATGACTTGAACTGGGCCAAACAAATCCATGTGTAGCATTTGCAGACACTGGGTTGTTTTGGACTCTTCAATGGACTTATAAGAACTTTTATGTTGTTTTCCTTTTAAACAGGAAATGCAATGTTCAGGACATGAAAACAATTTTTGTGGTAGGCCTCTCACCAAACCATTTTTTGAAATTTCTGTGATTGTCTTAAGATTTGTGTGTCCCAGCCTTCTGTGCCAAAGTTCTATCTCTTTGTTAGAGGCAGCTGAGAACAGACAGGCATCAGCTCTGGGACACTCTTTTGACATGTCAACAACATAAACATTGCCACTTCTTTGAGCAACAAGTTTAGTTTGACCAGATTTAATTATTGCTTCAATCTTTTTGACCATTTCTGGTCCAACAATCCTACAACAGTCTTTTGTGAAGAATGACCCAAATACCTTGTCACTCATTTGGGACACACTCAGAAGGTTGAATTTTAGATTGTCTATTAGATTGACATTTTCAAATTTTACATTTCCAGATTGCACTGTACCAGACCCCAGAACCTTCCCTTTACTATTATTCCCAAAGGATATATCACCCCCACCATGGATTTTAAAGTCTTTGAGGAGGGCTTTACATCCTGTCATGTGCCTGGAGCCTCCACTATCTACATACCAAAGACTATCAAAGCATGCAGAAGCTCCCTGCACATGAAGTAAAAAGATTAGTTCATTAAGGTCTCCAAAGCCAACAAGGCTTTGGATGGGGTCTCAACAGTGTCTGGAATGGATGCAAGATGATGGACAGTGGTTAGGTCAGGGGTTTGAACTGTTTTAGGACAGTGTTTCTCTAACCACTGTTGTGGGTCCTGACCAATCATCTGCTGGTAACCAAAAGGATGCCTGTTCACTTTGGGTTTAGAGGGCCTTTTGTAGGCCTCATAAACGTGTGGAATCCTTTGGTAAGACTGTTTTTCTCTGCCTTTTTTGAACTGATTGGCAGGGGGTGCTTCAGTAACCTGAACATCTCTTTTGACAGATGTTTGGTTCAGCTGTTTTGTAACAGCTGTTTGTACTGGCACAAACAGTGGTTGTTTCTTGGTGAATTTGACAGATGATGAGGATGATGGTGAACTCAAGGATGTTTTAGCCATGTACTCATTCTTTTTCACATCAAAGTTTTTGAGGTACACACATGCTTGAGTTTTGTGGTTTGTTTTCCCACAGACAATGCAGCTTTCTGCTGAAAAAATGACACTTGTTTTGTTTAGATCATAAGCTTTTAAGTGGAAACAGTCTTTTGTTAGATGATTCCTTTTCTCACAGAATTCACAAAACAAGTTATCAATTTTTTCTTTCTTCTTTCTCTTTTCAGATTCCTTTGCAGCAGAGGTTTTAACCACTGCTGGGATATCTTTGAGAGGTATGACTTTAGCTTTTGGAGCTTTAGCACCATCAATTGATGTAAAGTCCATTGGCTTGAAATTTTCAAGAATATCACACTCATCAGACCATTTTGGTTTAAACTGATGATCTTCAAGCTCCTTGAAAGTGGAGGAACCCATTGGTCTGTTAAGTGTGATTTTGTTACCAAGTTTATCAGTGATTTTCACTTCTTGGCCATTCTTGTTTGTGGGGACAAGCTCAGTAGCTTCATCAGTGGTTTGAACAGAGTTTTCAAAAGCAGTGTTTTCATCATCATATTTTCTATACCCAACCCCAAACTTCACATTGCTTTTTCTCTGTTTTTCAAGCATAACCTCATATCTTTTGCAGGATTCCACCCATCTTTCACAAGTAATCTGGGCAGACTCCAACTCCTTTTTGCAAACTTGGTATTTTTCTACCATAGTTTGAAGTTGGGTTTTGGTTATACTTTGCTCTTCTTTTAAACAGCTGATTTCTTTTTCTTTTTCAGTCAATTTGTTTTTAAGTTCTTTTAAAGAGCTTTCAAATTTGACCTCATCAGTTAAGATTTTATCCCGAAGGTTTTCATTCACCTCTTTGATGTTAGCAAAAGCAATTATGCAATTGTCTGAACACAGTTTTTTAAGAACTTGAGGAGATACCTTGGCAGCTGCCATCATTGCACAATCACATTGATGATATTTATCATCATCAGCTCTTACCTTCTTTTCACCAGCCTTTTCTTCTTTCTCTTCTTCTTTGTCCTCTATGGACCATGGATCTGTCATTGGTTCAATCAGAGTACCTGAACTTTCTTCCAACAGTACTTCATCAGCCACAGCAGTAATCACTGCTTCAATCACCTCTTCCACTGTTTCAAAGCACTGCTGTTCCTCCTCAGCTTCAACCCCCTCCTGTATTGACTCTAGTTCCATCAAACAAAACTCATCATGTGAAGAATCATTAGAAGCATAGAGTGCAAAATTTTCATCACAAAGATCATCAGGCATACTGCTCCAGTCAACAAACCCTTGTGTGAAAAAACTTTGTTGATCTGGTTGTGCTGCTGCTGGAGCAGTGGTTTGAGGTGCAACAGGTTGCACTTGTACCTGTGGAACAGGGGTTTGAACATATTGGATTTGTGGAACAGTAGTTTGGACATAATGTACTGGCACAGGGGCAGCAGCATAGTGAGCAGTGTTCACTTGAGCTGCTGGGGCATATTGGGCATAATGCACAGTGTTTTGGTTTTGAGGTCTAGGATTTGAGCTAGGATGAGTAATTATGGGACCAGTATTTTGACTCCTACATTCCCTAGCGAAATGTCCCAACCTATTACACTTGTAGCACTTGATTTTCGATTTATCCAACCCAACCCTTAGATTCCCATGCAAACCTGGGAATTTTCTCCCTGTTCTTTTGTAGAACTTGCTAGTTCTAACACTTAGCAAAGCCAGTTGGTGCAGGATGTCCATTTCCTCTAAATCAGTGGGATCAAAATGTTTCAAATCATTTAGTTCAAAGCTTAAATTATCTGACATCTGGTTTTCGTTTGCAGTGAATGCATAACTTGCAGAGTGAGGATCAGGGTTGTTAAAATTTGCACCAGCAGTTATGTCAATGAAGTGATCATAACCCTGGTCCTTACCACTGCTCGCAGATTCTTCTTGACCCAGAAGAGCAGTATTACCGAATGTGTAATCATAAACGGATTTTCCTGACTCTTGTAACTTCCTTTTCTGGTTCAACTCCCTTTCGTAGGTCAGGAGTCGACCATGGAGTTGGGTCAAGGTCAGATCCTTGAACTCAGTTGAATTTCTGGTGACAAAGGCTATAGTGTCCCATTTTTCGGGCAGTGACCTAAGGAACCTGCTATTTTGAGTCGAGTTTGTAAAGGTAGTATTAACAAGCCTCAGTTCACTGATGAGACAACTAAATCGCTCAAATTGTTGAGTCAGTGATTCACCTCTAACATGACAAAATGTTTCATACTGTTGGTTCAGGATTTCCCTATTGTTTTCTATGACTTCTTCAGTACCTCCAAACTGTTCCTTAAGTGCGTCCCACAATTCTTTGGCACTGTTACAGTGTAACAGTCCAGCATATATTTCATTGGGCAGCGCTGATGCTATGATGCTAAACGCTTTAGCATCTAGTTCGATCTTTTGAAAATCAGTTTCGGTGTAATTTTCAACTGGTTTTGGAACGAACTTTTTAGCATCTTCAGCGCTTGGCACTGAAGGAACATAAGGACCAAAGGTGACAGACCTCCAACAACCTGTGCTTTGTTGAGCGAGGATGTGACCCATCCTCCTCTGCCAGATGTTGTACTCATTTCTTTTTAGCATAGGTGGTTTAAAAAGTGAGCCGATGTTGTTTTTATCATCCTGAGATTGTGACGTCATTCTTGTTGTTTTACAGACACTGAGAAATCAACTTTAATGGTGATTTATCCTTGCTCTGTTTTTCAACGGACGAACAAACGATCAGTATCAACTGTTATGAGCTGAACTATTTACGTCAAAATGATTGTTAAATCAAATTTGACTGTCCAAGCTCTGATACCAATTGTTGGATCTGAGTTTCTTTTTGATTGTATTTTCGTTTGTAATTAAGATGGAAATGAAAGAGTTGTGCAGTGGAAATAAGATGAAAGCAAACTTTGCATACAATCAAACGAGAGTAATACTTTTATCAAACATCTTTTCACAAAGAACCGAATGATTGAATTTGTTTCAACAACGATTACAATGATTGATGTAAGAATGCAAACTCCCCCTCAGCCAGAGCTCAGTAGTTTGTTCGTGCAAAGAAGACGATGTGATCAAAAGAGCTAATAGAACAGTACAAAGTACTGAACTATTTATAGGCACTTGCAAACCACTGAGCATCTTAGCTGACGTCACCATGAAAGTGACATCTAACCTCCTAACAAACTCTAACTACTGATCTATAAACACTGATGTACTAAACTACTGCTATTACATTATATTACATAAAAGACACTAAAACTGCTGCTGCATCCTTCCACTGCTGTGAACCCAGCAGTGCTTGTCCGGATCAGCAGTACTTGACCCAAGGCAGTAGATTGAGTCAACAGAGCTTTGGTCTTCCATCAGTCTTTGACATTGGCCAGTAGATATAAAGCAGCAGTTGTAGGTCAGCACTTAGTATGATCAGCAGATAGGAGGTCAGCAGATATGAAACCACTTTCAAGGGGAGAGATTTGCATGAACCAACTGTAAACGTCTGCTTATTCTGGATCCACTGCTTTGATCCAGTTTTGGCTTTACATTATCTGTTCCTCTGATAGGGTTCAATCCCAACAAGCCCGATAGAAGGGACAAGGATTAATGTAAATGATGATATAAATGAATGATCAAAAGAAAATTCACGAAAATAAGTCATCTTGGACGAAAGGGCCATGGTGAACAAAACGGGCAAGTAAAACCAAAGTATAGATGACCACCGGGTCATAAAAACAAAGGTGTTGCCCACACGAAAAGAATAATCAAGATTGTTAACTTTAGTCGTAGTAAAGCAAGGATAATGATGATAATCGTCACTCATAATTAATGAGGCCGCCAATGGTGGTCACGTAAAGAATAAAGGACATGGTCGAATAAAAGCGACGGATTTCGCAAAGATGACCAAGTAAATCGAAATGAAGTCTTAATGCATACCGGAAGGGGTGCAATGATAACGATTTCGGTAAAACACCCGGTTGATGGGTAGGGAATTAAAACGCAAGACCGAGAAACGGGAACTCGGATGGAAAGTTAAAAGACTCGGGTTTTGAGTCATAACTAAAAGACGACAAGATAATGTAAATAGAAATTTTGAATAAATTATGTTCAACCATTTTAAAGTTGAACGGGTCAAATATAATATTATGCCGAACGGCATGAGTAAACACAAGCGGGATAAAGGCAGTGTTAAATGCAAAAGAGTAATGAGCCCGGTAATGGGACATAACCAAATAAGAATATATGCAATTCAAATAACAATAAGCATAAGAAGAACTGACGCATAAATGACGGGAGAAGTCGTAAGTCGGAAAATTGTCCGAAAGAAAACAATTGTAGGCACGAAACTACAATCAAGGTTAACGGAATCTAAGCTTGAAACCAAATGATTCTTCGAACAAAAACAGGGTGCCTTGACACCAAACATGTATTTTAAGAATGACATGAGTAAGGAATGATCTATGGGATCAACATAACCTTTAGGGTTATAAACAAATGAAAGGTCTACGAGACTAAAACGACCCACGGGTCATGATTTGAAAGAAATTATAAGGAACTCGCCCTAAAGAGGTGAAGGTAAAATCAAAATAGCCAATAAGACTAAGCGATAAAACCTACGGGTTAATTAGACAAAGCGAGGGAATCAGTTGAGAATCCCCGTACGTAACACCTCGAAAATTCACGTCCTATAATGTATTGACACGTGTCATATGCTGGAACGTGTGAAAGAATGTTCGGAAAGGACTGAAGTTGACAATCATGAAAAGTATACGAAAAATACGAGTTCTGAATGTCAACGGTGAATAAATATATTGTACATTAACCCTACATGATGTTTATAGCATCAAACGAATAAATCATGGATCATGCGAAGCTAAAAGTGAGAAATTACAAACTACAGGGGTTAAATGTGTTAACATGTTTAAATTATACCTCTGAGTGACCTTTTAACAAACCCGAAGCTTTGTAACTGTTAATTATGCTCACTAGAATGTACGATATAAATTTCATAAAGTTTTGTTATCGTATGAGAAAGTTATGATCAAATTCGTATGCGAGGGGTTAAAGCGTTAACGTTGAAAGTTATGACTTTTCGGGTTAACCGGAAATGTCCAGGGGCTTGGCAAAGTGGGTATAAGTCCTAAAGCCCTTGTAGGTAAATAAGAAGGGGTCAAATTGCAAGAAATAAGTTGGTTGCCCTTTCGAATGCTTGAAAGGCCAAGCCTTTGTTTCTGCCAAAGGCTTGCGCACCGCAAGGGTCAACCCTTACGGTGCGCAAGCAGTGCCCAGCGACAGAAAGTTGCCTGGTTGCTGTTTAAACGGATTAAATGACCTTTAAACGATTTTCCTCATCTCCCTTGGCCCCTAAACAATCCCTAAACATCTAGGGACACTTGTAAATAACTTATGGTCAGTAGTAGACTTAGTTGTCAACACTATGTGGAGTCTTGGTTACTATATAAGGCCTCTAAGTACAAACACATTGATCATTCAATCCTCAAGCAACTTCTGATCAATTGTGGAGCACCAGAGCACCTTCCAAGCCTTCCTCATCAGTCTTTAGACACTTGTAAGTTTGCTTAACCTTCTTTAATTAAGTTTAGCTTAGTTATTTAGCTAAAAGTCAAACCGTCGTAATTACGGTTTGACTTCGAGATTAATTAATAATAGCTCAGTCAAATCTCGAATTAAAAGTACCTTTAAGTAGGTAATTATGTGGGTAATAAACCCTTAAAAGGGTTCCCCCTGATTCCCACTCTAACTAGGTCTAATGTCGGGTCAAACTTGTATTTAAAAAGTCAACAGGATACTTAGTTTACAATTTATACATAATTAGCAATGTAGAACATATACAACCTGTTGGATCATTGTTATAACTTAGTAATTAGTGTAAGAACATGTCTAAACATGTTCAACCCGACAATTCTCTGTAAAGACCCGGTTCGGAACCGAAAGTCACATAGTTTGACTTTCACTTTGACTTTCAGTTCTGACCCGTTTAAGCATGTTTTAGAAATTCCTTAGAGCTTTATTTGGACCAGGTAACATGCTAGTATAACCCTCTGTGATTATACACCATGGTTCATTAGTTAACCAATTAATATGCATGATTCCGTTAATTGCTCATATGTTGACCATTATGCCCTTTACACCTTAAAACGTGATTTATGAAAATGTAAAAGTGTAGAAACCTTAGTTACTGATATATAAACTTGTATGCAAAGTTTGACATCAGTTTGAGGTGTAGATTGAGAGTTATGCTCATTAGCGTAAATTGAAGGCTTTATGTTAATTAAACGGCGTAATTAGCGTATAGCCTAGTTAAGCCTACTTTTTGATATCAAACTTATTTCCCACTGATGTAATATATTATTTTGGGATTTTTAAAGATTTTTAATTAATTTTAGGCTGAGCATAACTTATAGTCGTAGGCTTAACCCGGTAATTGTCGGTTTTGCCCTTACGGGCTATAAAATGAGTTTTACATATCTAAACGACTCCAAACCTTTTGCTAGTGATTACATATGATAAATAAATTATTTTAAGCCTTCTGAAATAATAAAAATATCAGCTTTATGTATCAAACCCGTAAATGGCTTCTAATCGCCTTATTAAGCGTTTTTAGCGCATAGTATGTACTAAGACTATTTCTAAACATACAAGGGTGATACCTACTGATATTTTAGGTAAATTATGATATTTTAACAGTAAGCAAAAGTTGTTTAACTCAGACTTCAGTTTTGAGCTTTTCGGCTTATGTGAAATTACCAAAATGCCCCTACGGTGCATAGTTTGGTTATAATTGGTAAATTCACATATATACTTTATCCTACTGTTATAACTTACCAAAATAAGTTTTTTTTTCTGATTATATCACACCTGTAACTCAGGTAAATACTTAAACACTTTTATAACCTTTTAAATGACCAAACTACCCCTACGGGGCCTAGTTTGTGTTTAAATACGTTTCGGGCATAATGAAAGACATCTTACTGATGTCACAACATATTTGAGGCATAATTAACTTAGGAAACCTGTATATGGCTCTCATGAATACCCGTCACGCTTATTACACGTACGGTTCGGTTTATGTAGCAAGTTTACATAAATTAGCCGAAACGGGTCAAACCTTATCGGTTTTATCTCAAAATTCAGAGTGTGTATGAAATACCCATATTATACAAGTCTTCAAACTTGTCAGGTCTAAAACACATTCTATTTCGGTCTTCGCTTAATCATGCGTTTGAACCGTATATTCCCTTAAGACTAACCGGTCTAAGCTTAGGATAAATTAAAGGCCCGTTAGCATTCTAATTGGTTATTTATACCATCATTCCAGACTAGAGCATTCCGGTAAATGGTACCTACGCTTACTTAAGTGAATACGGCTGAGTTATTAGATTCTTGCTATTTAAGACAGGAGCTAGCTCAGGTAAATACTCTTAACTTATTTTCCCTATACGGGCTTGGAATACAGTATTATAATACCGCTTGGTCGGGTATTGAATATTTAATCTTATTATGGTTAAATTATTGAGGTAACCCGGTTTAATCTGTATTGTTTGAAATAAAGACCTTTAGGGGTTAATGACCATGTCCCGGATATCCTTGACATCATTGTATTATAAAATGGCCACGTCTTAAGTACGAGGTGTAGGCATACACCTGACAGTTGCTTAAGTAATAACGGTATCTCACTCTCTTGTGGGCCTATACTTGTGGCGTGTCTGTTAATCTGACTCGGTTTCTACATCGGGCCCTGAACGTACAACTAACATGTAAATCTGTATACAAGGTTATAAATATAATTGTTCCAAGTATAAAAGATTAATTTTGACTCTGAGCATTTTAATCAAATTATAAAAGATATTTTGTGCCACGTGCATTCAAATCAATTTTCTTAAACTCTTTTCAAATGAGTCGGTTGAGTGTATTTACCAGTGAAAACTGACGTATTTTCCAAAAAGGTTAAGTGACAGGTACTGAACGTAATTGGCTGGAAGCTCAGGGCGCTACTAAGGAATCTTGCAAGTTCTAGGCGTCTAAAGTCTGTTGAACAAATGATATGTTTAAGATCCGCCTGTGGATCCTTTACTTTCCGTTGTAATACTGGATATTACTTTAAATTCGGATTGTAATATATATTTATCTTTTGCTTCCGTTGTGCATTTATATATTGTGTTGTTTGACTAGTATGTTGCCAACTACGTCACGATACTCCCCACCGGGCCCACCGGTGACACGTGGAAAGTCGGGGTGTGACAGGTTGGTATCAGAGCCAACACTGAGTGAATTAAACGCTAGCCTTTTGCGGTTAATCTCAGTTACACAGTTGCACATTCTTAAGTCTAGACAAGAACATAGGACAAATTCCAATTTGTTTCATTGTCTTTTAATTACTTCCTTGATTATTTTTCTGATTAGCCTTTGCATGGGCAAGTCATTTTTATTAGAAGTCCCGTTTAGGACAACCATATACTTGTTTAAATTTTTAAAGGAACGATTATGTTTTAATTATCATTCCTATATATAAGATCTACCATTATAATAAAATGGCAAAATCTAAAAAGGACAAGACCTAGCCACGTGTCATTTTAAGACCGGGCCAAGATGGTAGTTCCATAATTAGATTCAGATCCATATTTAACACCTCAATTTAGGATTGTTCTGTGTTAAATATTAATAAGAATCTTAAGAGTGAAACCTAGCCTTCGGGTCATTTTAACGCCGGGCCATGATGGTAAGACCTGTTTAAAAGATTCGAATCCCTGTTAACATATGTAAATATGTTAACACTCCTGGCAGACGTGATTCGTTAAAATCACACACGTCATTTTTATATATGGATTCTTTAAAAGATCCCTAACCCAACTTAATGATCTCTGAATCATGGGTTTAGATCATCAATTAAGATGATCATATTTTGACCATACATTGGTAAAATAATGCCTACGGGCCTTGCTCATTTCTACATGAGCCAAAAGACACTGGTAGCTATGACTCCCTGTCTGAGAAAGGTAATGAACTATGATTCAGACCTTAAAGCCTCGATTCTCTGAAATCATGGCTTATATCATCCTATAATGTAGGATCGTGAAACGACCTAACGAGTCGATCAGAAGAGTGCTCAGACCGAATCAGAGGCGGAATTCATTGATTCGGTCTTCGTTTAGCTTGTATTCACTAATAAATGTCTTGTTTATTGATCTTGAACACTTTACAGTACAGAGACACTTCGACAGCACCTCGGCGTCGGAAATCAGAAAGTTACAAATGAGAAAGTTTGAAGCCTATTTATAGGGAGAGACCCTCTAGTTTGAAAGTGGCATGTGAAGGGACCCTCTAGTTTGAAGGTGACACAGCCTACTTCAAACTAGACCCTGTTCAAACTAGACCCTGTTCAAACTAGACCCTGTTCAAACTAGACCTCTTCAAACTAGCAAGCTTCAAACTAGCAGCCTTCAAACTAGCAGCCATGTTCAAACTTTTGTCTTCAAACTTTTGTCCTCAAACTTTTGTCCGAGACTCGATATAAGACGAAGTCGAGAGATGTATGCACCAACAGACTCCCCCTCAGATGTTGACGAGTCTTAAGTGTCGAGTCTTCGCATCTTCAGTCTTTATCAATCTCTTCTCTTTCTTAGCATATACCAGGATCCTCTCTTTGGCTCTAACCTCGTCAGACTCCCCCTCTCATCATGATGGGATCGCTGTCTGGAATTAGCTATCACCTTGAGATCAATCCCTAGCTTTATCTCTGATCAGCTCATTTCCTGCACACATTTTCTCATCAACACATAAGTTTTTACTTAAATCAATAAGAAAAACTTACTGGAAATAGTTACACCAAGTTCAAATTAATGACCCTGATTAACTAATCAAACCTTTCTTTCTCAAAACAAATTTCTTCTGTTAAACTCACACTCCCAACCCTGTTCATCATGTTCAGCACTTGAAATTTTGAAAATCAGCTTTCCAACATCAGTTGTCGAAAATCTTTTTGGACTTTTCAAAATAATGAAACATGAATGCAATAACAGAAATTAACTGCAGAAATAAAATATGTACAAACATATTTTTGTGAGTATGCGAAAGAGGATCATATCAGTTTATGTGACCAATCACTAGCACCGTTAAGCTTGATTTCATTTTATGCTCTAAACGATTCACATTGATTGACGATATTGGTGTCCACTTAAACTCAATCTAAAAACTTTCAATCTGCTTACCGATACTATTAGGTACATTTAGATAGCACTAAGTTCTTATGGACCCCACGATCTCAGCATATCCCCTCATCATGCAATACACTGACCCAAGTAATGCCTTTAAACTTTTATCGACTGTGAATTGTGCGAAAACAAAGAAGAATGTTTAAACATTAACAATCAGGTCGATACTTCCATATACGCAGAGAAAGTCCAATGTTTAAACAAAATAAGAAAATAAAAATAAGTTGAAATTGTTTAGGCTTTAACCACCAGGTCGATACTCCCGTATACGCAGAGGAGATCCAAAGCTTAAACGAAACACCAAAGAAAATAAAGCAGAACGTTTTAGGCAACAACATCCAGGTCGATACTCACGTATACGCAGAGGATGTCCGATGCTTAAACAAAATAAAGAAATAAAACAAGTTTAAATCTTTGCAAAATAAAATGCACAATCACAGCGACTTTTTAGCAAAGTTGTGAAAGTTCACAAACTTAACCAGTTTTATGTCTTTCGACAATCAGCGATTACTGAGTAGGTACACAATCAAGAAGGACAAAACTAAGTACTATGCTTTCAATCATGTTTCCCACTAGAACTAGGCTTTTTCATTTAAGTTTGTATGGTTATCGCAAGTCTACTAGTCTAGCTGAGCCTATCGTCACATCGTTAGTGAGACCGTTTAACACATTTTAACTTTACATTTCTTTAGCATGCTGTGACAGTCCAACTGATCTACTATCATTTCCTCTTTTTCACAACAAAACTCATTTTTTCATTTTTCAATGTTTTTGACTTTTCAAATTTTCTAATTTTTTTAAAATTTTTACTCCCCCTAAAATCAAAATATGTTTCAATTTTGATTTTCTGGGAAAATTTGAAAGACAACTGTACAAAAAAACATGACAACATGATGAGAATCACTTCAATTCTCCATTCACTTGGCTTGAACAATCAGAACTCCCTCTGACAACAAAACATTTTCCCATGGTGATTTCAAAACACTTAAGTTTGTTTTAATCAAAATGGTTTTTCCGGAAAATTAGTTTTGTAAGTCATTTCTCAAACATGGGGATCTTTCATCACCTTGTTTTCTTTAACCACTTGTAAGATTTAACATTTATCGATTTTTCAACACAACCACTTGTAAGATTTAACATTTATCGATTAGTTTTGGAAGCTCCGGCAAGTCAGGTTTTTCATTTAAAGAGATTCACCCAAGCCTGACTGTCCTTGGGTGATTTTGAATTCTTGTTCAACAATGGTGGAAAACTTGCATCATCCATTGTTAGACCAGAATTCTCAACTTTTAACTCAACACACGGCTCTTCTGGCTTTACCACACCAGATTCATTGCCTGAACATGGTTTGTCTGACTTTGATGAACCAGATTCATCGCCAATACGTGGCTCCTTTGTTTCCGAAGAAACATATTCATTGCCAACCATTTTCTTCTTCTTCTTTCTCTCTTCTGTCCTCAGATTTGTATCTGATGAATTCGTTTTGCTAGATTTGTCGTTCTTTGGAGAGCAAAATGATTTATCAGAACTTTTATCTGCTTTTCCAGTTGTATCCGAGGACAAAATCCTTTCGAGATACTCTCTTGCTTTCTTCCTCTTCTTCCTCAGTCTGTCTTTTTGCCCCTGTGAAAGCTTCACTTTCTTTTCTTGAACTTTAGGTTCTTGAACCTTCTGTTCTTTGGGCTTGACATTGACTGATTTCTTTACCATCTTCTGAGAGTTAACCCTCAATCTTTCATTTGATCTCCTTGGGCAATCTCTAGCAATGTGACCTCTGATGTTGCAGTTAAAGCATCTTCTCGTCTCATAACTCCAACCTTGGCAGTTAACAGCAATGTGTCCTTGATAACCACATCGGTAACACACTCTGTTATCGTACCAATCACCATTTTCACACCAAACGCTCAGATCAAAGCACTGTTTGGCTTGGTGATATCCATCTCTCCTCTTGTATGCTGGATTTGACTTTTGAGCACTGTGGTCCAACCTGCACCACTTATTACCAACAATTTTTTAGTTTTCAATTTTTACTTTTTGTAATTTTTCATTATGATTGGTTGATCGATCTGATGAGCTTTTATTGTCTTTTTGAACATTTTTATCATTTTTAATTTTTTGTTTCTGTTCCACTTTCTTCTTCAAAGGTTTTTGCTTAGAACATTTTCCCTTTTCAGTCGATCGTAGAACAGTTTCTTCGAATTTTTCTTTTAATTTCAAAAACAATTTTTGTTTTTCAATTTTATCTTTTTCATCATCAGATTTTTCATCACAATCTTCAACTTTGACTTTGTCAAAGTTTGTGACATTGTCACTTATTGGAACGGAATTGATCGGTTTTGGACAGGGAAACTTAGATGAAGTTTCAAAACCTTTCAATTTCTTTTCAAGCTCTTTGATTTTAATGCGAGCTTTTTCAGCTTCATTTTCAAGTCGAATGATTTTCTGAAGATGAGAATTTATTTCAATTTGTTTTTCAAGATTATTTTTAAAAATAGCAGATTTCTCATCTTCTAAAATCTTCATTTGACTTTGAAAATCTTTTTCAAATTTCAATTTTTCATTTTCAAATTCTTTTTCTTTTTCTTTCAAAATCTCGTTTTCTAATGTCAAACTGTTCAAATTACTTAACAGTTTGTCATTTTCTGATTTCAACCTCTCACAATTTTCCTTCATTTCAAGAATCTGTTTGTCAGCAGATTTCTTTTCATTCTTCATCACTGAAATCTCTTCAGTTTGTTCCTCTCCCACTTGGACACCTTTACTCTTGCTCTTCTTTAATATTGATTTTACACTTTGACTTTTCTTCTTCTCAGCATTGATCACCATCTGTTCTTCAATCTTTTTAATGAGTGGAGAAATTGTCAGTTGAGAAAATTCTCCAGAAGTCTTCAAGTTTAAGATATAATTTTTCCATTCTTCTTGAGGTAAAGCACTGACAAATTTTTCAACCCATTCTTCTGATTCTTTTTTAATACCCTTCTCAGACATTGAGCGAACAAGATGGCTATACCTCTCAATGATACTCTTTGTACTTTCTCCTGGATAACCTGAAAATGAATCAAATTCTTTCTTTAACACATTTATTCTATCAAGTGTTTCTCTAGTCATATTAAAGAAATTTATATCCATGATTCGGAAACCCGTTTTTCAAGACAGTCCCATTAAGAGAAATATCAAATTTAAACTAGATCACCTCTCAAACGGAATAGTCCTGTATCGTTTGAAACTACAGCACTTTCAAACTTTTAGACACTTTCAAACTTGACGTCAGTTTCAAACTTGAAGACAGTTTCAAACGGAAGCCAGTTTCAAACAGAAGGTGGCAGTTTCAAACTGGTGACACTTTCAAACTGGAGGTGTATCCTTCAAACTAGAGGTCCACTTTAAACTAGAGGTTCAAACAGGACCCCCTTTTCAAACTTTCAGGTGGCAGTTTCAAACAATATGGTCAATTTCAAACAATAGGGTGGCAGTTTCAAACTGTCAGGTGCAGTTTCAAACAATAGGGTCAATTTCAAACAATAGGGTGGCAGTTTCAAACTGTCAGGTGCAGTTTCAAACGGTAGGGTCAATTTCAAACAATAGGGTGGCAGTTTCAAACTGTCGGGTGCAGTTTCAAACAATAGGGTCAATTTCAAACAATAGGGTGACAGTTTCAAACGGTAGGGTGCTGGCAGTTTCAAACGGTCAGCAGGTTTCAAGTCATTTTTACCACTTTTACTTCGAATTTTAAGCTGAAACTTTCAAGGGTTTGTTAAAACACAATTACGCACACATTGTGAAAGTTTTAGCCGATTTTAACCGTGAAAAGTATCAATTTTGTGAAAGAAGGTGTAGAAAATCAGAATTTGCTAGCGAAAACGAGCTAAATGGTAAGAACTCTTCCTCCTGAGCTCTGATACCACTTGTAGGATCGTGAAACGACCTAACGAGTCGATCAGAAGAGTGCTCAGACCGAATCAGAGGCGGAATTCATTGATTCGGTCTTCGTTTAGCTTGTATTCACTAATAAATGTCTTGTTTATTGATCTTGAACACTTTACAGTACAGAGACACTTCGACAGCACCTCGGCGTCGGAAATCAGAAAGTTACAAATGAGAAAGTTTGAAGCCTATTTATAGGGAGAGACCCTCTAGTTTGAAAGTGGCATGTGAAGGGACCCTCTAGTTTGAAGGTGACACAGCCTACTTCAAACTAGACCCTGTTCAAACTAGACCCTGTTCAAACTAGACCCTGTTCAAACTAGACCTCTTCAAACTAGCAAGCTTCAAACTAGCAGCCATGTTCAAACTTTTGTCTTCAAACTTTTGTCCTCAAACTTTTGTCCGAGACTCGATATAAGACGAAGTCGAGAGATGTATGCACCAACATATAAGATGATCATATTATAAACATCCCTTAGAAGGGAAATGCCTACGGGCTATATTTAATGTCCTTTGAGACTAAAGACAGTGGTAGCCTACAACTCCCTGTCAAGAAAAGGTAATGAACTTTGATTCAAACCTTAATGCCTCAATTCTCTGAGATCGTGGCTTATAAATTAAACTTGTCTACGCGACTAGGCCATTTGTGCTATTATTAAAACCTTAATGCCATGATTCTCTGAAGTCATGGCTTGTAAATTTAAAACTGTCCATGTGACTAGGCCTTTGCGCCACTTTAATATCCTTAATGTTTTATAACTAGGATACATTATAAAAAAATGCTAAATAAATGTAACTAACAAATTAACCAATATGGTTTATATTACCATGGTTAATAAATCGTTTAAAACGATAAAACTGTATGGGCTTCTAAATAAACCTTGCCCTTATTTTTCATTGTGTAGCAATTAAAACTACCTACATGGCTGACTCTGACGAGATAAACAGTCATCCTCTGGAAAACCGTGATGATGATAAGATTAATATAATGATGCGTGCGAAGTGTTATATTTATTAGGTGTATATTTTAAGCCCCTTTAACACTTATTTTTAGCCAAGTTTTAAATTTATAAAACACGATATTTCACTAACACTAAACACACATATGGGCAAGTGCACCCATCGTGAGCGTAGTATAGTGTTGGTAAGATACCGAGGTCGTCCAAGGACACAAGAGCTTTTAGTACCGGTTTATCCTCAATGTCTAATCAAAATAAAAAGTTTAGAAAAAGGTTTTAAACTAAGAAAAATAAAACTAACTAAATGCTGAAAAAATAAAAATAAAAGAAAAACAGATAGACAAGATGAATCACTTGGTTCCGACTCGTATCTAGTATAACCTTTGATTATTTCCGCACTTTTGCACATAATTAAGAGATTATCTTAGTTATTGTAGTAGGCCCCTCTTTTGAAGGTGACGTTACCCTCACCCCAGTAGTTTGAGTCAGCAGGGATACAATCCTAAAAGGGTGGATTATTGGAAGATAATGAATTAAGTTATTAATGCAGTATTGTGGTAGGCCCCGCTTTTGGCGGTGACGTTACCCTCGGCTAAGTAGTCTGAGTCAGCAGGGATACAGTCCTAAATAGCCGGGTTATAGTATTAATAGTAGTTAACTTATGAGGGGATCAAAGAGTTTGGACCCCCGCCATCCAATACCGTGAAGTATTGAAGGAGGTCCTTCTAAATTTGACCCAGGTCCATTGCAGGACCTCTAAACGCTGAACAATGGCAAGACTTTTACCAAACCGTTCCCTTAACCCCCGACCAGGTAGCCAACATACCTCCATATAGACCGTGGAGATATGAATGGTGAAAATCTTTTATTTTATATAAACAGTAAAATAATGCCAAGACACCACGGACAAACGATAAGGAAAGATCACCTTCAACATAAGCAACTAGTTATTAAATTCATTAATACAAAACCAAATAAAAAGTGCAAAAGATTAGAAATAAAAAGTATTATACTAGACACTTTGTCTTCACCAAGTGATGTAAGAGACTTAGGCAAACATGGCCTTGATTGTCAAGAACTCTTACGATCAATCTTTGATCCCGAGACGACTCACACACTCTACGATGGACAATGGATGATGGTGGTGGATGATGGTGTTATGGTGGTGGTGGGTGGTGGATGAAGTGTGAGAGAGGTGGTGTGCCAAGGGATGAGTTGAAATGAAACCAAGCACTCCTATTTATAGGCTGAACAGAAGGCTGGGCACGGCCCCGTGTCCGCTGGACACGCCCCCGTGCCTGTCTAACACTCTCTCTCTTCATTAAATGTAATTCGCAATTACAATTAATGCGCCTGCTGTACTTTCGCCACGCCCCCGTGTTCACTGGACACGACCCGTGGTGGGCAATAGAAGCTTCTATAGGTTTGTCTTTTCTGCTGCTTCTTGGGCACGGCCCCGTGCTGGCTGAGCACAGGGCGTGTTCAGTCTTCTGTCTTCTCTATTTTGCTTGGGAAGATGCCGTTGAGGGGTCGGGCAATCCGCTTAAGTTCCTTTTCTTGTATTTATGTTAGATTTAGCTGTCTTTTTGCTTCTTTTGTGAATTTGAGCTCATTTAATCCTGAAAATACAAAAGGAAGACAAAAACACTCTTTTTCCAACATTAGTACTTAAAAAGGGTTAGTTTTATGCCTCATTTGATGTAATTTATATGTTGCATTTTACACACATCAATAACCAGAGGAGAACTTCGCACACTGATTGATACAGCTGTATCTAAAGCTGTAGAGGAGCAATTTAGGGAGTATAGTGGGACTCATAGTAAAGCCTCATCTGTACCCCACTCTAAGTCTGTCCCCAAGACTCATTCTGAGCCTCATAACAAGCCGCCCTCTAAGAAAGAGGAACCAAAGAAGGATGATGATCGACATTCATCTAATGAACACAGTGTTCCATCCAAGAGGATAGTGTTCGATAATGAACCGCGTACCAAGTCCTGTACCTATAAATACTTTGTCTCCTGCAAACCCCGGGATTTCACGGGGGAGAAAGGAGCAATCGATTGTATGACCTGGTTGGATGAAATGGACACAGTTGTTGATATCAGCGGTTGTCCTGAGAGGGATGTAGTGAAGTATGTATCCCAATCGTTCAAGGGAAAGGCACTAGCATGGTGTAAGGCTCTCATTCAAGCTGCTGGGAAGATCCCACTTTACAACATGTCATGGGAACAGTTTGTTGCTCTCATTATGGAGAGCTACTGCCCTCAACACGAGGTCGAAAGAATCGAATCTGATTTCTTATCATTGGTGATGACAAACTTAGATTGTCAAGCATACCTCACCAGTTTCAATACCTTGTCCAGACTGGTTCCTTACCTAGTAACACCAGAACCCAAGAGAATTGCTCGTTTCATCGGGGGTTTAGCCCCAGAAATCAAAGCCAGTGTTAAGGCTTCAAGACCTACTACATTCAGGTCAGCGGCAGATCTGTCGCTATCTCTTACACTCGATGTAGTCAGAAACAAGGCTGTCAAAGCCTCTGAAGATGGA
This sequence comes from Helianthus tuberosus, assembly GCA_030545235.1. NCBI lineage: Eukaryota > Viridiplantae > Streptophyta > Magnoliopsida > Asterales > Asteraceae > Helianthus > Helianthus tuberosus. The sequence continues at coordinate 32,136,203 of CM060359.1, forward strand.
AAGCGTAAAAGGGAGGATGAGAATTCTCATCGCTCCGATAGGAAGAGGAATTCTGAAGATAAGAAGAGTTCCGGGTTTAATAGAGACAGCCAGCAGTCGGGAGAGAAGACCAGGTGTGAAACCTGTAGGAAATACCATCTTGGGAAATGCAGATTTGAGTCTCAGCCTCTACCGTGTGGAATTTGCAAGTCTAAGGAACATAAAACCCTAGATTAAAAGAAGTTGAAAGATGCAACCTGTTATGGTTGCAACGAGAAGGGGCATATCAAGACCAACTGCCCTAGGAATCAGATAAACGCCTAAGAGATGGTGCAGAATGATAACTATATAACAGGTACCTTTCCATATCAAGCAGTTTATGCAGAAATTTATTTGATACTGGCACATATGATTCTATAATGAATGATAAATGTTGAGAACTGTTGTCTCCGCCTGATTAAGACTCCGGTCATTTAATGCGAGGTAGAAAGTGACCGATGATACTTTAGAAAATGCTCCAATAAATCATAGATTGATATTTTATATCTATTAGGAATCGCTCTTTTCTGATACCCTTATGGCAAACTTTCAAGCTATCCAAATTCATCAGTATAATAAAGACAGATGTGACTTTTTGATCCCCTGTCAAAAAGGTGATGGACTAGGTCCAACCCTTAAATGCCATTGATGGTCTTTTGCGACCTAGGCTAAGTGATATTGATATATTTTTAAAATAACGTTCATTAAGAATGTTAGTGCCTTATTGGCCGGTATAGTTTGATGAAACCATGGTTAGTATATGTTAAGGCCATCAGGGTGATGAATAGCAGATGTTGGATTGCAACTAAGTAAATGATTCATCTGGTAATAGGAACTAAATCTCGAGTATGATAAACTCGGATAAGACAACAGTCAATCGCGCCATTGATGATGCGACGCATGCTATTGATACTACAATAGTAAACCGTAGAAAGTCCTAATGTACTTCCCCTCCAGATAAAGTACATCATCATATGAAATTGATATCTCTTTGATCTCTACTGATTTCGAATACCAAATAGTATGACAAAAGCGCTTTATGAGGATTGGTGTATCTTAATATGTTCCATAGATTGCTTCCATGCCTGATCAGTATGGAGGTTTAATGCATGGAACCACAAAGATATCCCAATGATCATATGGTACTAAAGTCAACTAATGGTATTCAAAGAAGATATCCAGAATGGAATTGTCCAAATAAATATTCCCTGGTAAAGAAATATGTGGACTCATAACATAAATGTGTCACTTATTAGACACAAGCGTTGATGAGTGAACTGGAGCCTGAGATATGGAAATCTCTGTAATCTCCTTGTACCTTGATTATCTTCTCCTAAGACTACCCTGTTTACCTCCCGAGAGGCAGTAGCGTTAAGATTTATATCCCATTTAGGGCTGCATTATTATGAAATTTCCAAGACAGCTAGTACCATTATTGGAAGAATCAAAAACCCTGGTTAAGTAGTTTTAAGATATAGATTCATAAATCCTAACTCAGTATCCTGAGAATTCCGAATAGTAAATTATGAAAGACGGTTCATTTTGCTTAGGCATTGTTTACCGCAACCCTAATTAGACAACGATTAAGAATCGCCATCAGCTGCCCAGGATCATCGATTTGTTCGACTAACGGTAAAGATTAGTTATTTCTTAAGATTTGTTTTGAGCAATGGTTGGAATAACCATCTCACCTTAAGATAAGCTTTTCTATAATAGCTATTATATATCTATCAAGGTGGCTCCTTTGGAGACCTTGTATAGATGAAATATCAAGACATCCGTTGGATGGACGAGACTTTGGAAAGTCCACTTATCTGGATCCGAAAGTTGCATTGGAAACAACGAATAAGATCATACAAATCCCTAATTATCTGTAAGTTGCCATTATTAGGCAGAAAATACTTCCTTTACTTTAACAAATCTCGAGGTCGAGATTTCTTTTAAGGGGGTGAGGATGTAACACCTCGAAAATTCACGTCCTATAATGTATTGACACGTGTCATATGCTGGAACGTGTGAAAGAATGTTCGGAAAGGACTGAAGTTGACAATCATGAAAAGTATATGAAAAATACGAGTTCTGAATGTCAACGGTGAATAAATATATTGTACATTAACCCTACATGATGTTTATAGCATCAAACGAATAAATCATGGATCATGCGAAGCTAAAAGTGAGAAATTACAAACTACAGGGGTTAAATGTGTCAACATGTTTAAGTTATACCTCTGAGTGACCTTTTGACAAACCCGAAGCTTTGTAACTGTTAATTATGCTCACTAGAATGCACGATATAAATTTCATAAAGTTTCGTTATCGTATGAGAAAGTTATGATCAAATTCGTATGCGAGGGGTTAAAGCGTTAACGTTGAAAGTTATGACTTTTCGGGTTAACCGGAAATGTCCAGGGACTTGGCAAAGAGGGTATAAGTCCTAAAGCCCTTGTAGGTAAATAAGAAGGGGTCAAATTGCAAGAAATAAGTTGGTTGCCCTTTCGAATGCTTGAAAGGCCAAGCCTTTGTTTCTGCCAAAGGCTTGCGCACCGCAAGGGTCAACCCTTACGGTGCGCAAGCAGTGCCCAGCGACAGAGAGTTGCCTGGTTGCTGTTTAAACGGATTAAATGACCTTTAAACGATTTTCCTCATCTCCCTTGGCCCCTAAACAATCCCTAAACATCTAGGGACACTTGTAAATAACTTATGGTTAGTAGTAGACTTAGTTGTCAACACTATGTGGAGTCTTGGTTACTATATAAGGCCTCTAAGTGCAAACAAATTGATCATTCAGTCCTCAAGAAACTTCTGATCAATTGTGGAGCACCAGAGCACCTTCCAAGCCTTCCTCATCAGTCTTTAGACACTTGTAAGTTTGCTTAACCTTCTTTAATTAAGTTTAGCTTAGTTATTTAGCTAAAAGTCAAACCGTCGTAATTACGGTTTGACTTCGAGATTAATTAATAATAGCTCAGTCAAATCTTGAATTAAAAGTAGCTTTAAGTAGGTAATTATGTGGGTAATAAACCCTTAAAAGGGTTCCCCCTGATTCCCACTCTAACTAGGTCTAATGTCGGGTCAAACTTGTATTTAAAAAGTCAACATGATACTTAGTTTACAATTTATGCATAATTAGCAATGTAGAACATATACAACCTGTTGGATCATTGTTATAACTTAGTAATTAGTGTAAGAACATGTCTAAACATGTTCAACCCGACAATTCTATGTAAAGACCCGGTTCGGAACCGAAAGTCGCATAGTTTGACTTTCACTTTGACTTTCAGTTCTGACCCGTTTAAGCATGTTTTAGAAATTCCTTAGAGCTTTATTTGGACCAGGTAACATGCTAGTATAACCCTCTGTGATTATACGCCATGGTTCATTAGTTAACCAATTAATATGCATGATTCCGTTAATTGCTCATATGTTGACCATTATGCCCTTTACACCTTAAAACGTGATTTATGAAAATGTAAAAGTGTAGAAACCTTAGTTACTGATATATAAACATGTATGCAAAGTTTGACATCAGTTTGAGGTGTAGATTGAGAGTTATGCTCATTAGCGTAAATTGAAGGCTTTATGTTAATTAAACGGCGTAATTAGCGTATAGCCTAGTTAAGCCTACTTTTTGATATCAAACTTATTACCCACTGATGTAATATATTATTTTGGGATTTTTAAAGATTTTTAATTAATTTTAGGCTGAGCATAACTTATAGTCGTAGGCTTAACCCGGTAATTGTCGGTTTTGCCCTAACGGGCTATAAAATGAGTTTTACATATCTAAACGACTCCAAACCTTTTGCTAGTGATTACATATGATAAATAAATTATTTTAAGCCTTCTGAAATAATAAAAATATCAGCTTTATGTATCAAACCCGTAAATGGCTTCTAATCGCCTTATTAAGCGTTTTTAGCGCATAATATGTACTAAGACTATTTTTAAACATACAAGGGTGATACCTACTGATATTTTAGGTAAATTATGATATTTTAACAGTAATCAAAAGTTGTTTAACTCAGACTTCAGTTTTGAGCTTTTCGGCTTATGTGAAATTACCAAAATGCCCCTACGGTACATAGTTTGGTTATAATTGGTAAATTCACATATATACTTTATCCTACTGTTATAACTTACCAAAATAAGTATTTTTGCTGATTATATCACACCTGTAACTCAGGTAAATACTTAAACACTTTTATAACCTTTTAAATGACCAAACTACCCCTACGGGGCCTAGTTTGTGTTTAAATACGTTTCGGGCATAATGAAAGACATCTTACTGATGTCACAACATATTTGAGGCATAATTAACTTAGAAAACCTGTATATGGCTCTCATGAATACCCGTCACGCTTATTACACGTACGGTTCGGTTTATGTAGCAAGTTTACATAAATTAGCCGAAACGGGTCAAACCTTATCGGTTTTATCTCAAAATTCAGAGTGTGTATGAAATACCCATATTATACAAGTCTTTAAACTTGTCGGGTCTAAAACACATTCTATTCCGGTCTTCGCTTAATCATGCATTTGAACCGTATATTCCCTTAAGACTAACCGGTCTAAGCTTAGGCTAAATTAAAGGCCTGTTAGCATTCTAATTGGTTATTTATACCATCATTCCAGACTAGAGCATTCCGGTAAATGGTACCTACGCTTACTTAAGTGAATACGGTTGAGTTATTAGATTCTTGCTATTTAAGACAGGAGCTAGCTCAGGTAAATACTCTTAACTTATTTTCCCTATACGGGCTTGGAATACGGTATTATAATACCGCTTGGTCGGGTATTGAATATTTAATCTTATTATGGTTAAATTATTGAGGTAACCCGGTTTAATCTGTATTGTTTGAAATAAAGACCTTTAGGGGTTAATGACCATGTCCCGGATATCCTTGACATCATTGTATTATAAAATGGTCACGTCTTAAGTACGAGGTGTAGGCATACACCTGACAGTTGCTTAAGTAATAACGGTATCTCACTCTCTTGTGGGCCTATACTTGTGGCGTGTCTGTTAATCTGACTCGGTTTCTACATCGGGCCCTGAACGTACAACTAACATGTAAATCTGTATACAAGGTTATAAATATAATTGTTCCAAGTATAAAAGATTAATTTTGACTCTGAGCATTTTAATCAAATTATAAAAGATATTTTGTGCCACGTGCATTCAAATCAATTTTCTTAAACTCTTTTCAAATGAGTCGGGGAGTAATATTGTTAGAAAATACAAAAACATTTGAAAATTTGAAAAAGCCAAAAACATGATAAAATTCAAAAATTTGAGTTTTTGCGTAAAAAGAGGAAATGATAGTACATCAGTAGACAGTTACAGTATGCTAAAGAAATGGAAAGTTTAAAAGAGTTAAACAATCTTACTGATGATGTGTCGATAGGTTTTCGCACATTTAGTAGATTTATTTGGGATATAAACCTAAATTCAAATTTGTGAATTCGTGGGGAACACTACTTGGATATATAGGTAACCCCTGAAATCTCGTTTGAAAGGTCTCGTAATCTGATATACTAGGTTTTTATACTCAATGATGTCTGGGGTATTATTCCGGGACTTCTGCTGAACGGTAGTTCTGACCTAGTCCCTGGCTAATACTTTCTGCAAATGCTTGAAACACAGCATTAAACCCTCAGCATGCTGAAACAATTAAATTGATAAATGCTGCTGTTGTAAGCAAAAAGATCCTCTAAAGGGGACACACCGAAAAGTCGAAGCTGATATCTCTCTGCGTATACGGAAGTATCGATCTGAGATCCCTCGGCCCTCGCATACCTAAATTATATACAGATATCATTGTAGTATTCTCACCTGTAAGACTGATTATTGGGATTCTGGATACGGGAGTATATTCAAGAGGTGGGACACATGAATGATCTAAGTTCATAATTCATCTAAATCGTATCCTGAGTAAATTGAAATTTGTGTGAAAATTTAAGATGGATCAGTATATCGACAATCGAAGTAAATTGTTTAAATCTGAGTGTGAAATTAAGCTCAACGGTACTCGTGACTTGTCATAAACTGATATGATCCTCTAACGCATACTCAAAACAAAAATATTGTATGTAAATATGTTTGTACATATTTCTTTACTGCTTTATATTTTCAGAAAATACAAAAAGATTTTGATTTCTGCTTTATTTTCGACAACCGATGTCTGAGTGCTGAGTTTCAAAATCTAAGTAAGCTGATTGTGTTTCTGAAAATAAAACAAGTTCATTAATTTGAAACTTGACATTTTAAAATCAAAAATTTCAAAAACAGTTTGTGATATCTCCAAGGTCATTAGCTTGAACTTGGATGATAAACTGTGAGGGAGTTGGATTCTTTAACACTGCCATATCAGTAAAGTATATTGAAAGGGGGAGTGGATTAGAGAATTTGATTGAGAATTCAAAATGCTGTTACTTATAAATGGATGAGAAATTGCAGATGATAGTCCAGATTACGATCCCGAGAGCTGAGTCTAAGGGGGAGTCTGAAGACAAGCTGAAAATTAGGAGCTTGTATCTGGAAAGTTAGGTGTCGATCCCAAAGTACGGAAGCTTAACGAAAGGGGGAGCCTGAAGCTGATAGAAGAAGAGAAAGATTATTAGATGCTTACAATGTTACAACTTAAATGAGAAGGCAGAATGATCAAGATTGAAGAAGGTGTTATAACAGAAATTAGTCACTGAAGACTGCGTCAATATCCGAGGGGGGGTCTGTTAGTGCACTACGTCTATTGACTTCGTCTTGTATCATGAGATAGGATAGGATTATCAGTGCACGAGGTTCGAGAAACTGAGAAATGTGGTTTAAGTGATGATTTCGCTTCAAGTGAACTTGTTACAAGTTCAAGCGAAATTCACTTAACAGATTTCGCTTGAACATGTACTGGTTACCTTCAAGCGAAATCTTCACATCTATATATAGTGCACATGTCATTTCATTTGGTACGCGACTTCCGAAAGTGTAACGAAGTGCTGCCGGTTTTCTGTCAGGTTGTAAACATTGTTATTATCAATACAAGCAACAGATTAAAGAGTACAAGCTGTTTTTGTGTCCGGTTTACTGATTCCGCCTTTAAACTGGATGTAAAACTCTTCTGAACGACTCAGTCGGGTCAAACAACGATCCAACACTTGTAAGCGGTGGATTCGGTATAACTGAACCGAATAAATAAATTTGAAAACAAAAGAAATGGTTGCTAAAAGTGAAAGATTTCACTAAAGACCTTTAAATGGGTCAAAGTAACGAATTCATAAAGAATTCGATAGTATATGAAAGCGATGGATATCGCTAAGTTAACTAAACTAGTGGAAATAACGAGATTACGTTATTTCAAGTTGCACTATGTCGTATGAGTTGTGTAGACAATTAGTAACCAAAAAGATGTTACCATACTTTTCTGGTAATACTAACTATTGGATAAAAGTATAATTAATGTTTAAAGGATTTCGCGGATCGAATATATTGAGTTAAACTCAATGAATTATGTAAGAAAAGGTTTCGAGGACGAAACCTCTCTAAGGGGGGGGGGGGTAGACTTGTAACACCCCGAAAAAGAGGTTTGGTAATCAAACCACGTTAATACTACAGGACGGGTAAAGTACAGTTAGTGGTAAAACTTACCCGGTAAATTTTAGGATGTAAATAAATAAATCTAGCATTTATTTAAAAGGATGAGAAATACTTGAGAAAGCAAAGTAAGTAAACGTCCCGAGATTTAACGGGAATTAAACTAAACGGGTCGAGAACAAGATAAAGTAACTAGGAAATAAATAACCTAGTACAAGTCTTGTAATTAAAAGAAAGAACAAAATATCAAGTTATAAACCAAACTAAAGTTGAGGGGCTTATGTTGTTAAATTTGCAACTTAATAAAAAAAACACCAAACACCCATTTTTGGGATGTCTGGTCGATCAAGAACACAGGGGGCGACCAAGACTCCCCTCATAACCCTAGCTCTTGCATTTTCACCAAATTGAAGGCTCAAATCTGCTCCGAATCGAAATCCAAGCATAGATTAGTGATCACCTTAGTAAAGGGATCATGAGGTATGCAAAATTTTACTATGTGGTTCCATCTTAAATTTTAGATGAACTTGTGAGATTCGAATCTGAGCTTGCATGTTCGTTGTTTGGATAAAATTAGAGATGAAACTATGTCTAGGAGTAAACCCTAGTAATTTATTTGTTAAATTGATGTTCATGATTGTGAATTCATGATCATACTCTCATGTGTCAAGTGGGTTTTAGAGAATTATGTTAAACACTAGGATTATCCTTGTTAACTTAGTGTATTAGAGCTCTATGAAGCAAATCCAGATTTGTTGGTATGAAGATTTGTCATGAACATGTAAAAAGATGTTTAAATCTTGGTTAAATAGTTAGTCGTGAGCTTGATTTCTAGTAGTAAAAATTTCATGCTCATAAGGTGTTCGATGTAATGCCTAAGTGAAATTGGGTACCTACTAGTTCATATGAAGAACTTGATTATATAAGGTGTCGTGATGAATGCTAGTGATATGATGAACGGGTCTCACTTATAGATGAGAACCCATAGTTCTTGTGAAATGAATGAATAAATTAGTCTTGATAATCGCTTGAACTAACTAAAGTGATTAAAATGTGATAAACGTGGTTAGAACTTTGGTTAAAACGGTGGTCTAAAGATAACGCCTACCGGGTAATTAAATAATGCTAAAACTAGTTGATGAACTCGAATATGCAATTAGTATACTAATGGGCATTTGACTTTTAAAAAGTCAAACTGACCTACGATGTGATGAATGATAATTAGAAATAGAAATGCGTAAGGTGGAATAATCGTACTAAGTCATGATTAAACTAACCACCTTGTGAATGATGAATAATAGTTGGCGCTTAACCAGCTAGGTGAAGCTTGGGGAGAAAGCGGGTCAAACAAATCAAGTACGAGACGAAAAGCGTAAACCGGATGAGAGGTAAGTGAAACTTACACCTTTTTGTAGAATACATATCTATTCTATAAGTTATAAATACAATGGAGATAATATTCGAAATATGGATTCCGACACGAAATGATTTGGGTCGGAATCGGAAACAAATGTTAGAAACCATAGAAATGGTAAAACGGGGTGGAACGGTAAATTAGCCAAGAAAAGAATAAGATAAAATGAGTTTTCGAACGGCTACTTTATAAGTAAGCCAAAACTAGTAAAAAGAGTAAAAAGAGATCAAATGGTAATATGGATACCATTTGACAAATAACGACTAATAAGTGTATGTCGAGTCTCATGCTCGCAGGATGAACGGCTCGTGAATTAGCGAAGCTATGAAATAACAAATAAGTCAAGACAAGGTATTAAAACGGGTCAATATGTTGATCCGAGCCAGGTACGCATAATTATGTTGTAGTTAAAAGTGCTATTTTGGTCGAATAATTGGTGAGAGTCCTTCGTCGTAAAAGAAGGATCAAAATCGACCAAAACGCCCTTGCAGGCTAAGAGGTTGTTTGGAAACGAGTTTCATGATTAAATAAATACTTAGAATAAGTGTAGAAGTTGAAAGATGTAATACGTTAGTCAAATAGCTCTATTTGAGTCTTGCCGTAAAATAACAATCCGAAGGGTAAAACTCGGAACATATAAATATCCACATTAAATCCAACGCACATATAGTTGTGGTGGAAGATTACTTGATAAGAAATGTAGAAATAAGATGCTAGAAATGAATGAAAGTGATTTCAAGCTTTAAAGTGCTTAAATATCCTTAACGAGTCAAAATAAGCATATGAGCGAAAACGGGTTTAAATTGTGTAATAAACCTGTGATTAGAACCTAAAATGGTAGATAACATTAATTTGAAGAAGTGTATGTGATATAGGAATCAAACAAATATGTTTGTTTGATAAAATGCACAAACGGGTTGAAAGTCGTTAAAAAGGTAACGAGTCGAAGGCTTAGAAGTCTCAAAATTTATTATGATGGATGTTGGATTTTAACTTCATATGATGGAGAATTAAATTACGGACGCGTAGGAAAAAGAATCGGGTAAAACGGATAAAAAACGAGAGAGTTATGCTCGTTTTCGTGAAACCAAGTCATGCTGGGTATGTACAGCAACATAAAAGAAACATTCTGCCAAAAAGGGGGGCTAGGTGGGGCGTCTAGCCCCTAGGCGTGACGCCTAGCCCCCCCTGAACATGAAAAACGTTTAATTTTGTTTGTTTGACTCATATAACTTGTTTAAACTTGTTATTTAACTATCAAAACGAACTTTTAAGTTGGTTTTGATTATAGGTGATTGCCAAGAGTGGCCGGATGAAGATCAAGCTCGAAGAAGAACCGAACACGATAAAGTTAAAAGCTTCCGCGCGGCGTTTCGTCGTATCTTTTAAACGACGAATTCAATTACATTAAGTTGTTCAAACTTTTAAATTGTAAAAGTTTTAGTAAACTCGTATTGACGTACTTACGTTTAATCGTAAAAACATGCATTTTTACGAAACTTATATAAAATATTCTATTTAACAAGCAAGGGTGTTACAAATGCCATAAATTTTAAGGTTCTAGGCATATCTGAACCGTGTCTCCATTTTTTTTTTGCTACACGATAAGATGATACCAAATGACATCAATTGCAAACCCGGACACTGCTAGGCTTTATAGACTCAATTAATGATATAATTAAGTTTAGATGTTCGTAACTTAATAAATAAATAGTAATTAGATCGTCCTAATGTTTGTTTTGCGTGTAATTAGAAGCCGTAAATCACCGGTTGTCACATCAGCGGTGGGAGGGTGGGTGGCGGCGGCTGAGTAGATGGGGTGGAAGAGAAGGGTGGAGAGGTGCTAGGGAGGTTACGCAGACCTTTTTTAATGAAAGGTTTTCAAGAAAACAAACATAGTGCAGACTCAAACGTTTACGCGTGGTCTGCGTGGGGCAGACATAAGAGGTCGGAAGAGCTTTTCAAAAAAAAAAAAAACAGCCCCTTAGATTCTACCACTAAGCGTGAAAAATGTTTTATTTATTTTGAATGTGACCATTTGAACCCCTTCCAATCAACATCATCATCATCATCATCATCATACTCAGTATATCCCACCAATAGCAAAGCTAAGGTAGGGTCTGAGGAGGGTGAGATGTAGACAGCCTTACCTCTACCCCGTAGGAATAGAGAGGCTGCTTCCAATGAGACCCCCGGCTCGATTGTGGTTTTGCATCAAGCCTTGGACATAAGGCACATAACACTCAGCAATTGAGACAAACGCCGATTAGTGCATGCACCCCCTTGTCTTTTGGCTATCAACGCCACCACATGATGCATGATTAACCGTCCCCCTCTTTTAACGTTATTTTCACGAAATTAGTAAAATAACGTTAAAATTAGTGCACTTTCACTTTTGCCCCCCGAGCGCCCACGCATATATACATTATATGAGCATACCGCAAGCGGGGCGTAAACCCCTTCCAATCAACATGTTATAGAAAAAGTTTGTCAAAATGAATATTTATGCAACAAAAACTTACCAATTTAAGTATGTATTGCTGTGAATCATTTTTGGAACAAGCCATGGATAGTTGTTTGGTTAAGTTTCTTTACTTCTTTGTAGGACATGTTGTCACCAACTCGTCTTGTGAGCCTCATGTGGCGTCCTTAATCATTTCATTCCATGTATGATTTATGTTCACTAGTTTCATCCTGTTTTGGACTCATGCTCTTAACTCATGACTCATTTTCTTTAATAACCGAGGCACTGAGAAGATATGCAAGAGTGATTAACAACTCAAGCATCTACGAGGCACATCTTCGAGGAGACCTAATTCGCTAACAACATTTCATCCGTTCAAATTACAATTAATTAAAGACTATTTTTGTGGTATTTGCTCCAAACCATGGAAAGGGCTTTTGATTCATAATCAATTCAACAGTTGGTAACCAACAACTAGATGAAAACATTAGCTAAACACAAGTACAACATACATAATTTTACTTTGTTTGGAATTTGAAGCTCATGATTAATTTATGTAAATATCAAATACGAGATGGACTCTTGAAGAAATAATCATAGGCAGTTTGCCCGGTTCGCAGTTCTCATCTCGTCTTATTGACATTTAATTATGAAATCAACAAATTTTCCTTATTTCAGTGAACTTTGATTTATTTGATTTTGATAGTAAATAATGTGAATCTTTAGATCCATAAATCCATAATAGTTAGGCATTTAATTTAATTTCTAGGCTATCAGTTTATATTTTCATTTTAAAATATACCCATACAGTTAGACATTTAACTTAATTTCTAGGCTTTTCATTTATATTTTCAAGATTTGGTAATATCATAAAATTTTAGACTTATTTGGTAATGTCATGAAATTTTAGAATTTTCCAATACAAGACGTTTATTGATTTTCTGATTCAATAATATATCAATTTAACTTGTCAAGAGTATCCACTTGTTTTGTGAAAATGAAAAAACCAATAGTATTGTCTTAATGTTATGATAACCAACTATTTTGGATCAACATTTCTATGCGATGGGTAAGCGTACTCTATAGTAGAATTAGAGAGTGTGTGACTTGTCTCTTCAAGTTTAACAAGTTATATGCTTTTGTTACCAAAGTCCAATTAATTATAACTCAAGCAGACAATTTACGGAATAACAGTACTTAGCCGGGCTACGTCTGGTTAAAGAACTAGGGTTGGCAATTTCAGACACGGATACGAAAACACGACACGAAATGACACGATTTTAACAGGTTCGTTTTGACCCTTAACAGGTTTCGTGTCTTATCGTATTTGTGTCTTAACAGGTCGTGTCTGACATGATATGCTAGCCATACACTCCACACTCCACCGCTCCAGGGCGAGCTGGCATCTTAACAAGTCATGTTTGTGTCTTAACAGGTTGTATGATACACTTGTTATTTTTTCGGGGTATTGGATTTTAATAATCCCAAGTTTCACTAATTGGCCGGTAATAATCCCAACTTCAAAAATTGCCTACAACAGTCCCAACTTGTAAGATTTTGGCCATCAATGATCCTTGTCTAACTGGGTTATAACCTTGTTGGGCTGGTGACCTGCAACTTATTCCGGCGACCCGTTTTACCCCTGAAACCACCAAACGAGACCACCACCAATCATCTCCGACCTCCTGTAATCTTCTCTGCTTCTCAAAAGTTTAAAATTTCCACCATCTACGCAACTCCGGTGACCTGCAACTTATTCCGACGACCTTCTTTACCCCTGAAACCACCAAAGGAGACCACCACTTGTCATCTCCAACCTCTAGTGACCTTCTCCGCCGCTCAAAACTTCAAAAAACTAACTGGGTTATAACCCAGTTAGACAAGGATCATTGGTGGCCAAAATCTTACAAGTTAGGAGTGTTGTAGGCAATTTTTGATGTTGGGATTATTTCCGGCCAATTAGTGAAACTTGGGATTATTAAAATCCAATACCCCTATTTTTTCCGTGACTTAACAGGTCGTGTTTGACACGATATGCAGCCCTAAATGAAACATTAGTTTCGTTATCCAAATAACCGGTCTTCAGTCCGAAGTGAAATTGTAACCAAAAAGTTATTATACCAGACCTTCTTCTAGTTCCACTTTCGGTTCTATATGATATAAACAAAACCAATTAGACCCGTGATTGAGAGGATCAAAACTCAAAACAAGATCATTTTATGTACATGCAGCTATCGGGTTCATATATATTAGCAAATGAGGAGAGGCCAGAGCAGTCTCTCATGGTTTACAACAGAGTCCAGACCATATTACTAAATGATTTCGACTTCTTTTGCTACAAGAAAAGAAAACCTTAAGGGAAGTAAACCGGCCAGTTGAAGTAATATGAATCACGTGCTGCTCTGCTCCAGTTCTCGTTCCACTGTAACCAAGCAAACATCAAAACTCGATCAAAATAATCTTAATTTCACACCAGGTTTATGTTACACTATATATGTGCATGTGCAAACATACATAGAAGATCATTCAACGAATTTTTTTTAGAAAAACGGCATAATTAGCAAAAGTATAATTTGGTTCGTGCCTTTGGGTGATTTTTCAACCAAAATGGTATCAAAGATCACCCATAAACCATATCATTCATGCTAACTCCACCATTTTTCTAAAAAATATTGTCATTCAACACGATCACTTTTAAGTTTTAAACCATATACCGCTTCTTTTAATCTCTCTAACTATGTCTGATCAGCACTACCTACATATGCTTCTGCGATTCTCATGATTATCTATTTAAATTGGTTACGTATTAAATGTGCCCTACATACATACACATATGTGTATATGTGTGTGTCGAAACATACCGAGAATTTGTATTTCTGTTTCTTCTGCAGTGCCTTCTTCCAATGGTACTGCTCAAACAGCATGGCGTGATCATGCCAACTAAAACATTAAAGTGCAAACAAACAATGTTAAAACTACAAGTGAAGTCATACAGGGAGAAATTGTACCATGATTATATGAAAATAGATACAGCTTCACTAAGTTGTTAATGAACAATGCCTACAAAAATGTTTAAAAATTTCACCGCAATCTCAAGGTAAGGTGCTTCCTAGACATTTTTACGGGCTCTTCGGTTCAAGTAAAGCCTTGGTTTAAAAAAGAGCGCCTAGGTGCAACAAGGTGATAGCCGACCTGCGAACAATTTAAATTCCCTAGCCATTGCATTAGACGTTGGATCAATCAGGTCTGTCGGTGCGGGTCAAAAGTGGTTCAACTACATTCAATAGGGTCACGATATCAACCCCGATTGAAAAATTCATATCAAACAATCATGCATGCCCCACGTCCACTATGCAGTTTACTTTTATGTATTAGATTAATGTTTTCATGCTTCATTTGTTTGTACCTCCAGCTTCCTAAGTAGCGAGTTAGTTTTTAATTTAACTAGAAAATAGGTCGTGGGTTAGAGTAGTTGTCATTTCTTTTAGTTTAGGATGTGAGTAGTGCAAAGTTCCCTATATGTAATAAATCATTTGGTTAATGAAAGACAGTGAGTTTATGAATATTATTATGGTTATATTATCTCATTGGATTATGAGTTAATTGATCCATCCATTGCTAGTTCAAGTGTGGCATCTTAAATGGTGTTCTTTGCATAGTTGTTAAAACTGCCATCGCCTCTTACACCTAGGCCCATTTTTCAGGCGAGGCGAGGCAGCTGCGCTTTTAGTCGAGGAAATTGCGCTTTAATTCTCCAGGTGATGGTTCAGGCGCACATTCCAGCGAGATTCCGGAGAGCTTCCGACCAAATTCTCTAAATTCCAACAAGATTCTAGCCAGATTTCTACTTTTATTCAAGGAAAACTACTTTATAACACTAATACACTAATATTTGGTACTAATTAGATGATATCAAGTGTTACATAATAGACTGTGTTTATTTTATTTAAAGAATAGTATTCTTTTTCTAATACATAATATATTTTTAATTTTTTTTCATTATGCGCTTTATTTTTCTCAGGCCCTCGTTTTTTTTGCGCTTTGCGCCTAGGCCCCAGGCAAGGCCAGTGCGCCTTGAGTGCGCCTAGTGCCTTTAATAACTATGGTTCTTTGGATCCTAAATCGATACTAGTGGTGAATCTGTATCTAGTATTAACTTAGGTTGCCCTATTGTTTGTTTGTGTAATTGTGTGGTGTTTCTGTATCACAAATGAGCTTTAGATCTATCCGTCTCTAATTTGATTTCAAAAATTTTTCCGTTACCAAAACCGGGTGCCTATCACAAGGCTCAAGCCCCTGCGCTTTTAAAAGCACAAAGCGCTTATTTAAAAAAAAAAACGCACACGAGGCAAGATTTCTTGGCAAAAAACTGACCTTCAGGCACGCGCCTCGTGTAATTCCCGTATTTTTGTGCAGCATGTTGTTGTACAACATGCTTTTCAGGTTGTACATGTATGTAATTTCCATATCAAAGCATATATAAAGCTTAGTTTTCTCTAATATTGGGTAAATGATGCTAGAAACTTACACGAAATAGATATTATTTGTGCCTCGGGTACGAAAAGCTGTGCGCTTTTGAGCTTGGCGCCTGGGTTTTAGATGTTGTCGCTTTTTAAAACCAAGAGTAAAACGCTTATTCGCGTGTATAACACATTCTTTATGCTCATTTTTATGATAAAAAGATATCCATATCTTTAATCCTGCTTTATGCTGAGATGATTTATATTAATCTATATCAAAATTTACAAGCTTAACATATAAATTCTAGAGTAAAATGCCATTTAGTCCCTGTGGTTTGGGCTATTTTGCCAGTTTAGTCCAAAGGTTTCATTTTTCGCCTATTGGTCCAAAAAGGTTTCATGGTTGCCATTTTAGTCCACCGGTTAACTTCATCCATTTTTTCTGTTAGCGAGAAGGGCAATTCGGTCATTTTTTCTCGTTAACAGAAAAAATGGATGAAAGGGTGAAACCTTTTTGGACACACAGGCGAAAAATGAAACCTTTCGACTAAACTAGCAAAATGGCCCAAACGACAGGGACTAAAATGACATTTAATTCTAAATTCTATCATTGGCCATTGCTGAGATTAGGAACTATAAACCGTGAATTTAGATGACTGGAAAACCTAATCTACGATCAATCACTACGTTTGATTAGAAAATAAACTAACACAAGAACAATTGATTGAAATTGAAGTGAAAACAGGAAGACATTGATGTTATAATTACTTGTATCGATTGGAGAATTGCCAAATGTATGGATGCGACCACGTGATGGCGGAGAATGCGATTGAGCCGATCCATATACTCAGGAACTTCTCTTGACCCGAGTGTGGAACCCCTGGATCTCCTCTGTACGCGTTTCCGAAGTATTTCTCCATTTCTACTCTCTCTGTGTGCGCTAGGGTTTGATCATAATGGAGAAGATGAGGAGGTTTTATCTCGAATTATCATCTAATTTATACATTTGGCCCTTGTTTTTGTTGGTATTTGGCTCCGCAGCCCTTATGAATCTATCACCTCTTAGACATTTCGTAGTCGAGTGTTTTCCGAAACCCAAAACGCCACATAGCGCCTGCGCCTGGGTGGGAACACCGTCTCATGGGGCGCTATGGCTTGAGATTTTCGATGCCCGCTATTTGACAATGGCGCTAAACATATCTTTATAACCCCCGTTATACACTCAAGTTATATAACCTCACTTTCTTACGCGTTTCGTCACTTGTCACAAAACCTCCCCACTATGAGGCTCCATGGGGCTCTACCACTACACATGGCCTTATGACCAGTGAAACTTTTAACTTTTGTTATAAAATGCAATTTCATTCTGATGAACAAAAATGAAACGAAAATATAAAAATGAAAGTGAAGTTAAATGTTTTAAAATTTTTGAAATAATATAAATGGAAGTTATGGACTTAGAGTTTTTTTTTTTCATAGAGTGAGATTGTATCTAACAAAAAGTTATGAGTGACATTAATCATTCGATTACATTGTTAATATAGATTATTAGTGGTAAATGAGTTTTTGGGTTATTAATATATGGAATGCCATAAAATTATTTCGAATCTTGTTTGAAGTTTTGTTAATCAACGTGCATCCAAAAATCACATTTATCCCATAGATTACTGTTTAGTGTTTTTCAAAAAAAAAAAAAGCAAGTATAATTTTGTTTTTCTCTTAAAATAAGGTGTTATAGGCTGGAGGGTGTGGTATAAAGTCCCTAGCGCTTTATCATATCAGATCCATCTAGGCGCCACGTCATATGAGGGGCTTTAAAGTCTCTCCTTTAACTTGCATTGTGTGGCATAAAGCCCCCTATTAAACAAAATAAAAAAAAAGATTTTATTGGTTGAAAATAGGTGGGCTCCACCTGCACACACCTTTAACCCTCGTTAACACACTGGCGAGCACATCATAGCGTCCCCCTTTAACTTGCTCGGCGTGGTATTTGGCGCCCCCAGAGCGCTATCGATGATGATGTGGCGGGGTGGCGCCATGCCATACCCACCGGTGTAACACCTCGCAAAAATCATGTCCAATATAGTATCGACACGTGTCATGAACTTTAAACGTGTAACGAATTGATTACGAGGGACTAAAGTTGACAAACGAAGAAAGTATGTGTGTAAGAGGATCCAAAGTGTCAACATTTGAAGAATTTGCCTTTCAACGACCCTACACGATGTTTATGCCCTTAAACGAATAAATCATGAATCGTATGAAACCGTTTGTGGAAGAAAGTGAAAGTTTACAAGACGCGAGGGTTAAATGTGTCAACATGTTAAAGTAATACCTCTGAGTGACCTTTTAACGAATCCGGGCCTTTGAACAATTAATTATGTTCCCAAGAATAAGTGATAAAAATTTCACAAGGGTTCCATATCATTTGAGATAGATACGCTAATTTTCGTAATTAAGGGGTTAAAAGCGTCAACAAGGCAAAACTTGTATTTTCGGTTATCGTTTAAAGACACCGGACCTAACCGTGTTTGGTTATATCTCATGGATCATAAAAATATAAGTTATATGGGTTAAATGTGCCTAAAATGAAAGATATTACGTTTTAAAAGGTTCAGGGGGTGAAAATGTCAAGTTTGAAACTTGCTGAGCTGGTTACCCCTATGGTGGCGTCACGCCAAAACAACCACCCTCTGCCGTCACACGACGCGACGGCCTGATCTGGGCAGAAACATGCACAGGTGCAGGTCACTTCACCACTCTTCACCTTTGCATAGTTTTGATCGATTCTATGGACTGTTTGTTGGTTTTAAAAACCACTTTGGACACATGTGATGATCGGAGAAGCACCTGAACACTTGTATTAATCAGGTAGCAACCTTGAGTAGTATAAATAGGTGTGAAATTGGCTGCCATTCTCACTTGCAAACTCAAAATTCATACTTTCAGCTCACTCTCAAGCTTGGAGCTTTTTAAATCATTCTCTGGAGCATCCTACCTTGGAAGGAAGCTCTCTTAGTCTTAATCTTCGTGCTAAGGACTCTTGGAAGTGTACTTAGCCTCTGTAATTAAGTTTTCATTAATGTAATGCCCGAAAGTCAAAGTTGACGTAAATCTGCTTTGACTTTGTGATTAATCACAAACGGTCCAGCCATTATTCGAATTGAAAGTGTCTATGTGTTGGTAATTATGTATGTGTTAAACTCTTAAAAGGGCACCTCCTAATTATCACGTTATCTCAGTCAATTGACGGGTCAAACTACTTAACAGAAAAGTCAAACGGGACTGTTTTTGCAAATTAACTCATAACTGATAATGTTGAAGTTATGAAACATGTTTTAACACTTAAATAACTTGGTAAATAATATAAGAACATGTTTAGGCATGTTCAACCTGACAATTCTGAGTTTAGGCTCGGTTCGCAACCGAAAGTCGCAAAAGTAGACTTTTGCATTGACTTTCAGTTCTGACCCGAATTAACTTAGTTTTAGTCATGCCTTAGGGTTCCTTTAGGACCATATTACATGTTAGTATAACCCTCTAAGATTATGCTATATGGTTCCTTAAAAATCTGATTCATATGCATGTTTCCGTTAAATGTTTAATTGTTGACCATTACGCCCTTTTGATATAAAAACGAAATTTTTGAAAATGTGAGAGGACAAAAACTTTTATTACTGATATTTAAGTATGTCCTGAAAATTTGACATCAGTTCTTGGTCCAAAATAGGAGTTATGCAAGATATCGTAAATGAAAGCCTTTTTATTAATTAAATGTCATTTTCCGCATAAATCAAATTTTTACACCAAACTTTATACCTACTGTTAAGATATAATATTTAGGGATTTTTGAAAATTTTTGTTGAATTTTAAACTGATCAAAACATAGAGTTCTAGTGTAAATTCGGTATTGACAAAATTGCCCTTTTTATTGATTAAATGAGTTTTATGTATCATTTTTATTACCAAACCTTTTCCTACTGATTTCATATGATAAATAAAATATTTTAAGCTGTAGAAACTAATCAGGACTTCAAAATTTTATAAACATTTCAAATATCGTCAAAATACCGACTTTTACGCTTTTTAAACGTACAGTATGGGTTAAAACTATATTTGACACTTAAGACTCATTACCTACTGATATTATAAGCAAGTTTTTATACTTTAACAGTAAGCATAAGTCCTGAACTCAGATTTCCAAATTTGACCCTTAAAACATATGTGAAATGACCAAAATGCCCATACGGTGCATAGTTTGGCCATAAACAATTAAGTACACATATGTATGATATCTTGCTGTTATAACCACATAAAATAAATATTTTCACAGAAGGTTTTGGACCAGATCTTCAGTTTATATTTAAACCTCTTTTATAAACTTTAAAATGACCAAAATACCCCTACGGGGCTTAAATTGATTTTAAATTCATTTTGGGCATAATGGAAGATATCCTACTGATATCATAACATATTTTAAGCATGTTAACTTGTGGAACCTGTACATGACTCATTTTGGTTACCCGTTGTGCATATTCGCGTTCGGTACGGTTTATGTAACTAGTTTGCATAAATTAATCGAAACGGGTCAAACCTTATCATTTGTACTTCAAAATTCAGAATGTGTTTAGTTTACCCATATTATACAAGTCTTCATACTTTTCGGGTCTAAATCACATTCTAATCCGGTCTTCGCTTAATCTTACGTTTTGAACCGTAAGCCTTTCATTAAAACTAACCGGTCTAAGTTTTAACTTAAGTAAGACCCGTTAGGAATCTAATAGGTTATTAAAACCTTCGTTCCAGATTTAGGAGCCCAGTAAAAGCTATTTGCACTCGCTGATTGTTATACGGCTGAGATTAAAATTATATTTTGCTCAGGTAAATACTTTTAACTTATTTTCCGTTATACGGGCTTGGGATACGGTATTATAAAATACCGTTTGGTCGGGTATGTAGTTATTTAAATCGGATTGTGATTAGTACATTTACATAACCCGTTTTAATATGTTTTGTTTGATGCAATGCCTTTGGGGGGTTAATGACCATGTCCTGGATATCCTCGGCTCATTTACTAGAAATGGCCACGGCTTAAGCACGGGGTGTAGGCATACACCTGACAGTTGCGTATGTATAAACGGTATCTCATATCTCTTGTGGGCGTATACTTGTGGTGTGTCAATTAATCTAATCCGGCTCTTCTAACCGGGTCCCGAATGGACGACAAACATGTAAAACTGTATACAAGATTATTTTAAATAATTGTCCCAAGTTATAAAAGAATTTTGTGCCTTGTGCATTTAAATCAATTTTATAAACACTTTTCAAAAAGAGTCAGTTAATTGTATTTACCAGTGTAAACTGACGTATTTTCCAAAAAGGTTAAGTGCAGGTACTACGCGAAATGGGCTGGCTACTCCTAGTATCAAATAAAGAGTCTTGCAAGCTTTTGATGCTTAAATCTGTTGAACAATATTTTTTTTATTTTAGATCCGCCTGTGGATCCACTTACAATCCGTTGTGTAATATTTTATGTTACTTTCAACTTGGTTTGTATAAATTACTTTTAGACTTCCGATGTGCATTTAAACTGTGATTATTGACTATAATGATATCAACTACGTCACGATACTCCTCACCGGGCCCACCGGTAATATGTGGAAATATCGGGGTGTGACAGGTTGGTATCAGAGCCAACATTGAGTAAATTAAACACTAGCCTTTTGTGTTTAATCTCAATGTCACAGTTTGCGCATTCCTTGAGTTCCGAGTCTAGTCAAATGACTTAGGACTAATCCTAATCTTATTGCTTTCTTTTGTTGGTTTCTTTTGTTTGTTTTGGCAGGAACGAAAGACAATGCCGCCATGATTCAGAGGAAGAGGTGGATGGCAAGGCGCTGATAACTGCTCCAAATGATCACGAGGCCGGACCATCACACCAGCGAACTCCTTCAGCAACTTTAAGCTCAAGTCCCCACGAGGATTGGAGGACTTACCTGGAGCCTGCGAGACGCTCTGTCTCGCTCAGTTCCTCACCATCATACCACGACTCATTCGGGCTCCACCAGAACAACGAGTCCGACCACTCACACCACTCCTTCATCCCGCTGCATCGGTCAAGTTCACACCGGGCTTTCCAGGACCCGACCCCGTACTTTCAAAGAAGGTTCAATCCGATGAACCAAATTCAAGAACCCGAGGGTCCAAACCCTTTGGGGCCAAATGACCACTATCCTTAGATGCAGGATATGGATATGGATGAAGATCCAGACCCGGAGATGTTACCAACTGGGACGCCCACGCATCCCATCGAGATTTCTGACGGATCATCTTTTCATGGTTCGCCATATCGGGGCCCAGACAGCTTTGCAGAAAGGTAGGCCACATACCACTGGGAGTTCACTCCCCCTTTCAACCCACCTCAACAACAGCAGCAGGATCCCTCTGAGGATTCGCATTTCCAGGCGGTTACGCCACCGCCACCACTGCTGCCAGAGCAGCAACCACCTCCAGAACCACCGAGGCGAAGGAGAACAGGTGCACGGATGTCCATGCGAAGAGGGGATTTTCACTTCAGCACCCCTCAACACTCCAATGGCTGCCACTACCCGCCACTATATGAAGACCCGCAAATGGGTGGGCCTTCAAACCCAGTTTCTGAGGTCGACTATCCGCCAGTCGCACCACCACCGCCGCACATGGGTTATGATAACCCAATTCCTTCTTACGCCGGTGCAGCGGCGTATAACCCTTTTGAGCAGCCAGCTTGTCCTGGCTACAACTACTACAATGCCCCTAATGTTGACCCATACCTCGAGGCGGTGAACTACAATGCTCTCCACCCTGAAGGACCTTATGCAGCTTCGTACCAAACTGGATACCCAACTTATGGGTATCAATACCCCCCACCTCCTCAACCTCCGCAGCAGCAGCCACCGCAGCCACCACAGATCCAACCACCGCAGCAGCAGGAAATCCTTCAGAGGTTGAACCAAGTGGAACGAGAGGTACAGGAGGAGCGTAGAAGCCGTCGGGGTGTACTTGAGGGCTTGGCAGACCTGATCAAAGGGAAGAAGAAGAGGGATTATTGAAATTCCTTATTTATTTTGTTTTGTAATTTTTAATTTTCAATTAAGTCCATGTGTGGACATCTATTTATGTATCCAGTCCCTTCCAGGACTTGTATTTCTTTTTAGTCCCTATGTGGACAATGCTATTTCTTTAAAGTCCCGTTTAGGGCAATTATGTACTTCTTTTAAAATTTATTGGAATGTTTTAATTTAAAATTTCATTGTCATTATATGTATAGATATATTATATGAAATAAATTAAAATATCATTCCTTTTTAATTGAATCTGCCAATATATATTGAAAGAAGGTCCTAAAGGTATAACCTAGCCTATATGTCATTTTAGACATGGCCCAGATGATAAACCTTTTTAAGATGCAAATCCTTGTTAACATCTGAAAACATGTTGTAGTCTATGACTCCCTGTCAAGAAAAGGTGATGAACCATGTTCAAGCCTTAATGCCTCGATCCTATAAGATCATGGCATATAATTTGAAACTGTCCTTGTGACTAGGCCTTTTGTGCCACTCTAATATTTTAATGATTTACAACTAAGGATAAATTATAATAGAAATCCTAAATAAATATGACTAACAAATTAACCGATATGGTTCATTGTTACCATGGTTGATGAATCGTCAAAAATGACAATTCCATAATAAGATCTCTGAATGAATTATTGTCATCATTTTATTTTGTAGAAATCAAGCTACATGGCTAAATCAGATGATGTTAACAGTCACCCGCGGGAGAATAATAATACCACCAGGATTAATGTGGCTGGTGCAGATCTGCAAGCCATGATTGACAATGTTGTTACTAAAGCCATGGACAGGCAGTTTAAAGAATCAAGTGGTACTCATAGTAGGACCCTATCTGTAGCTCATACAAAACCACCATCTAAGTCGCACGCATCGCACAGAGACGATTCCCATCACTCATCAAATTAAAGCAGTGTCCCGGCTAAGAAGATTGTATTCAGTCAAGAGCCACGTGTTAAGATATGTTCTTATAAGTATTTTGTCTCCTGCAAGCCCAGGGACTTCACAGGGGAGAAAAGAGCCATTGATTGCATGACGTGGCTCGATGAGATAGATACAGAGGTTGATATTTGTGGTTGTGCCGAACAGGACGTTGTGAAGTTTGTTTCACAATCTTTTAAAGGCGAAGCTTTAGCTTGGTGGAGGTCCCTAATCCAAGCTATAGGAAAGATCCCACTTTACAACATGTCTTGGGATCAGTTTGTTGCGTTGATCAAAGATAATTTCTGTCCTCAGCATGAGGTGGAAAGGATTGAAACTGACTTCTTAACCTTGGTCATGAAGAACATGGATTGTCAGGCATACCTTACCAGTTTCAACACCATGTCTCGATTGGTTCCTTACTTGGTCACACCGGAACCAAAACGTATAGCTCGTTTTATTGGAGGTCTATCTCCAGAAATTAAATCAAGTGTGAAAGCATCTAGACCCACCACATTCAGGTCGGTGGCTGATTTGTCGTTATCTCTTACTCTCGATGCGGTCAGGCAAAGATCGCTTAAGAATTCCGATGAAGGAAAGAGGAAACGTGAGGAGGAGAACTCACGACGTTCTGATAAGAAACATAAAGGGAACTCAGATCATAAGAAGAGTTCCGGATTCAAAAAGGATAGCCAGCAGTCGGGTGAGAAACCCAAATGTAAAACATGTCAGAAGAATCACTTTGGAAAGTGCAGAATGGATTCGAAATCGCAGTCGCAATCGAAGACTTTTGAATGTGGGATCTGCAAGTCCAAGGAACATAAGACCTTGGATTGTAAGAAGTTGAAAGATGCAACCTGTTATGGTTGCAACGAGAAGGGGCATATCAAGACCAACTGCCCAAAGTTTGCAAAGAAGCCTGAAGAGGCTAAGAAGACCAATGCTCGGGTCTTCCAGATGAATGCACAAGAAGCGGTTCAAAACGATAATGTGATAACAGGTACCTTTCTTATCAATGATGTTTATGCTAGAGTGTTGTTTGATTCGGGTGCAGACAAGTCTTTTGTAGATAAGAAATTTTGTAAGTTAATAAATCTGCCTGTTAAAACTCTAAGCATAAAGTATGAAGTAGAATTAGCCGATGGTACTACAGAGACTGCCTCAACAGTTCTAGATGGATGTTTTATATCCATTAGGAATCACTCCTTTCCGTTGTCCTTGCTTCCGTTGAAATTAGCGGGATTTGACATAGTGATAGGTATGGATTGGTTATCTCATAACCAAGCCCAAATTGTATGTGATAAGAAGCAAGTGGTTATTAAGACTCCTTATGGTGAATCACTTACAATACAAGGAGATACACAGTATGGGTTACCTAAGCAAGTATCTATGCTTACGGCGTCAAGGTGTTTGAAGAAAGGGTGTGTTATTTATATGGCACAGGTAACCATTGATGAACCAAAGCCCAAGATTGAAGATATCCCTGTTATTTCTGAATATCCAGACGTATTCCCGGAAGAACTGCCTGGTTTACCTCCAGATAGGCAAGTTGAGTTCAGAATCGATATTATTCCTTGAGCAGCACCAGTTGCAAGAGCACCATATCGGTTGGCACCGACTGAGATGAAAGAGCTAAGGACTCAGTTAGATGATTTGTTGGCAAAGGGATTTATTCGACCTAGCTCGTCCCCTTGGGGAGCACCGATTCTGTTTGAGAAGAAGAAGGATGGCTCGATGCGTCTATGCATCGATTATCGTGAACTGAACAAGGTTACAATCAAGAACATATATCTGCTACCCAGGATCGGTGATCTATTCGATCAGCTTCAAGGAGCAAGTTATTTCTCCAAGATTGATTTAAGGTCAGGTTACCATCAACTGAAGGTCAGAGATGAAGATGTGCATAAGACTGCATTCAGAACTCGCTATGGTCACTACAAGTTCTTGGTGATGCCTTTCGGGCTCACTAATGCACCTGCAGCATTCATGGATCTCATGAATCGCGTTTGCAAGCCATACTTGGACAAGTTTGTCATTTTCTTCATTGATGACATTCTTATTTACTCGAAGAGTCAAGCCGATCATGAAAGACATCTTTGGTGTATCCTTAAACTACTACAGCAAGAGAAGCTCTACGCCAAGTTTTCAAAATGCGAGTTTTGGCTTCATGAAGTCCAAATTCTTGGACGTGTGGTGAGCGAGCGTGGTATCCAGGTGGATCCTGCTAAGATTGAGGCGATTATGAATTGGCATGAGCCTAAGACTCCCACAGAGATACGTAGCTTCTTGGGTCTAGCAGGTTACTATCGACGTTTCATCGAAAACTTTTCAAGGATTGCAACACCTCTAACTTCGTTGACTCACAAGAATGTCAAATTTGACTGGGGTCCCAAGCAGCAAGAATCCTTTGATATTCTTAAGCAGAATTTAAGCAATGCTCCCGTGTTGACATTGCCAGAAGGAATTGAAGAATTTGTGTTTATTGTGATGCATCGCACACCGTAATGGGTTGTATGCTTATGCAGAAGGGCAAGGTTATTGCATATGCTTCACGTCAATTAAAGGTGCACGAAAAGAACTACACCACCCACGATTTGGAATTGGGTGCCGTTGTATTTGCACTAAAGCTTTTGAGGCATTATTTATATGGAACCAAGTGTGTGATCTATTCTGATCACAAGAGTCTTCAGCATCTGTTTAACCAGAAAGATCTTAACATGAGACAGCGTCGATGGACGGAGACACTGAACGATTATGATTGTGAAATCCGATATCATCCAGGTAAAGCGAATGTAGTCGTTGATGCTTTGAGCAGAAAGGAAAGGGTTAAGCCCATTAGGATCAACGCCAAGAGCATTGAATTGAAGAACAACTTGAATGAAAGGTTGTTAGCCGCTCAAAAGGAAGCCGTATTAGAAGCTAACTATCCGAATGAGAAGTTAGGCGTAACTGCTGAACAATTATCATATGGCAAGGATGGAATCCTGAGATTGAATGGACGAATATGGGTTCCAATTTATGGAGGACTTCGAGAAGTGATTCTTCAAGAAGCCCATAGCTCCAAATATTCTGTTCATCCTGGCAGTGATAAGATGTACCAGGATTTAAAGGCAAATTATTGGTGGATAGGTTTGAAGAAATCTATAGCCACTTATGTGGCAAAATGTTTGACATGCGCGCAAGTTAAAGCAGAACATCAGAAGCCGTCAGGTTTGCTTCAACACCCTGAACTTCCCACATGGAAATGGGAAATGGTAAACATGGATTTTATCACCAAGTTACCAAAGATAAAGCGAGGAAATGATACTATTTGGGTTATAGTCGACAGGTTGACTAAGTCAGCCCACTTCTTGCCGATTAAAGAAACTCACAGCTCCGACAAGTTAGCTCAGCTGTACGTGGATGAGATTGTATCTCTTCACGGAGTGCTGGTGTCTATTATCTCTGATAGGGATACGAGATACACATCGCATTTTTGGAAAAGCTTTCAGCAATCTTTAGGCACTCGACTAAATTTCAGCACTGCTTATCATCCTCAAACGGATGGTCAAAGCGAGCGTACAATCTAAACACTTGAGGATATGTTACGGGCTTGTGTCATAGATTTGGGTGGAAGTTGGGATGACCATCTTCCTTTAATTGAATTCTCGTACAATAATAGTTATCATTCGAGTATTCAAGCAGCACCTTTCGAAGCTTTGTACGGAATAAAGTGTAGAACGCCAGTTTGTTGGGCGGAAGTTGGAGATGTCCAACTATCAGGACCTGATATAGTCCTGGAGACGATAGATAAGATTGTGCAAATACGTGATCATCTCAAAGCTACCAGTGATAGGCAGAAAAGTTATGCGGATATGAAGCGCAAACCTTTAGGGGCTGTTTGGTAGCCTCTTAATCCAATCAGAGGCTGTCTCTTAATGAAATCATTTGTGGCCTTTATGTCTAGGGATGGCAAAAAAGCCCAAGCCCGATGGGTATACCCGAAACCCGTAACATACGGGCCGGGTATACTCGAAGCCCGATGGGTATGGGCCGGATATGGGATTAAAAATATAAAAATATTCGGGTACGGGTATGGGATTTAGCGATACCCGCCCGATACCCGGCCCATTTACCCGAATAATACCCGAAAAACATATTATTTTAAATTTAATTTTCCATTTATATAAACTTTAGTACATACACTTATTCATATTATTTTGCTTTGTTGTTTGTCTTCAAGACTTTAACAAACAAACATAAGATTTTATGTTTAGTTATGTTGTTTCTATGTAGATTAATAATTTTTTTTAGTTTTAGAAATTTCTAAACACATTTCAAGTTGTTAGGGAGATTACTTGGGTTCTGAATAATGCTACTATTTTTCATGTTTTGTGTTCAATTAAATGCAAATTATATAAACTGACATTATGTGTTCCAAACTAGCAATACATTAATTAGTTAATTATGTAGATATGTGTTTCAAATATGCATTTAAATATGATATGTTTGTATGTTATTAGTCATATTTTCATTTGTTGTAGTTATTAAATTAGTAAATTATATAAACATTAGAGTAAAAAATGCACATGAGAGTTTCAATGATATTTTTAACAAATTAATGGGTATACCCATTACCCGCGGGTATACCCATTACCCGCGGGTATACCCGATACCCGATGGGTAAATACCTGACAAATACCAGACGGGTAACGGGCCAGGTACGGGCCAAAGAATTACAACCGGGTACGGGCTTGGGATTACTAATACCCGGCCCAAACCCGGCCCATTGCCATTCCTACTTATGTCTGAATGAATAAGAGGTAACCTTATGTCTGACTGGATAAGAGGTAACATCTGAATGGTAAACCATCACATCTCACATTCTTCTACATTATCTTTGTTAAACTCTTAAATGATTTCATTAAGAGGTAGCCTCTTAATGTCATTCAGATGCTACCAAACAGCCCCTTAAAGTTTGAAGTAGGTGACAAAGTGCTACTTAAAGTATCACCTTGGAAAGGGGTGATGCGTTTTGGCAAAAAGGGCAAGCTTAGCCCAAATTACATAGGACCATTCGAGATCATCGAATGTGTCGGAACTGTGGCTTACAAGTTAAATCTGCCAGAAGAGCTCAGTGGAATACATAATGTGTTCCACATCTGCAACCTAAAGAAATGTCTAGCCGATGAGTCGCTAACAATGTCGCACAAGGACGTGCAGATTGATGAAAGCTTGAAGTTCGTTGAAAAACCTTTATCGATTAAGTATCGACAGGTTAAGAAGCTTCGAAGAAAGCATGTGCCGATTGTGAAGGTAAAATGGGATGCCCGTAGAGGCCCCGAATACACGTGGGAGGTTGAATCCACAATGAAACAGAAGTACCATCATTTATTTCAGTAAATCTCGAGGTCGAGATTTCTTTTAAGGGGGCGAGGATGTAACACCTCGCAAAAATCATGTCCAATATAGTATCGACACGTGTCATGAACTTTAAACGTGTAACGAATTGATTACGGGGGACTAAAGATGACAAACGAAGAAAGTATGTGTGTAAGAGGATCCAAAGTGTCAACATTTGAAGATTTTTCCTTTCAACGACCCTACACAATGTTTATGCCCTTAAACGAATAAATCATGAATCGTATGAAACCGTTTGTGGAAGAAAGTGAAAGTTTACAAGACGCGAGGGTTAAATGTGTCAACATGTTAAAGTAATACATTTGAGTGACCTTTTAACGAACCCGGAGCCTTGTAACGATTAATTATGTTCCCAAGAATAAGTGATAAAAATTTCACAAGGGTTCGATATCATTTGAGATAGATACGCTAATTTTTGTAATTAAGGGGTTAAAAGCGTCAACGAGGCAAAACTTGTATTTTCGGTTATCGTTTAACGAAACCGGACCTAACGGTGTTTGGTTATATCTCATGGATCATAAAAATATAAGTTATATGGGTTAAATGTGCCTAAAATGAAAGATATTAAGTTTTAAAAGGTTCAGGGGGTGAAAATGTCAAGTTTGAAACTTGTTGAGCTGGTTACCCCTATGGTGGCGTCATGCCACAACAACCACCCTATGTCGTCACGCGACGCGATGGCCTGATCTGGGCAGAAACATGCATAGGTGCAGGTCAGTTCACCTCTCTTCACCTTTGCATGGTTTTGATAGATTCTATGGACTGTTTGTTGGTTTTAAAAACCACTTTGGACACATGTGATGATCAGAGAAGCACCTGAGCACTTGTATTAATCTGGTAGCAACCTTGAGTAGTATAAATAGGTGTGAAATTGGCTGCCATTCTCACTTGCAAACTCAAAATTCATACTTTCAGCTCACTCTCAAGCTTGGAGCTTTTTAAATCATTCTCTGGAGCATCCTACCTTGGAAGGAAGCTCTCTTAGTCTTAATCTTTGTGCTAAGGACTCTTGTAAGTGTACTTAGCCTCTGTAATTAAGTTTTCATTAGTGTAATGACCGAAAGTCAAAGTTGACATAAATCTGCTTTGACTTTGTGATTAATCACAAACGGTCCAGCCATTATTCGAATTGAAAGTGGCTATCTGTTGATAATTATGTAGGTGTTAAACCCTTAAAAGGGCATCTCCTAATTATCACGTCATCTCAGTCAATTGTCGGTTCAAACTACTTAACAGAAAAGTCAAACGGGACTGTTTTTGCAAATTAACTCATAACTGATAATGCTGAAGTTATGAAACATGTTTTAACACTTAAATAACTTGGTAAATAATATAAGAACATGCTTAGGCATGTTCAACCCGACAATTATGAGTTTAGGCTCGGTTCGCAACCGAAAGTCGCAAAAGTAGACTTTTGCTTTGACTTTCAGTTATGACCCGAATTAACTTAGTTTTAGTCATGCCTTAGGGTTCCTTTAGGACCATATTACATGTTAGTATAACCCTATGAGATTATGCTATATGGTTCCTTAAAAATCTGATTCATATGCATGTTTCCGTTAAATGCTTAATTGTTGACCATTATGCCCTTTTGATATAAAAACGAAATTTTTGAAAATGTGAGAGGACAAATGTAGGATCGGTTTTGACACCGTACGATTGCGTAACGAACGTTCGACGTGCGGAATCCGTGAACGTGAGTGACCGAACACAAAAAAACGTACTAATAACGTGATTCTATTGAATAAAATGTAGAATCCAAATGCCAAACAAGATGTCAGTCTGTATTACCGAGGGAACAAGTTTGAGGCTACCCCCAGCCCTAGTCCAAAGATTCAAACTGGTTTTAGTGCTGACAGTTCGTCTAGAACAAAGAGTAATGTTACTCAAAGTGGTGGATATTCTTCATCATTCTCAAGTTTTGATCCAAACAGCACAACATCAAGTTCTCAACGACAAAACTCAACAAATTTTCAGTGCAATGTTACCTTAAACATTCAAAATGGTCAGAATCTGTCTCCGGAAGTTGCCAAGCAACACATGGCATCACTGGTTGCTATGTTAGAATCTTACGAAAGTTTGATCGGTGGGAAGATTGGGAATCCGATGCGTACCAAAGAAGATTACGACCAAATTGATGCTGAAGAACTTGAGCTGATGGATATCAAATGGTGTTTAGCGAGTGCTTGGAGGAGAGCTGAAAAGTTTCAAGAGATTACTGGTAGAGATGAATTTCGAGGAATGGCTACCTCTCAATTGGGATTTGACAAGTCAAAAGTTACTTGTTTCCGTTGCAAAGGAAAAGGACATTTTAAACGAGAGTGCAAAAGCAAAGAAGCAACCGGGAATCAAGATAGGAACAATTATTATCAGAAATCAATTTTCCATCAGATTGCTCAACAACCACAAACTGCACATGCTCATGCTATTGAAGATGGAAAGAAGAAAGCTTTACTTATTCATCAAGATGATGAAAAAGTTGCAGAGGGATTTAGTTGGGATAAATACATTCCATCTGATTCAGGTTTTGTTGCTTGAATACTAGGAGAAGATGAGGCTAGTGAGAAAAGAATCCCGATATTTCCAGATCTTGGAAGTGATGTGGATACCGATGATGAGGAAGAACATCTCAACAAAGCTAGAAAAGGCATAGATCCTACTAGTTTTAATTTGTTTTTTGCAAATAAAATGGAGATGCTGTATCAGAAGAAGATGGCAAGATTGAGGAAAGATCTGGAAGCAGCAAAAATGCAAGCTGATGAAAAGACAAAGACAGAAGCTGGAGAAGCAAATGTTGATCAAGTGATTGAGAAAGTTGTGGAGAAAATTGTTGAAGTAGAGAAAGTTGTTGACAAGATTATCGAGATCGAAAAGATTGTTGAAATTGAAAGACTTGTCGAAGTTTAAAAGATCGTTGAAGTTGAGAAGGTAGTTGAAAAATTGGTTGAAGTTGAAAAACCATGTATGAAGTGTTCAGAATCTTGCAAAGATTGTGAGGAGAAAGATATGAAGATTGCTGAGTTAGAGAAGATAAAAGAAGATTTACTGTGTGATGTGAAGTATGTGAAGGAATCTTATGATGTGCTGAACAACACAGTTGATCGTCTGAAAAAGACAAATTCAGAAATTGAAAATGCAATGGAAAAGATGCGTGCAACATTAATGACAAAGCAGAGTGTTATTAATGCATACATTGAAGATTGTGCAAAGCTGAAGCAAGATGTGGAACTTGAGAAGATTGAAAGTGAAAGGATTAAACGATTACTGTTGAGTTATACAACATGTGATTATTTGATTGATCGTGTTTATCCTACTGTTGCAGGTCTGGAAGCATTCTTGGATAAAAAGACTGAAGATACTGATACTGGTAAGAAACCAAGTGTCAAGTATAACAGATGTCCGCCCCCGATCCATGAAACTTATTCTCCCAGGAATCCTAATGAGGAGCGTCTAAAAAGGCAGTCAACATCAAGTTAAAGTCTGAAATCTTTGATGAATTACCAGACAATATTGATGTTACATTCACAGCGTCTGACACTGATCATGAGTCACTTGTAGGATCGAATAGCGACCCAAACGAGTCGTTCGGAAGAGCTCAAATCCGTTTCAGAGGCGGAAACAGAGAAACGGATGTGAAAACAACTTGATTCACACTTTAAACCTCTTGTATATTGATTTAACAAAGTTTACAATCAAAGGATAAACCAGCAGCACCTCGGTATCACTTGGCAAATTCTGTTACAAAAGAAATGCACACTACCCTATTTATAACCTTCCCGATTTCGCTCCAAACCACACATGGTTTGTAGGAGCGAAATCAAACATTAAATTGGAGCGAAATCTCTAAAAGCTATAACAATCTGATTTCACGTGAAACATGCCATATTGTTTTGTCTTCTTGTGTAATGATGCAATTGATGATGTCATCATTGTATAGGATGATTTCACACTTGTTCAGATCCGCAACGCAACTAAGACTCGATATAAGACGAAGTCGGCAAATGAATGCACTAACAACAAAAACTTTTATTACTGATATTTAAGTATGTCCTGAAAATTTGACATCAGTTCTTGGTCCAAAATATGAGTTATGCAAGATATCGTAAATGAAAGCCTTTTTATTAATTAAATGGCATTTTCCGCATAAATCATGTTTAAACCCAAATTTTTACACCAAACTTTATACCTACTGTTAAGATATAATATTTAGGGATTTTTGAGAATTTTTGTTGAATTTTAAACTAATCAAAACATAGAGTTCTAGTGTAAATTCGGTATTGACAAAATTGCCCTTTTTATTGATTAAATGAGTTTTATGTATCTTTTTAATACCAAACATTTTCCTACTGATTTCATATGATAATGAAAATATTTTAAGCTGTAGAAACTAATCAGGACTTCAAAATTTTATAAACATTTCAAATATCGTCAAAATACCGACTTTTACGTTTTTTAAACGCATAGTATGGGTTAAAACTATATTTAACACTTAAGACTCATTACCTACTGATATTATAAGCAAGTTTTTATACTTTAACAGTAAGCTTAAGTCCTGATGTCACACCCCGATTTCCACGTGTCACCGGTGGGCCCGGTGGGGAGTATCGTGACGTCATGGTTGGCAACGTAATAGTCAAACAACACAATATCAATATGCACAGCGGAAGCAATTTAAAGTATGATACAACCGAATTTATTATTGTAATATCAATTGTCACAATATTCGGAAGTTTATCCACAGAAGGATCGAACATAAAATGGAAACAATAGTTCAACAGACTTTTAGGCATCTTAAGCTTGCGAGACTTCTATTGATGCTAAGGAGACATATCCAGCCAATTTCGTATAGTACCTGCATTTAGCCTTTTTGGAAAATACGTCAGTTTACACTGGTAAATACATTCAACTGACTCATTTTGGAAAAAGAGTTTGTAAATTGTTTTGAATGCACGTGGCACAAAATATCTTGACACATTGATTAAAATGCACAGAGGCAAAATTAATCTTTTTAACTTGGGAGAATTATTTAATATGATAATCTTGTGAACGAATTACATGTTACTTATGCGTTCAGTAGCCCGGAACGTATCCGGGTTAAAGATTAATAGACACACCACTATAATGAGTTATACACGGACGGTGTACGCCTACACCCCGTGCTCAGGTCGTGGCCAATCTCGTAAGATGATGCCAGGGATATCCGGGACATGGTCATTAACCCCCCAAAGGCTGTAAAGTAAACAAATCTGTTTAAAACGAGCCGATCAAATTATTCAACTACCCACTAAGCGTGGAGATTTGATGCCCGATCAAGCGGTACGCTATGTACCGTAACCCAAGCCCGTATAGGGAAAATAAGTTAAAAGTATTTACCTGAGCTAAATATAAATTCAATCCCAGCCGTATATCAAATCAGCAAGTACAGATAGCTTTTACTGGGCTCCTAATCTGGAACGAAGGTTTTTAATAACCTATTAGAATCCTAACGGGTCTTTAATTAAGCTAAAGCTTAGACCGGCTAGTTTCAAAGATACGGTTCGTACGCACAATTAAGCGAAGACCGGATAGAATGTGATTTAGACCCGACAAGTTCGGAGACTTGTTTAATATGGGTTTATTATTCACATTCTGGATTTTGAGATAAAACCGATAAGGTTTTACCCGTATCGGCTAATTTATGTAAACTTGTTACATAAACCGAACCGAACGCGAAATAAGCGTAACGGGTATCCGTAAGAGCTATATACAGGTTTCCTAAGTTAATATGCTTCAAATATGTTGTGACATCAGTAGGATGTCTTTCATTATGCCCGAAATGAATTTAAACACAAACTATGCCCCGTAGGGGTAGTTTGGTCATTTTAAAGGTTGTAAAAGAGTTTAAATGTTTAACTGAGTTACAGATCTGATGTAAACAGCAAACATACTCAATTTTATAAGTTATATCAGTAGGCTAAAGCATATATGTGAAATTTATCACTTATAACCAAACTATGCACCGAAGGGGCATTTTGGTAATTTCACATAAGCCGAAAAGCTCAAAACTGAAGTCTGAGTTTATCAACCTTTGCTTACTGTTAAAATATCATAATTTCCCTCATATATCAGTAGGTATCAACCCGGGTATGTCCAATATGATTTTAAGACATACTATGCGTTAAAACGCTAATTATGGCGATTGAAGGCCATTTCCGGGTTCGATACTTAAATCTGATATTTTTATATTTCCAGAAGGCTTAAAATAATTTATTTATCATATGTGATCAGTAGCAAAAGGTTTGGAGTTGTTTAGATAAGTAAAACTCCTTTTATGGCCCGTAAGGGCAAAACCGACAATTACCGGATTAAGCCTACGACTACTAGTTATGCTCATCTAAAAATTAATTAAAAATCCTTAAAAATCCCAAAATAATATATTACATCAATGGGTATTAAGTTTGATACCAAAAAGTAGGCTTAACTAGGCTATACGCTAAATACGCCGTTTTATTAACATAAAGCTTAAATTTTGCGATATTGAGCATAACTCTTAATCTATAAGTCAAACTGATGTCAAACTTTGCATACAAGTTTATATATCAGTAACTAAGGTTTCTACACTTTTACATTTTTATAAATCATGTTTTAAGGTAATAAGGGCATAACGGTCAACATATGAGCAATTAACGGAAATATGCATATTAATTGGATAACTAGTGAACCAAGGTGTGTAATCACAGAGGGTTGTTCTAACATGTATCCTAATCCAATTAAAGCTCTGAGGTATTTCTAAAACATACCTAAACGGGTCAGAACTG
This sequence comes from Helianthus tuberosus, assembly GCA_030545235.1. Classification (NCBI taxonomy): domain Eukaryota; kingdom Viridiplantae; phylum Streptophyta; class Magnoliopsida; order Asterales; family Asteraceae; genus Helianthus; species Helianthus tuberosus. The sequence goes on from CM060359.1 coordinate 32,172,374, forward strand.
AAAGTCAAAGTTAAAGTCAAACTATGTGACTTTCGGTTCCGAACCGGGTCTAAACAGGAAATAGTCGGGTTGAACATGTTTAGACATGTTCTTACACTAGTTACTAAGTTATAACAATGATTAAACAGGTTGTATATGTCCTAGATGGCTAATTATGCATAGATGACATTTTAAGCATCCTTTTGACTTTTTAATTATATGTTTGACCCGACTTTTGACCTGGTTAGAGTGGTGATCAGGGGAAACCCTTTTGAGGTTTTATTACCCACATAAATACCAACTTATAACCACTTTTAATTCGAGATATGACTGAGCCATTATTGACTAATCTCGAAGTCAAACCGTAATTGCGACGGTTTGACTTTTAGCTAATTAAACAAGCTAAACTCAAATAAAGAAAGACTAGTAGACTTACAAGAGTCCTATGCACGAGATAAGATCAAATGGACCTGCTTGAGAGCTCCAGAAATGATCAAACAATGCAGAAGAAGGTGTGAGAAATGTTGGTAACATGAAGGCCCTTATATAGCAAGTTCAATCACCACAACATGTTGACAACAAAGTCTAGGACACACCACAAGCTTCCAACATGTGTCCTAGAGGTTTAGGAGGTGTTTTAGGGGCCAAGGGATGTGGAAAATCAGATGGGGATCGATCAGATTGCACTCAGCAGGCAAGACCCAAAATTTCCGGAGCTGGGCACCCCTAGCGTGACGCTAGGACCCCCCTCGCGTCGCGCTAGGCCCCCCTGATCAGCTTTTGTGATATTTTGCGATTTGATCCTTGGCTCTTCAAACTTTGATCGGGCACTTGTTTTTCTTGCATTGTACACCCTCTATATCAATCTAGAAAGGCTTTAAAATATATACCCACTTTGTTAGGCCCCCCGGTAACTTCGTTGTCACCCGAAAAGTCCTAACATTCCACGTTTACGCTTTAACCGTTCGCACACGAATTTGATCATAACTTTCTCATACGTTAACGAAACTTTACGAAATTTAAATCGTGTATTCTTGTGAGCATATTTAATATTTTCAAAGCTTCGGGTTTGTCAAAAGGTCACTCAGAGGTATAAATTAAACATGTTGACACATTTGGTCCCTGTAGTTTGAAATCACTCACTTTTAGCTTCGTATGGTCCATGATTTATTCGTTTGAAGGTATGAGCATCGTGTATGGTTAATGTACATTATATTTATTCACAGTTGACACTTAGAATACGTATATTCACATACTTTCCATGTTTGTCAACTTTAGTCCTTCCATAATATTTCTTTCACACGTTTAAACTTTATGACACGTGTCAACACATTATAGGACGTGAATTTTCGAGGTGTTACACCTGAACTCAGATTTCCAAATTTGACCCTTAAAACATATGTGAAATGACCAAAATGCTCATACGGTGCATAGTTTGGCCATAAACAATTAAGTACACATATGTATGATATTTTGCTGTTATAACCACATAAAATAAATATTTTCACAGAAGGTTTTGGACCAGATCTTCAGTTTATATTTAAACCTCTTTTATAAACTTTAAAATGACCAAAATACCCCTACGGGCTTAAATTGATTTTAAATTTATTTTGGGCATAATGGAAGATATCCTACTGATATGATAACATATTTTAAGCATATTAACTTGTGGAACCTGTACATGACTCGTTTTGGTTACCCGTTGTGCATATTTGCGTTCGGTACGGTTTATGTAACTAGTTTGCATAAATTAACCGAAACGGGTCAAACCTTATCATTTTTACTTCAAAATTCAGAATGTGTTTAGTTTACCCATATTATACAAGTTTTCATACTTGTCGGGTCTAAATCACATTCTAATACGGTCTTCGCTTAATCTTGTGTTTTGAACCGTAAGCCTTTCATTAAAACTAACCGATCTAAGTTTTAACTTAAGTAAGATCCGTTAGGAATCTAATAGATTATTAAAACCTTCGTTCCAGATTTAGGAGCCCAGTAAAAGCTATTTGCACTTGCTGATTGTTATAAGGCTAAGATTAAAATTATATTTTGCTTAGGTAAATACTTTTAACTTATTTTCCGTTATACGGGCTTGGGATACGGTATTTTAAAATACTGCTTGGTCGGGTATGTAGTTATTTAAATCGGATTGTGATTAGTACATTTACATAAACCGTTTTAATCTGTTTTGTTTGATGCAATGCCTTTGGGGGGTTAATGACCATGTCCTGGATATCCTCGGCTCATTTACTAGAAATGGCCACGGCTTAAGCACGGGGTGTAGGCATACACCTGACAGTTGCGTATGTATAAACGGTATCTCACATCTCTTGTGGGCGTATACTTGTGGTGTGTCAATTAATCTAATCCGGCTCTTATAACCGGGTCCCGAATGGACGACAAACATGTAAAACTGTATACAAGATTATTTTAAATAATTGTCCCAAGTTATAAAAGAATTTTGTGCCTTGTGCATTTAAATCAATTTTATAAACACTTTTCAAAAAGAGTCAGTTAATTGTATTTACCAGTGTAAACTGACGTATTTTTCAAAAAGGTTAAGTGCAAGTACTACGCAAAATGGGCTGGCTACTCCTAGTATCAAATAAAGAGTCTTGCAAGCTTTTGGTGCTTAAATATGTTGAACAATATTTCTTTTTATTTTAGATCCGCCTGTGGATCCACTTACAATCCGTTGTGTAATATTTTATGTTACTTTCAACTCGGTTTGTATAAATTACTTTTAGACTTCCGCTGTGCATTTAAACTGTGATGAATTCATAAATAACATTATTTATTAAAAGTTTTAAACTAAAAATAAACGTATAACTTATAAGAAAAAAAAATTAAATCTTTACAATAGATAATTTTTTAGATGTAAATTGCAAGACTAATAATTTAGAATTGGAAAAATTACAAGTTTTGTCCTTTATCTTTATAGTACTTTACAGGCGGTGTCCTTTTTTTCAAATGTTGACAGGCGATGTCCTTTATAGGGAATTTTGTTGCAAGTTTTGTCCTTTGAGCCTAACCCAGTTAGATTTTTTTGTTAAATCTGATTACCCAAGGGTATTTTAGTCTTTTTACTTATTTAAAGGACAAAACTTGTAATTTATTCTTTAAATATCTTGTAATTTATTATTATTATTATTATTATTATTATTATTGTTATTATATATATACAACCCTCTTTCTCTCTCTATACCTCTCTCTCTCCCACTTTCATACACAAGAGAGATATCATCTCCACCTCCCACATCTCAACACCATCAACCGACCATCACCACCATTAAGCCGCCTGCCACCGCCACCGCCACTGCCACCGCCATCAACCCGCCACAGCCATCAACCCGCCGCCGTTTCCCCAAACTTTTTTTGAAAACACGAGTTTCATATATATTGAGACAAACTTTTTTTGAAAACACGAGTTTCCTCAAACATTTCTAGTCTTGTATTAATATTAGAGTAAAGTGCTATTTGAGTCTCTGTGGTTTGTGCAGTTTAACCATTTGAATCAAAAAACCAAAACTATCTTGATTTGAGTCCATGTGGTCTCTAATTTTAACCATTTGAGTCCCTGTGGTCTCTAATTTTAACAATTTGAATCTAGAAACCAAATGTTTCTGATTTGGATGTTGTTTACTTTTGGATTCAAATGGTTAAAATTAGAAACCACAGGGACTCAAATCAAGACAGTTTTGGTTTTTTGATTCAAATGGTTAAACTGTACAAACCACAAGGACTCAAATAGGACTTTACTCTTAATATTATTTGATTGGATTACAACACAATATTAAAACTTAGAAAACACGAGTTTCGTCAAAAAATCTAGTCTTGTATTAATATTATTTGATTTGATTACAACACAATATTAAAACTTACGTAAGAAAAATGTAACAAAACTATATTATTTAAATTCTTATAAGATGTCATATAAACCTAAACTATATTCTAAACATAAAAGTGGATCGCACAAAGTCTGGGAAAAGAATCTCATTTGTCCCCCATCAGAAAGCCGTCATTGATTGCCTACAGAGGCCTCACGCTCAAGATTTTTTAACTGTTATTCCTATTGAAGGTTTGGGTCAACGTATGTTAGCGGTGGAGTACCGGTCAATCCTTAAGTACCGTTTGATGATCCCCATGTTCCCGAATGATGAAACTTGCTCAGTCTGCCGTAAAGCATGCCTGGATAAATACGGGGAGCATGCATTACACTGTAGAGAGTTGCCGGGGTTTAAGTATCGCCATGACTTTGTTCGAGACGCGTTAATGGATATTCTCAGACGAGCAGGGATCTCGGCAAAGAAAGAGGCACCGGTGAATTTTCTTACAGACCCGTCGGAGGGGAGATCCACTCTACGCCCGGCTGACGTGCTAGTTTTTGGTTGGGAGGGCGGGAAACATGCTTGTGTCGATCTCACAGGTGTATCCCCCTTAGCCGGGTTTCGGTAAAATGGGTTTGTGGCGGGGCAAGCAGTACTGAAAGCAGAGTCGAAGAAGGTGGAAAAGCACGCGAAAGCTTGTGAGGATAATCAGCATGCCTTTGTCCCCCTAGCGTTTGACACGTTTGGCTCTTTGGCGCCAGAGGCAGTTCGTTTCTTGTCCAGAGTTCAACGTGTAGTCCACAGCAACTTTTCGACCCCTCAGGGGGCGAGGCTTTGTTTTTAGTAGATTAGGGTTTTCTATTCAGAAAGGGATGGCGGCGCAGTTTGTTGCTCGTCTACCTGCTATTCTTATGTAATTTGCCCTGATAATTGGAATGAAAACAGTATTGAAATAAAAAAAAATATTGGTGATGAAAAAAAAAAAAACATAAAAAAATATTTACATTAAAAATCCTGAGCGAACCGAGTTGCTATATTTTAAAACAAAAAATTTTACGATGGTTTCACATTATAATTTTTTATAAAGATCTCAATTTTTTTAAACAACATTTTTTATAAAGATCCCAATTTCTTGTTTTTTTCCAAACACTATTTTTTATAAAGATCCCAATTTCTTTTTTTAAAACAAAAAAAAAATATATATATATATAAATTTAACGATTGTTGAGGGTAGTATCGGCATTTCAGTATTACCTACCCTTACTCGTCATTTCTCCCCTTCTATAAATACCCCCAAAATCCCCCAAGCAATTCATCAATCCAACTCGAATCAATTCTAGGGTTTATGTTTCTCACAAATGTACAAATCACCGTACCAAATCCACCCATTGAACACCCCCAAAACCCTAATTCCATTGCAATTCATCAATTCCAGTTCAACCTTATAAAGATCCACCCCCAATTTCAAGTTTCCACGAAGCAAAATGGTACGATTTTACATTCATTTCTGTTAAATTCTGAAATTAGGGTTCCAATTGTTGTTTCAAGTTGTTTGATTTCGAATGAATTCAGTTTTGTTGTTAAGAATCCCTTGATGATACGAGGGTTTGAATATGAACAATGGATGTAGAGTAGATACCGATAAATTCGATAAATCCGATAGGGAGCGTGTAGGTGCGGATGAATTCGGTAGGTCTATAGCAAAAGTAGCGGTGGGGCAGATATGCGAGCGTCTCGGTTTTTATAGTGCGAATGATTCGGCTTTAGAGGCTCTTGCTGATATTGTTATTAGGTATGTGAAGGATTTGGGGAAAACCGCAAAGTTTTACGCGAATGTGGCGAATAGAACGGAATGTAATGTGTTTGATGTGATTCAAGGGTTGGAGGATTTGGGGTCGTCGGTTGGGTATCCGGGTGGGTCGGAGGGGTGTAGTAGTGTGTTAGCGTCGGGGGTGATGAAGGAGGTTATGGAGTATGTTGAAGTGGTTGAAGAAGTTCCGTTTGCTCAACCTGTTGCGAGGTTTCCGATTGTTAGAAGTAGGAGGTTGACGCCGAGTTTTGTGCAGATGGGTGAGACGCCTGAGTTTAAGCATGTGCCGGATTGGTTACCTGCGTTTCCGGATCCACATACTTATGTTTACTCGCCGGTTTGGAATGAGAGGACTTCGGATCCTAGATCGGATAAGGTTGAACTCGCTAGACAAAGAAGGAAAGCGGAAAGCTCGTTGTTGAGTTTGACGAAACGGTTGTTGTCTAGTGGTTCGGCTGTAACTTCCACCGTTGAAGCTGCTAACGGCGGTAAAAAGACCCGATTTTTTGCGCTTACCGATGGTCAAACGGTCAAACAGTCAGCCGAAGGTGAGAAAGCGGTTTTTGAGACAGAACTTAATCCGGTTGTCTTGCCAGGTATACACGTGAACGATTCTAATACGGAGAATCATGTATCTATATTGGAAACTCTTACACCTGTTATAGAAGCTATTAATGGAAGGGTTTCAGAGTCGGGTGAGAACGGAGAACGAGATTTTCTAGATAAACGGCCTTCGGTTCGATTAAATTTCAATAACGGTAGAAAAATGATCGGTGATTCATTGGATTTGAGACTATGGAACAGGGGTACAGGGAGAATTTCATCGTGGTTCGGACGCGATGACGTCATGGATGACAAGAAACGGAGAGCCGAATATATTTTAAGACAATCGATGGAAAACCCGCTGGATCTCCCTCAATTGTAGATGAAATTACTGAATTGCCCATGATGGGAAACATACCATCTAACTTTTTTCCGAACGAAGCTTTGATGAAAATTAGATCAATGTAGGTGCTCGGTGTGTATCGTCAAAACTCATCCAGGTTTCTTAATGTTTGCTAAAGAAATCATTTAGACAATTGAACAATTTATGTGATTATCTTGTTGTCTGTTTCAATTTGTTATTCTTGTGATTATCGTTTTATTAGAACTTTATACAATTCAGTAGATGTTGATTCTTCTGTGTATGAAACTTTGGATAGCAATATCGAATTGTGTAACTTGCCTCTTGATGTTGACTTTAAGATGGTATTTCTTGTGTTAGCTGTTTTATACTTGTTTTCTGCTGGTTTAGACTTTAGACTGGTTTTTGGTTGGTTCAGACCGCCAGAAACTACTGTTGAGTGTTGCCCGGTCCAGATAAATATTTTTGCCGATTCAGGCTGTTTTCTTTTTTCCAGTTCACCGTGCCTTGTTGCCTCAAGGCGGTTTTCCTGCGCCTCAGACTCGCTTGCGTGCCTTTTGTGTGTTTACTGACATATATGGATACTTATTTATAAAGTGAGTCGTAGTTGGCTATGCCTGAGCATTGTGCTGTATTATCGTTTTCTAAATTCGAAATTTGACCCGCTTAGTTATGATGGAATAATTTGGTTAAAGTGTTATAGTTAGCTGAACGGGAAACGAATCTAATGGGTTGTAAACTTGTAAGCCGTTCAAAGGGTTGTTTTTTTCTCATGATGTCCCAGCTTTAACTTTATCTTAAATGAGTATTTCTAAATAGTGGTGTACATTTCGTTTTTTTTTTTTTTGGGCAAAATAGGTTTGGGTTGTAAACTGAATCGGTTTGGTCAAACCCGGTTTGGGTCATATAAACCGGTTAGACTAGCGGGTGTGGGGCGTTGATTGGGGGCTGCGTTTTGGCCCTTCAACGTCAGCTGCTCCACCCCGGGTTGGCGTTGGGCATGACGTTGCCCCTTTGGCGTGGGTATTGAGCCTGGCGTGGGGCGGGGGGCTGGGTGACATTGCTGGCTTTAGTTGGCTGGGCGAAATTTTAAATAGTTTAAACACAAAAAAATAAAAAATAAAAAAAAAATCCACATGGCTTGCCACGCCACACCCCTAGTTTTTGAGTATTACCTTGTGGATCCCACCGTCGCCACGTGTCGAGCAATGACCCCAACCCAAGCCACTCCACACCCCATAGTCTTATGGAGGAAAATATTCGAACCCTATACAAATCGGTTTAGGCCAGGTTGAAACCAGTTTTTCAAACGGGTTTTCAGATCGGTTCGGGTCAAAACTGGTTTCAATAACGAGAGTAGGAACCAATATACAAACAGGTTGTTTGGTTGGGTTGGAATTGGTTTCGGTCAAACATGTTTCGGGTGTGGTATCGGATCGGGACAATGCTTGCGTATTGATCTTCCATTCTGCCAATTGTATAACTTCCTATTAAGTGAGAACAGTTGTTAGATTGACTTCTATGTTCTAATGCCTCTATGAATTGTGCCTTTATAAAAACTCCATCTATGTTTTGCGTGTAAATAATAAAGCAGTTTATCAAGTGAATTATTAATTAATCATTTTTATATTATTTTCTAAGATCTTCGTAAAAACTCCAGCTATGGACCCCCGAACTTTTCGCTCAATAGTGTTATAGAAATTTTTAGGTATATACGTTTTCGACCACTCGGTGAGAAATCTCAAGTTTCGCCAATGTTGAGGACCCCCACAAATGGTCCATGGCGACAAACCTGCATCTTTTCCTCTTTCATATTGGCATCAACCTTCTCTCTCCTTGTATAATCACGATACTATTACGAGACGCCATGAATTCTAACTCCCATACTTTCATATTATGTATGACAGATGATTCAGTGCTCGACTCAAATGCATGTCTTGTTATAAATAACCAAAAAGGGAGATTTCAAAAATATCAACAAAAAAAAAGAACATTATAAGCTATTGCATGTCTAGCACAATTGTCTACTTAAATCCAATATGGGTGGTTCATAGAAATGAATGCTACAAAAAATGGTTTCCATTGAAATAATATCTATCTGGTCCTTTCACTTGAGCTTCAAGCCCATCTCTGTAGGGAACGTCATTCCTCGATGATTGAAGATCATAAAGTTCTTGTTCGAGGGTACAAACACCACCCTGCATTCCAAACAACTCACCAAATTACAAGCCAGTTACTTTACTCACAACTCACAAGACATATTTTACTTATTTTACAAATACAATGTTTCTGGTCTCGTTGATTAGCACAACGTTATCGTTAACAAACATAAAAAGACCAATATGTAAAACAATTAACCAAAGGGATGAAAATATTATTAATGGTTTTTACGAGAAATGGGTCATGCAATTGTTTACGCATATGCTGGGCATAACTCATAATAGATGGTTGCTAATGAAGACCTTGTTAAAGTGTATGCTAGTCATAAGAGATGGTTTCAAGTAGATGTTATGAAGATCTAACATGTTTTGTTAGCCTTAAAACCTTACCATCAATTAGTTAATGTGTATTTACAATAGCAGTGGCCTATGTTATCTAGTGTTTAGATTAACTGTTAGCTAAATATGCTAGTCAAGTCATATAAGGCGTGTGTGGCACGAGTCTTAGTCCTTGTGTTAGCACAATAAAACAATTGCTATAAATAGTTGAAGCCTTGAAGGAGATGTAGATGACCATTATGATCAAATTCATTAATAAAGAAAAGATTCGAAGTATGTTACTTCAAATCTGCGCCTTTTCATATATTTTCGGTTTGATCAAATTGGTTACTCAAACACAGCCAAGCTAAGCAACAGAACGGAACCTACACCCAAAGTAAAGAATACAAAATGTGGATCTAAGTCGTCTATATTCGCATTGCCTACTTTCCACTTTTAAAGAAATGCTCCTTGCTGTATGAAGTCTTGTAGCAGCTAATGTGAAATAATGACTAGACCAAGCACTAATTTAAAGATACTCTCCCCCACTGAGTTTGATGACAGAAGGTCTAAACTCAAAAGGATTATGTTACTTGTGTGATAGAAAGTATAGACCTTGACATAGATGCAAGGGATAGAAATCAGAGTTTTAGCATGTAAAGTTCGAAGCTATGGATAATGACCATAAAGAAGATACTATTGAGGAAGATGTTGGATTTGCTCAGATCTTAAAAAGTGCTTTGGAACATAGTTGTCAATAGCGGTCGCTATAGCGTATAGGTCGAAGGTCGCTACAAGGTATGTAGCCACAAATAGCGGGATTTCAGTTTTTTTTAAGTAGCTGGATTTTAGGTTTTTGTTAAATATAAAAAGCGTATATACCAGGGTATTTTGATATAATATACATATAATTTTTTTTCTAGTGTATCGCTATTTATAAAACAGCGCCCGCTATTTATCGCTATTCGCCATGTAGCATATAGGTACACCTTATGCTTTGGAAGGAAATGACACCAACCTATGAGCTGACCAGTCACTATTGAAATATAATTTACAAATCTTGATGGATACAAAAATTTCAGATAACTTCATTAATGCTTCTTTGGCAGGTTAAAGTGGCAGATGGTGGGCCAATGGTATGTGATATAACAATTGAAGGGTTCAAGAGGAAGATGCAAGGTCTAATTAGATAATTAGAGGTAGATTCAAGGTCAAGATAGTTAGATATTTAGACTTGAGTCATTCTTTTCAAAGATAGAAATCCAATGAATATCCCTAAAGATTTGCAGCTATTGCTTGAAAATAACAGTCATGTATTCAAGGATCCAAAGTCCCGTTCAGAAAATCATTTGCTCATAAAATTGCACTAAAAGAAGGAACTTATCGTATCATTCTCTAATCCAGAACGATGTTATCAAACAAATAACACATGAATTATTTGATCAGGGTGTAAATAGGCTCGGTAATTGCTCCTTAGAATGTGCATAGACTAAAGAAAACCTAATCAAACCACAATCCCTAACAGATTTTTTATCCCTCTAGCGGAAGAACTACTAGATGAGCCGCATAGTAATTCACATCATAATTTAAATTACTTCAGTTTCATTCATGGGCTGTTTGTTTAGCTCTTAATGGTTCAGACCTCTTACTAGTTCAGCTTTTAATGGTTCAGACTGTTTGTTTCGCGAGCAGATGTCTGAATGGTTCAACATTTGCCTCTGAATGGTTAAGACCTCTAGTCTGAATTGGTCAGACATTTGCCTCTGAACGGTTAAGCATTATACTAGCTCTTAATGGTTCAGACCTCTTACTGGTTCAGCACTTAACCATTCAGAAGTTGCCAAACAGCCCCTTACTCCAAAACCGACAACGTGTATCACACAAAGATTTCTTTCCAAAAACTGAAAAACCTACAACATAGGGCATATTCCAATTCTCAACTACCAATTATTAAACATACTTGAACTCATCTTTCCAATAACAAATCTAATTTATTCACTTAACATAAAAGTTACCTGTTCTCATCCGAATCCGGGAGGATCGATCGAAAATTCCCGGGCACAGTTAACCCAGCAAACAGACTCAAAACCATCACTAACATCAACTCAACCAGCACCTACAAATCACACACAAAAAGGACCAAATTACATTCATATAAACCCTAACACACATACATGTATAAAACACAAACAAACAGATACAAACAGATATAATATTACTTCATAAGGAGGTCCTGTAAACTCATCTTCAGTGATCTTTAGCAAAGTTCTGTCTAATTACCGGAACAAAAGTTAGTTTTGTGATTGATTACAGTTGCAATTGATTAACAAGAAAGGGAATAAAGAGAGTTACATTGAATAGTTGAGTAAGCAGCGTGTAAAAGCATCGAAATTGCGATGATTCCGATGGTGAAGCTCGTGTTCATCGCCATTGTTGTTGATGTGATCGCCGGTGATGATCGGAAATTTGGAGTTACGGTTTTTAGTTTAGATTTGATTGGATTTGGACGGGTTGTGTTTGTGGGTTGGTGGGTTCAGTATCGTATCATCCCGAACATGATCCTAATTTTTACGGGTTGATCAGAACACGATCCGCTCAACTCGATTTTTTTTTAATATTTTCCGTATTAAAATTAAAATTTACTAAAATAAACACAGATGTATATGATACATTTACATTTGAATTATAAAAATTTATATCAATTTCTCTTTTTATGTTTTAATTTTGGCATAAAATTCACACCCGATTTAATTTATGACATAAAAGTATCGTAAAATATATAGTATAACGTAAATGAGTTAAACATGTCAACCCGACCCATTTAGTTAGACGGGTCCACGGGTTCAACCTGAAACTGACCTGAACCCGTGTAGACTAAGTCTAAACCCATGAATTTCGTGTTAGTCTCGTGTGGTGTAAAAATTCACTCTTACTTTTGATGAAGTGACTTTTTTTTATATATATTTTTAGTAATTGTAAATTTGCGTCCCTAGAATCAACTTGCATCACTAATTTAAGAGTTAATTACTGTTTTCGTCCCTGTGTTTGTCAAAAATCACTATTTCAGTCCATTAGTTTAAAAATTGCGATTTCAGTCCCTGTGGTTTCACTTTCGTAACTATTTCAGTCCACTCACTTAACACCGTTTATTTATTCTGTTAAGTTTTGATGAAATGACTAAATTGCCCCTTCAAAACTTCTTTCCCCCACCCCATTTTTTCCGGTCATCTTCTCCGGCAACCCCATTTTTTGACCGGAAAAAATGGGGTCGCCGGATAAGATGACCGGAAAAATATGGGGTCGCCGGAGAAGATGACCGGGAAAAATGGGGTGGGGGAAAGAAGTTTTTCAGGGGCAATTTAGTCATTTCTGTAGGTCCGTTTTTCTCGGAGGATCCGATACGTAACCTATCCTTGTTTATCACAAACACTATCACGGGTGCGGAATCCCCGTAACGGTGCAAACCAAACAATGTAAAGAGTATAACACGAACAGGTAATCAAAGATTCACTTAGATTAACAGGATGAGAACAAACTGCAAACACATACACACAATGCTTGACGATAAACTCTCAGTTTCTCTCTATGCTCTCATAAACCTAACTGTGAAACATGCCAAGTATTTATACTGTCCTTGTACGAAAACACTATGGACAAAATCAAGAGTGATTTCGCCACTCATGTGTCTGACGAAATCCAAAGTGATTTCGTTGAAGCGATTGTTGATGAAAACACATGTGTTTTCATCAAAACCAAATAAGGACAAAATAACTTAAGGCATGGATATACAATTAAGTATGATTACACAACCTCTAAACATAATGCACACTAGCATTAGGTTAAGATACAAATACAAAGACAATACATCATACCAAGTAGGATAGGAGGATATCCGACTAGGTAGACACGACGGAACATACAGACTCGATAACGGAAGACTGTTTAACATACAACTAAACAAGACAAGTTACAGACACAAAACTGCACTAACAAGCTCCCCCTTGTCTGTTGCTTGGTCTTCGTTCTTTGAGTCTTCAATCTTCAGTGTTGTTCGGACCACGAACTGCCCGCATGAATTCCTCGGTAGTAGCAGTAACAAGCGACGCGCTGAAATCGCAACGCTTGTTGCGCATCCTTGTCTTCATAGAAAATATTGTGCCGATATAATTTGTCGATGTCGGCTGCGGACATGTTAACGATCCACATTGGATCCAACATCCGGAAATTTTCACGATCACCTCTAAACACGATCACCGCTTCATGAGTGTCTGAATCGTAGCACCATAATGCCATTTCATTGAGAAAGTTTTGCTGCATCGGCATTAATGGGATTTTATCTACGACTTTCGCGGGGCTGATAAACAAGCTTGGAGCGCCCCGTGTTCGTTGCTGGATCTAGAGTAAACTTGATTTGCTGATAAATAGGGAACTGTGGTTTGTACGACTTGTCTTTCCAGCCAGACTTCTTGTTCATCTTTATCAGTCGCTCGAATAAAGTTGCGCCTTCAAAGTTTGAGCGATTTATGAGCTCAATCTTCGTCAATGCTGCCACATTGTAAAAAGGCAAAGATAGTATGCTCAGCAACGATCGGAAGTATTGAATTCCAAATTCCCGTTTGATGGCGACGCAATGTATTTCTTTGACGAACATCCGACAGAGGATTCGTCCACTCGGCTTCGCTTTCTCGAATCGTAAGTAATCGACTTGAGCGACGTCTGGCACAGGTTTGGAAACCTTGGATAAAAACTGTTTTCGCCACACGGAGAATGCATCTGCGACATTTTCAGACGTATCACGGTTCTTTAAATGCTCATCAATGACTTCCACATTCTCTTTTAGCCATTCTTCATCAAAAGAGGGAAATTCAGTCCCATCTTGTCGAACATATGAAGATTTCTTCTCATTTCCTTCAAAGACGATTTCTTCAATATTTTCAACATTTGTTGTTTCAGGCTCAGTAGGCATTCTATCAATCTCTGCATCATCAATCTCTCTCATAGCATGTAGAGCAAGCAATTGCTCATGTGAAAGATCCTCGACAATTTCACCTTCTTCAAGCAATTCCCCAGTGACTGGATGAACGACCTGTAATGCAAGATCAGCACTGCTTGGAACAGAAGATGTACCTTCAATCTGTTGAACTGTTCCAGAAGAGGTTCCTTGAGACGATTCGATCACTGGCTGCTGAACAACAACGATTGCAGAAGATGTAGCGGCTGGCGGCTGCTCTGATGTAGTAGAAGGATCAGGATTCCCTTGATCTTCAGGATCATCATCCCTTTTCTTCATAACTTCTTGTTGCTTACATCGATCATCCCACAGAGTAACAACCTTCTTTCGAAGAAACTCATAGCCAGCAGTTAGCGTCTTAACTCCATCCTGTATAGTTGTATTCCGTGACTCGTACCATTCTTTCATGTAGTCACATCTTCCTTTAAGATCTTCAGCCAACTTTTGAAGTATAGTGCTACTTCTCTCTCTCTCTTCGTCTGCAGCTTTCAAACGTGCATTCTCAGCTTTAAGTGAATCAATCTCAGCTTGTTGGCGCTCTATCACAGTTTGCTGTTGATCAACAGTGGACTTCAACTTGTTAATTTCCACCAATTGACTGACCTGATCATTTTTTGTGATCCTGATAAATTCAGTTTGCCTCTGAATACGATCAGCAGCTGCTTCAAGTTGAGAGAATATGAAGTTGTTCTTCTCGTCTTGAGAATATTCTGAGAATATCCTTTGGCGGTCAGCACTAGGTTGAGAAGTAGTTGCTCTAATTGCAGCAGCTATTGACCTTTGTGGAACAGCCTGAGGAGTTATTGTTGGAGTTTCAGGAGCTGAAGTAACCACAGGAGGTGGTTGAATAGTTGTAGATGGTTGTTCTGTCGACCTTGGAGGAGACGACACCATTGTAAAAGCTTCATCAGCTGTGAATCCAAAGTTTGGATCTATTGCAGCTTCCTGTATCGGCTCAGAAGGAACAGATTGTGGTGTAGACGATGAAGTACCAATGTTCTTTTTAGCTTTCTTCTTACGAAGGACAACTGTTTTCTTTTTCTTCACACGTTCAGCCTCCGTATCCGATGGAACATAATCAGAATCTGCTCGCTCATCTCCACCAGCACTACTAGCACCAGGTGCACTAGCTGCTGTCGCTCCAGCATTACCACCATCACCATCACCACCTTCTTCATCATCATCACTATCAGATGAATCAGATGAATCACGCTTTCGCTTAAGCTTTTCTTTCATCCTCTTTTCTAACTCAGGCTCTTCATCATCTGACTGGCTGTCATTGTGACGCCATTTGTCATTATCAGGAGCCACGTAGTTTCTGTTTGCTAAAGCACCAAACATCTTCCTTGGAGGATCAGACTCTTTATATTTCTTAGCCGAGTGACCTTTGAACAAGTTAAATGAATGATCCATCATAGTTTCAATCTTGAGAATGTCAGTGTCGGCTTTGGGAAGATCAGGGTGTTGAGTATTCATGATCATTTGCATGAATCTCGGATACATCCAGAATTTCTTGCCGGTCGTCCGAGATCCAGTTCTTCTTAAATTATCTTTCATGTATGCAAACAAGAACTGTGATATGCTAAATGGCTTATTCAGCACAAGCGCTACCATCAAACCGATGAGATCGAATCCAGTCATGTCATAACCTGCACGATTTTTGCCTAAACATTGAATGAGTACATGTAATAGGAACTTGTACCGCATAGGCAATGTAGCTTTGTTGATTTGCCCAGCAAAAATGTCAGCAGTACATTTCATCCTGAGCAGACATCCGCGCGTGCACATGATTGGTATAGAGAATGGCGCATCAGCAACGTCTTGCAATTCCAAAATATTGTTGAGAATCTCTGGAGTGACATCCACATTCAGCTTATGAACTTGCCCTCGGATCACTTCCTTTCCATCAACTTCAATTATCTGAGCAGTATCCCAAAATGCTTTAATCAATGTCTTGTAAACCGGTGTCGAAAAAGTAACGGCCTTGTTTATCCTTGATTCCCGAATCCATTGCGTGATTTCTTTAAAATAAAAAAACTTTCCTTCCGGATCAAGATGAGCAATCATATTATGTCGCGGCTCAGACATGATTTCTTCTTCGGTTTTGTTGGTTTTCTTTGTTGGAGTTTTGCGAGATTTCGGAGCCATTCTGTATTTGACAAAATACGCGTAATGAGAACTAGGAATGGGACAGATTATAAAATATATATATTTATACATTGTTAGTGTGTATTTTGGACATTGACTATGTATAATTATATATACTTTATAAGGTTTCAAAGTTCACAGTTCACAAAAGTTTACAGTACACAAAATGTTTCTAAGTGTTGAAAAGATGGTCCCTGTGACGAAATCAAAGACTAGTTATCGAAAACACTTGTGTTGGGCCTTAAACAGTTAGCCCAAACCCAAACACCCGAGATGACGAAATCAGACGTGGGACGACGAAAACACTTGTTGTTCGACGAAAACAGTGATTTCGGCAATTTGGGATTTCGGCAAAACTTGATTTTGGTATCAAGTAATTTTGGCAAACACAGATTTCGGCAAAAATAGGGATTTCGACATTTGGGGTTTTCATCAATTTGGGATTTCGGCAAAGAGTGACTTTTTGCAAACAGTGATTTCGGCTATTGGGGATTTCAGCAACAGTAACAGGTGATTTCGGCTATTGACTGATTTTAGACATTTGGGGATTTCGCCATCACTGTTAAACCCAGTTGAACCAGTTAATAAAACTTACCCAAAACCCAAAGTTTTAACCCAAATCGCTTTGTGACATTTGTTTAACAAATCAAATGAAAAACCCAATTCAACTCAAACCCGAAAACCCACATCCCCTGTTTTAATCGATTACATATATCAAAAGAAATAACAGATATATTCTGACAATTTTCAATCAACCAACTACAAAGAGTCCAAATCATCAACCATATTCATCGAATAAACATGAACATAAACAAAAACTAACACCCAAAACCCAAACCCTTGTATGATACCCGAACCAAAAACCAAGTTAAATGCATAACACCTACACATAAAAACTATTACATTCAAACATATCATGTCAGAGTTTAAACAAGAAATTATAAGATCATAAGCAGATGAAACGTCATCAAGTTAATGGGGGTTTTAAACAAACAAAAATCGAAATTAGTGGGTTCAATCAGGTTTAGAATCAGGTTTAGAACAAGTTTTTGATGTATTTGAGTATCTTATATGATTAAAAGATCCAAGAAATCAAAAGAATACTTGAGTCGGTTGGGGGTTTTTGGCAAAGAAGATGAATGAACAGTAGGTAGATCTTTTGAGAGTGATGGTTTGAAAAAGTGAACATCAATAATGCACAAGAACCCCCTTTTATATTTGGTCCCACTCGACGAAGACACCTTGTCCGGCGAAATCACATTTGGATTTGACGAAAACAATTTGGGCTCAGTTATTTTGTTTTGGGCTTTTAACATTTAGCCCAAATGGATGACGAAAACAGTAGTGGCCCGACGAAAACACACTTGATCGACGAAATCGGTTTGGGCCGGTTCTGAATTTTGTTTTGGGCCGACGAAATCGGTTGGGGGTTTGGGCCGATGAAATCGCTTGGGCTTTAATCAATGAAAACCAATTTGTTAAGGGCTTTAAACAAACTTTGAACACTTGTATGATGAAAACCATTTGTTTGGGCTTTGAACAATTTGTTGGGGCTGATGGAATCAGTTAAGGGCCAATTAAAACCAATTTGTTTGGGCTTTAAACAATTAGTCCAAACATCTTATATGATGAAAACACTTTGTTTCCGAATTTCAGAAACACTTTGTTTTTGTTGATCAGTTAAACCAGTTTTTCATTTACAATCAAACTTTGAACATTTTTAAACAATGTTTTGGCTTTGTTAGAACAACCAACTGCAAAAAGGGCATTTTTATGAAGTAGAAAACACTAACGAGTCAGTTTCAGGCTTTTCGGCATAAAACTTCGAGTTACCAACGTCGGCTAATCAAAACAAGTTTTACGAATTACACTACAACATAAATTAAAGTGCAGTAAACTAACGAAAGACAATAAGATAAAGAATTTGTACAAAGAACAATCTTTTTGCGAGTTCCAAGGTAAGAGAATCATTACCAGCTTACGGTCTTTGTCAAAACGGTTTCTGATTTATGTTTAAAGCTTTAGATAAGTATTCTACCACAATTATCGGTATAGTTTTCCACCTAAGCTCAACTTATCAGATGTAATCATAATTAGGAGATATGATTTACGGTAAGAATTATACTTACTTGTCGGTGTTCATCCACTCACGACACATTCCCGTATCAAGGTATGCACGAGAGTTCATCTTACCGGTGAGTATACTGCTTATCATCCATTTGACCGTATAAAAGATGTGAGAAACTCACTTATTTGATTGAAAACAAGTCCTATGTGATAGAATCACTTATTGATGAGGAACTTGATTTTCAATTGCATGAGGGCACAGAAGCAAGTCCGTGAACAGGTCAGTACAATGTACAACAAAGAGACGAACTTGACTCCTGAATAAATGTGATATATTATCACTTGTTTTGTTGGACATGTGATTGTTGATCACTTATTGAGGTCGAATGCAATATGTACATGTATGTATAGTATCATGGAAGATCTTAGACTTCGTCTCCGTTATTTTTACGGTTTGATACAACCATGATACCCAGATGATAAGACAGCATAAAGACCGAATATCTCAGAACCTCGGCAATCAATCAAACGAAATTTCGGTACTAAGACCATGTGCCAATGTATGGTTCCCACCTGGTCTTCAGTTGATTTAAGATTTATATCACCCTGCACACTTTAAAATGATTGTGAGCCTACCGATACATCTTATATAGAGCTGCTTATCGTTTTTCATTTTGCATTTCAGTTCAAAAAGGTTTCGACAGACCACTGATCTACTATCATTTTCTCTTTTTCTCGCCAGGAAACTCATTTTTGTTTTTCCAATGTTTTTGGGTTTTGAAATTTTTCGATGTTTTTGAATTTTCAATTTTTGGATTTACTCCCCCTAAAATCAACAAACTATGATAAATTTAAAAACACAAAGGTATTTACAAAAAGGATTTCCCGATGTCGGTTAACTCATGTTTTACCTCAATGTCGTTTACCAAAATTAATTTTAATCAGAATTGATTTATCGAATTTTGGAAAATATCAATTGGCACGTCGGTAAGCAGTGTGGACCATGACAACATTGACGAGTTTCATAGTGAAACAATCACGTGTGAGGTGATATTCGAGATCAACGTATCTGGCCAAAGAGTGTTGTACGAGATGATATAATTCATAAAGCAACTTAAATATCGACAAGTATAGGAGAGATTAGAAATTCAAAACCATATCCTGAAACTGCTTCGTGCATTGCAAGGAATCTGAGTGGTCTCCTAAGCTGGATATCCACCAGGTGTGGATTTCAAAGTCGATTTTGTAGCTACCGAGAAATCTCTTCACAACAACAAGATCATAAACCTTTGGGTCCGGCTGGTCTTCCACATTGCACCAGCGAAGGTCTTTGTCTTTCTCTTTGAGAAGTAGTGTGCGGTTGTTCAATCCACACCAAGGCATCCGCAGACCCGGTTTGTTTGTTCAACAAACACATTTTCTTCAATCACACCGTGAAGAAATGTACACCGCACATTCATCTAGTAGACTTTGAACTTCAGACGTGCTGCAGGTGCGTACATTTTGATTGAATCTATCCTGGGGACCCGATTAAAGCCTTAAACAATCAAACTTTGGTATAATTTTTCATTTTGTCGAAGCTTTCAATTTCTTTCGACAGACAATTATGTCTTCTTTTCTTTTTCTCTCCATCAAAGGCAACAATTTCTTTTGTCGCCGATCTTGTGCATGAACATTCCACTATCAATAATCCTATGATTATCGAAAGTTCCTCCTGGAACATCCTACACACTCACTCAGAGATTAGTTGGAGAGGGGGACCCAAGCCTTCATAGACTTGGGTTGCCCCTGAGAATCAAGAAATGTAATTTCAATCTCTTGATGATTTGGAAATTTCACGCCTCCCCCTGAACCTTCACCCGTTTTAGGTTTCCAAGACTGTTTCCGTTTACCAGATTGTGTATTATTAACAATTTTTGGTTTTAACGGTTGTGAAGAACTTGGTTCCCTATTAATTGATTTGACTTCCGATTTTAAAGCCTTTTCAACTGCTTTCACATTTTGACGTCGTTGTTTCGTTTCTTGTTCCTTAACAGTTCTTTTATCATGTTTTGGTGAAACTGGACGGCGTTGAGGGTGACCTTGTTCAGAAGGGGCTCTTTCTACAAAATTTGGTTTTGGAGAGTTTGTGTAGTTTTTGATGATATGTCCAAACTCCCCACATTTGAAACACGATCTCCTCTCAACAAACTTGGGAGATCCGGTTCGACTTTCACGTGTTGAACCTGTAGACCCAGAGGTACTTGTTCCTTCATCACACCCGTTTGTGTGTTGGGTGTAATTGTTTTGAGCGTTACGCTTTAAAATTCTGACTTTTTGAACAACATCGGTGTTTGATTTATTTTCAAAAGTCTCCACCTTGTCAGTACCCTTGGATGCTACAAATTTAACATCATTGTTTTTCTTCTTGAAACAAGCTCCTTTGGTCTCAACCTTCGGTTGTGAACTTTTAGAATTTTGAGCTCGCTGCTGTTGCTGTTTACCCTTAAAAGCGATAGGTTGTTGCTTCGTTGGTGATTTTTGATTTCCAAATTTTCTTCTAACTTCAGCTTTTGGAATCGGATCACACTGAGTTACTGAAACTCTCGGGATCCCCTTTTTCAAAAACTTACTGGTAGTATCTTCAAACACTTTATCAATCAAAGATTGATTGACATTTTTAATTGGAAAAGCTGTGTTTGAATAAATTTTGTCATCACCGACTAAAGTATACAACACGTTATCACTTTTAATGGTAGACACTGTCTCAGTGATAGGATCTATCTCTTGTTTAGCACCAGTTGATTGCACAACAGGAGTAGGAGGATCACACAGAATGTGATTCTCAAAAGGCACTTCTACTCCTTTGTTCTTCTCAAGAGATTTATCCTCATCACTCACATCTGGTTCATCATCGTACGAATCATAGTCCTCAACTGTGGGAGGACTTTGATTTGAAGCACATGATGACTTTTCTTTCCGATCAGATGAGCCCTCCGATGAATTGTCCGTTTTGAACCCTAAGCCAGTTGTAACTTCCTCATAATCAAGAGGTACAGTTGGGTCAAAATGCAGCATTTCTTCCTCATCGGGCATTCGAGTATAATTTTGTCTCAAAGGGGGCGGACACTTCTTATACCCAACACCTCTCACGTTTCCCTTCAGTTGTTGAACATCAATAATGTGATCGAGCACAAATCGGGAGTTAGAATAACTCTACAACTTGAGCTTGATTGCATCATGCTCGCATTTGGCAATGGCTAGTTCCTTTTTGGTTTCCTCAACAATGTTAATGTAATCGTTAATGCTAACTTGTTTATGATAAACAGTTTTGGTCACTTCGGAAACACTTTTCTTTAAAGTTTCAATTACAGATTTAAAATCCTTTTCGTTTCTAACCATAGCCATATTTGCCTCTTTGCACTTAGACATTTCAATAACTAAACTTTGATTATGACTATGAAGCTTTTCAGATTCAAGCTTCAAATCAGCACAAGAATTACAAACACTAGGAGTAGGAGGATCATAATTTACCTGACTTGTCGAGGCCGAGACATTTGCCATAAAGGTAGTCTGAGAATAGAAAGATCCATCTTCAGTGAGAATCTTCTCCATTTCTTCTGATGTAGCATCAACTTTCTTGATTAAGTCAGATTTTTCGTTAGCATCATTCGACAAATTATCAGCTTCAGAATCCACTCCCTCCTTCACGTCCGATTCTAAACTATAATCACTCACACCTGAGCCATCTTCATCAGTACTGCCACTATATCCTGAACTGTCATCATTTCCTGAAGATTCACCATCATTGACATTCTTGACAATTTCAGCGTAAAACGCAGTTCTTGTTTGATCACCGTTTCCCAACTGTATGGCTGGACCACAATCGACACTTGGATTGAATTGAGGTTGTGTTGTGGAAACTTGAGGTTGAGGTTGGGGTTTAGATTGCGAAAGATAAGCACTTTGATCGAACTGTGGAAATGGAGATGAGCTTGTATTTGATACAAACGCCGTTTGAAGCTTCGGTTGCTGAATGGAACTAGAACTAGCTGAAGGACCAAAACCCGGAAAATACATTTCTGTGTTTTGAGGAGGTGCAATCCTTTTAGCTTTCCGAATTTCCTCTTCGTTCTTGTGTTCCAACTTCTGAACGAATTCATAGATATTGACAGTATCTAGAACGCCCGTATGCTTTAGAAGCTCAATGAATGGGCTCCACTTTGGAGGTAGAGCATCAGCAAACCGTGCAACCATCTCTTGTTGTGATGCGTTGACCTTGTATGAGTACATCTTACTAATCAAATGATAGTACCGAGTAGTCATCTCGCTAAGTGTTTCATTCTCCATGAATAAAAACCCTTCAAACTCTTTCTTTAACAGATCGTGTTGGACCTTTCTTGTCGCCGCATTCCCTTCTCCTCTTACTACCAATGCATCCCATAAAGCTTTCGTGCTCGTACAATAAGAGAATTGATGATAGATGTTTTTGTGGAGTGCTTGCGTAAGAATAGCAAACGCCTTCTTCTCTAGATCATACGCTTTCTTGTCGTCTTCAAGCATATTCGCTAATGTCGCCGCACTTGAACCTGCTTCTTCGAGATCTTGATTATACGGCGAAATGAAGCACGTCCATAATTCGGTGCTTTGCCCTAGAACGTACATGTGGAAATGACCTTTCCATGATGGAAAATCGTTCATATGATTCAACTTTGGTGGGCGATTGTTGCTGCCCGTTTCGCTCTCGCTAAGCAAAGGATTTTGAATGTTTTGATTTTGATTTGATACAAAAGCCCATTGAGATGCACTTATAGATTGTTGACCAAAAACATTCTTTACCCATGCTGCTGCAGAGGTTTGATCTTGACCTGGTCGTGGGTCCGTACTCCAATCCCACGGACTTGTACTACTCATATTTGATGTTAGAACGACTGTACCTGATAAAACACTTAAAAACACAAAGTTAGAACAGTTTTGCAAGTCCTCTGTTTAAAATTGACAACAGATCAGGATGTTTGACGAATCCAATGGTGATTTCGTCGAAGTTATGTGTGACGAAAACAATTGATTTCGTTGACAGATATGTGACGAAATCAATGTGTTTTCGTTGACTGAAATTGGACAAAGTTAAAGTGTTTTCGTTGAATGATATATGACGAAATCAAGGTGCTTTCGAACACAAATAAGTTAGACGAAATCGAGTGATTTCGTTGACAAGTATGAGTGACGAAATCGGATTTCGTTGAGTGTAATGTTTGACGAAATCAATGGATTTTGTTGACTGTTATGTTGACGAAATTAGATTTCTTTGTTGATTTCGTTGACTTGAATTGGACGAAATCAGAAGGATTTCGTTGACTGCAATTAAAAAGAAAACAGGTGATTTCGGCTGAGAAGTGATTTCACCAGTTGTTTTTCAGCTTGATATTGTTGACTGAACTGATTTGGACGAAATCAGAAGGATTTCGTTGATTGTGGTTACCAGCTATTAGATATTTTGCAAACCTTATCCTCTGACAATATCACAAGTTGGTGACAACAATTTCAACAAAGCATGGTTCTCTGTTTTCGAAGGTCACTTTTTCTCACCAACTAATCATCACAGTACACTAAATTCAAACACCTTGAATTAAATATTAATAAACAAAGTAAGTAGGAACTCGACAAAGATCAAACACAGAGATATGCAAATAATCAGTTTGAAGATTTCAAGAACACTTTCAAGAACACTTTGAAGATTATGAAATTTCCGAAAATGATTTTGCCTATATTTTCAACAAAAACCCAAATGTCAACATGTATAGTTGCAATATAACAGGTTTTCAATAAAACTATAGCAAAATAACACTTGTAAACTCAGATTTTCAGCAGAATTTACAGAAAGAAAAATAAAAATTTTCAAGAACAATAATCTGAAAATAACAAGAACACACTTGTTTCAAACAACACAATGTTTGGTTTTAAACAAGGAAAAGAGCCATAGCCATAGCTCTGATACCACTTGTAGGTCCGTTTTTCTCGGAGGATCCGATACGTAACCTATCCTTGTTTATCACAAACACTATCACGGTTGCGGAATCCCCGTAACGGTGCAAACCAAATAATGTAAAGAGTATAACACGAACAGGTAATCAAAGATTCACTTAGATTAACAGGATGAGAACAAACTGCAAACACATACACACAATGCTTGACGATAAACTCTTAGTTTCTCTCTATGCTCTCATAAACCTAACTGTGAAACATGCCAAGTATTTATACTGTCCTTGTACGAAAACACTATGGACGAAATCAAGAGTGATTTCGCCACTCATGTGTCTGACGAAATCCAAAGTGATTTCGTTGAAGTGATTGTTGATGAACCAAATAAGGACAAAATAACTTAAGGCATGGATATACAGTTAAGTATGATTACACAACCTCTAAACATAATGCACATTAGCATTAGGTTAAGATACAAATACAAAGACAATACGTCATACCAAGTAGGATAGGAGGATATCCGACTAGGTAGACACGACGGAACGTACAGACTCGGTAACGAAAGACTGTTTAACATACAACTAAACAATACAAGTTACAGACACAAAACTGCACTAACAATTTCATCAAAACTTAACAGAATAAATAAACGGTGTTAAGTGAGTGGACTGAAATAGTTACGAAAGTGAAACCACAGGGACTGAAATCGCAACTTTTAAACTAATGGACTGAAATAGTGATTTTTGACAAACCACAGGGACGGAAACAGTAATTAACTCCTAATTTAAAATAATGAACACTTAAAACCATGTGGTTTGTAATTTCTTGCCATTTGTCTCTCAATCAACTCACTGTTAGTTGAAATGGTATTTTAATAATCTCGCAACCTTAATATATTAAACCCTTCTTATCAAAACCCCTAACAAGTCTATTGATTTATATACTTTTTCTTAACCAATACATAAAAAGATATTTATATAATCTTAAAACACAATGTCGGTGCACTGACGGGAAATTACGATTTTAACCTTCTTCTAAATTAAGGCATTGTCCTTTTATTTTCCGTTGCTTTGTTGTCACGAGCATGTGGTACAATCACTGACATGAATGTTCATTCATGGCTGATCGACGTTTTTCAGTCCATCTACGGTGGTGACAACCGCACAAGATTGCGTCGAGGGTTGACAAGTCTGCGACAGGTCAAAAAATGCGATCTAGGACTTTTACCAGCTGCGACAAAACTATTCTGATCAAGGGAGAGAGAGAGTGCAAAGGTAACAAGGGTGGGAAGAAGCCGGAGTGTTGACCGACAACAATGGAGAGCGAGGGAGAGGCCTAGGTGGTTGTGTTGTGTTGGCAATGGCAGTGGCGGTAGAAGGACGCAAGGGTCTTGCCGGAGAAACAAATACCGGCTAGATGGATCTTGCCGGAGAAACAGATATCGGCTACATGGATCTTGTCGGAGAAACCCCTACATGCCCCCTCTCTCACAACTCTCTCTTACTCTCTCCCAGTTGAAATCACTTCTGTGTAAAATGCGGCTCATGGATATTTTTTTCTTTGTTTAAGTTATTAGACTATCTCCAATGCAAACGGCGTCCTTAGCTGCCTAATCAGCTGCCACATCATATCCTTAAGAATCCTTACAAATCCTTAAAAACCACCAATTTCATCTCCAACCATACAAACATCTTTACATATCCTTACATTTTCCACATCATCACCTATTTTTTATTTAAGTTCACCCATTACTATTACTGTATATTAATAAACGAAGTGAAATGAATAGTGATCTTAATATTATAATAATATATGGTTGTTTTCATACTTTTGTTATTTTAATATTATAATAATAGTTATTTTCTTTACTATTTAACTTTATTCCTTTTTTTAATATTAGGGGTTGGGATAAGCTTGGTGTCAACCGGTATCGAACCAATACTGGTATCGAAAATACCGAGACGATCCTGTTCGGTATCAGTACATGAAGGTAAAAACCGGCACTAATACAGAAAACTCCAAAAGTTGGTGCCGAATTAATATTGGAAACCTTTTGGTTCGGGAAATTCAGTGTTGCTACCCGGTACCATTTGCTCATCCCTGATCATGGTTACCGTACGAACAACGGTATCGTACAACTTTTTTTTGTTGATTTTCTTCAACTTTTAATTTTTTCTTTTTTAGTTTCAGGGGTAGGGATGAGCTCGGTGCCAACTGATACATAATCGATAACGATACAGAAAATACCGGTTACGGTACCGGTATATGAAGGTAAAAAACGGTAGTGAACAAGTACCAGGCACGCCAAAAGTCGGTACCGAATTGGTACTTAAGATCTTTCGGTTCGGCAAATTTGGTACCGGTACCCAGAACAATTTGCTCATCTCTGACCACGGGTTTCATACGAACTACATCGTTAACATACAACTTTTTTTGTTGATTTTCTTTCGGTTATCTTTTAGTGATTTTTTCTACATTTTCTTTTTATTCTTGTCAGCAGTTCCGTTCGCAACACGCTCTTTCAAAACACATGTAAACACAGACTAAATAACAAAAGAAATTCGCCGCAACGCGGCAAACTTCTTGAAACCTAGTTTTTTTTTAAGTTCACTTGCTTAAATTATTAAAATATATTCAAATAAATTAAATGATTAGACAATTAAGATAAATAATTTAAGTAAAAAAAACATAAAAACATAGAAATTGCATTACTTAAAAAACAAAAGTAAACTAGATTTAAATACAAATATTTTAAAAATAAACATAAACTACTCTCGATCAATCCATGTTATACTTTGCCTTAATCCTAGCACACTCAGTGTCATGTCGGGCTTTTTGAACCGGGTCCATGTAAACAGTCGGGATGTAAAGTATTTTTTTCTCTTTAAATTCCAAGTAGTCTGTCATATGAACTCTCCAATCACCAATCGCTTGTTGCTTAAGAGACATAGTTTCATTTAACCGGTCAAGTAGTTCTTCTTTCTTTTCGTGGTAAGAAGATCCTGCCTTGGCATTCCTCTTAACCTTATCCTTTGCCTTTGCTTTGTCTCTCCCGGTTGGCCTTTGTGTTGGTTCAACCTCAACATGAACAACATTTTCATCATCATCATACACATGGATATCATCATCTACCGACAACGATGTATCGGCGTTAAGGTCGAAGGCCGTGGTATGAGCATCAGAAGGAGTACCAACCGGGGTGTATTCACCAGTGCTCGCTGTCTTTGTGCATTTGGGCGGCTGAGCACCGTATACCTTGATTGGTCCGGACCATTTTTTGTAGTCCTTCACAACCCTCCAAACATGCTCATGTTGAAATTGTTGTCCGGTGGGGTTATTCTTTCTACCAGCAACATATTCTTCTCTAACTGCCCACAGCAACATTTCGTCCAACATATCGAGATTCGATCTAAACGAGTCTATCAGAAGAGTTCTAATCCATATCAAAGGCGGAATTCAATGATACAGACTTGATTACAGCTAGATTCACTCTTTAATTGTCTTGTATATTGATAAAACAACGTTTTATAGCCTGGAGACACTTCGGCAGCACCTCGGTACCGGAATCACAAGGTTACAAATGATTTGAACAAGACACGTATATATAGGCCCTCCATTTCGCACGAAACCAACTCACATGAAATGACCAATGTCATTTCGTACGAAATGGCTATACCATTTCGTGCGAAATGGTCCAACATGCATTTCGTGCGAAATGGTCTATCCAACATGTTTTCTTGTTTTTCGTGCCCAGATCAATCTAATCTAATACAAGACTCGATACAAGACGAAGTCGATAGACATATGCACCAACAGACTCCCCCTTGGATGTTGACGAAGTCTTTGGTGTCGAGTTTTCGGTATGTCACATCTTCAGTCTTTATCAGCCTTTTTGCTCCCTCCACAGATTCTCCATTGTAAGCATCCTCTATCAATCTCTTTCTCTCTTTCTTTTCTTCACAGGATCAGAATCGCAACCTGGCTCTTAAGTCTTCTAATTCTCTTGATCAAGTCTCTTGATTCCTTAAGTTCATCAACATCAGCAGCTTGCATGAACGGCAGGATTTAAACCTGGCTCTTTTCAAATCGAACTTCTCCTTGAATGTTGATCCATAATCAGAAACTAGCTCTTATGTCTTCAGACTCCCCCTTTCGCTAAGCTGGGATCGCAGTCTGGAATTCTCGTTCTAGAATCGTGAACTAGCTCACACTCTGCAACTTTCACAGGTTCAGAACCGTTGCCTGGCTCTCCATAACCACAGAATTTGGAACCTGGCTTTCTCATATCTTTCAGGAGTCAAAACCTGGCTGCTTCTGCCTGCAAAAACTCTATCTCAAACATAAGTTTCACAGATTTTAATTTTTAACAATTTTAAACTCTGCTTACCTCTTACAAACTCAAACAATCATATGAAACAATCATCCAAAATGATTTAACAGTTAAAATCTCAGATGACCATTTGTAAACATATCTTTTTCATTTCAACAAACTCTCCCTACCCTGTTGTTCATCATGTTTAGCACTCGGAATTTTGAAAATCAGCTTTTCATCATCAGTTGTCGAAAATCTTTTTGTATTTTCAAAAATTTATGCTAAAACACACTTAAACTCTTTTTGGGTTTTTGTTTTTAAATTGAAAAGCTGTAAAGAAATATTTACAAACAATATTTTTGAGAGTTTGTGTAAGAGGATCATATCAGTTTTTTAGACCAAACACTAGCACCATTGAGCTTTAAACACTTTCAGTTCTAAACAATTCACATGGATTGACGATATTGTTGTCCTCTTAAACTCAATCTAAAAACTTTCGAAATGCTTACCGATATGTTAAGATATATTAATTTTGCACTAAATTCTTATGGACCCCATGATCTCAGCATATCCCCTCATCATGCAATACACTGACTCAAGTAATGCCTTTAAGCTTTCATCAACTGTGATATGTGCGAAAATAATGCAGAATGTTTAAACATTAACAATCAGGTCGATCTTTCGATACGCAGAGAAAGTCCAATGTTTAAACAAAATAAAAATAAAAACAAGTTGAAATTGTTTAAATCTTAACCATCAGTTCGATATTCACATATATGCAGAGATGATCCAAGATTTAAACGAAACACCAAGAAAAATAAAACAGAACGTTTAGGCACTAACATCCAGTTTGATACTCACGTATACGCAGAGGATGTCCAATGCTTAAACAAAATAAGAAATCAAACAAGTCTAAACCTTTGCAAAATGAAATACACAATCACAGTGACTTTTTCAGCAAGTTGTGAAAGTTCACAAACTGACTGGTTTTTATGCTCTTTTAGCATTCAACGATTACTAAGTAGGTACACAGTCACGAAGGATAAAACTAAGTACTATGCTTTCAACCGCGTTTCCCACTAGAACTAGGCTTTTTCATTTAAGTTTGTATCGTTGTCGCAAATCTACTAGTCTAGCTGAGCCTATCGTCACATCTTTTAGTGAGATCGTTTATCACATTTTAACTTTCCAATTTTTTAGCGTACTGTGACAGTCCACTGATGTACTATCATTTCCTCTTTTTCACAACAAAACTCATTTTTGATTTTATCATGTTTTTGGTTTTTTCAAATTTTCTAATGTTTTTGGATTTTCTGAAAATTTCTTACTCCCCTTAAAATTCAAAACCATTTAAAGAAAAACTTGAAAACAAACTGTACAAATAAAGTGACAACTATTGTGAATTGCTTCAAATCGCCATCCACTTGACATAAACAATCAGAACCCCCCTGACAACAAACTATTTCCCCATTGTGATTTCAAAACACTTAAGTTTGTTTTAATCAAATGGTTTTTCCGGAAAATAAGTTTTATTGATTTCTCTTGTAAAAACGGGGATTTGTTCATCACTTTGTCTTCTCAACCACTTGAATGATAGTTAAATCAAGTTCAACTTAATGACCTTGATTAACCACTTGTCGGTGAAAACCCTTTTTCAACCACTTGTGGATTCACTTATCAACCCTACCATTTGCACAATAAAATATGACAATTTTTAAGAATAACCACTTGTAAGTTTTTCACAAAAACAATTTTTCAAGAATGATGCTGATTCCTGCTCCACGATTACCAACTTGGGAGCTCCGGCAAGTCCAGAGTTTAGTCATGATAGGTTCTATCCCAGTTGCTAATCTGGGATGACCCATCTACATTTGGTTTCCTTGTTTTCTTTTCATAAAATTCCTTTACCCCTTTTACCTTCCCATCAATCATTTTACCAAAGATATGTTTCAATTTGGGGTTAAAAGCCTTTTCAACATCAAATTCTTTCTTTTCAGAAAAAATTGATTTGAAATCTCAATTTTGCCAACTTTTTGTTTAAAATTTTCAGTCCGTAATGGTGGAAAGTTTGCGTCATCCAATGGCGGCACTAAATTTTCTCTTTTTAACTCAACTTGTGGCTTCTCTGACTTTGACGAGTCAGATTCATCGCCAGAAAATAGCTCCTCTGATTTTGACGAATCAGAATCATTGCTAGAACTACCATCAGATTTCTTAACAACCCATTTTTGATTGTTAAGCTTCACATTTCTTCTATAAAAACTTTTTGAACACTCACCAACCTCAAATTTTGAATTTTTGAAAACTTTAAATTGTTTGGTTGGTGGTTCATTCTCAACCATCTTTTCTTTCAGCTTAAGAGACACTCCCTGTTGTGTGTTGGTTGCCTTTGGACAGTTCCTGACAGTATGACCAACTGTTTTGCATTGAAAACAAGTTCTTGTCTCCTTCTTCTGAGAAACATTCTTCTTCATTTCCTCTTGCTTCTTAGCAAGGAATTCTTTGTTTGTCTGCTTCCTGAACACATGCTCTTTTTTCTTCTTCAGATGATGTTCCTGAAACAAAAACAGTTTTTGGTTTATAATTTTTTTCATTTTTATGATTTTTAGGTGAAATAAAGCCTAAACCTTTCTTTTTGAAATTACCGTTATGGTTTGGTTTCTTTCGATAACCCGAACCAGAACTGTAACCCTTTTTCTTGTTCAATCTTTGTTGAACTCTTGAAGTGTACTTTTTAGGTTTTTCAGTAAGATTTACATCTTTTATTTCAAAAATATTAATTTCTGTTAATTTAGAAACCTTGTTGATCATTTCAGTTTTAACACCTCTTATTGGAAATTCTTCATCAGAATATAATTTGTCAGAATCATTCAAAGTATATGCTACTTTGAATGTTTCGTCCATCAAATTATTTTGTGATAACATAAATTCTTTTTTATAAACCCGTTTGTCCTTTTTAACAAATTGACTTGAAGTATCGGACTCAGACTTTAACTCCTCCGTTTCATCTTTATCTAACACCTGATCAACAACTTTCTTAATTATCTCGGACTCATGATCAGTGTCGGATGATGTGAAAATGACATCAATGTTGTCTGGCAAGTTATCTGACGGCTCAGGTTCCCATTGTAAATTGGTTGCCTTTTTGACTCTTTCTGAATTTGCTTTTCGTGGAGAATATCCATTTTCAAGCGGGGGTGGACACTTGTTATAGCCAAAACTTTGTTTCTTACCAGAAATCTTCACTTCAGTATCCTCTTTTGTTTTGGAATTCTTCTCTTCAGATGTTTTTTCTTCAAATGCCTTCATGCCTTCAACTGTAGGGTAAATCCTGTCAATCACATAAGAAGAAAATGAGTAACTTTTCAACAATTTATTTACTCTTTCAGTTTCTATCCTTTGAGTTTCCAATTTTTGTTCAAGCTCAGCACACATCCCAATGTAATAATTAACCATGTCCTGCTTTATCATGTATGCTCCATTGAGTGTCTTCATAGCTGTAGCTTGTTCACTGCTTGACTCATTATATTGATTCATGGCTTTGTTTAAAACATCATACGATTCCTTCAACCTGTTCATGTTGTGAATCAACTCATTGTTTTGCTTTTTCATAGTCTCACAATTTTCACAATTCTCAGACATCTTTTCTGCAACAGCTTCCTTTTTAATCTCGAAAGATGGAATTTCTTTCTGCTTTATCACTCGAACCTCTTCTTCATCGTTTTTACCACTTCTTCTTTCAGCATCTCTCTCGGCTTGAAATTTTAAAAGCTCTCTCATTCTTTCTACATCATAATCATCATCACTATCATTTTATTTTTCAAACTTCTTTTTTGCCATTTGAGCCTTTTCAGCATTTCTCTCAGCATCTCTTTCAGCAACTCTTTCAGCTAGAAATTTTAAATGTTCTTTCATTTTATCTGCCCAATAATCTTCAGCAGTATAATCATCAGCACTATCTTTAACAACTTGAGCAACAAAAGCTTTAAGATCTGCTTTTCTGTTAGGATCATAATCATCCAAACTGAAATATTTTGGAAGCCTTTCATCATCTTGATCTGTCAGACATGCCTTAATTTCTGCTGAAATATATTTATCCCAACTGAAACCTTTTGACGAACTTCCATCATCTTGATTAACAAGATACGCTTTCTTTGATTCTTCAATCTCCTTCCTAGCATGTGCAGTTTGTGGTTGTTGTTGATGTGGCTGTTGAGCAACTTGATGATAAATTGCTTTCCGATAATAATCATTGTTTCCGAAAGGATTTTGAGCTCCACTTGCTTCCCGGTTTGTGCATTCTCGCTTGAAATGCCCTTTTTCCCTGTAACGAAAACAAGTAACTTTAGATTTATCAAATCCTAAACTAGAAACATTAGCATCACGGAAATCATCTCTTCCCGTAATCTGTTTAAACTTTTCAGCTCTTCTCAACATGCTTGCCAAACACCACTTTATATCCATCAACTCCATCTCCTCAGCATCAGTCTGATCGTAATCCTCTTTTGTCAACATTGGATTTCCGATCCTTCCTGCAACTAAACTCCCATAAGATTCTAACACAGTCACCAACAAAGACATATGACTTTTGGCTACTTCTTCAGAGTAATTTTGATCATTCTCAAGATTCAGCGCAATGTTACATTGTAGAACTTTGCCACTCTTGGTTGCTGAAAAATTTGGATCAAACGATGGATATGAAGAAAATCCCATTTTGCTACTTGATCCCTGAGATGAACTTTTAGACGAGCTTTTTGCATTGAAAGCAGTTTCAATCTTAGGTGCAATGTTGGTCTTATCACTAACACCACCTTTGTAATACAAACTAATGTCTTGTTCACCATCATAATTCTTCATTCTCGCTATCTTTCGTTGTTCCATCTCTTGAGCTTCAAGTTGTTCAATAAAATCGCTCAGCGATAGATTGTCAAATTCAGGTTTATTTTTCAACATCATAAGATACGTGCCCCATACATCATGTGGCAACGCATCGGCCAACTTTTCAATCAATTCTTCTTTATCTTTATTTATGTTCAATCGTTGCATATTCTTCACCAAATTGCAATATCTTTCTATAATCTGCTTGGTGTTTTCAGTTCTTAATCCACGGAATAAATCAAATTCTTTCTTCAGAAGTGACATTTTGTTCTTAATCATTTCTTTACTTCCAACAAACTTTGATTTTAATTCTTTCCATATCGAATGAGCACTTCCGTTGTGTTGAAGTAAAATCAAGATTTCATTCTTAATAGCTTGCTGCAAGAGACTAACCATCAACTTTTCATTTTTATATTTCTTTTTCTCATCAACATCTAGATCTCTAATTTCAACTTTCTGTCCGTTGTCCTTAACTGGTCTAATATATCGAAATTCAGTATAATCCCATGCATCTAGGTAATATGCTTGAACCCAATTTTCAAAACGTTCGGCCCATCCACTATACTCCTCGATACTCATTCGCTTAGGAGGTTTTTGCGTGGTCCCCGTTTCATTTTCTAGCATTGTGTTCTGAGTAATAGTGATCGGACTAGCAAAGGCATTATAGAACTCGTTTTCCATGATCCGGTTTTCAAAAATTTACACAATCAGACTTTCAAACAAAATGGATGCTGCTTCACACGAAATGAAACTTCAAACGAAATGAGTGATTTCGTACGAAATGGACCAAAAACCTTCAATTCGTGCGAAATGAAATTCTGTTTCAAGCGAAATGAAACTTGGTGCGAAATGAAGCTATTTCATACGAAATGACAAGTTGATTTCGTGCGAAATGAATGCAAGTTCAAACGATCTGATGATCAATTCGTGCGAAATGGTGCTGTTGTCACACTTTCGGACAATTTTTGAACAAATTGATCAAGTTTTACTTCGAATTAAGGTCTGATTCTTTCAAGGATTTGTTAAAACAGTGTTTCACACGTTATATGAGAAATTCAATTCATTTTAACCGTGAAAACTCAGTTAATTTTGAAAAATGTATAAAAGAAGGTGTAGAAAACAGATTTTTCAGCTGAATTGGTAAGAACTCTTCCTCCTGAGCTCTGATACCACTTGTAGGATCGAGATTCTATCTAAACGAGTCTATCAGAAGAGTTCTAATCCATATCAAAGGCGAAATTCAATGATCCAGACTTGATTACAGCTAGATTCACTCTTTAATTGTCTTGTATATTGATAAAACAGCGTTTTACAGCCTGGAGACACTTCGGCAGCACCTCGGTACCGAAATCACAAGGTTACAAATTATTTGAAAAAGACACATATATATAGGCCCTCCATTTCGCACGAAACCAACTCACACGAAATGACCAATGTCATTTCGTACGAAATGGCCTATCCAACATGTTTTCTCGTTTTTCGTGCCCTGATCAATCTAATCTAATACAAGACTCGATACAAGACGAAGTCGACAGACATATGCACCAACACATACCACTCTTTGTATTGTTTTTGTTGCGTATGTACATATAACAACCCTCCTAAGACCCCTTAACGTGACCCTAAACGTTCTAAAATATACCCCGTATACGAGACACGGGCCTAGAATACCTTAATATTTATTAAAAACAAATAAATAGAAGCCCTCGCGGGCCGCGACCCATTGTTCGGGGTCTGTCGCGGGGCGCGAGCCCCTTTGTTTGCCAGACACAGCATTGCGCCACGTGTCCGGTTACACGACAAGGCTACCCCTTTGACTCGACAAAGCTATAGTCGCCACGAAGGCTCTCGCGGCCGCGAAGGCCAGCCCTATATCTCTCGCGGGGCACGAGGGACCCCTCGACCAGCCTATATAAGGGGCTTCAAGCCTCAGTTTACAATTGTTTAAAATCTAAATTCTCTCTCAATTCTCTAGGAAATTATAACACTCGGGAATAATACTCCTATAAGCGAAGCTCTGCGTCGTTGTAAGTATTATAACTCCCGATCATATATCAGTTACCTTACCCGATTGATTTAGGGCTCCGTAACGCATGTCAAGGCTCTGCCTGACGCATTTGTTGGAGTTCTGTCTCGTGTTACACCCGATTGATCTAGGACTCCGTAATAGTCAAGGCTCTACCTGACTCAGTCATTGGAGTTCTGTCTCGAGTTGTACGGTTAATGTGATTTGGGTTATCTTACTAACACGTGTGCATTGTTTAATTTTAATAGATAATAACCAGGAGAATTATCAGGAAGCTATAGTAGTATCACCTAAATCAGCAATGTGAGTCATTCCCCTTTTATAAACTCTTTTTGTGAGTCATTCTCTTTTTCTACCAAACTGTTTTACCAAAACCTAAAATGTTTTAAATTACACTTAACAGTAATTGAGTATTTGTAATTCTACAATTACTGCCGGTATGTTGGGGTTTTGTATACATTACTTGAAACTCGTTAGTATTGCGAATAGTAGCATGACCACAAGTTAGGATTAACAGTACCAAAGGGGTAATTGGATAGATATAAACAATGTAAATGCGGATGCTCTCAACTACTGTAAAGATTATAAAACGGTTTTGATTAAACTGGGATGCACTTGCCAGTATTTCTTGCTGATAAAACCTTTTTAAACGTGTTTCAAGTAACTTAATGTGAAGCTAATAGAAGCCAGCTGGAGAGCACTGAAGGCTTAAAGTTGTGGCTATAGAAGTTACCAAATAAGAAACAGAGTTTATGTTTTCAATAATTATGGTTTATGGGGACAAATGTATTGTCAAATGAAACTTGGGTTTTATCCCATTTAGTATTATAAAAGTTTGGTGCTTAACTCTGATAAAAATATTTCCTAATTACGGTCCTGATGAATGAATTCCGCTGCCAAATTAATAAACACTGATACCATCTGACTGGCCCGCCGCTCCCACTCCCGGGGTAGGGGTCGGGGGCTGTGACAGTACAGGTCGTTGAACATGTTTACCTTGCTTTTAAACATGTGCCAATGTGACCTCAAGTTATGGGCGGTCCTCTCTTGGGAAACTTGAGGGCTTTTGAAGAAAATCTCTAACACTCGTCCCCAAAATACACCCACCCTTTGACTATTTCTGAAGACCGGGTCTTCAGAAACGTGCACGTAGGTCTTGGCAAGCAGAACCTCTTCTTCCAAGGTCCATTTGATGCGTCTCACTTCAGAAGATGATTCCACAATGTTTGTGTCTTTTTTGTTTTTACGTTTTCTTTTGGGTGGATGGAGTAGCCTCAACACTAAAGATTTGAGACTCCATAAATGATGTTTCAGTGCTTGGAATAGCAGGACTCTGGCGTTGTTGTTGCTGCATTAGTTGTTGTAACTACTGAAACATCATTTGTTGTTGGAACTGCTGAAACATCATTTGTTGTTTAAACACTCCAGAATTTTGGTCAAACTGTTGAAAACCAAAATTTGGTAATGGTTGGCTTAGTTGTTTTTGTGGAAACCCAAAGTTTGGAAGTGGTAAGTATGGGTTTTTATTTGCACTACCTTGATTTAACAACTCGGTAAAGTTTAGGTTTTGGTTTGGATTCATTTTTTTTAAATAGAGATAGGTGAAGAAATTTGGTGATAGTTGCTAAATGTTATGTGTTCTTTAGGTGATTCAATGGATAGTTCTAAATATAAGGTAAATAGAGTTCAATGAGTTGGTAAGTAAATTAAATGCAGTAAATGAAGTTGGTCAATTAATTAAATAAATGAAGTCTGTTTATTCGTTTTTTTGACATAAAGTATGAAAATGAAATAAAATGTAAAGATTATTAAATGAAGTTGGTGTATTAATTCTGTTGAATAAAATGTTTTTTTTTTGAAACGAGAACATCAATAACACACGCCAAAACCGAAAACTGGGACGCCAACAAATGAACAACACAACTTACATATTAACAAATTTACACCAATCCCCCTAAACAAACGAACCCTTTTTAGCCCTATGTTTGAACCAAAAAAAACTGGCCGCCCTAACTTCACTAAAGACCTCTTCAACGCAACATCTCTTTCCGTTGAACCTAAGGTTGTTCCGGGCCATCCTTAAGAACCAACAAGCAGTAATAATAATACCTTTCAAAGCCTCTCTCTCTGACGCCCCTCTAGATCCTTGCTTATGAATCTCCAACAAGTCACGGAAAGAAAAAACAAAGAAGTTCATGACCCGACACCAAAAAGTAAAATTTTCCCATAATCCCAAAGCCAAAGGACAAGCCATGAAGATGTGGTCAACCGAATTAGGACCGGAGTCACAAAAACTACACACACCATCAGACACCGACACGCCTCTCCTAGCCAAAGCTTCCACCGTTGGAATTCTATCCATCTCCGCGCGCCACGCCAGAATGTTGCATTTGAGCGGAACCCACTTACACCACTCCATCACATAACGATTACTATAGTCATTTTTCGATTCGATGATACTTTTTACCACCGCAACAGAGAAACTATCCGACCCACTTCCCACCCAAATCCACTTATCGGACCCGTGAGAAAGGTTAACCGCGCTAAGAGCCGAGATGAGGGAATCCCATTCGAGCCTTTCCGATGTGGTATCCAAATCGTGTTTCCAAAGCCATAACCCTTCTCCTTCGATTCTGTCCCGGACACTGCACGACTTAACCATCTCTAACTGGAATAGAGAAGAAAATTTGAATTTCAAGGGAACTTCAAACAACCAGGGATCCAACCAAAACATGATGTTGTCACCTCTTCCAACCACTCCTTTAAAAAGGGAACATATCGAGAAACCATCTAAAATAGGACGAATAAGAGACGCCGCAATGCTACTCCAAACACCTCCGAGCGATTTCTTCAACGGAACATAGTCCCAACTGGACCCACCAGAATGCAGGGCGTTAATCGCTCCCACCCAAAGGTTATGCCTCTCGGTCTTAAATCTCCAACCCCATTTAGCCAGTAAAGCCATGTTAATATCTCTAAGTTTATGAAGCCCCAAACCTCCCATTTTTATCGGAGAAGCGACCCTATCCCAAGCAACCCAGTGGACTTTTTTCTCAACTGAAGACCCAACCCATAAAAACCTTCTAATAATGCCTTCCAAATCTTCAATCACTTTAATAGGAGCCCGATAAAGAGAGAAAAAAATACGTGGGGAGACTTTCAAGAACAGACCGAATCAACGTGAGTCTACCGCCTATAGAAAGGAATGACGCTTTCCATAGAGATAGACGCTTCTCAAAAATGTCATACACCGGTCTCCAATTTTTTATCCGATTCATATTAGCCCCAACAGTCAGACCAAGATACTTAAAATGAAAGCTATCTGCTTTGCAGCCAACGAGCAACGCTGATGTGCGCAAAATGCAACATATAAATTACATCAAATGTGGCACAAAACTAACCCTTTTTTAGTACTAATGTTGGAAAAGTGTGCTTTTGTCTTCCTTTTGTATTTTCAGGGTTAAAAGAGCTTAAATGAACAAAAGGAGCAAAAATGCAGCCAAATCCAGCATAAATACAAGAAAAAGAATAAAAGTGGCATGCCCGACCTTTCGACAACATCTTCCCAAGCAAAACAAGAGAACAGAAAGCACGGGGGCGTGCCCAAGTGTCTGCAGAAAAGACAAAGCTGTAGAAGCTTCTATCACCCACCACGGGGCCGTGCCCAGCGGACACGGGGCCGTGGTCAACTCTAAGATTCACATAATCTGATGAAATCTTGATAGTACAGATACGCTTCTACACACGGGGTCGTGCCCAGCGGACACGGGGGCGTGGTCAACTAATGCAGACAAACTGCATTTAATGAAGGAAGAGAAGATGGGTGGACACGGGGCCATGCCCAATGGACACGGGGCCGTGTCCGGGCTTCTGTGCAGACTTTAAATAAGGGTGCTTGGCTCATTTGCAAACCATCCCTTGGAAAACCACATCTCTCACACTTCACCCACACTCCACCACCACCACAACACCATCATCCATCATAGAGTGTGTGAATAGTCTCGGGATCCAAGATTGATCGTAAGAGTTCTTGACAATCAAAGGCCATGTTTGCCTAAGTCTCTTACATCACTTGGTGAAGACAAGTGTCTAGTGTAATACTTTTTATTTTTAATATTTTCGCACTTTTTATTTGGTTATGTATTAATGACTTTAATAACTAGTTTCTTATGTTGAAGGTGAGTCTTCCTTATCGTTTGTCCGTGGTGTCTTGGCATTATTTTACTGTCTATATAAAATAAAAGATTTTCACCATTCATATCTCCAAGGTCTATATGGAGATATGTTGGCTACCTGGTCGGGGGTTAAGGGAATGGTTTGGTAAGAGTCTTGCCTTGTTCAGTGTATAGATCCTGCAAGGACCTGAGTCAACTTTAGTAGGACCTCCTTCAATACCCACTGGTATTGGATGGCGGGGGTCCGAACTCCTTGACCCCCTCATATGTAAACTACTATTAAAACTTTAACCCAACTACTTAGGACTGTATCCCTGCTGACTCAGACTACTTAGCTGAGGGTAACGTCACCTCCAGAAGAGGGGCCTACCACAATGTGCATTAATAACTTAATTAATTATCTTTCAATAATCCAACCCTTTAGGATTGTATCCTTGCTAACTCAAACTACTGGGTTGAGGGTAACGTCACCTTCAGAAGAGGGGCCTACTACAATAACTAAGATAATCTCTTAAAAAGTGCAAAAGTGCGGAAATAATCAAAGGTTACACTAAACACGAGTCGGATCCAAGTGATTCATGTTGTCTATCTGTTTTTATTTTTATTTTATTTTTCAGCATTTTAGTTAGTTTTATTTTTCTAGTTTAAAACCTTTTTCTAAACTTTTGATTTGATTAGACGTTGAGGATAAACCGGTACTAAAAGCTCTTGTGTCCTTGGACGACCTCGGTATCTTACCAACACTATACTACGCTCAAGATGGGTGCACTTGCCCATATGTGTGTTTAGTGTTAGTAAATATCGTGTTTTATAAATTTAAAATTTGGCTAAAAAGTGTTAAAGGGCTTAAAATATACATTAAAAATCTATAACACTACACGCACATCAAGTTTTTGGCGCCGTTGCCGGGGACACAAGGATTTTAAGAAAGCTTAAAATCGACGGCCTAATCAGTTTTTCAAACCCTTTTTAAAACGCGCGCATTTTTCTGCATTTTAGTTAGTTTTTGCATTTACAGTAGCCTGAACACGGGGCCGTGCTACATTTTTTTTAACAACACCCAGTAACAGAGTCTGAACACGGGGTTGTGCTCACTGAACACGCCCCCGTGCTCAACGAAATCAGTAACTTTAATTAAAACGCCCAGATACAGAATCTGAACACGGGCAGTGCTCACTGAACACGGGGCCGTGTCCAGCCTCTGTTTCCGTTTTTATTTTTGTTTTCTGGTCTCGAGACTTTGTTGTGGTCTGCTGAGTGATTCTCATGGATCAATACTCAGGAGGTTACAACTATACCTATGAGGAGGATGATTATAGGGAAGACTATTGCACTAATTGTGGTAACCCGCACTCGGTTCAATATTGTGACTTATTTCAACCATCCACTTCATACACCAACTATGAGGAGCCCAGGTACGAGCCGTCAACTTCATACACATCCTATGAAGACCAAAGGTATGAACCTTGATGTGTTCAAAATGTAACATATAAATTTCATCAAATGAGGCATAAAACTAACCCTTTTTTAGTACTAATGTTGGAAAAAAGTGTGCTTTTGTCTTCCTTTTGTATTTTCAGGATTAAATGAGCTCAAATTAACAAAAGAAGCAAAAAGACATCAAAATCTGACATAAATACAAGAAAAGGAACAAAACGTGACATGCCCGACCCCACAACAACATCTTCCCAAGCAAAACAAGAGATCAGGAGACTGAACACGCCCCGTGCTCAGCCAGCACGGGGGCGTGCCCAAGTGTCAGCAGAAAAGACAAAGTGGTAGAAGCTTCTATTGCCCACCACGGGCCGTGCTCAGCGGACACGGGGCCGTGGTCAACGATAAGATTCGCACAATCCAGGCAAATCTTCATAGTACAAAGATTCTTCTGCACACGGGGTCGTGCTCAGCGGACACGGGGGCGTGGTCAACTAATAAGACAAAGCTGCATTTAATGAAGAAAGAGAGGATGTGGACACGGGGTCGTGCCCACTGGACACGGGGCCGTGCCCGAGCTTCTGTTCAGCCTATAAATAGATGTGCTTGGCTCAAGCTCAAACCATCCCTTGGCACACCACCTCTCTCACACTTCACCCACCACCACCATAACACCATCATCCACCACCATCATCCATTGTCCATCGTAGAGTGTGTGAGTCGTCTCGGGATCCAAGATTGATCGTAAGAGTTCTTGACAATCAAGGCCATGTTTGCCTAAGTCTCTTACATCACTTGGTGAAGACAAAGTGTCTAGTGTAATACTTTTTATTTCTAATCTTTTGCACTTTTTACTTGGTTTTGTATTAATGACTTTAATAACTAGTTGCTTATGTTGAAGGTGATCTTTCCTTATCGTTTGTCCGTGGTGTCTTGGCATTATTTTACTGTCTATATAAAATAAAAGATTTTCACCATTCATATCTCCACGGTCTATATGGAGGTATGTTGGCTACCTGGTCGGGGGTTAAGGGAACGGTTTGCTAAAGGTCTTGCCATTGTTCAGCGTTTAGAGGTCCTGCAATGGACCTGGGTCAAATTTAGTAGGACCTCCTTCAATACTTAACGGTATTGGATGGCGGGGGTCCAAACTCTTTGATCCCCTCATAAGTTAACTACTATTAATACTATAACCCGGCTATTTAGGACTGTATCCCTGCTGACTCAGACTACTTAGCCGAGGGTAACGTCACCTCCAAAAGAGGGGCCTACCATAATATTGCATTAATAACTTAATTCATTATCTTCCAATAATCCACCCTTTTAGGATTGTATCCTTGCTGACTCAAACTACTGGGGTGAGGGTAACGTCACCTTCAAAAGAGGGGCCTACTACAATAACTAAGATAATCTCTTAATTATGTGCAAAAGTGCAGAATTAATCAAAGGTTACACTAGATACGAGTCGGAACCAAGTGATTCATCTTGTCTATCTGTTTTTATTTTTATTTTATTTTCAGCATTTTAGTTAGTTTTTATTTTTCTTAGTTTAAAACATTTTTCTAAACTTTTTATTTTGATTAGACGTTGAGGATAAACCGGTACTAAAAGCTCTTGTGTCCTTGGACGACCTCGGTATCTTACCAACGCTATACTACGCTCACGATGGGTGCACTTGCCCATATGTGTGTTTAGTGTTAGTAAAATATCGTGTTTTATAAATTTAAAACTTGGCTAAAAATAAGTGTTAAAGGGGCTTAAAATATACACCTAAAATATATAACACTTCACACGCATCAAGTTTTTGGCGCCGTTGCCGGGGACACAAGGATTTTAAGAAAGTTAGGAATCAACGGCCTAATCGTTTTTCTTATTTTTCATTTTTTTAGGATTTTTTTTAGATTTTTCAGCTTCTGCAGAACTCAGCACGGGCCGTGCCCGCTGAACACGCCCCGTGCCCAATCATTGGAACTGGCAATCCTGTTTTAAGTCAGACAATAAGCTGAACACGGGGCCGTACCCACTCAACACGCCCCCGTGCCCAAGTTTCAGTTACTGAAAACAGAACCGTAAGATCCTGACGGTTGGTAATTTCTGACACAAACATGAGTGATACTGATACTTTTTAGTTTCGGCACTCTTATGGTACTATGTGGTGTCAATTATGTGGCGGTAACCATAAAGAATTAGAATGCTTTTTTCTAAATTATAAACCCCACTATATAGACCCATCATTTCCTAGTATCCTTAAGAGGGACGAAAGTAAAAATAATCCCTATCGCTCCCTCGAATGCGCCTAACCGGATATTCTAGGAGAAATGCTTCTCGATGAATTATTTCAACTAGAAGATCTAATTTTTAATTGGTTAAAAGAACTTAGGGAAGATTTCAATAATCTTTTCCAAGACAATAACCAAGAAGAGAGGTTGGAACCGCATTCAAACAACTTCATTGTTTCCAATGATACTTCTAACTCTAGTGAGGACTTGAGCGATAGTCGTCCCTGTGTCGATTGTGCCGTGAAGGACTCCCCATCAACTTCGTTTGATGCATACATAGACCTGAGCGATTCGACATACACCTTCTTTAACGAGAGCCCGGAAAAGGGTTGGACTTGTCCACCTACATATAGCTTAGGAATCACCCTCACCGACAACCTCTTGCGTTCTCGTCTTAATCTAGATCAATTAAGGTATCTTAGGCACTTTGGGGTTGTTCCGTCCAGTAAGGAACCACCCGATCCGGAAAAGTTCCTTAAAAATAGACGCACTTCATAAATCAGCCTTCCGACACGGGGCCGTGTCCAGGTCAACACGCCCCCGTGTCCACCAAAAGATTCCCTTCTGACTTTTGTCAGAATACGGACAAAACGTGTCAGGATCTTGCCTGCACACGGGGCCGTGTCCAGCCGACACGGGGCCGTGTCCAGCACGCTGTCGTTTTCTATAAATGCAGCCAAGAACTCTGCACATTTGGACCATCCAGGGACAGAGATTTGGAGGGATTTTCTGACTTACCATCCTAGGTATGTTCTAAAAGAAGGTTCCTACAAGCATCTTGTCCTTTCCTCTTTTATCTATTGCCTTCTTCTTCATCTTTCTTGCACCAAGAACTCCATTAAAGCTTGATTTCAAGCTTTGTTGTGATGTTTATTGAATTTCTATTCAAGGAATCTTGTTAAAAATAAGTTACACAACATTGTTTTAAGTTATTTCTGCTCAAAAAGCTTCATAAGTTAAGAAAATAATTTGAAACCTCAAGATTCCTTGTTCTAGAAATCTGCAGAAAGTTGAACACGGGGCCGTGCCCGTGGTACTGTTTCATTAAAACAAACTGTTTTTGGTTTGTTTTCGTAGAATGTCTAGCCAAAACAGCGGAACCTCTTCTGCACACTCAAGGAACAGTCGACGAGAAAGGAGGCCATCGATTGAAGCAACTCTCGTAAGATATGTAATGGCACTACGTGAAGCACTTGACGAGATGACTTCAGTGGAGGAGGTCCTCATTGACCGTATAAACTATCTCTCGGTGGGGTTGGAAAACAGTTTCCGGGAAATAAGCCTCT
Source organism: Helianthus tuberosus (assembly GCA_030545235.1). Classification (NCBI taxonomy): domain Eukaryota; kingdom Viridiplantae; phylum Streptophyta; class Magnoliopsida; order Asterales; family Asteraceae; genus Helianthus; species Helianthus tuberosus. The sequence continues at coordinate 32,216,948 of CM060359.1, forward strand.
TGCACCAGAGGTTAAACATTCTGGTAACGCCTCCTATGGAACCAATCCTTCCTCAAGAGGATTGGAACCTCGCACTTGGAATTCAAAATCCTACCGGTTGGGACGACATTCCAGCAGAACCCCCTCTTGAAGAACTCCAAGAAATTCCGGTGGAAGTTACACCTCCTCAACCCAATGCTCATGAGCCCGCTTTTCTTCTCCCTAGGGAGATCGAAGAGTGGCTCGCCGATGTATGAGGAGCTCATACCCGTAGGAAGAAGTGTCAAGCCACTTTTAACCGAGAGATCTATCTTTTCGGAAATTTTGCTAGTAGAATAAGTAGTAGGCTAAAAACTTCTTGGATTTCTTGTGTTTCTTTGACCTAACTAGCTAATATTTTAATTTTTAGGACTATTATGTAATTCTCTCTATGATTAATGAATGATGTTTTTAGTTAATGTGGTGTTTTGGATGGTGTTGAAATGAATAAAACACACTTGAGATGGCAAAGGATGCAAGGGAAACTTGAACCAGCACTCCATACAGGAAAACAGAACCGTCCGACAAATTTCTTCATTTGCAGTAAGCTCGGCACGGGCCGTGTCCACCCAACACGGCCCCGTGCTGCACAGTCTGCAGAAAAAGACCCAGTTCAGGTAACTGGACACGAGCCGTGTTCACCCAACACGCCCCCGTGTCCAGACTTATGTTTCTCTTGTTTAATTTTGTTACTGGCACTTGAAAACGGGGCCGTGCCCGGATCACACGGGGCCGTGTTCAGCGCCCAGTAACACAAAAATTTTGCTTTTCACACCTTTTTACACATTCAATCAACCTAAAAACTTATTTTTGGGACACATTGAGGACAATGTGTAATTTAAGTGTGGGGGGGGGGGGATGCTAAAACCTTGAAACTTGCAAGTCCTAAATACAAGCCTTACACAAAACTCTATTGGAACCGCTAATCACCCCAATTTTTTTCAAAAATTTTCATTTTTTTTACTTGTCTAGGTTTAACTCGGGAAATTCAAGTTCTAAAAAGGTTATATTTTTACAAATTTACAACCGATAGCGTCGTGATAAAACGAACCAACATAAGAAAATTATGAAAAGGCATGACAAGCTTAGTTAAAATTTAATTATATATACTTGATCACATAAAAACCCATTCCCACAAAAGTGAGTTTTGAGCCTTTATTGAGCAAACACTTACATATCATTTGACTAAATGCTCATTTTCGTTTCTTGTGTGAATAGCCGCTTGGTTCTTACGACTCTAGAACTTGCCATGACGATACATTCCCGGTCCATACCAACTTAAACCCGAGTAAGTAAATGATGGAGGCATTAGGACTAACCCTTTTTATTTCTACACCATATTTTTCTTTTTTTTTTTACCACATACCCAAAATCCCCCTAGTTAGCCCCTTTGAGCCTAAACCTTTTCATTTCATAACCCAAACCAAACACCCCTTTTACCCACCAAAACCTTTTTCATTTTTACCCCTTTATTGTAGTAACAAGTTCGGTTCTTTATATGACTTTTCAAAAAAAAAAAAAAATTTTGAGTTGATGATGAAGCAAAAGAAAATAAACAAACAAGTTCATCAAAAATAACTTTGTTTGAATAATAGCTTCATCAAAATAAAAATTTTTTTAGTAATGCCCCCACAACCTTTCAACGTTGCATGGTGGCCATCTTCCATGACATGATAGAAAAGACAATGGAAGTCTTCATGGACGACTTTTCTATCTTTGGAGATTCATACGACCAATGCCTCGATAACTTTGAACGAATGCTATCCCGATGTGAGGAAACCAACCTCGCCCTTAACTGGGAAAAATGCCATTTCATGGTAACGGAGGGAATAGTACTTGGTCATAAGATCTCGAGCGAAGGAATGGAGGTTGATCGAGCAAAGATAGACACTATTTCTCGATTACCACCCCCATCCTCCATTAGAGCTATCAGAAGTTTCTTAGGACATGCTGGATTCTATAGGCGATTTATCAAAGACTTTTCTAAAATTTCAAAACCTCTAACAAAATTACTTGAAAAAGATGCCCCTTTCATCTTTGATAAGGATTGCAATCAAGCATTTCTAGCACTCAAGGAAATGCTAGTCAATGCACCTATCATGATAGCGCCTGATTGGAAATTACCTTTCGAAATCATGTGTGATGCAAGTGACTTTGCAGTTGGAGCAGTCTTGGGACAAAGAAAAGAAAAGCATTTTCACCTAATTTATTATGCTAGTAAAACACTTAACGATGCACAAGAAAATTACACAACAACAGAAAAAGAGTTACTAGCTGTGGTATTTGCTTTTGATAAATTTCGTTCTTACCTTGTTCTTTCTAAAGCAATAGTCTATACAGATCATGCAGCCATTCGATAGCTATTCAAGAAACAGGATGCTAAACCGCGTTTGATTCGGTGGATTCTACTCCTCCAAGAATTTGATATTGAAATCAAAGACAAAAGAGGGGCATAAAACACCGCAGCAGATCATCTTTCGCGCCTAGAAGACCCAGCTTTGGAGGCAACCAGGGATGAAAAAATCAATGAAAAATTTCCAACGGAGTCCTTGGAAATGGTGGAATACAGAGAAGAACCATGGTACGCCGACTATGCTAACTACTTAGCTAGCGGTATAGTCGCCAAAGGATGGCCACATCATCAAAGAAAAAATTCTTTGCCGATGTGAAGCATTATTTTTGGGAAGATCCTTATCTTTTCAAAATGTGTGCCGATTAGCTCATCCGACGATGCGTACATGGTAGTGAAGCAAGAAGAATTCTCCGCCATTGTCATGAAGGTCCATACGGAGTACATCATGGTGCCGCTAGTACCGCACTACTAGCCAACCATTTACAAAGACGCCCAAAGTCTTATCAAAACATGTGACGCTTGCCAAAGAACAGGTAATATTTCTTCCAAAAACGAAATGCCACAAAATGGCATTATTGTTTGTGAAATTTTTGATGTGTGGGGACTCGACTTTTTGGGACCTTTCCCACCGTCAAAAGGAAACAAATATATACTTATGGCGGTAGATTACTTGTCTAAATGGGCCGAGGCACTTCCAACCAACGATGGAAGAGTCGTGGTAAGATTTCTGAAAAGATTATTCTCTTGTTTTGGAACTCCAAAAGCTTTAATAAGTGATAGAGGTACCCATTTTTGTAATCATCAACTAGAAAAAATCTTAACAAGGTATGGGGTCTATCACCGGGTTTCAACGGCATATCACCCTCAAACAAACGAACAAGCCGAAGTGACTAATAGATGTTTAAAACAAATACTTGAAAAAATCGCAGGGTTAAATAAAAAGGAATGGGCCGATAAATTAGATGATGCTTTATGGGCTTTTCGAACTGCTTATAAAACGACAATAGGTACAACCCCATATAAGCTCGTCTATGGAAAAAACTATCATTTGCCAGTAGAAATAGCTCACAAGGCCTACTGGGCAATTAAAAATGTAAATTTAGATCAAGAATTTGCCGGTAAAGATCGATTTTGTCAATTAAATGAATTAGACGAACTAAGGAATTATGCATACTCTAACTCCGAAATTTATAAGGAAAGAATGAAGAACTTGCATGATAAACACATTAAACCAAATGAATTTCGAGTAGGAGATCAAGTTCTGTTGTTTAATTCACGACTTCAGTTATTTCCTGGTAAATTAAAATCTAGGTGGTCAGGACCTTTTTCCATCACCCATATTTTCCCACACGGTGCAGTAGAAATTAAATCTCGAAATGGAAATCCATTCAAAGTAAATGGCCAATGGCTGAAGCTCTATCAAGGATTCATTGAGGATGAGGAGGAAGAAATCTCGTTTCAAACGATCGAAGAACGAAAGCATCAACATCATACCTGGTAAGTTTCAAGCAAGCAAGGTGACATCTAAATCGGTAAGTCTTCTAACCAAGTTTTCAGGAAATAGGGCATTCACACGAGCACTTAAAAAAAAATTTAAAAATTGCCCCAACACGGGGCCATGTCCGCGCAACTGTCTGGATAAAACCCCTTTTCCAAACAGTTTCTTCATTTCCACACGCCCCGTTTCGCTGAAAACTCTCTCGTTTAGGCGATTTTTCTGCAAGATTCCGACATCTCCTTTACTTCTAACAACATCAAGGTATGATTCTATCATCTTTAGTAGTTAGATTAAGCATTTGCATGTAGTTAAAACACCAAAAATTTGGGGAAAATCTAGGGTTCTTGAACTTCATCCGGATCGAACCTCAAATTTTTGCTTAGATCTGTTAGCATTAGTATAGATACGTGTTATAGGAAGTAAATCAACTTGTATTGTTCGTAGATTTGCCTGATTTCTCTCAAAACCCCAAACCCTTGTTTTTGAATCGAAAAAGATAAAATTGAAGGGGTAAACGGTTTGTTTTGGGAAAAACGGCATTTAAGGTTTCATTTTTGGGGAAAACCGCCCATACTGGACCAAAAATTTTCAAGTTTTCAGGACCGGGTCGAAAAATGAGAATTTTGGGAAACAGACGTCTGGACACGGGGTCGTGCTCGTTGAGCACGGGGGCGTGTCCAGCCAACTTCAGGCCAACTCGGGGCGTGTCCGCTGAACACGGGGCCGTGTTCAGTCGACTGTTTTCAGTTTTCTCCGAAAATTTCACTGTTTCGTGCTAATTGTTTGGTGTTTCCTTTCAGATGTCCAAGAAATTCACGCGGTTCAATGCAAATGAGTTGGATGCTAGAGCAAGATACGACGTACTTCGAACCAGACCGGAGGAATACCCACGAACAGTATGCATGGACCTTCTAGGAGTAGTGAACCAGCTTGACCGATTTAACAACCTAGTCACCGGCCCACTGAGAGCCGCACTGTGCACTCGACTTCGCTCAGTCCACGAATATAATATGGAATTCGACAGCACATTCGCGTTCAAATCAAGAGGCGACCCATTTGATAATGATGGGGTAGAATTCCGGTGTGGAGGGACTAAGTACTCAATCTCGATGGCACAGTTTGGGTCAATAGTTGGGTTGTATGCGGAGGAAGATGCGGGTGATGAACAAAACACCGGAGGTTTACGTGAAATACCAGAAAACCAACGCCAGGTTGCATGGGCACAAATAGGAGAAGGCAACTACAATCCAAGCAGCACTAAGAGCACTAAGTTGAGGGACCCTCTTTACCGTTATATCTATAGGGTCCTCATTTACCCTCTTAGCCAAAGGCACGACAGCAGTGGCGTTTAAGGGTTAAGAGATCTGGTGGTCCTTCATTGCATTCATACCCGCACCAACCTTGACGTTAGGGCTGGCATATCGTGTATACCCGTACACGATAAGACACGATACGATAAGACACGATACACGAAATCCCATACACGAACACGACACGATAACTTATCGTGTCCTTTTTTTCAAACACGAACACGACACGATATACACGAAAATTACCTGTTAATACCTGTTAAGACGACTGTTCGACTGTTATACACGAAAATTACCTGTTAATACTTGTTAACACGAACAAAAACACGAACACGACATGCTATCTGAGAGTTACAGAGGGAATTTAGGATTTTTTTTGAATTGAATGAGGAATGATAATATAAAGGAATTAAGGAACCCACACGCACATGGCTGATGAGTTTTATTTAATTTAATTTCTTATCGTGTACTAACGGGTATTAACAGGTAAACAAGTATTTAACCTGTTTATACACGAAAATTAACAGGCAATCTCTTGTCTACCTGTTTGGTACACGATACCTGTTAAGGCCATACACGATACCTGTTAACTTCGTATAGGTTCGTGTCGTGTATTCGTGCAAAATTGCCAGCCTTACTTGACGTTCCATACCTCCTGCTCCGAAACATGCATTGGAACCAGCTCGCTACTCCATCGACCCCTATCTTCTTTGGGGGTGGATATACCGTCTCTTTAAGAATTTCGTGAACATGCCCAGGTCTTTCCAAAAGAGCCCATGGTTGGGAAGAGTGGACATGACCATCAGTCGCTCCATGAACCTGATTTATGAAGCAGAAGACGGGACGGTTAGCTTCCAAAGAGTCCAGGGGCATGCTTGGAACCTGCAAGAGGCACTTGTCTTACACGCTCCACATTTCCAACCTCCTCCTCCTCAGTACCATTACCAGCCCCAGGGTGATCCGGGCCAATCCTCCTCTCAAGGAGGCAGTTTTCCTAACTTCCAAAGTTTACATGATTTATTGCAGGAAAACCTCATGTGCACCAGGAACACCTACAATATGGCCAGCAACACGTACACCCGGGTCGGAGCAATAGAGGGAAACATATCCGACATACAGGATGACATTGGGAACATCCGGGAGTACATGGCGGGGCATGGAGGAGGTGATGATGATGATGACGACGACATGGACTAGACGGGAGGAGTGGAAGTAGGAACAGCTGGTTGGAGGTCTAACAGGTTAACCCCTTTTTTCTCATGAACAATTTCCGGCCTGTGTACCGTGTGTTGAACAATTTACTTTCCTCTAACACTTTTTACTTTTCTCCATGTTCTTTATTTTAACTTTGTGGTATGGATGTTTGAACAATGGTAATTTAGGATGCTTGTTATGGTTTGGTGTAGTGTTTATTGATAAAACAGGTACATACAAGGCTTAGAGCACTAAACATTAGTGTTACTAAAGCCGGGACAGGAAAACTAAAGCCAGAAACCTGTTTTTCACCTTTGCAGATTGTCTACACGGGGTCGTGTCCAGCCGACACGCCCCCGTGCCCATTGCCCCAGACCTGCTGTTTGTCAAAATTCTACAGATTTTTACCAGACACGGGGTCGTGCTCAGCCGACACGCCCCCGTGTCCACCTTCTGTAAGTTCTCGTTACTGGCACTCTGACCACGGGGCCGTGTTCACCCAACACGGGGCCGTGTCCAGACGCCCAGTAACATAAAATTTTGCTTTTTCACATCTTTTTACACATTCAATCAACCTAAAAACTTATTTTTGGGACACATTGAGGACAATGTGTAATTTAAGTGTGTGTGTGTGGGGGGGGGGGGGATGCTAAAACCTTGAATTTTGAAAGTCCTAATTACAAGCCTTACACAAAACTCTATTGGAACCGCTAAACACCCCAAATTTTTTCAATTTTTTTGACTTGTCTAGGTTTAATTTGGGAATTTCAAATTCTAAAAAGGTTATATTTTTACAAATTTACAACCGATAGCTTCGGGATAAAAAGAACAAACATAAGAAAATTATGAAACGGCATGACAAATCTAGTTAAAATTTGATTATATATACTTGATCACATAAAAACCCATTTCCACAAAAAGTGAGTTTTGAGCCTTTATTGAGCATACAAATACACATCTTTAAACTAAATGCTCATTTTTCGTTTCTTGTGTGAATAGTCGCTTGGTTCTTACGACTCTAGAACTTTCCACAACGATACATTCCCGGTCCTTACCAACTTAAACCCGAGTAAGTAAATGATGGAGGCATTAGGTTTAGGCTCATTTTTCGTTTCTTGTGAGAATAGTCGCCTGGTTCTTACGACTCTAGAACTTTTTTTTCTTTTTTTTACCACCTACCCAAAATCCCCCTAGTTAACCCCTTTGAGCCTAAACCTTTTCATTTCTTAACCCAAAACAAACACCCTTTTACCCACCAAAACCCTTTTTTCATTTTAAACCCTTTATTTTAGTAATAAAGCTCGGTTTTTCTTATGACTTCTTCAAAAAAAAAAAATGATGATGAAGCCAAAAGAAATAAACAAACAAGTTTATCAAAAAGAACTTTATTTGAAGAATTGCTTCACCAAAATAAAAAGTTACAAAAAATAAAAAGTCTTACGAAAACCGATGCTTTTTATGCCTTTCGCCCTTTCCTACTAACCACTAACCCAACCACCTACCTTTAACCCAAGCCTAACCCTTCCCCCAAAGTCCTCTTAATATTTACAAAGGTATATAGTTAAAAAGGAGGAGGATTGATTGCTTGGCAAGCTTATGGTAGAAGTAAGTTCCATGCCGCTCTCGAGTGTTTCACAAAAATACATTTTCGGCCGAGTGTTGAGTGATCCCCCGTGAGGTATGTGAACTTGTATATAAATGGAATTTTAAAAAGGCATGTTATACCCTAATAAGTAATTTATCTTATGTAATGTTTTAAATAAATCATGACGAATATGATTGTAAATAAAATAAAAATAAAACCTAATAAAAAATCTTGGAAATCCCGACACCCTATGACAAGCCCAAAACCTTCTCTTCTACCCGTTCCATTTGGGAGTGTAAAGCCACATTATGAAGAGTTTTGCTTGAGGAGAAGCAAAAATTCAAGTGTGGGGGTATTTGATGTGCGCAAAATGCAACATATAAATTACATCAAATGTGGCACAAAACTAATCCTTTTTTAGTACTAATGTTGGAAAAAGTGTGCTTTTGTCTTCCTTTTGTATTTTCAGGGTTAAAAGAGCTTAAATGAACAAAAGGAGCAAAAATGCAGCCAAATCCAGCATAAATACAAGAAAAAGAATAAAAGTGGCATGCCCGACCCCTCGACAGCATCTTCCCAAGCAAAACAAGAGAACAGAAGGCTGAACACGCCCCGTGCTCCATGAGCACGGGGGCGTGCCCAAGTGTCTGCAGAAAAGACAAAGCTGTAGAAGCTTCTATCACCCACCACGGGGGCATGCCCAGCGGACACGGGGCCGTGGTCAACTCTAAGATTCGCAGAATCTGAGGAAATCTTGATAGTACAGATACGCTTCTGCACACGGGGTCGTGCCCAGCGGACACGGGGGCGTGGTCAACTAATGCAGACAAACTGCATTTAATGAAGGAAGAGAAGATGGGTGGACACGGGGCCGTGCCCAATGGACACGAGGTCGTGTCCGGGCTTCTGTGCAAACTATAAATAGGGGTGCTTGGCTCATTTGCAAACCATCCCTTGGCAAACCACTCCCTCACACTTCACCCACACTCCACCACCGCCACCACAACACCATCATCCACCACCATCATCCATCATAGAGTGTGTGAGTAGTCTCGGGATCCAAGATTGATCGTAAGAGTTCTTGACAATCAAAGGCCATGTTTGCCTAAGTCTCTTACATCACTTGGTGAAGACAAGTGTCTAGTGTAATACTTTTTATTTTTAATATTTTCGCAATTTTTATTTGGTTATGTATTAATGACTTTAATAACTAGTTTCTTATGTTGAAGGTGAGTCTTCCTTATCGTTTGTCCGTGGTGTCTTGGCATTATTTTACTGTCTATATAAAATAAAAGATTTTCACCATTCATATCTCCACGGTCTATATGGAGATATGTTGGCTACCTGGTCGGGTGTAACAACCCGCACGTTCGTGCGTCGTTACTACTCGTTATACTCGTTACGCCTAGCACCAGAGATTCAGATCATAATGTAACTATATCGCATACATCGCTATATCGAAACATTTTCGCATATTATCGCATATTTTATCACTATCACATCACATTGCACTTGCTGACAACCACAAAGATGTCAAGTGAGGACCAATTCTAGCCGTGATGTGTCGCAGGACAACTCATTACTTAAAACACACAATAACGTTCACAATGACATAGAGAGAGGACCTACTCTACCCTCCTCAATGACCGTGAAGCGTCGCAAGGTAGTCGCATACTCGAAACAAAACTCGGTTATTGTATCGCAACCTTGAATAACTAAATATATGAATACGTACATACGGCCCTTATGAATAAATAAATATAGGAAACGCGTACCCAAAACTATCGCAATGCTCGAAACAACGAAATTCTCCGCATTGGAGACCCAACCGGAATGGCTATACGAACGGATAGGCCATCCGAACGGATGGGCCATCCGAACGGATGAGCCATCCGACCCTACACACCAAACCTCCTCCATCTTCCCTCTTGCCTATAAATAGCCTATCACTTCACTTGAATAGTGATGTGACAGCTCCCACTCGACCATCACACTCTTGGACCCCTTTTCTCTCGATTTCGGTAAGTTCTCAACCTAAATCTTTTACTTCTACGATCTACACTCAATTCTACACCTTTCTATCTTTTAAAACTCAACTTTTAACCGTGAAATCTACTGATTCGAGGTGTTCAAAGAGGATGTCATCAAGAGTTCTTATGAACTTCAAAGTGTGACCTCATTTTACCATGAAACGACTCAGATCTGAGTGATTTCCACATGTTTTTATATCAAATCTCACCAAAAATCTATGAATCTAATCAAAGCATTGTGTGAATTCGGGTTAAACATGGAGAAACCATCAAGAACGGCCAGATCTGATGGAACGGGGTGGTTCCCGGCCGTTAGAGCGGGTCAGAACTGATGGAATTTCATTTGTTTAACACGATATCACACCATTTCGATCAAACCACTCGTTTTCTTTCCGAAAACCGTCAAGTATAGTTGACCAGGACCTGGGAACGAGCTGTCCATCAGTTTCTTTTACACCCTAAATCGTAAAGGACAAAAGTCGCAGCGGAAATTCGTACCATAAAAATTTCGTTCGTTACAACACCTTGACGCCCTTAAATTCATTTTTAAGGTTAATTCTTTTTCAATAAATACATTTATTATACTCATTTACAATAAGAAAACATAACTTAGCTTCACTCAATTACGTACTCAACACTCCCGTACAATCAATCTTGTGACTCGATCTTTGATCGCTCCCTTTTCATATGATAATCTGGCTCGAACAACCTGCACTCACCAACACATACAAGTCATTAGTATGTTATCAATATAAACGATACTTACCCTTGGACTATTTCCATCTCACTTATTCCTTTACATTAATCGTTCCCTCAGGGTACCTCACCTCTGGTGAGTCTTCGTTACTGTACCTGCATTACTCCTGAATCTCCATGTACACGCATAACAACGTAGAAACTTAATCATACTGGATAACTTACATACATACCTAAACTTCATACATATTATCTCCATATATACATACGTACACACATGCATACATACCTACTTGCTTACATATTCGCACACATACATGCCAACCTACATGCATACTTACATATAAACACATCTACATCATTATATACGTATCTACAAGTACACATACCTACATCATTACGTACACTCATGACATTATACATATATACATACATACATCCCTACTTGCATCATACCAAACTCATACATACCTACTCTCCTACATACCATCATATATCCACGTACTTGCTCGCATACTTATAAACATATACATACCTATCTACATAAGTGCATACACTTAAGCTCATAAAAACGTATATACATACATACATACATACATACATACATATCCACATACTTACATAGGTTCATACATACCTACCTACATACATATAAACATACATACTCATAAAACGTAAGTTAAATTAGTCATACGCAACTTAAAACGCGTTTAAACGAGTTCCCAAGACAAAACTGAGCAAACGAACAATTTTCGCCAACCAAGGGGGACTCGCGTGACGCCAAGGGCCTTGGCGTCACGCCAAGCCCCTGTTTTCACAGAAAAGTTGCTGCTAAATGCTGCATATTCCCAGCACGATCCGGTTTTACGGAAACGAGCATAACTTCCTCGTTTTTGATCCGTTTTACCAGATTCTTTTTCCTACGTGATCGTAATTTAATTCTCCATCACATGGAGTGAGAATCCAATATTTGGACTACCAAAATTTATAACTTTTAAGCCTTCGGCTTATTACCCTTTTTCCATATTTTGACCCTTTCATGCATTTACCCACATAACTTGTTTGTTTGACCTTAACTTCATATGAATTGATAATTTCAAGGTCATTTGTCATAAAAGATTCATTCCCGAATACCTTACATCTTATTCCACCCGTTTGCGCTCAAAAGTTTATTTTTGACCCGTTAAGGGTAATTACGCATTAAAACGTTTCTGACTTACAACACCATACTCCTCACTTTCATTCTTGACCAAAACATTACACTAATCGAATAGCTTGTTTCTAAACTACTTTTAAGATCGTTTGCCCAAAATACCCATTAAGGGCATTTTGGTCAACTTTAATCCCATCCTTTACGACGAAAGACTACGACACATATTTGACCTCAACCATCATGTTTAGTTAATTAAAACACCATATTACTTAATCGAACTAAGAAGTGATTACATAAATCACTTACCTTATGCGTCCGTGCTCGTATCCGATCCTTGCCTCTTCTTGACCCGTTAACACCTCATGCTTGAGTCCGTCTCGACGTGATTCCTATACTTTCATTTCATCAAAATCATGCTCTTATTAGCATACTCATTTGTACACGTTAACAATCATATCAATCGCATATTTCACCCTTAACTTTCATTAGTCATTTCTAACATACATAACTCATATAATTATATTCATATCCGTTTAAACTCACGTAATTCATCATATAATCACAAATAACGCATATTAACATAACATGTACCATACGACTTCCTATAATCCTGCCTTTACGACAACGTGTCAATTCATGTTTCTTATGCTTAGTTGACTTTTGAAAGTCAACTATTAACCATATTTAACTATCGTCTTATCATCATATACCCGTAACATCATAATCGACTATACGGACGACACTATATACATCTTATCATACGCTTGGTGTGCGTACCACCTTTTTAGCATAACGTACAACTAATTCATGCATAAATCTTCTAAACTCATACATAACTCATCAAATCCTTCTCCTAATCAACACCTATCACTCACACATAAGCATCAAACATATCAACACCACATTTCATTCAATTTATCTAACAACAATTCATCATACCCACACAATACATCAATTTATCTAACAACAATAGTCATCATCTTCATCATAACTAACGGGTTTCACCTTTAATCATCAAATTAACACAAACCATACATACCCCGTGTTCTATACGATGATTCTAACCCTTGTACATGATTAATTTCATATTAACTCACGGATTTGAACATAACCCACTTCACCCATGATCACCAATCTTAGATTTAAGACATACCTTATGATCCCCTCGCGTTGGTGATCATTAATCCATGCTTGGTTATGGATTTTAGCTTCATCTTGCCTTCCGATTTGATGATCTTCATGATTAGGGTTTGTGGAGCTCTCATGGAGCTCCTGGCTCCTTCTCGAACACACACGATGTGTGTGTTTATTTGTGTGTTGATTTCTTTTATTAGTAAATCAACTTTCATCTTATCCACTTTATCCCCTCGAGTTTACTTCTAACACATATTTGACACTACTTGTCTCTTTTGATAGTTTTTATCATGCACTTAACTAGGTTAAACAGCCTAGTTATTTATTTCATAATATAACGCATAAGGACATATTTCGAATATATAACATTTGGATTTTGGGGCGTTACAGTTTCGATGTCGTCCGACCGGATGAGGTCATCCGACCGGATAGAGGTCATCCGACCGGATACAGGTCATCCGACCGGATAGAGGTCATCCGACCGGATACAGGTCATCCGACCGGATACAGGTCATCCGACCGGGTACAGGTCCACCGACCGGATAGAGGTCATCCGACCGGATACAGGTCATCCGACCGGATAGAGGTCACTGATGTGTGCAAAATGCAACATATAAATTACATCAATTGTGGCATAAAACTAACCCTTTTTAGTACTAATGTTGGAAAAAGTGTGTTTTTGTCTTCCTTTTGTATTTTCAGGATTAAATGAGATCAAATTAACAAAAGAAGCAAAAAGGCAGCTAAATCTAACATAAATACAAGAAAAGGAACAAACGTGGCATGCCCGACCTCCCCGAAAGCATCTTCCCAAGCAAAACAAGAGAACAGAAGGCTGAACACGCCCCATGCTCAGTGAACACGGGGGCGTGCCCAAGTGTCAGCATAAAAGACAAAGTTGTAGAAGCTTCCATCACCTACCACGGGGCCGTGGTCAACTATAAGATTCACAGAATCCAGGAAAATCTTGATAGTACAGATATGCTTCTGCACACGGGGTCGTGCCCAGCGGACACGGGGCAGTGGTCAACTAATAAAGACAAGAGCAATTAATGAAGACAGAGAAGAGGATGGACACGGGGCCGTGCCCACTGGACACGGGGCCGTGCCCGAGCTTCTGTTCAGCCTATAAATAGGAGTGCTTGGTTCAAGCTCAAACCATCCCTTGGCACACCACCTCTCTCACACTTCACCCACCACCCACCACCACCATAACACCATCATCCACCACAATCATCCATTGTCCATCATAGAGTGTGTGAGTCGTCTCGGGATCCAAGATTGATCGTAAGAGTTCTTGACAATCAAGGCCATGTTTGCCTAAGTCTCTTACATCACTTGGTGAAGACAAAGTGTCTAGTGTAATACTTTTTATTTTTAATCTTTTCGCACTTTTTAATTGGTTATGTATTAATGACTTTAATAACTAGTTTCTTATGTTGAAGGTGATTCTTCCTTATCGTTTGTCCGTGGTGTCTTGGCATTATTTTACTGTCTATATAAAATATAAGATTTTCACCATTCATATCTCCACGGTCTATATGGAGGTATGTTGGCTACCTGGTCGGGGGTTAAGGGAACGGTTTGGTAAGTGTCTTGCCATTGTTCAGTGTATAGATCCTGCAAAGGACCTGGGTCAAATTTAGTAGGACCTCCTTCAATACTTAACGGTATTGGATGGCGGGGGTCCAAACTCTTTGATCCCCTCATAAGTTAAACTACTATTAATATTTTAACCCGGCTACTTAGGACTGTATCCCTGCTGACTCAGACTACTTAGCCGAGGGTAACGTCGCATTCAAAAGAGGGGCCTACCACATTATGCATTAATAACTTAATTAATTATCTTTCAATAACCCAACCCTTTAGGATTGTATCCCTGCTGACTCAAACTACTGGGTTGAGGGTAACGTCACCTCCAAAAGAGGGGCCTACTACAATAACTAAGATAATCTCTTAAATAGTGCAAAAGTGCGGAAATAATCAAAGGTTACACTAAACACGAGTCGGAGCCAAGTGATTCATCTTGTCTATCTGTTTTTATTTTTATTTTCAGCATTTTAGTTAGTTTTTATTTTTCTAGTTTAAAACCTTTTTTTCTAAACTTTTGATTTGATTAGACGTTGAGGATAAACCGGTACTAAAAGCTCTTGTGTCCTTGGACGACCTCGGTATCTTACCAACACTATACTACGCTCACGATGGGTGCACTTGCCCATATGTGTGTTTAGTGTTAGTAAATATCGTGTTTTATAAATTTAAAACTTGGCTAAAGTAAGTGTAAAAGGGCTTAAAATATACTTAAACTTATATACACACTTCACACGCATCAGTCACCCGACCGGGTAAAGGTCATCCGACCGGATAAAGGTCATCCGATCAGGATAAGCTCATCCGACCGGATAAGGTCATCCGACCGGATCAGGTTTAGCACACTGGGCCGATTACCGGCTCTTCACGTTTAGTGTACTATGCATCGCTTACCCGACCATTCCATGTCTAGGCTAACTCAGACGCGCTCTCAACCAATCCAATCAAGTTGTGTTCTCGCTGAATACGCATTGTGAGTATACTCGAACCCTTTTAATTGCATTTTGGGTGTAACATACGTCTTAATAAATCGAACTTATCAAACGAATTATTCAATTACTCAATTTATCACTTGCGAGTAACTGTTATGCATATTTACACGTGATGCTAGTTACATGTGTGTTAGGACTTATACTCGCGAGGTCCCGCCTTAACTAGTATAGTACTATAGCACCCGACGGGGTCTAGTTAGGATGAATAGCAATCGCAATCGCAGCTCGAGTGACTTAGCTGGTAGTATCTGTCTTTTTGCATGTATGTCGAGGTATCCCGTTTATGTATTTGGTAATTCGCAACACTTTTAACTATTTTTATCGCTACACTATCAAACTTGTATACTCTCCAATACTTTTGTATTGACGTTGTTTTAACGTATGTTGCAGGTTAGATCGCTATCTACATCAAATCAAGCTAGGAAGTCTAGAAACTCGCCTAAAATCTAGGTTGTCGGATGTGTATTGTTCGAGAGGACAAGAAATCTATGATAACTTATGTGATTGTATTATTTGTTAGTATGGGGATAACGAATGTAATAAATATTATCGCAATATAGTTGTTATGGATTCTCCTGAGCAATCTGATTCGCCTAGTGCCGCGCCCCGATGATTCCGCCATCGGTTGGGGTGTGACAGATTGGTATCAGAGCCATAACTATAGGGAATTAGGCAAGACTCGACCTAGTCCGGGTCGACGTCTTAGAAATTGACCTAGTCTATAGTCTAAGTACCAACGGGCCGACTCGTGCGAACTTAGTAGGAATTGCACGGGCCAACTTGATACTCTCATTCGAAATTGCTAAAAACTACAACTTTGTGTGAACACCGCGTGCTACAGCTTCACACGAAGAAGCCTTTCCTAAGGCTGGAATGTTATTTTGCCTTTTCTAAGGCTGACACAATGCACATGTTTTCGAAGACACCCGCATAACGAAACTGAGTGATCCAGTAGAGACCAGGGGTGAAAACCAAGAACTCTCGATAAGATTGCTCACTCAGCGCATTTTCCAGCACGAGAACTTTTCGTTGAGCTAGGAGTGACATCCACAACTCAGCAGAAGTCTCCATTTCAAAATCCAGTGGAACTCTCGAACTAATTCGAGGAGCACGACCACAGTTAGGAGCGAAGTTATTAAGTCAGGGGTGAAACTCGTACCTTAATAAACCGTTCCACTCTCTACATAATGGTTTTCGAAAAGCTCTCACCAAGGACTCGACCATAACAATGGCTCGAGCCACGCGATGACTAGGAGGACGAATGCCATGAGCTGCATCCCAGTGGAAGCATAAGTCTTCTAGGTCAACGTGCGTGCACGAACTTGTTGGGTATAGTTGGGTAGTCGACGCCTAAACACCCGAGGCACTCCGACTATTTTACTAAGCCTATGACTCGCCAGGTTTTACGCCTTGATGAACTTAATTACGCTCTATGTGTATATTTTACGATTTATCAATTTTCCCTCCCTGTTTTACAAAACGCACAACTCGCACAGCCATCGCAATCTAAAACGAAGACCGAATGTTCGCAACAAAACTAAGTCTAATTACCCGCTTATACTCTCGCTCTCTCTCCCTCTCATCGCGTCCTCGCGTATTCTACACCGATATGTATATGTATAAGTGTAAACTGCAACTAATTATGTATATACAAACAAATCAGTTGTGTGAGAACTTAGGAATCTCGTGTCTCCTATGTGGCTCCTATGTGAAGTTTACTATACTACTCGTAACAAGTTTTGATCGCGCTCGATCGCATCGCAAAACCCAAAATCATTATGATCGAATCTCATTCCAAATCTCTCTCTGTCTAGATGCCTTCCAACAACTCTACCTCGAGACGAACAACTAGGAGAAGAGCCAAACGAAGCGCCGATAAGAGGATTGCCTCGCTTGTGACCAAAGAAGTGGCCAAAGTCATTCCTCAAATTGTCGCTCAGGTGCACTCTCTCAGCAACTCTCGAACCTCGGAAGACTTCAAGACAGAAGCGCCGCAATCTGCTTTCCTCTACAAACACTTCAAGGCCCGTGACCCGATGGAATTCACGGGTGAAGGAGGTGTGACCCAACTACTCCAGTGGTTCGATTCTATCGAGGTTACCCTTCGTCAGAGTGGGTGCCCCGATAGTTTTCATACTACTTGCGCAACCGGAGTATTTCAGTCGCAAGCACTCGAATGGTGGACTGCCGAACGTAACAAACGTGGAATCTCCGCAGCTTACGCTCTCTCTTGGGATGAGCTGAAAGAGCTCATGAAGAAAGAATACTGTCCTCCTCACGAAGTTCAGAAGCTAGAAAATGAATTTTGGGAAATCAAGCAAGACGGAAGTGACAATGCTGGCTACACCGCAAGGTTCAAACAGCTTAGCATAATCTGCCTAAGTCAAGTCAACACTTCAGAAAAAGCCATTCCGAAGTACATTCGCGGCTTGCTTGAGTGTGTGGGTGATTTTGTCGAAGCTGCAAGACCTGCTACCATCGAAGCAACCTACCGCTTGGCTGCAGAGATCAACGACAAACTAGTCTCGGACGGATTCTTCTCCAAGAATCCTGTCAAACAAGCTCATTAAGCAATCATCATCAATTCTTCTGACGATTCTTCCAGCGAATCTACCGACGATTCTTCTGAAGATTCCTCCGACGATGTCTCCAGCAAATCATCAGACGAATCCGCCGACAACACTACAACATCTCAGGAAGTTCAGCCCAGCCGTAAACGGAAAACCATGAGCCCAGACTCTTCAACAACTGGGCTGTCGCAACCAGAACCTCTCCGACCAGCTCCAGTTAAATTGAAATGCGCCTACAACGGAACTCATCCCCTGTGTTTCACGTGTACGTATCATCACCCGCCAGAAGCTAATTGTCGCTATTGCGAAAATTGCCACTGGTACGGTCACCTTACGCAACACTGTCGCACGGGACTGCAGCCTTGAGGAATTACAACAACAACCGCAGTCTCCACAGAAGTACTCCACAGCAACGTTATTTTGCCTTTGATGTTGTAATAATACGACTTATCGCCGATAATCCCTTTTATGTGTGGAACTTATTTTATCTTTCGTCGCATGTGGATTCTATTTCTCTCTTATACTCGCGCACAATCTAATGCTAGCACTATGTACTATATGACATAGTTTACCCCTACTATGCGTTCTTGAGATAAGGTACGACAAACGCGCAAGAATCAAATTAATCACGGGTGCACACGGGATTATTTTGGTTAGTGCACGGAGACCGTGGTGAGTTTCAATAATGCCTCAACGTTCAGGGCATGGTTAAGCGTGGTGGATAAGCCGCTGGTACTTCCTATATATAAGCGTCATGACCATGTCTGACGAAGTGTGACACCTATTCACGGAACAGAGGAACATGGTTGAAACATGACGGTGTTTCGCTGTACCAACCGAAGTTTTGTGAAGAAAGTGCCATGTGGAGTTGGAACGTAGACCTATCATACTATTGTGGTTATTTTCGACACACTAAACTATAATACATCGCAAGGCGTAACAATCTCAATCGCAACTCAAGGCGTGTAATCACTAGACTCTTCATAAGTCAACACGCTCGCAATCGCATTATCGCTAGAATCTATCTCAAGTCGCAATCGTATATTATGTGTTCGCAATCCCAAACGCTCATTATGTGGCTTGAAATCGCAATCGCATGTTGTGCGTATCACGCAATCTCTACCGCTGGTTATCGTTTGTTGTGTGAATCACTATCGCTTTTAGTGTGTCCTCGTTTAATCGCTTATGTATGTGTGTCACTTGTTATGCATCGCTTATTACACGTACCGCTACTGTGTATCGCTTACTGAGAATCGCGTATCGTGAATCGCTTGACGAGTATCGCACGTCACTCGTTGCTTTTCGCCGTAACGCTTCTCGCACCTATCCCATCGCTTCGATATTTTCATCGCTTATCACCATCGCTATTTGTGTTATCGGTGCTATCTGCGTTATGTTAGCGCTCATGACCTTGCTTCACGAGACGAAACTAATAGGGTTAAAACATGGTGGTGCTTTAGCCGTATCAGCAGACTTTCGTGGAAAAAGGCCATGTGGACTATGTTAGTTAAAAATTGTGGTGTTATTAAATTTAATCGAATCGAATGTCTCCATCACTTGACGCTATCGCTCATCGCTTTTCGCTTGTCGCTTATCACTTTTCGCTTATGGCCACCATTTTCATTTTTACGATTAGTGGTTGGTGTTGTGTTACTGATTATTGTGTACTGTTTATTGCTCCTCGCACTCGCCAGTGTCACTAAACTGGGTTCGAAAACGCCCTCATCACCCAGTTTACCCAATTTGCTTTCAAGACTTAATCCAACCCTTTCTCCTTTGGATCGAGTCATCGCAAATCTGTCTGTACTATGTCGACACGGATGACACTGCCTCACGGGATGGAAGCCATATGAATAAAACATGGTGGATACGCCGCTGGTACTTCCTATATATAAGTGTTTTAGACATATCGTAGAACTTTTGTGGGAAAGTGCCATACGGGGTCGACCTTAAATTTAAATTTTTAGTATAATTAAAAGGCTTTGTTTACACAAATTTAAATTCATACAAAATCTTTTTTTTTTTTCAAAACCTTTGTACAAAATGATACTTTCTTGAGACATTGGTGTGACCATCGACTCAAGTCAACGCCGTGTGGAGAGAAAATCTCGTAAAACGAGTTTTTATCACTTTAACATCTTTTGGTAACCTAACAAAACCCTTCTCATAGCGCCGGTGTGAACATCGCTACAATTAACGCCACACCGTGAGAAGATTTTCGTAAACAAGTTTTCCCTAACTAATTAACGCCACACCGTGAGAACATCGGGTACAGGTCCCCCGACCGGATAGAGGTCATCTGACCGGATACAGGTCATCTGATCGGATAGAGGTCATCCGACCGGGTAAAGGTCATCCGACCAGATAAAGGTCATCCGATCAGGATAAGCTCATCCGACCGGATAAGGTCATCCGACCGGATCAGGTTTAGCACACTGGGCCGATTACCGACTCTTCACGTTTAGTGTACTATGCATCGCTTAGCCTACCATTCCATGTCTAGGCTAACTCAGACGCGCTCTCAACCGATCCAATCAAGTTGTGTTCTCGCTGAATACGCACTGTGAGTATACTCGAACCCTTTTAATCGCATTTTGGGTGTAACATACGTCTTAATAAATCAAACTTATCAAACGAATTATTCAATTACTCAATTTATCACTTGCGAGTAACTGTTATGCATATTTACACGTGATGCTAGTTACATGTGTGTTAGGACTTATACTCGCGAGGTCCCGCCTTAACTAGTATAGTACTATAGCACCCGACGGGGTCTAGTTAGGATGAATAGCAATCGCAATCGCAGCTCGAGTGACTTAGCTGGTAGTATCTGTCTTTTTGCATGTATGTCGAGGTATCCCGTTTATGTATTTGGTAATTCGCAACACTTTTAACTATTTTTATCGCTACACTATCAAACTTGTATACTCGCCAATACTTTTGTATTGACGTTGTTTTAACGTATGTTGCAGGTTAGATCGCTATCTACATCAAATCAAGCTAGGAAGTCTAGAAACTCGCCTAAAATCTAGGTCGTCGGATGTGTATTGTTCGAGAGGACAAGAAATCTGTGATAACTTATGTGATTGTATTATTTGTTAGTATGGGGATAACGAATGTAATAAATATTATCGCAATATAGTTGTTATGGATTCTCCTGAGCAATCTGATTCGCCTAGTGCCGCGCCCCGATGATTCCGCCATCGGTTGGGGTGTGACATCGGGGGTTAAGGGAACGGTTTGGTAAGAGTCTTGCCTTGTTCAATGTATAGATCCTGCAAGGACCTGGGTCAACTTTTGTAGGACCTCCTTCAATACCCACTGGTATTGGATGGCGGGGGTCCGAACTCCTTGACCCCCTCATATGTAAACTAATATTAAAACTTTAACTCGGCTACTTAGGACTGTATCCCTGCTGACTCAGACTACTTAGCCGAGGGTAACGTCATCTCCAGAAGAGGGGCCTACAACAATATGCATTAATAACTTAATTAATTATCTTTCAATAATCCAACCCTTTAGGATTGCATCCTTGCTGACTCAAACTACTGGGTTGAGGGTAACGTCACCTTCAGTAGAGGGGCCTACTACAATAACTAAGATAATCTCTTAAAAAGTGCAAAAGTGCGGAAATAATCAAAGGTTACACTAAACACGAGTCCGATCCAAGTGATTCATCTTGTCTATCTGTTTTTATTTTTATTTTATTTTTCAGCATTTTAGTTAGTTTTATTTTTCTAGTTTAAAACATTTTTCTAAACTTTTGATTTGATTAGACGTTGAGGATAAACCGGTACTAAAAGCTCTTGTGTCCTTGGACGACCTCGGTATCTTACCAACACTATACTACGCTCATGATGGGTGCACTTGCCCATATGTGTGTTTAGTGTTAGTAAATATCGTGTTTTATAAATTTAAAACTTGGCTAAAAAGTGTTAAAGGGCTTAAAATATACATTAAAAATCTATAACACTACACGCACATCAAACGCCATATCTTCGACCTCCCCGAAGTTCATCCCAATCCCAAATAGACTCGATTTACCATAGCTAATATGAAACACGCATGAAAACACATGAGGATTCTTACCATATTTAGAATATTCTCCATACTCTATTCCCCAATAATAATCGCATCGCCGTCATTAGGAAGCTCAACTCCTTTAACAATCCTCAATCCAGTAGCCTTTCTAATCATACACGAAAGGGCTTCCATGACAATGACAAAAAGAAAAGGGGAGATAGGATCTCCTTGACGCATATCTTTATCACATTTGAATTCAAAAGGAGGCGCACCATTAACTAAGACCGACGCTCTGGCCGACGAAATAACTCCTTTGATCTACCTACACCACCTATTAGGGAACCCCGTTTGCGCAAGAATATCTATAACAAAATTCCAGTTTATATTATCACAAGCTTTGTCGAAATCAATCTTTAGAAAAAAAGCCTTTTGTTAGAATTGCAATTCAAGAATAAAAGGTTGATTTCAACATTAAATGAAGTGTAATTAAATGACAACTACTACAAAACTATTTAAATTAAAACAAAACTACTGAAATTATTTAATAATTGGTTGGTGGTAGTAATTTAATTGATTAAAAGCTTTAAGTTGGTGGAGTTATTTAATTCATATCTCATTTAACATCTAGCCACCAATAATAAAATATAAATTAATGTTGAATAAGAATATTAAATTACATTTAATGCACAATAATCCATGCAAACATGAGCCCTTGCAGAAGGATTTCTAGTTTGGATATTCTCAATTCAAAGAACTTTCAATGTATCCAAAATGTTGGACAAAATCCACCTCATCAAGGGATTCTTTACGGATATACCGTTGGAGTTAGTCTTAGGGTTTTAATTCAAAAGTAGCTGTACTCATTATAGGCAGCCACATATAGAACCAACACATAGGTGGTGATTTCAATTTGAATGAAACTATGGGCCAGCATATTTGTTGTGTAAAGAGTAATATATAATAGATTAAGCGGCTCTTTGACAACTTTTAAATAGTTAAGTGCTTAATCGATAAAAGGTTTGAACCATTAAGTACTTAACAAGTAAGAAGTCTGTTCCATTAATAACCAGTGTAATGTTTAATCGTTCAGAGGCAAATGTCTGACCAATTCAGATTAGAGGTCTTAACCATTTAGACTCAGTATAATGCTTAACCATTCAGAGGCAAATGTCTGAACCATTCAGACATCTGCTCGCGAAACAAACAATATGAATCATTAAATGTTGAACCAGTAAGATGTCTGAACCACTAAGAATCTAATTAAAAGCTAACAACTAGTCCCTAAATGATGTTGATATTACTTTACTATAAGACTACTGGTTGGTGAGTTTCCACTATGCCTTTCTCTTATTTGAAATTAGTTCTACACCTCAAGATGGTTAACTAGAACAATTAGCAAACAACAATTGGTAGTCATCAACACTTGGACACAAACCATTAGCTCAACATTCTTACATCCAACTATATTATTATGATAACATGAGCTAGGATCCATTCTATATCTTAAATCATTTCGATGTAAAAAAACGAAAGAAAAAACATTAGTTATATAATAAGAAATAGTGAAATAAAAAACAAAAAACAAATTTACATCGTAACGTGTAACACATCCAACATTAGAGATTTAATACATTAAACATTTATCCTTTAGTAAGTGATACATTGACTCTTAACTTTTGGTAATTAACAACTTTAAGCCCTATATTTTTCTACTTAAAAACTTCACAATTCGTCTTCTCCAACATTTCAATTATTTTGTTTATATTTTTTTACGAATTTACACCATAACATGCAAGACATTCTTTTTTTTAATCTTTGGCTAACCACATTAATGTCATGAACGTAACATGTGTACTAAATTCATAGACATGTCAACTTGCACGCGGACACCACGTGTTATTGACATCATCAAACGTGTGTAACGAAGTCGCAAACAAAACGTTGCCGCTGCAAAGCGCGGCATGGCTAAATATCTAGTTAATTATGATATTGATTTTGATAATCGTTCTGTTTAATTTAATAACATCTTTAATTGTTTGTATTAGTAAAACACGCTTACCAATATATATCTATCACATAACAGAAAAGAGTTTAATATACCATATTCTTTAGGATTGTTGGGTTGCAAAAGCTATTTGGTACTTGGTAGAGTATTTTGGTTTGGCTTAACTGCTTAAGAGTTAAGATCCCCTTCCTTCCAATGATGTTTCTTTCTGGCAAATACTTGGAATTGTTACAAACTATTTTTGCCCCACCTGTGAGGCGGGACACTAAGCCAAATACTTTTTTCTCATAACATATACGTTTGTGTTTTGGTTACTTATACTAAAGAAACACCAAACTAATCTGATGATTAGTTTGTGGTTTGTGACTCGACAAATAAGGTTAATCTTCTTTATCTTGTCTAAGCTGTGATGATGATGATCCTTCAAAACACTAAACACACCGTTAAGCTCGTTACGCGGAGGGGAATAGGGGGGTTCTCCTCATAACCACCATCCGGCGTGAGAATAGGTATATGTTTTGAGGACAAAAGTGTGTGATTAAAAGTGAGAGAGCAAGGAAGCGATCCTTAAACATGTAGGTGAGGTTCACCATTTATAGCCGGAGAAGTGTGGGGAGGAGATGGACTGATGGGCCTTGGGCCTGTAATCAACAACAAGGAATATCCGTTCTGTCCCCTCTGCCACGACCGTTGGTGCTTCTAGGCGAAAGGGTAGCTGGCGCACGCTGAATGGATGCACGTGTTCTGACCGTTGTCTGGTCTGTCATCAGCGGCTAAGTGGAGATCGTGGAGCAGTGGTCGGCACACGCTGATTGGTGCCACATATGCGTCCTTGTGTACCTTTTTGTCTCATGTACGATTGCTAATCATGGAGCACGATCGGATACAGCCTGTTGGACGCTCATTGGTCTACTGCTCTACCACTTGTACCTTTGGTACTTGTCGTAGGGTTACATGCGCTTCTTTCCTCTGCGCGACCATCGCGGCTATCCCGTGTAGCCGGCGCAAGGTCCAAGAAGTAATGTAAGGGTTTTCATCCAAGAAGCCAAATGTCAAATCTGGTATTTTGTTGGCCCTGGCCTCGCGTGCGACCTAGGTTGCACCTGATTAGCCGGCGCGAGGTTGGGAAAACTACCAAATTAGTCTGATAAGAGTATGGTCCCGTGCGCGACCTGATTGGTCGGTGCATGATTTGGGACCATACCCCTTCATATACATACTACTCATAACACGATTTAAAAAAAAATACATCGAATCAACCAACTAAAACAAAACATTACCATACTTTTACTAGAAAAACTACAACGATGGAAAGACTATAATTTTTAACTGGGAGCAAAACAAATAAGCGTGTGCCAGGCAGTCGTCTGAAACGAATAATAATTACACCGAGTCAACCAATTAAAACAAAACACTCATTGTTTTGTAAAAAAAATATTTAAAGGATGGTATGACTATAAGTTTACACCGTGGGCAAAATCGTAATTTGACAGGAAAAAACGACAGCAAAACTGTGAATTTGAACTGAAGGCAAAATCGTAATTTGGTTGCTAGAGGAAAAAAACAAAACAATGACAAAACTGTAAATTTAAATATGACAAAATCGTAATTTGGTTGTACCAATAGGGAAGTGCCAGACAAGTGTTTGACACTTTCCCCTCCACTGAATGACATTTTAATACTTGAGTTTGCTTTCAATTATTATATACAAACTTCAAATAAAAATAAAAATAAAAAAGCTAGTTGCTTACCGTCACTTTTGGCCAACCACAGCCCCATCATGGAAAATGTATACGTAGTTTAATATTAAAGGGTTTAAGGATTGGAAAAAGATAATTGGAGGGGCTTTTTTGGTCACGGCTTGGGAGACCTGGAAGGGAAGGAGAGAAGCGACTTTCGATAATAATCATCTCCACTTTAGTAGAACGACGGATTCAATCAAAGAGATTTATTGGATCTCTAATCGATCTAAATATGTAAATCTCAATTGGGTTAGTTGGCATGAGTTTAACATCTGGGATGTAATTGTTTAACTTGAGTTTCCAGTTTCTTCCAGAACCTCTCTTTATTTTATATAAAACTTTCGCCTTTAAAAAAAGAGTATATTAGCATCAATAACTAAACCACTTATTATAAAAATTAAAAAATAGCCTTTAAAAAAGAGTATATTAGCATCAATAACTAAACCACTTATTATAAAAATTAAAAAATAATATTGATAACTGAATTATTATTATTATTATTATTATTATTATTATATTAAGGTTATAGATCCCGTGTATTACACGGCTGAATTAATGAAATATTTCATGTAAGTAAAAGATGATAAATACCATATATAAATTGGTTAAAATCACTCATAATCAAGAAAATGTCAATTTATTTCTTTGAAATTTTAAACAAAATAATTTTAAAACAAATTTACACAATTTAAACTAATTAAATCTCGTTATTTTCATATATTCTTGGCATACATCGATGTCCAATTTTCAAATCAAATTTAAATATGTTTAACTTTTTTCACTTGGTCTCTAATCTTTGTAATTTGATTGAGAGGGTATTCAATATGTTTAATAAATGAAAAAACAATGAAAGAGTTTGCTTATGCAAATTATGGGTTTATTATAAATTGTCATTTATGATTGAAGATAAGCTAATTCTTTTTGGAAAAAAGAAGAAAAAATAAACAGTATATTAGAGCTTAAAAGCTTCTTAATGAAAAAATTGATTTAAATTAATGGAGAACTGAAATTAAATGTGGAAAAATAAGAGATTTAATTGGTTTTAGTTTTTTTTTTTTTTTTTTTTTTTGAACCGCTTAATTTTTGTTTTTTATAATACATTAGATATTAATAATATTTATTAATAATTAAAGGAATTAATGTAGAACTGAATATCGATGGATATAAAGATAAAATATGAAAATTAGGAGATTTAATTGTTTTTAGTTTGTTTTGATAATATTAGATTAGATATTATTATTATTATTATTATTATTATTATTATTATTATTATTATTATTATTAAGAATAAATTAAAGGAGAGGAAAGGAGAGGTTATCATGTGTCATTAACTGTAATCTTTTATTATAATTAGATAAACAAACAAATCCAAATAGAATAATGATGCTTATCGCTAAACCCATATTATACGTATATAACTATTTGAGTTCAACAACAAAATCAGGTTCTTCTACTTACATACAACATCAAGAAGAAGACCATGAATTCTTCTGTTACACACCAATATAACACCACCACTGCCAATGCTAACAATGATCCATCACTTTTCAAAAACACACAACAACAACAACAACAATCTTCTACTTCAAACTGCATCAATGGTTGCTACCCATGTCTTCATTGTCAATGTGGATGTCATTCCGCCAACACAATGAAGGTGACCGAGACCGCTTATCTTGATTCCCTTCCGACCGGCTGTCGATTCTTGCCAACTGATAAAGAACTCATTGTCCATTATCTAAGTAAGAAGATAAATAATCAGAATCTTCCCAAGACCAAGATTAGTGAAGCTAATGTGTATGGATATCACCCAAAGGATCTTACAGGTATCTATTATATTATATTATCAAGTTTTTTATATTTTTTTTTCAGTTAATCTGTTGGTAATTGCGGTTAGTTCATGACAGTTGAAAATATGGCCCTTAACTTTTAAATAGAGGGCTGAATTTTTTTAAGAAAAAGATAGGGGGACCTGACTCAATACACATAAAATTTTCAGAAATTTTTGGTAAAATTTACATTCTAAGCGAAAGGGAGGGGGTAATCTTTTTTTTGAACGGCCAACAAACTCAATCCCGAGCACTCTCGGGGCACCCACTGGACAAACGGAGTACTCCGAGAGTAACCCGAGTCCACCACCAATTCCGGGGAAAACCCGGTAACCCACCCGCCCGTAGGCACGACAGTGAAATTACCGGTAAAACCCGTTTGGCTCAAGGATCCAACCCAGGTTTCCCTGGGTCTCCTATCATTGCCCACCAGTGCCTCACTCTGCACCAAGTGAGAGTTGAACCTGCATCTCTCAAGAGAAATACAAACCCTCCACCACTTGATCTAGAGATCATTGGCGGGAGGGGGTAATCTTATTTACGAAAAATTACCATTACGCACGGATCACCGACAACTTTTGTAAGATCGGCCAAAGTGTTTGTTTCCGACTAGAGGTGTACAAATCGATTTTTTTTAAACCTGTCCGTTTTTTAACCGAGCCGTTTTTTTTTTTGGGGGGGGGGGGGAATGGTTTTATACGATGGGAACCCGAACCGGTACGGTTCGGTGTAAAACTGGTTTGGGCTAAAAAAACGGTTTTAACCGGTTTAAACCTGTTTTTTTAAAGCAGTTCGGTTTTTAAACCATTTCAAAGATCAAGAATACTAACCAGTATACAAACCGCTAGTTCGGTTCGGCTTGAAACCCGTTTTAAAAAAAAACCGGTTTCGGTTTCTTTTTCTGGTTTCGATCTAAAACTGGTTTTTTTTTGCACACCTCTATTTCCAACGGATACGTTAGCGAGGGAGTAGTGACGACCTTTGTTGACGAGTTATAAGTGAATCCTTCGATGATATTAATTAATTAATTAATTAAAAATAATAATGTTAAAGTTTATTAAAATTTCTATAAAAGAACTATAACCAATGTCATAAATTCCCCACAGACTGTTTAGTGTGCACATTTTCATTTTTAGTTTTGTTGTCGCATCCTTCGGTGTTCCGTCAGTAATTACCTATTGATGTTTACCGTTGGGAAAAGTCCGTCATTGATACTCCTTTGTTTTGTTTATTTGAATACTGATCGATTAAAATTGTTGATCTAATTCGACGTAACTTACCCAGCGAATTACCCGCAAGCTATAGAAGGGATATGGTACTTTTTCTCGTCAAGAGACCGAAAGTATGCCCACGGTAACCGCCCAAGACGAAGTGCTGGTCCTGGTTACTGGAAGGCCAATGGTATTGTCAGAGTTATCAAAGACAATGAGGTTAAAATAGGTAATAGGAAGTTGTTGATTTATTACGAAGGACATCAACCAAACGGGACTAAAACGAGTTGGATGATGCACGAATATGTGGTCGAGGGTTATGAAACGCGACAGCCTTTAGGTTCGGATGATAAAAAGGTATGAAAATCGAAATCCTTAACTTTAGATCTATAATGATTGTATTATGTTTATGTGTTAGTTTATAAGTTTAACTTTTGACTATCTTTTGCAGTTTGATGATTATGTTCTATGTAAGATCTACAAAAATGGAAGGATGGAGCAACCTTGTGTTACCTCCAATGAATCACACTCGCGTGCTATAACTAGAGCTAAAAAAGCGAAAAGGCAAGTTATGGTTCGTGATCAACATGCTCGTGTGGTCTCTAGTCAAGAAAATCCGACTATTCTTCAAGTCGAAAACAATGTGGCTGTTCAACAACCTAGCCAAAACTCAAATCCTACTATTCATCATGG
Organism: Helianthus tuberosus; assembly: GCA_030545235.1. NCBI lineage: Eukaryota > Viridiplantae > Streptophyta > Magnoliopsida > Asterales > Asteraceae > Helianthus > Helianthus tuberosus. The sequence continues at coordinate 32,246,574 of CM060359.1, forward strand.
TGAATCCCGCTCGGGTGCTAAAACTAGAGCTAAAGAAGCGAAAAGGCAAGTTATGGTTCGTGATCAATGCATTCGTGTGGTCTCTAGTCAAGACATAAATCCCACTATTCTTCAAGTCGAAAACAATGTGGCTGTTCAACAACCTAACCAAAACTCAAATCCTACTATTCGTCATGGTGAATCTCACTTGCGTACTAAAACTAGAGCTAAAGAAGCGAAAAGCCAAGTTTTGGTTCGTGATCAACATGCTTGTGTGGTCTCTAGTCAAGACAATCCCACTATTCTTCAAGTCGAAAACAATGTAGCCGCGCAAGACTTCAAAAATATGGGATCTCTCTATGATCTAATCATGAAATCCGCCACGAGGCACCCTAAACATGTCGAAACGACAAGCTTTCAACCAACTAGAGCTCCATTAGTGCATCAATCTTGTCCAACGCGATTAGACCACGATTTCTCATTGCAAAAACCTCCATTTTTTCCACCAACACAGCAGCGGTCTCAATCTTTGCCATCTGTACATAGGCATGGGCATTCAGGGATGTATATGTTTGATCCAAGTTCGAATCCACCATCGCCACAAGTGGCACTAACGGCTTTTCAAGACGACAATGAGTGTGATGGTTGTGTCATTTTCGAACGAAACATCAAACTCATGATTGCCAAAGATGGATACGGTGATCTTAATTTTGACGATAATGATCGGTTCCAGTTTAATAGACATGAGCAGATGGATACTGATGAATCAAAGAAGCATGCTTGAAGCTCCAAAGGTAGAAGACTCAATGAACTTACTAGCTAGGTCTTTGTGAAAACTAGTGAAATAAGTACTAACAGATTTGGATTGAAATGGATCATATGGGTACATTTGATTGAATTCTGATGATTCCTTATGTCCAAGTGAAGCATTTCAAGTGATCTTACACCATCAGTTTGTAAGGAAGATTATAAAACAAACATTGTTCTTTGACTACAGATCAGTTTGCAAAATTTGGCCTTAGAGTTGTCTCAACTTTCAAACTAGACTACAATTTTAGAATAGTTTATAGGGACAATTTCAACTACAAAGTTTGCTTAATTGCATATTCACTAAACCAAAACCAAAATTGCATATATCTCCTTATTACAAAAATTGCAAATTTTGATTTGTTTGCTAAAAACTAAAATATAGAATGACTATTTTACCTTTATTTTAACTAAAACTTAAATATTTCTTAAATTTTCATAGTTACCCATTTTAACTATTTTTGTATCTACAATTTTTTTTTTGTTTTGTTAATGTTTTTTTTACGGACAAAAGTCAAATACAAAGTATCTTGTCGTACGGGAACGTACGAATAGAGTGGAAAAGTAAAACAAAAAACGCGGTGACATTTTTGTAATTATTTTACTCGTAGGGTAGATATCAAAATTACTCTACAAATGATCCTGTAGGGTAATTTTGATCTTGTAGGGTAATTTTGTAGAGTATCGTAATTACTCTACAAATGATTTTGTAAGGTAATTTTGATCTGGTAGGGTAATTTTGATCTTATAGGGTAATTTTGTAAAGTATCATAATTACGCTACAAATGATCTTGTAGGGTAATTTTGATCTTGTGGGGTAGTTACAACTAAAATAATTATGAAAATGCCAATGTGTTTTTTATTTTTCCATGTCATTTGTATGTCTTGTACGATAAGATATTTTGTACGAGATCTTTACTCTTTATATATATATATATATATATTGTTTGTCCAGGTATAATCAACTTGTCTTTTATCACCAACTTTTAGAGTAACAATTTCTTTTGAGTAAATTACTTTTTGAGTCCTTGTGTTTTAGCGGTTTTAATCATTTGAGTCCAAAATCAAAATGTTTAACGCCCTGAGTCCCTGAATGTTTTTTTATAACATTTTCAGTCCTATTGAGTCGAATCTTTTAACCTTTTGAGTCCCATTTTTAACACAATTGGACTCAAAATGTTATAAAATAAGCGGTTAGAAAGTCAGGGCATTAAACTTTTTGATTTTGAACCCGAGTTGTTAAAACCACTAAAACACAAAGTAATTTACTCATTTCTTTTATATATTGTTTGTCTACGTATAATCAACGTCACTCGAGCGTTGAAATACCTTACCTAGGAGTGTGTGATGGTTGATAATAGATGGAGAATTCTATTGGCACACCAGTCAATCTATCCGCACACTTTGTTTTTTCAATTATGGATCGTATAGGCCTATACGAGCTGTATTGGTTCAAAAGTTCAAAGTAAAAAGTCAAATATGCATGTGTCAGTTCTTGTCTGGCGGCTGGCTGGACCTATACGGGTCGTATAGGCTTATACGGGTCTATATCGTATAGGCCTATACGATCCATTAGTATCGTATTCTATGATTACGTGTAATTTTGTTTGGAATCTACTTATACTCTAACGTGCCATGTTGTATGTATACGTGTTGTACGATATCATAATTGACGTATTTTTTTTGTTAAATGTCGTATTATGATGTATATTGTCAATATGTTCCGTATTATCGCATATATTGTCCACACGGGCCGTGTCCGTGATGTCACACCCCAACCGATGGCGGAAATATCGGAGTGAGACGAAATAGATTGCAAGAGACTTCATAACACTATTTGTGACAAATATCTAAGTAATAAATTTCATTCTATTTCTAAAAAGTCAATTACAAGGATTTGAAACAAATACAACATGAATAATGAAATACAATACAATGAGAATACAAATTTAAAGTGTGTATCTAAGCATCCTACTAGATTCCATGCATCACCATTATCATCGCTAAACCTGCAACATGTTTTAAAAGTGTAGTTCAATACAAAAAGTATTGGCGAGCATACAAGTTTGGTGCGTAGTATATAAGTATAAAAATGATAAGGAACAATCCACATGACAAACCTAGTTATCAAGATGAACGTATTAAACTGGCATGCGATTTACAAGTCAACCCTCTGTTTACGCAAGTATGAATGAATAAACCTAACATGACCTCTCGTTCACGGGCGGTGCGTTACTCCTATAGCGCTATACATTTTAAGTGGAGGCTTGTACGAAGCTAATGACAAGTTCATCACATAAGAATTGTTGGAAATTTTGTGAAAATAGCATTTTTCACAAATATAGGAAAATGATTTTTTCCTATTTTGGACTAGAAATAAATACAATAAAATGAGCGGGTTTTATATATTTATTTGTGGGTTTGTGTTCTATGTCGGAAGGGCTTCGCAACGAACTAAACCACGTCCAAAACGGAGCTAAGATGAATGAGATATCGATGCTCAAAGTTTGGTGTTTGAAACTTAAATGCTGAAAAAGTGGGAAAGTGGCACCTTGTCCCACATCGGATGAGAGATGAAACTTAAAGGGGTATTTAAGTGGGAACTCTCCATCCTTATTGTTTCATGGAAGCACTCACTAGTGTACTCGCGAAGGGTGCGGAGCACCCTAACTCGCACTCGCACTCGCACTCGCACACGCGCGCGCGCGTGGCGTGGGCAATGTGGCGCTTTGATGGCGCACTTTGCACTTCGCATCGCTTGAGAGCCGCCTTTGTATTTTTGACCACGTGCGCGTGGTGGATCACAGAGGCTGCAAGGACCAAGTGGTGTGAAGGTTCGAGGCGCGCGACTGTGTGGCGTGCTCGTAGAGGCTCACAGGGGACGTGGCACACGCGAGCAGGCGCGCATGGACCTGAGTGAGTATGGCGCACGCGCGCATGGCAGGGAGCCAAACGGACGCACCACGCATAGAACGTGCAGACCTGGGCGCACGCGCGCGCAAAAGCTTTCAGCAGCAGTTAATGCTGTGCAGTTACATTTCAGCATTCGAAACTGACAAAGTTAATGCGTTTGACTGAGAATTAAGTGACGAATTAAAATGCATTAAAGACGTCTAATGCAGTTTAATTCTCCCATTTAATTTATTTTTCAGTTTCGAGTTCAACCTGGTGTATAAATAGGAGGCTCCTTTCACCAGATGAAACACACCGAAAATTACCAGCTATCTCTTTTCTCCACTGCAGAATTCTTCATTTTCTTTCAAGCTTCAAGGTATACCTTCGGGTTGGAGTCAAGACCGGCAGTGCAACTGCTTGCGGCTGTTGTATCCTGGAAACAAACGTGTTCTCCTGGGAGACACGGAATTTGTTTTAAGGGACCCGTGTTTAACACGATCCTCAGCCAAGAACAGTTTCGTCTGTTCGTGTTTTTTTTTCTATTCTTGTATTTCTTTTCAGTTGTATTAGTATTGTATTTACTTTGTTTCTGTTTAATTCTTGTAATTCAAGTTAATAAAGAAATTATTTATTTATTTTACACGAACGGATTCCTACAATCTTAAAACAAATTTTAAAACACCGTTCGTGTAGAATCACAAACTTCTCTGCTGTGAATTTAATTTTTTTTCTCTCACAGCAGGTTGTGTTTTAAAAGGTTTTTCTCTGTTTTGATTCAAAGTAGCGACTTTGTCAAAACAGAACTCTGTTCTTCTACTCCTTCTTTGTCTTTGGGTTCTAAGATCTTCTCTTGTAGTCTTCAAACTTGGACTTAGAAGCTACGAGGCTGATTTTGTTACTCATCGATTTTGTTAGTAAAATAATAAATCAGCACATTTATTATTCTAACAGTTTTATTAACTTGGTTTTGTGGAATTTTTCAGAATATCGACTGAAAATACCAACGTCAACGTTGTTGTCGGTACCCCTGCCAACACTGTGGGAGCGTCCACAGTGGCGAATCATGCTGAACGACCCGAGAAGTTCTCGGGTCTCCACTTCAAAAGGTGGCAACAGAAGATGTTCTTCTACTTGACCACCATGAACCTTGCGAGGTTCTTAACGGAGACCGCTCCCCAACCGGCGGAAGGGGAGACCGATGCTCAGGCTCTGAGCGCGGTAGAGGCGTGGAACCACTCGGACTTTATATGTCGAGGCTACGTACTCAACGGTCTCTCGGATGCGCTGTATAATGTGTACTATAATATCAAGACTTCCAAAGAATTATGGGAGTCTTTAGAGAAAAAGTACAAAACGGAGGATGCGGGAACAAAGAAATTTGTTGTCGCCCGTTTCTTGGACTTTAAAATGGTTGATAACAAGTCTGTTATGAACCAAGTCCAAGAGTTGCAAATTATACTAAATGACATCCATGCTGAGGGAATGGTACTTAGCGAAACTTTTCAAGTGGCAGCCATGATCGGAAAATTACCTCATGCTTGGTTGGATTTTAAGAATTATCTTAAACACAAGCGAAAGGAAATGTCGGTCGAGGACCTTATTCTTCGTCTTCGTATAGAAGAAGAAAACAGGGTGGCCCAAAAAGGCACCATTTTGCGAGCTTCGGCTAAGGCAAACATGGTGGAAGTTGGGGAGTCCTCAAAGGGCAAGAAAGGCAAGGGTAAAAAGGACAACAAAGGGAACGCAAAGGTTAACAACCTTGGACCTAAAAAGGGGGCTGTGAAAAAGAAGCCTGCGCCTTTCCAAGGTACTTGTTACAATTGTAACGAGACGGGGCACTGTGCTAACCAATGCAAGAAGCCTAAGCGTGAGCGTGCACACATGGTTGATGAGTATGGTATGCCTCTGATTGCAATGATAACCGAGGAAGCGGCTATGATTGAAGAAGTCAACGCAATGGGTGAAAACCCAAAAGGATGGTTCGTTGACACGGGTGCAACCCGCCATGTTTGTGGAGACAAGGCTCTTTTCTCTACATTCAAGGAAGCTTCGGGTGAAGAAAAGCTTTATATGGGGAATAAAGCTACCGCAAGCATCAAGGGGTAAGGCACGATCGTCTTGAAGATGACTTCGGGCAAGGAGCTTACCTTGACAAATGTGCTTTATGTCCCAGAGATACGGAAGAATCTCGTGTCGGGATGGATGCTCAACAAGTTTGGATTTCGTCTAGTGTTTGAATCGGACAATTTTGTCTTGTCTAGACGTGGAATGTTTGTTGGAAAGGGCTATGCCCTTAATGGTATGTTCAAAATGAATGTAATGGTTGTAAACCAAAACAAAAAATTGAATGAAATTTCTACTTCTACTTACATGGTTGAGTCTTCTAATGTTTGGCATGGTAGACTAGGACATGTAAATTTTAATTCATTACGACGTTTAATTAAATTAAACTTGATACCAACATTCCATATCGAGTCCAATCACAAATGCGAGACATGTGTTGAATCCAAACTTACGAGATCATCGTTTAAATCGGTTGAACGAATAACCGAACCCCTTGATTTAATTCATACCGATGTGTGTGATTTAAAAGCGGTTCCCACGCGTGGAGGAAATAAGTACTTCATCACGTTTATTGATGATTGTACTAAATATTGCTACATGTATTTACTAAAGAGTAAAGACGAAGCAATAGAGAAGTTTATCTTTGACGTGCTGTCGTAGGTACACGCAAATTTAATCCCAATAACAACTATAGATATTGGTAAAAGGGTATCGAACTCAGGGAGTATGTGGAAAATATGTCGATTATATAGCTTTGCAATTAAACTACAATTAACCTAATTTGCAGAAAATAAAGATCAATAATTTGGATTGTTGTGTTAGAAAACTAAATTAATAACTAATTGCAAATCAAATGTTGGTTGTAAAACAGATTAGGAGAGAACAATGACCATCTTAGGATTCAGTTTCTTTAAACAATTGTGTGAAATTCCAACTAGAAAGAGTTACATAGACATAACTCGTGCATAAATAATCGAAGTGATAAAAGGGAACAAAGTACTCGGATTTATAAACGCGAGGTTGTTTCCCGATGATCAATTAATCAATAACCAACCCTAACCCTTCCCGTGATATCTCGATTGCCAACGGCACCAAGAACGTACGATTGAGACTAGGAATTGCACTATCGATTAACAAGCTACAAACAATTATGCATACACCATGATAATCAAGCAACACAAGTTATCATTCTAGAAATTCAGAAATAACCACACAAAAGTTCAAGAGAAACCTGCACCTAAGATGATCACTGAAAGTTTTAGCCACACATAGCTTGGTGAATCATCATAGCAACCAATTCAATGTTCATACAAATCGAAATCACAAACCGAATGTTAGCAATTGTTCAAAACCAAGCCAAGATAGCCAAAATCGCCCCTAGTGTGTTCTCTAACCGACCAATGATGAGAATAACCCAAAAGACACCATAAAACTGCATAAATGATGGCAGTTACAAGTTGTTCGCTGACTCCACCGTAACTTACGGTGACACCGTAAGTTACGGTGCACATAATAGTGTTACGGTGGCTGTTGTCTGAGTTACGGTAGGATCCAGGTAGAATTCAGGTCCACCGTAAATTACGGTGGAACCGTAAATTACGGTGGAAACCTGGATTTTGCACTTTGTTTCATCTTTCGTTTCGCGCACGACCCATTCAACTCCAAACCGTCCAAAGCTGCGTTTTATCCACTTTAAGCTTCCTAACCGCACCTGAAACATAAGCAACCGTAGTCATCTAATTCAAGATAATTACGCGATTAAGTGAAGGATTAATTCGTCTTTTAACATGATTAAGGGTTGTCCTATGGACCACCCGTCACATCCCCACACTTAACCGTTGCTTGTCCCAAGCAACTCATCAAATCAATTTCAAGACAAGTAATCAATTTAAACCAAACAAAAACATGCAATCCTTTTACTAACCCCTTTTTAACACCCAAAACAATATACCCCTCTCTAAATCTCTCCTCTCGGCTATAAGTGAATACTAGCAAAGATAAGCTAGACACACAATAGGCAAACGGGTGGTTTCACAACTATAGGCTTGTACCTAAATCAATTCTTCTCCTAAAATGTGTCAAACATGAATGCAAATCAAAGGGACTTTCAAGGTTGTAACGTGGCTAGGTGTATGGGTAGGAAATGGAATATATATGAAGTAGCGAAAACTTTACCCGGTCTTTTATTACACAACTGAAACAAACTAACAAATACCAAACTTAACTACTATGTATAAGACACTGCAACATCAATCTTTTTCTTTTTCTTTTTTCTTTTTTGCTTTTTCCATTTTTTTTTTCTTTTCTTTCATTTTTTTCTCTTTTTTTTAACTCAAACAAACTTCATCATAACATCAAATATATCTACATACTACTACAACTACTACTAACACTATAAGACCGGGTCAAATCGGGTAAATTTTTAGGTAACTAACTAGGGGTAACAAACGATAGGCTTGTAGGCACAAAATTGGGCAACTAAATGTCCAAACCTCCGCCCCTCTCGCAACCATGCTCATATATATAATTAATGAGGTCCAACCCCCCAAATCCCACACTCGCACTCAACAAGACAAGGCTACCTAATTGTCCTTATCCTTTTTACATTCACATTCAACTAAGGACCCAAACCGTATTAAGGCACAAGTTCTAATGCACCCCCACCCGTTGCCACTCTCATCAAAGACAAGTATTATTTATTTACATGTGTGGCTTTAACTCTCACCAAGAAAAACGGTATTAAGGGTTGCTGGTGCATCATTTGGGGTTAGTCCAAGGTGTTCAAATTCTCTCAATGTTTTGCTTGGTTTAAAATTTTTTTTTCAAAAACTTCAAAATTTCCCCCATCCCCACACTTGGGATACATTGACCCCAATGTATGGTTTTAAGAGGATTTGACTCTTAAGCTCTTAAACACCAACTAAAAGCTTATACACTCAAACTACAAATTTCTTTTTGTATTATTATTATTTTTTTTTAAACAAAATCAAACAAACTAACTACCAATATTTCAAGGCTAAAGAACACAACAAAACTAAGGAAAGAGTACATTGACCTGGTGAAGTTTGCCACAACAGATGTTGTATATAATCCGACTTCCTATCACCACCTTCACCCAAATATCCGTACATCTTCCCCACACTTGAATGTCGCCATGGCCCTGAAACATAGAAAGATAAAAACAACAAGATCAATATAAAACCCCGGGTTGCCTCCCGAGCAGCGCTAAGTTTCGAGTCTTCAGCCAGACCGTGCCACCCCCATTTATGGTGGCTCAAAGAATCGGTTACTGCCACTTCCATCACTACATTGTGCCATTGAGCAAAATGCACCCGTCTCGTTTCGACTCAGTGGGTGATCAAATACACTCCTGCTTGAACCCATATGTTTTTCTTCACGGTCCGGTGGGTGTTTTTTCTCATTCTTTGAAACACATTTTTCATACAATCACTAGACTCACCACCCTTCCCCTCAATGGACTCATAACTAATCACTCTAGTTTGAACATCAAAGGACAACTTACGCTTCTTTTCGGTCATGGTAATAATCCCGTCTCTACAATTAATTTGAGCATTTGCTGTGTATAGAAACGGTCTACCTAAAATTACCCTTTGTTGTGCTGCCATTTTGGTAGAAGCATAGTCTAGAACTAGAAAATCCACCGGGTATTCGAATTCTCCCAATCGAATCATAACATTCTTAACTATTCCCCGTGGACGCCTCCAACTTTCATCCGCCAAACTCACCATAGTGTTTGCATCTTGAAGCGGACCGAAATCGTACATGTCATATAGCTCACCCGGTAACACACTCATGCTCGCCCCATAATCCAACAATGCATGAGGAATTTTTAGTTTCCCCACTCGGATAGGCACGATTGGTGCTCCATGCTCTTTATCATTCTCACCATCGGCATCCTTTTCCAAACCTGCATTTATTTGACACGAAGAGGTTAGACAATTTTCATTAAATTCGGTACTAGGAACGGTACTTACCACATTGATGTTAACACTTTTAATGTTTTTGGGATTTATCACCGTGTCACTTGGTAGCTGGCCTTTTGCTTTCTTCAAAATCGCCACTTCACTCGCAAGTTGACCCATTTGAGTAGTCAAAGTTTGAATAGCTTTATCACGGGCCTCGTCCTTTTGCATCCGAACCTCATCACGTTGATTCATTCGTTGCATTTCAACTTGCATCGCCTTCAACATCTCCATTACTTCGTTTCCACCCGAAGAGCTTTGACCCGTTTGATATTGCCTTTGAAATCCTTGGTTTCCTTGGAAATTCGGGTTAGCTTGATTTGAAGAGTTCCCATACCGAAAATTTGGGTGGTTTCTCAACCCGGGGTGGTAAGTGTTAGAATTCATGTTATAGTTCCTACCACCCCCTCCTTGACCTTGCACCACATGAACTTCTTCATATTGCCCTTCCACCATTCCTTGGCAATTTTCAGCCGCATGACCTATTTCATTACACAATGCACAAACATCATAAATTTGGTTAGTGGTTTGAACATTACCATCATCTATTGCGTGCACTTGAGGTCGGGCAATGGCCGGTCGTGCTCTCCTCGATGCTTGAGCTTTTCTTTTTGATGTAATTGCCATGTTCTCCAAAAACTCCCAATCATCATTCTCGTAATTTGTACCAAAAGTCCCACCGGTAATAGACATTAAGTCACGAGCATCTTCGGCACTCAACCCCTCGTGGAAGGCATTCATCAACTCCCAAAGTTCAATCCCATGGTGAGGGCAATTCTTTATCATCATATTAAATCATTCAAATGCCTCATGGAACATTTCACCATGTTGTTGTTGGAAACTCCTCAACCCCTTCCTAGCATCGTTGGTCTTTTGAGCGGTATAAAATTCGTCTAAGAAAATTTGTTGCATCTCCGCCCAAGTATAAATAGATGCTGAAGGCAAAGTGTAGAACCACTTCTTTGCCTTGTCCTCCAAAGAAAACTGAAATAGGACCAACTTGACATCATCGGCCGAAAAACCTTGACTCCCAAAAGTATTGCAAATTGAGTCATAGGCCTCTAAATGGAAATACGGTTCCTCCGTTGCTAGCCCTTTGTATTTCGGCAAACTTTGCAAAGAATTTGTTCTTACTTCAAAGGTTCTCCCTTGGTTGTTGTGAGGGATAACCACCGGTGAAGGGTTTTGAGTAATTATCGGCCTGAAATGTGCTTCTATTCCCCGTGCTTGTTCCCTAAGATGCCTTCTTGGAACACCCAATCGACCCCTTGGATGAATAGGACCCATAGGTCTTGGTATATGCCCTTGTGGTACGAACGGTGGTTGAAATTGTTGTTGTGGCATCGGTGGTTGTTGAATTGGCCTTTGAAATTGTGGTTGTACATTTTGTGGCCGAACTTGTTGCAATGGAATAGAGCGTTGCATTGGTGGACCTTGTGGCCTTGGCCTAATGTGCTGTGGTATGAGTTGTTGTTGCGGTATTCCACCAACACTTGCCATCCCTTGAGATTGACTTTGCACATAACCGAACTCTCCTTGATCACCATAACCTTCATAAGCATACCCATCTTCATCATAGCCCTCAAAATCTTCGTATCCTTCCTCATATCCATCTCCCCCTATACCCGAAGTTTGCCCAAATGGAAGGGTTGAGTATTGAAATCCCGCTTGGTTCGATGGTCTGAATGTTGAAGTAGCATGGACAATGGTTGTATTTGGTGGTATTGAATAATGGGAAGATGATTGACCGGAAACTGGGAAGAAATGAGTGAGTGGTGGAATCGTAGTAGATGGGCTAAAGGAAAGATTAGGTTCATTTTGAGTAGTAATCGGTTGTGTGGTGTTAGATGGTGTAGTGTCATGAGGTGGAGTAGGAATTGTAGTGGAATTTGGTATGGTTGTGTTTGGTGATGGTTGTGTGGAAGTAGGTATAAATGATGAGGTCGTTTGACCCGTTGTGGGTGGTACTTGTGTTTCGTCCATGATATTTCTTGGTGTAATGGGTGAAGTAGGTGAACCGATGATTCTGTTTTCTCGTAATAAAACTTTGTTTTGCCTTAGCGTTCTTTCGATTTCCGGATCAAATGACAATGGTGACGCTTTGTGAGAGCCTCTAGTATGCATGCACCTGTAGAACCTGCACACTAAACACACCAGTGTAAACCCGAAAATAACAAAGCAAAACTAACAAACTGACACACGTTGCGCACTACTCCCCGGCAACGGCGCCAAAATTTGACGTGCTGTCGTAGGTACACGCAAATTTAATCCCAATAACAACTATAAATAGTGGTAAAAAGGTATCGAACTCAGGGAGTATGTGGAAAACATGTCGATTATATAGCTTTGCAATTAAACTATAATTAACCTAATTTGCAGAAAATAAAGATCAATAATTTGGATTGTTGTTTTAGAAAACTAAATTAATAACTAATTGCAAATCAAATGTTGGTTGTAAAACAGATTAGGAGAGAACAATGACCATCTTAGGATTCAGTTTCTTTAAACAATTGTGTGAAATTCCAACTAGAAAGAGTTACATAGACATAACTCGTGCATAAATAATCGAAGTGATAAAAGGGAACAAAGTACTCGGATTTATAAACGCGAGGTTGTTTCCCGATGATCAATTAATCAATAACCAACCCTAACCCTTCCCGTGATATCTCGATTGCCAACGGCACCAAGAACGTACGATTGAGACTAGGAATTGCACTATCGATTAACAAGCTACAAACAATTATGCATACACCATGATAATCAAGCAACACAAGTTATCATTCTAGAAATTCAGAAATAACCACACAAAAGTTCAAGAGAAACCTGCACCTAAGATGATCACCGAAAGTTTTAGCCACACATAGCTTGGTGAATCATCATAGCAATCAATTCAATGTTCATACAAATCGAAATCACAAACCGAATGTTAGCAATTGTTCAAAACCAAGCCAAGATAGCCAAAATCGCCCCTAGTGTGTTCTCTAACCGACCAATGATGAGAATAACCCAAAAGACACCATAAAACTGCATAAATGATGGCAGTTACAAGTTGTTCGCTGACTCCACCGTAACTTATGGTGACACTGTAAGTTACGGTGCACATAATAGTGTTACGGTGGCTGTTGTCTGAGTTACGGTAGGATCCAGGTAGAATTCAGGTCCACCGTAAATTATGGTGGAACCGTAAATTACGGTGGAAACCTGGATTTTGCACTTTGTTTCATCTTTCGTTTCGCGTACGACCCATTCAACTCCAAACCGTCCAAAGCTGCGTTTTATCCACTTTAAGCTTCCTAACCGCACCTGAAACATAAGCAACCGTAGTCATCTAATTCAAGATAATTACGCGATTAAGTGAAGGATTAATTCGTCTTTTAACATGATTAAGGGTTGTCCTATGGACCACCCGTCAATCTTGTACAAAAATGAAGTTGAGAATCAACTTAAAAAGAAGATAAAAGCTTTGAGAAGCGATCGAGGAGGTGAATATGTTGCACCTTTTGCGGATTTATGCGCAAAAAGTGGCATTGTACATGAGTGTACACCTCCTTATTCTCCACAATCAAATGGCGTTGCGGAACGAAAGAACCGCACATTGAAGGAAATGATGAACGCCATGTTGATAAGCTCGGGAGTGAACCGAGAAATGTGGGGGGACGCCATTCTCTCAGCAAACTATCTTTTGAACAAGATACATTTGAAAAATAGGGACGAAACTCCATATGAGTTATGGAGAAAAAGGAAGCCGTCGTACAAATACTTGAAAGTGTGGGGGTGCCTAGCTAAGGTGATTGTACCACCTCGTAAGACTCTTAGGATAGGACCCAAAACTGTTGATTGCATTTTCATTGGATATGCACATCAAAGTAGTGCGCATCGTTTTCTTATACATGAGTCCAAGAATCCCGATGTACACAAACACACTATCATAGAGTCAAATCCTAATGTCGTCTCATATTTTGAGAATGTGTTTCCTATGTTAGGACAAACACATGCGCCTTCATCAAGAGCGGTTAATGAAGCAGGTCCAAGTTCGTCTACATGGTTAGATGAAGCAGGACCAAGTTCATCTACACGATTAGATGAAAGACATGAACGCCCCGAGGTCGAGGAGGGTGAGCTTAGACGAAGTAAACGACAAAGGGTTGAAAAATCTTTTGGTCCAGACTTCATGAGCTATATGGTTGAGGGTGAGCCCAATACCTACCGCGAAGCGGTTACCTCCGCGGAAGGACCTCAATGGCAAGAAGCAATTAAGAATGAAATTGATTCTATATTGCAAAATCATACTTAGGGAGTTAGTAGATCTTCCACCTGGTTGTAAACCACTTGGATATCGTTGGATATTCAAAAGGAAGATGAAAGCCGACGGAAGTATTGATAAATACAAGGCAAGGTTAGTGATCAAGGGATTTAGACAAAAGGAGGGTCTAGACTACTTTGATACTTACTCGCCTGTAACGCGAATAACCTCTATACGATTGGTTCTTGCAATTGCGGCTCTAAGAAATTTGGAAGTTCACCAAATGGATGTAAAGACCGCATTTCTAAATGGCGATTTAGAAGAAGAAATTTACATGGAACAACCTGAGGGTTTTTCCGCCCCTGGAAACAAGGGCAAAGTATGTAAATTGGTCAAGTCTTTGTATGGCTTGAAGCAAGCTCCAAAACAATGGCACCAAAAGTTTGATCATGTCATGATTGACAATGGTTTCAAAATAAATGAGTGCGACAAGTGTGTTTATTTTAAAGACACACCAAGAGGTTATGTGATACTATGTCTTTATGTAGATGATATGCTTATCATTGGGAGTGATGATAAGATGATCAACTCAACGAAAGACATGTTGAAAGCGAGGTTTGACATGAAAGACATGGGTCTCGCGGATGTGATTCTTGGAGTAAAAATCACTAGAACCCAAAATGGTCTTTTGTTGAGTCAATCTCACTACGTGGACAAGATCCTTGGGAAATTCAATTCGGACGATACGAGTATAGCTCGATCTCCAATTGATAATACCCAACGCCTAAGGAAGAATAGAGGCGAGAGTGTTTCTTAGTTAGAATACTCAAGGATCATTGGTAGTCTCATGTATCTAATGACATGTACTAGACCCGACTTAGCATATGCTGTGAGCAGGCTGAGTAGATACACTAGTAATCCGAGCGAGGATCATTGGAAAGCTATCACGAGGGTGCTTAGATACATAAGATACACAAGAGACTATGGATTGCAATATACCCGGGATCCAGCAGTGATCGAAGGATACACTGACGCGAATTGGATATCGGATATAAAGGATCACAGATCCACAAGTGGTTACATGTTTACACTTGCTGGCGCAGCTATAGCTTGGAAGTCTTCCAAGCAAACGGTTATAGCGAGATCCACGATGGAATCCGAATTCGTCGCTTTAGATAAAAGCGGGGAAGAGGCGGAGTGGCTACGTCAATTTGTGGAAGATATTCCAAGATGGCCAAAGCCGTTGACGGCAATCTGCATACATTGTGACAATCAGTCTGCTCTTGCTAGAGCACAAAACATGATGTACAATGGCGGATCAAGGAACATTCGACGTAGACACAACACGATACGACAACTTATCTCAACGGGAGTGATCTCAGTGGACTATGTGAGGTCAAATGAGAACATTGCGGACCCGTTAACAAAAGGCTTAAGCACAGATAAGGTGTATAGGTTGTCAAGAGGAATGGGGCTAAAGCCCATAGATGAAGGGAATATGAGGGAAACCTAACCTAGTTGACTGGAGATCCCAAGATCTAGGTTCAATAGGCAAACTTAATCATAAACCCAAAGGGAGTCACTGTGGGGGGTGCCCCAAAATCAATAAAGGGAGTTGTATACTTCCTAGTCCATTCCAATCAATGACATGAAGGAAAGGTTAAGCATGTTGAGGTTAAGGATTTTGAGGAAATCCAAATTAACCATGATGCTTTTAATGATTCAGAGGAATCACCTATGTTAGAGAGAAGTGGGGTCGCTTCGAATGGATTTGTGGGGAGGCGCAAATCCTAGAGCTCACGCAGAACCAGGAACGTGTTCCATGACCATGAACGGACACAATCACGAGGTCTTAACTCGACTAGGGAGAGTATTGTGTGAATGTATATTGTCGCCTACATCAATGGGGGATTGTTCAAAGACCCCGCGTCTACAAGACCCTAGGAGGCTAAGTATGCTTCACAAAAGAAGGTTCAAAGGTTACACCTACCTATCTTGCAATGCTCAACTGTTGAACGTGTATCGTTGAAACTTGATAGATCGATTTCTATTCATGTGGGGGATTGTTGGAAATTTTGTGAAAATAGCATTTTTCACTAATATAGGAAAATGATTTTTTCCTATTTTGGACTAGAAATAAATATAATAAAATGAGCAGGTTTTATATATTTATTTGTGGGTTTGTGTTCTATGTCGGAAGGGCTTCGCAACGAACTAAACCACGTCCAAAACGGAGCTAAGATGAATGAGATATCGATGCTCAAAGTTTGGTGTTTGAAACTTAAATGCTGAAAAAGTGAGAAAGTGGCACCTTGTCCCACATCGGATGAGAGATGAAACTTAAAGGGGGTATTTAAGTGGGAACTCTCCATCCTTATTGTTTCATGGAAGCACTCACTAGTGTACTCGCGAAGGGTGCGGAGCACCCTAACTCGCACTCGCACTCGCACACGTGCGCGCGCGTGGCGTGGGCAATGAGGCACAATGTGGCGCTTTGATGGCGCACTTTGCACTTCGCACACTCGCATCACCGCGAGCCGCCTTTGTATTTTTGACCACGTGCGCGTGGTGGATCACAGAGGCTGCAAGGACCAAGTGGTGTGAAGGTTCGAGGCGCGTGACGTGGCAGTCCGCGCGCGAGTACACATGGCTTGGAGGCGCACGGTTGCGCGCATGGTGCATGGGCCTGATGTGACGTACGCGGCGCACCAAAGTGAGCCAAAACGGCGCGACTGTGTGGCGTGCTTGTAGAGGCTCACAGGGGACGTGGCACACGCGCGTAGGCGCGCATGGACCTGAGTGAGTATGGCGCACGCGCGCATGGCAGGGAGCCAAACGGACGCACCGCGCATGGAACGTGCAGACCTGGGCGCGCGCAAAAGCTTCCAGCTGCAGTTAATGCTGTGCAGTTACATTTCAGCATTCGAAACTGACAAAGTTAATGCGTTTGACTGAGAATTAAGTGACGAATTAAAATGCATTAAAGACGTCTAATGCAGTTTAATTCTCCCATTTAATTTATTTTTCAGTTTCGAGTTCAACCTGGTGTATAAATAGGAGGCTCCTTTCACCAGATGAAACACACCGAAAATTACCAGCTATCTCTTTTCTCCACTGCAGAATTCTTCATTTTCTTTCAAGCTTCAAGGTATACCTTCGGGTTGGAGTCAAGACCGGCAGTGCAACTACTTGCGGCTGTTGTATCCTGGAAACAAACGTGTTCTCCTGGGAGACACGAAATTTGTTTTAAGGGACCCGTGTTTAACACGATCCTCAGCCAAGAACAGTTTCATCTGTTCGTGTTTTTTTTCTGTTCTTGTATTTCTTTTCAGTTATATTAGTATTGTATTTACTTTGTTTCTGTTTATTCTTGTAATTCAAGTTAATAAAGGAATTATTTATTTATTTTACACGAACGGATTCCTACAAGAATCACCCAGAAAACACGAATCAAGCATAACAAATAGTAAGCATGTATTGGATTGTTTGTTTGTGTATTTGCATAAGAATATGTATACTAAGTGTGTTTTGTATATAAAAACATGTTACACCCAAAAGTGTGAAAACGGTGAAATGGGTCAAGTATTCTCACAAAATTGCTAAGTCTTCCGATTATCCAAGCGTGGACGAGTGTATGAGGTTGGGAGGATGAACGTATGAGGGTTAAAGTTCTATGTATGTTTAGAGTCGAGATTCGGGATTTCAAAAGGAATATGGAAAGTTCATATGCGAAAGTAATCATCTTTAACACATATGATGTTTTAGATGGTGTAACCAATACTTTAACAAGTGAACATTAGTTCATCATCAAGGTTGATTACTTAGATAATATTTAGGCTATGTAATATGTTAATATATCAAATAGATCAAGCATGAGGTAGGAGGATAAATCCTCCATTTAGGAACCTCTTAAGTGTCATAGAATTCATGTAGGAGGTAGGAAGAAAAGTCTTCCATTTAGCCACCTCTAAGTGTTCACCACTACACTTGATGTTATGAACATTCAAGGAGGGTCATAAACTTACAAGTAATAATAGAATATGACTAACTAATAATATATGAGAAAACATCAAGAAATGTGTGGATTTACAAGTAGGATAGCCAAATCTAATCCTAAATCACACAACCATCAAGTCTTGAACTTGAACATCACTTGTGGATTAAACCCTTGAACAAAACATGAAGTTTGTGAGATTTATACCTCTGATTTTGAATGTCTCAACCTTGTTGTTAAGCCTAACTAACCATAGAAGTGGTTATAAGCATAAGGACATAGGTTTGAGATGAGTTTCCTCAAGTTTAATCAAGTTTATCAATGTTTGAAACAAGAACAGAAAAGTCAGTCAACTTTGGAGCCCTTTTGGCGACGTTCCAGGGCCTGGTTCTCCGTGGAAAACCAATGAAAACGAAGCTAAGGTTAATCCAAGCATGTAGGAAAAAGAATCGAGCGAATCGGACAAGAAATGAGGAAGTTATGCTTGTTTTAGTGAAGCAAGGTAATTCTGCTCGAACTCTGATTTCGCAGCTGATTATGGACGATTTTGATAGAGTTTAGGGAGTGCAAAGAAAGTGAAAAATGCTTGGATAGCACTTGGGTTTTATAGGGGAAGTTTGTGGTTGGGTTAGGTGAGCATTTATGATGTTTAGTTGGGAGTTAGTATTAAAAAAAGACAACTAACCACAACTTAAATTTTTGGACAACTTTGTTACTTTTATTATTATTTTTTTATATCATTAGTTGGGTATTTTTTTTTGTTTATTAATGTGTTACATGTTGTTTAATATGTATCCAACATGTAACAAGGTCTAAAATGTATAGTATACATGTTTTTAAGTAAGAAAAAGAAGGAAACATGTGACTAGGTAGAAATCAAGTATGTATAATATATGTTTAGGTATCAAATAAGTGAAAAATATATATATGTTAGTCTTGTAATTGAATAATCAAGCGTTTGTATGTATGGTCGATTTGAAATTACGAATACACCATCGTTGTTTGCGAGTTAAAATTACGTTTAAGCGAATCACGAATCATGTATTAAACGAATGTATATTTCATATAGAAGATCAATTTTATTACGATCAAAGTCTCGGTTTTAAAATAATTCGAAATAGGATACGATTACAAGAGAAACAACTTTACGAAAATAGAAATACAAGACACGCTTTCTAAATAAGGGAGGTTACGAAAAAGCAGGGCGTTACAAGTGACGTTTGGTATTGTCACGTTTATTGTATGTCAGTGTCGTATTAGGGTGTAGATTGTCTATACGTGTCGTCACACCGCAACCGATGGCGGAAACATCGGAGTGAGACGAAATAGATTGCTCGAGACATCATAACGCTAATATTTGTGACAAGTATTTAAATAATAAGTTTCATTCAATTTCTAAAGTGTCAATTACAAGGATTTGAAACAAATACAACATAAATAACGAAAAACAATACAATAAGAATACAAGTTTAAATATGTATCTAAGCATCCTACTAGATTCCATGCATCACCAACATCATCGCTAAACCTGCAACATGTTTTAAAAGTCTAGTTCAATACTAAAGTATTGGCGAGCATACAAGTTTGGTGAGTAGTATATAAGTAATAAAATAATAAGGAACAATCCACATGGCAAACCTAGTTATCAAGATTAACGTATAAACTGGCATGCGATTCACTCGTCAAACTTGATAATCGAATGATTAAAACAAGCACAAGTCATCATCTTCTATATGATGAACTTATGACTTGTGAAGTGTGAACAAATGGAGGCTTTGGCCTTCCAAACTAAGTTCCACTCCTTCATTTGAACACTTGTATGGCTTGATTAGATTAGATTTACTTTATCGTTATTCATGACCCTCCCACCATCTTCAAGATGGTGTGTGTAGTGGTGAATCTTATAATGAGTTTTTTTAACCTTCATGCTTGACATACATGATGCTATATGACAATACTTGATTGGACATAGTCTAGGATATATTATTACCTTATGAATATATCTATTATTATATAGAAACATATGGATGAGTTTGTGGTGTTAATCAAGCTATGATTAATCACCATAAACCTAAGCTAACATATCAAAGATTCTAGAGTACTTGTTATGATTCCAATGGGCAAACTGGGACCCATGAAACCACTTGATGTGGTGTCATAAACAAACTTTTAGAACTTAGATATTACTTTCATACATAAGTAACTTTGTGTATTTTAAATTCCGAATTCCGACTCTAATCATACCTTGAACTCCAACCCGAATACATTCAACCTCCTAATCTCATTCACTCGTCAACACTTGGATAATCGGAAGTATTAGCAATTTTGTGAGTATACTTGAACCCCCTTTTCGTTTACCACCTTTTTGGGGTGTAACATGTTTATCTATGAAACTTACACTTAAACTTTATTCGTAAATGCACGAACATTCCTTACGCATGCTTGCATACTTGATTACTTGATACATTAAACTTGGGGTTATACGTTTTGTGTTAGACTTATCATTAACTTCGTACGAGCCTATCCTTGACATATATAACGCTATAAGAGGAACGCACCACCCGTGAACGAGAGGTCATGTTAGGTTTATTCATTCATACTTGCGTAAACAGAGGGTTGACTTATAAATCAAATGACAGTTTATACGTTAATCTTGATAACTAGGTTTGCCATGTGGATTGTTCCTTATTATTTTATTACTTATATACTACGCACCAAACTTGTATGGTCGCCAATACTTTTGTATTGAACTACACTTTTAAAACATATTGCAGGTTTAGCGATGATGTCGGTGATGCATGAAATCTAGTAGGATGCTTAGATACACACTTTAAACTTGTATTCTTATTGTATTGTTTTTCGTTATTTATGTTGTATTTGTTTCATATCCTTGTAATTGACACTTCAGAAATGGAATGAAACTTATTGTTTAAATACTTGTCACAAATATTAGTGTTATGATGTCTCGAGCAATCTATTTCGTCTCACTCCGATGTTTCCGCCATCTGTTGGGGTGTGACACGTGTTGTGTTATCGCGTATTATGGCGTGTTACAGCGTATTACGTCTCTACTTGTCGTATTGTTCCGTATTTATGGCGTATTATATCTATACGATATCGTATTTTGGCGTATATTGTCGGTTACTTTACGTGTTGTATCCATTAAACAAACAAAAAACACTTTAAATACATTATACAAACAAAATACCTTTAAAATTACAAATTAACCTATACGATACATATACGGGGCCTTTACTACACCTATATATGCTCATATGGGACATATACCCACCTATACTATACTACATTGTACATGCTATTCTTAAAAAAAATTTAGGAAGTTTTAGAAAACTTTAATAAAACCATAAACAAATGTATAAAAAAATTGTAAAAAAAAAAAAAAAACTCAACCAATACGACCCGTATAGGTCCAGTCAAATAGACAAAATCTGATACATCAGTCTTTATTGGAAATTAAAAAAGCAATACGACCCGTATAATTTTATACGATCCGTATTAAAAGTGTCGATTTAAGAATTTAGGTGTGCCAATAATACGACCCTAATAGATTGATCACGAACGAGACGCCGTGTAATTATACCGCTACTATCATCAATCTAAAATACAAGTTTTTTTTTTTTTTTTTTTTTTTTTTTTTTTTTTTTTTTTTTTTTACTTGTAGATAAATATATAAATATACATACCCTATAAACAGAAATTACAAACTAATGGCAGGTAGACGAGCAACAAGCTGCGCCGCTACCCCCTTCTGAATGGCAAACCCTACCCTGCTAAACACAAAATTCTGCCCCTTAACATGTGTGGTGTTACTGCTTACCACCTGTTGAACTCGCTTTAGGAATCGCACCGCGTCAGGGGCGAGAGCGCCAAATGTATCGAAAGCGAACGGGACGAACACGTGCTGATTCTCGATACAAGCTTTTTCGTGTTTAGCTACTTTGCCCGCCTCTGCCTTGGTTATCGCCTGTCCCATCACAAAACCGTGATCCCTTAGCCCAACGAGGGGGGACACACCTGTCAAATCGACACACGCGTGTTTCCCTCCTTCCCATCCAAAAACAAGAATGTCGGCGGGCCGTAGCGTAGATCTCCCTTCTAATGGATCAGTCAAGAAGTTCACTGGAGCTTCCTTTTTTGCCGAGACCCCTGCTCGCTTAAGGACATCATACAGCACATCGCGAACTAAATCATGACGATACTTAAACCCCGGCAATTCTTTGCAATGTACTGCATGCTCCCCAAAAGCATCCAAGCAACACTTCTGACACACAGGACACGGGTCATCAGCCTGGAAAAGGGGTATCATTAAACGGTACTTGAGGATAGCCCGGTATTCCACCGCCGACATACTCTGCCCTAAACCTTCGATGGGAACAACAGACAGGAAATCCTGAGCATGGGGGGCTCGCAAACACTCAAACACGGCTCGCTGGCGAGGGGAAAAGACAAACTTCTCTTCAACTGTCTTGACGATTTCTCCATATAAGGCATTCGCCAGAATTTTCTGGGCTTTAGGGGGGGCGGTGTCTTTAATGTAGAAATCGCTAAGATCAAGATCGGGAAGAGAACTATGCAGATTGTCCAACGCACCCTTGTAATCAGGGTCCAACAACTCTCCCCCACATTCGCGAAGGATGTGGTCTTGAAGAACCCAAGATTGGGCCCTTGAAGCCACAAAAGCGTAGGAAGAGGCATCCTCAGCTGAGCAAATCCCAAGCCCCCCAAATCGTGTCGGGAGGGAAGCTAGCCTCCATTGTAGGTCCCCGAAAAAGGCACCCCCACAAACAACAATGTCCTCGATCGCATTCCGTAGCCCCTTGTCAAAAACAGAGACGGCTTCCCCGACATAAGAAGGCTGACACGTTCTAAGCCCAAACAGCAGTTTAGCAACCCCCATACACGAACGAAGCAGGAGGAGTTCGCTCTGAGGGTTCTTAAGGCGTTTGAGGCATCCCATCAGCTCAACCGCACATTTGGCTCTTTTAAGGGCCAACCCGCTAATAAACTGCCCATCTCTACTGACAGCACCGCCCAAGAGTTTCATACCGTGCACCGGCCTACCAATCTCCCGCGGAAATAAACCCGCCTGAGTCTTCACCCCGTCGCATGTAGGCCAAAAAACTTCAGTTTTTTTAAGGTTGAGAAGGAGGCCCAAGGAGGGCCCTTCCACTCTAATGATGTCTAAAGCCTTGGCAACCTGAGTAGCATCTCCAATAATGGTCCCATCATCCAGGTACCATGCGTGAAACAGAAGCTTACAACGATCTCTGATTCGGAGAACAAGAGGGTGTAAAACAAGGGCAAAAAGAAGAGGCCCTAAAGGGTCCCCTTGCTGAACCCCCGTGGATGACCAAATAAAATCATTCCCCACGTAAAGCCTAGCTGGTTGCCCGTATAAAAAATCAACCCAAGCAGAGATGGATGGACACATTTTCCTTACCTCATTTAAAAGAGCAGTTCTATCCACAAGGTTAAAGGCATTCGTGAAATCGACGGTAAGCATAGCCAACGACCCGTCTCGGTGGTGCGCATTTAAAAGCCTGTTCGCACTATGAAGAACCGCCTCAGCCCCGTTTGGAACCCCGACCCCAAACTGAAAGTCGCCAAGATATTTGGCCATCTCCTTCCC
Source organism: Helianthus tuberosus (assembly GCA_030545235.1). Classification (NCBI taxonomy): domain Eukaryota; kingdom Viridiplantae; phylum Streptophyta; class Magnoliopsida; order Asterales; family Asteraceae; genus Helianthus; species Helianthus tuberosus. Next base: position 32,270,189 of record CM060359.1, read on the forward strand.
CACCCCCTTCATCGCTACCTTGGAGACCACTCTCCTCCAGATCGAACCCACTGCAATAGGTCTAATTCCATTATCGGGCTTGAGAAGGGGCGTAAGAGGAGCAGATGCAACAAACTCCGCCAAACTCCTCGGACACCTCCCTCGCAAAAAAAGGTTAACCACAGCTGAAATTGCTCTGAGAAGGCTAACCGCAATCACGGACCCTTCACCACAAAGGGCGTCCAAAAGGTGTTGAGCCCGCAAACCATCTTTCCCACATGACGTCCCTTTCGGGAAGGCTTTGATACACCCAAGTACACTGTCAGTCTCCGCTATAAGGTGAGGTTCTGATGGAAGGAAAGCTGGCATGGTCGGAGGGGGCATGCACGGGTGTTTATCCACGAGAGCCTTCATAGTTTTCTTATCATGTGGCGCGACCCCAGAAGAACAAAGGACCTTAACTGCAGCGGTAAAATGACCATCGGCGACCTTACGTAAACACTGCTTGACATTAGAACTCCCATCCTCGCTTTTTTTTCCAGGCATTTTCTTAAAACCCTCAGGACCCTCCTTCACAGGTTGAACAAACAAAGACTGAATGAGAATGCCAAACCCCTCACGGTCACCCCATTGGGCCAACGCCCGTTGTATACTGAGACATTGACCATTTTTCCTGTTGCCCGACCTCTTATCCTGGCGGCTGACCGGCGTAAACACCCGCAAGGTACACCGAGGTAATAGCAGAAGTCGAATCCATGCCTCAACCGAATCAGGCATAGCCACCACCTTATCCAAGGCTGTGGTTAAGGCTTGGGCAAACGCCATGCGGCAACTAAAGGGGATGCTCTTAACAGTTTTAATCGGAAGAGAGAAAACTCGGTCAAGTAGAGCGACATCAACACATACCTCTCGAGATGGGGAAACCTCCGATACGGTACACGGTCTAGTAACACCCACAATAAAACCCATTTCACCCACTTCCGTTTATCAACAAATACAAGTCGCTGCTACATATACATGTTTATGAAAAACGACGTCCAAGAGCGTTTGGTAAACTAGAAACCGGTTTCTTTCTTCTCTAGCCATTTGTATCTTCTTTTACAAGTAAGTAATCCTCTTATCTAACCCTAATCATCTCAATCAATCATGTTTTCTTTTTTTCTGCCCTAAATTGAAATTTCAAACCCTAGATTCGATTACCGATTGTCGCATCCTTCGTATTTGTTATGTTGAATTTGGAAATTGAATGAATATATTTGTGATTAAATTACCAAAATCTATCAATGTTTTGTATGATTGATTCGTTTTACTTTCAGCTTAGACTTTAATATTGTTAATCACACATTAATCATTTTACATGGTTTATAACATTTTACTTTATTTTTATTTATTATTAGGTTAGAAACTTACGTATTACCTTATGTTGGATAATCAGCAGAAAAAAAAGAAAACAAATATTTTAGTAAAAAAATATTAAATATACAATAGATAAGCTGGATATTGTGATTTAATATTATTATTTCATTGGAGTGTAAAACGGGATAATGAGATTCTTTATTAAAAATATGATTCTAAATATACCATGTATAAAAAATATATATGTTCTACATGTATTGAATAAATCCTTTTAACGAAACAGTTGATTAAAATAAATATTTTTATTTTAAGGGTTATTGGATTTTAATAATCCGAAGTTTCACCCGTTGGCCACTAATAATCCCAACTTCAAAAATTCTCTGTAACAATCCCAACTTTAAGATTTTGGCCCCTAATGATCCTTTGCTAACTGGGTTATAACCCAGTTGGTTTTTTTGCTGACGTGGCTGATGACTTGGACACAACTTTGTTATTTGTTGACTTTGCTGCTTATGTGGCACCATCACCACCTCCACTTCCTCCTCCTCCACTGCCACCACCATCACCTCCGACCACCTCCACCCACCACCATCACCACCTCCACTTCCTCCACCACCACTGCCATCTCCACCAACACCGTCGTCATCTCCACCCACCACCACTGCCATTTCCGCCACCACCTACCATCGCCATCTCAGATTCATCCCCACCTTCGTCACCTGACCATATCGGCGGTTCTCAAACTTGACCTGTCCGTCACCGATGAAGGATCCAGAACCGTGGGAATAAGGTTAATTCCATTGTTGTTGTTGGAGCAGAGGTCGATATAGTGGAGCGGATGTCGATGTGGTGGAGCGGAAATAGGGTTAATTCCATTGTTGTTGTTGCAAAGGTTCTTATTTCATTGGAGATTGAAGGATTGTGGGAATGGATGATAGGTGGTAGTCGGAGGGGATTGAAGATGGTGGTTGTGCGGTGGGAGCTGGGTGGTCGAAGGGGGTTGAAGATGGTGGTTGTGCGGTGGGAGTTGGGTGGTTGTGGTGATAGTGAGGTAGTGGAGTGGTGGTGGTGAAGATGGTGAGTGTCTGTGTATGTATATATATAATTAAAAAATATATTTTTTCATATCAATATCCACATCATCATCCACATAATGAACCAGTTTATTTTTTACACATCAGCATCCACGTCATCAAAAACTAACCCAGTTAGCAAAGGATCATTGGGGGCCAAAATCTTACAAGTTGGGATTGTTACAGGGAATTTTTGAAGTTGTGATTATTATCGGCCAACTGGTGAAACTTTGAATTAGTAAAATCCAATAGCCCTTATTTTAATATGTGAAACTTTGAAGAAATACGGCTGGTTATATACTGTTTGGTTTTAACGGTTTGACGGTTTATGGTTTTGGAACTTAGAGTTGGCCGGGTAAACCAAACTAACATTTCAACATAATTTTCTTTTCTCAATTTAGGAATACAATGATATATATATATATATATATATTATGTAGGAAAAATTCTTATATTTTTTAAATTTGATAAAAAAAAATTATGCTTTGATTCTTTTTTTTGTCTAAATCGTAAAAAAAACGAAAAATTCCGACAAAACCGTGGTTAGCAGTTCGCCCAAAATTTTCGTCAAAACCGGTCGAAGCGCTGGCTGTGTAACTCAGACCAGCCATTCAATATGTATTGTTTTTTTTCCCTTTTAGGAATATAATGATATGTATATTACGTATGAACAATCCTTATATTTTAAAAATGTAATAAAAAAGTTATGCTTTTGACTCTTTTTTTGTATAAACCACCAAAAACGAATGGATTTGGTCGACCCAACCACCGAGCCGGTTTGTTTTGGTTTGTCTTTTTCTCAAAAATCGTAGTTAGTGGTACCGCCGAAAATTTTCCTAGAAATCGACATGGACATCCAATATTAGCTCCGAAGATATGCTGACCAAAGTTCTGTCGTATTTCATGCAACCATCAATACCGGAGACGACGGAGCGTATCTGGTACTTATTCAGCCTTCATAGTTCATATTATCATACATTTAAAAAAATTATGAAATGGTTTTTGTTTATTTTGCTAAAATTGGTTTTTTCCCCATTTTTCCAGGAATTACCAAACGATTTTCAAATATATTTTAACCAATTGACTCATCCATTTTATTTAATAATATAGATTTATATATATATATATAGACTTCTCATATTCAGATTCCATAACATCAAAATATATATTATCATCATTTATTATTATTATTATTTGTTATCACTTATCATTAATGCAATTAGATGTGTGAGCAACTTTACACCTGATGACTCCTCATATTAAGATCCTATAACATTTTTGCATTTAAACTTTCATTAAAATGAAAACTGCCACAAGTCATCTCAAGAGGCTACTTATCATGTCTCTATAATTACACAGCCACAGTCAAGCATCCTCCCTTTCATTATGCAACATGTGGCTGAATATCGGAAGACACCTGCCAACATGAAGAAAACCACTGCTGTTGCTAACTGTTCAGAAAGTTTGGCGACTCTTGAAGAAATATTACACCATGGTCGAGAAAATAAGAAACACACGGTATCAAAACTTTCTATAATTTCGATTGTTTCCCCCGGCATTATTATTATCCATACATTAAATGTGTTTCTTCTAATTCATGCAGAATGCTGAGTTCAATTGTCGTGTGGTGATTAAAGGTGTACGTAATAGAGAAGAGTGGTTCAGACTTATGTGTGGAGGAGGAAAATGCATGAAAGGTGTATCGCGTGAACACGGGGAGCTGTGGTGTGCTGGCTATGAAAACCCAGTTATGTTTCCACAAGCAAGGTTTGGTTTTGGTATTCTATAGTTATGTGCGTTGGCAAAACGCCTTTATACACTTTCACATCTGAAAAAAAAAACTTTCAACAGGTTCCATCTTGAACTTGATGTGCTCGATTCCACGACAAATGCGGTCATCATGTGCTTCGATGACACTGCACAGATTCTAACAAGCACCACTGCTCAGTCTATACTCAATGTGGAATCGGGTCTCTCGCATATCTACACCGTTTATTCCGAAAGCATCCAGGATAGCTTCACTCCAGTCATGATACAGAACTCTAACGGTAGCATCTCAACGCTCCCAAACTGCTTACACTCACTTGTGGGCACCACCCGAACCATCCAAGTTGATACATCCACATACTACCATCATGGGGCCTTTGAGAGCTTCAACTGTAAGCGTGTGCTCCCGGACGAAACCAATTGTGAATCCGTTGGATCTACCACTCCTACTCCCATGACTAGGAAGGGTAAAGGGGTGATGACAATACCAACACCGGTTAAGCTCAAAGAAACAATCAGAAAGTACATGTAAGTTTCTATATATACTTTTGACTTACCAAATTCCATGAACCACATAACTACATATCCATTTGTGTCGTGTTTAAGTAAATGTTCAAAAGTGAATATTATATGATACAAACATCATGTTTATTTCTTTATGACTAACTATAAACAAGTACAATTACACCATTGGTTTTGTTATGTGCTTTTTCGATTTGAGAACGCATACGACCCCATCGCTTTAGTGTTGAAATGAATTGTAATGGAACTTACCCGCGGCAAGTCGGCAACGCGCGGGCATTACCACTAGATTCCCGCATTCCGTAAGGTTACCTTTCTTTATGTCAATTATGATGAAATTTGTAGTGAATTTGTTTATGCTTTTTTGTTCGTTTGAATATTTAAGTTAAATCATTAGTTTATGCTTTTTTCCCCTATTTATACATGCCAAATAGCTAAATGGAATGAATTGAACTTCAACGAGCTTGAACTGCAGTTCATAAATGGGAATTTACTTGAACGGAGTTACATTCTATCAAGTTTTAATTACAAAATAATGGAATATGAACTACTAACATATACATCATCCAAGTTAAAGTTCTGCCTAACATTTCCTTTCTTTCTTTCACAGCCCTACTTATGAAGGTTCTGATTCGAATGATTCTGTGGGTAACTACTAAGGGGAACGTCGACTACATGGCCATGCATTAGCGGCAGAAGATTTCGTGAATTATTGAATAAAACCGGAAGCTTTGTGAACTCCTTTAAGTTTTTTTCCTGTAATGTATGTTTTTAGACTTGGCATACATGTTTGTTCTTAAACAGATTTCGCAAACAAAGTTTCCTGTGCTATGCACGCCTTACATTTTGTGTGGCCGGCTTATGGTACAAGCTCTTATCACGTTTTGTATGGCTTCTCTTACATTGTCTTTTGGCTAATTATCTTTTATCCATACATAAACATTTTCCCCGAACACACAACCAAATGAAGGACACTAACTGTTGGTCATGCCGTGCATCGCACGGGCCTTCCCTCTAGTATGTATAGAAGATAAGTGGTTTTTAAATACGTTTCTCATTGATAATATGAAACTTATGAAAATATATACTTTATTTATTAACTACTTTATTTACTTCTAAATCAGATAATTAATTTTAACCTTTAGTACTTTAAAAACGGTACTTCACCTATAATATGATAAAATAAATTTATATAGACACATATAGATATTTATGTTATTGTGAAACTAAATTTGTGTATATACAAATCATACATAATATCCATTTCTTTGATTTTTTATTTAGTTATTGATCTATAATATATTGTAAAAATGGTCCGGTTAGTAATATTAAGATAATTTAATAACAAAACTAACTAAAACTAGTGCTATTAAATCCGCGCGTTGCGCCGGAAATCCTCGCGTTGCGTTGTGGGTGGGTATTAGTTCGTTTAACTTCGGTACTGACACTTGTTATAGCAACCAATAGAGAAAAAACTAAAAAAAACATGATATGACCAAAAATATACCAACACCGCGTGAATTTGATCGGTATTAGTTTGTTTTTTTACGCCACCTACACTCGTTACAACAACTCATAAAGAAAAAATCTTGATATGACCAAAGAACACCGACACGTGATTTACATGGATAAAAAACATACGCAAGTTATATAAGATATATAAAAAACCAAATAATACATATAAACAACCACTAAACAACACATATAAAAAAAGCCTTTAAAACAAATAATTATTGTTCATTTAGTTTCTTTATTAATAGTATACAAGCTATTAAATCTGCGTGTTGCGCCGGAAATCCTCGCGTTGCGTCGTGGTTGGGTATTAGTTCGTTTAACTTCGGTACTGGCACATGTTATAGCAACCAATAGAGAAAAAACTAAAAAAAATCATGATATTTTTTTTGGGTGGGTATTAGTTCGTTTAACTTCGGTATTGGCACCTGTTATAGCAACCAATAGAGAAAAAACTAAAAAAAATCATGATATTTTTTTTGGGTAAAGAAAAAAAATCATGATATGACCAAAAATATACCAACACAGCGGGAACTTGATTGGTATTGGTTTGTTTTTTTACGCCACCTACACTCGTTACAACAACCCATAAAGAAAAAATCTTGATATGACCAAAGAATACCGACACGTTATTTACATGGATAAAAAACAAACGCAAGTTATATAAGATATATAAAAAACTAAATGATACATATAAAAAACCACTAAACAACACATGTACAAAAATCCTTTAAAACAAATAATTACTGTTCATTTAGTTTCTTTATTAATAGTATAAAATAGAATAGAATAGAATAGTATACAATATACAATTACTGTTCATTTAGTTTCTTTATTAACAGTACAGTATACAATTTTATCTCTTGAATAAAATATCTTTATTGGGTTTCACAAAGTTATGAAACACACTTCTTAAATGTAATTTAAGGCGTAGTGTATATTATAAAATTATAAAATTTATTATAAAAAACTATAGAAAGTAAAAAAAAATTTGGGTAAAATTTTGAGTTGAAGCTTAAATGTTGTTATTATTATTATTATTATTATTATTATTATTATTATCTTTTGTGGGTATTACAAAGTTATTAGAGGAAAAAAATCAAATTAAATAATGAATAAAATATATTTAAAAAATTAAAACAAATACTAAAAAATTTAGAATCACTATTTATGTTGGTTCAAAATTAACAATTGCACTGACCTTTTTGAATCATAAACTATATTGTTGTATAAATTACAACCATTTTATAAGGCCATAACTAAAGACGTATTTAAATAATAAAAAGAGTTAGTTACATAGTTAGTCCCTGTGATTTGCACAAAGTAACATACTTAGTTACTAATAGTTTAAAATCACATTATAGGGTATTAACTTTTCATTTTGTAACGTTTGGAGGTATTAACGTTATTTGTCGGTTTAAAATCACATTCTATTAGTACCTAAGTATGTTATTTTGTGCAAACCACAGGGACAAACCATGTTAATACCCTAGAAGTTAATATTCCTAAACGTTACAAAATGAAAAGTTAATACCCTAGAAGGTGATTTTAAACTATTAGTATGTAGGTATGTTAGTTTGTGCAAACCACAAAGACTAACTATGTAATTAACTCTAATAAAAAAAATAATTTTGATAGTTAAATGACTTATTATTATGTTAACAAGTAGAGAATGATGCCTTATCGCTAAACCCATATTATATATACATTATTATATACACAATACACAACATCTTCAATGCTAACAAGCACGAGTGCCACTGCCTTCGTGAATCTGGGCAACTAAAGACAGTTTTGGGTGATATCCGTTCACATTCGCTCCGTTAATCTTGATCTTTAAAAGATTCTCATTCTTGATTTTCTTCCACAGATAATGGATATGATAAGTTCTTGGTTAGTGGCCCAGGCCAATAGATTGTCCACCGACGAAGAACTTATCATCTATATATATTATCGGTGGAAGAAGATCAAGAAAGAGAATCTTCCAAGAAAAAGATTAGCGAAGCCAATGTATATGGAAATCACTCAAAGGATCTTGCAGGGACGTATTATATTAATCACAAGCTGTTAACACATTATTCAATACTGGCCGTTCAATTCGCTATACAAGGTGTATGGTACTTTTATGGCCAAGACGAATTTCTGGTTTTTGTTTTGGTTATTGGAAAGAGATACACAATGGGACTAAAATTGGTGGTGGAAGCCGTTGGTTTATTGTAGTGGCGGGACTAAAACTAGTTGGATTATGCGCATATACGCGGTGGAGGGTTATGAAAGCCGATGGTTGGATTCAGATGACATGAAGGTTGATTTGAAATTCATGTATAAGATGGATATACATGGTGGGAGGGTTATGAAAGGCCAACCGTTGGATTCAAATGATATGAAAGTTAATTTGAAATCCATGTTCTAAGATGGACATGATGGTCTTAACTTCGATGATGATATGAATTCCTAACAAATCAAGTTTTGCTTTACCTTATTAATTATTGACCTAAGTTTAAATAGTACATAAATTAGTGTCTAAACTCTAGTAAGTTTAGGGTTTAAATTGTAAATTCAGATTTGATAGGTTAAATTTGTAAAGTGATACAGGACTAATTCTTGTAGAGACGACATGTCATGTGAGTCTTGTCTTTACACGCCTTAAAAAAGTCGTATCCATAGGGCCAAATTCTTGCAGTTCAATCTGTTTAATTTAGTGACATTTTAAATATTTCTGTAAAGTTAAAACATGCTTACTAACATAACATATTTCATAGTTTGTTTTTAAAAAATAATATCAATAAGGCCGTCCGTAATGGGCGTTTTCTTTCAAAGATAAAGCCCAAACACGCCAAATATAGCCCCGAGCCCGCCCCCTCGGCGTGATTCCACGTTTTTTGCGAAAAAATTCCGTTGGCGTTGTTTAAAACACGCCAAAATTGTGCCTTGGGGATCGAGTTTACCGTTCAAACGGTAACATTATTTAATGTTTTTTTTAATTCTCATTTAATAGTATAAAACCCCCACTTTACATCCACATTTTTATAAAAAAACTCACTCTCAATCAAAGTTTCTCTCTATTTCTTTTACATTTTATAAAACCATGAACCCATTCCGACCCCCATTTGGTGTTCCGTCAAGATACGGGAACCCGAACACCACCCAACCGCAACAAAGCTTTAGCCTTCAAGACATGGACCCGAACATGTTATCGTACGCGGCTTACTTGAGTGGCTCTACTCCTTTCATGCCACCCACTTTCGGCCACCTCCAAGGCGACGCGTTGATCGTTGCGCAAATGCACCGCCAAAAACTCCGGGAAAATACGGACTTTAGATCGTCATCTTTTTTTTTAACTTTATCTTTTTATTTCCGTTTTTTTTATTTCTAGTATTGCATTTTTTTTAATTTAATGAAGTATTTTAAGTTTTTAAGTTAAAAAAATAAATAATTGTGTAATGATTGGATGAGGCGTTATTGGACATTATTCCCACTACGCCACTTTTGCAAAAACGCTCAATATTGCCCTCATGCTGACTGGACTGCCACATGACAGAAAACTCCTCAGAGTGGGGACATTATTCAACAAACGACTACGCATGGTCTAAGTATTATAATAAATACAAAAATAATGTTGATAACTTAAAAAGTATTACTATTATTACTATTACTATTATTATTATTATTATTATTTTATTATTATTAGTAAGCAAATAGATTCAAATAACCGTCATATATTCTCGCCACAAAATACTCTTAATTAAATCCTAATCTTCGCATCTTTTTCTTCAGTGTTACGAAAGGATATTTTTATATTATATTAGTCTACAAACAAATTCAAATAGAATTATGATGATTATTCCTAAACCTCCTAAGACTAAATCGTAGAAATCAACCTTTATATTATATCTAAACTATATTTCGTACTTTTCACTGTGAAATCGACTAAAACCAATCTTTATGTTCATGTTTTACTACAAAGTATAACCTTTAACACAAATGATGTTAGTTTTCTTGGTTAACTGTCTTCACATGCAATGCCCTTCACATGCATTGCATGTGAGGGTATTATTGTAATTTTTCATTTCCCATGTGTATTTTATATTAATTATTAATGTTTATATAACTCATCTTACACCACCCCACCCTACCTCACTCTCATCTCTCTCTAGACTTTGCAACCACCGCCACCACCACCATGGCTTCCGACCATCCTTTCTTCTGCAAATAAAAAAGATATATATTGGAGATGACATAATAGGGAGATCACAATTCTAACCAACCCAATACTGTACATCGTCAAGAACAAAGGCCTCGAGTTCATCACTTTTTAATGGGTTTTCTAACCCATCTGATAATAATCAATGGATTATCTAAAAATCTAAATTCTAGGTCTGATTGGCATGATTCCAATACTAAATCTTAAATAATAAAGTAGATATTTTGATGAAACGAGTAGGATTCTGTGAATGGTTGTGATGTGTTGGATTAACTGAGTTGTTAAACTGAATTTCTTTATCATCCGTAATTTTATCATCATCTCGTCTCCTGAAAAACTGAATTACTTTATCATCTCCAGATGAAGAATAACCTTTTGAATCAGGTGGTTTATTATCCTTAATGTGAGTCCTCAAATTCACAGACTGCCTATCAGGCTCATCTCCTGACGATGAATCCCTGTACAAATCTGAAGATATGGCAGCAACAATTTTAGAATCTGTATTCTTTGTTTCTGTGTCATCTCTAGAAGAAGAATCCCTGCTAAAATCATATGATAACCCAACGGTAATTTTGGAATCATTATCCTCTGTTGTGGGATTCACATATTGAGTTTCTTCAACATCTCGTAGTGAAGAAGTGCCTCTGTTGTGGGATTAAAATTGAGTACATGTAGTTTTTTAATTGTAGAACCGAACAACGACCTTATTTTGCCAACCAAAAATTTTAAACAATCATGTTTAATATGTTTGCGCCATATTCAGATTTTATTGGAGTATTGGACTACCACAATCAGTAGAAGACTAAGGTGCTGTTTGTTTTTCAAAGGTAAAACATCTGCAGTCTGCGGACCACATCTGCAGACATCTGTAGCTGTCACACCCTGATATTTACAGCTCAGCCCGGTGGGGAGTATCATGACGTAAGATTGATATCGTCATAGTCAATCATACACAGAATAACGCAGCGGGAGTCTGGGAATATAAAATATTATTACAAACCCAATGTCTTAAAATAACAAGTATTTATTATAGACGAGCTTGTAATATCAAATCCACAGGGGGGTCATTATAGAACGTATAAAATGAAGTTTAGCAGACTTTAAGACATCTTTAAGGATTTGCAAGATCCTCTATTTCGACACCGAGCAGCTCCCAACCCATTACGTGTAGTACCTGTCACTTAGTCTTTTGAAAATAAGTCAGTTTTCACTGGTAAATAAAATTAACCAACTCATTTGAAAAGAGTTTATGAAAATTGATTTAGGTGCACAAGGCACAAAACCATTTATAACTTGGGATAATTTTTATATAAAATCTTGTATACAAATTTACATGTTTGTCATACATATGGGGTCGGTTTGGAAGCCGGTCATGATTAACCGACTCACCACTATAAAACCCACAAAGGAGTTATCCCTAACATGTGGGTTATTTAGCATTTGCATCTGTCAGGTGTATGCCTACACCCCGTGCATAGGTCGTGGCCATTTTCAAATGAAATGAGCCGAGGATATCCAGGACACGGTCGTATTAACCCCCAATGTTTATGTTATCAAACAATACAGATTAAAAGGGGTTATGCAATTTATTAATCACAATCCGATTAAATGATTCCATACCCGACCAAGCGGTATTATTATTATACCGTATCCCAAGCCTGTATAAGGGAAAATAAGTTAAAAGTATTTACCTGAGCTAATACTTGATTCACAGCAAAATAACTCAGTTGTATCCAATCTAACTAAATGCTGGTAGCTTTTACTGGGTGGCTCTAGTCTAGAATGATGGTAATATATAACCAATTCAGAATGCTAACAGTCTTATTTAAGTCGTAGACTTAGACCGACTAGCTTAAAGTATCTAAAACGGTACGATACGCTATATTAAGCAATGACCGAATAGAATGTAATTTAGACCCAACAAGTATGAAGACTTGTATAATATGGGTAAACTAAGTACATTCTGGATTTTGAAGTAAAAATGATAAGGTTAAACCCGTTTCGGCAAACTTACATAAACTAGTTACGTAAGTCTAACCGTACGCGTATAAGCGATAACGAGTAACCGGATGAGTCATGAACAAGTTCCATATGCCAATATACTTTAAAAAAATAATATCAGTGGGATATCAACTTGTATGCCCGTTTAGGTTTTAAAATCAAACTATGCCTTGTAAGGGCGTTTTGGTCATTTTATGATGTATAAAAGGAACGTGAGTACAATCTGATGTTATGATCATAAACATTCTTTGAAAACACTTTATTTATGATATAATATCAGTATGATAACAAACATATGTGTGTTTTATAATTTAAAACTAAACTATGCTCCGTATGGGCATTTTGGTAATTTCACACATAGTTTCGAAGGCTAATTTGGGAATCTGAGTTTATAACATGTACCTACTGTAAAAATATTTAAAATGATTTATAAAATCAGTAGGTAACAAGTCTTGGTTGATAGTTATGATTTAAAACCATACTACACGCCGAAACGGCGTTAAAGTCGTTAAATGACGATATTTGTGATCTTTTAGGAAAACCGATGTTATGATCAGGTTTATATGACCAAAATATGTTAATTAATATAACATATCAGTAACAAAAAGGTTTGGTATGAAAATTGTGCTTTTAAATCATTTTAGGTGCAAAAAGGGTATTATTGTCATTTAAGGACGTAATTCAAGAACGTATGCGTAAACTCAGTTTGCAATCTGAATGAACATCCCAAATTATCCTAATTATGATATTATATCAGTAGGCAATGAGTTCGGTATGAAAAACTATGCTTAAAACCAATCTATGCGCCTAAAGGGCATTTTGGTCAATTTAAAGCACAATTTACGATATTATGTGCAAACTCAGTTTATGATCAGATTCGTAACATCATAATATGCTAAACATGTTAACATATTAGTACCTAAGTTGTTGGAAGGCTTATTGGTGTCTAAAACCTTATTTTTGCTAAAAATGGCATAATAGTCAAAGTACGGCATATTAACGGAAACTTGTATAAAACTCAGATTACTAGTATGATAGTGTAATATAACCCTAGAGGGTTATGTTATATTAAATTACGATCATAACGGAACCTAAAATCAGTAACATACTAGTCTAATTCGGTTTATAACTAAAAGTCAACGTAGAAGTCAAACTACACGACTTTCGGTTGCGAACCGACCCTAAAACGGGAATTGGCGAGCCGAACATGTTTACACATGTTCTAATAATTATTACCGAGTTTTTTAAGTGATAAAACATATTTTAGAATACTTCTAAACTCATATCGTAATTATTTTGAAAACTGACCCGTTGACTTTTTAAATTAATATTATGTTGACTCGTCAATTGACCAAGCAAACGTGATTTTTAGGAGGTGCTCTTTTGAGAGATTAACACCTACCTAATTACGATCACGTAGCCATGTTCGTTGTGAACAATGGCTTGACCGTTTAAGGTCTAGCTAAAAGTCAAAGCGTTATTACGATAACGCTTGACTTTTGGCATTAAAGCCTATAAACAGGAAACTAGTGGCTAAGGACACTTACAAAGGGTCCAAGCTCTAACTTTAAACTGAAGTAGAGTCTCCTTTTTTTATTCAGGAGTCTCCAAGAGATGAGAAGAGAGAATTTTGTGAAGGTGCAAGTTAGTTTGAATGAAGACTTCATCTATTTATAGTGTTTGATGAATCTTTAGATGTTTGACAAGTGTTTAGGGAATACATGAGATCATTACAGGTGTTATAACAACTGTTATAACCAGCTTGATGCCCAAGAAAATCGATTTGATTGGTCTAGAAAAGGATTGGATTGGAGAGCAAGCAAGAAACAAATAAAAAAAATAATTCTGATGCAGATCTGGGCCTCTCGGCCCGCGTAGAATGGTGGCCCAGGCCTTCAAGGCCCGCTAGGGCATCCGACCCAGTTTTATAAGTTTGGAAGTTGGGCAGTTTTGGTCATTGTCTCTTATAAATGCATTCTTAACTTTCTTTATTGTCATTTTTGCCACCAAAACTTCATATATATTGTTAATATAAGGTACAAGGTCATTAGTGACCAGTCTTAGGCACGCCCGGGAGTACAATCAAGCATTTCAGAGTTCCCGGTTCCTTTAAAAGATCACTCGAAAGCATAGTTTCGTACGTTTAACGCTTTTAGTCCTCTTTTTACGCACAAAGTTGCGCGTAATATCATTTATCGATATCAAAGCATTCCATGGCCCATACTAGGCATTCTTGAGAGTATGATTGCACATCTTAATGCTTCGGGTTCTTTAAAAGGTCATTCAGAGGTATAATTAAACATGTTGACGCTTTTAACCCCTTAACTTGTAAACTTGCGTGTAACTTCACTTATTGGCATAAAAACCTTGAATAGCCAATATTAGGCATTCCCGAGAATATGATCAGACATCATGAAGCTCTCGGTTTGTTAAAAGGTCACTCAGAGGTAATAATTAACATGTTGACACTTTTAACCCTTCGTCGCGCAAACTTTCAATAATTACGCAAACGGCTCCCCTCGTCTAACAAGTGGCTCATTTGAGAATACGGACACCGTATAAGGTCACTCAGAGGCCTAGTTTAGACATGTTGACACTTTCAGTCCTTCTATATTCAAGGTTTTCGATTTTGATGAAAATAGTCCCTTATAGTCAACGTTTGACTTTATTAGGGTTTATTACACGTGTCAACACATCGTTGGACACGATTTTATGAGGTGTTACATCCTCACACCCTTAAAAGAAATCTCAACCTCTAGATTTGCTCAAAAAGATGGAAGTACTTCCTGTCGTATAATGGACTTAACTTCCACAGTATATTAGGGGCCTCTACGGGCATCCCAATTGACCTACACAATAGGTACATGCTTCCTTTCGGAGCTTCTTAACATGTCGATCCTTATTCGATACCGGTTTCTCAATAACCAAAAATTTTTATCATCTGCACATTTTCATGTGACAATGCTAGCAACTTAATGACTAGATATTCCTTAAATTACCAATGTAGAATACATCGTGTGTTCCACCAAGCTCCTCGAGTAAGTTTTTAGCTCATAGGCTACTAATCCGAGGTATTCGATTCTTTCGAATGGTTTTATATATCCAGGGCTCGTCGTGCCCTTTATACCAAAACATATCACACCCTTCCATGCTGGTAAAGTTCAATAGAGTCTTGTTCCCTACTTGGAACTTTAAGAGATTTGCGCCTCTTGTTCGCATTGCTCTTCTGCCGATTACTGGCAGCTTTCAGACGATTACGGATTCGTATTATCTTATCCGTCATCTTTAAGAAAAATCTCAGATTCTGATAATCGGTTTTCCCAACTCTTGCCCAACATACGGCGGTTGTCACTTTCTCCTATACAAGGTCTCCAAGGGAGTAATCTTGATACTTATATAATAATTATGAGTTATAAGAGAACTTAATTTGGGTGAGATGATCATTCCAAATACTATCCAAATCAATCTTAAGGAATTTACTATCCTCATGGTCAGTCGAACAACTCGACGATCCTGGGCAGCTGATAACGATTTCTCAATCGTTTCCTAGTTAGGTTTGCGGAAATCAATGCACAAGCTTATTTCACCATGCTTTCTTTCATTAACAATAATCTGAGTTTTTGTAACAGATACAACTCCTAATAGGATGTCAATCCTAACTCCACTTACCCCTCAGGAGGTAAACAGGGTAGTTTTACGGGGAAGTCATCAAGTTATCCAAATATGATAGAGAGATAGCTTCAATTTCCGACTTCGATTCACTTACCGTCACATTGTGCCATGCAAATGACACATCCGTTTCATGAATACAGGGATGCCTTTAGTAGAGACGCCTACTTAGGCATTTTTATAATGGATATATTCTTTGAATACCACTAGCTGACTTTAGTACAATATGACCATTAGAATATCTTAGTGGTTCCATGCATTAAACCTCCATACTGATCAGGCATGGAAGCAATCTATGGGACACACCAGGATACGCAAATCCTCATATACCGCTTTTGTCAAACATAGTTTGGCATTCGCAGTTGATAGAAATCAATGAGATAAATAATAAAATAATCTATATGGTCGTACTCTATTCGGAGAAAGAGTACTCTTAGACTTTACAGAGAGATCATTGCCGAGAAAAGAAGAAACGGTCTTATGGTTTCATTGGTAAGTTCTACCTTATACTTAATATTTGGAGTTCTTGTAAGTATCATCAAAAGTTTGCTAAGCTTATGGTCTATGAAAGACTTATTATTGCCTGTATTAAAACAGGATACTTAGCAGAAATTATCATTGATAAATGATAAGGAATATACCTGATGATATTATTAATATGTACTGCCTCTGGCATTCATCAGGTAGTTCAGGCATTTCCCTTCTTAGCCTCTCCAGGCTTAGCTGCACCTTCTTTGGTAGCTTTATGACATCTAGTTCTGATGTGGCCTTTCTCACCACAGCCGTAACAGACTGCATTCTTTATGTCCCAACATTCATGGGACTGATGACCAATTCCTTTACAGATGCCACACTGCTTTGGTCTTTGTTCTATTCGACAGTGTCCAATGATAGCAGATTTTGCATACAGGTTTCTGATTGGGCTTTTGTTGGTTCATATTGAACCCGAACTTGCTCTTTTTTCTTAGATTTCTGGAAGTTATCCTCATCCCTTTTCCTTTTTCTGTCGGTCTCAATTTTTGACAGACTCACTTCTCAACCTATCCTGTGGGAGTGGCAGAGACAGACCCATAGCGGATTTATAAGAAGCAGGCTTTGAAG
Organism: Helianthus tuberosus; assembly: GCA_030545235.1. NCBI lineage: Eukaryota > Viridiplantae > Streptophyta > Magnoliopsida > Asterales > Asteraceae > Helianthus > Helianthus tuberosus. Next base: position 32,287,373 of record CM060359.1, read on the forward strand.
CCTTATCAAGCTCTTTGCACTTTTTCATGACCTTTTTCATGGCCTTTCCGACAGATGCGCCAATCACATCTTGGAGATTTACTCCATTAATATTGAGGTTTACGTTTGTAGCATCGTTAGCATTTGTCGCATCATTAGTATCGCGACTATTCTCTGGCTCATCCGAGTTTTCCATACTCGAGGTTTAGTACAAAACATCCAATTGAACAATAGTTAGTCATCATCCTGATGACCTGACATAGACTAGCCATAGCATCATTAAACCGTATAGGCTATTAAGTTCTGAACATTCCTAATGAATGTTATTGGAAAGAATATCCATATTATTTAGCCTAGGTTACGAAAGAACCGTCAATGGCATTTAAGCTTTGGACCAAGTCCATTACCTGTTTGACAGTGGATCATAATGTCACATCTGTCTTTGTCATATAGATGATTATGAATAGCTCGAAGGCTGGCCTTAAAGGACTTCTAATATACATGGCATAGAGGCCCGTCACTAGGGATATAAAATAATATAACATAGAGCCTTAGTCATGAAGGACATAAATAATCATATGGCACGAAAGCCTTGTCGCAAAGGACATTTAGATATGGCACAAATGGCCTTGTCACAAGGACGTTATAAGATATGGCACAAAGGCCTGTCACAAAGGACATTATCGTATAGCACATTGGCTTGTCATGAACGTCATTAAAATATAACACATTTGCTTGTCACGAAGAACGTGAAAGATATAGCATAAGACCTTGTCACGAGGGACATTTAAGATATATATATATATAAGCCGCGATCTCAGCTGATCAAAGGGCTTTAAGGTTTGAACATAGTTCATCACCTTTGGGTAAAGGGTCGTTGACCACAACTATCGTCACAATTGACGATATAATATGGCCCATAGTCAATTCGATTGACAATACAAAGGATGTTAAATTAATGGTCATCGCACTAATGATATCATTCATGAACGCACTTGATCATATAGACTGCGAGACTTGGGCATAGCTCACCCCCTTGGGCAAGGAATCATAAAAGATTACAATTTATCTTGTCATAATTGGACAATATAATATAGCTCGTAGGCAAAACATCATTAAGGATGTTAAATATAATCATCATATTGATGATTTTAGTCATGACCGCATTGATCATATAGACTATTAGGATTGAGCATAGCTCACCACCTTGGACAGGGAATCACAAAGATCACAATGTCAATGTCTCAAATGGACAATATACTATGGCCCGTAGGTAAAACATCACTAAAGGATGTTAAATAACATGATCATCGTATTAGATGATATTAGTCATGATCGTATTGATCATATAGACTATGAGGCTTGGACATAGTGTCACGACCCCCGACCCCACCCTAGACGGAATCGGGAGCCGCGAGCAACCAAGTGGTACCGGTGGTTATTTTGGAAAGTAGTGCAGCGGAAATTTCGTCAGAACCGTGAGTTAGGAAAATATCAGAGTTTAGAAAACACCGGATTTTATTTATTAAATCGATGGGATAAGACCATGTTTTGAAAGGTAGCTTTAATATAGGATTTTATTTGATGCGTCTTCTACCGAAACTAGGTGACCCGCAGAGTGAACTACTCTTGCTTCGATCCTGTATGGGCATTGCCAAACTTTTCTTTGGCTTGAGGACATGCCAACCTGTACACATGGAAGATGCAGCATTGTTCTTTGACAAAGGTTTGCGTGAGGCGATTGAGGAATTGGTGGTTTGTGGAGGTCCTTTCTTTGGAGACCTCCAGTGGCGACTTGCTTCTTTACCTATTAGGTTTGGAGGTTTGGGGTTGTATTCGGCTGTAGAGTCTTCATCCTATGATTTTGTGGCCTCGAGGGCCCAATCGTGGGTGCTACAGGACCACATCTTAAGAGACAGTGGCATATGCGGTATGGATTCTGATTATGTTTGTGCTTTGGCTTGTCTTCGTGATAGGATTCCAAGCTTTGACTTCAGCGGTTTCACTAATAAGGACACCGCCCCTCCTAAAGCCCAACATGCATTGGCGAGTGCTCTTTTTAGTAAAATTGTCCACGAAATCGAAGTGCAGTTTGACTTGACCGTTAGACAAAAAGCCGTTTTTGAGTGTCTCCGAGCACCACATGCACAAGATTTTCTTCTTACTATACCTATAGATGGGTTAGGCCAGCATATGTCGCCGTTGGAGTACCGTACTATCCTTAAGTATCGCCTCATGATTCCTTTATTCCCAGTTGATGAGGTATGCCCAGTTTGTCATAAGGCATGTTTGGATTCTTTTGGTGAGCATGCAGTTCATTGTAGAGAGCTTCCGGGGTTCAAATACCGACATGATTTGGTTAGGGATGTCCTTTTTGACATTTTCAGATGCGCTGGTATTTCTGCAAAGAAAGAGGCACCCGTTAACTTCTTAACAGACCCGTTGGAAGGGAGATCTACCCTTCGACCAGCTGACATTCTGGTCTTTGGATAGGTAGGAGGAAAACACGCCTGTGTGGATCTAACAGGGGTTTCCCCGCTTGTGGGCTTAGGGAGTAATGCTTTCACAGTGGGTCAGGCTGCTTTAAAGGCTGCTTCGGGTAAAGTGATCAAGCATGAGAAAGCGTGCCTTGACAACCAGCACGTGTTTATCCCATTTGCCTTTGATACTTTTGGTTTTCTGGCGCCAGAGGCTGTGGACCTACTTAGTCGAGTTCAAAGGGTCATGCATAGTAATGTTATGACCCCGAGATCTATGGACGTAGTTTTTAAAAGGCTTAGTTTTGCTATTCAAAAAGGGGTAGCGGCGCAGCTTGTTGCCCGTTTACCAACTATCTCAATGTAAACTATTATAATTGGGATTTGGAAAAAAAAAATAAAGTGTTGTACCCATATAGGATAAATTCAAATACATAAAACACAACATTTCATAATTTAATTTAATTGATAAAATAAGCCACTTCTGTAAGCCTTTTGGTGCTTCATCCAACTCTAATTCCTGATCTACTGTAATTACCTGATACGCGTTTTAAAAAGATTTGGTCAGCAGGAAATACTGGTGAGTTCATTCATTTTTATAAAATGATCCTTAGTTATAAATTACAGCATAAGAGCGATTACAATGGCTTTTGTCTTATTTTTATCTGGCGCCGTGTCACCTGGTGACGATGGTCATACCACTATTGGGTCTTTCCCCAAGTAGTGACGTTTATCACTGTTAGGATTTATTAGCCTAATCCGTGAGAAATTAGTAATGTGCACAATACCCCACTAGCCAGTGATTAAGATAACCACGACTTAATCCCTGTAATTATAACAATTGAAAATGCTTGGAGTATTGGAAAATATTGTTGATAAAAAGAGAATGACTCACTTTGTAAACATGCAGCATTGATTTAACAAGCTTCTTGATTTTACTCCTTCTGGTAATTAAGCATGTACTTTATTGTTCTGAATCTTCTGATGATTTAACAGTTTGTTTGATTGTATATTTGGGAGTATTCTGATAGTTAAACATATAGTTTAACAGAATGGAATACGTATTTGTGTAAAACCCAAATCAAACCTAACGGTAGTCACGAGATTCGAACCTTAGCAAAATTCACAAAGTATAGCACTTTGGATTCCGTTTAACGAAATTCACAAAGTACAGCACTTGGGCATTTGTTAGTTGGTTCCTGAATCGATCGGACAGAACATCGCATCGGCGATTATTGGTTAGAACACTAACGTATAGAGAGAAGAATAGAAGAAATGAGCAAAGGAAATGAATTCCTAAGCTTCCTATTTATAGGTAAGAAGATAAGTCTTACCCCTATATAGAATTTCCCTAGATAAGTTTTCCCCAGATAAAGCCTTCCCTGAATAACACTTTCCTTAAATAAAATCTTCCTTAGATAATATCTACCCCATATATATCTATTTTTCATGTATATCTATTTAGGTGATTAATAAATCTTACTTAATTAATCTTACTTAGCTTAATCTCGCTTAGCTTAATTAATCTTGCTTAGCTTAATTAATTTCGATTAGCTTAATTAATCTTGCTTAACTGATTAATTAATCATACTTAACTTAATTAATCATGCTTAACTGATTAATTAATCTTACTTAACTTGATTAAGTTTAACTTATTTATTAAGGTTTCTTAATTGCTAAGTTATCTCAACAACTAAGTGTACGTAATTAGTACGTTTAATAAATTTATTTAATTACGAAATTTACTTAGCTATTAAATATTCTAGCAGCTCCCTGATTACGAGTTCTAATTTCTAGACATAATGGAACTCGTATTAGTGTATTAACTCAAATCAACTTTAACAACAACTCACGAGACCAAAACCCTCACAACGAATGACAAAGTGCGATACTTAAACATCCATCGAATTCACGACGAATGACAAAGTATAACCCGAGTTTGAGCAGCACTTAAACATCCATCGGATAGTTTCAATCAATCGGACATTGAATCGTGGCAGCGATTAGAGTTATTACCCTAATAACGGGCAGAGTTTCGGGAATTAGAAGGCATAATCCCGAGCTACTATTTACTATAATAAAAGCTTAAGGAAAGGAAAGAATTGTAGCAGTGATTGAGTTAATACCCTGGATTCGTAGCAACGTCTCTCTACGTGAAAGTGTGTTTTATGTAGTAAACAGTCGATAACTCAACGTATGAAATGAATTTTAACGTCGAACGAACGCAGAATGTCAAGTCCCACACCCCACTATTTATAGCTGGAAAAAGGCGCGCCCGCGTGGCGCGAGGCTCTGTCGCGTGGCGCGACGGGGTCGGTTTTAGCATAGGGTAGCCACGTCCCTATCTAGCTTAGCTGAGTTGACGGATCATTAAAATTCAATTTCCACGTAAAACTGTGATGATAATATCGAATGGGATTTACCCCCCCTGAGTTTTAGGGGCCCTGATCTTGATTCCAATTGTTCTGAAAATTTTAGGGGTTATGCAGGATCAGTTGGGTGTCTCAATTAGGGTTTCCTATTGGGCAAATTAAAATAAGAAATAGTATTTTTAACGATAGTTGTTACATCCTCCCCACCTTGTTTTAAATATCGTCCTCGAGATTTGGGCTACGATATCTCTTTTAGAATTATGTCACGCCTTTGTCAATAAGAACAGTATTAAGGTAGATGGTACAGAATCAAAATATCAAATTTTGTGAATATGAGTTGTACAATAAATAGGACTTAATAATTCAACTGAATCAATTCAAGAAATTGATGTCAAACGAATGAGATGAAATGATATAATTTCCAAGGTGACTAGGTTCAAGTCAAAAGAGATATATGATCAATAGATGTCTAAGTTGAATGTTTACAAGTTCTGAATGACTTTTAGAATCAATAAAATTCATTGTCAAAAGAAAACTTACTTTGATTGTCAACTGAGGAAGACTTAGAATGAAAATAGAAGTACGAAAATAAATTGTCAACTATTAACCCATGATATGAGAAAAATTAATGTGTTGACATTTATGGAATTGCAAGGATACACCGAAATACAATAGAGTTTAGTGTATCATTGTCTTAATACATAATTGCATTAAGACTATTTTGAATGATGAGTCAAACGAAAGACATACGTGGTTTTGAATAATTCGTATGATTACGATTAGCCCAAGCTACAAGTTTATACCGACGCCGCAAGGTGTCGTAATGATTGAAATAATAATAGCGGTGACCGGATGAGTTCACCGTGTTTTAAATCAAATGAAAGTTCAACGAAGTAAGTCCGAATGTTTGTTTCAAACAAATCTAGTAGGATTTTCGATTGAAATTGAAATAATTGAATAATGTTTTTCGATTGAAGATGATAAAGCAATACGAAAGGCTCGATTAATGTTATAAGAACCATTAAGAGATAACTGAAATATGACATGAATTTGTGTATCATTATCTTAGCACACGATTGTGTTAAGATTTCTTTTATAAGATAAACCAACAAAGCGAATTCAATATAAATAAATAAATAATTAAATCCGTATATGATGTGTGCAAACGAGATTAGCGCAAGCTTCAATTTTGTGAAAACGTCACCACAAGGTGATCGTGATCAAATAAACGATTCAATGAAGTCGAAGACCAAACAAGCATGTTATGGTTCAAGAGAATTGAAATGCTTGTTGGGATTATTTCGAATATGATGGCTTCAATCCATCATCTGGGACCTTGAATTAAATATGTAATGCGAGCAAGTTCAAACAATTGAACTTGGTTTAAATACAACGAGTTTATGTATAAGAAAGTTTGGACATGGTCACAACAAAACATTATTAGTTCGGTACGTGTGTGTGTGTGTACGGATAGTTTGAAACACTATCAAAATGCTCATCAACCTAGAGGTTTTGTGTTTAAGGAGAATCATTGATTTATATGTATTTCTTAAGAAAAAAAACATTATTAGTTAGCCTTTGTTACTTTACAAATTTTCTTTTTGGTGTGGAAAAAAACGAGCCTTCATCTTAAAGGTGCTGTTTAATAACCCTCGGTAAAACCAACACCCTCATAATATTTCCGACACCTTAGTATACTGTAAAATGTCCCAATATGTCTTATATTACACCCCGTATGTGAAAACCGAGCCCGAATTATGTTATATTATTTAAATAAAATATAAAAGCTTAAATTTAGGGCTGAGGCGGGCCGAGTAGACCCACCCCAACATCTCACGCGGGCGGTATCAAGGTTGATACCGGACTTCACTGATTTCTTAAGTTGATACGGGCCGCATAAGCTTAAGCTTACATTGACGCGGGCCGCGAGAGATCATCAAACGCGGAGACATCCTGAGCTGACACGTGTCGACATCGTGGCGGGTCTACTTGGTGAGCCGGACAAGCTAGTCCGTTGACTAGCATTGACGCGGGCCGTGTAAGCGACCCTTGTCTTTCACGCGGGCCGCGTGAGAGTCGAATATCAGCACTATATATAGAACTCATCAGTTTTCGTTCTCCGTCGCTCATTCTCAAATCACAATTTCTGAAGTAGTAGAAGTTATAGTCGGGTATTATACCCCTAATTAGCGAGGTTCTGCTCCGTTGTAAGTATTATAACCCCAGTTTCGTAATAATTACGCTGCCCGATTGATTTAGGGTTCCGTAACAACTGTCGTGGTTCTGCCCGACGTAGTTGTTGGAATTTCGTCTCGGGGAGGGTATCATTAATATTTTTAAAAGGGTTATGATACTAACCAATGTACATTTGTATAAATTATAGATTATATCCAGGAAACCCTTACGAAAAGCCTAAGATAGCAATGTGAGTTTATCCTCTTTTTGTTAACCTTTTGTAATGTTTTACAAAACCTTAATTATTTTACAATGCGATTAAGCGGTGATTGAGTCTTTGTAGTTCTTCAATTACTGCCGGTATGTTGGGGTTTTGTATACAAAATTTGTACTACACTGTGAATAGTAAGTCGGGATGACAATACGTTACCATTGGACAATGAGTTAGCCAATGTGTAATATGACCCACAAGTCAGGATTGATAGTACCAAATGGAGTAATTGTGTAGACATAAACAATGTGATCGCTCTCAATACTATTTTAATTGATAAAATGTTTCTTGATTAAACTGGGATTCACTCACCAGTATTTCCGACTGACAAATGTTTTTAAAACGCGTTTCAGGTAACCCAATGTGACAGCCAATTAGTAAAAAGCCAGCTGGAGAGCACTAAAGGCTTGGGGATAATGTGGCTATAAAAGTTACCTGATAAACGATGTTTTAAATTCAATAAAATAGGGTTTGTCCCTATAAATGTATTGTAAAAAGAAACTTTGGTTTTGCCCATGTTATTATTAATATTAAATATGGTGGTTTTACTCTGATAAACATTTCCTAACTACGGTCCTGATGTAATTTCCGCTGCAAGATTAAACAACTGATACCACCGAAACTCTGAGATCGCGTCCGCCCGTTCGAGGGAATGAGGGATCGGGGGTTGCGATAGAAGGTGGTATCAGAGCCTAGCCACTGGTCTGAGCCAAAGAAGTGTTCTGCTGACACTTAAAATGTAAATTTTGTGTTAGGAAATAAGGGAAATACATGCATAACTGTATTTATTTGTTATGTGTTATTTGACTATTTGTTAGTTTACAGTATGAGTTATCAAGGACCCTCAGACATGAGTCTTCAGTTGTCTGAATCACCTAGGAGTGAAGGTACTTCATCATAGCCTGCCCTCTCTGGGTATACTGCTGATCAGGAAGAAGGAGTGTTTGCTTTTAGAGCTCAGTCAGAAGAGCCATTCCCACATAAGAAATGAGGATGGTTCAGTAAGGAAGCCTTTGCTCGTAGGAAGAGAATGCGAAAGTTGCAACAACAAAGAGTTTTAGCAGCTGCTAAGCGTAGAACAGATGCCCATACACATGATATGCTTAATAGAAGCCTAGCTAATTTCCATATCTTAGCTACAACTGCTGCTGACCCAAGTCTGGAACAACTAGTAGCCCCACAACCACAAAACCCAGAACAACCAATGGAGATAGAAATTCCTGAAAACCAGGTGGAAATCCATGACTTTAACCCAGAACAAATCCCTAGGGTATCTGCACCAAACCCCCTAGATCCAAATTACGACCCCTGGTGGGATGAAAATACGGACTTTGTGCAATGTTACCCTATCCAGGATTACCCACCCATACAGAACATAGAAGCCTACCCAGGTATGGACCCTTTAGATCCCTATTACCATGATAACTACATTAGGGAAATTTTAGAGGATCCTTACCAATTTCAGGAACTTTCACCCCCATATCAGGAACCCGCACACCAGATTCCAAACCCAGTCCGAGAACCTGCACCCCCAATGAGTGCAGAAAACGTCCAAGAACTTAGGACTTTTGGGGAGGAAATTTTAGAAAGCAGTGAGAGAATGCGTCAGGTGGGAGAACGTCTCGTATGGAAATACGATGAACGTAATATGGATTTTTGGATAAATCCATATCCGTGAATGTGAGAATGGTGAAACGATAGTAGTAATAATATTATAATAATAATAAAATAAAATAAAATATGTGTGTACGGATGCATAGTATTATTAGTGTAATTTTCTTTCTGTTAATATTGTAATCTTTATTTCAGTACTAGTGTGTAATAGACACATAGTATATGAAAAGAGTATAGTCGCAATGATCGACGCTTTTGGCAAAAATGCGTGTCATGTGATTAATTATATTAAGATAGCAATATGGCCGACGAAGGAAATCAAGGAAATCTGAATAACGATAACCAGAGTAACATTAACGTGGTTAATGAGAATCCAAGCATCAATAACAATGGAAATCAAGTGGATAATAGTGCTATCCAACACATAGTAGCATAAGGAATTATAGATGCAATGCCATTTATTCTTCAAACTGTTAAGGAAGCTGATAATAAAAGTAAGCATAGCAGTAAGCGACCAAGTGAACCAGAAAACAGCGTGAACAATGGACCTGTACTTCAAGTGCCCATTCCCAAAAGAAGAAGAACCATGCCTTATGGTTGTTCTTATAAGGAATTTTGGTCCTGTAAACCAATAGAATTTTCGGGCAATGAAGAACCTATTGCAGCCCTACGCTGGATAGAAAAGACTGAGGCTGTTCTGAAAATAAGTAAATGTGCGGAAGAAGACAAAATCATGTTTGCTTCCAATCTATTCAAGAATTCAGCCTTAGAATGGTGGAACACTATCCTTCAGTCTAGAGGAAGTGATAGGGTTTATAGTATGGATTGGGAAGAATTTAGGAATATGGTAGAAAGAAAATTCTGTCCTCCTAATGAAAAGGAACAGATAGCAAACAAATTCCTAAACCTTAGGATGACTGGTGTGGATAGTAAGGGGTACACTAGGTTATTCTTCGAATATGCTAGGATAGTGCCAACCCTTGCTTCACCAGAACCAGTATTAATCTCCCGCTATATCTAGGGATTAATTGGGGAGATTAGACATGTAGTCAAGGCAGCTAGACCTCAAACTATAGAAGAAGCTGTAGAACTAGCAAATACCTTGACAGATGAACTTGTTCGTACTAAAGAAGAAGATCAGAGGAGAAACCTAACTCAAAGGCTTACTCAAGAATTCCATTCTGGGAATTACAATCGTAGGAACGTGGGTTCTACCTCTGCACCATATTGTAAGGTCTGCAAGAAAAAGCATTCGGGAAAATGCTCTACTCTTTGCAATTATTGTAAGATGCCAGGACACAAGGAAGAAAATTGCAGGAAGAAATCCAGTAATGGATTATGCTTCAACTGTGGAGAAAAAGGTCATATCAGGCCAAACTGTCCTAAATTAGCTCCAGCTCCAAACAACAAGAATACTAAAAATGCTAGAGCATTTGTTCTGACTGCAGAGGAATCCAAAATGATTCCAGATGTCATAGCTGGTACGTTTTTAGTTAATTATATCTTTGCTAAAGTATTATTTGACTCTGGTGCAAACCAAAGTTTTATTAATACATCATTTTTCAAAATTCTAAATCAATCATTAACTAAACTACCACAAGAATGTTTAGTAGAGACGGCCAATGGAGAAACTGTTAGAATTTCTGAAATCTTGCAAGGAGCAAGAATAGAAATTTTAAATCAGAAATTTATTGCAAATCTTTATCCCATGAACCTGGTAGGATTTGATGTTGTTTTAGGAATGGATTGGTTAATAGCTAATAAAGCCAATATTTTATGTGATCAAAAGTCAATACAAGTAAATTCACCAAAAGGTAAAACCATCACAATTAAAGGAGACAAACCATCCAGAACCACAAAATTCATCTCTGTGATGAAAACTGCAAGTTCTATAAGAAAAGGTTCTATAGTGTATTTGATTTCTATAATCACTAACACTAAAGGAAAAGAACTAAAAGACATTCCAGTAGTGTCACAGTTTTTAGATATCTTTCCAGAAGAATCACCAGGACTACCTCCAGACAGAGAAGTTGAATTTAGAATCCATTTAATACTAGGAACATCACCGATTGCCAAAGCACCTTATCGTTTGGCACCTGCAGAAATGCAAGAATTAAAGAAACAATTAGACGAATTGTTAGAAAAAAGATTTATACAACCAAGTTCGTCGCCATGTGTCACACCCCGAATTTCCACGTGTCACCGGTGGGCCCGGTAGGGGAGTATCGTGACGTGGTTGGCAACATAATAGTCAAACAACACAATATTTAAATGCACAGCGGAAGCAAAGTATAGATTTAATTCAACCAACGATATTGTAATATTAACTATCACAAACAGTCGAATATAAATCCACAGGTAGATCAAGTTTAAAAAGGAAACAAATGTTCAACAGTATGACATCCAAGCTGGCGAGACTTAATGTGGATGCTAGGAGACAAGCCAGCCTATTTCGCGTAGCACCTGCACTTAACCTTTTTAAGAAAATACGTCAGTTTACACTGGTAAATACAATCAACCGACTCATTTTGAAAAGAGTTTAAGAAAATGCATTTAAGGCATAAGGCACAAATAATATTTTATAACTTGGGATACTTATTTAAATATATAAACTTGTACAGGATTTACATGTTTCTTATGCGTTCAGTAGCCCGGATCGAGCCGGGTTAAAGATCAATTAACACACCACTTTAATTATGAGACACTGACAGGTGTACGCCTACACCTGAGTGCTAAGGTCGTGGCCATTTCGTAAAATGATGCCAGGGATATCCGGGACACGGTCATTAACCCCCCAAAGGCTTTAAGCAACAAAACAAATTAAACGGAGACATCTCAATCATTTAACCATAATAAGATTAAATATTCAACGCCCGACCAAGCGGTATTTTATATACCGTACCCAAGCCCGTATAGGGAAATAAGTTAAAAGTATTTACCTGAGTAAGTATAGTTCAAAATCAGCGAGTGCAAGTATCTTTTACTGGTTCTCCTAATCTGGAACGAAGGTTTATAATAACCTATTAGAATCCTAACGGGTCTTTAGTTAAGCTTACGCTTAGACCGGTTAGTTTTAAAGATACGGTTCGTACGCACGATTAAGCGAAGACCGGATAGAATGTGATTTAGACCCGAAAAGTTTGAAGACTTGCTTAATATGGGTATATGATACACATTCTGGATTTTGAGACAAAACCAATAAGGTTTGACCCGTTTCGGCTAATTTATGTAAACTAGTTACATAAACCGAACCGAACGCGCATGAAGCGTAACGGGTATCCGTAAGAGTCCTAAACAGGTTTCCTAAGTTAACATACCTTAAATAAGTTGTGATATCAGTAGGATATCACCCATGACGCCCCAAACGAGTTTAATCTCTTAATAAGCCCCGTAGGGGTATTTTGGTCATTTTAAAGATTATAAAAGGATTTAATTTGGTTTCTGTGAACCGGGTCTGGTTACATCAGTAAAATGGCTTATTTAAACAGGTTATAACATTTGGTTATAAGTCTTATATGTCAAAATAGTTTTAAACCCAAACTATGCGTATAATACGCGTATAAAGCCGTTTTAAGCGACGTACGGTTTAAAATACGATTCTGAGTTTCCTGATCAATTAAACAGGTTCAAACACTCTATTTAATATTTAAAATCAGTAGCAATTGGATTGGCATCAAAAGGATTTGTAAAACTCATTTTATGGCCGAAAAGGGTATATTCGGTATTAACCGAATTAAGGCGCTAATCCAAGCTTATGATCAGTTTAAAAATAATTAAAAATCTTCAAAAATCCCAAAATATTATATTACATCAGTGGGTAAAAGGTTTGGTGTCAAAAATGGGGTTTAGATAGGTTTTATGCTAATGACGCCGTTTAATTAATAAAAGCGTTCTTAATTACGTCATTAAGCATAACTCCTATTCTAGACCTCCGATTAACGTGAAATTTTCGGGACATGCATAATAATCAGTAACTAAGATTATGGCACTTTCATATTTCCAAAAATCTCGTTTTATGGTCATAAGGGCATTACGGTCAATATTTAGGCGATTAACGGAAACATCGGACGATTAGGGATTTGAGTGGTATAAACGCAGAGACTTATACTCACATGTATCTAGGTCCTAATGGAACCTTAAGGCATGTCTAAACCTATATAAATCGGGTCAGAACTGAGGTCAACGCAAAAGTCAAACTTTTGCGTCTTTCGGTTCCGAATCGGTTCTAAATAGAAAGTTGTCGAATCAATCAAGCGTAGACAAGTTATTATACTTATTTTCAAGTTATATGACTGATAAAATAGGTTACACGCCTTCCGTATCATTAAATATGCGATTAAGGTTTCAGTTGACTTTTTTCGGATAACCTTTGACTCGATAAACAACATGGTTAGGATTGGAATCAGTGGGTGACCTTTTAGGGGTTTAATACCCATATAAATACCAACTTATAATGACTTTCGATTCGACAAATCTCTGGACCGATTGTGATTTATCACAAAGTCAAACCGTAGTTACGACGGTTTGATTTCTAGGCTATAAACTAAGTATAACTCAAACACGAAGGATCAAAGGCACTTACACACGACTAATGGATGATTTGGAATGCTTGTGGCCTGCTTGTATGCTCTGGAAATGCTCAGGAGTGATGAATGATCATTGTTGCATAATGTGTGTCATTAAATATAACTTCAAACACTCTTAGATGATCAACACATAAGTCTAGGAGTGTTGCATTATCATCCACAAGTCCCCTACTAGCTAAAAACCATTTTAGGCAGCCCACAATATCGAAACAAAGGCATTTGAGTCGGTTACAAGCATCAACAGGTAGCTGTCTGTTTTTTCTGCATCTGCAGGTCGCAGGCGGCCCGCGTGGGATTTGCTTAACTCGTAGGCGGGCCGCGTGGGCCATCAGAACTTGTAAACATGTTTTTCGTTATTGCATTTTGGTCCTTGGTCCCCCGAAAGGTCGTTTTCACCTTCCAACTTGCATATGAAGCTTTGTTATTTATCATATGGGGCTTTAAGACTTATACCCACTTTGTTAAGTCCTCGGGTAACTTTGTGATCACCCGAAAAGCCCTAAATTTCAATGTTGACGATTCTAACCCTCGCACACGAATTTTATCACAACTTGCTCATACGATAACGAAACTTCATGAAATTTTTGTGGTACATTCTAGTGAGAAAAATTTATCTTTACAAAGCTTCGGGTTTGTCAAAAGGTCACTCAGAGGTATAACTTAAACATGTTGACACATTTAACCCCCGTAGTTTGTAATCTCTCACTTTCCTTCACAATTCGCTTCGTATGATCCAGGATTTATTCGTTTAAGGTTATAAACATCGTGTAGGGTTATTGCAAAGTATATTTATTCACTGTTGACACTTTGAAACTTTATACTTACATACTTTTACTGTTTGTCAACTTTAGTCCTTCAAGAACATTCTTTCACACGTTCAAACCTTTGACACGTGTCAACACATTATAGGACGTAAATTTTCAAGGTGTTACATCCTCACCCCCTTAAAATAAATCTCGACCCGAGATTTACTGAAATAAGTAAGGGTACTTTTCTTTCATCGTGGATTCAACCTCCCACGTGAATTCGGGACCTCTTCGGGCATCCCATTTGACCTTTACAAAAGGTATATGCTTCCTTCGAAGCTTCCTTACCTGTCGATCTTCGATCGACAAAGGTTTTTCCACAAATTTCAAGCTCTCATCGATCTGCACATCTGTATAGGGTATAACCACTGATTCGTCAGCGGAGTCAGCGAAACACTTCTTCAGATTGCAGATGTGGAACACATTGTGTATACTACTGAGCTCTTCAGGTAAGTTTAACTTGTAGGCAACTGACCCGATACGTTCGATAACCTCGAAGGGTCCTATGTATCTCGGGCTTAGCTTACCCTTCTTACCAAACCGCATTACTCCTTTCCAGGGTGACACTTTAAGTAGGACTTTTTCACCTACTTCGAAGTGAAAATCCTTACGATTTGGATCAGTGTAAATCTTCTGCCTATTCCGGGTAGCTTGGAGATTGTTTCGAATCTGGACAATCTTGTCCGTCGTTTCGAACACGATCTCTGGTCCTGATAACTGGACTTCTCCAACTTCCGCCCAACAAACTGGTGATCTACACTTTCTACCGTATAATGCCTCAAAAGGCGCAGCCTTGATGCTGGTATGGTAGCTATTGTTGTAGGAGAATTCGATTAATGGCAGGTTCTTATCCCAGCTACCTCCCAAATCGATTGCACATGCACGTAGCATGTCTTCTAACGTTTGAATAGTACGCTCACTTTGACCGTCAGTCTGTGGATGGTAAGCCGTACTAAAGTTCAAACGTGTGCCCAAAGATTGTTGGAAACTTTTCCAAAAATGAGACGTGTACCTAGTATCCCGGTCAGATATAATAGCTACAGGTATGCCATGTAGAGCTACAATCTTATCCACGTACAGTTGGGCTAACATATCGGAGCTGTAGGTCTCCTTAATGGGTAGGAAATGTGCTGACTTAGTCAGTCGGTCAACTATCACCCAGATGGTGTCATTTCCTTTCCTTGTCTTGGGTAACTTGGTGATAAAATCCATAGTTACCATTTCCCACTTCCAAGTAGGAAGTTCAGGTTGTTGTAGCAAACCTGACGGTTTTTGATGTTCTGCCTTGACTTGCGCACACGTCAAGCATTTAGCTACATAGGTAGCCACAGACTTCTTCAAGCCTATCCACCAATAATTTGCTCTAAGATCATGGTACATTTTATCAGCTCCAGGATGAACAGAATATTTAGAGCTGTGGGCTTCCTGAAGAATAACATCTCGGAGTCCTCCATAAATTGGAACCCATATCCGTCCATTCAATCTAAGAATTCCATCCTTACTAAGAGATAACTGCTCCTCAGTTACTCCTAGCTTTTCTTTAGGATAGTTAGCTTCCAACACAGCTTCTTTCTGTGCAGCTAACAACCTTTCTATCAAGCTGTTCTTTAATTCCATGCTCTTGGCATTGATTCGGATGGGTTTCACCCTTTCTTTCCGACTCAAGGCATCGGCGACTACATTCGCCTTGCCGGGATGGTATCTTATTTCACAATCGTAATCATTCAGAGTTTCCATCCAACGACGTTGCCTCATGTTCAAGTCCTTCTGGTTGAACAGATGTTGAAGGCTTTTGTGATCAGAATAGATCACACATTTGATTCCATACAAATAGTGCCTCCACAGTTTTAGTGCAAATACAACGGCACCCAACTCCAAGTCGTGGGTGGTGTAATTCTTTTCGTGCACTTTTAACTGACGTGAAGCATAGGCAATGACTTTGCCTTTCTGCATAAGCACACATCCCATCCCAGTGTGTGATGCATCACAATAAACTACAAACTCCTCTATTCCATCAGGCAATGTTAGTACCGGAGCATTGCTCAACTTTTGTTTCAGAATATCGAAGGATTCCTGCTGCTTAGGACCCCAGTCAAACTTAATCTTCTTACGTGTCAGCGAAGTCAGGGGTGCAGCAATCCTTGAGAAGTTTTCTATGAATCTCCTATAGTATCCTGCCAAACCTAGGAAGCTACGAATTTCTGTAGGCGTCTTTGGCTCATGCCAATTCATGACAGCTTCAACTTTAGCAGGATCTACTTGGATACCATGCTCACTAACAACATGTCCAAGAAATTGGACTGCTCGAAGCCAGAATTCACACTTTGAGAACTTGGCATAGAGCTTCTCTTTATGAAGTAGTTCCAGTATGCAGTGAAGATGCTTCTCGTGGTCAGCTTGGCTCTTTGAGTAGATGAGAATGTCGTCGATGAAGACGATGACGAATTTGTCTAAGTGCGGCTTGCAAACGCGATTCATGAGATCCATGAATGCGGCCGGTGCATTAGTGAGCCCAAAAGGCATCACTAGGAACTCGTAATGACCATAACGAGTCCTAAATGCTGTTTTGTGCACATCTTCATCTCTAACCTTCAATTGATGGTAGCCTGACCTCAAGTCAATCTTCGAGAAGAAACTTGCCCCTTGAAGTTGATCGAACAGATCGTCGATTATGGGCAAAGGATACCTATTCTTAATGGTGACCTTATTAAGCTCGCGGTAGTCGATGCACAGACGCATCGATCCATCCTTCTTCTTGACAAATAATACTGGTGCTCCCCAAGGAGACGAACTAGGTTTGATGAAACCTTTGGCTAGCAAATCATCTAGCTGCGTTCTCAATTCCTTCATCTCTGTTGGTGCTAATCTATAAGGCGCCCTTGCAACTGGTGCTGATCCAGGAATAATGTCAATTCTGAATTCTACTTGTCTCTCTGGTGGCAAACCAGGAAGTTCTTCAGGAAAAACATCAGGGTATTCAGAAACGACGGGTATATCCCCAATCTTGGGCTTCGGCTCATCTATTATCACTTGCGCCATGTAGATGACACAACCTTTCTTTAAACACTTAGAGTCCTTAAGTATAGACATTTTCTCGGGTAGCCCAAACTGGGTATCTCCCTGGATAGTAAGTGATTCTCCAGACGGAGTCTTGATCATCACTCGCTTCTTATTGCAAACAATCTGGGCCTGGTTATGAGATAACCAGTCCATACCTAATACTATGTCAAAGCCGGCTAACTTAAAGGGAAGTAGGGATAAAGGAAAAGAGTGATTCCTAATGGATATGAAACATCCATCTAAGATAGTTGAGGCGGTTTCTAAAGTACCATCTGCTAGTTCCACCTCATACTTCACACTTAAGTTCTTAACAGGTAGTTTTAATAATTCACAAAACTTATTATCTACAAACGACTTATCAGCGCCTGAATCAAACAGCACTCTTGCATAAACATCATTTACGAGAAAGGTACCTGTTATCATGTTGTCGTCCTTGACGGCTTCCTTAGCATCCATTCTGAAGACCCTAGCATTGGTCTTCTTAGCCTCCTCCGGCTTCTTGCCATATTTTGGGCAATTTCTCTTGATGTGCCCTTTTTCATTGCAACCATAGCAGGTAGCATCCTTTATCTTCCTGCAGTCCAAGGTTTTGTGTTCCCTGGATTTGCATAACCCACAAGCAAAAGGTTTCGATTGTGATTGTGAGTTGGATTCAAACCTGCACTTCCCAAAGTGCTGTCTCTTACAGATTTTGCATTTGGGTTTTTCACCCGACTGCTGACTATCCTTCTTGAATCCTGACCCCTTCTTTTGGTCATTATTTCCCTTCTGTTTCTTGTCTGATCGTCGTGAGTTGTCATCCTCACGCTTCCTCTTTTCGGTATCATTCTTCCTCTGTGACCTCAACCTGACAGCATCTGAGGTCAGGGACAATGATATGTCCGTTAATAACCGAAAAGTGGTTGGTCTGGAGGCCTTTACACTAGCTTTGATCTCCGGTTCCAAACCCCCGATAAAACGAGCTATACGTTTAGGCTCCGGAGTTACCAAGTAAGGGACCAACCTTGACAAAGTATTGAAAGTAGTAAGGTAGGCCTGACAGTCCAGGTTTTTCATGACCAGCGCCAGGAAATCAGATTCAATTCTCTCAACCTCATGTTGAGGGCAGAAATTTTCTTTGATTAGTGCCATGAACTGTTCCCAGGTCATGTTGTATAATGGGACTTTCCCTGTGGCTTGGAGCAAAGATCTCCACCAGGCTAAGGCTTCTCCTTTGAAAGACTGTGAGACAAACTTCACAATATCCCTATTATGGCAACCACTAATATCCACCACAGTATCCATTTCATCCATCCATGTCATGCAATCAACAGCTCCCTTTTCCCCATTGAAGTCTCTGGGTTTGCACGACACAAAGTATTTATAGGTGCAACCCCTATTACGAGGTTCCTGGTTCTGTACTGCTCTTTGGGATGGATTACTCCTTTGATTCGAGGAGTGGTGAGAATTACTGTTGTGGGCAGTGTGGGTCCTGGAGGGTGTTCTAGTGTGTGATGCAGAATGGGTCCTCGTATGGGTACCACTTGATCCATGGTGCTGTCTATCCATAGCTCTATTAACCGCATTATCTATCATAGCTTGTAACTCTGCACCCGCTACGTTAACTTGGGCATTTTCATTTACTATCCCTGGGTGACTGTTGACCTCGTTTGAGTCTGCCATTTATCTTGAACTGTAACATATCGACAATAATTTATTGGTGAGTTTATTATAGAATTGACTTTTATGGCAATTTTATTAACCGTGGTAGCATAGACCATAA
Source organism: Helianthus tuberosus (assembly GCA_030545235.1). Lineage (NCBI taxonomy): Eukaryota > Viridiplantae > Streptophyta > Magnoliopsida > Asterales > Asteraceae > Helianthus > Helianthus tuberosus. Next base: position 32,306,475 of record CM060359.1, read on the forward strand.
ATGGTTAATTTATTACTCACATAAATTTAGGATTTCTAATATAATTTATCCTAATTATAAAACAATAACAGTTATTATTTGCACAAAAGGCCTAGTCACAGGGACAATATAGATCATAAGCTATGATTTCAGAGAATCAAAGCATGAAGGTTTGAACAAAATTCATTACCTTTATCAGACAGGGTCACAGACTAATACTGTCTTTTGTCTCATATAAAAATGAGAAGGGCCCGTAGGCATTCCATTACCAATGGATGGTAAAAAAAAAAAACGGATCATATTTATTAATGATTTAACCCATGATTCAGAGATCATTACATTGGGTCAGGAATCTTTTAAAGAATCCTTATATAAAATGACGTGTGTGATTTTAACGAATCACATCTGCCAGGAGTGTTAACATGTTTTCAGATGTTAACTGAGATTGGAATCTTTTATACAGGTCTTACCATATTGGCTAAGTCTTAAAATGACATGTAGGCTAGGTTTTTACCTTTAAGATCCTTAATTGATTTAATAGGCAGATCATTTACAAAAGGAATGATGTTATTTTGTTTATTTCATGCATAATATATAAATGCTTTAAATGATAGAAATAAAATTTCCAAACTTAACATTCCATTTTAATATACAAGTAGTACACTTCTGCCCTAAACGGGACTTTTACAAATACTTGCCCACGCAGGAGCTATACTGATAACACATGTCATCACAGGGACTATTTACAAACATAAGTGTCCTCGCAGGGACTAATAAGACAAGTCCTCGTAGGGACTAGGTACAAAGGTAGATGTCCACGCAGGGACTTGATTTAAAAAAAAATACAACAATATATATATGGGGATTTAACGATCCCTCTTCTTCTTTCCCTTCAGCAAATCTGCTAAACCACTCATGAATCCTTGGTTCTTCTTACGCTCTCTCTGGAGGTCTCGCTCAACCCGATCCAACCTATGACGGAGCTCCACCTGCTCAGGAGGAGGAACACGTGGTGGTTGATGCTGAAATGGTGGCTGAGTAGGTACTTGATACCCACTAGCTGGATGTCCCATTCCCCAAGGGGTTCCATATGGTCCCTCAGGGTTTTGGGTATAGTAGTTTGCAGCCACTAGGTAGGGGTCGGCCTCGGCATAGTTATAATTATGGTATGCTGGCGGTCCATAAGGGTTGTAAGCTGCCGGAGCAGTAAAAGCAGGGATTGGGTGGCCAAAACCCGGTGATGGCGGTACAATAGGTGCCGAATTCACCTCCGAAACTGGAACCGACGGTCCTCCCATTTGTGGGACTTCATAAGTAGGCGGGTAATGGCTACTGCTAGAATGTTGAGGAGTGGTGATATGAACTCCCACTGGTCGTACAGACATCCGTGGGCCAGTCCTCCTACGTCTCGGCGGTTCTGGAGGCTCTACATAAACTGGCGGCGGTGGAGGCGGTGGCGTGACTGCCTCGAAATGGGGATCCTCAGAGGGATCTTGCTGCTGCTGCTGCTGTGGTGCCTGCTGGTGAGGTGATGAGTGTTCAGATGATGTATAGTACCACTCACATCGTTCGAACCTCGCCATGTGACTATCCGGACCCTCGTAGGGTGGTCCGTGGTAAGATGAACCATCAGAGATCGAAAAAGGATGGTTCCGGGATCCAGTTGAAGCCTCGACGGGATCTGTGTCCTCGTCCATATCTTGATCACCAGAAAAGTGATCCTCCGGCCCTAGTGGGTTAAAGCCCACGTGCTCTGGTAGGTACTCTGCTGGGTTAAACTGACCCTGAAATACCGGAGTAGGATCGCCGAAAGAATTGTGCGCCGGAGATTGCTGTTGCTGGTCGTGGGGTTCATTCTCTGAATGAGGCCCAAAGGAGTGCTGATATGAAGGCGTTGAAACATGTGATGTGGATCGCCTGGCAAGCTCCTCATAAACCCTCCAAGGTTCGTCATGATTGTGACTCCTTGTAGACGAAGAAGTTCGTCGGTGCGAAGGACCTGCCTCATGGTCGTTAGGCGCGCTAACTCGCCCTCTTCCTAGTCCTCTGAATCTTGGCGGCATTGCTTAACCTGTTAATACAAATAAGGTAACACCAAGGAAAATAATAAAGGACAAAATTTAAAATTTTAAAATAAAACATTTTTGGATTTTTTTCCTAAGTTCTTTGTCTAGACTCGAAGATTTAGGAATGTGCAATTGTGTCATTGAGATTAAACACAAAAGGCTAGTGTTTAATTCACTCAATGTTGGCTCTGATACCAACCTGTCACACCCCGAATTTCCACGTGTCACCGGTGGGCCCGGTAGGGGAGTATCGTGACGTGGTTGGCAACATAATAGTCAAACAACACAATATTTAAATGCACAGCGGAAGCAAAGTATAGATTTAATTCAACCAACGATATTGTAATATTAAGTATCACAAACAGTCGAATATAAATCCACAGGTAGATCAAGTTTAAAAAGGAAACAAATGTTCAACAGTATGACATCCAAGCTGGCGAGACTTAATGTGGATGCTAGGAGACAAGCCAGCCTATTTCGCGTAGCACCTGCACTTAACCTTTTTAAGAAAATACGTCAGTTTACACTGGTAAATACAATCAACCGACTCATTTTGAAAAGAGTTTAAGAAAATGCATTTAAGGCATAAGGCACAAATAATATTTTATAACTTGGGATACTTATTTAAATATATAAACTTGTACAGGATTTACATGTTTCTTATGCGTTCAGTAGCCCGGATCGAGCCGGGTTAAAGATCAATTAACACACCACTTTAATTATGAGACACTGGCAGGTGTACGCCTACACCTGAGTGCTAAGGTCGTGGCCATTTCGTAAAATGATGCCAGGGATATCCGGGACACGGTCATTAACCCCCCAAAGGCTTTAAGCAACAAAACAAATTAAACGGAGACATCTCAATCATTTAACCATAATAAGATTAAATATTCAACGCCCGACCAAGCGGTATTTTAAATACCGTACCCAAGCCCGTATAGGGAAATAAGTTAAAAGTATTTACCTGAGTAAGTATAGTTCAAAATCAGCGAGTGCAAGTATCTTTTACTGGTTCTCCTAATCTGGAACGAAGGTTTATAATAACCTATTAGAATCCTAACGGGTCTTTAGTTAAGCTTACGCTTAGACCGGTTAGTTTTAAAGATACGGTTCGTACGCACGATTAAGCGAAGACCGGATAGAATGTGATTTAGACCCGACAAGTTTGAAGACTTGCTTAATATGGGTATATGATACACATTCTGGATTTTGAGACAAAACCAATAAGGTTTGACCCGTTTCGGCTAATTTATGTAAACTAGTTACATAAACCGAACCGAACGCGCATGAAGCGTAACGGGTATCCGTAAGAGTCCTAAACAGGTTTCCTAAGTTAACATACCTTAAATAAGTTGTGATATCAGTAGGATATCACCCATGACGCCCCAAACGAGTTTAATCTCTTAATAAGCCCCGTAGGGGTATTTTGGTCATTTTAAAGATTATAAAAGGATTTAATTTGGTTTCTGTGAACCGGGTCTGGTTACATCAGTAAAATGGCTTATTTAAACAGGTTATAACATTTGGTTATAAGTCTTATATGTCAAAATAGTTTTAAACCCAAACTATGCGTATAATACGCGTATAAAGCCGTTTTAAGCGACGTACGGTTTAAAATACGATTCTGAGTTTCCTGATCAATTAAACAGGTTCAAAACACTCTATTTAATATTTAAAATCAGTAGCAATTGGATTGGCGTCAAAAGGATTTGTAAAACTCATTTTATGGCCGAAAAGGGTATATTCGGTATTAACCGAATTAAGGCGCTAATCCAAGCTTATGATCAGTTTAAAAATAATTAAAAATCTTCAAAAATCCCAAAATATTATATTACATCAGTGGGTAAAAGGTTTGGTGTCAAAAATGGGGTTTAGATAGGTTTTATGCTAATGACGCCGTTTAATTAATAAAAGCGTTCTTAATTACGTCATTAAGCATAACTCCTATTCTAGACCTCCGATTAACGTGAAATTTTCGGGACATGCATAATAATCAGTAACTAAGATTATGGCACTTTCATATTTCCAAAAATCTCGTTTTATGGTCATAAGGGCATTACGGTCAATATTTAGGCGATTAACGGAAACATCGGACGATTAGGGATTTGAGTGGTATAAACGCAGAGACTTATACTCACATGTATCTAGGTCCTAATGGAACCTTAAGGCATGTCTAAACCTATATAAATCGGGTCAGAACTGAGGTCAACGCAAAAGTCAAACTTTTGCGTCTTTCGGTTCCGAATCGGTTCTAAATAGAAAGTTGTCGAATCAATCAAGCGTAGACAAGTTATTATACTTATTTTCAAGTTATATGACTGATAAAATAGGTTACACGCCTTCCGTATCATTAAATATGCGATTAAGGTTTCAGTTGACTTTTTTCGGATAACCTTTGACTCGATAAACAACATGGTTAGGATTGGAATCAGTGGGTGACCTTTTAGGGGTTTAATACCTATATAAATACCAACTTATAATGACTTTCGATTCGACAAATCTCTGGACCGATTGTGATTTATCACAAAGTCAAACCGTAGTTACGACGGTTTGATTTCTAGGCTATAAACTAAGTATAACTCAAACACGAAGGATCAAAGGCACTTACACACGACTAATGGATGATTTGGAATGCTTGTGGCCTGCTTGTATGCTCTGGAAATGCTCAGGAGTGATGAATGATCATTGTTGCATAATGTGTGTCATTAAATATAACTTCAAACACTCTTAGATGATCAACACATAAGTCTAGGAGTGTTGCATTATCATCCACAAGTCCCCTACTAGCTAAAAACCATTTTAGGCAGCCCACAATATCGAAACAAAGGCATTTGAGTCGGTTACAAGCATCAACAGGCAGCTGTCTGTTTTTTCTGCATCTGCAGGTCGCAGGCGGCCCGCGTGGGATTTGCTTAACTCGTAGGCGGGCCGCGTGGGCCATCAGAACTTGTAAACATGTTTTTCGTTATTGCATTTTGGTCCTTGGTCCCCCGAAAGGTCGTTTTCACCTTCCAACTTGCATATGAAGCTTTGTTATTTATCATATGGGGCTTTAAGACTTATACCCACTTTGTTAAGTCCTCGGGTAACTTTGTGATCACCCGAAAAGCCCTAAATTTCAATGTTGACGATTCTAACCCTCGCACACGAATTTTATCACAACTTGCTCATACGATAACAAAACTTCATGAAATTTTTGTGGTACATTCTAGTGAGCAAAATTTATCTTTACAAAGCTTCGGGTTTGTCAAAAGGTCACTCAGAGGTATAACTTAAACATGTTGACACATTTAACCCCCGTAGTTTGTAATCTCTCACTTTCCTTCACAATTCGCTTCATATGATCCAGGATTTATTCGTTTAAGGTTATAAACATCGTGTAGGGTTATTGCAAAGTATATTTATTCACTGTTGACACTTTGAACCCTTATACTTACATACTTTTACTGTTTGTCAACTTTAGTCCTTCAAGAACATTCTTTCACACGTTCAAACCTTTGACACGTGTCAACACATTATAGGACGTAAATTTTCAAGGTGTTACATCCTCACCCCCTTAAAATAAATCTCGACCAGAGATTTACTGAAATAAGTAAGGGTACTTTTCTTTCATCGTGGATTCAACCTCCCACGTGAATTCGGGACCTCTTCGGGCATCCCATTTGACCTTTACAAAAGGTATATGCTTCCTTCGAAGCTTCCTTACCTGTCGATCTTCGATCGACAAAGGTTTTTCCACAAATTTCAAGCTCTCATCGATCTGCACATCTGTATAGGGTATAACCACTGATTTGTCAGCGGAGTCAGCGAAACACTTCTTCAGATTGCAGATGTGGAGCACATTGTGTATACTACTGAGCTCTTCAGGTAAGTTTAACTTGTAGGCAACTGACCCGATACGTTCGATAACCTCGAAGGGTCCTATGTATCTCGGGCTTAGCTTACCCTTCTTACCAAACCGCATTACTCCTTTCCAGGGTGACACTTTAAGTAGGACTTTTTCACCTACTTCGAAGTGAAAATCCTTACGATTTGGATCAGCGTAAATCTTCTGCCTATTCCGGGCAGCTTGGAGATTGTTTCGAATCTGGACAATCTTGTCCGTCGTTTCGAACACGATCTCTGGTCCTGATAACTGGACTTCTCCAACTTCCGCCCAACAAACTGGTGATCTACACTTTCTACCGTATAATGCCTCAAAAGGCGCAGCCTTGATGCTGGTATGGTAGCTATTGTTGTAGGAGAATTCGATTAATGGAAGGTTCTTATCCCAGCTACCTCCCAAATCGATTGCACATGCACGTAGCATGTCTTCTAACGTTTGAATAGTACGCTCACTTTGACCGTCAGTCTGTGGATGGTAAGCCGTACTAAAGTTCAAACGTGTGCCCAAAGATTGTTGGAAACTTTTCCAAAAATGAGACGTGTACCTAGTATCCCGGTCAGATATAATAGCTACAGGTATGCCATGTAGAGCTACAATCTTATCCACGTACAGTTGGGCTAACATATCGGAGCTGTAGGTCTCCTTAATGGGTAGGAAATGTGCTGACTTAGTCAGTCGGTCAACTATCACCCAGATGGTGTCATTTCCTTTCCTTGTCTTGGGTAACTTGGTGATAAAATCCATAGTTACCATTTCCCACTTCCAAGTAGGAAGTTCAGGTTGTTGTAGCAAACCTGACGGTTTTTGATGTTCTGCCTTGACTTGCGCACACGTCAAGCATTTAGCTACATAGGTAGCCACAGACTTCTTCAAGCCTATCCACCAATAATTTGCTCTAAGATCATGGTACATTTTATCAGCTCCAGGATGAACAGAATATTTAGAGCTGTGGGCTTCCTGAAGAATAACATCTCGGAGTCCTCCATAAATTGGAACCCATATCCGTCCATTCAATCTAAGAATTCCATCCTTACTAAGAGATAACTGCTCCTCAGTTACTCCTAGCTTTTCGTTAGGATAGTTAGCTTCCAACACAGCTTCTTTCTGTGCAGCTAACAACCTTTCTATCAAGCTGTTCTTTAATTCCATGCTCTTGGCATTGATTCGGATGGGTTTCACCCTTTCTTTCCGACTCAAGGCATCGGCGACTACATTCGCCTTGCCGGGATGGTATCTTATTTCACAATCGTAATCATTCAGAGTTTCCATCCAACGACGTTGCCTCATGTTCAAGTCCTTCTGGTTGAACAGATGTTGAAGGCTTTTGTGATCAGAATAGATCACACATTTGATTCCATACAAATAGTGCCTCCACAGTTTTAGTGCAAATACAATGGCACCCAACTCCAAGTCGTGGGTGGTGTAATTTTTTTCGTGCACTTTTAACTGACGTGAAGCATAGGCAATGACTTTGCCTTTCTGCATAAGCACACATCCCATCCCAGTGTGTGATGCATCACAATAAACTACAAACTCCTCTATTCCATCAGGCAATGTTAGTACCGGAGCATTGCTCAACTTTTGTTTCAGAATATCGAAGGATTCCTGCTGCTTAGGACCCCAGTCAAACTTAATCTTCTTACGTGTCAGCGAAGTCAGGGGTGCAGCAATCCTTGAGAAGTTTTCTATGAATCTCCTATAGTATCCTGCCAAACCTAGGAAGCTACGAATTTCTGTAGGCGTCTTTGGCTCATGCCAATTCATGACAGCTTCAACTTTAGCAGGATCTACTTGGATACCATGCTCACTAACAACATGTCCAAGAAATTGGACTGCTCGAAGCCAGAATTCACACTTTGAGAACTTGGCATAGAGCTTCTCTTTATGAAGTAGTTCCAGTATGCAGTGAAGATGCTTCTCGTGGTCAGCTTGGCTCTTTGAGTAGATGAGAATGTCGTCGATGAAGACGATGACGAATTTGTCTAAGTGCGGCTTGCAAACGCGATTCATGAGATCCATGAATGCGGCCGGTGCATTAGTGAGCCCAAAAGGCATCACTAGGAACTCGTAATGACCATAACGAGTCCTAAATGCTGTTTTGTGCACATCTTCATCTCTAACCTTCAATTGATGGTAGCCTGACCTCAAGTCAATCTTCGAGAAGAAACTTGCCCCTTGAAGTTGATCGAACAAATCGTCGATTCTGGGCAAAGGATACCTATTCTTAATGGTGACCTTATTAAGCTCGCGGTAGTCGATGCACAGACGCATCGATCCATCCTTCTTCTTGACAAATAATACTGGTGCTCCCCAAGGAGACGAACTAGGTTTGATGAAACCTTTGGCTAGCAAATCATCTAGTTGCGTTCTCAATTCCTTCATCTCTGTTGGTGCTAATCTATAAGGCGCCCTTGCAACTGGTGCTGATCCAGGAATAATGTCAATTCTGAATTCTACTTGTCTCTCTGGTGGCAAACTAGGAAGTTCTTCAGGAAAAACATCAGGGTATTCAGAAACGACGGGTATATCCCCAATCTTGGGCTTCGGCTCATCTATTATCACTTGCGCCATGTAGATGACACAACCTTTCTTTAAACACTTAGAGTCCTTAAGTATAGACATTTTCTCGGGTAGCCCAAACTGGGTATCTCCCTGGATAGTAAGTGATTCTCCAGACGGAGTCTTGATCATCACTCGCTTCTTATTGCAAACAATCTGGGCCTGGTTATGAGATAACCAGTCCATACCTAATACTATGTCAAAGCCGGCTAACTTAAAGGGAAGTAGGGATAAAGGAAAAGAGTGATTCCTAATGGATATGAAACATCCATCTAAGATAGTTGAGGCGGTTTCTAAAGTACCATCTGCTAGTTCCACCTCATACTTCACACTTAAGTTCTTAACAGGTAGTTTTAATAATTCACAAAACTTATTATCTACAAACGACTTATCAGCGCCTGAATCAAACAGCACTCTCGCATAAACATCATTTACGAGAAAGGTACCTGTTATCACGTTGTCGTCCTTGACGGCTTCCTTAGCATCCATTCTGAAGACCCTAGCATTGGTCTTCTTAGCCTCCTCCGGCTTCTTGGCATATTTTGGGCAATTTCTCTTGATGTGCCCTTTTTCATTGCAACCATAGCAGGTAGCATCCTTTATCTTCCTGCAGTCCAAGGTTTTGTGTTCCCTGGATTTGCATAACCCACAAGCAAAAGGTTTCGATTGTGATTGTGAGTTGGATTCAAACCTGCACTTCCCAAAGTGCTGTCTCTTACAGATTTTGCATTTGGGTTTTTCACCCGACTGCTGACTATCCTTCTTGAATCCTGACCCCTTCTTTTGGTCATTATTTCCCTTCTGTTTCTTGTCTGATCGTCGTGAGTTGTCATCCTCACGCTTCCTCTTTTCGGTATCATTCTTCCTCTGTGACCTCAACCTGACAGCATCTGAGGTCAGGGACAATGATATGTCCGTTAATAACCGAAAAGTGGTTGGTCTGGAGGCCTTTACACTAGCTTTGATCTCCGGTTCCAAACCCCCGATAAAACGAGCTATACGTTTAGGCTCCGGAGTTACCAAGTAAGGGACCAACCTTGACAAAGTATTGAAAGTGGTAAGGTAGGCCTGACAGTCCAGGTTTTTCATGACCAGCGCCAGGAAATCAGATTCAATTCTCTCAACCTCATGTTGAGGGCAGAAATTTTCTTTGATTAGTGCCATGAACTGTTCCCAGGTCATGTTGTATAATGGGACTTTCCCTGTGGCTTGGAGCAAAGATCTCCACCAGGCTAAGGCTTCTCCTTTGAAAGACTGTGAGACAAACTTCACAATATCCCTATTATGGCAACCACTAATATCCACCACAGTATCCATTTCATCCATCCATGTCATGCAATCAACAGCTCCCTTTTCCCCATTGAAGTCTCTGGGTTTGCACGACACAAAGTATTTATAGGTGCAACCCCTATTACGAGGTTCCTGGTTCTGTACTGCTCTTTGGGATGGATTACTCCTTTGATTCGAGGAGTGGTGAGAATTACTGTTGTGGGCAGTGTGGGTCCTGGAGGGTGTTCTAGTGTGTGATGCAGAATGGGTCCTCGTATGGGTACCACTTGATCCATGGTGCTGTCTATCCATAGCTCTATTAACCGCATTATCTATCATAGCTTGTAACTCTGCACCCGCTACGTTAACTTGGGCATTTTCATTTACTATCCCTGGGTGACTGTTGACCTCGTTTGAGTCTGCCATTTATCTTGAACTGTAACATATCGACAATAATTTATTGGTGAGTTTATTATAGAATTGACTTTTATGGCAATTTTATTAACCGTGGTAGCATAGACCATAAATGGTTAATTTATTACTCACATAAATTTAGGATTTCTAATATAATTTATCCTAATTATAAAACAATAACAGTTATTATTTGCACAAAAGGCCTAGTCACAGGGACAATATAGATCATAAGCTATGATTTCAGAGAATCAAAGCATGAAGGTTTGAACAAAATTCATTACATTTATCAGACAGGGTCACAGACTAATACTGTCTTTTGTCTCATATAAAAATGAGAAGGGCCCGTAGGCATTCCATTACCAATGGATGGTAAAAAAAAAACGGATCATATTTATTAATGATTTAACCCATGAATCAGAGATCATTACATTGGGTCAGGAATCTTTTAAAGAATCCTTATATAAAATGACGTGTGTGATTTTAACGAATCACATCTGCCAGGAGTGTTAACATGTTTTCAGATGTTAACTGAGATTGGAATCTTTTATACAGGTCTTACCATATTGGCTAAGTCTTAAAATGACATGTAGGCTAGGTTTTTACCTTTAAGATCCTTAATTGATTTAATAGGCAGATCATTTACAAAAGGAATGATGTTATTTTGTTTATTTCATGCATAATATATAAATGCTTTAAATGATAGAAATAAAATTTCCAAACTTAACATTCCATTTTAATATACAAGTAGTACACTTCTGCCCTAAACGGGACTTTTACAAATACTTGCCCACGCAGGAGCTATACTGATAACACATGTCCTCACAGGGACTATTTACAAACATAAGTGTCCTCGCAGGGACTAATAAGACAAGTCCTCGTAGGGACTAGGTACAAAGGTAGATGTCCACGCAGGGACTTGATTTAAAAAAAAATACAACAATATATATATGGGGATTTAACGATCCCTCTTCTTCTTTCCCTTCAGCAAATCTGCTAAACCACTCATGAATCCTTGGTTCTTCTTACGCTCTCTCTGGAGGTCTCGCTCAACCCGATCCAACCTATGACGGAGCTCCACCTGCTCAGGAGGAGGAACACGTGGTGGTTGATGCTGAAATGGTGGCTGAGTAGGTACTTGATACCCACTAGCTGGATGTCCCATTCCCCAAGGGGTTCCATATGGTCCCTCAGGGTTTGGGTATAGTAGTTTGCAGCCACTAGGTAGAGGTCGGCCTCGGCATAGTTATAATTATGGTATGCTGGCGGTCCATAAGGGTTGTAAGCTGCCGGAGCAGTAAAAGCAGGGATTGGGTGGCCAAAACCCGGTGATGGCGGTACAATAGGTGCCGAATTCACCTCCGAAACTGGAACCGACGGTCCTCCCATTTGTGGGACTTCATAAGTAGGCGGGTAATGGCTACTGCTAGAATGTTGAGGAGTGGTGATATGAACTCCCACTGGTCGTACAGACATCCGCGGGCCAGTCCTCCTACGTCTCGGCGGTTCTGGAGGCTCTACATAAACTGGCGGCGGTGGAGGCGGTGGCGTGACTGCCTCGAAATGGGGATCCTCAGAGGGATCTTGCTGCTGCTGCTGCTGTGGTGCCTGCTGGTGAGGTGATGAGTGTTCAGATGATGTATAGTACCACTCACATCGTTCGAACCTCGCCATGTGACTATCCGGACCCTCGTAGGGTGGTCCGTGGTAAGATGAACCATCAGAGATCGAAAAAGGATGGTTCCGGGATCCAGTTGAAGCCTCGACGGGATCTGTGTCCTCGTCCATATCTTGATCACCAGAAAAGTGATCCTCCGGCCCTAGTGGGTTAAAGCCCACGTGCTCTGGTAGGTACTCTGCTGGGTTAAACTGACCCTGAAATACCGGAGTAGGATCGCCGAAAGAATTGTGCGCCGGAGATTGCTGTTGCTGGTCGTGGGGTTCATTCTCTGAATGAGGCCCAAAGGAGTGCTGATATGAAGGCGTTGAAACATGTGATGTGGATCGCCTGGCAAGCTCCTCATAAACCCTCCAAGGTTCGTCATGATTGTGACTCCTTGTAGACGAAGAAGTTCGTCGGTGCGAAGGACCTGCCTCATGGTCGTTAGGCGCGCTAACTCGCCCTCTTCCTAGTCCTCTGAATCTTGGCGGCATTGCTTAACCTGTTAATACAAATAAGGTAACACCAAGGAAAATAATAAAGGACAAAATTTAAAATTTTAAAATAAAACATTTTTGGATTTTTTTCCTAAGTTCTTTGTCTAGACTCGAAGATTTAGGAATGTGCAATTGTGTCATTGAGATTAAACACAAAAGGCTAGTGTTTAATTCACTCAATGTTGGCTCTGATACCAACCTGTCACACCCCGAATTTCCACGTGTCACCGGTGGGCCCGGTAGGGGAGTATCGTGACGTGGTTGGCAACATAATAGTCAAACAACACAATATTTAAATGCACAGCGGAAGCAAAGTATAGATTTAATTCAACCAACGATATTGTAATATTAAGTATCACAAACAGTCGAATATAAATCCACAGGTAGATCAAGTTTAAAAAGGAAACAAATGTTCAACAGTATGACATCCAAGCTGGCGAGACTTAATGTGGATGCTAGGAGACAAGCCAGCCTATTTCGCGTAGCACCTGCACTTAACCTTTTTAAGAAAATACGTCAGTTTACACTGGTAAATACAATCAACCGACTCATTTTGAAAAGAGTTTAAGAAAATGCATTTAAGGCATAAGGCACAAATAATATTTTATAACTTGGGATACTTATTTAAATATATAAACTTGTACAGGATTTACATGTTTCTTATGCGTTCAGTAGCCCGGATCGAGCCGGGTTAAAGATCAATTAACACACCACTTTAATTATGAGACACTGACAGGTGTACGCCTACACCTGAGTGCTAAGGTCGTGGCCATTTCGTAAAATGATGCCAGGGATATCCGGGACACGGTCATTAACCCCCCAAAGGCTTTAAGCAACAAAACAAATTAAACGGAGACATCTCAATCATTTAACCATAATAAGATTAAATATTCAACGCCCGACCAAGCGGTATTTTATATACCGTACCCAAGCCCGTATAGGGAAATAAGTTAAAAGTATTTACCTGAGTAAGTATAGTTCAAAATCAGCGAGTGCAAGTATCTTTTACTGGTTCTCCTAATCTGGAACGAAGGTTTATAATAACCTATTAGAATCCTAACGGGTCTTTAGTTAAGCTTACGCTTAGACCGGTTAGTTTTAAAGATACGGTTCGTACGCACGATTAAGCGAAGACCGGATAGAATGTGATTTAGACCCGACAAGTTTGAAGACTTGCTTAATATGGGTATATGATACACATTCTGGATTTTGAGACAAAACCAATAAGGTTTGACCCGTTTCGGCTAATTTATGTAAACTAGTTACATAAACCGAACCGAACGCGCATGAAGCGTAACGGGTATCCGTAAGAGTCCTAAACAGGTTTCCTAAGTTAACATACCTTAAATAAGTTGTGATATCAGTAGGATATCACCCATGACGCCCCAAACGAGTTTAATCTCTTAATAAGCCCCGTAGGGGTATTTTGGTCATTTTAAAGATTATAAAAGGATTTAATTTGGTTTCTGTGAACCGGGTCTGGTTACATCAGTAAAATGGCTTATTTAAACAGGTTATAACATTTGGTTATAAGTCTTATATGTCAAAATAGTTTTAAACCCAAACTATGCGTATAATACGCGTATAAAGCCGTTTTAAGCGACGTACGGTTTAAAATACGATTCTGAGTTTCCTGATCAATTAAACAGGTTCAAAACACTCTATTTAATATTTAAAATCAGTAGCAATTGGATTGGCGTCAAAAGGATTTGTAAAACTCATTTTATGGCCGAAAAGGGTATATTCGGTATTAACCGAATTAAGGCGCTAATCCAAGCTTATGATCAGTTTAAAAATAATTAAAAATCTTCAAAAATCCCAAAATATTATATTACATCAGTGGGTAAAAGTTTTGGTGTCAAAAATGGGGTTTAGATAGGTTTTATGCTAATGACGCCGTTTAATTAATAAAAGCGTTCTTAATTACGTCATTAAGCATAACTCCTATTCTAGACCTCCAATTAACGTGAAATTTTCGGGACATGCATAATAATCAGTAACTAAGATTATGGCACTTTCATATTTCCAAAAATCTCGTTTTATGGTCATAAGGGCATTACGGTCAATATTTAGGCGATTAACGGAAACATCGGACGATTAGGGATTTGAGTGGTATAAACGCAGAGACTTATACTCACATGTATCTAGGTCCTAATGGAACCTTAAGGCATGTCTAAACCTATATAAATCGGGTCAGAACTGAGGTCAACGCAAAAGTCAAACTTTTGCGTCTTTCGGTTCCGAATCGGTTCTAAATAGAAAGTTGTCGAATCAATCAAGCGTAGACAAGTTATTATACTTATTTTCAAGTTATATGACTGATAAAATAGGTTACACGCCTTCCGTATCATTAAATATGCGATTAAGGTTTCAGTTGACTTTTTTCGGATAACCTTTGACTCGATAAACAACATGGTTAGGATTGGAATCAGTGGGTGACCTTTTAGGGGTTTAATACCCATATAAATACCAACTTATAATGACTTTCGATTCGACAAATCTCTGGACCGATTGTGATTTATCACAAAGTCAAACCGTAGTTACGACGGTTTGATTTCTAGGCTATAAACTAAGTATAACTCAAACACGAAGGATCAAAAGGCACTTACACACGACTAATGGATGATTTGGAATGCTTGTGGCCTGCTTGTATGCTCTGGAAATGCTCAGGAGTGATGAATGATCATTGTTGCATAATGTGTGTCATTAAATATAACTTCAAACACTCTTAGATGATCAACACATAAGTCTAGGAGTGTTGCATTATCATCCACAAGTCCCCTACTAGCTAAAAACCATTTTAGGCAGCCCACAATATCGAAACAAAGGCATTTGAGTCGGTTACAAGCATCAACAGGCAGCTGTCTGTTTTTTCTGCATCTGCAGGTCGCAGGCGGCCCGCGTGGGATTTGCTTAACTCGTAGGCGGGCCGCGTGGGCCATCAGAACTTGTAAACATGTTTTTCGTTATTGCATTTTGGTCCTTGGTCCCCCGAAAGGTCGTTTTCACCTTCCAACTTGCATATGAAGCTTTGTTATTTATCATATGGGGCTTTAAGACTTATAACCACTTTGTTAAGTCCTCGGGTAACTTTGTGATCACCCGAAAAGCCCTAAATTTCAATGTTGACGATTCTAACCCTCGCACACGAATTTTATCACAACTTGCTCATACGATAACGAAACTTCATGAAATTTTTGTGGTACATTCTAGTGAGCAAAATTTATCTTTACAAAGCTTCGGGTTTGTCAAAAGGTCACTCAGAGGTATAACTTAAACATGTTGACACATTTAACCCCCGTAGTTTGTAATCTCTCACTTTCCTTCACAATTCGCTTCGTATGATCCAGGATTTATTCGTTTAAGGTTATAAACATCGTGTAGGGTTATTGCAAAGTATATTTATTCACTGTTGACACTTTGAACCCTTATACTTACATACTTTTACTATTTGTCAACTTTAGTCCTTCAAGAACATTCTTTCACACGTTCAAACCTTTGACACGTGTCAACACATTATAGGACGTAAATTTTCGAGGTGTTACACCATGGGGAGCGCCGATACTGTTTGTTAAAAAGAAGGACGAATCAATGCGTATGTGCATTGACTATCGTGAATTAAACAAAGTCACGATTAAGAATCGGTACCCATTACCGAGAATCGATGATCTGTTTGATCAACTACAAGGAGCTCGATTTTTCTCTAAAATCGATTTAAGGTCAGGATATCATCAATTAAAAGTACAGGAAGAGGACATTCCTAAAACCGCATTTAGAACGAGGTATGGTCATTATGAATTTACTGTCATGCCATTTGGTTTAACCAATGCCCCAGCTGCATTTATGGACATGATGAACCGAATATGTAAGCCATATTTGGATAAATTCATAATTGTTTTCATAGATGATATTTTAATTTACTCTAAGAGTAAAGAAGATCATGCAAAGCATTTGCACGCACTTTTAAGTCTATTAAGAAAGGAAAAGCTTTATGCTAAATTCTCTAAGTGCGAGTTTTGGTTAGAACATGTACAATTCCTTGGACACCTAGTTAACCATGAAGGAATTCATGTAGATCCAACAAAGATCGAGGCAATTACTAAATGGAAAACCCCTGAGTCACCAACCGAGGTTAGAAGTTTCTTAGGATTGGTCGGTTATTATAGAAGGTTTATTCGAGATTTCTCTAGAATAGCCATTCCCTTAACTAAGTTAACTTGTAAATCTGTTAAGTTTGAATGGGGAGTAAAACAAGAAGAAGCTTTTAGAATTCTTAAGCAAAGATTAACTCATACACCCATACTAGCATTACCAGAAGGAGCTAAAGACTTTGTAGTCTATTGCGATGCTTCTAAATTAGGTTATGGATGTGTGTTGATGCAACGCCGAAAGGTTATAGCTTACGCATCTAGACAACTTAAGAGTCATGAAGAGAATTATTCAACTCATGATTTAGAATTAGGAGCTATAATTTTTGCTCTTAAAATTTGGAGACATTACCTTTATGGTAGTAAGTTTACCATATTCACTGATCATAAGAGTTTAAGGTATATCTTCAATCAAAAGGAGTTGAATATGAGACAAAGACGCTGGATGGAGATGCTTAGTGATTATGATTGTGATATCCAGTATCATGAAGGAAGAGCAAATGTAGTGGCAGATGCTTTAAGCCGAAAATGTCATGAAAAACCAAAAAGGGTACGTTCTCTTAAATTAAATCTACAAGTAGATTTAAATGATCAAATAAGAGAAGCACAAGAATCAGTAATCAAGGATGATTCTGAAAAATTAAAAGGTATGTTACAGGAATTAAAACAAGGAACATATGGAATTTGGAGATTCCATGAAAAGAGAATGTGGATACCTAAATTAGGAAACCTGCGTAATCGTATATTAGAAGAAGCCCATAAGTCTAAATATACGATGCATCCAGGAAGTGATAAAATGTACCAGGATTTAAGGAAAAATTTCTGGTGGATAGGAATGAAGAAAGACATAGCAGCCTACGTTTCTAAATGTTTAACCTGTTCACAAGTCAAAGCTGAACACCAGAATCCCTCAGGTTTGTTACAGCAATTAGAAATGCCAATATGGAAGTGGGAATTAATAACAATGGATTTTGTTACTAAATTACCCAAAACAAAGAAAGGAAATGATACAATCTGGGTGATTGTAGATAGACTAACCACGTCAGCTCATTTCCTACCCATGAAAGAAACTTTCAGTATGGAACAATTAGCTAAATTGTATGTAAATGAAATTGTTTCTTTACATGGCATTCCTTTATCAATTGTTTCTGATATGGATAGCCGATTTACCTCTCATTTTTGGTCAAGTTTCCAAAAGGCAATGGGAACCAAGATAAAATTGAGCACAACTTATCATCCTCAAACAGATGGACAAAACGAAAGGACAATTCAGACAATAGAAGACATGCTTAGAGCTTGTGTAATTGATTTTGGAGGTAATTGGGACAATCACTTACCTTTAATAGAATTTTCTTATAATAATAGTTATCACACAAGTATCAATGTTGCACCATTCGAAGCACTTTATGGAAGAAAGTGTCGAACCCCAGTCTGTTGGGCAGAAATTGGGGAAAAGCAACTATCTGGACCTGAGATAGTGCAGGAAACAACTGACAAGATTATTCAAGTCAAGGAACGACTGAAAGCAGCGCGTGACCGACAAAAGAGCTATGCTAATAACCGACGCAAGCCATTGGAATTTCAAGTAGGAGATAAAGTATTGTTGAAAGTCTCTCCTTGGAAAGGAGTAGTAAGATTCATCAAACGGGGAAAGCTAAGTCCCAGGTGTAAGACCCTAACACGTATTTGACAAAAGTCGCAGCGGAAATTTGTGCCATAAAATTTCTTTCATTACAAACATCTTGACTTACTTGAAAGTTTATTTTAAAAGTATCTCTTTTACAAAACAAAAGCATAACTCCCGTTTACTAAAGTACATACTCGATTATTCCCGTACAATCTATCTTATGACTCGGTCTTCGATCTCTATTCCTTGTGATAATCGCCTGTGATCAATACAACCTGCACTCACCACATACATTCATAACATTAGCACACATTATATAAACAAGATTCATTCATGTACACTTCACATTTCGTCACTTTTCAAACTTTAAACATTTCATCTGCGTATACATTTCCTGGTGAGGCTTCAATAACGTACCTGCATTACTTTTCATTCTCAAGGTACACCATTAATAACGTTAACACTCAACGTGTCTAAATCATGCATACATACGTACTTACATACATACATACATACACATCTACATACGTACATACCTTTCCTACAACTTTACATACGTGCATACACTCATACATGTCTTTATACATACATACATACACAACTACATACGTACATACATTTCCTACATCTTTACATACATGTATACACTCATACATATCTTTATACATACATACATACACATCTACATACGTACATACCTTTCCTACATCTTTACATACATGCATACACTCATACATATCTTTATACATACATACATACACATCTACATACGTACATACCTTTCCTACATCTTTACATACATGCATACACTCATACATATCTTTATACATACATACATACACATCTACATACGTACATACCTTTCCTACATCTTTACATACATGCATACACTCGTACATATCTTTATACATACATACATACATACACATCTACATACACGTACAAGATCTTGCATACTTCTTACATACTCATACGTTAATTACATGGGACTTAGACTTTGATTTATAGCCCATAAACATCTAAGGATCGATCAAAATCATGTTTAGGAAGCCCGCCGTAGTCCACGGATAACAAACCGAAGCCTACGATACATAAATCAACTTAAATAACAAATTTCATGTTTTTGGACTTGGGGAGGGCGTCGGCGACGGCCCTAGGGCCCGTCGGCGACGGCCCGTGGTTCTTCCCGTAGCCAAAAACCCCGTAGACAGGTAAATAACCCGTCAGCAAAAAAACTAACTTTCTAGAGCCCGTCGGCGACGGCCCTTAGCCCGTCGGCGACGCCCTCTAGAAATGGCACTTTTCTGCAGTTCCGTTTCGTCGTACGTACGCACTAAAACGCGCATAACTTTTGAACCGTTTACCCGTTTAACCTCCCGTTTCTTCCTACATGCTTGTAAATTCACATTCTATCATATGAACTTAAAATCCCACATCCGGATTAAGGAAATTCTTAACTTACACGCTATCGTCTTATTATTCATTTATGATTTATTCGACCCGTTCATGCATTCATCCACATAACTTGTTTGTTTGACCATAACTTCTTATGAACCTAATAATGTCAACATTGTCTATCATAAAAGATTAAGTTCTCGGATGTCTTGCATCCTCTTGACCCATTTTCGCTCAAGAGCTTATTTTGACCCGTTAAGGGTATTTGCGCATTTTAAGGTCCTTAGCTTACGAAAATCATACTTCTCGCTTTCTTACTTTTTCAAAACATTCATTTAATCAAATAGCTTGTTTGTAGTCAACTTTTAAGACCATTTGCTCGTTTTACCCATCAAGGGCGTTTTTGTCAACTTTGCTCTATCCTTAACAACAAAGGACTCCCTTGCATAAATAACCAATCCTACTACTTAGCTACAATTCTTAATCACACATACCTTGCTCGGATCAAAGCTAAGATCCGTTTAATACTTCATCGGTCTCATACAATTCTTTCCTACTTGACCTCGATCATCATACTTAATTAAATTGCACATAACTTTACATAAACAACTAAGAAGTGATTACGAAAATCACTTACCTCATGCATCCGTGTTCACATTCGTTCCTCGCCACTTCTTGACCCGTTAGCCTTCCGTGCTTGATTCCGTCTCGACATGATTCCTATACTTCCATGTCATCGAAATCACATTCTCATTAGCATACACAGTTGTACATGTTAACGATCATATCGATCGCATAATTCACATTTGACGTTATAGTCACTTCTAACAAGCATAATACCTATAACCAAATTCATACCATTTCCAACTCGTGAAATCCGTCATGTCATCGCATTAAACACACATACGTCTAACACGCACCGTATAACTTACTTTAATCTTACAATTATGACAACATGTCTAACCATTCTTCTTATACACGGTTGACTTATTAGAAGTCAACGATCCATTTACTTTAACTTTCGACTTATCATTATATACCCGTAACATCATAATCGACTATACGGACGACAATATATACATTTTATCATACGATTGGTGTGCGTACCACCTTTTAAGCATAACGTACAACTAATTCATGCACAATCTTCTAAATTCATATATAGTTCATCAAATCCTTCTACTAATCAACATGTGGTATTTAAAATTAAACATCAAACATATTATCATCACATTTTATTCACTTCATCTAACAACAATTCATCATTTCTTATCCAATTTCTTTAAACATTTACACATATAAACGATTTCAAACATCAATAATATAAGCATATTATCATTTTCATCATATCACCAAAACCCACTTCATAACTATTTCTCAAATCACTTACAAGTGATCTAATCTTAAGTTCTTCATAATTTCTTCATGCTTTTGATGTGTGTACTACTTCCTAAGCACAGTGTACAACTAGTTCATGCATATCCTTCTAATCTCATACATAATTAATCAATTTCTTCCTTCTAATCAACACGAATCATACATGCATAAACATCAAACATACTAGTATCACATTTCTTTCAATTCCTCTAACAAGAATCCATCATACAAATCAAAATACATCAACATTCAACAAGAATTAGACATGGATGATGATTCAAATCATCATTCTCACCATAACTAATGGGTTTCACCCTTAAATATCAAATTAACCTAATTCATGCATAAGCCATGTTCTAGATGATGATTCTAACACATGTTTATACTCAATTTCATACCAATTCACGGATTGGAACATAACCCACTTCGTTGAAGATCACCAATCTAGAATTTAAGACATACCTTACGATCCCCTTGTGAAGGTGATCGTTATTCTATGCTCGGTTATGAATTTAAGCTTCGTTTGGCCTTTCAATTTGATGAAAAAGATGATGTTAGGGTTCTTGGCTCCATGGGAGTCTCCTGCTCCTTCTCGAACACACGATGTGTGTGTGTATGTGTGTATTTGTTTTTCTTTTATAAATTCAACTTTCATTTACTCCACTTTAGTCCCTCAAGTTTGCCATTTATAATAATTGGCACAACTCTCATCCCTAAATTGTTTCTTTCATATTCTTAACTAGGTTAAATAACCTAGTCATTTATTCCTTGATGCACCATATCATAACATATAACGAATATACACATTCGGGTTTTGGGGTGTTACAAGTCTACCCCCCTTAAATAGGGTTTCTTCCCCGAAACCTTTCTCATTTCCTCTTACACACACACATTTATGTTTGACTTAACACTCACATCATAATCATAAGTAATCATCCTATCTCATTTCATAATTATTCATACATTTGGCTTCTTCTTCTTAACAAGTCTATACTTTCCATGGCATACTTTCATATAACATTCTCATTTCCTTTGACCCGTTAATAATAGGTTAATATACATACTTATTCAAACTTATAATAATGCTTACACTCATATGATCTGTTTATAACGGATTTAGTACTTTCATCTCATCCTTTAAGATTCCATTCTATAGACACATTGTATAACATTTAACTCTTGTTTTGTTATCACAACAAAACTGCTATGTCATCGTCATACCTGTTTTGGTCAAAAATTACCGAAGCAATTAAGTGATCAAATTAGTTAAGTGGGGTAGTGTGCTAGAAATGAGTGTCGAAAATATGTTAATCAAATTACTTGCAAAAACAGTTTCAGGATACGGCTCAGGATATAGAGCTGTATCTGTGATCAAACAATGAGCAAAAAAGTAAAGGTTGACACGAGATGTACGAGGAAAGCCCTTGATCAATCTAGATCGCCGGCACAAAACCTCGGGAGCTGACAATCGCAGCTGCCTTGTTCTTCTATTACTTAAAATATCAGGATACAGTGCAGGATATGGCGCAGATCAATGCTAAGTGGTACAACGATTACAAGTGTTGAGTGTTTGTGCGTGATAGAAAGAAAAAAGAAGTGTGAGTTCGAATGTGGAGAGTCAAGTGTGTGTTCCTATTGATCTGGCCTCCTATTTATAGTTACAAGTAACAAACTAAATCTCCTATTATTCCGGGATGCTGGGAATATTCCATTCTGAACGTTGGGGGACTCTTTTAACTTGTTTTCCACGTGCTTATTAACTATAAAACCGAGTCTTCAGCTCATATGACCGTTACAACCTCAATAGCATTGACCAGCATCCGATATTCTCGCGGAATATGCCTTTCTTCTATTCTGACCGTTACAAGACCCATTCTTCCACCATCAACGTCCATTTTTCAACCACCTTGAGCGAATCTTCAGGTAGATCAAGTCCTTTAACGTTGGTACCTTGCTACAAAAGAAAATCGTTAGTAACTGCCAGGATACTGCGTCAGGATGTCACCAATATCCTGGTCTGATATCCTGATCGATACTGCCTCAGGATGTTACCAATATCCTGGTCTGGTATCCTGATCATAAACAGCTAACATTAAATCAAGATATATTGTCAGGATATGGGCTCAGAATTTCACCCATAACAATTGTCCCCAAAAATATAACTGTTGGATATCCTAATTCCAACAGATATATTTTTCAGTCATTCTAATACGTCCGGTAAGGATATCTGTTTTGAACATTCCTGCATATGTTTGGTTAATCAGCACATAATATGATAAGATTGAAACTACTCCCCTTTTCTGTAGACTTTGCTAAGGTCCCTGTTGTCTTCAATCTTGAGGAGCTTGACAGTTACCCCAAGTCTGTCCTGGTAAAAAAGGAACCATCTGTTGGCACCAGCTCTAAGCCCTCCGCTGTTGCTGCCGAAAGTTTCTGTTATGATGACCTTGGTTTCATGGAATCCATCGAGCCCATGAACTCCTTCCTTAATAAGGTAAATATCCAAATCCTGTATCCCGTACACATACACTGAACCCGTATCCTGGTTAGTTTGTCTTTAATGATACCTGTATTTTGCTTTGTAGGGTTTGAATCATCTGGTCGTCCTGTACTTAGAACAATTTATATTTCCTGCACTTAAGACAATACGATGGCCAAAGGTGGATGGGTCCTGAGTTTCAGGATGAAGCCTTTGGTCATCAATCAGTATGGTTTATTTTGAACAATATAACAGTTGAAGGCAAATGGTTTCTCGTGTTTTCAGGACGAAGCCTTCAACTGTTTATGTAAATATACTTTAAAAACTTAATTGTGTTCTTGGTGGATGGGTCTCTTTTTGAGATGAAACCAAGAATACAATTAATAATAAACTAATCTTTTAACCTTACATGTTGTTATTTGTTATGCATTGCTTAGTCTGAATTCCAATGTTCCAAACTTAGTGCAATTATTACTTTTTATGAAAATATCTTGATCAGTATACTCGCAAATATCCTATTAAGACTTCCGTCAAATAGGGTTTTTATAACTCAAGCAATTCAGATAAAGTTTTTAGAGAAAGAGGACAGTTCATTTTTATTTTACAAAGTTGGTTTTGAGAACACTTGTTTGACTAGAACACAGTTTCAGTTTTTAATCCAAGTATCCTGAAGTATATCCTGAGAATACATCTTGAGAATATATCCTGAGAACATATCCCGACCAGGATACTCATAAGTGTTATAGTTTCAGAAATTTAGACAATCTAGATAAGGTTTTTTAAAGAACAAAAATAGGAAAGATCATACCGAAACAGAAGACATCTCAATCCTTTCATTCCAGTCCTTTCGCAACCATTCCACCGAAGGTGTCCCCAGTCCAGGATACTTGGCGAATTATGCCCAAACTTGATCCTTTGAGTTCCTCACAATGCCTTAGTGGGATATAGTGTTGGCATAGGTTTCCTTCTTGCTCCAGCATAAATGTCCCCAGTAGGATATAGTATCAGCATACATCATGTTCTATCACGGATGTCCCCTGTCTGTGCAGGACCAGTATGTTGTACCAGGATATGATCCTTTAGCAATTCTTCAACCAGTTGTTTAAACTTAGCAATCTTTTTTCAAAAATTTATGTAGACTTGTAAATGATTATGTTTTTTGAAAATATACTTTGGGATTATCCAGAAACTTTGTATTTTATTGGGACTAAACCCATTTTCCAGGCATTTAAGCCGGAGTATAAGAACCTCAAGACTTGAAAAGGTGAAAACCTTTAAGTCTTTGAGTTTTGCTGGGGATTTTACCCACGTTTCGTGCGCTACAGGCGAGGGTGTGGAAACCCCAAAACTTAGAAAGGTGAAAACCTTTAAACCTGGGGAAAATCCCAAATTTTCATGCGCTACAGGCGGGAGTGTATAAACTCCAAGACTTAGAAAGGTGATAACCTTTAAACCTTAGAGAGTATGAAAATACCCTTTCATGAGAGAGGGTGATCAATCCTCATATACCTTAAGGATCCAGGGTATAGCCAACAGTAACGAAATTGTCAGCCACTTTGACATGAACTGGTCCCGCCACCTTGAACTATCCCTGGATAACTTGCGCTCCAGGCGAGGTGTTTAAACCCAATTCGTGAGAAAGGTGAATACCTTTAAACCTATGAAGGGATCGGGATCCCTTATACGTGAGAGAGGGGCCCAATCCTCTAATCTTCTGAAGTATATTGAGTGAGCATCCTGGAGCTATATCCTGGAGCATATACTGCAAAACATCCTTAAACTAAGGTGGGTGTTAGCTTGGCTAACACCCCTCCGATGCTTAAGTTAGTATTGGGTTTCAAAGAATAAATTAAACCAAACATATTTAAAAAAGATAGAATTCATACCATCCTGAGTTAGAAATTAAATTCTAAACTCACTTGAAATAAAGCTTAAGGTGTATAGCATTCCAAGATCTCGGTAGCATATCCCCTTCCATATTCTTGAGTCTATATGCTCCTTTCCCTGCTTCTGATTCAACTTCATATGGTCCTTCCCATTTTGGAGCTAGCTTGCCATCGGCAGGATTAGTAGTATTCTGAAAAGCCTTTCTTAACACCCAATCTCCAACCTTAATTCTTCTGGTCCTAATATTCTTGTTATATGCTCTGGATATTCTTTGTTGATATGCTGCCATCCTTAGCCTAGCTGCATCCCTTTTTTCAACTATAGTGTCTAAATCCTGACTCAAGACTTCAGGATTCTGCTCAGGATCACTTAGGGTAGATCTTGCAGTAGGTATTGTCATTTCCGTTGGAATCATTGCTTCTGCTCCAAATACCAAGGAAAATGGAGTTTGGCCTGTTGCATTCTTTACCGTTGTCCTATCAGCCCACAAAACAAAGGGTAATTCCTCTGCCCATCTTCCTTTTTTGGCTCCCAGTCTCTTCTTCAAGTTATTGACTATTATCTTGTTTGAGGATTCTGCTTGTCCATTTGCTTGAGGATGTACTGGAGTAGATGTTATCATTTTGATTCCCCAACTCTTGCAAAAGTCAGTAGTTCTCTTGCTTATAAACTGAGAACCATTGTCACAGATTATCTCGGCTGGTACTCCGAATCTGGTCAGGATATTCCTCTTTATGAAGGATACTACTTCTTGGTCTCTAACTTGAACAAATGCTTCAGCTTCAACCCACTTAGAGAAATAATCCGTCATTGCTAGCATAAAGACTTTTCCTCCTGGAGCTTTTGGTAGTTTTCCCACTATATCCATACCCCACTTCATAAATGGCCAAGGGGAAACAATAGGATATAATGGTTCAGCAGGTTGATGCAGTATGTTACTATGTCTTTGACATGCATCACATCTTCGAGCATATTCTGCGGCATCTTTTCTCATTGTTGGCCAATAATATCCTGTCCTTAATACTTTTGAGAATAACGACCTACCCCCAGTATGGTTACCACAATCCCCTTCATGTATATCTTGAAGTACTTCTTTGGCTTCAGGATCCTCCAAGCACCTCAAATATGGTCCTGCAAGAGATTTCTTGTATAAAATATTATTTATAATAGTGAATCGTGATACCTTCATCCTAAATGCCTTAGGATTTTCATTTTCAGGGATGTGTCCTTCTTTGAGATATCTCACAATTGGAGCCGTCCATGATTTAGGATCCTGTTCAGGATATTCCGCTCCGGGATCCCGAATACCCGCTACTTCTTTATCCTGAGGATTCGTTGCAGGATATAAGACATGTAATATTGGTATTTGGGTCCCTTCAGGTATCCTAATCGATGATCCCAAATTTGCTAAGGCATCCGCTTCAGCATTATCCTCCCTTGGTACCTGTTCAAGTGTAAAAACATCGAAATATCCTGCTAATTTTTTGAGAATATCGAGGTATTCGATTAATTTCTCACCCTTAACTGCATAGGATCCATTAAAATGGTTAGTAATTAACAAGGAGTCAACATATACTTGCAAATTCTTGATACTCATATTCTTAGCCAATTCTAATCCTGCAATTAAAGCTTCATATTCTGCCTCATTATTGGTAGCAGGAAATTCACACCTAATAGCCTGGGGTAATATGTCCCCCTGTGGCGATTTTAGTAGTATACCTAAACCTACACCTCTTATATTGGATGCACCATCAGTATACAACGTCCAGGATCCTGAAGATTCTACTAACTGCTGAACTTCTAGGTCTGCCTCGTCCTGAATGTCACTACTGAAATCAGCCACAAAGTCAGCTAAAGCCTGAGACTTTATGGCATTCCTAGGTTCATACACTAAATCATAAGCACTTAACTTTACTGACCACTTGGCCATCCTGCCTGACATTTCTGGTTTCCTAAGCACATTTTTGACAGGATAATTCGTTTTAACATGGATCCTATGTGTTTCAAAATAATGTCTAAGCTTTGTCGATGCCATAACTAGAGCTAATATCAATTTTTCTAAATGAGAATACCTAGTTTCAGCATCTAACAAACTTTTACTAACATAATAAACAGGATATTGCTGACCTTCATGGTCTTTTATAAGAACGGCACTTACAGCGTTCCCTGATACAGAAAGGTATAGGGATAATGGTTCACCATTTTCAGGCTTCATCAATAGAGGTGCGGTTGAGAGATATCGCTTCAAATCCTGCAAGGCTGCTTCATGCTTTGCTCCCCATTCAAATTTCTTATTCTTCTTGAGGATATCATAGAATTCCTTGCATTTTTCTGAGGATCTTGAAATAAATCTATTCAAAGCTGCTACTCGGCCTGTCAACCTTTGTACGTCCTTCATATTTGAGGGTGATTTTATATCCAGGATAGCTTTGATCTGCTCTGAGCTTGCTTCTATCCCCCTTTTTGTCACCATATATCCAAGAAACTTTCCTGCCCCCACTCCGAAATGGCATTTAGCAGGATTCAGCTTCATGTTGTATTGATCCAGGATATCAAATGCTCCCTTGATATCCTGGAGGTGATCCTCAGCCTTTTTAGACTTCACCACCATATCATCGATATATACCTCCATGGTGTCCCCCAGCTTATCCTTGAACATCATGTTTACCAATCTCTGGTATGTTGCACCTGCATTTTTCAAACCGAAAGGCATAGCAGTATAGCAATATATACCTGTTGGTGTCATGAAAGCGGTATCCTCCTGATCCGAAGGCTCCATTTGAATCTGCTGAAATCCTGAGGATGCGTCCATGAATGTTAACATCTCATGCCCAGCAGTAGCATCTACCATTGCATCGATATGAGGGAGAGGAAATGGGTCTTTAGGACAAGCCTTGTTCAAGTCCGTGTAGTCTACACAGACTCTCCATTTCCCGTTTTTGTTCTGTACCACAACTACGTTAGCTAGCCATCTTGGAAACTTGACTTCTCTGATCATCCTGGACTTCAACAACCTTTCAACTTCTTCTTGGATAATCGCATTCCGCTCAGGAGCAAATTTTCTTCTTTTTTGTTGAACAGGCTTGAATGATTTGTCAATTCCAAGCTTGTGAGTGATAATGTCTTTGGATATGCCTGTCATATCTTCGTGCTTCCAGGAAAACGTTGACATCCTGCATTTCAAAAAGTTAGTTAACTGATTTTCAATATCCTGAGGGATATTGGCTCCAACGAGCACAGAGATATCTGGATTATCCTGATCCAGGATAATTTTCTTTACATCCTGCTCTGAATCCTCCACGATATCCTAGGCCCGCATCTTTAATTGCTATGCTGCATTAGGCTTGGTTGAGGATTTCATCGAGGATGAGTAACATTATTTCGCTTCATGTTGATCACTCTCCACCTTGACAACCCCCCAAGGAGTAGGGATCTTGATGCATTGGTGGTATGTTGATGGCACAGCCTTCATATCGTGAATCCATGGTCTTCCCAGTATGATGTTATAGCAGGATAAGGAGTCCATCACACAGAAGCGTTGTATTGAGTTGACCCCTTCAACATATACTGGTAACTTTATCTCCACTACGGTATTCCTAGCTTCTCCACTGAATCCAACGAGCACAGTGGACTTCGAAGTAATGTCCATCGGAGATACATTCATCCTCTTCAATGTTTCCAGCTGAATTATATTGACAGAACTACCGTTGTCTACCAGTATCCTGTGTACAAAATGGTTAGCCACATATAATGTTATTACTAAAGCATCATGGTGAGGATCCTGAACAGTATCCCTGTCATCACTATCGAAAGTGATCACTTTATCAGTTGTGAGGGTAGTCATCCTGACTGGTCTGTCCCCTCTCTCACTCTTAGCTTCCCTTGCATGTCTCTTGGCCGCCGAATACGAAGTCCCACAAATGTCAGATCCTCCTGAAATAAAGTTAATTATCTTGGCATCTGCTGGGGGTGATGCTGCTCGTTCAGGATCCTTCTCGGGATCCTGCCCTTTATTCTTCTTTTTTCCCAGCAAGTCCTTAAGATACCCCTTGCTTAACAGGTAGCTTATTTCTTTCCTTAAAGCGATGCAATCCTCGGTCATGTGTCCGAAGTCTTCGTGGAAGGTGCACCATTTGGACTTATCCTTCCAATCAGCTTTCTGCTGGTTCTTTCGAGGCCACCTAGCTTTGTCCCCTAAGCTCTGCATAGCATACATTAATTCGGGAATATTAACAGAAAAGCAGTATTCAGATAAGTCAGGATATTCTTCAGGATCCTCGTCTTCAACAGCATTCACTTTCTTGTTATCATTTCCGCCATATGGCCTGGAGCGATATGGCTTATACGAGGTCTCCGATTTCCTGTTAGTTGATTCATAGGTTGAGGTAGAGTTCATCCTCTCCTGCATCTTCTTGTCATCTTCCAGACGGATATATCTCAAAGCCCTGTTACGAGCTTCGTCGAGATTCCTGCAGGGATTCATTACAAGATCCTGATAAAACTGAGAATCCTTTTGTAACCCCATCTTAAAAGCTTGCACAGCTGTTGCAACATCAAGATGTGGAATATCCAAGGATTCTCGACTGAATTTGTTCACATAATCCCTCAAGGATTCCTGAGGCCCTTGAGTTATCCTGTAAAGATCACTGGTTAGTTTCTCAAAACTCCGACTACAAGAAAATTGACTGTTAAATAAATTAACCAAATGAGCAAACGAAGTAATTGAGTGAGGAGGAACGTTCAACAGCCATTTTAAGGCTGATCCTGTCAGAGTAGAACCAAATCCCTTGCATAAGCATGCTTCCTTGAGCTCCGGAGGGATAGGGTTAATCTCCATTCTTTCCCTATACTGAGCAATATGCTCTTTAGGATCCGTAGTCCCATCATACAGCTTCATGTTGGGAGTCTGAAATCTTTTTGGGATTTCAGCATCACAGATGGGATATGCAAAGCGAGATATCCTGTGGCTGTCTTGGGATACTTCCGGAATTGGCTGGACTACTCCAGGTACACTGGATATCATGTCCTTCAATTTCTGGAGCTCCCTGGTAAATGTTGACGTCATACCTGCATCCTGCAAAGAGCCATTATTGTTAGTAGCAAGAATATTATTATTTGACACATTACCGTTCTAAGGATTTTGGTCAAATCCTGAAGCATATCCTGAACTTCTCACAGTCGATATTCTGACCGAAGATGGGTATCTCAGGGGTATGATTCTGAGAATGGCTTGGGATGATATTCCCCCTATTATCCTCAGTGTAAACCGCGGAACTGAAGTTCAAAGCCCTGGGCTGTATAGGAGTGACAGTTTCTTCAGCGGGTCTACTCGAGCTAGATTTTAAGAGTTGTATTTCTCTTAATAGCATTTGGTTAGTCTCCTGTTGCTGCCTCATTTGTTCCTGCACACTTCCAAATAAAGTCAAAATTTCATCATTAGAGGCTAAAACAGGAGCAGATCCCTGGACACTCCGAGTAGGGATAACATCTTGAGGTTGTGAAGAAAACGACATCCTTGGAGGAGGTGGTGGAAGCACCGAACCAGTGGTAGCAGAGGTTGTAGCAGACATAGTGGAAGAGCTCATGTTTGATCTTGAGGCCATTGTAAACAATGTGGCAAAAAGTTTAGAAAATAGAAAACCGATTAATGATTTTGCAAAGATTTTTAGTAAAAGTAGCACCACTCGCCCCACGGTGGGCGCCAAATTGTTTTGGTCAAAAATTACCGAAGCAATTAAGTGATCAAATTAGTTAAGTGAGGTAGTGTGCTAGAAATGAGTGTCGAAAATATGTTAATCAAATTACTTGCAAAAACAGTTTCAGGATACGGCTCAGGATATAGAGCTGTATCTGTGATCAAACAATGAGCAAAAAAGTAAAGGTTGACACGAGATGTACGAAGAAAGCCCTTGATCAATCTAGATCGCCGGCACAAAACCTCGGGAGCTGACAATCGCAACTGCCTTGTTCTTCTATTACTTAAAATATCAGGATACAGTGCAGGATATGGCGCAGATCAATGCTAAGTGGTACAACGATTACAAGTGTTGAGTGTTTGTGCGTGATAGAAAGAAAAAAGAAGTGTGAGTTCGAATGTGGAGAGTCAAGTGTGTGTTCCTATTGATCTGGCCTCATATTTATAGTTACAAGTAACAAACTAACTCTCCTATTATTCCGGGATGCTGGGAATATTCCATTCTGAACGTTGGGGGACTCTTTTAACTTGTTTTCCACGTGCTTATTAACTATAAAACCGAGTCTTCAGCTCATATGACCGTTACAACCTCAATAGCATTGACCAGCATCCGATATTCTCGTGGAATATGCCTTTCTTCTACTCTGACCGTTACAAGACCCATTCTTCCACCATCAACGTCCATTTTTCAACCACCTTGAGCGAATCTTCAGGTAGATCAAGTCCTTTAACGTTGGTACCTTGCTACAAAAGAAAATCGTTAGTAACTGCCAGGATACTGCGTCAGGATGTCACCAATATCCTGGTCTGATATCCTGATCGATACTGCCTCAGGATGTTACCAATATCCTGGTCTGGTATCCTGATCATAAACAGCTAACATTAAATCAAGATATATTGTCAGGATATGGGCTCAGAATTTCACCCATAACAATACCTACGTGCTTAACTCCGTAGCTAACATCGTTCTACATTTCTATAGTCTTTTGTACCATACATATCCTTACGTTACTTACACATTCGGATATTTTCATTCCTATCATTCTTTTGTTCATTTGCTTTACATTTACTTATATGACTTGTTTGACGCATACATGGTCAAGCTATTGACTTCTTCTTATGTAGACTAGTTTCGTCTTTTATATCTTAAATATGTTTCGCGAATTCGAACACATTATTCATACCTTTCGTACCTTCTTTGTTTTGAATCCGTCTCGCGGATTCAAACATTGCATTCACATCTTTCATTCTTTGAATCCGTCTCTCAGATTCAAACATTGCATTTACGCCTTTCATCCCTTGAATTCGTCTCGCGGATTCAAGCATTGCATTCATATCTTTCATTCTTTGAATCCGTCTCGCGGATTCAAACATTGCATTCATATCTTTCATTCTTTGAATCCGTCTCTCGGATTCAAACATTGCATTTACGCCTTTCATCCCTTGAATTCGTCACGCGGATTCAAGCATTGCATTCATATCTTTCATTCTTTGAATCCGTCTCTCGGATTCAAACATTGCATTTACGCCTTTCATCCCTTGAATTCGTCTCGCGGATTCAAGCATTGCATTCATATCTTTCATTCTTTGAATCCGTCTCGCGGATTCAAACGTTGCACTCATATCTTTCATTCTTTGAATCCGTCTCGCGGATTCAAACATTGCATTTACGCCTTTCATCCCTTGAATCCGTCTCGCGGATTCAAGCATTGCATTCATACATTGTTGATTCGTACTTTCTTACGGATTCAACATTCTTCATTCTTATTATTTATGTTTTTCATTCCTACATAGTACTCTCAATTTCCCGAGAGTCTTACTACCCACTTCACCCGCACGCCCACATGCTACCCAATTCTAACGGACATACCTGCGATAATTACCACGGTCTCACGAATGTCATATGCTTCTTGCGTACTGGCCAGGTGCGCAATTCACATACTAATTTCGTGCCTTCAGGTAATCATCGCCTTATGTCTGCAGTAGTGGGTCTCAGTTCGTGCTACATTTTTACAATCTTATCAAGACAATATCGTTGTCTTCCATTTAGTACTTACCCTCCCAAGGAGATTTCTTCCTTTTTCTTTTAACACCGGTACCATACATATTAACATTGTGTACCTGGGGTCCGTCTGTCCATTCGCATCCTTGCCTGCCTTAGCATTCATCCTAGACTGCATTCAAGGGTTATCTTCTTCAAACACTTATACTTACCTTGCACATAACATACCGTCAGTTTCTTTATACGTATACATAAGTACATACTTATATTCGCTTCTACCTTTGGATCTTGATCGAGTCTTAGATTGTACGGGTTCCTTATCATAAGAGCACAACTTACTTTCTTGTACTTGATTCTCTCACACCAGGGCTCTGATACCAACTTGTAAGACCCTAACACGTATTTGACAAAAGTCACAGCGGAAATTCGTGCCATAAAATTTCTTTCATTACAAACGTCTTGACTTACTTGAAAGTTTATTTTAAAAGTATCTCTTTTACAAAACAAAAGCATAACTCCCGTTTACTAAAGTACATACTCGATTATTCCCGTACAATCTATCTTATGACTCGGTCTTCGATCTCTATTCCTTGTGATAATCGCCCGTGATCAATACAACCTGCACTCACCACATACATTCATAACATTAGCACACATTATATAAACAAGATTCATTCACGTACACTTCACATTTCGTCACTTTTCAAACTTTAAACATTTCATCTGCGTATCCATTTCCTGGTGAGGCTTCAATAACGTACCTGCATTACTTTTCATTCTCAAGGTACACCATTAATAACGTTAACACTCAACGTGTCTAAATCATGCATACATACGTACTTACATACATACATACACATCTACATACGTACATACCTTTCCTACAACTTTACATACGTGCATACACTCATACATGTCTTTATACATACATACATACACAACTACATACGTACATACCTTTCCTACATCTTTACATACATGTATACACTCATACATATCTTTATACATACATACATACACATCTACATACGTACATACCTTTCCTACATCTTTACATACATGCATACACTCATACATATCGTTATACATACATACATACACATCTACATACGTACATACCTTTCCTACATCTTTACATACATGCATACACTCATACATATCTTTATACATACATACACATCTACATACGTACATACCTTTCCTACATCTTTACATACATGCATACACTCGTACATATCTTTATACATACATACATACACATCTACATACACGTACAAGATCTTGCATACTTCTTACATACTCATACGTTAATTACATGGGACTTAGACTTTGATTTATAGCCCATAAACATCTAAGGATCGATCAAAATCATGTTTAGGAAGCCCGCCGTAGTCCACAGATAACAAACCGAAGCCTACGATACATAAATCAACTTAAATAACAAATTTCATGTTTTTGGACTTGGGGAGGGCGTCGGCGACGGCCCGTGGTTCTTCCCGTAGCCAAAAACCCCGTAGATAGGTAAATAACTCGTCAGCAAAAAAACTAACTTTCTAGAGCCCGTCGGCGACGGCCCTTAGCCCGTCGGCGACGCCCTCTAGAAATGGCACTTTTCTGCAGTTCCGTTTCGTCGTCCGTACGCACTAAAACGCGCATAACTTTTGAACCGTTTACCCGTTTAACCTCCCGTTTCTTCCTACATGCTTGTAAATTCACATTCTATCATATGAACTTAAAATCCCA
Source organism: Helianthus tuberosus (assembly GCA_030545235.1). Lineage (NCBI taxonomy): Eukaryota > Viridiplantae > Streptophyta > Magnoliopsida > Asterales > Asteraceae > Helianthus > Helianthus tuberosus. The sequence goes on from CM060359.1 coordinate 32,341,155, forward strand.
CATCTGGATTAAGGAAATTCTTAACTTACACGCTATCATCTTATTATTCATTTATGATTTATTCGACCCGTTCATGCATTCATCCACATAACTTGTTTGTTTGACCATAACTTCTTATGAACCTAATAATGTCAACATTGTCTATCATAAAAGATTAAGTTCTCGGATGTCTTGCATCCTCTTGACCCATTTTCGCTCAAGAGCTTATTTTGACCCGTTAAGGGTATTTGCGCATTTTAAGGTCCTTAGCTTACGAAAATCATACTTCTCGCTTTCTTACTTTTTCAAAACATTCATTTAATCAAATAGCTTGTTTGTAGTCAACTTTTAAGACCATTTGCTCGTTTTACCCATCAAGGGCGTTTTTGTCAACTTTGCGATATCCTTAACAACAAAGGACTCCTTTGCATAAATAACCAATCCTACTACTTAGCTACAATTCTTAATCACACATACCTTGCTCGGATCAAAGCTAAGATCCGTTTAATACTTCATCGGTCTCATACAATTCTTTCCTACTTGACCTCGATCATCATACTTAATTAAATTGCACATAACTTTACATAAACAACTAAGAAGTGATTACGAAAATCACTTACCTCATGCATCCGTGTTCACATTCGTTCCTCGCCACTTCTTGACCCGTTAGCCTTCCGTGCTTGATTCCGTCTCGACATGATTCCTATACTTCCATGTCATCGAAATCACATTCTCATTAGCATACACAGTTGTACATGTTAACGATCATATCGATCGCATAATTCACATTTGACGTTATAGTCACTTCTAACAAGCATAATACCTATAACCAAATTCATACCATTTCCAACTCGTGAAATCCGTCATGTCATCGCATTAAACACACATACGTCTAACACGCACCGTATAACTTACTTTAATCTTACAATTATGACAACATGTCTAACCATTCTTCTTATACACAGTTGACTTATTAGAAGTCAACGATCCATTTACTTTAACTTTCGACTTATCATTATATACCCGTAACATCATAATCGACTATACGGACGACAATATATACATTTTATCATACGATTGGTGTGCGTACCACCTTTTAAACATAACGTACAACTAATTCATGCACAATCTTCTAAATTCATACATAGTTCATCAAATCCTTCTACTAATCAACATGTGGTATTTAAAATTAAACATCAAACATATTATCATCACATTTTATTCACTTCATCTAACAACAATTCATCATTTCTTATCCAATTTCTTTAAAAATTCACACATATAAACGATTTCAAACATCAATAATATAAGCATATTATCATTTTCATCATATCACCAAAACCCACTTCATAACTATTTCTCTAATCACTTACAAGTGATCTAATCTTAGGTTCTTCATAATTTCTTCATGCTTTTGATGTGTGTACTACTTCCTAAGCACAGTGTACAACTAGTTCATGCATATCCTTCTAATCTCATACATAATTCATCAATTTCTTCCTTCTAATCAACACGAATCATACATGCATAAACATCAAACATACTAGTATCACATTTCTTTCAATTCCTCTAACAAGAATCCATCATACAAATCAAAATACATCAACATTCAACAAGAATTAGACATGGATGATGATTCAAATCATCATTCTCACCATAACTAATGGGTTTCACCCTTAAATATCAAATTAACCTAATTCATGCATAAGCCATGTTCTAGATGATGATTCTAACACATGTTTATACTCAATTTCATACCAATTCACGGATTAGAACATAACCCACTTCGTTGAAGATCACCAATCTAGAATTTAAGACATACCTTACGATCCCCTTGTGAAGGTGATCGTTATTCTATGCTCGGTTATGAATTTAAGCTTCGTTTGGCCTTTCAATTTGATGAAAAAGATGATGTTAGGGTTCTTGGCTCCATGGGAGTCTCCTGCTCCTTCTCGAACACACGATGTGTGTGTGTATGTGTGTATTTGTTTTTCTTTTATAAATTCAACTTTCATTTACTCCACTTTAGTCCCTCAAGTTTGCCATTTATAATAATTGGCACAACTCTCATCCCTAAATTGTTTCTTTCATATTCTTAACTAGGTTAAATAACCTAGTCATTTATTCCTTGATGCACCATATCATAACATTTAACGAATATAAACATTCGGGTTTTGGGGTGTTACACCAGGTATGTTGGACCTTTTGAGATTATTAGAAGAATAGGACATGTAGCTTATCAGCTACAACTACCAGAGGAAATGGCAGGTATACATGATGTGTTTCATGTATCAAATCTCAAAAAGTGTTTAGCTGATGAATCATTGATAGTACCTCTTAAGGATATAGAGGTAAATGAACAACTCAAGTTTGTAGAAAGACCTCTACAGATTGAAGACAGGAAAGTCAAGAACCTCAAGCATAAGAGACTAGTTCTAGTCAAAGTGAAGTGGGACTCCAAAAGAGGACCAGAGTACACATGGGAGCTTGAATCAGAAATGCAAAAGAAATACCCGCATTTGTTTCAATAGATCTCGAGGACGAGCTCTAAAATAAGGTGGGGAGAATGTAACAACCTTCGGTAAAACCAACACCCTCATAATATTTCCGACACCTTAGTATACTATAAAATGTCCCAATATGTCTTATATTACACCCCGTATGTGAAAACCGAGCCCGAATTATGTTATATTATTTAAATAAAATATAAAAACTTAAATTTAGGGCTGAGGCGGGCCGCGTAAACCCACCCCAACATCTCACGCGGGCGGTATCAAGGTTGATACCGGACTTCACTGATTTCTTAAGTTGATACGGGCCGCGTAAGCTTAAGCTTACATTGTCGCGGGCCGCGAGAGATCATCAAACGCGGAGACATCCTGAGCTGACACGTGTCGACATCGTGGCGGGTCTACTTGGTGAGCCGGACAAGCTAGTCCGTTGACTAGCATTGACGCGGGCCGCGTAAGCGACCCTTGTCTTTCACGCGGGCCGCGTGAGAGTCGAATATCAGCACTATATATAGAACTCATCAGTTTTCGTTCTCCGTCGCTCATTCTCAAATCACAATTTCTGAAGTAGTAGAAGTTATAGTCGGGTATTATACCCCTAATTAGCGAGGTTCTGCTCCGTTGTAGGTATTATAACCCCAGTTTCGTAATAATTACGCTGCCCGATTGATTTAGGGTTCCGTAACAACTGTCGTGGTTCTGCCCGACGTAGTTGTTGGAATGCCGTCTCGGGGAGGGTATCATTAATATTTTTAAAAGGGTTATGATACTAACCAATGTACATTTGTATAAATTATAGATTATATCCAGTAAACCCTTACGAAAAGCCTAAGATAGCAATGTGAGTTTATCCTCTTTTTGTTAACCTTTTTGTAATGTTTTACAAAACCTTAATTATTTTACAATGCGATTAAGCGGTGATTGAGTCTTTGTAGTTCTTCAATTACTGCCGGTATGTTGGGGTTTTGTATACAAAATTTGTACTACACTGTGAGTAGTAAGTCGGGATGACAATACGTTACCATTGGACAATGAGTTAGCCAATGTGTAATATGACCCACAAGTCAGGATTGATAGTACCAAATGGAGTAATTGTGTAGACATAAACAATGTGATCGCTCTCAATACTGTTTTAATTGATAAAATGTTTATTGATTAAACTGGGATTCACTCACCAGTATTTCCGACTGACAAATGTTTTTAAAACGCGTTTCAGGTAACCCAATGTGACAGCCAATTAGTAAAATGCCAGCTGGAGAGCACTAAAGGCTTGGGGATAATGTGGCTATAAAAGTTACCTAATAAACGATGTTTTAAATTCAATAAAATAGGGTTTGTCCCTATAAATGTATTGTAATAAGAAACTTGGGTTTTGCCCATGTTATTATTAATATTAAATATGGTGGTTTTACTCTGATAAACATTTCCTAACTACGGTCCTGATCTAATTTCCGCTGCAAGATTAAACAACTGATACCACCGAAACTCTGAGATCGCGTCCGCCCGTTCGCGGGAATGAGGGATCGGAGGTTGCGACATGCTGGCTCATTATCCTTTTATTTTTATTCATCGTGTATCATGCATATTGTTTCATGCAGAAGTGCATCTTATGTGTAGCCATATTCTTTTGGATTTACCAACAAATGTGTAAGTTTCTTAAATTTTGAACTAGTTTATTTTTAAGGGAAATTGGCCTGTAATAATTCCACCTAGACCTTATTGGCCATTTATAATCCCACCTCAAAATATTCCCCCCACTAGTCCCACCTTTTACCTATTTTTCCTACAATGGTTCCCCGTTAAAAAAACTTAACGGAGTTAAGCTTTTTTTTCCAAATTACAAACAGATTTTTTAGGGCTTTTGATTAGAACGACGATACGAGTCCATTGATGTAAAACTTGCCTCGAAACGGTGCTCCAAACGATGAAAACGGTGCTTCAATTCGGGTGTTTAAATTTCCAATTAACAAAAATCAAGTCACTTGGAGCACCATTTCGAAGTAAGTTTTACATCAATGGATTCGTATAATTGTTCTGATCAAAAGCCCTAAAATATCTATTTGCAATTTGGAAAAAAAAGCTTAACTTCGTTAAGTTTTTTTAACGGGGGACCATTGTAGGTAAAATAGGTGAAAGGTGAGACTAATGGGCGGAATATTCTGAGGTGAGATTATTAATGGCTAATAAGGTCTAGGTGAGATTATTACAGGCCAATTCCCCTATTTTTAATTTATTTTTTTTTTACTATCCAGAAGTCTTGATAACCAAATACCATAATGAACTTGATATCTTATAGATTTTAAGCGAAATAGTTTGCAAGTATGTGTTCTTAACATGATCAAGTTCTAGGACAAACATTGGGGTGTACAGGGTTAATACCAGAGTATAGCACTATACTTTTATAGTTAATTTATATTTCTAACCCTTAACTTTAATAGAATTATCATACAACCTCCTAAACACTAATAATTCTTTTCTTATAAACGGAAGTTTAATAATAATCTTTTACTATAAGTGTTTATGTTTCGAACCCCAAACTTTAATAGAGTTATCATACGGCCCTTGAAGTTTAATAAAGTTAAATTGTTTTTCGCTTTTCAGAAAATATTTGTTCCGTTATCTTTTTTATATGTTTAATTCTTTTTTTTATTTTAATTATTATTTGTTTAACTTACTATAGTTAAGGCTAACTTTTACCTCTAGACATATTTACTTAATTATGTTGCTTGCGTATTTTTGCCGACGTTCATATTAAAACCTACATGGTCAATATTAACCTTTTAATATACCAGGTAACAAGTTTAATTATTTTTTTATTTACCGTATTATAGTTAAAGTTAACTTTTAACGCTAGACATGTTTACTTAACCATATTAATTGCTTATTTTTACCGTTATTTAGATTAAAATATGCATAATATAATATATCATCGATATATCATGCATGTAATAAGTGCATCCTCACCAGCACCCTGCTACGACCTCACCGTGAAGCTCGGGTTTCAATACAGGGGCGAAGCATAGAAGGGGCGGGATGGGGTGCCCGACCCCTGAACTTTTCGCTCAGTAGTGTTATATATGTAGTTTTCGTATAGAAATTTTTGGGTATATACGTTTTCGATCCCCTGGTTCTATAGAAATTTTTGGGTATATACGTTTTCGACCCCACGTCATTCGGGTCAAGCTTCGCCACTACTTCAATACTACTTAAATATATTTAGTAACTTTTATCCATCATAGGTAATCGAGATATAATATTAAGCATGAATCATAACCCTATAATCTAGTTGATTATTATACGTTTGTATGCATATATACTAGTAAGGCTTATGTTCACGAGATGGAAGGGATGGTGCCACCCCATCCATCATTTCAGTCTCTATTCTTATCTCTCTATACAAACTTACAAAGTAATAAAATAAAGAGTAAACTGCCATTTTGGTTCCTGTGGTTTGGTCATTAGTCCAAATCTCAAACTTATTACATCTGGGTCCCTATGGTTTGTATTTTGTTGCCATTTTAGTCCAAATTTCAAAAATCCTCTATTTTGACTGTTGAAAACTGATTATTTTGTCCTTTAGTGCAGGGGCATTTTGGTCCACGTTAATTTATTAAAACATTTCAATAATTAATAACATCATCTTCAAGAACATCATCAAACTTCATCATCAAAACCCAGAAAATCAAGAACATCATCTTCAAGAAAATCAAGAACCCAGAACAAAACCAGAAACCATCACAAAAATCAAAATACAGACAACAACAAATCAAAACAAAAACCGATTTGTAAAAAGAAACGAGGCTCAGATCTGTATCTTCAAGAACATCATCATCAAAACCCAGAAAATCCATAAAATCAAGAACATCATCTTCAAGAAAATCAAGAAACAAGAAAAAAACCAGAAACCATCACAAAAATCAAAATACAGACAACAACAAATCAAAACCGCCATGGCTGCAAACAGAGGTTGCAAGCGCACTTGCCCTCCTCCGATTCTGCCACGCCAAGCTGCGGAAAATCTCAAATGTTGACCCAATTTTGACTCGGATTAGGTGAAATCATCACAGCCTCGTGGTGAATAAAAGGACTGGGTTCACAGATCATCATCCATCACAAAATCACAGATCAACACCCACCAACACCCGAAACCCACCACCACCAACGAACACCTCCACCACCGGGCAGGCCACCACCACCGCCGTAACCACCACATCAGCAAACATTAACATCATACCCCTAATTTTGCATCAAACCCATTAACCCACATGAAATCTGATTTGGTGGAAGATGATATGCGGTGTCGTTTCATCAAACACACATGAGAAACTAACCCTCTCATTCATCATCTTCTTCAGACACACACACCCGGCACCTCTTCTTCTCCGTATAACCGACAACACCCCCATCGCCGTCAGCGGCGACCAACGCCGTCAGCGGAGAGAGACGAAGGAGAGAGGAGAGAGACGAAGGAGAGAAAGAGACACGACGTCACCGGTAACCAACGCCGTCAGCGGCGGCGATGACGGTGGTGTTCCGTTTTTCCAACAGGTTCCGACTCCACTCCCCTTCTATTTTGACTTTCCTTAAGTTTTCAAGCAAAAACCGGCAGCTGATGTGACTTTTCTATATTCCGGCGACGTGGTGGTGGTGTTGGACGACGGCGGCGTTCAGGGCAGTGGCGGTGATGGGTGGTGCTTGGAGAGAGAAAGAGAGAGAATGTGTTGTCGATGATGATGAAGATGAGTTGTATGTGTGTATATTAATATATATATATATATATATATATATATATATTAATTTTTGAATTAAGAAAATGTTAAATGAAAAGCAAAATGACCAAAATGCCTCTGAACTAAAAGACAAAATAGGAGGTTGCAACAGTAAAAAAATAGGGTTTTTGAAATTTGGACTAAAATGACAACAAAATGCAAACCACAAGGACCCAGATGTAATAAGTTTGAGATTTGGACAAACCACAGGGACCAAAATGGCAGTTTACTCTAAAATAAATATAGAAAAAGAGGTGAGGGATGAGCGGGGATGAATATAATATAGGTTGAGAGGTGGAGGTTGGAGTCGGAGAGGATGATGATATGACGTTGAGGTGTCAGTAAAGGATAAAGAGATGAGTATAACAAATGGCCTAGATTGCATTGGAAATGAAAGCGGAGGAAATCTAGGGTTGAAAAAGAACTGTCGGGAAAGAGCTAAAGTAGGTGTTAGCAAAAATTGGCCTGGCGTTGGCGACGTTGGTAAAGCCAGTTCTCTTTTGTCTAACGCCGATAACATTTGGCTAAGGCCAATGGCGGAACTAGAAGAAAAACTTAGGGGTATCCCAATTTTTTTTACCGTATATTCATACAATATAATTTTCATTACGTTACATTCATACAATCAAATACACAATAACAACTAAAATTAATAACTAAACTCTAACCTAAAATCCAATTTCTTTCTTTTTGTGCTAGAATACCTTTGCTCAAAGGCAGTGACGGAATTATTAATATTTTTAAACTAGAGAGTCACGAGATCTTTTAGTATTCACTAGTGTAGTTAATTACCTGTCTAAATAGAGAACCATATCCACATCAGCATGGTTAGGTCTTTAGGCCAATTGATGATGAATTGTACCTGGTCTGTATGCAATCGGGTCTGGTTCTAAATCTCTTCATCTAGCAATCAATATATCACACAGACAGTAATTGTATCTTTGAGTTGCCTTGAAATCTCAAAACAATTATAGCTTGTTTCATTTTCCCCAATAGTAAAAGTATTTTAGTTTAGTTTTTTTCTTTTCTAAAGTAACTTTCTAAGGGGAAATTTTTTTGTTATTTTAAATTTTAAAATAATATAAACTTATGAACACAAATAATTAAATAAACTAATAATAAATCTTATACGAAAAAAGTATTCATAAAATAAAGAATGTATAGTATCTTTATCATGTGACTTGTAAACTTACTCACTTTTTAAACTTAAACGAATAATAATAAGGTGCTGTTTGTTTTTTCTGCGGCAAAAGGTCTGCAGTCTGCGGACCACATCTGCAGGCATCTGCAGGAGAAGAGGTGGACCAAATGTCTGCAGTCTGCAAGGAGAAGAGGGTTTGTTTTTTTTTTTCTACAAAACCTCTTCACAGTTCACACACAACACACACACTACTCTGCCTTTCTCTCTCTCTACAAACACACTCTCTCTCTAGAATCTGTCATCACCACCGCCCAAAGCACCACCACCACCGCACCACCACCGCCACCACCACCACCGCACCACCACCGCCATCAAACCTGCTAATCCACCCCACCCCCACCCCTTTCTCCTTCAGATCTGTGAATCGAAGGCGGCTAGAGAGAGAAACAACGAGAGAGAGAGAGAAACAACAGCTAGAGAGAGGAGTTCGACGGCGGTGGTGATGCTCGAAGGCGGTGGTGATGCTTGACGGCTGTGAATCGAAGTTCAGATCGAAGTTGCAGGTCTGTTTTGTTTGCGATCGGTGTTGATGATGATGAGGGTTTTCAATTTGGGGGTTTTGTTTGCGATGTTGATGATGATGAGGGTTTTGTTTTCGATTTGGAGGTGGTGGCGGAGCAAGGGTGGGCGGCGGAGCAGGGCTGGAGCGGCGGTTCTTGTGAAGATGGAGGTGGTGATTGTTGAAGGTGGAGGTGACGGGTGTCGGAGGTGGAGGTCTCCGATGATGATGATGGTGGTGGAGGTGGAGGTGGTGTCGGAGGTGGTGGCTGAGAGGTGGGTTTGAAGAGGGAGAAGAGGTCTGCAGAGGTTAGAAGACTTGTGGACAAGTCTGCTTGGGGAAGAGCTTCTGCAGACGTTTTTGGTCTGCAGATCTTCAAGAAAACAAACAAGCTGCAGGAACCTTATGTCTGTGCGCCTCTGCGCGACGCAGACATAAGTGCTCAGAAGAGCTTCTGGAGAAAAAACAAACAGAACCTAAGTATAGAGAAAACTGTACAAAACTTTTCTAGTCATTTATATTTTTGAGGAAGATAACAAGACTATAATATTGAAGGGTGTGGCCGGTCTTGTCATGTAAAAGTAAAAATAATTAAATAGGTAAAAAGAGAAAAAAACAACAATTATATCCATCTTTTCTCTGGTTCGCGTCCCATCTTCTTCCCTCTTCTTTACCCGCGCTTTTGCAGAGCTCATCCTCACCGGGGGCCGGAAAAACTCAGTTGCTAATAACTACTTTTCTTTCTTCACTTTAAACACCGTTAGTTCCGTCAATGCTCAGAGACATCCTTATATTTATCCGACACATAAAACAGAGAAAAAGACAAAAATATTACACTTTGCCCAGAAGGTTGAAGGGTATCCCAGACAACCCCTGGGATACTTATAGATCCGCCCCTGGTATTTACCTGTGCGTTGTGGTAGTACGTTAGCCCAGACATTTGATCGGTATTGGTTTGTTACAATACCGGTACAATACATGCAATTGGTATAGAAATCAACACGTGTTTTACATTGACCGAAAATGATAAAAACAAACACATGCACTAATGTTCAAATGGTTAATATCGTCATGCTACTGGTACTGATATTTATCGCATACATAATTAAATAACCGAAACATGAAATCACAAAATGAATACGGGTACCGGAATCGATGTTGTTAAGTACAATATAGTAGCAATACTGGTATCGCTAACAATGTTGTTCGGTCGGTTTCGATCCTTCACTATGGTAGCGCCACATAATCTGTTTATCAAACAGAGACTATAAAAAATAAATACATGTACCGATACAAATGTTGTTTAGTCGGTTTCGATCCAGTTTGGTATGATCGTAGCATTACATTATAGGGATGAGCCCGGTACCGAAAATCCTCAAAAGTGGGTACCGGTACCGAAAATACCCGGTACGGTACCAGTATTTGAGAGTAAAAACCGGTACCAAACCGATACCGTACCGGACCGATACCGAAAATGTAAAAAGTCGATACCGAAAATGTACCCGGTTCAGTAAATTCGGTACCGGTACCGGGTACCATTTGCTCATCCCTAATACATTATCCATTTTAATAAAGTTTATACTGTAATTCTAAAAATAAAAATAAACATAGAATACAAGTTATTTAAAACTGTATTCAGAGTCAGAAATGATTAAGACAAGTGAATGTAACAGACATGAACCAAACGATTGCAACTTATTTAAATCATAATGCAGGATAACAGTTTGAAAAGAGAATTAATAAACAAAATTAAAAACCCATACTATACAAAGAGTAGAGGTAGATATATATATATCCCGTTAAAATGCTTGGGTTCTCAAGATATCCCAGTTTGTTTATAATATTTGTAACAATCTACAGATATATATATATATATATATATATATATATCCCGTTAAAATGCTTGGGTTCTTATTGTTTATTGGTTTAAATTGTATATTAACTAGATGTAAGACCCCGCCGCGTTGCGGTCGGGGCTTACAAATTGAGCCGACATGGGTTAGTTAATAATTAATGGGCTGTTTGTTTACCTCTTAATGATGGTCTGAATGATTCAGACCACTTACTGGTTCAACACTTAATGATTCATACTGTTTGTTTCGTGAGTAAATGTCTGAATGTTTCAGACATTTGCATCTGAATGGTTCAGGCATTTGCATCTGAATGATTAATTATTATACTGAATCTCAATGGTTAAGACCTCTAATCTGAATTGGTCAGACATTTGTCTCTGAACGGTTAAGCATTATACTGTCTCTTAATAGTTCAGACTCATATTGCTTAAGCATTTAATAGTTCAGACCTCTTACTGATTCAGCACTTAACCATTCAAAACTTACCAAACAGCCCCTAAACATTATACATGAGCTCCATGTTACGGTCGGTGTATTCGATACCGGTACCTATTTTTCTCGTTTTTCAGTACCGATACCGAACGGGTACCGTGCTCATCCCTACCTAACAATGTTACCAATTAATAGTATATAAATAAATACTATAATACATGGTTTTATCATAAAGCAATGTCCAACTTTATAAACTAAAAATACAAATTTTAATGCCTAACAATGTTACAAATTAAGAGTATACAAGTAGGATACAACTATTTATGCCAAAACTATAACCAACAATGCAACAAAATGTTGCAAATTAATATGACAAATTCATTCTTATAACCTAATTTACTACACATATACATAGGCACATATATTCATGTATGTATCAATTTTCATTAAATAAGAAAACCAATATTAAAACTTTGAAACACCAACATTTGAAAATTAAACATAACAAATAGGACACAACTATTTATGCCAAAATTACAACCAACAATGCAATAAAATGTTGCAAATTAATATATAGTTAATAAGTGGTTTTTAAATACGTTTCTCATTGATAATATGAAACTTATGAAAATATATGTTTTGTTTATTCAATTTTATTTATTAACTACTTTATTTACTTCTAAATCAGACAATTAATTTTAACCTTTAGTACTTTGAAAACAGTACATCTATAACATGATAAAATAAATTTAAAGTAAATTACAAGTTTTGTCCTTTATATTTATACCAAATTGCAGGCGCTATCCTTTAGCGCAAAAGTTGACGAGTTTTGTCCTTAACGTTTTAAAATCCTGCACGTTATGTCCTTTAGCCCTAACTCGGTCAGATTTTTTTTTGTTAAATCTGGTCATGTACCTTGCACATGAGGTCATTTTTGTCATTTCACACCCTTAGGGACTTTTCTATAAAATAACTTATAGAAAGGACTTCTAAAGACATAACCCAAACAATAGGGGCTTTAATGAAAACTCGTCTTCTTTATACTCTTGTTAAAACTAATAGCACAGCTCAGCCTGTATTATAAAAAAAACTTGATCAAAGCTTCTTCAATCCATTCTCCGAAACCCTAGAACTCCCTTTTCCGGCGAAAATGGAGGAATCTCGCCGGCCGGAGATCCGTCTAAAAGTCAACTCTCGCCATTTCGGCGACGGAAACATCTTCCATCCGGTTGAAGTCGAACAATCATCACCGGAACCTTTTCAGGCGCCACTCTATATATCTCTCTCTCTATACCCAACCACCATCGGCGCTACCAGCCACCAGCCACCACCGCCCCCACCCCACCTACCACTGCCACTGCCAACACCACCATCTGCCACCCCCCACTCTCTCTCTCTTCTCTCTAACGGCGATTGATCTGACATAATTAACGACGATTCTTCGTCCATCTTCTTCGTCTTCCAACGCTATTTGACCGACGATCGCTGCTACGCAGCCAGTCAGAATTTATTTGTGCGTTGACTCTGTTTGACTGTCGCCGGAGTTTGACTAATCGAATCTAGTAACAATTGTTGAAATACGACCGGCGATCGCTGCAACGAAGCCAATCGGAGTGCCTCTTCATCATTATCCTTTGTGAAATTTGGGTTTTAGGTTGATTTTGGTAAGAATTGGGGGAGAATGCAGAGGAACGATTGTTTGTGTGGTTGAATAGGGTTAGGATGAGACAAATTTTTTATTTTAATGTTTTAATTTTTTGTACATAATAGTCCTTAGACATATGTTATTTGCACAATAGTCCATGGATAATGAAATGACAAAAATGACTTCATGTATAAGGCACATGACCAGATTTAACAAAAAAATCTGACTGAGTTAGGGCTAAAGGACATAACGTACATGATTTTGAAATGTTAAGGACAAAACTCGTCAACTTTTGCACTAAAGGATAGCGCCTGCAATTTGGTGTAACCATAAAGGACAAAACTTTTAATTTACTCATAAATTTATATAGACACACATACATATGTATGTTACTGATGAAACTAAATTTGTGTATATACAAATCTGTCACACCCCGACTTTCCACGTGTCACCGGTGGGCCCGGTGGGGGAGTATCGTGACGTGGTTGGCAACATAATAGTAAACAACACAATATATATGAATGCACAGCGGAAACAAAAGATATTTATTATTACATTCCGAATATGAAGTAATATTCAGTATTACAACGGAAGTAAAGGATCCACAGGCGGATCTTAAAACATATCATTTGTTCAACAGACTTTAGACGCCTAGAACTTGCAAGATTCCTTAATAGCGCCCTGAGCTTCCAGCCAATTACGTATTAGTACCTGTCACTTAACCCTTTTGGAAAATACGTCAGTTTTCACTGGTAAATACACTCAACCGACTCATTTGAAAAGAGTTTAAGAAAATTGATTTAGATGCACTAGGCACAAAACCTTTTGACACTTTGATTAAAATGCTCAGAGGCAAAATTAATCTTTTATAACTTGGGAAAATTATTTGTATATAATCTTGTATACAGTTTTACTTATTTTTCGTCCGTTAGGGCCGGTTCGTAGGGCCGGACTAGATTAACAGACACGCCACAGGTATAATGCCCACGGGCTATCATCCCCTAAGTGGATTACCAGTTCCGGTATAATGCCCACAAGGATGATACCTCGGAGTGGATTACCAGTTTTTACATAATGCAGCTGTCAGGTGTATGCCTACACCCCGTGCTTAGGTCGTGGCCATTTCGTAAAATGATGCCAAGGATATCCGGGACATGGTCATTAACCCCCAAAGGCCATACACCAAATAATAATAAAATAATACATATTAAACAGGTTATGTAAGTACATCAATCACAATCCGATTTAAATGACTACATACACCCGACCAAGCGGTACTTTTATAGTACCGTATCCCAAGCCCGAATAGGGAAAATAAGTTAAGAGTATTTACCTGAGCTAGCTCCTGTCATTTATAACTCAGCCGTATTCACTTAAGTAAGCGTAGGTACAATTTACCGGAAGGCTCTAGTCTGGAATGATGGTATAAATAATTAATTAGAATGCTAACGGGTCTTTAATTAAGCCTAAGCTTAGACCGGTTAGTCTTACAGGAAGATACGGTTCGTACGCACGATTAAGCGAAGACCGGAATAGAATGTGATTTAAACCCGACATGTTCAAAGACTTGTCTTATATGGGTATTTCATACACATTCTGGATTTTGAGATAAAACCGATAAGGTTTGACCCGTTTCGGCTAACTTATATAAACTAGTTATATAAACTGATCCGAACGCGAATAACGCGTAACGGGTAACCGAATAGGTCGCGAACAGGTTTCCTAAGTTAATATGCTTAAATTATGTTGTGATATCATAATGATACCTTCCATAATGCCCAAAATGAGTTAAATCCTTAATTATGCCCCGTAGGGGTATTTTGGTCATTTTAACGATTATAAATGGGATTTATTAAGTTTCTGTGATCCGGGTCTGAATAAGTCAGGAAAACAACTTAATTTAACAGGTTATGTCTATCGGTATTAAGTCTTACGTGGTAAAATGGTTTTAATACCAAACTACGCGTTTAATACGCGTATAAAGCCGTTTTAAGCGACGTACGGGTTAAAATATGTTTCTGAGTTTTCTGATCAGCAAAACATGCTCAAAACACTACATTTATTATTTTAAATCAGTGGCAATTGGATTGGTATCAAACGGATTCGTAAAACTCGTTTTATGGCCTAAAAGGGCATATTCGGTATTAACCGAATCAATGCGATAAGCCTAGCTTAAGATCAGTTTAAAAATAATTAAAAATCTTCAAAATTCCCAAAATATTATTTAACATCAGTGAGTAAAAGTTTTGGTACCGGAAATCGGGTTTAGATAGGCTATGCGCTAATCGCGCCGATTAATTAATAAAAAACTTACTATTTACGCTAATGCGCATATCTCCTAATCTTGACCTCAAATTGATGTCAAATTTGGAGGGAATGTTTATAATTCAGTAGACAAGGGTCTTGTCCACTTATATTACCAAAAAGCTCGTTTTATAACCGAAAGGGCATTACGGTCAATTTTAAGCATTTAACGGAAACGCGCGAACGAATCGGATAATCAACGAAACAAGTAAAGAGGCTTATACTATGGTGTAACCCAACTCTAATGAAGCACTAAGGCATTTCCGAATCAAACTAAAACGGGTCAGAACCGAAGTCAAAGCAAAAGTCAAGGTTTTGCGCCTTTCGGTTCCGAACCGGGTTTAAATAGAAATTTGTCGAGTCGGGCAAGCGTAGACAAGTTTTTATACTTATTACCATGTTATATTAAGGTTAAAACAGGTTACACGCCTCTCGGATTGCTAATTGTGCTTTAAATCATAATTGATGTTTCTGTTGATTTTTTCGGTCAACTATTGACTCGACAAACGACCCAGATAGGTCTGGAATCAGAACTTGCCACTATAAGGGTTTAATACCCATATCATTACCTATCTAACGGTACTTTTAATTTGACATACGACTGAGCTATCGATACTTAATCACGAAGTCAACCGTTAAGCACGATATATTGACTTTTAAGCTAAATACAAGGCAAGACTTAATTAAGAAGGGTCTAGCATACTTACAAGTGCTTGATGATGATTAGGGAGGCTTGTGATCTGCTTGAAAGTTCCTCAAATGCTCAGAAGTTGATGTGTGAAGGTGTGATCAAAGTTGCAAGACTTGAGAGCTTTATATAGGGAACTAAGGCACCATAAGGTGTTGACAACTAAGTCTAGTACCCACCACAATCAATCAACACTTGTTTCTAGTGTGTAGGAGGTGTTTTAGGGGCCAATGTGAGGAGGAAATTCGATCAAAGTTGCATAGAAATGGAATGGCAGACAAAAGATCAAACAGCATCACAATTCTGTCCAGATCAAGCCCTCGCGTAGCGCGAGGGTATGTGCATGAGGGCTCGCGCTACGCGAGCCTATGGGGTCAGCCAACAAAATTTCTTTTATTTGCAGTTTGGTCCCTGACTCTTCAATCTTCGTAGAGGCACTTGTTTATTGCATTTTGAGCCCTCGTAATTGATCTAGAGGGGCTTCAAGACATATACCCACTTCGTTAAGTCCCCGGGTAACTTTATTGTTACCCGAAAAGGCCTAACTTTCAACGTTTGCGCTTTAAACCCTCGCACACGAATTTGATCACAACTTGCTCACACGTTATCGAAACTTTATGAAATTTTAATCGTATATTCTAGTGAGCATAATTTATCGTTACAAGGCTTCGGGTTTGTCAAAAGGTCACTCAGAGGTATAAATTAAACATGTTGACACATTTAACCCCTGTAGTTTGTAATCTCTCACTTTTAGCTTCGTATGATCCATGATTTATTCGTTTGAAGGTATGAGCACCACGTAGGGTTAATATACATTATATTTATTCACTGTTGACATTTAGAATACGTATATCCACATACTTTCCATGATTGTCAACTTCAGTCCTTCTATAATATTCCTTTCACACGTTTAAACTTTTGACACGTGTCTACACATTATAGGACGTGAATTTTCGAGGTGTTACAAAATCATTCATGATATCCATTTCTTTGCTTTTTTATTTAGTTATTAATCTATAATATATTGTAAAAATGGTGCAGTTAGTAATACTAAGATAAAATAACAAAACTAACTAAATTTTTATCTCTTGAATAAAATATCTTTGTTAGGTTTCACAAAGTAAACATACTTCTTAAATTTAATTTAACCCGTAGTGTATATTATAAAATTTATTATAAGAAACTATAGAAAGTAAAATTTTGAGTTGAAGTGTAAATGTTGTTGTTATTATTATTATTTTTATTATTTGTGGGTATTACAAAGTTGTTAGAGGAAAAAATCAAATTAAATAATGAATAAAATATATTTAAAAAATTAACAACAATACTAAAAAATTTAGAATCACTATTTATGTTGGTTCAAAATTAACAATTGCACTGACCTTTTTGAATCATAAACTAGGGTAAAGATCAAATAGGAAGTTAATTTTCTCTAGAAAGGATAGGAAGCCATAGGATTATGACATGTGGCAAATTTTAAAATAAAGAGAAAGGGTATTTTAGTCAATCCAACTCCTTCTTCTTCCTTTTTCAAAACCCAGTAAATTCAAAAACCCATCATTTTCAAAATCCACCATCTTCAACTATTTCTTCACTTTCTATCTCAATAATTACTACATTATAGTGCGATTTTCATCACAAATCAATGATTCAGAACCCGATCAACGTGTTCTTCAGCTTTTTTTGAAGAAAACCCAGTTTAATTTCATAAAAAAATCTCGTTTTTTCCGGTGATTTTGGAGATAATCACTCGATTCGTTCGATTCGAGCGTTGATAAGTGTTTCTATCATTCAAATTTCGTCAATTGATGAAGAAATCGGCTTCGATCCATGTAAGAAATTCTTTAATTTCATTTTCATGATCTGGGTTTTTGATTTAGTCATTGCGTTTTACGATCTTTGCGGGGGTCCGGGGGCGGCAGCCCCCGGTAGCGGGGTCCCAGGGGCGGCAGCCCCTGGCGGGGTCCAAGGGGCAGAGCCCCTGGCTGGGGTTGAGCTTTAGAAATAAGACAGTTCACAGTGACAGACAGTTCACAGTGACAGACAGCTATTGCGTTTTAGAAAAAACACATTTTTAAGTGTTTTTAGTCATTGTGTTTTAGGTAAAACACATTTTTTAGGTGTTTTCAGTCCATTGCGTTTTAGAATGAGTCATTTTAAGTGTTTTCTGGCCATTGCGTTTTACATATAAGACATTTCTTTGTGTTTTTGGTGCATTGCGTTTTAGGTAAAACACTTTTTTATGTGTTTTCAGTCTATTGCGTTTTAGAAAACAGACATTTTAAGTGTATTCTGGCCATTGCGTTTTACAAATAAGTCATTTCTTTGTGTTTTTGGTGCATTGCGTTTTAGGTAAAACACATTTTTATGTGTTTTCTGGCCATTGCGTTTTACAAAAAAGTCATTTCTTTGTGTTTTTGGTGCATTGCGTTTTAGAAAAATGTCATTTTTTAGGTTTTTTTTTCATTGCGTTTTACGTAACTGGTGGTTTTTCTATTGCGTTTTACGCAACTGGGTTTTAATTTTTTTTTTTCAAAATATAGCAATAGTATACTCGTTTTAAAGATAAAAAAACGCTCGTTTTTTTGGTGCAATTTTTATAAAAAAATAATGTCGTATGAAAGAGTTATTAACGTTTAAAAAATGGGGGGGAATTGGAGGAGAGAGAAACTATTGGCTTGGATTGACTAGATTGCCCCTGAAAAAAGTAACGCGCCTCTTTTTTTACTTTCAATTTCCCTGATTTAATCTTAGCCCTTGATTAAGTAAATGGATGGTCAAGATCACTTCCTAGCCTTCATAGCCAAATAAACTTCCTATTATATCTCCACCCTCATAAACTAAGGGTTGAGTTATAATACAAAGTATTTAAAAATAAGAAGGGTAAGAAGCCACCAGATAGTGACAAGTGTCCTAGGAGGAATGAAATGGAAAGGGTAATTTTGTGTACAAGAGGAAAGAGAATATGCACATGCAAGTCACATGTTATCCCCCCCCCCCCAATTTTTAAACGTCCGTAACTTTTTTATACATGATTTGTTTTTAAAAAAAATTATATCATAAAATCGAGCGTTTTTTTATCTTTAATATGAGTACCATATTGTTATATTTTTCAAAAAAAAATTCAAAAACCCAGTTGCATATTACACAATGGACATGATGTAAAACACAATGTAAAGTAGATAAAAAACACAATCAATGACAACAGATAAAGACACAATGGACAACATAATAAAACACAATGACCATAACGTATAACACAATGGCGATAACATATAACACAATAAGTATCAGACTAAATAAAAACACAATTGATGACAACAGATAAAAGACACAAATAATGACAGCAGATAAAAGACACAATGGAGAGCAGATGAAGACACAATGGAAAACAAACTAAAAACACAATACACAACAAACTAAAACACAATGAACAAAGATAATAAAAAATTGAAATTATTAAAACACAATGGACAACATATTAAAACACAATGAATAACATATTAAACACAATAACCTGAACTAATAACACAATTTATAGAAAACCAGATATAACACCATTTTCATTGTGTCATATATTGTGTTATAGGTTCTTATAAAAACGCAATGGATAGAACCCAAATTAACATTGTGTTATAGGTTTTGATAATAACACAATGGACATGATGTAAAACATAATGTAAAGTAGATAAAAAACACAATCAATGACAACAGATAAAGACACAATGGACAACATACTAAAACACAATGACTATAACGTATAACACAATGGCGATACCATATAACACAATAAGTATCAGACTAAATAAAAACACAATTGATGACAACAGATAAAAGACACAATTAATGACAACAGATAAAAGACACAATGGAGAGCAGATGAAGACACAATGGAAAACAAACTAAAAACACAATACACAACAAACTAAAACACAATGAACAAAGATAATAAAAAATTGAAATTATTAAAACACAATGGACAACATATTAAAACACAATGAATAACATATTAAACACAATGACCTGAACTAATAACACAATTTATAGAAACCCAGATATAACACCATCTTCATTGTGTCATTTATTGTGTTATAGGTTCTTATAAAAACGCAATGGATAGAACCCAAATTAACATTGTGTTATAGGTTTTGATAATAACACAATGTATAGAAACTCTACTAACCAAAACCCAGTTAAAAGACACAATGACCTGAACCTTTAACACAATGCAAAAAAACCCAGTAAAAATGAAATTTTTTATTTTTATATGATAATATGGTACTCATATTAAAGATAAAAAAACGCTCGTTATTATGGTGAATTTTTTTTTTCAAAAAAAATGTCGTATGAAAAAGTTATGGACGTTTTAAATCGATGGGGGAATTGGCATGTGCCTTGCATGTAGAGAGAGAAAATCCATAAATATAGGATTCCCTTTATGCCCTTCTATTATCTTCTTTTCCCTACAACTAATCTCAACCCTTCAAATCTAAGATCAATGGACTAGAATCCTTCTTACCTTTTTTATTTAATTTATTCTTTGTATTTGATCCTAACCCCATAAACTATATTGTTGTATAAATTACAACCATTTTATAAGGCCATAACTAAAGACGTATTTAAATAATAAAAAAATAATTTTGATAGTTAAATGACTTATTATTATGTTAACAAAGTAGAGAATGATGCCTTATCGCTAAACCCATACTATATATACAATACACACCATCTTCAATGCTAACAAGCACGAGTGCCAGTGGCTTCGTGAATCTGGGCAACTAAAGACAGGTTTGGGTGATATCCGTTCACATTCGCTCCGTTAATCTTGATCTTTAAAAGATTCTCATTCTTGATTTTTTTCCATAGATAATGGGAATGATAAGTTCTTCGTTAGTAGTAACAAATCGGTACCTGTGGCCTAGATTGTCCACCAAACGAAGAACTTATCATCTATATCTATTATCGGTGGAAGAAGATCAAGAAATAGAATCTTCCAAGAAAAAGATTTGCGAAGCCAATGTATATGGAAATCACTCAAAGGATCTTGCAGGTACGTATTATATTATCACAAGCTGTTAACACATTATTCAACACTGGCCGTTCAATTCGCTATACAAGGTGTATGGTACTTTTCTGGCCAAGACGAATTTCTGGTTTTCGTTTTGGTTATTGGAAAGACATACACAATGGGACTAAACTGTTGGTTCAGGCCCCACTAATCACACAACACTCACTCACAATTTGTTTGTGAAATATGTATGAAGAAAGGAATGAAAACTTGCTGTTGTATTTGATAATCGAAGAAAGGGTACAAAAAACTAACCTACTGCATACTCTATTTATAATAAACATACAATAAAAAACACATGCTGAATTAAATCTAAACAACCCACGTAGAGTTTGCATGATCCATGACTTTGGATTTCTTCAACAACCCATATTTCTTCTCCCTTTTATTCGGTCAAACCATGACCTAGTTTTCCACAAATAACACGTGCAGAAAACATTCAATTAAACCCATCGAACCATTTAGTTCCGCAACATGCTGACCCGGGTTGAAACCCGTAACCATGAACGGTGTGACCCATAACTCGGTTAAACACGTAACCCGTTCGACCATCTCTTCATTTTAACTGTTAGCTAATGGATAACCCATTTAACTACCGAACCCGGTTCAGCTCCGACCCGCTGACACGTACCCGACCCATCAAGATTTTCCAACATTCACCCCCATAATCTTGATGTCGGTTCTTGCTACACGAACCACACAGGCCCGTCTTCCCCTTTCTCTTTCTAGCGTGAACCCTTTTCGGTCTTCGGCTCACGACTCGGTCTAATGTGAACACTTTCGGTCTTTGTTCACTCGGTCTTTCTTCTCGGTCTGATGTGAACCTCTTCAGTCTTGGTCTTGGTTCACAATCTCGGTCTTTCGGTCTAAGCTTTCTTCAAGAAAAGCTTCTTTCGGTCTTTCTTAGGCAACCACCGGTCTCGGTTACCTCGGTCTCGGTCTGCTTTTCTCCCGTCGGAACAAGGTTTCCAACGGCGGTCTTCTTTGTTTCCCACCGGAACTTTCTTTCCGGCAGCGGTCACGGTCACAGTCTTCGGTCTTCTATGTCTCCTGTCAGAATTCTTCCGACAACGGTCTCCGCCGTTCGGTCTGTCACGGCATTGATTCTTCTTCTCCGGAAACGGTCTTTCTTACGCCGGTACCTCCTTTCCGACGACGGTCTCTTTCTTCGGTCTTTCTTTCAAGCCGTTCGGTCTACTACGGCTTCGGTCTCTTCTCGCCTGTCTTTTCGGTCTCACGCCAGAAAATAATTT
Source organism: Helianthus tuberosus (assembly GCA_030545235.1). Taxonomy (NCBI): domain Eukaryota; kingdom Viridiplantae; phylum Streptophyta; class Magnoliopsida; order Asterales; family Asteraceae; genus Helianthus; species Helianthus tuberosus. Next base: position 32,363,356 of record CM060359.1, read on the forward strand.
CCGCCAACGGTCATCTTCTCCGGCAATGTCGACGGTCTTCTTTCTTCAACTTCAATCGCCAATACCAAGCGATCTCTTGAACACCCTTCAACGAATTCTTTCTCTTCTCAACCCCGCAGTTTCGAGGGCTGCACCCCCTTGCTCGAAACCGACTCTCAAACCGGCTACACCGTCTTCACCCGCTCTGATACCAAATGTTGGTTCAGGCCCCACTAATCACACAACACTCACTCACAATTTGTTTGTGAAATATGTATGAAGAAAGGAATGAAAACTTGCTGTTGTATTTGATAATCGAAGAAAGGGTACAAAAAACTAACCTACTGCCTACTCTATTTATAATAAACATACAATAAAAAACACATGCTAAATTAAATCTAAACAACCCACGTAGAGTTTGCATGATCCATGACTTTGGATTTCTTCAACAACCCATATTTCTTCTCCCTTTTATTCGGTCAAACCATGACCTAGTTTTCCACAAATAACACGTGCAGAAAACATTCAATTAAACCCATCGAACCATTTAGTTCCGCAACATGCTGACCCGGGTTGAAACCCGTAACCATGAACGGTGTGACCCATAACTCGGTTAAACACGTAACCCGTTCGACCATCTCTTCATTTTAACCGTTAGCTAATGGATAACCCATTTAACTACCGAACCCGGTTCAGCTCCGACCCGCTGACACGTACCCGACCCATCAAGATTTTCCAACATAAACTTGGTGGTGGAAGTCGTTGGTTTATTGTAGTGGCGGGACTAAAACTAGTTGGATTATGCGCATATACGCGGTGAGGGTTGTGAAAGCCGATGGTTGAATTCAGATGACATGAAGCTTGATTTGAAATTCATGTATAAGATGGATATACATGGTGGGAGGGTTATGAAAGGCCAACCGTTGGATTCAAATGATATGAAAGTTAATTTGAAATCCATGTTCTAAGATGGACATGATGGTCTTAACTTTGATGATGATATGAATTCCTAACAAATCAAGTTTTGCTTTACCTTATTAATTATTGACCTAAGTTTAAATAGTACATAAATTAGTGTCTAAACTCTAGTAAGTTTAGGGTTTAAATTGTAAATTCAGATTTGATAGGTTAAATTTGTAAAGTGATACAGGACTAATTCTTGTAGAGACGACATGTCATGTGAGTCTTGTCTTTACATGCCTTAAAAAAGTCGTATCCATAGGGCCAAATTCTTGCAGTTCAATCTGTTTAATTTAGTGACATTTTAAATATTTCTGTAAAGTTAAAACATGCTTACTAACATAACATAAATCATAGTTTGTTTTTAAAAAATAATATCAATAAGGCCGTCCGTAATGGACGTTTTCTTTCAAAGATAAAGCCCAAACACGCCCAATATAGCCCCGAGCCCGCCCCCTCGGCGTGATTCCACGTTTTTTGCGAAAAAAATTCCGTTGGCGTTGTTTAAAACACGCCAAAATTGTGCCTTGGGGATCGAGTTTACCGTTCAAACGGTAACATTATTTAATGTTTTTTTTAAATTCCCATTTAATAGTATAAAAACCCCACTTTACATCCACATTTTTATAAAAAAACTCACTCTCAATCAAAGTTTCTCTCTACTTCTTTTACATTTTATAAAACCATGAACCCATTCCGACCCCCATTTGGTGTTCCGTCAAGATCCGGGAACCCGAACACCACCCAACCGCAACAAAGCTTTAGCCTTCAAGACATGGACCCGAACATGTTATCGTACGCGGCTTACTTGAGTGGCTCTACTCCTTTCCTGCCACCCACTTTCGGCCACCTCCAAGGCGACGCGTTGATCGTTGCGCAAATTCACCGCCAAAAACTCCGGGAAAAATACGGACTTTAGATCGTCATCTTTTTTTTTTTAACTTTATCTTTTTATTTCCGTTTTTTTTATTTCTAGTATTGCATTTTTTTTAATTTAATGAAGTATTTTAAGTTTTTAATTTAAAAAAATAAATAATTGTGTAATGATTGGATGAGGCGTTATTGGACATTCTTCCCACTACGCCACATTTGCAAAAACGCCCAATATTGCCCCCATGCTGACTGAACTGCCACATGGCAGAAAACGCCTCAGAGTGGGGACATTATTCAACAAACGACTACGCATGGTCTAAGTATTATAATAAATACAAAAATAATGTTGATAACTTAAAACGTATTACTATTATTACTATTACTATTACTATTACTATTATTAGTAAGCAAATAGATTCAAATAACCGTCATATATTCTCGCCACAAAATACTCTTAATTAAAGCCTAATCTTCGCATCTTTTTCTTCAGTGTGTTACGAAAGGATATTTTTATAGGCTGATTCTAAACACCCCCCTCATGATTATACCCCCCCCTTGTGAGAGGAAAACTGCCGGTCTCACGCGGTCCCCACCAGTAAGTATGTGAGAGGAGGGGGTGTAAAAAGTAATTAGGGGGGTGTAGAAAGTAGCACCCTTTTTATATTATATTAGTCTACAAACATATTCAAATAGAATTATGATGATTATTCCTAAACCTCCTAAGACTAAATTGTAGAAATCAACCTTTATATTATATCTAAACTATACTTCGTACTTTTCACTGTGAAATCGACTAAAACCAATCTTTATGTTCATGTTTTACTACAAAGTATAACTTTTAACACAAATGATGTTAGTTTTCTTGGTTAACTGCCTTCACATGCAATGCCTTTCACATGCATTGCATGTGAGGGTATTATTGTAATTTTTCATTTCCCATGTGTATTTTATATTAATTATTAATGTTTATATAACTCATTTTACACCACCCCACCCTACCTCACTCTCATCTCTCTCTAGACTTTGCAAACACCGCCACCACCACCATGGCTTCCGACCATCCTTTCTTCTGCAAATAAAAAAGATATATATTGGAGATGACATAATAGGGAGATCACAATTCCAACCAACCCAATACTGTACGTCGTCAAGAACAAAGGCCTCGAGTTCATCACTTTTTAATGGGTTTTCCAACCCATCTGAAAATAATCAATGGATTATCTAAAAATCTAAATTCTCGGTCTGATTGGCATGATTCCAATACTAAATCTTAAATAATAAAGTAGATATTTTGATGAAACGAGTAGGATTCTGTGAATGGTTGTGATGTGTTGGATTAACTGAGTTGTTAAACAGAATTTCTTTATCATCCGTAATTTTATCATCATCCCGTCTCCTGAAAAACTGAATTACTTTATCATCTCCAGATGAAGAATAACCTTTTGAATCAGGTGGTTTATTATCCTTAATGTGAGTCCTCAAATTCACAGACTGCCTATCAGGCTCATCTCCTGACAATGAATCCCTGTACAAATATGAAGATATGGCAACAACAGTTTTAGAATCTGTATTCTTTGTTTCTGTGTCATCTCTAGAAGAAGAATCCCTGCTAAAATCATATGATAACCCAACGGTAATTTTGGAATCATTATCCTCTGTTGTGGGATTCACATATTGAGTTTCTTCAACATCTCGTAGTGAAGAAGTGCCTATGTTGTGGGATTAAAATTGAGTACATGTAGTTTTTTAATTGTAGAACCAAACAACGACCTTATTTTGCCAACCAAAAATTTTAAACAATCATGTTTAATATGTTTGCGCCATATTTAGATTTTATTGGAGTATTGGACTACCACAATCAGTAGAAGACTAAGATGCTGTTTGTTTTTTCAGAGGTAAAACATCTGCATTCTGCGGACCACATCTGCAGACATCTGTAGCTGTCACACCCTGATATTTACAGCTCAGCCCGGTGGGGAGTATCATGACGTAAGATTGATATCGTCATAGTCAAACATACACAGAATAGCGCAGCGGGAGTCTTGGAATATAAAATATTATTACAAACCCAATGTCTTAAAATAACAAGTATTTATTATAGACGAGCTTGTAATATCAAATCCACAGGGGGATCATTACAGAACGTATAAAATGAAGTTTAGCAGACTTTAAGACATCTTTAAGGATTTGCAAGATCCTCTATTTCGACACCGAGCAGCTCCCAGCCCATTACGTGTAGTACATGTCACTTAGTCTTTTGAAAATAAGTCAGTTTTCACTGGTAAATAAAATTAACCAACTCATTTGAAAAGAGTTTATGAAAATTGATTTAGGCGCACAAGGCACAAAACCATTTATAACTTGGGATAATTTTTATATAAAATCTTGTATACAGATTTACATGTTTGTCATACATATGGGGTCGGTTTGGAAGCCGGTCATGATTAACCGAATCACCACTATAAAACCCACAAAGGAGTTATCCCTAACATGTGGGTTATTTAGCATTTGCATCTGTCAGGTGTATGCCTACACCCCGTGCATAGGTCATGGCCATTTTCAAATGAAATGAGCCGAGGATATCCAGGACACGGTCGTGTTAACCCCCAATGTTTATGTTATCAAACAATACATATTAAAAGGGGTTATGCAATTTATTAATCACAATCCGATTAAATGATTCCATACCCGACCAAGCGGTATTATTATTATACCGTATCCCAAGCCCGTATAAGGGAAAATAAGTTAAAAGTATTTACCTGAGCTAATACTTGATTCACAGCAAAATAACTCAGTTGTATCCAATCTAACTAAATGCAGGTAGCTTTTACTGGGTGGCTCTAGTCTAGAATGATGGTAATATATAACCAATTCAGAATGCTAACGGTCTTATTTAAGTCGTAGACTTAGACCTGCTAGCTTAAAGTATCTAAAACGGTACGATACGCTATATTAAGCAATGACCGAATAGAATGTAATTTAGACCTAACAAGTATGAAGACTTGTATAATATGGGTAAACTAAGTACATTCTGGATTTTGAAGTAAAAATGATAAGGTTAAACCCGTTTCGGCAAACTTACATAAACTAGTTACGTAAGTCTAACCGTACGCGTATAAGCGATAACGAGTAACCGGATGAGTCATGAACAAGTTCCATATGCCAATATACTTTAAACAAATAATATCAGTGGGATATCAACTTGTATGCCCGTTTAGATTTTAAAATCAAACTATGCCTTGTAAGGGCGTTTTGGTCATTTTATGATGTATAAAAGGAACGTGAGTACAATCTGATGTTATGATCATAAACATTCTTTGAAAACACTTTATTTATGATATAATATCAGTATGATAACAAACATATGTGTGTTTTATAATTTAAAACTAAACTATGCTCCGTATGGGCATTTTGGTAATTTCACACATAGTTTCGAAGGCTAATTTGGGAATCTGAGTTTATAACATGCACCTACTGTAAAAATATTTAAAATGATTTATAAAATCAGTAGGTAACAAGTCTTGGTTGATAGTTATGATTTAAAACCATACTACACGCCGAAACGGCGTTAAAGTCGTTAAATGACGATATTTGTGATCTTTTAGGAAAACCGATGTTATGATCAGGTTTATATGACCAAAATATGTTAATTAATATAACATATCAGTAACAAAAAGGTTTGGTATGAAAATTGTGCTTTTAAATCATTTTAGGTGCAAAAAGGGTATTATCGTCATTTAAGGACGTAATTCAAGAACGTATGCGTAAACTCAGTTTGCAATCTGAATGAACATCCCAAATTATCCTAATTATGATATTATATCAGTAGGCAATGAGTTCGGTATGAAAAATTATGCTTAAAACCAATCTATGCGCCTAAAGGGCATTTTGGTCAATTTAAAGCATAATTTACGATATTATGTGCAAACTCAGTTTATGATTAGATTCGTAACATCATAATATGCTAAACATGTTAACATATCAGTACCTAAGTTGTTGGAAGGCTTATTGGTGTCTAAAACCTTATTTTTGCTAAAAAGGGCATAATAGTCAAAGTACGGCATATTAACGGAAACTTGTATAAAACTCAGATTACTAGTATGATCGTGTAATATAACCCTAGAGGGTTATGTTATATTAAATTATGATCATAGCGGAACCTAAAATCAGTAACATACTAGTCTAATTCGGTTTATAACTAAAAGTCAACGTAGAAGTCAAACTACACGACTTTCGGTTGCGAACCGACCCTAAAACGGGAATTGATGAGCCGAACATGTTTACACATGTTCTAATAATTATTACCGAGTTGTTTAAGTGATAAAACATATTTTAGAATACTTCTAAACTCATATCGTAATTATTTTGAAAACTGACCCGTTGACTTTTTAAATTAATATTATGTTGACTCGTCAATTGACCAAGCAAACGTGATTTTTAGGAGGTGCCCTTTTGAGAGATTAACACCTACCTAATTACGATCACGTAGCCATGTTCGTTGTGAACAATGGCTTGACTGTTTAAGGTCTAGCTAAAAGTCAAAGCGTTATTACGATAACGCTTGACTTTTGGCATTAAAGCCTATAAACAGGAAACTAGTGGCTAAGGACACTTACAAAGGGTCCAAGCTCTAACTTTAAACTGAAGTGGAGTCTCCTTTTTTTATTCAGGAGTCTCCAAGAGATGAGAAGAGAGAATTTTGTGAAGGTGCAAGTTAGTTTGAATGAAGACTTCATCTATTTATAGTGTTTGATGAATCTTTAGATGTTTGACAAGTGTTTAGGGAATACATGAGATCATTACAGGTGTTATAACAGCTGTTATAACCAGCTTGATGCCCAAGAAATTGATTTGATTGGTCTAGAAAAGGATTGGATTGGAGAGCAAGCAAGAAACAAATAAAAAAAATAATTCTGATGCAGATCTGGGCCTCTCGGCCCCCGTAGAATGCCAGGCCTTCAACGCCCGCCAGGGCGTCCGGCCCAGTTTCATAAGTTTGGAAGTTGGGCAATTTTGGTCACTATCCCTTATAAATGCATTCTTAACTTTCTTTATTGTCATTTTTGCCACCAAAACTTCATATAAACATATATATTGTTAATATAAGGTACAAGGTCATTAGTGACCAGTCTTAGGCACGCCCGGCAGTACAATCAAGCATTTCGGAGTTCCCGGTTCCTTTAAAAGATCACTCGAAAGCATAGTTTCGTACGTTTAACGCTTTTAGTCCTCTTTTTACGCACAAAGTTGCGCGTAATATCATTTATCGATATCAAAGCATTCCATGGCCAATACTAGGCATTCTTGAGAGTATGATTGCACATCTTAATGCTTCGGGTTCTTTAAAAGGTCATTCAGATGTATAATTAAACATGTTGATGCTTTTAACCCCTTAACTTGTAAACTTGCGTGTAACTTCACTTATTGGCATAAAAACCTTGAATAGCCAATATTAGGCATTCCCGAGAATATGATCAAACATCATGAAGCTCTGGGTTTGTTAAAAGGTCACTTAGAGGTAATAATTAACATGTTGACACTTTTAACCCTTAGTCGCGCAAACTTTCAATAATTACGCAAACGGCTCCCCTCGTCTAACAAGTGACTCATTTGAGAATACGGACACCGTATAAGGTCACTCAGAGGCCTAGTTTAGACATGTTGACACTTTCAGTCCTTCTATATTCAAGGTTTTCGATTTTGACGAAAATAGTCCCTTATAGTCAACGTTTGACTTTATTAGGGTTTATTACACGTGTCAACACATCGTTGGACACGATTTTATGAGGTGTTACATCCTCACACCCTTAAAAGAAATCTCAACCTCGAGATTTGCTCAAAAAGATGGAAGTACTTCCTGTCGTATAATGGACTTAACTTCCACAGTATATTAGGGGCCTTTACGGGCATCCCAATTGACCTACACAATAGGTACATGCTTCCTTTCGGAGCTTCTTAACCTGTTGATCCTTATTCGATACCGGTTTCTCAATAACCAAAATGTTTTATCATCTGCACATTTTCATGTGACAATGCTAGCAACTTAATGACTAGATATTCCTTAAATTACCAATGTAGAATACATCGTGTGTTCCACCAAGCTCCTCGAGTAAGTTTTTTGCTCATAGGCTACTAATCCGAGGTATTCGATTCTTTCGAATGGTTTTATATATCCAGGGCTCGACGTGCCCTTTATACCAAAACATATCACACCCTTCCATGCTGGTAAAGTTCAATAGAGTCTTGTTCCCTACTTGGAACTTTAAGAGATTTGCGTCTCTTGTTCGCATTGCTCTTCTGCCGATTACTGGCAGCTTTCAGACGATTACGGATTCGTATTATCTTATCCGTCATCTTTAAGAAAAATCTCAGATTCTGATAATCGGTTTCCCAACTCTTGCCCAACATACGGCGGTTGTCACTTTCTCCTATACAAGGTCTCCAAGGGAGTAACCTTGATACTTATATAATAATTATGAGTTATAAGAGAACTTAATTTGGGTATCTTCTTTGAACTTAATTTGGGTATCTTCTTTGAGAACTTAATTACGGGGAAGTCATCAAGTTATCCAAATATGATAGAGAGATAGCTTCAATTTCCGACTTCGATTCACTTACCGTCACATTGTGCCATGCAAATGACACATCCGTTTCATGAATACAGGGATGCCTTTAGTAGAGATGCCTACTTAGGCATTTCTATAATGGATATCTTCTTTTCTCGGCAATGACCATTAGAATATTTTAGTGGTTCCATGCATTAAACCTCCATACTGATCAGGCATGGAAGCAATCTATGGGACACACCAGGATACGCAAATCCTCATATACCGCTTTTTTCAAACATAGTTTGGCATTCGCAGTTGATAGAAATCAATGAGATAAATAATAAAATAATCTATATGGTCGTACTCTATTCGGAGAAAGAGTACTCTTAGACTTTACAGAGAGATCATTGCCGAGAAAAGAAGAAACGGTCTTATGGTTTCATTGGTAAGTTCTACCTTATACTTAATATTTTGAGTTCTTGTAAGTATCATCAAAAGTTGGCTAAGCTTATGGTCTATGAAAGACTTATTATTGCCTGTATTAAAACAGGATACTTAGCAGAAATTATCATTGATAAATGATAAGGAATGTACCTGATGATATTATTAATATGTACTGCCTCTGGCATTCATCAGGTAGTTCAGGCATTTCCCTTCTTAGCCTCTCCAGGCTTAGCTGCACCTTCTTTGGTAGCTTTATGACATCTAGTTCTGATGTGGCCTTTCTCACCACAGCCGTAACAGACTGCATTCTTTATGTCCCAACATTCATGGGACTGATGACCAATTCCTTTACAGATGCCACACTGCTTTGGTCTTTGTTCTATTCGACAGTGTCCAATGATAGCAGATTTTGCATACAGGTTTCTGATTGGGCTTTTGTTGGTTCATATTGAACCCGAACTTGCTCTTTTTTCTTAGATTTCTGGAAGTTATCCTCATCCCTTTTCCTTTTTCTGTCGGTCTCAGTTTTTGACAGACTCACTTCTCAACCTATCCTGTGGGAGTGGCAGAGACAGACCCATAGCGGATTTATAAGAAGCAGGCTTTGAAGCCTTATCAAGCTCTTTGCACTTTTTCATGACCTTTTTCATGGCCTTTCCGACAGATGCGCCAATCACATCTTGGAGATTTACTCCATTAATATTGAGGTTTACGTTTGTAGCATCGTTAGCATTTGTCGCATCATTAGTATCGCGACTATTCTCTGGCTCATCCGAGTTTTCCATACTCGAGGTTTAGTACAAAACATCCAATTGAACAATAGTTAGTCATCATCCTGATGACCTGACATAGACTAGCCATAGCATCATTAAACCGTATAGGCTATTAAGTTCTGAACATTCCTAATGAATGTTATTGGAAAGAATATCCATATTATTTAGCCTAGGTTACGAAAGAACCGTCAATGGCATTTAAGGTTTGGACTGAGTCCATTACCTGTTTGACAGTGGATCACAATGTCACATCTGTCTTTGTCATATAGATGATTATGAATAGCTCGTAGGCTGGCCTTAAAGGACTTCTAATATACATGGCATAGAGGCCCGACACTAGGGACATAAAATAATATAACATAGAGCCTTAGTCATGAAGGACATAAATAATCATATGGCACGAAAGCCTTGTCGCAAAGGACATTTAGATATGACACAAATGGCCTTGTCACAAGGACGTTATAAGATATGGCACAGAGGCCTGTCAAAAAGGACATTATCATATAGCACATTGGCTTGTCTCGAACGTCATTAAAATATAACACATTTGCTTGTCACGAAGAACGTGAAAGATATGGCATAAGACCTTGTCACAAGGGACATTTAAGATATATATATAAGCCGCGATCTCAGCTGATCAAAGGGCTTTAAGGTTTGAGCATAGTTCATCACCTTTGGGTAAAGGGTCGTTGACCACAACTATAGTCACAATTGACGATATAATATGGCCCATAGTCAATTCGATTGACAATACAAAGGATGTTAAATTAATGGTCATCGCACTAATGATACCATTCATGAACGCACTTGATCATATAGACTGCGAGACTTGGGCATAGCTCACCCCCTTGGGCAAGGAATCATAAAAGATTACAATTTATCTTGTCATAATTGGACAATATAATATAGCCCGTAGGCAAAACATCATTAAGGATGTTAAATATAATCATCATATTGATGATTTTAGTCATGATCGCATTGATCATATAGACTATTAGGATTGAGCATAGCTCACCACCTTGGACAGGGAATCACAAAGATCATAATGTCAATGTCTCAAATGGACAATATACTATGGCCCGTAGGTAAAACATCACTAAAGGATGTTAAATAACATGATCATCGTATTAGATGATATTAGTCATTATTTAAACTTAAAAAAATATAAACCTTAAAAAAATACGAACCTTTTGTCTTGTTGTTAGACGTGGCTATATATGCCTTGGCTAAGTCTTCTTCTTCGATTGGCGTCCACTTAGTCGGCTTCGACTTCGATTGGTCACCCACCACTTGCTTGCCTTTGTTTCGTTTTCCTTTTCCTTTAGGCGGTTGGGTTTCGGGAACAACCTCCACATCGTCGTTGGGTTCGGATTGTTCAAAGGGTTGCGTCGGGATCGGTTGGGGTTGAGCGGGTGGTGTCGGGTTTGGTGGGAAATTATAAGCACCCCGCAACATCATTTGTTGAAGGGCTTGATTTTGAGAGAATTGAGCGAATTGGTTTGGCGATTGTTGGAATGATGCAAACGCATTTGATGAATATTGCGAGAATTGGTTCGGTTCTAGCGTCGGATAATATCTCGGAACCGAGAAAACATTAGGTTGGGTCGGGTTGTTGGGATTGTTCGGGTTCTTCGGATTGTTCGGGTTGTTGAAGGGTTCCATGATAGAGTATAAGGTTTATAAAAGTGGGAAGAAGATTTATAAAAAAAGTGAGAGAGATGAAATTTTGGGGTTAAATTTGTGAATGGAGGTGAAAATGGAAAGGAAATATATATATTTGAATTTTTTGACCGTTTGTTTTTTTATGGGAAAAAGGAAATTTAATTTTTTTTTAAAAGGTAACTTTTTGAAACCGGGGCCCACTTTTGGTTCCGTCGCCAACGTCCAAGAACCGACGGAAAGGACGGGGACTGGGGGGGGGGGGCGGGATGGTGTAGCCAGCGTCGCCGGGTGGGAACGGGAGGGGGGACGGGTGCATACCGTGTAGCCTTACATAAGAAAAAATATAGGGTTAACAAAATGATTTAAAAACTAACTTAATATAATTTATAATCAAAGTTCAGGACATATTTTCACAACTGTATCGTATGCATTGACAAATTACATTTTATTTTATTTTCAACCTATGTTTTTTAAACCAGTGCAATACATGTGTTTTCTAAAGACAACTTTTTGTAGTTACCAAATAATGTCAAATCTATGTTTCCTCCCCTTTTTTATACCTTAACCCTTTAACTTTCAGCATTGACACTTACACCTCCTCAGCTTTCTTAAAACTATGTAAAATATCATTTTAAGCACCTCAAGTTTTACATGCTTATTTTTTATGTACGTGGGTGAAAGATAATAGTTTTGTGCGTGTTTTTAGGTACGTTTTTGGTTGGTCTACGTTTTGACAAAAATTTTGTTCAAAAATGAGTCGGGTTAAATATAGTATGTTTTCATTATGCGGTATAAATTTGAGTTACTTTACGTTTTGGGGTTGACGCAACATGCGTTACCATTCTTTAACTTAAAAACACTATTTTCTTACGTGCTTATTTTTAAGTACATTTCGGTATAAATCCAAATTAGTTTACATTTCAACGTAATTTTTTCTAGGTAATGAGTCTGGTCCAATATAATACGTTTTTATATGGGTTTTAGTTGGTCTTTGTTTTGATATATATTTTGTTTGGAAACGTACCGGATCGAATATTTGTCAATACAAATTCGAGTTACTTTAAGTTTCGATGTCACCGAAACACGCGACCGATGAAAATACTAGTATATAATTTATTTAATCCGTATAATACAAGAGATTTTAATCACTTCTATAATCACTTATCCGATGAAAATACTAGTATATAACATTTATTCAATCCGTATAATACAAGAGATTTTAATCACTTCTATAATCACTTATTATGAAAGATCAAAATAACAATGTTGATAAGAATATTATACATGTTAATTTCAATTTCAACTTGCCATGAATAGTAAAACAAAATTTTTATCTTATTATATTCAATTTTATTTAATTTTCAATTTCACCTCTTATACATTAAATTATATACGTTTTTTTATCAATTTAATTCGATATTTTTTCCTATAACTCGCGTTCAGTATTTTTCTAGCTAATACTTGATTAACATATATTTTATTGACGTGTCTGTATAAATTTTGTTGAAAAAACGAGTTTTATTTAACATAATTTAGTGGTGAACTGCACCGATACTCGCATCAGTTCTTTTATTGTTTGTTATTATCGGATCCAATACCGATATCCTTTTTTTAATAATTCTCTATTGACATGGGTACCAGTGTTATTATTGGAACGGGTAACAGTATTCTTTTTTATGGTTTTCAATGTGAAACATATTTATTTGTGCATATCATCATTGACTTTAAACCGAAAGCCAGTACAATAGTGATACGAGCCAAACCAGTAACGAGCAAATTCCCACCACATCGCGCACAAAATATATAAATCTAGAACCGTGTTGAATAGTAACATCTGTTTTTTAGATATTCTATAAAAAGTTTTTATGTTCCAATTTCACCCATTATACCTTAAATAATATATGATTCTAACCAACTTTGTTTTTTATTAAATTTGATTTTTCCTCTGATAACTTGCGTTCATTATCTTTTTGTTTTTAAAGATGAATACACGACTTTGTTTAATATTTTTCTCGGCGTTCATGTATGAACTTTGTTGAAAAAAACATAACTTAGCCAAGTGTTAGTATCATAGCAATAACTTTGTTTTTATAATTCCCGTCGCATCGTGCGAGGAAATCTTGCTAGTTATTATTATATTAGAATAGCAAACAAATTCAAATAATAAATGTTTTAAACAAGAAGTGATATTTTATAGCCGCAAGATATTTTGATTTTCGTTCTGTTTAATTTAATGACATATTATTTATACATTTATTGTTAAAACACGCTTACTATCATATTTATCGTAGTTTGTTATAAGAAAATAATATCGATTAATTCGAACATTTTGTTGAAAAAGAAAATATCGATATCAAAGTAATCGTTATAATAGCCAAAAAAATCATAATATATTAATATTGATAACTGAAGACTTATTTTATATTATTTATAAATATATTATATTATTTTATATTATTTTGTTGAAAAAGAAAACCGTGCCCTGTTTGTCGGAAGGTGTGTCTTGATAGCTTCGGGGAACATGCCCTTCACTGCAAAGAGCTTCCTGGCTTCAAGTACAGACACGATCTGGTTAGAGATGTGTTGTTTGACGTTCTCAAGCGAGCTGGTATCGCTGCTAAAAAAGAGGCTCCGGTTAATTTCCTAACGGACCCGAAGGAGGGGAGGTCTTCCCTTCGACCAGCCGATGTGCTGGTTTTTGGATGGTCCGGGGGTAAGCATGCTTGCATTGATCTCACGGGGGTGTCGCCTCTTGCCGGTTTCAGGGGCAGTGGTTTTGTTTCAGGGCAAGCGACTCGGAAGGCTGAGGCGGGGAAAATATCCAAGCACGAGCAGGCCTGCATAGATAATCAACATGCCTTCCTTCCTTTCGCGTTCGATACCTTTGGTTGTCTGGCCCCTGTGGCGACCGGTTTCTTGAAGCGGGTTTAAAAGGCAGCACTTGCGCATGCGACAGTGTCTGTAGGCCATAGTTATGTGTTTAGCCGAGTAGGATTTGCAATTCAAAAGGGGGTGGCGGCGCAGCTTGTTGCCCGTCTACCAACCCATAATTTGTAATTTGCTCTAACAATATATATAAAAGTATGTGATTATGAATATGTATCTATACATATAATAAAAGAAACCATGTTAGGGACACATGGTGTTCTATGAGGCAGTCTTAATTATTTTTTTTAAATATTTATTATTATTTATTTTTCTAAATATTTATTATGAAAAGTCAATTATTGATAATATTAGATTTAAAATTTTAGAAGAGATTTTAATGATAAAAGACAAAGATAACTGATAATAATATATTAATTATCTTATCTATTTATTTGTTTCTCGCTTCTCTCTCATAGTTAATTATAAATACTTATTTTTATAATTAAAGATAGTCATGCAAATATTCAAGAATTATGATCGAATAAATATTATGTTAAAAAAGTTATATAAAGATTTCTTTATATGGTATAGATAGATTAGTTGATATAACTATTGAATAAATATTGTATTTAAAAAGTTTAGGTAGATAAAATTCATTGATATTGATGAACGTGTATTTTGTAGATAATATATTAAAATGTTTAAATAGTATTAGCTTTAGATTATTTATAAATAAACGATTATAATTATAATATTAAAACTGTTAATTTGGTATGACGTAGGAAAACATAATATTTGAATTAATTGCGGGTGATTACAAAAGAAAATAATAGATTTTAAATACGGGAAGAAACTACGTAGGCTAAAAGGTGTAGGGGTCATAGTTGGGACACGATTCGCCATGTAGGAACATGAATGGAAGGCTACACCACCTCTTGCATGATCCACCATGGTTTGCATATTTTAAACCATGACAATCATGGTCATCCTTTCCATTTTTCAAGAAATCATTTCATTTTTCTTTAGACAAAGATAAATTAAAATAAATAAGAGGATAATGGTTTGGGTCATGACCACACCCTTAGAGTATTGGTTTTGAATGGTGGAATAGATGTGAGTGATATAACACTGACGTGGAGGGTTATGATGGTCATGAGGGTCATGACCACACCTTATAGCCTTATACTCAAATTCTAAACGTATTAAATTTAGGGAGAATTGCATATATCTCCTTATAAAAAAACCTGTATTAAATTTAGGGAGAATTGCATATATCTCCTTATAAAAAAACCGTATTAAATTTAGGGAGAATTGCATATATTCCTCATAAAAAACCCCTAATTGCATATTTATCCAACTCAAAACTAAAATTACATATATCCCCTTATTTAATGAAACTTCCCACAATGACAAAAATAACCTTAAAACAAACCCTATCAAGCAACAAATTAAATTCTAAAGTTCACTCCCATTCTAAGTTTCCATCTAGGCCATTACGTCCAATTAACTCTTCATGTTCTTAATCGAGTGTGAATTGAATATTTCATAACTTTGTTCTTTCTCAGATTGAGTTGACTGAACATGAGATTTCACTTTTAATACATCGATTATGGAGGAAGCTTTCGAAATTAGAATCATGGAGATTGTTTTGGACTCAGGAATGTGATTTTTATAGATTGAATCATGAGGCCTGCGACATGAAATTTTTATTTCAAAAGATACGAATTTTAGTTATGAAACTTGCAAAATGAGGGATCGAACAAAATGACAGACTTTTTATGAAGAAGAGTGGATTACACACATACGAAAGAAAAATAAAGAAACGCATTAGCGAAACAATAAAAAAACAAAAACAAAGTAGAAAAAGATTTAGAAAAACTTAGATAAATATGAAAAATTAAAAGATTACATTAATGTGATTTCTAAAAAAATCAAATATTTAATGTGATTGGACGGTAAGAAACGTGGTAAGTGTAATATTTTATACAGCCCGTGCAATACACGGGTTTTTAAAGACACAACTTTTATATTACTATGTAAATAACATTACATTTATTTCCAATTAACGTTACATGTCATTCCCTCCTTTAACCTCACAATTTTACTTATATTTTATTTTAATTTTGTTTAATAATTAATACATAAATATCACTAATCTTATCCTTGTCTTTTAATTTTATTATTATTATTATTATTATTATTATATGTTAAAAAGAGCTTTTAATGGTAACTAATATCTACTAATCCACATGTCGTGTTTTTATTGATGTATATGTAACTTTTTTTTAACTTTGTTACAGTTTTATTCAACATGTGCAATACATTAATTTTTTTGAAAGATATAATTCTTTATTACTTAGTATATATAATTATTATTTAATATATATAATTATATTTTTTCAACCCGTGTAACACACGGGGTTCTAACCTAGTATGCTAGTAAACAAATTCAAATAGAAATATGATATTATCGGTAAACCCGCATTCTATATAATTCAAATTCAAGAAAGTCTAAAGAGTCTCATCTACTTACAACATGTAGAGAGAATTACCGGCATCGGCTTCTTCTCCACCCATGAATTTCGCCAATTCCAACAACGAAGAAGATGCCACAGCCGTTGTAAATAGGAGAAAGTACATGGGTTCTATACTCTGATAATTTTACATAGATGTTGAACCAGAAAGTTGTTGTGTGTTTCCGAGAGGTAATAGAACCCCTGTGCTTTGTCCAATGTTAACCGTGGCAGTACAGTGGCGTCGTCGTTGGTCGCATTGCATAACAGAATTTTATGGGTGTCGAGGAAGCTGATGGTGTGACTTCTCTCGATTCTAAAATCTTAATCTTAATAATGGTTATAAATAAATCGAAAATTACAATCCGCAATACAAGTTATGCCCCGCCAATCAATTAAACAATGTGGGGATGCGATTCTTTTCCGATTACAGGTATTGTAGCGGTACCACAGCAAACGAGCCTAATCAGTACCGGTAAAGTTTCCAGGATTTCTTGATTTCGATATTCTGTAAAAAACGGAATTGGTACCGGTATTTTTCAATATAGTACAGATTAGGAATGTGAAGTTGTTTTCATGAAGTTATTGTACGGATGGGCTAAGAGATCTTGGTTCTTTTCTGTCAAAATTGGTACAATTTAATCTACTGACAACATGAGTTTCCATGACTTCAATTTGTTTAACATGCAATAGTTGCATTTCTAATTGTGTTTTTAAGGAGTTGATGTTACCCCGCGTGTTGCGACATGATGTTGATTATAAAAGTCTTTACTATATGTGATGCGAAAATTCTTTAGTTTATGCTATAAAACGTACAAGCTTAGTTTTAACATGCTATCTAACATGTATTTTATTTTTGAAAATTTACTAACAATCGAGGTTTTTTTTTTTACGAATTGATTATTTTTTATGTGTTGGAATCAAATGTTTATAATTTTGATTTTGAAAATATCTTAACATATTTTAAAATCTTTTAGAAGTATGTGTAAATTTAAACAAACTAAAATAAAATAGATTTTTAAAATAATTTGTCTTATTTTGGAAAAAAACCAAGATATGTGTTAAAAAATCAGGATTAAATGTTTTTGAATAACAAATCTGATTTTAAAATATTAAAAAATATTATATTAAACAAAAATTGTTGTTGGGTTGTGACGGATGGAGCGTTCATTTTCTGGTTACCAGTCGGGATAATTTGGTGTAGTTGGAAATAACCGGCGCAATTGTTCCGATTAGGATTTTTATATATGGATCCAATTCAAAATTTGATTCAGTCTTTTAGATTATTATAATAATCATCAAATATAATAAATAATAGGATCACTAAATTGATTCTTTTAAACATCAATGGTTTAGTAGTTATATATGAAAGAATTTTAATCTCTTTGATAATCACAGGTGCTTTTTTGATTGATATTGCTTAACATGAATGCTTAATCACATGTAGTTTGTGGGATGCCTCTGATGAACTTTGTAATACTTCATTTTATTATTGTATTTTATAACAATAAGGATATGTAAATTAACCAACGCGACTTTTAAATGAAGGGCTACAAACCTCAAATTGGTAACTAATATACCTAGCCTCTCATTTAACAGGAAATTATGTTGTTTTTTGTATTTTTTTTCTTTAGACAAAGATAAATTAAAATAAATAAGGGGCTAGTGTTTTGGGTCATGACCACACCCTTAGGGTAGTGGTTTTGGATGGTGGATTACATGACACTGACGTGAAGAATAATGGTGGTAATGAGGGTTATGACCACACCCTATAGCCTTATATGTCTCAACTCTCAAACTACCATTAGCACATTCAATATTTAGTTACTATAATAAGACATTCTTAACATATAATCCATAATAAAGTCTTGTATCATAGTTTAGAAAGGAAAAAAAAAACGCAACCTGCAAATGTGCATTTGGATGGTGGGCCCAATATCCTAGCATTCTAAAGAGAAAAATAAAAGTATTTGATGTGTTATTGATGAATGGGAGTGGATGACATGCATGATGCACCAATAAAAACCTATTAAAATCGAATAGTATAATTGTGAGTAGAGTAAATTTTACAAATTAATATAGGGGAAAATATACAAAAGGTTGTGACTTTTTGTAAGTGGTGTAATATCTTTAAAATTAGTTTAAGCTAAGTTACTTTTTGAAGGGGTGTGACTAGTTTAAAGGGTTAGGACTTTTTGAAAGGGTGTGATTAGTTTATATTGTTGTGAATTTTTGAAAGGGTGTGATACATTTTAAAAATAGTTTGAAAAGTTATAACTTTTTGAAAGGATATGATCCAACCATCATGTCTTAAGTTACTTTTTGTAGTATTTTATAAACAATTATTAGTGGCTTTCCATATGCTAATGAATTTTACTATTTGTAAAATGTGGAGTTGAATTCAAAACTAGGGGATAATAACTATCAAATTAACTTGTAGATTTTAATTGTATTTAAACAATCTTCTGCTGCTATTTAAGCCAATTATGATTGATTAAGGTTCAAGAATAAGAATCATGCCATTTATGAATTGTTGTGATTATATTATATTTTGCATGAAACCTAAGAATTGTTAGTTATTGTTAATATTAAGAGACATCATATTCAGATTTCAAAGTGAAAACACCAAAGGGGAACCAAAAAGATGATAAAGTACCGAAATTACCGGTACGGTACGGGATTAACTACACACATCTCTTTTAGCACTAACTTTGTTAAAAAATTCAGTTAAAGGGCTGTTTGGCTGAGCTTTTCAAAAGAGCTTATTTGCTTTCTGAAAAGCAAAAGTCAATAAGCTGTTTTGAAAAGCTCCATTTTAAAGCTTTTCAAAACAGCTTATTGACTTATTTGCTTTTCAGAAAAGCAAATAAGCTGTTTTGAAAAGCCTAGCCAAACAAGCCCTAAGTCTGATTATAATTATATAAGGGCAGTTTAACCCTTTTACCTAATAATTTAAACTATTTAAAAAACATCTTAAAGCTTATAAAATAAAATCAAATATAAAAACAAATCAAAATTCTTCCCCTTGACTTCATCATTCGTATCATTATCTTGTTGCATATCTGTATTAAAATTCTCCCTTGACCTCATCATGTGTATCGTTATCTTGTTTTAGAGTTATTTATGAGGGTTTACTGCTCTAGTGGTGGCCATGGGTATTTAGGTTCCACCTATGAGGGGTCTGGCTGAGTTCTCCTCTCCAGGTCTCAAGTTCGAGTCTGAGTGATAAGGGTTTCTCATTGAGAGGTTTAAATTGGGGATCTAATGTGTGAGGGGACTTTCTATCGTGGGCCCGTTTAAGACAACGTACGCTAGACCTCCCGACATTCGTGAATAATTCACACCTTTACATAAAACAAAAAAAAATTATGAGGGTTTACTACTTCAAGAAAAATCACTAGCGTTCTCTTTATGAGCATCCTTCTTTTCATTACTTAACAATAATGAAACCGTAAATCCGGTTGAAGAATCCCCAGAAGAAGACGACTGGTTACCTATGTCCATTACCTTTTGAAGAGTTTTCGATTCTTTAAAATCGGCTTTCTTTGCAACAATACATTTTTATTCAGGCTTGATTTCTTCTTTTACCTTTATGCTATCTTCCAAACGTTTTTCATCAACACAAACTTCATTTCGAACCACATGGATGGTATTCAATGGCATAGATCCGGCGGTTATGTTTAAAAAAGAACACTAGATCCGACGTTTCATCAATAGATTCGACAACATCAACACCAAATTCGGGGACATTATCCGTCGCCGTTCCCAACGAAAAACCTAAGCGGCGTTGGTGGTGATTAAGGTCGAGGATTTATAGGCGGCGGTGGCGATTGTGCTATGTTGAAGAAGAATGAGAAGAAAGTTGCTAGATGATGAAGATCCATATTTGATTTTGGGAATTTATTAAGGAATTTGAGAGATTGTATGATTTTACGGTGTGTTCCGGAGTTAAAAATCCCTCTCCTTCCCTCCCCTCCCCTCCATGTCTTTCCAAATTGGAAAGACTATTTTCAGGCAAAAAAAACCTCATTTTTCCTCCCCTCCCCCTGTTAAGTGGATCTCTGGGGTTTACAGGGGAAAAGGGGGAAATGTATGGTTATGGTGGTTGTGTTTATAATTTTTAAAATGTTATTTTTTTATTAAATACTTTAAATTATTAGGTAAAAGGACTAAACTATCCTTATATAGCTTTAATTGAAAATTCTAACCATTTATTGTTAAAGGACCTAAGGTGTAATGAGTCTTACAAATAAAGGATTATGAATGTAATTATTGATATTATAGGGCATCATTGCAATCCAATACAAACATAAATGACGAAAAGTGGAACTTACCCGAAATTCCAAGCTTGTTTTTATTTAGGGTAAGTTACACTTTTCGTCCTTTATGTTTGTAACAGGTTGCAATGGATGGCCTTTAACTTTAATAATTACAGTCACAGTCCTTTATTTGCAAAACCTGTTACACCTTAGGTCCTTTAACCCTAATGTGGTTAAAACTTTCAGTTAAGTGAGATCATGTGCAACCCAAGTGAGGGTAAAACAGTCATTTAATAGAATATATATATATAGTGTGAGGTTCATTGGGGAACACTAAAAAAGTGGGGAACTGACTCAAACGAGCTCCGATTGGACTCATTCCAGCGGCGTTGGAACCGGCTCGTCGAACCCTAACTAGGATCTCTTAACTCTAAACTCTAAATCATAACCCATAAACCCTAAATATATTAGGGTTTGGCTTTTAGGGTTTAGCTTTAGGGTTTAGGGTTTAGCTTTAGGGTTTAGCCTTTAGTGTTTAGCTTTTAGGGGTTATAGTTTAGATTTTACGGTTTAGCTTAGGTTTTAGCCTTATTTTTTAGCTTTAGGGTTTAGAGTTTAGGAGTTAGGATTTAGGGTTTAGGGTTAAGAGATCCTAGTTAGGGTTTGACGAGCCGATTCCAACGCCGTTGTAATGAGTCCAACCGGAGTTCGTTTGAGTCGGTTCCCCGTTGTTCCCCACTTTTTTAGTGTTCCCCAATAAACCTTCCCCTATATATATATATATATATATATATATATATATATATATATTCATAAAACCACACTCTTTCTTCTCAAACTAGTCTCCCTAGGATATCATCACTTTCCCAGCATCCACACAATCTTCTTCCACTTTAATTCATCTGGTAATTCCATTAATAATCTCTCCTTCAAATGTATCTATTTCTAGAGTAGAGAATGACACAAAGACAAAAAATCATACCTCTAAACGTCCTGTTGAAGTGATATCTAGAAACGGGAATCCTTGTTTGAACATCCTTATTATTGGTTCTACATAAAACAGCAAGCATGCAACATGTGTGTTTTGCAGTTCCTTGAGCATGAAACATCTTCAATACATCAAGTCTAGAGAATGAGACAAAATCAAATCCAAATTTTCAGTATGTGGAATTAAATAAAGAAAAGGATGAGAAACTAACCGAGAGAGATGAGAAATTTGAAGGAATCGAAGGGAGATCTGCGAATCAAGCCCTAATTCATCTGGTAATTCCATTAGGGTTTTGAGTTGGGGTTTTGTGAGGGGGTGTGGTGGAGATACGGCGGTGGAGATATGGTGGTGGGTTGGGTGGAGAGGACGGTTGTAGAAGTGGTATGTAGAGAGAGAGAGAGAGATAGAGAGAGTGTGAGTACATGGGAGAGACTAGGGAGATGATGATGATTGTTTATAATTATTATAATTTTGACATTCTTTTAGGTTTATATTTTTTATGTAAGTTTTTAAATTTTGATATTCTTTTTTTTGTATTAAATGACCGTTTTGCCCTCACATGGGTTGCACATGATCTTACTTAACTGGAAGTTTTAACCAGGTTAGGGTCAAAGGACCTAAGGTGTAACAAATTTTGCAAATAAAGGAATGTGACTGTAATTATTAAAGTTAAAGGTTATCCATTGCAACCCGCTACAAACATAAAGGACGAAAAATGTAATTTACCCTTTTATTTATTTTAAATAAAAAACTGTTTTGTTGTTTCAGTTAAAATTATTATTTTTTTGTTTATGTTTTTTTAATCTAAAAGTGCAGGACAAATCAACCTCTTAATTACACAAATAGTCTTTGAATAGATTAAAAGACTAAATTACCCTCATGTGCAGGGCACATGCCTTATTTAACTGAAAATTTTAACATTGTTATTGCTAAAGGACGTACAATGTAATAGTTTTTACAAATAAAAGACCGTGACTTTAATTATTGAAGTTAAAGGATATTCATTGCAATCCGATACAAACATAAAGGACGAAAAATGTAATTTACCCTAGTTTGAAACATACATATAAGATTATAAGCTATATGGTCACCCTGCTAAGAGCATTCACATCTTATTCTATATACTACATCAAGCCATAAAATTTGAAAAAATTACCTAAACACTCACTCCATTGTCACACCCCAACCGATGGCGGAATCATCGGTGCCTGGCACTAGGCGAACCAGATTGCTCAAGAGATCTATAACAACTATTCATTACCAATATTTTTAAAGGTTCATCATCCCATACTAACGAAAAAATATTCAACAAATAATTATTACAGACAACGAATTTCTCTCAAACAAAACATGATCCGACAACCTAGATTTCTATTAGTGGAGTTTCTAGACCGCCTAACTTGTTTCCAGCGTAGCATTCAAATCAACCTGTCACATACGTTAAAATAAAGTCAATACGTAATGTAAATGTGAGTACACAAGTTTGCATAGTAATAGTATGAAAAGCGTTTTACGCAAAACCAACATGTAACACGTAACGGGCGAAGCATCTAACTATTCAAACAATGATTACAACTTAACCACAAGACTGCATTGTAGAGTATGCGCGACACATGTACAGCGAACACGTGAAGTAAAGTGATGTGATCCCTAGCAACCCCTGTCCACGACAGGTGTTGAGTCCAAACTATAGTACTATCGTTGCTAGAGGCGGTATAGTGTAACACTGTATAAGCATAGTACAAGCATTCAACAAATCACGTATAACATGCGGGAGCGGTTAGCGTCTAGAAAGTGTTTGCGTTGTGTGCTGTGTTTTGATATAAAACGTATGTAACACCCAAAAGTGCGTTAAATGAAAATGGGTTCGAGTATACTCACAGTGTGCGTTTAACGAGTAAACACAATCTGGATTGGATTGAAGGGAGCGCGTTGAGTTAGCCTGTGTACGGAAACAGTAGCATAAGTCGTTGAACAGAGTGTCGAATGGGGTTAAGTGTTTGACTGACGATCCGGACGGATGGTCATCCGAGCGGATGGCCATTCGAATGAGATGTGTTGGTTTGTAAATTGTTAAAGTTCGAAGTTTCGTTAAAAGCGTCTGAAATATTGGATAACATCAATGTCAGGTCATCCGGTCGGATGGTCATCCGAACGGATGGCCATTCGAACAGATGGTCTGTTGTTTGAAATTTTGTAAAATTTTCTAAGTAAAAGTTCTGCGTTAACGGAGACGGTGTGACAACGTGTCAAGCAACGGGAAAATACCAAGTCCAGTTCATTCGGTCTAATGTGTTATTCTTGATGAAGATTGATGTTTGACCCGTTAATTGGTCCATCTCTCAGGTGGAAATCCGTTTTCAAGCCGGCTTTCGACTAAGAAACGAGTCGAGAGTCTGATTGAGTCCAGATTCCATCAAAATTTGTGTAAAAACCAAAGAAAAGTTGAAAACTGATGAGAAAGTGTTGAAATCTTGTTGTGATTGAGTTGAAAAGTGTGAAATCCTTTAGATCTAGAACCAATCTTGATCAAATGGTGTTTCACAACATTTTTCCTAAGCAAAACTGGTGGAAACCACCTTCAAGAGATTCAAATTAGTGATTTCAGGAGAAAAAGTTAGTGTTTGTGTGTGATTTTGATGAGGAAGATGATGTAGAAGTGATTAGAGATGAAGATTGTGCAAGATTCGGGGAGAAATGCTTATAAAATGGCCTTGATTTGCGATCGAAAGTCACTGGGAGCATGTGAGCGGATGGAAGTGTCAAATCAGAGATATGAGGGTGTACGACGGTATTTATAGAGTGAGGGCTAGAGTTAAGTCGGTGCACAAGGTGTGGTGTGTTCGGATGGCTTGTATGGTCGAATGGCCATCCGGTCGGATGGCCATCCGGGCGGATGGTCATCCGAGCGGATGTCCATTCGGGCAGCCGGGTTACGTTTTGTTAGTTTTCCAGCTTTTGTTCGTTTGTTAAGCGTTGCGTTACGTTTAATCGATTTGTGAGTGAGCGTTTGAGCGTGTAAGCGTTGCGTTGATAACCACGTAACATATAAACAAACAATCCCACAAATAACACACATAACATAAGTAAATCCGCGTTTCGAGTTTGTGTCGAGTTTGCGTTGCGATAAAGTTGTGATAAGCGTTTAGTCTAAATAAGCGATGTAAAATGCCATAAAAACCCGTTTAAGTAGTAAGCGTTATGAAATAGCGTTTAAAATGTGAAAACTGCATTTTGAATGAGCGTTGTAATATGCGTCTAAAAGCGTCAAAAATATAGTTTAAACCATGTGCGTTAATCATAATCTCGAGAATACAAGCGTTTATGAATGAAATGACGGTGACAAGTAATGATTCGAAAAGTCGGGTTGTTACAGCCTCCCCCTACTTTAGGAAATTTTGTCCCGAATTTAAGGAGCAGGCGTAACAAAGAGTTGTGGATATTTAGCTTTCATATCACTTTAGAGTTCACATGTGAACTCGGCGCCGCGTGTGCCTTCCCAGCGAACGTTCACTATGGGAATGTGTGAGCGTTGAAGTTTCTTGGTCTCTCGATCCATGATTTCTACGGGATTTTCCACAAAGTGTAGGGTTTCGTTTCCTTGCAAATCTTCAAGTGTACATGAAGATTTTCTTTAGCTAGGCACTTCTTGAGGTCGAGACGTGGAAAGTCGGATGTACGTTGCTGAGTTCTTCCGGTAATTCAAGTCGGTAGGCCACTTTGCTGATTCTTTCCAGAATCTTAAAGGGACCCACGTATCGTGGCGCTAACTTTCCTTTCTTGCTGAATCAGATCGCCCCCTTCCAAGGTGAAACCTTTAGGAGTACGTGATCACCAACTTCAAACTCAAGGGGCTTGTGGCGTTTATCGGCGTAACTCTTTTGACGACTCCGAGCTTTCAAGAGATTGTCTCGTATTTGGAGGATCTTTTCAGTCGTTTCTTGTAATAACTCAGGACCGGTGATTTGAGCGTCTCTGATCTCATGCCATACAATAGGCGATCGACATTTTCTACCATATAGTGTCTCAAGTATGAGAATTTTACTAAAGGTAAATGCGAATCCCAATTACCACCAAAATCTATAACGCACGAACGAAGCATGTCTTCAAGGGTGCGGATCGTGCGCTCAGCCTGATCGTCGGTCTAGGGGTGAAATGCGGTACTGAGATTAAGAGTCGTACCGAGAGCGGCTTGGAATGTCTCCTAGAGACGCGAGGTGAATCGACCATCGCGGTCAGAGATGATATCATGAGGTGTCCCATGTAGACAAATGACCTCGTCGGTATAGATTCGTGCTAATCGTTCTACCTTGAAGTCTTCTCGTATCGGTAAAAAGTCAGCGGATTTCGTAAGACGATCAACAATAACCCAAATGCTATTGTGACCTGATGGCGTGCAAGGGAGTTTCGTAATGAAATCCATAGCTATACTCTCCCACTTCCACATCGGGATCTCGGGTTGTTCGAGTAAGCGAGAGGGTCGTTGATGTTCGGCCTTAACTTTCGAGCAGGTTAGATATTTTGAAACGTAGAGAGCGATATCTTTTTTCATTCCATCTAACACGGAGGTCCTGATACATCTTGTCGGCACCGGGGTGAATGAAATATCGAGACTTGTGGGCTTCAGTCAGCAAAATCTCTCAGAGATTATTGCGACTAGGAATCCAAATTCGGTCGAGATAGTGAAAAATACCATTCGGTTTATTCACTAGTTGGTTTTCGGTTCCAAGTATTCTTTCTTCCTTCAAGGTATTCTCGAGAAAACAGGCGTGTTGAGCGTCGCGAATGAGAGCTTCGAGGTCGTGTTGGGCTCGAATATTACGAACACTATGTAAATAGCTTCGTCGGCTAAGAGTGTCAGCAACGACGTTTGCTTTGCCTGGGTGGTAGCGTATCTCACAATCATAGTCGTTGAGATATTCAACCCATCTGTGTTGGCACATGTTCAATTCTTTCTGGTTAAAGATGTGCTGTAGGCTCTTGTGGTCGGTGAAAACTGTACACTTGGTACCATAAAGGTAGTGTCGCCAAATCTTAAGCGCAAAAACAACTGCGCCTAGTTCGAGATCGTGGGTTGTGTTGTTCTTCTCGTGGACCTTGAGTTGTCGAGATGCGTACGCGATAACCTTGTCTCGTTGCATAAGAACACAACCATGACCTAGGTTAGAGGCATCACAATAAACAACAAAGTCGTCATTTCCATCGGGTAGCATGAGTACGGGAGAGTTGCAAAGCATACGTTTAAGAGTTTGAAAGGCATCCTCTTGTTCGGTTCCCCAAACGAAAGGATTGTCTTTATGCATTAGGGAGGTGAGAGGAACGGCTATTTTAGAGAAATCAGCGATAAATCGCCGGTAATAACCCGCCAATCCGAGAAAAAAACGAACTTCGGACGAGGTTTTCGGTGTAATCCAACTCTTAACTGCTTCAATCTTCGCGGGATCGACGTGAATACCTTGACTGTTGACGATGTGACCGAGAAATTGAACCTCCTCGAGCCAAAATTCACACTTGGAGAACTTGGCGTAGTGGCGATTCCCTTGGAGAAGCTCGAGAACTAAACGAAGATGTTGCGCGTGTTTGGTTCTCGATTTCGAATAGATAAGGATATCATCGATAAACACGATAACGAAGCGATCAAGGAAAGGTTTACACACACGGTTCATCAAATCCATGAAGACCGCGGGTGCGTTAGTGAGACCAAAAGGCATGACCACGAATTCGTAATAGCCATAACGGGTGCGAAAAGCGGTTTTAGGGATATCTTGCTCCTGATTTCGCAGTAGATGGTAACAAGAACGTAGATCAATCTTAGAGAAACACGTAGCGCCTTGTAGTTGATCAAATAAATCGTCGATTTGGGGTAGAGGGTAGCGATTCTTGATGGTAAGCTTATTGAGTTCCCAATAATCGATGCACATTCGGAACGATCCATCCTTCTTTTTCACTAAAAGGACAGGTGCGCCCCATGGCGATGTGCTAGGGCGTATGCAGCCTTTATCAAGTAGTTCCTGAAGTTGACTAGAAAGTTCACGCATTTCGGACGGTGCGAGGCGATAAGGGGTTTTAGCAACAGGGTTAGCTCCAGGAATAAGGTCGATATGAAAGTCGATATCGCGGGTAGGGGGTAGACCAGGTAAATCGTCAGGAAAGACATTAGGAAAATCACGAACCACAAGTACCTTTTCCATCGGCTACTTTTCCTCCTCCGCTACTATAATGTGAGCTAAGAAAGCCAAATATTCCTTGCGTAGATACTTGCTTGCCTGGATGCACGACATAAGTTTCAGTTCTTTCGATGATACTTCGCCATAAACACAGAGTTGGTCACCGTTTAAGAGAGAAAAATGAATCATCTTCTCGAACAAACGACTTCAGCACAATTTTCACGAAGAAAGTCCATGCCTACTATGACATCGAAACTACCAAGTTGCATAGGAATGAGATCGATCGGGAAAACGTGATTGTTGAGTTCGAGAGTACAATCACGGAGAACGCAACTGACGGTGACGGTTCTTCCGGTGGCAATTTCTACGTCGAAGGTCGTTGGAAGGTTAGCGCGTTTACGTTTTAGGAGCTTTTCGAATTCAAACGACACAAAACAGTTATCGGCTCCAGTATCAAATAAACACGAAGCATAAAATACCGTTAACAAGGAACGTACCATTGACAACGTTGTTGTTAGTCTGAGCCTGGCAGACATTGATATTGCAGGTTCTACTGCGGGCTACTTGTTGTGGTTGCTGCTGCTGCGGTTCTTGTTTCACAATGCGGAGCGGGCTGACGTTAGCAAAGTGAGTAGGGTCACCACAAGATTAGCAAGCTCGTGTATGAATAGCGGGCGCAGGAGCTGCTTAGTTACCCTGGAGAGCAAGAGGTTGAGCTAGTGATGTTGGCGGAGTTTGAGCAGCTTGTTGGCATGGACCTGAACGGCAATGAGCAGTGAAATGCCCGTAGATGTTGCAGTTTGCACAGAAACGACAATTCACCCCTGCTGGGTGATGATAGGTGCAAGTTGGGCACAGAGGATGAACACCAGTGTACGCACGCTTAGCAGGCGGTGCGTTGGTAACAGTAGCTGGACGGTTCTGGTTGGTGGGTTATACGGGGACAACGTTGAGAGGAGCAGCGGTAGTAGCATAGTTCTTGTTGTTGTTGTTCTTTCGCTTGCGACCTTGGCGTGAAGACTTTGAACCTTGCGATGCTGCATTGTCGGCGTTGGGTGTTGCGGTTGCTTGATTGAGACTCTTGGTTGAGGTCTTGAAAGCTCCAGCCAAGACTCGTTTATCGTTGATCTCGGCTGCTAGCTGGTAAGTTTCCTCAATCGTAGCAGGTCTTGCTGCTTGAACAAAGTTGGCTACACAATCTGGGAGAGCTCGAATATACTTCTTGATTGTCATATCAGGCGTAGAAACCTGACTAGGACAGATAATACTTAGTTGTTTGAAACGAGCGGTGAGACAAGCGTTGTCACCTCCTTCCTGCTTGATGTGCCAGAATTCATTCTCCAGCTTTTAAACTTCATGAGGAGGGCAGAATTCCTTCATCATAAGCTCCCTGAGTTCCTCCCATGAGATGCCATAAGCTGCATCGTTACCGCGCCTGTTGCGCTCAACAGTCCACCAATCCAGAGCCTTGGACTGAAAGACTCTAGTAGCATTCACAATGCGTAGGTTCTCTGGGCATCCGCTTTGCCTGAAGGTGACTTCGATAGATGATACGTGGTCGAAAACTGGTTATCGTTTGTGCTTAAGTTGATGTTTTTACATAGCTTTTAATCTTGAATAGCCTACTTTTAATGGGATTCGTGTTTTACAGGTCTAAAAGAGTTTAAGGAGCAAATCGGGAGCTAAACGGAGCACTGGGACGTGAATCGGATCAACCGGGGATGTGAAATGAACAAAACCAGGTTAATCACGAAGATTGGATGTGTTTTGGTAATTTTAATGGATTTAAAATGAATATATTGGAAAATGGCATGATAGAGGGCTGAATTACGAGTACGTAGGCGAAAACGGTGAGTAAAACGGAGCCATAACGAAGAAGTTATGAAGAAAACAGTTTCGGAGAAAACAGGAAAAACAAGAGGCCGTCGGGGACGGGCTCTAGGCCGTTGCCGACGGGCTCTAGAAAGTCTCGTCGTCAAAAAATGCCCGTAAACAGCCAAACAAACCGTCGGGTGATTTCAGCAAATGGGGAGGCCGTCGGGGACGGGTCCCAGGCCGTCGGCGACGGGTTGTGGTTTCCTGAAACGCGAAAATTGGGTATCTTTGATATAGGAACGATTCTAATTGGCCTTGGGGCCATTGAAGTTGTAAGTTACACTTGTTTTTGAGTTTGAAACTTGTTCTTGGAGCCTGATACACCCATTATTGATCACCATTCACCTACCATTCCATCTACCATCAAGATAACAACCCGAATCAAGAAGATTTCATCATCTCAATCTTGATTCTAAACCCTAGCCATCAATCTATTCATCCTCTCATCATCATTCAGCACCAACCCTCCATCATTCACAATTCCTACATCTTTCAAGCTTCAAGATGACTTCATTCACATTCCAATCATCCGGTGATCAAGCTTCTTCAACCATGAGCGGCTAATCATCTCGGTTTCACCCCGGTGTAGGTAGTTATTAATTTTAGGGTTTCGAATTGTTCTTGTTTCAACTTAGTGAAAATTTGTGTTTGATTTTTGAAACCTTTGATGGTGGAGGATGTGATTGTTAAGGTGGATGATTGCTACTACCCAGTTGACTTTTTGGTAGTAGACTATGTTGGGTGTGTTGAGGACACCCAACCGGTAGTTATCCTGGGTAGACGGTTCTTGGCAACTGCTAATGCCATAATAAATTGTGCAACGGGAACGGTAAGCATGAAGTTTGGGGACCGGGAATTAAATTTAAATGTTTTTCCAAATTTCACTAACCCGCTCGGTGAGGATAAGTGTCCTAAAAAGGACATGAATCCAAACAAAAAGGTGTGTGCTATGGTTGGTAGGTTTGGTGAAACAAGGAAGAAAACGGTCAAGAAAAAGAAGGCGAAAAAGTCACCTCCACAAAAGAAGAAGGAAGAGGAGGTGAGGAAGTTTGGGCCATTTGGCAACAACTGGTATGAATCACCGGTGGGTGATTTCGATGAGTTTGTGAGCGGCAAGCACTCCATTCGACCACCATGAGGTGGTAAGTCAATTGTTGTTGTATATTTTCTTTCACAATTAGTTTTAGTTTTTCTTTGTAGTTTTGTTGTTGTTGTTGTTGTTGTTGTATGATGCTGTTATTTCATTTTAGTAGTTAAATGAACGTTGTGGGTGTGTTCCCTATATAACCCTCACGAGACCTTCTCGTCCTCCCGAGCTATCGGGAGGTTTAAAGGGCTTGCGTGCATATGCTAAATGCCGCCGTGATTCCTACGAAAGTGAGTTAGGATTGTTATTGTTGTAAATTATTTTCCACACAAATCAAGGTAAACTAACGCATAACTTGGTAACAATTTCATAAAAATGGTAGAACTAAGTAGCTAACAAATTTTAATGGTTGTGAGAAGCATGCTTCTACACAAGGGTTTAGATTTGTAGGTGCACCATGTTCGCGAGACAACCGTTTTTATGAAGAGAAGAAGAAGATATGGACATCAAGCGAAAAAAAAACAAAAATCAGGTGCATGCGTTTCCTTTTTACTTTGATTATTAGTTTAGTAATCAATGGATTGTATTATGTATTTTATTTCCGGGGTGAAATTTTGGGAAGGTTAGCCGTGTCATATCCCTTGTGCGTTTTAAAACTCTAGTTCTTACACATTAAGGACAATATTTACCTCAAGTGTGGGGATGGGGGAGTAGTAAAAGTTTTCGATTTTGACCCGTTCATTTAAATACTACACATTGAGGACAATGTTTACCTCAAGTGTGGGGATGGGGGAGAATTTCAAAAATTTTTCAAAAATTTCTTGTTTTAAAAGCGATCTTAAAAGCACAAGTAACTAAGTCAACGAGGGATGGCACAACCCATTTGGTCTTTTGTCATGGTCAAGTTCAAATTAATAAGCATAACGGGTATTTAGCGGGTGGTTATTTGGGAATAATTCGCCTAAGGAACTAGCATTTGATGCATATCACATATCATACCCTTATACGTGAGATTTTGAGCTACTTTTATATCATAGATTTACATATACATGTTTCTTTGTTTGAGTGGACCATTAGTCGCGTATTGTAGAACTTGCAACTTTGGATACGTTCGAGACCATAGACCGAATACAAGCATAAGAATGATTAAGGCATTAGGTAAACCTTTTCCTTTTACACCATTTATATATCCTTACCCGAAAATTATCCCTTAGTAGCCAACTTTGAGCCTAACCCTTTCGTTTGACCACCCTTCAGCCCATAACTTTAAACCTTTTTGTTTTTAACCCGTGTGATGGAAATTCGATTGTAGGAGTCAAGTTTGTATAGTTTGTTTATTGTTAAAAAAAAAGAGAATAATCAGAAAATGTTATGAAAAAGACGAGAAAATTATTGAGGAAAGAACAAAAATATATGTTCTTAGTTTCAGAAATAAAAGGCGAAAGTTTGTTGCCTTCTTGTTTGATTTTGATAGTTAGTTGTGCATAGTATAGTTGTTTGTAATAAAAGTCGAATTTTCATCACCTTAGCCACTTTAAAATATCATATTTCCTACCCTTAGCCTAGCCCCGTTACAACCCTTACAAAGACCTTATGACTTGTGCTTAGTATTCGTGTTCGGTGGTGGAGAATGATTGAGTTGCAAGCTTATGCGGGTACGTGTTCTGATCGGTTTTGAGCGATTAATTGTTGAAGTGCTAATACATTATACATATTAGCCAATTTATAAGTCGAGTGGAGAGAACATTGTGAGGGATGTGCATGACTTGTTAGTTCTACGGGCGGGTTAATCTTGGATAACCATTTTTTTTTTGTGATTAGTCACTTCACCATTAAATATGTTGAAAATTGTAAAGAGTTTGAACTTTAGTATGACAATTGACCTTAACCTTCATCTCGGGAATGGGGAGTGTATTCGTTGTTCGACCCACGTGAAAGTGAAAAACAGATTTGCTTGTGGGCAAGCAAAAGACAAGTGTGGGGATGTGATACGTGGTCGAAAACTGGTTATCGTTTGTACTTAAGTTGATGTTTTTACATAGCTTTTTATCTTGAATAGCCTACTTTTAATGGGATTCGTGTTTTACAGGTCTAAAAGAGTTTAAGGAGCTAATCGGGAGCTAAACGGAGCACCGGGATGTGAATCGGATCAACCGGGGATGTGAAATGAACAAAACCAGGTTAATCACGAAGATTGGATGTGTTTTTGTAATTTTAATGGATTTAAAATGAATATATTGGAAAATGGCATGATAGAGGGCTGAATTACGAGTACGTAGGCGAAAACGGTGAGTAAAACGGAGCCATAACGAAGAAGTTATGAAGAAAACAGTTTCGGACAAAACAGGAAAAACAAGAGGCCGTCGGGGACGGGCTCTAGGCCGTCGCCGACGGGCTCTAGAAAGTCTCGTCGTCAAAAAATGCCCGTAAACAGCCAAACAAGCCGTCGGGTGATTTCAGCAAATGGGAGGCCGTCGGGGACGGGTCCCAGGCCGTCGGCGACGGGTTGTGGTTTCCTAAAATGCGAAAATTGGGTATCTTTGATATAGGAACGATTCTAATTGGTCTTGGGGCCATTGAAGTTGTAAGTTACACTTGTTTTTGAGTTTGAAACTTGTTCTTGGAGCCTGATACACCCATTATTGATCACCATTCCATCTACCATCAAGATAATAACCCGAATCAAGAAGATTTCATCTTCTCAATCTTGATTCTAAACCCTAGCCATCAATCTATTCATCCTCTCATCATCATTCATCACCAACCCTCCATCATTCACAATTCCTACATCTTTCAAGCTTCAAGATGACTTCATTCACATTCCAATCATCCGGTGATCAAGCTTCTTCAACCATGAGCGGCTAATCATCTCGGTTTCACCCCGGTGTAGGTAGTTATTAATTTTAGGGTTTCGAATTGTTCTTGTTTCAACTTAGTGACAATTTGTGTTTGATTTTTGAAACCTTTGATAATAGTGTTACATTTGTTGCGAATTCGTAAATTGTCGAACGATGTTAAAAGTTATGACTTTGCGAAATGGTGATATGTAATTGTGAATTGTCGTGGTTAGGATTTACTTGTGTTGATTACAAAGTGTATTCTTGTCCGTTCTTCGGGACGTTGATAGTTATTAGCACCTAAGTCATGGTACACTAAATCCGCTAATCATATGCATTTGAGTTGAATCTAAAACTTGTAGAAATCCTAGATTAGCAATTACCGAAACCGGGTGTGATTCCTTTTTCTTATTATTGTTCTAGTAACCAATTTTCTCGTAGTCGTTAATTATTAGTTGTTAATCAATTTAATCAATTCACTTAGTCTAAACTCACATCTCTCAATTAAACAAAAACATAAAGATATTCTTGCAAGCTTCATAAATCGTGACATTTGTTTTAATTCAATCGAATCCACACACAAACCACATACTCTTCGTGGTTCGACCCCTTGCTACCACTAACACATAGTTAAGGGTAAATTGGGCTTATAAATATTATCTTTGACCGGAGCGCGACACTCCGATCAAATTTTGGCGCTGTTGCCGGGGAGTGCGTGCGCTTTGTGTTTGGATTATTGTTGAATTTCGTGATTATCTGTTTAAATTGTTTAGTTTGTTTTCGCACTTTGTCTTTTTCCTTGTTACGTGGGTGTGTTACTTGTGCAGGTTACAGGTAGTGTATGCATACGCGGAACTCCGGGAGGACTTCACCTTTAGTCTACGAACCGGAAATCGAAAGAGTAGCAAGAAGAAACTTAGCAAGCCGGTTAGAGGCAACACTTGCTTCTAATCAAACCAACCAAACACCACAACTCACACCGACCATTGAAACCGATTCGATGGCAAACCAAAACCTCAACCAAAATCAATTCCAATACCGAAGCAACTTCAATCCCACCCAAAACATTCAACCTATACCTCAAGAGCGATCGGGTGGTAATAACAATACCGGACCACCTACACCACCTTTTCAAAATCAAAATCCCAACAACACCCAAAGAACACCCCCACAACAAAACCTTCATCGACAACAATCCTTACCCCTAAACCTTGATGATCGAAATGTCAATTCCGACCGCCGAGGCAACCGAGATCGTGGCAATCCCGCGAATGAAGACCCATTCTTCAGCATAGACGATTTAAGGAACGCCATCCCCGATGATGAACCGTTTAGTGTTCCTGGTTACCAATCGCCGAAACATGTAAGCATTCATACGGAAAATTTGGAACGATGGGGGGTACTATGATGATCGGGCTAATGATGACGAAGATTGGGGATACGTGAATTGGGGTAATGGCTACAATGCAAGAGGGTATGAAGATGAGGAATTTGGCTATCAACACGCCAATTATGTTGGGGAGGATGAATACGGGTATGGAGTTGGAAGAAATGATGGTTACGAGAACAACCGTCAACCACGGAACAATTATCAAAGGAACCGAAATGATGGGTTCTACAACAACAATAACAACAATGGCAACCCTAATCGGATTCCTCGTTTCGTGGGAGGGGGTAACCAAAGAGGTTACCAAGGTGGAAATCGAAGAGACGATAGAAGAGGTGATAGGGGCGGTGATCGAATGGACAATCGAAGACCGGGTGATCAAGAGGTTAACGGTCCACAACGTCGTCAACAACCTCCACGGGGTGTGAATGACCGTTTTCGACGTATAGTTACCGAAAATGACTCTCCGATAGTATGCGAACGGAGAATGTTTGATTGTAAACCGCATTACATCAATATACTTCCCCACTTCAATGGGAGGTCTAATGATGAGCCGTATACGCACTTGGCGGAATTCTCGTCCATTTGTAACACTATTGGGGGGCACAACTTCGCATTAGAGGAGGTCAAGCTTCGTTTGTTCCAATTTTCGTTGAAAGACAAGGCAAAACAATGGTTTCTCACACTTCCGGCGAATAGCATCCGGACATGGGGTGAGATGCAACAAGTCTTTTTAGACGAATACTATTCGATGGCGAAGACCGACGACGCTAGGGATGAAATAAGGTCGTTTCGGCAACTATCGAGTGAACCGTTACATGAAGCATTCACTCGATTCAAAGAATTGATCCGAAAGTTCCCACATCATCAAATCGAAAGGTGGGAGTTGGTTAAATGCTTCGTGAGGGGTTTAGATGATGAGACGTGGAACCGCCTTGAATCAACCAGCAATGGAACTCTATTAAGCAATCACGAGGATGACGTTTGGGAGTTCCTAGAAAGAATGAGTAAAAGGTCAAAAGCGAAAGAGTCAGCTGATCGAGCCAAAAAGCACCCCACCTCAAGGACTTGGCCCGATCGTGATGTGAATTCTAAGGATCGAATTGAAACGTTAGAGCGGGAGTTGGCTCGCATGAAGAAAAGAGAAGTGAATGCGGTCCAATACGCCGTATGTGAGGAATGCGGAGACATCGGTCACCGGACCGAGAATTGTCAAGCCACCGTGGAGGTGAATCAAGTGTATGGGGACCGAAGGCAATATGACATGAACTCCAACACTTATCACCCCGGGTTGAGGAACCATCCTAACTTTAGGTATGGTAATTCCTCCAACCAAATGAACCCAAATTTCCAATCGGGAAATCAAGGTGGGTATTCGCACCAAACTCGCCAAAGAGGTTACAACCAAGATGGTCACGGGTCAACGAATAATCAAGGAGGTGGTGGTGATTTGAATGCAAAGATGGATGTAATGCTTTCGATGATGCAAGAGTCCAAGAAAGAGAATGAAATTCGGGACAAATCGCATGAAGCATTAGCAAAACAAGTGGGCCAACTTGCGGAGGAAATGGCTCAAATGAGGGGAAGCATGGGAAAGCTCCCAAGTGACACTACAGTGAACCCGAAGCATCAAGGTTCAAGCACAAGCAACGTGAGGAATGCACGCATTAACACGGTAAGTATTCGTTTAAATGATGAAGTTTGTAGTGTTGAAAGCATTCCACCACCACAATTAGTTGATGGTGTAGTGGAGAATATAAATGATGAGCCGGAAATTGAAAATGAACAAGAAACAAATTCACAAAGTAAAATTGAAAATGTAACTAAAAAATCTTTTTGTGAAAATTGTTTAAATCAACTTAACCCGATTAATGCATCAAAATTTGAAGAACGTTGCCCACCAAAGGACGAGAGGTGGGAACATTTTAAACAAGCAAAAATTAATTTACCGTTACTCGATGACATTAAAAAGGTTCCGGCTCATGTGGAATGTTTAAAGGAGTTAAGCATCGAAAAACGGCACAACAAATTACCCGAACTGGTTGATTTGATATCTCATGTTAGTGTCGTTCTATCGAGTGCCCTTCCTTAAAAAGCTCAAGATCCGGGAGACCATCTTATTCCAATTCAAATTGGAACCTTCAAAATTGAGAGGGCGCTCCTCGATCTTGGAGCTTGTGTGAGCATTTTACCCGGGAGTTTGTATGACCAATACGATTTTGGTCCATTAAAAAAATTTGATACTCCCGTAGTATTGGCCGATCAGACTCCCACGCATCCAAGGGGGATGGTGGAGGATGTGATTGTTAAGGTGGATGATTGCTACTACCCAGCTGACTTTTTGGTAGTAGACTATGTTGGGTGTGTTGAGGACACCCAACCGGTAGTTATCCTGGGTAGACCGTTCTTGGCAACTGCTAATGCCATAATAAATTGTGCAACGGGAACGGTAAGCATGAAGTTTGGGGACAGGGAATTAAATTTAAATGTTTTTCCAAATTTCACTAACTCGCTCGGTGAGGATAAGTGTCCTAAAAAGGACATGAATCCAAACAAAAAGGTGTGTGCTATGGTTGGTAGGTTTGGTGAAACAAGGAAGAAAACGGTCAAGAAAAAGAAGGCGAAAAAGTCACCTCCACAAAAGAAGAAGGAAGAGGAGGTGAGGAAGTTTGGGCCATTTGGCAACAAATGGTATGAATCACCGGTGGGTGATTTCGATGAGTTTGTGAGCGGCAAGCACTCCATTCGACCACCATGAGGTGGTAAGTCAATTGTTGTTGTATATTTTCTTTCACAATTAGTTTTAGTTTTTCTTTGTAGTTTTGTTGTTGTTGTTGTTGTATGATGCTGTTATTTCATTTTAGTAGTTAAATGAACGTTGTGGGTGTGTTCCCTATATAACCCTCACGAGACCTTCTCGTCCTCCCGAGCTATCGGGAGGTTTAAAGGGCTTGCGTGCATATGCTAAATGCCGCCGTGATTCCTACGAAAGTGAGTTAGGATTGTTATTGTTGTAAATTATTTTCCACACAAATCAAGGTAAACTAACGCATAACTTGGTAACAATTTCATAAAAATGGTAGAACTAAGTAGCTAACAAATTTTAATGGTTGTGAGAAGCATGCTTCTACACAAGGGTTTAGATTTGTAGGTGCACCATGTTCGCGAGACAACCGTTTTTATGAAGAGAAGAAGAAGATATGGACATCAAGCGAAAAAAAAAACAAAAATCAGGTGCATGCGTTTCCTTTTTACTTTGATTATTAGTTTAGTAATAAGTGGATTGTATTTTGTATTTTATTTCCGGGGTGAAATTTTGGGAAGGTTAGCCGTGTCATATCCCTTGTGCGTTTTAAAACTCTAGTTCTTACACATTGAGGACAATATTTACCTCAAGTGTAG
Source organism: Helianthus tuberosus (assembly GCA_030545235.1). Taxonomy (NCBI): domain Eukaryota; kingdom Viridiplantae; phylum Streptophyta; class Magnoliopsida; order Asterales; family Asteraceae; genus Helianthus; species Helianthus tuberosus. Next base: position 32,401,978 of record CM060359.1, read on the forward strand.
GGATGGGGGAGTAGTAAAAGTTTTCGATTTTGACCCGTTCATTTAAATACTACACATTGAGGACAATGTTTACCTCAAGTGTGGGGATGGGGGAGAATTTCAAAAATTTCTTGTTTTAAAAGCGATCTTAAAAGCACAAGTAACCAAGTCAACGAGGGATGGCACAACCCATTTGGTCTTTTGTCATGGTCAAGTTCAAATTAATAAGCATAACGGGTATTTAGCGGGTGGTTATTTGGGAATAATTCGCCTAAGGAACTAGCATTTGATGCATATCACATATCATACCCTTATACGTGAGATTTTGAGCCACTTTTATATCATAGATTTACATATACATGTTTCTTTGTTTGAGTGGACCATTAGTCGCGTATTGTAGAACTTGCAACTTTGGATACGTTTGAGACCATAGACCGAATACAAGCATAAGAATGATTAAGGCATTAGGTAAACCTTTTCCTTTTACACCATTTATATATCCTTACCCGAAAATTATCCCTTAGTAGCCAACTTTGAGCCTAACCCTTTCGTTTGACCACCCTTCAGCCCATAACTTTAAACCTTTTTGTTTTTAACCCGTGTGATGGAAATTCGATTGTAGGAGTCAAGTTTGTATAGTTTGTTTATTGTTAAAAAAAAAAGAGAGAATAATCAGAAAATGTTATGAAAAAGACGAGAAAATTATTGAGGAAAGTACAAAAATATATGTTCTTAGTTTGAGAAATAAAAGGCGAAAGTTTGTTGCCTTCTTGTTTGATTTTGATAGTTAGTTCTGCATAGTATAGTTGTTTGTAATAAAAGTCGAATTTTCATCACCTTAGCCACTTTAAAATATCATATTTCCTACCCTTAGCCTAGCCCCGTTACAACTCTTACAAAGACCTTATGACTTGTGCTTAGTATTCGTGTTCGGTGGTGGAGAATGATTGAGTTGCAAGCTTATGCGGGTACGTGTTCTGATCGGTTTTGAGCGATTAATTGTTAAAGTGCTAATACATTGTACATATTAGCCAATTTATAAGTCGAGTGGAGAGAACATTGTGAGGGATGTGCATGACTTGTTAGTTCTACGGGCGGGTTAATCTTGGATAACCATTTTTTTTTGTGATTAGTCACTTCACCGTTAAATATGTTGAAAATTGTAAAGAGTTTGAACTTTAGTATGGCAATTGACCTTAACCTTCGTCTCGGGAATGGGGAGTGTATTCGTTGTTCGACCCACGTGAAAGTGAAAAACAGATTTGCTTGATGGCAAGCAAAAGACAAGTGTGGGGATGTGATACGTGGTCGAAAACTGGTTATCGTTTGTGCTTAAGTTGATGTTTTTACATAGCTTTTAATCTTGAATACCCTACTTTTAATGGGATTCGTGTTTTACAGGTCTAAAAGAGTTTAAGGAGCTAATCGGGAGCTAAACGGAGCATCGGGATGTGAATCGGATCAACCGGGGATGTGAAATGAACAAAACCAGGTTAATCACCAAGATTGGATGTGTTTTGGTAATTTTAATGGATTTAAAATGAATATATTGGAAAATGGCATGATAGAGGGCTGAATTACGAGTACGTAGGCGAAAACGGTGAGTAAAACGGAGCCATAACGAAGAAGTTATGAAGAAAACAGTTTCGGACAATACAGGAAAAACAAGAGGCCGTCGGGGACGGGCTCTAGGCCGTCGCCGACGGGCTCTAGAAAGTCTCGTCGTCAAAAAATGCCCGTAAACAGCCAAACAAGCCGTCGGGTGATTTCAGCAAATGGGGAGGCCGTCGGGGACGGGTCCCAGGCCGTCGTCGACGGGTTGTGGTTTCCTAAAACGCGAAAATTGGGTATCTTTGATATAGGAACGATTCTAATTGGTCTTGGGGCCATTGAAGTTGTAAGTTACACTTGTTTTTGAGTTTGAAACTTGTTCTTGGAGACTGATACACCCATTATTGATCACCATTCACCTACCATTCCATCTACCATCAAGATAACAACCCGAATCAAGAAGATTTCATCATCTCAATCTTGATTCTAAACCCTAGCCATCAATCTATTCATCCTCTCATCATCATTCATCACCAACCCTCCATCATTCACAATTCCTACATCTTTCAAGCTTCAAGATGACTTCATTCACATTCCAATCATCCGGTGATCAAGCTTCTTCAACCATGAGCGGCTAATCATCTCGGTTTCACCCCGGTGTAGGTAGTTATTAATTTTAAGGTTTCGAATTGTTCTTGTTTCAACTTAGTGACAATTTGTGTTTGATTTTTGAAACCTTTGATAATAGTGTTACATTTGTTGCGAATTCGTAAATTGTCGAACGATGTTAAAAGTTATGACTTTGCGAAATGGTGATATGTAATTGTGCATTGTCGTGGTTAGGATTTACTTGTGTTGATTACAAAGTGTATTCTTGTCCGTTCTTCGGGACGTTGATAGTTATTAGCACCTAAGTCACGGTACACTAAATCCGCTAATCATATGCATTTGAGTTGAATCTAAAACTTGTAGAAATCCTAGATTAGCAATTACCGAAACCGGGTGTGATTCCTTTTTCTTATTATTGTTCTAGTAACCAATTTTCTTGTAGTCGTTAATTATTAGTTGTTAATCAATTTAATCAATACACTTAGTCTAAACTCACATCTCTCAATTAAACAAAAACATAAAGATATTCTTGCAAGCTTCATAAATCGTGACATTTGTTTTAATTCAATCGAATCCACACACAAACCACATACTCTTCGTGGTTCGACCCCTTGCTACCACTAACACACAGTTAAGGGTAAATTGGGCTTATAAATATTATCTTTGACCGGAGCGCGACACTCCGATCAATAGAGTCAAACCACTGAAACATAGCACTGGGTCCATCTTCGCTAGTGAAGTTTGCAGGACCACAGGCTTTGAATTGTTTAAAGCTAAAAGGAGCTTTTGGAGAGTCGCTTTTTAATTCAACAGAGGACTTGCTGCTAACCTCGTTGATCTCACTGACAATCTGAGGTATGACTTTAGTCATTTCCTTGGCTACGAGAGAAGTGATACGCTTGTCAGCATGGTTTCGTCGGGCAGCACGTTGAGTATGGGAACCAAATGACGGCATTGTCGAGTGCAGATTCTGCAGCAGACATCGTCATATGATTTAGACGAGATTTAATTATATCGGGTCTTTGTTTTGAAAAGCTTAGCGTTTTACAATCATCATCTTTTATGTACAGCTCAGGAATACGTAGGCACATAAACACATAGGCACATAGTCACGTAAGCACATAATCCACATAAGCACGTATACACATATGCACATAAGCACACATGAGTCATAATCCACGTAAACACGTATTTTGCACTTATTCTCCTATATTTTGCACGTATTCACCTACATATTTTGCACGTATTCACCTATCTTTCAAGGTCGCGTAGCGCGTTCAATAGTTGCGAGAGGTAGCGAGTAGTGTAAGCGACTAGTATAGTGTACGACAGTTCTTAGTTCGTTCACGATTAGTTAGCGTTTTGGATTGCGAGGGTTGTGCGAGTTGTGTGCGTTTTATAAAGTGGTGAGCGGAAGGTGTAAAATCTCCAAAATCGAAACATATAAACACATAAATTGATAACGCGTAAAATCGGCGATTGCAGGCTTAAATCGAAAATAGAGTGCCTTGGGTGTTCGATATCGCGTACCTAAAGTGATTCGACTATTCCCAATGAATTCGAGTACACGCTTTGGCCTAATAGACTGTGCTCTCACCGAAATACGGCGAACGACACTCATCCGTCCAGTTACTACGCGACTCGAGTCATTAGAACAATCGAGACGTTGGTGAAAGTTTTGTAAAATCAACATAGGGAGTGGAACTGGTCATTAAGATGCGGGTGTCACCCCTAACTTAACAACTTCGTTCCTAAAAGTGTGGCAAAACCACGAGATGGAGATGGAGAATTTCGTCGAGATATGGATGCCACTCCTAACTCAACGAAGATTCCTGTGCTGAGAGTAAAAATATGCGTAGAGTGAGCGATCTTATCGAGAGTTCCTGGTTTTCACACCTAATCTCGACCCAATCACTCGGTTATGTTATGCGAGTGTTTTCGAAAACGTGTGTATTGTGTTGGCCTTAGGAAAGGAAAAAATAGTATTGAACCTTAGGAAAGGTTCCTTTGTACGAAACTATAGTATGAGGGTTCGTACAAAGATGTAGTTTTCGCGAGTTCGAACGAGAGTATCAAAGATGGGCTCGTATAAACCCCTATTGGGTTTGCACTAAGCTGGTCTGTTGGTACTTAGAGTATAGACTAGGTCCATTCTACACGAATCGACCTAATTCCCTATAGTTATGACTCTGATACCAATCTGTCACACCCCAACCGATGGCGGAATCATCGGGGCGCGGCACTAGGCGAACCAGATTGCTCAAGAGATCCATAACAACTATTCATTACCAATATTTTTAAAGGTTCATCATCCCATACTAATGAACAAATATTCAATAAAAAATTATTACAGACAATGAGTTTCTCTCAAACAAAACATGATCCGACAACCTAGATTTCTATTAGTGGAGTTTCTAGACTGCCTAAATTGTTTCCAGCGTAGCATTCAAATCAACCTATCACATACGTTAAAATAAAGTCAATACGTAATGTAGAGATGAGTACACAAGTTTGCATAGTAATAGTATGAAAAGCGTTTTACGCAAAACCAACATGTAACACGTAACGGGCGAATCATGTAACTATTTAAACAATGATTACAACTTTACCACGAGACTGCGTTGTAGAGTATGCGCGACACATGTTCATTGAACACATGAAGTAAAGTGATGTGATCCCTAGCAACCCCTGCCCATGACAGGTGCTGAGTCCAAACTATAGTACTATCGTTGCTAGAGGCGGTATAGTGTAAGACCGTAAAAGCATAGTACAAGCATTCAACAAATCACGTATAAAATGCGGGAGCGGTTAGCGTTTAAAAAGTGTTTGCGTTGTGTGTTGTGTTTTGATATAGAACGTATGTAACACCCAAAAGTGTGTTAAATGAAAATGGGTTCGAGTATACTCACAATGTGTGTTTAACGAGTAAACACAATCTGTATTGGATTGAAGGGATCGCGTTGAGTTAGTTTGTGTACGGAAACAGTAGCATAAGTCATTGAACAGAGTGTCGAATGGGGTTAAGTGTTCGACTAATGATCTGAACGAATGAGTATAACCCATCCGAGCGGATGGTCATCCGAGCGGATGGTCATCCGAGCGGATGGCCATTCGAATGAGGTGTGTTGGTTTGTAAATCGTTAAAGTTCGAAGTTTCGTTAAAAGCGTCTGAAATATTGGATAACATTAATGTCAGGTCATCCGGTCGGACGGTCATCCGGTCGGACGGTCATCCGGTCTGATGGCCATCCGAACGAATGGCCATTCGAACAGATGGTCTGTTGTTTGAAATTTTGTAAAATTTTCTAAGTAAAAGTTCTGCGTTAACGGAGACGGTGTGACAACGTGTCAAGCAACGGGAAAATTCCAAGTCCAGTTCATTCGATCGGATGGTCTCAGCCTATTCGGTCTAATGTGTTGTTCTTGATGAAGATTGATGTTTGACCCGTTAATTGGTCCATCTCTCAGGTGGAAATCCGTTTTCAAGCCGGCTTTCGACTAAGAAACGAGTCGAGAGTCTGATTGAGTCCAGATTCCATCAAAATTTGTGTAAAAACCAAAGAAAAGTTGAAAACAGATGAAAAAGTGTTGAAATCTTGTTGTGATTGAGTTGAAAAGTGTGAAATCCTTTAAATCTAGAACCAATCTCGAACAAATGGTGTTCCACAACAGTTTGCCTAAGCAAAACTGGTGGAAACCACCTTCAAGAGATCCAAATCAGTGATTTCAGGAGAAAAAGTTAGTGTTTGTGTGTGATTTTGATGAAGAATATGATGTAGAAGTGATTAGAGATGAAGATTGTGCAAGATTCGGGGAGAAATGCTTACAAAATGGCGTTGATTGGCGATCGAAAGCGACTGGGAGCGTGTGAGCGGATGGAAGTGTCAAATCAGAGAAATGAGGGTGTACGACGGTATTTATAGAGTGAGGGTGGGAGTTAAGTCGGTGCGCGAGGTGCGGTGTGTTCGGATGGCTTATCCGGATGGTCATCCGAGCGAATGTCCATTCGGGCAGCCAGGTTGCGTTTTGTTAGTTTTCCAACTTTGGTTCGTTTGTTAAGCGTTGCGTTACGTTTAATCGATTTGCGAGTGAGCTTTTAAGCGTGTAAGCGTTGCGTTGATAACCGCAGAACATATAAACAAACAATCACACAAATAACACACACAACATAAGTAAATCCGCGTTTCGAGTTTGCGTCGAGTTTGCGTTGCGATAGCGTTGTGATAAGCGTTTAGTCTAAATAAGCGATCTAAAATGCGATAAAAACATGTTTAAGTTGTAAGCGTTATGAAATAGCGTTTAAAATGCGATAATTGTGTTTTGAATGAGCGTTGTAAGAAGCGTTGTAATATGCGTTTAAAAGCGTAAAAAATATAGTTTAAACCCTTTGCGTTAATCGTAATCTCGGGAATACAAGCATTTATGAATGAAATGACGGTGACAAGTAATGATCCGAAAAGTCGGGTTGTTACACCATTCTATCTTTATCCTTAAACCTTATCCATATATATTTTAAGGAAAACTAAAGTGCATTCTTATATTTAAGGAAAATCCAAGCAAAATCTTATATTTTTATAGATGAGAAACGTGATGTGGGAGGGATTTAAAAAATGAGAGATAAATTTATGGAATAGTGATTTTTTTACGACCAACGTTACAATAACCTTATCTCTTAATTACACTAAATTAATCATAATCTACCGAATGTCAGGAATTGAACCATAGTCTTCTACCTAAGAGGCAAGGGCATCTACCATCCAACTAAAGCTGAAATGACGATTTTTAGTTAAATTATATAGATAAAGATAAAAAATGAGATGTGAATGGTGTATGCCGATCCGATTATATCCAAACCATGCCAATTTTTTTTTGCTTTTCTATCTTTATTCTTAACTAGGTTAGAATCTCGTGTATTACACGGGTTATATAAATGTAATTTTATATAATAAATAATAATAAAAATTATATATCTTTAGAAAAACTCGTATATTGCACATAATAAAATATAGTGTCATATGTTAACACAAACAGTCGTCAAGACTTATCTTTTAAAATTAACATTAATGTACTATTAACGTATTATAACATTTTACTTTGTCTTTTAGTTTTGCATCAATGTAATTTTATATAATAAATATTAAAAAGGATATATCTTTAAAAATACTCATATATTACACATCTTGAATAAAATATAATGTCATATGTTAAAACATATTGTCGTTAAGATTTATGTTTTAAAAATGAACTTTGATATACTATTTACTTATTATAACATTTTACTTTGTTTTATATTTATTATTAGGTTGAAAACACATGTATTACATGGGGTTAAATCACGTTTTTGTGATAGATTCAAATCATGAGATACAATTATTTTAGTTAGTTTTATGCACTTTCATGCTTATTTGTTTATTTCACTCATAGAACACCCGTCTTAAATTTGTATTCAAGAGAGTTTACGGTACAAAAAGGTGGAGATCGATCCCCACGTTTTTATAAATTTCATATTTTTATGAATTCTACCGTAAATCGAGAATTAAATTCTCTTTGAATGGGGTATATAATTTTTATATCTAAAAATGGTGTTCTTTCTACATGTTTATGCATTGTGCGATAAATGATGGGTTTAAACCAATTATAACAGTACGTCTAAGATTACATAGGTGAAAATAAGTTGTCTGGATTTGACATTTGAAAGAATTGTGCGATTATAATGGTGAGTTCGAACCAATATAGTGATGCGCCTAAAAACAATTTGATAAAAGCATATGCCCGACCTAAAATAATTATTTAATTCTAGTAAATGAAAAAAAATAATACAATTATTAAGTACATAATATAAACAAAGGTTTATTCTTATCTATATTTTTTTAGATTCTTTATAGAAAAATAAATATTTATTCTTATCTAGTTTTTTTTGTTTAAAATTATTACTAGGTTAAAACCCCGTGTATTACACGGGTTGTATAAATATAATTTTATATAATAAATAATAAAAAGATATATTTAAAAAAAACTCGTATATTGTACGTATTGAATAAAATATAATGTCATATGTTAATACAAACAGTCATCAAGATTTATCTTTTAAAAATAAACATTGATGTACTATTTACTTACTATAACATTTTACTTTGTTAAATATGTATTCTTAACTAATTTTTTGTTTAAAATTATTATTATTATTTAATATGATCAGAATAAAAATAAACGTTTATATTCTTATCTATTTTTTTAAATTATTATTATGATTATTATTATTATTATTATTATTATTATTATTTAATACGATCATAATAAAAACAAATGTTTATCCTTATCTAAATATTCATTATTATCTAATATTTTTGTTTAATTTTATTATTATTATTTAATATGAGAGATAAATAGGAAAATAAGGTGAGAAAGCATCAGAAAGTTTTATCCTTATCTAAATATTTATTCTTATCTAATATTTTTTTAAATTATTATTATTATTTAATATGAAAGATAAATAAGAAATAAGACGTCTGCAAAAAGATTTTTATTTATTAGTATAGAAAGATATTATATTATTTGATACATTTATATTAGTTATAAATAATGATTAATTAAATTTGAATGAAATATTTATCTCTAACTATATTAATTAATATTATACTATATTATATTATATTTTGTGTATAAAAATTAACATGTAATATTATTATTAAAAGTGAGGAGGCACCAGAAAGTGACACGTGTACAAAAAGATTTTTGTTTATTAGTATAGAAAGATATTATATTATTTGATACATTTATATTAGTTATAAATAATGATTAATTAAATTTGAATGAAATATTTATCTCTAACTATATTAATTAATATTATACTATATTATATTATATTTTGTGTATAAAAATTAACATGTAATATTATTATTAAAAGTGAGGAGGCACCAGAAAGTGACACGTGTACAAAAAGATTTTTGTTTATTAGTATAGAAAGATTATTATTTAATATGCTCATAAAAAAACAAACATTTATCCTTATCTAAGTTTTGTTTAAAATTATTTATAGAAACACAAATATTTATTCTTATCTAATATTTTATTTAAAATTATTATTATTTAATATGAGAGATAAATAGAAAAATAGGATGAAAATTATTATTATTATTATTTAATACGAGAGATAAATAGAAAAATAAGAAGAGAAAAAATATTTTCTATTAATATAGGAAGATACCTAATATATATTTTAATCTAACAGTTATGTTTTGTGACCAAGAATATACTAACTCCTCTTAAAGCTTAATCATTCACATCTAAATACTATTGTATAATTATAATGAATAATAACTAGAGTTTGTGTGTATTAATATAAATAAATATTAAGTCTTTAACTATCAATAGTTATATTAATACACGCAAATTCAAATATAATAACGATGCTTATCGTTAAACCTGATATATATATATATATATATATATATATACACACACATGTTACACACCATCCCCAATGCCACTGCCTTCGTGAATCTTGGCAACTAAAGAAAGTTTTGGTTGATGTCCGTTCACGTTGGTTTCGTTAATCTTGATCTTCAAAAGTTTCTCATTCTTGATTTTCTTCCACAGATAATGGATGATAACTTCTTTGTTAGTGGTAAGAAATTGGTACCCGATTGAGGAAGAGGGTGGCTGAGGCCAACATAGACTGCTTATCTCGGATTCTTGCCCCAAGAATTATCATCTATTATCGGTTGAAGAAGATCAAGAAAGATAATCTTCCAAGAAAAAGATTAGCGAAGCCAATGTATATGGAAATCACCCAAAGGATCTTGCAGGTTCATTTAAAATCCATGTTTGAAGATGGATATGTTGGTGTTTCTGATGATGATAATGAGTTCTAGTTTGATAGACTTAGAGAACTTTTGGAAGCTTACAAATCAAAGAAGCATGAACCTCCAAAGGTGGCAGACTCGAGGCGAGGAACTACTAGCTAGATCGAGAGTGGTCCTTACAAATCAAGTTTTTGTTAGCCTTAATAAGTATTGACCCAAGTTTAGATAGTACATAATTTAGTGATCTAAAATCAGTTAGTGAGTTTAGGGTTGAAATTATAAGTATCAGATTTAGTAGGTTAAATGTGTAATTATGTATAAAATCAACGAAGTGTTGTGTCGCTTCTTGAATGGTCGCGTCGGTTCATTTAGCACCGTCGTTGTGTATAAATAAAGCCAAACAATGTATGTCAATGAATTAGAGTGATTTCAATTCAGTTATGTATTCATGATTTTGTTCCTATGTGGAACCAAAGTGGTATTAGAACAAAGTTGGAATCATTGGAAGAACAATCTTAATCTCATTCAATTCAATCGGTTGGAGATCCGATATGAGTGATGGACAAAGGGGAATTCACACTCTACAGGGGCAAGAGGGAATAACCTTTAGTTTTAGTCTCACTCTCACAAACTTGTAACGGGAAACCTCTACAGGGCCGGACCGATAGGCTTAGCATTCTAGGCGAAGGCCCAGGGCTACCAAAAAATAGGAGCCTCTAAATTGTTTTTTTCATATATTACACTAGATTAGAATCCCGTGTATTACACGGGTTGAATAAATATAATTATATATACTAAATTAAAACAATTATTCTTTAAAAATCTCGTTTATTATACGGGTTGAACAAATGTAATTTTATATATTAAATAATAAAAAAAATATATCTCTAAGAACCTCATGCATTGTATTGAATAAATGTAATTTTATATACCAAATAATAAAAATCCGTGTATTGTACGGGTTGAATAAATCTAATTACATATACTAAATAATAAAAAAAAGTTATATCTTTAAAAACACTGTGTATTACACGGGTTAAATAAATGTAATTTTGTAACCTTGTATATTACACGGGTTGGATAAATGTAATTTTATAAACTAAATAATAATAAAAAATTATATCTTTATAAACCCCGTGTATTATACGGGTTGAATAAATCTAATTATATATACTAAATCATCATACTCAGTAAATCCCACAAATAGCAAAGCTAAGGTAGGGTCTGAGGAGAGTAAGATGTAGAGGCTGCTTTCAGTAAGACCCCCGACTCGATAGTAGTTTTGCATCAAGCTTTGGACATAAGGCACATAACACTTAGCAATCGGGACAAAGACCGATTAGTGCATGTTCCCTTTTGTCTTTCTGCTATCAACGCCACCAAATGATGATGATGCATGATTAACCGTCCGCCGCTTTTAACGTTATTTTCACAAATTTAGTGAAATAACGTTAAAATTAGTGCAATTTCACTTTTGCCCTCCAAGCGTCCACACATATATACATTATGAAAAGTTAGATTAGATTATATATGAAATTAAGTGTATAACAAAAAGTCTTTATAAATTTCACGTAGAATTAATTGGAATCCTTTATTAAAATTAGGTTAGATTATATATGGGCTTATACGTGTGAGTAATTGTGATTATTGAATGGTTGAATTTTGAGGGTTTTGAAATGTGAATTTGATTATGATAGATTATATTTTAGTTTTAAAACTTCTAGAATGATTGAATCAAATAAAAGGATTGTGATTTCCTAGAAACAAAAATAACTGAGTTTTTTTCTGATCATTTTGAACATGAGCAAATAGAACGATAGCATCTTAATAAAAAATAACTAATTACAAATGTGAAACCCAATAATTTTACTTCTGTCCCATTTGAACGGAAAAGATAAGTACAAACTAAATTTAAAAAAAAATGCAATATGAAAATAAGAGATAGAATAATCGATATTTTTTTTTCATAAAATATGAGATAAGGGTAAACTAAATAAAAAAGTGTCAATTTGGTAAATAATAATATTAAGTATGAAAAGGTAGGAAATTACAAATGTAGCCATCTTCAATGAATGACACGTGTCCAAAATCAAGTTTCTTTTATTATATAGTATAGATGTGTATGTGTATTTGGCCTAGATGAACGAACACATAATGACCCAAACAAATAAATGGTCTACAGCCAAAACTTGAAGGATTATTGGCGAAATTTCATGAATCCATAAGTTACAAGGTCCCTTTTTCTTGAACGCAATTATGTATCCTCTGCCGATGGTGCCGATGGGGAGAAACTACGGATAATCAAATGCTACTGATGGTGCGATTTGCGATTGACCAGTAACTATAAAAACAATTTTGTGGTTTGATATTTTTATTTAGGTTCAAGTCTCACAAGGGCCCCAACTTTGTACTTCGCTTAGAGCCTTCAAAAACGTTGGACCGGCCCTGAACCTCTACACAACTAGAAACAAAAACTTATTTGTATGTTTTAAAGAAACTTATGGAATTGAGGCAACGAGACAGTGAAGTAACGTATGACTAAATTCTTGTAGAGACGACATGTCATCTGAGTCTCTACATGCCTTTAAAAAATTCGTCTATGTAGGACTAAATTCTTATAGCTCGTTCTGTTTAATTTAGTGACACATTAAATACTAGTATTAAGCCCATGCGTTGCAGCGATTGTTATAAAACTATATCATTGTCAGCGACCACCAACGTCGGAAAAGCTCGTAAAAGCAAAATAAATAAAAACGGGAAAAAATAACGCTGAGCGAAAAGCAGACGTAAAATCTTTGAATCACGCACGCTTGTTGCTGTGAAATTAAACCGAAACGTAAAATATAAAAAAATAACTAAGTCCATCCATGACCCACGTGTTGGACGAACTTGTCAAACGCAGATAAATAGATGCGATACGACGGGTCAGTCAAACGGGAAAAAAATATTCAAAAAAATGTTGAACCCCACACGCACGTTGCGATGCGTTAACTCACAAAATTTAGAAAGAAACGAAAAAAATTGGGAAAGTCACCCTTCAAATAGGTCCTGTACATAGAAAGTCACCCTTCAAATAAAAAAACTTTAAACTTATTATTACATTAATAAGCAAATAGATTCAAATAACAGTCATATATTCTCGCCACAAAATACTCTTAATTAAAGCCTAATCTTCGCATCTTTTTCTTCAGTTTAACAAAAGAATATTATTATCTTAGTCTACAAACAAATGCAAATAGAATTGTGATGATTATTCCTAAACCTGTATTATATATAACTAGTTAGGTGTCCGCGTGATGCGGCGGGAGCGACACTTTGCATTGTAGTACTCGTTTTTGGTAGTTTTCTTAATGTGGTGGATGTCCGTCATAAGCGTTACTTTATCATTTTCTTATTGTTACGGGTGTACGTCATAAGTATTACTTTATCATAACATCAGAAGTCGTAGAAGGGTACCGATGTTGATGATGGTTTAAGTGGCGGGCCCACATGATCCGTTCTCACATGTTGCAAAGCTTTTTGAGGCATAAACTGATGAGGGCACGGGTAAAACCTCAATAATTCCGATGACCACCAAATCAATTCAACTTTACAATCAAAGTGTAGGGAATTACTCGCCACAAAGAGTTGCTACAAAATTGATTAAACAAAATAAAATGATTGAAAACTTTGTTTATTAAAGATAGAATATATCTTTTCTGGATAAGATCAAGTTTATTTAAAATTACTTATTTAAAGTAGTTATCACTAGTACAGAAATGACCAAAAGATGCGGGTAAATTGGCTATGAGATGCGGTTTTAGACCCGCATCTTATAGCATAGCATCTTATGGTTATAAGTCAAAAGATGCGGGTCCAAAAGATGCGGTTCAAGAACCGCATCTTTTGACATATTAAGCTTTTCCCAATAAACTCATGAAATGTGGTTCTAAAACCGCATCTCTTGGTGTTTATTTTATAAAAAAGAATCCCAATAAATTCTAATTATAAACAAATTATCCAAAAATAAAAATTAAATATATAAAAACCACAATTAAATCAAAACCAATATAAAATAACCCAATCATATAAAATTGCAAAGGTTTCAAAGTAACAAAAAATTACAAAAGTTTCAAAGTATATCAAATACATATATGTCAAAAGATAAAATGATATACAATAACTTCCCAAACCGACATCTTCATACTTGCAACCCAAACCGACATCTTCAGTTTATACTTGGAACCGGAATCAAAGAAGAGTTGCCTAACAAAACACAATGTTACATTAATAAACCGAAGCTTAAAAAATATATGTAATGTATGTATGTATAAGCGATTACAAACTATTATGTGTAAACAAGTGACATCTGATTACAAAACTATTTACTCAACACTTAACTATAACATGCACTAAGAAGACACTGAATAACAGAACTGAGATTAAGGAGACAACCTTTATTTGATCTTTTCCATTCGTACCAAGCTCTGGCCAAAAGTTTGCAACATTTTCGTCAAGTTTCAGTTTCCTAAGATCAAAAAACATCATATCATTTCCTGTTCCCTACATGGGTGTTTAAATCATTCTATTAAAATGCATATATATTACAGATTGATCAATTTGATAGCTTATTTCAAGAGAAAGAAAGAAATGGGTCAAATAGCTTAAATCTGTTACGAAATTGACCAACTTGTATTTTTAATGCATTCAACCCAACAAATTAAATTACTATAGTGCTCCGGCTTATAACAGGTACACAATATCATCCGTTTTAATTTCCTATCCAAATGAGTGACACGTCTAGCTTCTATAAAAATAAAAACAAGAAAACATACCTTTTATCAGCAAGCCAATGTACCATACCAGCTGTGACAGCCTTAATAACCGATAAAACTGGAAATGAGTTGTTGGGCTGAACTGGACGACGATTATATTTTCCAAGTACATTACCTAACAAAACATAATACAAACCACAACTAATATATTCCATCTAATATATAGTTAACAACAAGGTTAACTTTGACATTGCTTGTTAAAATTGTTTATGTGCTTGTTTGTATTGACATAATGTGTTTTGAGTTGCTTATACGAAACAACGCAAAACAGGGTTGCTTATACGAAACAACTCAAAACAAATTGCCGATTGTGTATCAAAAGACTATAAACATAGAGCAATACCAGACACCCTAATTCAGCAACAGGTCTCATGAGTCATGATATTAATCCAACCTCATATTCATCAAGGATCAAGCATTCCATAATAGTTTCCTTCTCATTTGGAGAGCTAGAGTGCACATCATGGTTAAAGATGAATGATAATACTCATCCTTATGAATCAAAATAAGTGTATATAGGTCAGACATGTAAGCCACTAAAGTTCATAAACACTCTAACTCTAAAGTAACCAATAATAATCTCCACACAATCTACTCTCTAAAGTATTTAAGACAATAACCATTGTTGGCATGCTTATTCACAACATCATGTAAAACAAACATAAACACTAACATACCATCTGGGCATCAGATTTGAACCTCCATAATTAGTTCATTCATCCCTGCCCTCGCAAACCCAAAGCGTCTCCAATCTGAACTCTCTGAAGACAAATCTCTTCACCATGAAATACGACTTTGTGAGGCGAAATGCATAAACAATAACAGATCCATAAACAATAATAAAAACATAACCTCAATGTTTGCATCACATACATCAAATACAACTTTGTGACACGAAATGCATATTTTCAGTACTTGTTACCTTAAATTTTCAAAATAAAAGGTTGTTCACTTCAAATCCATCGAATTGATCGTCTAGATATTCAAATCAAACACAACCACACCACATGAGCTCGTTAAAACTATAACATCAACCAGAACTCAATGTTTGCATAACATCAAATAAAAATATGTTGGCGAAATTAATATTTTCAGTACTTGTACCGTCAGATTTTCAAAATCAAAGCTCGTTCATTTCAAATCCTTCAAATCGATCGTCTAGGAGTTTAAATCAAACACAACACCACCACACGGATTCGTTGAAACAACAAATAAATGATGAAGAATAGTAAAGTACATCGACCGATTTACGCCATTACAGATCCCTACAAAAACATAAACTTAAACTCAATGTTTGCATTACATACAAATTTGTTGACGAAATTCATATTTTTAGTACTCGTTACCTCAGATCTCCAAAAAAAAAGCTTGTTTACTTCAAAGAAGCATCAGTTATACTAAATTCCGGTCGATATTGATGAATAATATTCTCTGTCACGCGTACCTGAAAACAAGATCTCTTTAAACGGGTACATCGCAATTACAAAAGATAACAGACCTAACAAACCTAGAAAACTAACAAACTCACCAGAGATCCAAACTTATGAGCAACCTGAGCAGCAGAATAACCGATCGATTCATCTGTTTCTTGTGGAAGAAAAATAATTGAAAAGAAATAAAATCGATTGAAACAAGACAAAATTAGGTGAAGATTGATAGGATTTGGTCTAGAAAGTGAGGAGTTATGAGGATAGATGGAGGTTTTTTTAGGGTTGTGTGGTCGATGGAGGGAAGGGAAAATTGAGTTGAAAATTTTAGGGGGGAAAATAGGTGGATAAAAGATGCGGGTCAAACATTTAAGCGCACTTTTTAGTTTTAGGTGGAGAAAAGATCCATATTTTAGTATTAGGGGAGGCAAAAGATGCGGGTTAACCTTTTAACCGCATCTTTTAGTTTTGCCATCCGCATCCTTTGATAAGTTGTGTACTAGTGATCTAAGTTCTTATTTCCACTACAATTCATTAAAACACATGTAATCTAAATGGAAAATTAACAATTTATACATGAAAATCAACTCAAGTGTTTAATAGAAACATCACAAAATAGAATTTTGAATCTTGATGCATGAAACATTGCCCCCATAACGTACACTGTCATCAGTATTGTAGTAGCGAGCTTTAAATTTCAAGATATGATGAACAACAATGTACTTATTTTTTAGTCTGTAACAAGGACTAACAGCTACATCATCACAATTTCCTGCACATTTCAACAGTAATATCTTTGTCAATTTTACAAAATCAAAGCTACCAGAAATATTTCTGAAATGAAAAAGAATACCATTTCAATCCATGATCCTTTTATATCTTTTAGAGCGCACTTCAGGAACGCGACAATACCTCTTTTGAGCTATAGTCACACAGCTTTAATGAACAATATTGTTTGTCTATATTTAAAAAAGGCACAAACGTCCTTAGAAAAGTACACATTTCAGATATATGTATGAGAACTAACCTAGGGATAGTGCCACGTCACCGTCGGTCGTATTCTATCGCTTGTCTAAGAGCTCTTGCAAAATCTTTGAATGTGGCCTCAATTATATGGTGATAACTTTTCACAACAAGCTGTATTCATATGTTAAAGAAAATATGCTTTAGAAAAGATGATAAAAAGTTGCTTAGACAAGTAGCAGTTCCAAACCATTTATTTATAGAAGCGTCAATCTTTGTTGTGTTTAGATCGAAAATGGGTCAAACCAAAAACTCAGTCAAAAAAGAAATTTTATTCATACAACCTCCTAAATCATTTTACTCAACGGTTTACCTATTACCACAGTAATGGCCACCACCACCTACAAGAAGATAAATATCCGACATAGAAAAACAATATAATCCTTATATCTTCACTACCCAATATTTATAGATAATAATAACTTACTCAAGCTCATTTGGATCAGCGAGATCAATGGTGTTTGGTTCATAGCTGTAAATAACACTAACTTTACATCAATCAAGAGCAAAAGTAAACTACCTCAATTTTGAATATTAAATCATTTGAAGAATACAAGTATTCTAACTAATGATAGTAATTAGCTTACGTTTTAATGTCAGCCAACAAGAGGAAAGCTTATAATGAATGAGGGAACCAGATGAAGAACACAAACATTTAAATGACTTTCATCACAACAAATAGATACCACATAGTCACATATAGTTCAATTGCAGAAAAAAACTATTGCAGCGATAAGAAGCATGGTGAAAAAAACTAACAAGTGGAAGGCAAACCGAAACAACATTCCACATTGACAGATTCATTATCATCCCAAATCCCAATCGAACACACGAACATACGAAGAGCGCCAATGTAATTGAAAATCGCTCGAATCCTACAAAATTAAGGTCACCTTTATATATTAGCAAAAGTTTATTATCTCTTTAAACTAACCAAATATATAATACACCGATACAATGCAACTCTACAATATTAAGGTCACCTTTATAAATCTTTGGTTGTTCAGGTGTTGGTGTTTAGAGAACTCTAAAAATTAATTCTTGTGAGTTAAAGTCGCAATAATCAGATAGTCTATTCCAAATGCGAATCCAAACACCTCCTCGTATTCTTCATGCATATGCATTTTTTTAAGAATAAACATGGGTAAAAGTGCATAAAAGTCATGTACATGTATTCATAATAGTCTCAAGAAGTCTATTTTGTTCAAAGATTTGGAAATGATGTCCTAACCAAAAATGATGCTTGCTATTAGTGACCTGATCAGCTGCAAAACACATATGTGGTTGTTAGTCAGATTGCTCTCCATGAAGACCATATGGTCAATGTCAATGAACAGTTCAGGATTCACCATAGCTAGTTTCATTGATAAAACCTGCAGGGAAAGAGAAGTTATAAAAACTAAAGTTTAAAATTCAAGCATTTAGTCGTATCAACCAACCAAACATGAAATGATTAATCATATGACATCCGCCATAATCTACTTTTAAATCCAACTTAGACTAATAAACAAACCCGTTAATAGTGATACATAGTTTGATGGTTTCAAAGTAACAGAACAAATTAATATTATACAAAAGTTCCTTTAGCAAAAATATATACCAACTATTAGTGAAATCCAATCCAACTACAAAAGTCAAACAAAGAACCTTCATTAAAGAAAAAGTATAATGTTCATAATAAATACATATACACCTACAAACAGTAACCTAAAAAAGTGTTCATCAATCATCATAATGCATAATGCATAATTCATATCTCAACTGCAATAGATATACTATGTTTGGTAATTACAACTGAATTAAACAGGCTTTAATTACAACTTCAATACCTGAGAATTCTTGTGATGATTGGCTAGGCGATAATGGCATTAATAGTGGCTGCACCCTAGAAAAATCCATAAAAAATCAAATTGTAAAACACATAGTACAATAAACAGTACCTTCAAGCCCCGTTTCATGCCCCGGTTTTTATCTATTCCGGTTGTTGTATATGCTCTGTCCTGACCCATTCTGACATGTGCTCCATTGGTACATCTCCATGAATTAGGTTTTCAATCTCCAATTTACAAAATCATGAAACAAATTCAACGAATTCTTAACAAATCAAGTCAAACAAGACGTGTAACGATTAGTGCACGCAGATTTGTTCAACGAATAAAAAAAATTAGGGCTCGATCGAACGATACATTTGGGTGTGTGTACTCTCACTAATCGAGAGAGAGAATTAAGGAAGAGAAAGTATGTTTGAATTCTGATATGGGATTTGGGTTTACTGCATGTTTTGAATAGGGGATGGGAGATTTAAAAACTTTATTAGTTGTACCATATGCTATGATGGTGGTGGGGTTTCGATCAGTAGAGGGGTCTTGGAGAGAGAGAGAGAGAGAGTAAAAAGTAGAAAACATACCTGATGGTTGCAGTGAATGACCGGAGGTGTTGAGAGAAAAGATTACGGAGGGGGATTTAGGAGGAGCGGGTCTTGAGGGGATGAAATGTCGGGGGTTTAAGTTGAGAGAAGAATGTGTCACACCCCGACCACGTAGAACAACAAAACGTGGCGGAAAACGTCGGGGAGTGTTGTAACAGAATCATTATTTCATAACACATGGAAATTTGAAATATTGTTTTATTGATTAAAGTAGTTACAATGTCTTGACAATCAAAGAAACATAACATAAATAACTAGTCTTGCATCTTTTATTTTCGCTAAGGCCCAAGTCCGCCTAAGTGTGTCTTGATAAATCCTATGCATCATATCCTGAAACACATGTGAAAATAGGTACGTCAGCATAAAAATGCCTGTGAGATACATAGGTTTATGAAAATAGGATTCATGACTTATTGTTTAAGAAAATGTTTAGTCATGAACCTTGTAATTTGATTTGTCTTGTAAATCTTTTGAAAAACGATAAGATCAGATGATATGTATAAATAAATGTAAGGTTAAATGAATAACCATGTAAAAATGAGTTTGTATAAGATAAGTTGTTTGTAAAACAATGTATTGTGAAAAGTATGTTATTTGTAGAAAATGTTATATGTCCAAATTGAAATGATTCAAATAACGCTACGATATGTAATACCATACAATCACTTATATATAGGAAGTACCAGTGGCGTATCCACCATGCTTGTATGATATTACACACGCCTCGTTACTTAAATCACTTACTCAAACCAAACGAACAATGTAAGATGTCTATGTTTAAACCAATTGTCAAAAGTCCTTGTATAAACCATGTTAAATGTTGATAGTCCAAAAGCAGTCAAGTAATGTGTAATAAATGTTTATGTCAAGATGTAAATCATGCAACGTATAACCAATGTTGAAAATGTTTATGTGTCAAATGTAAATCATGTAATGTGTAACCAAAAGGATATGTATGGCTAGTGAAATGCATCAACTAAACCATAAGTGAAATGCACAAAACAAAGTATTGAAGTAAAACTTGGTTTAAATCAAAGTTATGTTTTGTGTAGTAAATGCATGCTATACTAATATAGACATTTATGCGGTATTGTGAAAATTCATACATCCAAGCCTTGCGACAGTCGGATAACCCTTTTAGTAAAGGTTATCAAAATATGTATTCGGATTCGGTCATTCCTTCCATCCAAACAAACCCGAGATTTACAGGAATGGGATTTGTCAAGTCCTATGGTACCACTACCTACTACCGAGCGGCATGATCGGTGTTAATGAATGTATAGTATAGTTTAAACAAACCAAATGTCATACCAAAATGTAAGCATATGATGAATAAGAAATGTACTAAGTATGCTAAGTTAACATACAAAGCAGAAAAGTCATGTAAATCAATGTGCTAGCATGCTATCAGTTAACATACATAGCAGAAATGTAATGTAGAACCATGTACTAAGTATGCACACAATGGACATACATAGCATAAAATGTAATGAAATCATGTACTATAATGTACTAATGAACATAGGAAGTATATGATGTGAAAACAGGAAAGCATGAAAGTAACAAGTAGGCACATGTGTTCCACCCCAAAACGTTTGGAAAACAGTAAAAGAGGGGTCTATGTACTCACTTGGGATTGCTCAGAAGTCTTAAGATAACCACCAAGCAATGCTAGAGATCTCGGAATCAAACGGCACCTAATATAGGTAACTATGTTAATAAACCGGACCTAGATCGGAAGATCGGATAGAATGAGGGTTCGTAAACCAAACGAGTATGGAGACTCGTGTAATATGGTTTAACAAAGCCCACATACTAAAACGAAACCTAACCTAAGTGTTTACGACCCATTACGACCCGTTTAGGTAGCTTATGCTACTTTAACGCGTCGTTCGCGTGAAACGCGTTCGGACCGCCTAACTAGTCCTATGACAAGTAACATATGCCTTAACATGTCTAATATGGTTGTCAAATCAGTTTAGATGTCAAAAGTTATGTTACATATGTTTAAAATGAATTTTGGCATCAAAGGGGTATTTTGGTAATTTACCTAAGGCATATAAACTACCTATCATACAACTACTTAAACGAAGTGACCATAAGGTATAACCTCGGAAGGTTATTCCCTATATACTATGGTCATCTAATGTATTTGGTCGGATCCTAATGATCGACCAAATAGGTCGGGTTCGAAGGTATAAGCGATTTATTAGATCGCTTACCCTTACGACCCTAGACAACGTGGTAATCAGTAGGCATAGTCCCAAGGGACTATAACCATCGTGATTACAATCACGTTGCGAAGTTCATACGAAATTCGCATTGACCATAAACTGGTCAACGCAGAAAGTCAAACAAAGTTTGACTTTCGGACTCGAAAAGCAATAAAAGAACGAAGGAACACTTACGAAGGGTCCCCGAATGCTAATCTAGATCAAAATAGCTCAGGTATGAAACAAAGGTTTCAACTTAGAGCACAATTGATCAGATTCTTGTGAGGAATGAGTGAAAATGTGATGGGTATTTATAGATTTCGGTCCACCGTTAGGATCGTTTCTTGGAAAAGAGGGAATGATCTAGCCCGTACACTTGTCAAGATGTTGTGGTAACTAAAAATGGTTCCTCATGAGCTGAAAGGGCAAGTTAGAATGTGTGGTTGTGAATTAATCAGCTGAAATCTGCTGATTAGATGATCTTATCTGATCTGGGAGCCTGATGCGGCCCGCTTCAGGATCAGGCAAAACTCAGGCGGGCCGCCTGGCCTTGTCTGATCAGCAACATGTTTCAGAAGTTACAGTTTTGGTCCCTGCACGTGTTTAAAGCCATTTCCGACACTTCTAAGGCCCATAAAGCCAACTTTAAGGCCCTAAAATGATGCCTAAACATTGTGGACATGAAACATGCTCAAAAATATGTTGGATGTTGGTTTGTTTGGTCGTACGAACGCGATGTTCGCTAAATTACGACGGAATACGCACAAGCGCGTAAAACGATCCAAATGACGCAACGAATGAATTTCTCTTATGCCAAACACTAAAATAAAATATTTTAGTGCTTACATAAATTTTTGGTTGTCCAGATGTATTCAGAACGTAAGTTATGCGCGAAAGTGCAAACTTGTGCACTTTTTGACACTTTTAGTCCCTGAATGACCCAAAAGTTTATTTTAGCATACCGAACCCCTCAATTTCTAAGCTATGTAAAGGATATTTATGGTATGTTTAACTCATGGTCATGTTCCGGAATGTTCGTTACAGTTCAAATTGGCATACTTTCACAGTTTGTCAAGTTTAGTCCCTGTAGATGAATAAATTTGTTTTTGCCATACCAATGCCTTCAAAACTTATTTCTAAGTTATGTAAAGGTTATTTAAGGCATGTTAAGTATATGTTGATGTTCCGGAGTATTTGTCGTATTAAACTGATTACGTTTACGCATCAGTTTGCGTAAAACTCTCCAGAAAGCGATGTAGAGTTTGAAATTACATAAAAGTCAAAACATGAAAAATGTAAAACACAACCAAACAAACATTGGGATCAAATAACATTGTTTTATTGGTAATAGAACTATTCACAATGATTACAAGCACAGATGTTACAGTCTCCCCTACTTGTGGAAATTTCGTCCCGAAATTTATTTAGAGGAAACTCGTGGAAAAAGATGCGGATATTTCGCCTTCATTTGATCTTCGCGTTCCCAAGTAAACTCGGGTCCACGTCTAGCTTCCCAACGAACTTTGACCAAAGGAATGCGCTTGCGTTTAAGCCACTTGACTTCACGTTCCATGATTTCCACTGGCTTCTCAACAAATTTCAGTGTTTTGTCAACACGAATTTCGTCAAGCGGTATGTGGAGGTTCTCATCAGCTAAACACCTTTTGAGATTGGACACGTGAAAAGTTGGATGAACATTTCCAAGTTCAGGAGGTAACTCAAGTCTGTAGGCTACCTTACCGATTCTTTCGACGATCTTGAATGGTCCAACGTATCTAGGTGCAAGTTTTCCTTTCTTTCCAAATCTGATCACACCTTTCCAAGGTGAGACCTTAAGTAATACTCGATCACCGACTTGAAATTCCAAGGGCTTGCGTTTTGGGCCCGCATAACTCTTTTGACGGCTTCTAGCTGTCTGAAGGTTATCACGAACTTTCTTTATCTTGTCAGTTGTCTCTAAAATGAGGGCAGGTCCAGTAAGTTGAGCCTCGCCGATCTCATTCCAGCAGACTGGTGAACGACATTTTCGACCATAGAGAGCCTCGAAAGGAGCCATTTTGATGCTGGTGTGATAACTGTTGTTGTAGGAGAATTCAATTAACGGAAGATGTGAATCCCAACTACCACCAAAGTCGATCACACAAGCTCTAAGCATATCCTCCAAAGTCTGGATTCTTCTTTCAGATTGACCATCCGTTTGCGGATGATAAGCCATGCTCAGGTTAAGTTGGGTCCCCATAGCAGATTGCATGGTTCTCCAAAAATGAGACGTGAAACGAGCATCTCTGTCAGAAATGATGTTCAAAGGAACACCATGTCGAGCCACAATTTCATCCACATAGATTTTTGCAAGTCTGTCAGCAGGAAAATCCTCGCGGATTGGCAAGAAATGCGCTGATTTAGTAAGACGATCAACAACTACCCAGATGGCATCATGACCTTTCTTAGTGCACGGAAGTTTGGTAATGAGATCCATAGTAATGTTTTCCCATTTCCAAACTGGGATCTCTGGTTGCACCAATAAACCAGAAGGACGCTGATGTTCAGCCTTAACCTTAAGACAAGTAAGGCATTTTGATACGTATAAGGCAATGTCTTTCTTCATACCAGGCCACCAATAATGAATACGAAGATCCTTATACATCTTATCTGAGCCCGGATGAATAGAATAATGTGACTTATGGGCTTCATCCATAAGCAAGGTACGAAGATCATCCTGGCTTGGGACCCACAAACGGTCCATGAAGTAATACGATCCATTGTCCTTCAGTTCCAAAGCAGGCGTTATGTGATAGGGAAATTCCTTATCCATTAAACCTTGTGAAACACAAGATTGTTGAGCCTGAGAAATGCGTGCTTGGATATCGGATTGAGCTTGAATAACAGACTGAACACGTACACAATGAAGCTTAGTACGTTCCTTACGACTCAATGCATCGGCTACGACATTCGCCTTACCAGGATGGTAGCGAATTTCGCAGTCATAGTCGTTTAGTAGCTCAATCCAACGTCGTTGCCTCATGTTGAGTTCTTTCTGGTTGAAGATATGCTAAAGACTTTTGTGGTCCGTGAAAACCACACATTTTGTACCATACAAATAGTGTCTCCAGATCTTTAGAGCGAAAACAATTGCACCCAACTCAAGATCATGAGTGGTGTAGTTCTTCTCATGTATCTTCAACTGCCTCGATGCATATGCTATGACTTTGTTCCTTTGCATCAGAACACAACCAAGGCCCAATTTAGATGCATCGCAATAAACGACGAAATCATCATTGCCCTCGGGCAAAGTTAGAACAGGCGCGTCGCAAAGTTTTTGTTTCAAGCGTTGAAAAGCTTCCTCTTGTTTAAATCCCCAGTCAAAGGGTTTGTTCTTCTGAGTTAGAGCAGTTAGAGGAACTGCAATCTTTGAGAAGTTCTCAATGAAGCGGCGGTAATAACCCGCTAGACCGAGAAAATAACGAACCTCAGTGGGAGTAGTAGGCGTATCCCAATCCTTAATCGCACTGATCTTGGAGGGATCTACATGAATACCTTGTTCGTTGATGATATGTCCTAAAAATTGAACTTCTTTAAGCCAAAATTCGCACTTGGAGAATTTGGCGAAAAGTTGCTCTTTCTTTAGGAGTTCCAGAGTAAGACGAAGATGTTGCTCGTGATCAGCTCGTGTCTTAGAGTAAATCAAGATGTCGTCAATAAAAACAATGACGAACTGATCCAAATAAGGTTTGCAGACCCTATTCATTAAGTCCATGAAAACAGCAGGAGCATTAGTCAAACCGAATGGCATGACTGTGAACTCATAATGTCCATAACGAGTACGGAACGCTGTCTTGGGAATATCTTCTTCATGCACCCGAAGTTGATGATATCCAGATCGCAGATCAATCTTCGAGAAATAAGAAGCACCTTGTAACTGATCAAAGAGGTCGTCTATGCGCGGTAGGGGATATCGATTCTTGATGGTAAGCTTGTTAAGCTCACAATAATCGATACACATCCTAAAAGATCCATCCTTCTTCTTGACAAAAAGAACGGGAGCACCCCAAGGTGAAAAGCTAGGACGGATAAAACCTTTGTCAGAGAGTTCCTGAAGCTGCTTAGACAACTCTTGCATCTCAGACGGTGCAAGACGATATGGAGCTCTGGCAATGGGATTTGCACCAGGTACAAGATCAATACGGAACTCGACTTGGCGTGCTGGGGGTAGACCAGGTAACTCTTCAGGGAAAACTTCAGAATAATCCCGAACGACATGAATATCTGAAATTGACTTACCCTTGCCTTTATTTGCTGTAACATGTGCTAAGAAGGCCACATAATTCTTTCGCAGATACTTCCGAGCTTTAAAACAAGACATGAGTTTGAGACCACCGGCAGGTTTCTCACCGCGAACCTGTAGGATCTCGCCTGTCAAAAGCGGCACACGGACAATCTTCTCAGCACAAACTATCTCTGCGTGATGCTTAGATAACCAATCCATACCCACTATAACGTCGAAGCTTCCAAGTTGCATAGGCGTGAGGTTAATAGGAAAAAGATGATCGTTAAGATTCAACTGGCAGTTGTGAAGAACAGAATCATGAACAATGGGTTCACCACTAGCAACTTCTATTGTCAAAGGTTTACCTAGTTTTGTTCTAGACACGCGAAGTAATGGCTCAAAAGACAATGACACAAAACTCTTGTCGGCACCCGAATAAAAAAGAACAGATGCAGGCTATTTATTAATAAAGAACGTACCGTTCACCACATTATCGTCCGCCTGCGCCTCTTGGGCATTCAAGTTAAAAGCTCGCCCTCGAGCCTGAGCCTGATTTTGGTTCTGATTCTGATTTTGGTTGGCTAGCCTTGGGCACCGGTTCCTGTAGTGGGTCAGATCCCCACAATTGTAGCACGAACCAGGAGGAAAATGAGGTCGTGCAGCTTGACCTTGTTGCTGAGCAAGAGGCTGAGCAACTTGTTGGGCTTGGTTCTGAACTGCCTGGTTCTGGTTAAGAGGAATGCGGCAGGTGACAGCAAGATGACCAGGCCTTCCGCAGTTGGTGCACTGACGACACTGGAGGTGTCGTTGATGATGGCCGTTACACCTGTTGCACAAAGGTGAATTGCCAAGATAAGGCTTCTTGGCGAGTGGTTGCGCAGGCTGATTTGGTGCAGCTTGAGCCTGTGCAGTAACAGCATAGTTTTGGGAAGCCTTCCGCTTCCTAGACCCTCCAGAATTCTTTCCCTTCTTGTTTTGACCTTTCTTGCTATCTTCCTTATCAGACACCTGCTTCTTACCCTTGTCACCCTTTTTGTGCAGCTTCCCCTTTCGAACCTGCGACTCAGTCAATGTCGCTGCTAACTCGATCGCCTGACGGAGTGTGGCAGGGTTACTACTAGTAATGATGTCTTGCACTGAGTCAGGTAGGCCGTCGATGTACCTTTCGATAGCCTTGTCGAGTGGGGTAACCATAGTTGGGCAAAGCAGACTCAACTCCTCAAATCTATCAGTATATGCCCTGTGCTCGCCACTGTCTTGTTTCAAGTTATCAAACTCCTTCTCCAAAGCTCGTTGCTCATGACGAGGACAAAATTCCCTCATCATAAGGGCCCTGAGTTCAGCCCAAGTTTGAGCTAGAGCAACTTCTGCACCCCGATCTCTCATAACCCCGTTCCACCATGTGAGAGCCCTCTTCTGAAACACGCTCGAAGAAAACTCGACCTTGCGATTATCCGGACACTGCACGTGGCGGAAAGTATTCTCAATGCTCTCGAACCATTGAAGAAGCCCAGTCGCTCCCTCAGAACCACTAAACTTGAGTGGTTTAGCCGAGTTAAAATCCTTGTATTTGCATGGAGCATTGCTGTTGTTGTTGGCTTGGTGCCATTGAGCAAAGAGATTTGGGAATTGAGCAGCCATTTGCTGCGCAATAATTTCTGCCAGTTCGGCAGTCGCAATCAAATTGTCGCGTCGAGGAGGCATTCTAAAAGAGGAACATGAAAGGAAACGAGTGAGATGATTGGGTGAAAAGAATGAGATGAAACAAAATCAACAAAAGCAAAGATGGTGGTCATTCATCCGCATTACCAAGCAAACAAACGACACACAATGACTAATCAAAGTAAATGGATCAAAAATAATGTATTGCGAAGACATGCTCGCCTATAAGTGAACACTCATCCCAAGAATTCCCAGGTAAGCACAACTGGTCTCGCGTCTGATGAGATATATACGAAGTGCTTGCCTAGACAGAAAACCCAGAATACAGGCATTCACTCTTCCAGTTTGCACGTGTTCACATTATTTAAAACCCAAAACGTTGACGAGATTTTGAAAATTTGAAGGCACAAGGCCAAAAATTTAGTCAAACTGGAAGGGTTCAAAACCTTACAAAAGAGGGTTCAAAACCTTGTAATAAATCATCCAAAAACAGATGATTGTTTTTCAAAAATCGTTTCGGAAAAATTTGGTTTTTTTTTTTGTTTTTTTTGTTTTGATAATCACCTAAGGATAGGTGATGTGCATGTTTTAAGATCTAAACACAAGATAACTTGCATTAGGGTCCTAGAAAGGTTATAGTCTAGGTCAAAGAATTACTAATAACCTAATTCCCAATAACCATTGGCTCTGATACCAACTCTTCTGTCACACCCCGACCACGTAGAACAACAAAACGTGGCGGAAAACGTCGGGGAGTGTTGTAACAAAATCATTGTTTCATAACACATGGAAATTTGAAATATTGTTTTATTGATTAAAGTAGTTACAATGTCTTGACAATCAAAGAAACATAACATAAATAACTAGTCTTGCATCTTTTATTGTCGCTAAGGCCCAAGTCCGCCTAAGTGTGTCTTGATAAATCCTATGCATCATATCCTGAAACACATATGAAAATAGGTACGTCAGCATAAAAATGCCTGTGAGATACATAGGTTTATGAAAATAGGATTCATGACTTATTGTTTAAGAAAATGTTTAGTCATGAACCTTGTAATTTGATTTGTCTTGTAAATCTTTTGAAAAACGATAAGATCAGATGATATGTATAAATAAATGTAAGGTTAAATGAATAACCATGTAAAAATGAGTTTGTATAAGATAAGTTGTTTGTAAAACAATGTATTGTGAAAAGTATGTTATTTGTAGAAAATATTATATGTCCAAATTGAAATGATTCAAATAATGCTACGATATGTAATACCATACAATCACTTATATATAGGAAGTACCAGCGGCGTATCCACCATGCTTGTATCATATTACACACGCCTCGTTACTTAAATCACTTACTCAAACCAAACCAACAATGTAAGATGTCTATGTTTAAACCAATTGTCAAAAGTCCTTGTATAAACCATGTTAAATGTTGATAGTCCAAAAGTAGTCAAGTAATGTGTAATAAATGTTTATGTCAAGATGTAAATCATGCAACGTATAACCAATGTTGAAAATGTTTATGTGTCAAATGTAAATCATGTAATGTGTAACCAAAATGATATGTATGGCTAGTGAAATGCATCAACTAAACCATAAGTGAAATGCACAAAACAAAGTATTGAAGTAAAACTTGGTTTAAATCAAAGTTATGTTTTGTGTAGTAAATGCATGCTATACTGATATAGACATTTATGCGGTATTGTGAAAATTCATACATCCAAGCCTTGCGACAGTCGGATAACCCTTTTAGTAAAGGTTATCAAAATATGTATTCGGATTCGGTCATTCCTTCCATCCAAACAAACCCGAGATTTACAGGAATGGGATTTGTCAAGTCCTATGGTACCACTACCTACTACCGAGCGGCATGATCGGTGTTAATGAATGTATAGTATAGTTTAAACAAACCAAATGTCATACCAAAATGTAAGCATATGATGAATAAGAAATGTACTAAGTATGCTAAGTTAACATACAAAGCAGAAAAGTCATGTAAATCAATGTGCTAGCATGCTATCAGTTAACATACATAGCAGAAATGTAATGTAGAACCATGTACTAAGTATGCACACAATGGACATACATAGCATAAAATGTAATGAAATCATGTACTATAATGTACTAATGAACATAGGAAGTATATGATGTGAAAACAGGAAAGCATGAAAGTAACAAGTAGGCACATGTGTTCCACCCCAAAACGTTTGGAAAACAGTAAAAGAGGGGTCTATGTACTCACTTGAGATTGCTCAGAAGTCTTAAGATAACCACCAAGCAATGCTAGAGATCTCGGAATCAAACGGCACCTAATATAGGTAACTATGTTAATAAACCGGACCTAGATCGGAAGATCGGATAGAATGAGGGTTTGTAAACCAAACGAGTATGGAGACTCGTGTAATATGGTTTAACAAAGCCCACATACTAAAACTACACCTAACCTAAGTGTTTACGACCCGTTTAGGTAGCTTATGCTACTTTAACGCGTCGTTCGCGTGAAACGCGTTCGGACCGCCTAACTAGTCCTATGACAAGTAACATATGCCTTAACATGTCTAATATGGTTGTCAAATCAGTTTAGATGTCAAAAGTTATGTTACATATGTTTAAAATGAATTTTGGCATCAAAGGGGTATTTTGGTAATTTACCTAAGGCATATAAACTACCTATCATACAACTACTTAAACGAAGTGACCATAAGGTATAACCTCGGAAGGTTATTCCCTATATACTATGGTCATCTAATGTATTTGGTCGGATCCTAATGATCGACCAAATAGGTCGGGTTCGAAGGTATAAGCGATTTATTAGATCGCTTACCCTTACGACCCTAGACAACGTGGTAATCAGTAGGCATAGTCCCAAGGGACTATAACCATCGTGATTACAATCACGTTGCGAAGGTCATACGAACTTCGCATTGACCATAAACTGGTCAACGCAGAAAGTCAAACAAAGTTTGACTTTCGGACTCGAAAAGCAATAAAAGAACGAAGGAACACTTACGAAGGGTCCCCGAATGCTAATCTAGATCAAAATAGCTCAGGTATGAAACAAAGGTTTCAACTTAGAGCACAATTGATCAGATTCTTGTAAGGAATGAGTGAAAATGTGATGGGTATTTATAGATTTCGGTCCACCGTTAGGATCGTTTCTTGGAAAAGAGGGAATGATCTAGCCCGTACACTTGTCAAGATGTTGTGGTAACTAAAAATGGTTCCTCATGAGCTGAAAGGGCAAGTTAGAATGTGTGGTTGTGAATTAATCAGCTGAAATCTGCTGATTAGATGATCTTATCTGATCTGGGAGCCTGATGCAGCCCGCTTCAGGATCAGGCAAAACTCAGGCGGGCCGCCTGGCCTTGTCTGATCAGCAACATGTTTCAGAAGTTACAGTTTTGGTCCCTGCACGTGTTTAAAGCCATTTCCGACACTTCTAAGGCCCGTAAAGCCAACTTTAAGGCCCTAAAATGATGCCTAAACATTGTGGACATGAAACATGCTCAAAAATATGTTGGATGTTGGTTTGTTTGGTCGTACGAACGCGATATTCGCTTAATTACGACGGAATGCGCACAAGCACGTAAAACGATCCAAATGACGCAACGAATGAATTTCTCTTATGCCAAACACTAAAATAAAATATTTTAGTGCTTACATAAATTTTTGGATGTCCAGATGTATTCAGAACGTAAGTTATGCGCGAAAGTGCAAACTTGTGCTTTTTTTGACACTTTTAGTCCCTGAATGACCCAAAAGTTTATTTTAGCATACCGAACCCCTCAAAGCCTATTTCTAAGCTATGTAAAGGATATTTATGGTATGTTTAACTCATGGTCATGTTCCGGAATGTTCGTTACAGTTCAAATTGGCATACTTTCGCAGTTTGTCAAGTTTAGACCATGTAGATGAATAAATTTGTTTTTGCCATACCAATGCCTTCAAAACTTATTTCTAAGTTATGTAAAGGTTATTTAAGGCATGTTAAGTATATGTTGATGTTCCGGAGTATTTTTCGTATTAAACTGATTACGTTTACGCATCAGTTTGCGTAAAACTCTCCAGAAAGCGATGTAGAGTTTGAAATTACATAAAAGTCAAAACATGAAAAATGTAAAACACAACCAAACAAACATTGGGATCAAATAACATTGTTTTATTGATAATAGAACTGTTCACAATGATTACAAGCACAGATGTTACAGAATGGTTTTGAATTTTGAATTTTGAATTTTGAATTAGAAATAGGAATAATCGGATTATATAGTTTCAATTTTCAAATGGTAGGGGAAATTCATGCTGATAGAGCTGTTAATTGGAATTTTGTTAGAAAAAGGTATTGTTTATGATGGGTACCATGATTATATGTGTATCAAAAAAGTTGAATGAATAAACAACTGTTAGAGATGATAAAAAGTAGATGACCAATGGCAAAGTCAAACTATATAATTATAAACAAAAATAATAACTTACAAAAAAGGAAATAAACATGTATGTGGATACGTAATGTCTACTGTTTGGTAGTAGACACTTCTATCATTGGTTTGCCGACTATATTAGTTTTTATTTTCTTCTTTAATTACTTGTACACCAAACCATCATCAACTTTTACCTTTTAATTCATGTGTCGATATTGAACAAGACAACTACCGAAACGTCAACAAAAATGTGTAGGTCGTCATGTTGTCTTTGGATTTTTTTAAACATTATAGTTTATAAGATATGTCAAGAATACGTAAAAAAAAATTATAAGTTTGTTGTGAAGGGGGAACATGTAACTAATTATATATAATTTTGCTAAAAGTCAGGGATTTAAGTGCAATAAGTTTAGGGGCTAAAAAATAAACAATGTTTAAAAGACCAAATTACCCTCATTTTAGGGGTCTATCTATAAATAAAGGGGGGGGGGGGGGAAGTTCTTATTTTTTGGGTATCTTAAAATACCCATCCCTCATGCATTATAATATAGTATAGATTAGCTATTTGAGTTAAAGAAAATCTAAAGAGTTTCATATGTTTACAACATGTAGAGAAAATTCCCACCATCAGCTTCTTCTTCTACCATGAATTTAGCTAGTTCTAACAACGACGAAGACACTAGTTAATATTGGAGAAAGTACAAGGGTTCTATAATCTTAACTGGCGTGATAGAACCCATGTCCTTGCTCAAATATTAATCGAGACGGTGGCAATTGCCAATGGCCACCATGTTGACGCATTGTGCGATAAATGGAGTATATAATTGTTATATCTAAAAATGGTGTTCTTTCTACATGTTGACGCATTGTGCGATAAATGATGGGTTTAAACCAATTATAACTTATAACTGTACGTCTAACATTACATAGGTGAAACTAAGTTGTTTGGATTTGACATTTGAAAGAATTGTGTGATTATAATGGTGAGTCCGAACCATTATAGTGATGCGTCTATAAACACTTACAATTTGATAGAAGTATATGCCCGACCTAGAGTAATTATTTAATTCTAGTAAATGAAAAAAATATAATAATACAATTATTAAGTACAAAATAAAAACAAACGTTTACCCTTATCTATATTTTTGTTTAAAATTCTTTATAGAAAAACAAATATTTATTCTTATCTAATTTTTTGTTTAAAATTATTATTATTTAATATGATCATAATAAAAACAAACGTTTATACTTATCTAAATTTTTGTTTAAAATTATTTATATAAAAACAAATATTTATTCTTATCTAATATTTTGTTTAAAATTATTATTATTTAATATGCTAGATAAATAGGAAAAAAGATGAAAATTATTATTATTTAATATGAGAGATAAATAGAAAAATAAGATGAGAATTTTTTTTTATTTATTAGTAGAGGAAGATACGTAATATATATTTTAACCTAACAATTATATTTTGTCACCAAAAATATACTAACTCCTCTTAAAGCTTAATCATTCACATCTAAATACTATTGTATAATTATAATGAATAATAACTAGAGTTTGTGTGTATTAATATAAATAAATATTAAGTCTTTAACTATCAATAGTTATATTAATACACGCAAATTCAAATATAATAATGATGCTTATCGCTAAACCCGTGATTTATATATATATATACAAGTTACACACCATCCCCAATGCCACTCCCTTCGTGAATCTTGGCAACTAAAGAAAGTTTTGGTTGATATCCGTTCACGTTGGTTTTGTTAATCTTGATCTTCAAAAGATTCTCATTCTTGATTTTCTTCCACAGATAATGGATGATAACTTCTTTGTTAGTGGTAAGAAATCGGTACCCGATTGAGGAAGAGGGTGGCCGAGGCTAACATAGACTGCTTATCTTGGATTCTTGCACCAAGAATTATCATCTATTAATTATCATCGGTTGAAGAAGATCAAGAAAGATAATCTTCCAAGAAAAAGATTAGCGA
Organism: Helianthus tuberosus; assembly: GCA_030545235.1. NCBI lineage: Eukaryota > Viridiplantae > Streptophyta > Magnoliopsida > Asterales > Asteraceae > Helianthus > Helianthus tuberosus. The sequence continues at coordinate 32,436,168 of CM060359.1, forward strand.
AGCCAATGTATATGGAAATCACCCAAAGGATCTTGCAGGTACGTATTATGTTATCACAAGCTGTTAACATCCCATGATTGGATTCAAATGACATGAAGGTTCATTTAAAATCCATGTTTGAAGATGGATATGTTGGTCTTTCTGATGATGATAATGAGTTCTAGTTTGATAGACTTAGAGAACTTTTGGATGCTTACAAATCAAAGAAGCATGAACCTCCAAAGGTCGCAGACTCGAGGCGAGGAACTACTAGCTAGATCGAGAGTGGTCCTTACAAATCAAGTTTTTGTTAGCCTTAATAAGTAGTGATCTAAAATCAGTTAGTGAGTTTAGGGTTGAAATTATAAGTATCAGATTTAGTAGGTTAAATGTGTAATTATGTATAAAATCAATGAAGTGTTGTGTCGCTCTTGAATGGTCGCGTCGGTTCATTTAGCACCGTCATTGTGTATAAATAGAGCCAAACAATGTATGTCAATGAATTAGAACAAAAGTTGTAATCATTGGAAGAACAATCTCAATCTCATTCAAGTCAATCGGTTGGAGAGGTAATGGTGGATTCCCATATGGGTGATGGACAAAGGGGCAGAAGGGAATATCCTTTAGTTTTAGCATAACAAACTTGTAACGGAAAACCTCTACACAACTAGAAACAAAAACTAATTTGTATGTTTTAAAAAACTTATGGAATTGAGGCAACGAAACGATAGTCACAGGAAACGCAGATCCCCCCTCGAATCCCGAATCGGGTATAGAATCGGACCGTTCGGCATGGGTTCGTGAACCAGGTCGGAAAAAAGGTCGTACCCGATTATCACAATACTCGTTCCGAATCACTGAAAAACATTTTTCCAATTGAAAAATTCGTCGTTTCGGAACGATTCGATTCACGTACCAGTCAATAGATGCACGAATTGCAAACGTGTTTAGACACTTTTCCCGCCTTTTTAATGGAGCCTAATTGCTGACCTGTAATAATGTAGTTGGTTACATTATTTTAGGAGATATATTGCATTATTTTAGGAGATATATTTGTAATTGATATTATTATTTAGAAGATATTGTAGGAGATGTATCTGTAATTTGATATAGGGTGTGGTCATGAATCTCATGACCACCATGACCCTCCACATAGGCACCACATCATCCATCTTTAATCCATTATTCAAAACCACTACCCTAAGGGTGTGGTCATGACCCAAACCACTATTTCCTTTATTTTTTTAATTTGTTTTTGTCTTAAAATTGTCAAATGGGAGGGTCGTGGTAATCGTGGTTTAATCCATGGGAACTACCATCAATCAAGGAGGGGGATGGTAATTACTTAGAAGATATATCTGACACATTTTAGAATAGGGAATTAGGGATTATCAATAATTGTTTTTTATACGATATGACGTACCAAACTATATGTTACGCCGTACCGCATACCGAATTTTAAAATTTCACGAACTACGTAACCGTTTTCGTTCCGCGGATCGGAGCGAACTGCGATCCATGTGACTATGAAAGAGGTAGTGAAATAACGTATGACTAAATTCTTATAGAGACGACATGTCATCTGAGTCTCTACATGCCTTTAAAAATTCGTCTATGTAGGACTAAATTCTTATAGTTCGTTCTGTTTAAGTTAGTGACACATTAAATATTTCTGTGAAGTTAAAACATATGCTTACTAACATAAATAGCTTTGTTTTGAAAAGTAATATCGATAAGTATTATATAACTAAAAAAATAATGTTGATAACTTTAAACTTATCATTACATTAATAAGCAAACAGATTCAAATAACAGTCATAAATTTTCGCCACAAAATACTCTTAATTAAAGCCTAATCTTCGCATCTTTTTTTCAGTTTAACAAAAGAATATTATTATCTTAGTCTACAAACAAATTCAAATAGAATTGTGATGATTATTCCTAAACCTGTATTATATATAATTAGCTATTTGAGTTAAAGAAAATCTAAAGAGTTTCATCTGTTTACAACATGTAGAGAAAATTCCCACCATCAGCTTCTTCTTCTACCATGAATTTAGCCAGTTCTAACAACGACGAAGACACCACAACCGTGGTTAATATTAGAGAAAGTACAAGGGTTCTATACTCTTAATTGACGTGTTGAACCCCTGTGCTTGCTCAAATCTTAATCGAGACGCGGTGGCAATTGGCAGTGGCGATGTTGTTGTTAGCAGAATTCATGGAAGGGGAAGAAGTTGATGGTGTGACTTTCCTCATAGATCGATGTTGTGTTGGTTATGAGAATGGTTATAAGTAAATAAAAATATACAATTGGCACTACAACTTATGGACCCGTTCAACAATCTGTTTTGGGATTTGTGGTGAATCGCTTTCAAAAATATACGTGCCTTGGCCATGTTTTCCTCTTCCGAATTGGTTTAGTAGTTCATTTATTTGTTTACTAGATATGGGTTAAAGATATTTGCATGTTTTCTTCAATTTCTTTTTATTCATCTTATTAGTTTAGATTAGTGGGTTAGTGGGGTTAGTGTCCGGTTACTTTTATCCTTGATTGTAAGGCTATAGTAGCCCAGATTAGTTTAAGTAAATCTCATGAATGAAAATTGTTGCAAAATATTCTCTTGTTTCTCTTATCTAGTTCTTTAGAGCCTAACCCATTGGTAGATTGACCATCTCGAATAAGTAACAAATACAAAGAAATACTTGTTCAAACTTGACGGGTATGATGATATCATACTTCACAAATTAAATCAGTTTTAGGACTCATTTATCGAATTCATGAAAATAAAGATCCATCAATAATCAGATATATATGAATTCACTTGTTGGATTTATTGGTTTCTAGGTCTCTATAGCAATCAGAAGTTGCTTCCCATACTTTTGGTTTTCATATTATTGTGCTTACAAAGTTACAATGGATTATTATCGTTAAAATATACATGATATACTTCGGAAAAATTATATAAGAATGACAGGTAAACGGGTAAAAAGTTGCGCCGCAATCCTCTTTTGTTCATATTTCAAAATTGAATCTCCTTCTCTTGAATAGCCTCTTAGCATCATTGTAATATCCTCTCATAAATAGTGAAATACTCGTTGAATCCTTATCTTCATTCGGTTCTTTGCAATGATGATATTCCTTTAAGTCAACATCAAATTGAATTTCTTTTAGAGTTTAAATCAAAATTCTTAAACCACCCGTAGTGGGACAGTATTTTTAAAAAAAATTGAAAAAAAACGCTGTAAAACGCCCCCCCCCCCCATTACACTAGGCGTGTTTAGGCGTTTTTTTTTTGAAAAAAAATGTTGTTGGCGTTTTAAATAAAACGCTGAATTTGCATAGGGGCGAGAGACATGACCGTTGCCAACGGTCAATTGTTTATTTTTTTTTTTAATTCTAAAATTTACCAACTATATAAATATCACCCACTTTCTCCTACTTTTTTATAAAAAAACTCACACTTTCTCTCCTACTTGTTTTATATTTTATACAAACATGCATCCATACCGACCCCCATTTGGTGTCCCCGCAAGACCCATGAACCCGAACACAACCCAACCGCAACACACGTTTAACCTTCAAGAAATGGACCCGAGCATGTTAACGTGCGCGGCTTACTTGAGTGGCGCCACTCCGTTCGTGCCTCCCACCTTCGGCTATGGTCAAGTCGGCGGGTCGCAACCGTCACAACAACAAGCCGAATCCGAACCCGATGTCGATGTCGTGCCGGAGACGCAACCCGAACCGGTGCATGAGAAATCGAAACGCGGCAGAAGGTCGCATAAGAAGAAGGAAAAGGACGAACCTCGACGTACAAAAACTCACCTTAAATGGACGAAGGACGACGAATTCACGTTGACTCAGGCGTGGCTCGACATTTCGGAGGACCACGAAAATGGTAACTTTTATATATTTTTTTTAACTAATTTTTTACTTATATTTTTACTTTTATTTTTAACATACAACTTATATTTTTACTTTTATTTTTAACATACAACTTATATTTTTACTTTTATTTTTTAAATTTGTAGCAAACTTTCAAACGGACCCCGTTTTTTGGGATATGGTTCGTGCACTCTTTTCTAGCACGTGGGGTCAAGGCGAACATCGGGACAAAGATTCCATTTCTAGCAAATGGACCGACATCAACAAGTGTCATGCGTTCCAAGAAGTGTACCAACGTAACTTCGATAATCGCGCGAGCGGTGAAGCTGACGTCGGGGTTTTAACGAGGACTTTGGACGAGTTCGAGAAAACGAAATGCCCTTTCGCGTACTATAAGTGTTGGGATCTACTACGAAAAAGTCCAAAGTTATGAGATTATGAAAGAACGAGAGTGGCCGAAACCAAAAAGTTTAACGAGATGCAAGAGGCGAAGCAAATGGAAAAGGACATTGAGTTTTTGTCCAAACCTATCGACCACCTCCAAGGCGATGCGTTGATCCTTGCGCAAATACGTCGCCAAAAAATTCGAGAAAAATATGGACTCTAGATCATCTTTTTTTTTTTAACTTTATTTTTTTCTGTTTTTTTAATATGCGTTGATCCTTGCGCAAATACGTCGCCACTTTTGGAATAATGCCCCATGCTGACTGGACTGCCACATGTCGAATAATGCCCCATAGTAGGGGAATTATTTTGTTTAACCACTACACATGTTCTTACACAAGTTCTACATCGTCAAGTAAGTCTAACAGTGCAATGCAATGTTCTACAGATCGAAACTCTAAAGCATCGATTATTAATTCTTCCCAATCAACATCATGTATATTTGTTGATAGTTAGAGATGATTAAGAAGAGTTTTCTTATTATTATTGTATATTGAACAAGATACAAGAGAGGAAATAAATAACCCACAATCAATTAATCAAATATAAAAAAGGAAAATAATAAAGGGCCCTTCATTATTTACCGAATTGATATTGGGAAGGGACTGACATATAATTTTGGCTTGATTTTTTCCTTCTTTTCTAACGAATGTTTTTCCAAAAGGGTGTAGTTGAAAATTTTATTTACCAAAATGAGTGATTTAGAAACTATTTACCAAAATGGGCGAAATCTTATTTATCTTTTTTTAAGTTAATTACATAAATTTCTATGTTCACACATTTGGTCTTGATTTTTAATTGATATCAATCATATGTTATAGCATGAAATTATAATCTCAAGAATTATGATCCTAGATGAGAAAATTATGATAGAAGAAACACTAACTGTTTCATGGATAATCGATTCTTATTGATAGTGGTTTAGATTCATTTTGTGGTGACCGGAAAGTGGTCGCTAGAAACTCATCGGAGTTCAAGCAGAGGAGGTGGGTGGATAGACACTCAAACAGGGTAGATGGAGAATTTATGTAATAAACTTTTTTAAAATTAAAAGAAAATTTAAGATTTCATCTATTTTGGTAAATACTTTCTAAAACACCTATTTTGGTAAATAAGTTTATCAACTACACCCTTTTGGAAAAAAAAAAACTCCTTTTCTAACACTCCCCTCAAGTTGAGTAGTGAGATTCCCAATACCCAACTTGCCTAAACATTTGCTGAACACACTCCCATTGAATGCTTTCGTTAAAATGTCTGCAAGTTGATCTTCAGAACGGATGAACGGAAGTTCAACAATCCCGGCCTCGATATTTTCCTTGATAAAGTGTCTATCCACTTGAATGTCTTTTGTACGATCATGCTGAACCGGGTTCTCTGAGATCTGTATTGTTGCTTTATTATCACACATGAGCCTTGTGGTTTTGTTATGAAAAAAAAACCAATCTCAGACAAGAGTTTCATAACCACAATAATTTTGTTAAACCTCGAGCGATTCCCCGGAATTCCGCTGCGGCGCTGAAGAGGGCAACCACCTTTTGCTTTTTACTCCTCCATGTAACAAGGTAAACCCACCATAGTGAAGTATCCCGAGGTAGATCTCCTGTTGTCTTTGTCTCTGGCCCAGTCTGCATCCGTGTACCCTTGAATCTCAAGATGCCCATTTGACTTAAACACAATGCCATGATCAGTTGTTCCCGTGAGATACCTGATGATTCTCCATACTGCTTCCATGTGACTTTCTTGGGGTTGATGCATGAACTTACTCACCACCCCTACTGCATAAGCTATATCGGGTCTGGTATGAGAAAGATAAATTAGTTTTCCCACCATACGTTGATACCTTTCTTTATCTACTAGCTTTGCACCTTCCTCCATGTGTAATCCATGGTTGACAATTATCGGAGTGTCAACTGGTTTACAATCGATCATTCCAGTCTCATCTAATAAATCAAAGATATACTTTATTTGGCAGATGCAAATTCCCTGTTTTGATCTCAGAACTTCTATTTCAAGAAAGTACTTAAGCCTTCCTAGATCTTTCATTTCGAATTCTGTAAAAAGATTTCCTTTAGCCGTGACATTTCCTCGTGGTCATTACCTGTGATTATCATATCATCCACATAAATAAGCAAACAGGTTACAAGATTTCTTCTTTTCTTTAGGAATAGAGTGTGGTCGGAGTTGCTTTATTTAAACCCATACTTCTTCATTGCAACAGTAAATCTACCAAACTAGGCCAGGGGTAAAGTGATTTCTTTAACCGACACACTCAGTGGCGGATCTAGGATTCCGACCAAGCGGGAACGTTTTATAAATAGGCGGTAACGAAATCGAAAAAACGTCAAATTTTTCCAAAATTTACACTAAAAATGTCAAAAATTTTCCGACCAAGCGGTAGCGGAGGCTACCCCTTGAATCAAGGTAGATCCGCCCCTGGACACACTTCTCCTGTCTTGTAATCCCCTAAAAACCAGGTGGGGTTTCCATATAGACTTCTTCCCATAGCTCTACATGCAGAAAGGCATTCTTTACATGAAATTGGTGGAGAGCCCACTCATTATAAGCTGTTGTTGAGAAAAGAACCCTAATTGTGTCAAGCTTGGCTACAGGAGAGAAGGTTTCTGAGTAGTCAATCCCATACGTCTGTGTATACCCTTTAGCCACCAAACGAGTTTTATATCTTTCAATAGTACCATTAGGGTTTTCGATTGATGGAAAAACCCATCGACACCCTACCAGTTTTTTTTTCCCGTTGGCAGCTTGCTTCTCTCCCATGTGTCATTCTTCATTAAGGCCTTCATCTCAGCTTCCATTGCCTCCTTCCAAGCTTTAAAGGCTACTGCTTGTTCTACAGTGTTTGGAATTTGTTTAGAATATAGTGAGGAGTCAAATGCCTTGGCTTCCTTTGACAAGTTTCCCTGAGCTATGTTCGCCATAGGATACCTAGACTTCCGAATCTCTTTCTCCGGCGAATATCGTTTGGGGGGAACTCCCCAATTTACCCTTAGAGGTAAAACATAACTCTCAGCAGTAGTCTCCTGAACCGGTTCTACTTCTTATGCCACCTGTTCACCCTGATCTGTAACTGTTTCGTTGTGATCATTAGGAGTACACTATATATTAATATGGTAATCATTTTGTTCGTTACCCAGATCAAGAGGAGGAGACTGACTTACCTCAGGTACCAGGTTGGGAGGACTTTGGTCTGTGGCACTGTTCGGCGACTCCGCCGTAGGTTGTGAAGATGTAATTGACTCATTTTGGGTATTGTTGGAACTTTCTTTAGATGACAGAATCCATTTCAACCAACTTAGAGTGTCATTATAATCCTCCCCCTGAAAACTAAGTTGTGAGTCATAAAAAAACTCACTTTCAAGCCAATCACAGTCCATTGTTGTGTACATGTGACGTCGTTTTGGACTATAACATCTATACCCTTTTTTATCTCTTCCATATCCCACAAAAACACATTTTTGTACACACGGGCCAAGTTTATTTTGATCAGTTTTAGGTAAATGGACAAAGAGAGAGCACTCGAACACCCGAGGTTCAAGAGTTAGTGGAGGAGGAACCTTAGTGAATCTGACTAAAGTTTCTATTAGGGTTTTAAGCTGAAGGGCTTTAGTTGGAAGACGATTAATAAGATAAGTAGCTCTAGCAAGGGCTTCTGGCTAGAATGATATAGGGACACGGGATTCGATCATTAAAGCACGAGTGATTTCTAACAAAATACGGTTTTTCGTTCCGCCACACCATTTTGTTCAGGAGTATGAGAGCATGAGATTTGGTGGATTATTCCTCTCGATTGACAGAGCTGTTTCATGGAGTCGTTAACAAACTCGCCTCCATTGTTAGATCGAAGGATTTGAAAAGGCTTTTGAAATTGGGTTTCAACCATGGCATGAAAAATAGTAAATTTTTCAAAGACTTTAGTTTTTTTTAATAAATATATCCAAGTCATACAGGTGCAATCATCAATGAAAATAACAAAATACCGAAAGTTTTGTCATCCAACAAATTTTGCTGGACCCCAAACATCTGAATGAATTAATGAAAAAGGATTATCAACCTTAGTATTATTCGCGTTATAAGAATGCCTATGACTTTTGGCCAAAGCACAAGTTTCACAAGTTAATGAACTATTTGAAGGAAATAACTTAGGAAATAAAAGATGTGAATAACCAGCAGATGGGTGTCCAAGTCTTCTATGCCACAACCACGCCTCTCTATCAATACTTCCATGAGCCAACATCACAAACCATTGATGAATCACTTCATCCACATAAAATTTAAAACATCCTTCACCTTAACAGAAAAAATAAACTGAGTTAGTGGTTTAGATGAAAATATATAAAAATTATGTGACAAAACTTTTAATTTTCTCTTTCTTATAAAAACTGCATGTATATTTTGTTTTATATATATGTGACAAAATTAATTAAATAAAAGAAATTGAAAAGAGTTTGAGTAAATTGCCAAAATCGTCCCTAAGTTTTTATATATGTATGAAAAGATTCCTGATGTAGGCCCAAGTATAGAGGATCGGGCCATGACATTTCTGGAGGCACATGATCGAGCTTCCAATGGTGATTTACAAAAATGAGCATAACTTTGGTTACGGATCTCCGTTTTAGGCGTTCGACCAGTCAAATCGAAGCTTGAAACGAGGAGCACATCCTTGCAAGGACCCAAAAGGGGCCTTGTCCAAGTTTCACCCCAGAAAACGCATTCTAATGGGAGTCTTGGACACCTTTTATGTTTTTTTTTTTTTGGTTTTTATGCATTTTGTTTTTGGGCTTATGTTTGGCCCATGGCCTTTTTGTGGCCCATTTTGAATTTCAGTCTCTATTTATGTATTGCTCTTGTAATTCCAAAGATCAGAAATCAATTTCGAGTTTAATCACTTTTCATTTAAAATTCTCTGCCCTTTGGGTTGAATTTTGGGGGTTTGGGGAAGATCATCACGGGTATTCGCAGAATCAGCGTGATTTGTTCTTCGTTATCATAACACACGCTACATCAATTCCCCGCCGCGATGGCGGGTGATAAATCTAGTTATATCAAAATAGCAAACAAATTCAAATAATATATATTCTAACCTAATAGTGATATTTTATAGCCGCCAGATACTCTTAATCAGAGGCGAACCCACATAGAGTGGGTCGGGGTCACCGGACACCAATGTTTTTAAAAACATTAGTAGATTCGGTATATTAAAGTGTATAAGGACCTCATAAAAACAATTAGGTGGACACCATAGAAAGAAAAGGAAATCTGGTGTAGTGGTAAATCCCTCTTTTTACCAACAAGAGGTCATGGGTTCAATCCTTGTGTAGCTCCTTGTTCCTATTTTTTTTTAATCTAGTTCAAAACTCGCTATGACCCGACCCGAACAAGGACCGACCCGAAAATTTTAACATTTTCTTATGGAAATTTTGAACACCGAAAAAATGGACTCTATTGAAAAAAAAATCCTAGGTCCATCAGTGCTCTTAATCTTCATTGTTACAAAAAGGATTTTAACTATGATATTGATTTTGATTTAAGTTTTGTTTAATTTAATGAAATATTATTTATATATGTATTATTAAAACACACTTAGACCACCCGTAACGGGCGTGTTTTTTTCAAAATCTCGCCCCAATCACGCCGGAAATCGCCCCTCAACCGCTCCCCTGTGGCGTGTTTGGGCGTGTTTGATCGATTTTTTGGTTTTTGCGTGATTTAAATCACGCTGTTGGGGCATGTTGTTGGCCAATCAGAAGAAGAAGAAGGGATGGAGGGTTTGCCGGAATTTTTGGGTTTGGCTTGAGATGTTGCAGGTCAAACGAAGAAGAAGAAGGTCAAAGGAAGAAGAAGGGGTGGAGGGAATTTAAAAGTTTGCTCAGTTGTCACATTAGGCCCGTATGGTTTTAAACTTCAATATATTTAATATTTCAAGTTTGAAAAATGCTATATCAGGTCCTAAAGTTTTGTTTATTAAATGTCTCATTTGGATCTTTTATAAAATTTAAAATTTTGCAATGTAATTTTTTAGTATTGTAATTTTTTAATTTAATGAAGTATTTTAAGTTTTTAATTTAAAAAAAAGTAAATAATTGTTTAATGATTGGATGAGGCGTTATTGGGCATTATTCCACTACGCCACTTTTGCAAAAACTTCCAATAATGCCTCTATGCTGACTGCAGGGGCAGACTTACATGTAGCTCAAGGTGGGCGGGCGCACCCCCGGGAAAAAAATTTGTGCTATTTTCCATTGAAAATCCCGTCTGCACCCCTTGAATTTTTTCATCCGCACCCCTTGGAATTTTTCGTCCACACACCTTAGGTAAAAATGTTTTCGATTTATATTTTAAATTTTTTTTAGTAAACTCTAATTAAAAAACTACCTAAATTATATAACTTATACTACCCAACTTAACCCAAGTACCCAATACCTTAACCCACTATTTCATTAAACATAATTAGCCCACTAATTACTAGTCCATTAACCAAACTCAACCTAAGTTCAAACTATAATAATTAAAATAAGCCCAATAGTCCCTTAGAATTCCTCCCGCCCTCCCTCTCTTGGGTCGTCTCCTACCAGCGATCATCGAACACAACAGCAACCACAACAGCACGTCATCAGCAGCCGTGATCCACCGCCGTCCGACACCAAAGGGTAACAAAATTCTTAAATAGGTTTGAAATTTCATGTGTTTTGACGTTGTTTATGGTTGTTTAGATGATTTTAGGGTGATTATGTTGTTTAGATGATTTTTAGGGTGATTACACACGATTTCTAGAGTTGAAAATTAAAATTGAAACATTATGTTATGGAGCGATGAACTTATGCATCAATTTGTTTGTGATAGGAACCCTGAGTAGGGACGTTATGGCGCAATTTCTTTTGCTTTACATGACCCGACCCGATACGAACCGATTTTTTTACTTATATACCTAGGGGCCTAAAATTTTTAAAAATGTTTCGCACCTAATGGAAAAATTCCTGGGTCCGCCACTGGCTGACTGATGGTAGAATACGCATGGTCTTAGTATCATATATCGATAACGAAGTAATCATTATAATAACAACAAAGTAATCATTATAATAACCAAAAAAATCGTAATGTTGATAACTGAAGAGTTATTTTATATTAGTAAACAAACAAATTCAAATAGAAATATGATAGATATCATCGCTAAACCCGCATTCTATATAATTAAGTATTTGAGTTGGAGAAAATCTGAAGAGTTTCATCTGCTTAAAACATGTAGAGAGAATTCCCACCATCGGCTTCTTCTCCACCCATGAATTTCGCCAACGAAGAAGACGACACAGCCGTTATTGATATTGGAGAAAGTACATGGGTTCTATACTCTTCTTAACCAATGATGATGATATATAGATGTTGAACCAGAAAGTGGTTGTGTGTTTCCGAGAGGTGATAGAACCCCTGTGCTTTGTCTAATGTTAACCGTGGCGTCATCGTTGGTAGCATTGCATAACAGAATTTTATGGGTGTTGATGAAGCTGATGGTGTGACTTCTCTCGTAGATGTGTTGGTTATGGGATTCTAAAATCTAAATAATGGTTATAAACTTATGAATAGATCGAAAATTACAATCCGCAATACAAGTTATCCCCCCCCCCCCCCCCCCCCCCCCCCAGTTAAACAATCTGGGGTTGAGATCGATTCTTTTACGATTACAGGAGCCTGTACAGTTACCAGAATTTCTTGATTTCCTTCCGTATTCGGTAAAAAGCGGGATTGGTACCGGTATTTTTCAGTATATTAGGAATGGGAAGTTGTTTTCAGGAAGTTATTGTAAAGATGAGCTAAGAGATTTTGTTTCTTTTCTGTCAAAATTGGTACAACTTAATCTACTGACAACATGAGTTTGCATGACTTCAATTTGTTTAACATGCAATAGTTGCATTTCTAATTATGTTTTTAACATTGTTCAGTGGCTTTCCATATGTATTTTACTATTTGTAATATACTTAAAATAATGTGGAGTTGAATTCACTAGGGGATAATAACTATAAAATTAACTTGTAGATTTAAATTGTATTTAAACAATCTTCTGCTGATATTTAAGCCAATTATGATTGATTAAGGTTCAAGAATAAGAATCATGCCATTTATGAATTGTGATTATATTATATGGCTGGAGATATTTGGACACCCATCGCGCCTATTTCCACACTTTTTGTGCCCTAGACGCCTCGTATAGGCCTATACGAGGCGTCTAAGCACTGAATTCAAGGGGGTCTCAGAGGGTGTCAGGCACAAAGTTTAAGGAACTCTAGACGCCTCGTATAGGTCTGTACGAGGCGTCTAGTCTTGGGTTTTTTTTTTTGCTGGAATGAGGGGTGTTTTGGTGGGTTTTGGTATGGTTTTTTGATAGTTTTTGAAGATGTGTTTTGTGGTTGAAAATTTTTTTAGTTTTAAAAAAAGTTTTGTTTTTTTAAAAATCAACTATTTTAAAAATCGGCTCTTGAAATATATTATATCGATTAAATATTATAATGTTTTTAACATTTTAATTTTTTAAATATTATTCTTCCGATTAAAATTTTATCTCGTTCAAATATTGTTTCGGTATTATATTCAGGGGATATATTGTTTCCGTAATATATTCAAAACATATTTTGTTTCCGTATTATCTCAATTTAACACAACAATCATTAAGTAACCGAATAACTGAAAACAAACATAAATATGACATATATAAGATAACTTTGTACATCCATAACAAAAATATATGAGATAAGTTTGTACATCCATAATAAAAATAAAAACAACAACAGGTTTATGCATCTAAATCCGAATCCGAATCTGGCTGCTGCGGCTGCTGCTGCTGATGTGGTGCTCGAGTTGGTGGAAGCGGTATCGGTGGTAATCCCTCTCTCTCTCGTCTATCCTGAGCCTCTCGTACCAGCCAACCTACCAAATCGTTGAGCCTGTCAAGCTCGGCTCGTACATCCGGATGTAACGCAGCTCCTGGGGCACGACCTGGAATAGCGTGACGTGGAAACTGAGGCGCCCCGGCAGGTGGCGGTGGCTGTGGCACCGCTGCACCGTCTACATCCTCCGGAGGCTCCTCCACAGGCACTACATCAGCAGGATCTACAGGAGGATAAACGGGCTCGAAATGCTCTGGTAGTGCCTCCTCTGTCCATATGCCCCCGGTCTCGCGGTTTTTAAACCGCGGGCCAACTGCAAACCTCCTGATTACCTTCATCCCCCACAGCGACTGCATGCCCATCCGCGTCGGCATGACTGGCGGCGTCCGTAAATGTGGGTCCTCGTGCAGCACGAGGCAAAATGAACGGGCAATGACGGTCACGTACGCCCCGCCATACAAAAATCCGCGCTCCTGCCGGTGATGGGCGGAGGCGTAGTACTGGGCTAGACCGTGTGCTAGCACGCACGGCCTCCTATACAACAAACAATAAAGGAAAAAAAGATCTGTGGTCGTACACCACTCACGGCTGTACCCGCGCGCTGAGATAGAAGTAGCGAGCAAATGGTGCAGATACCTGCAGATAGTTTTAGTGTTAGCGAAATACAGAAACAGAGATTAATAAACAATGCACATAATCACAATAATTGCCGTAATAAACGTACGTACCTGTACAGTGGGTCCGCAACAAAGGACACCCTCCCCTTCGACTTATCGTGCTCCCAATGATCTGGCCCCGCAATCACCTGCCAAATCCCTAGAAGAATGGGTTTTTCAACCACCACTAGCCCCGCTGTGTAAACCTCAGTCTCGATCTCCCCCTGCATGTATAAACCAGAACGCACCGCAAAGTCTGCTAGCGTCATCGTACGCAAAACGCCAGCGATCCTGAAAGAAATCTCAGGCGGAGGGGGAGCACCTGGGTACGGCGGCGGCACTGGGACCCCAGAAGGGTGAAATGTGAATGACGAAAGGAACTCGACCAGCAGCTCCCTGTAGGTCGGCGTGTGCGCCAAATCGAAAAGACGATGCCACGGCGAATCGAGAGGTACAAACCGACGCACTCTATCCGTCTCAGCAAGCTGGTCCATCGCATCCCAGTCGATCGATGCATGCGTTCCAATGTACATCCTCCGAAGCTTCTGGCAATGGCGGGCGGCATCGGTGCCCGCGGGAAACTCTAGATATGGACAACCCTGCAGCGTATCCAGAGGCGGCCGCCGTCTCCGTCGTGGACCCTCCTGAACCGGCTGACCCTGCTGAACCGGCTGAATCTGCTGAGCCGGCTCACCCCACATGCATCGATCAGCATGACGTGGGGGAATGCACGCCACATGCATCTCGAGTCCCGATGAAGAAAGAAGATCTCTGTTACGATCTCTGTTCCGGGTTCCTCCCGTGTCTCGTAAATAAAGTCGTTGTTTATCAGCTTGTTTTCTAGTGACTGCATGGGAGTCAATCCTTGTCTTTGTTCGGCTCTAATCTTCGCCACAACGTTTTGAACGTCTTTCAGAACATGAAACCTGTCTGGGTCCTGCTTCCTTATCGTTTGAAATATTTTGCGCGACTCCATGTTTTGAGTTGTCAACTGCTCGATCAGTTTCATTTCGCTTGGAGTAAACCTTCGCACAAACGCGTGGGCCGACAGGTCCTCACAAAGTTCGTGGTTATGTTCAATTTTTCCGTCTTTAATCTCCCAGGTTTCATACGGGTGGTTTCGCACAGCCAGCAGGTAAAACGGGCAACCGGTTTTTTTGCTTCCGGCTTTTCTAAGTGTTGCTGTAGTCTGGTGCTCACCACCACGATCACATTCAAGCCATACCCTCCCGATTCTTCCACCGGTTTTCTTTGATCGACGGGTGACAATAACGAAACCATCCGCGTTTGCTATTTCTTGTATCCGATTCTTTAGTTCATCTAAAGAGTTGAAAACCTGTAACATCGACAATAATAATAAATAATTTTAATAAATAAATAAATAAATAAATAATAATAATACAAAAATAGTAATTAATACCTGCTTTTTTAAGTACGGACTGTCCTGGATGGGAGGTGTCTCACCACCATATCTACCATATCCACCATAACCACCGTCTCCTCCGTATCCACTGTATCCACCATCTCCTCTGTAACCACCGTCTCCTCCGTATCCACCGTCTCCTCCGTATCCACCGTCTCCTCCGTATCCACCGTCTCCTCCGTATTCACACCCGTATCTATAATCCGGATACCCTTGTTGCGTCGGATAACTTGGTTGACAAGCATGGTATGAGTCATCTACAGGGGTTGTTTCATCAACAGGGGGATGATTGTTCAAATCTAGAAACGGTTTGTTTTGTTCTCCTTGTATACTATACACAACCTCCTCTTGCTCATTAGAATCGGGAACGCAAGACTCCTCCAAAATAAAGAACCGTTTCATCATTAGTAAATAATAAACTAAAACAAAAACTAATTAAAACATTTAAGTACCTGTACTGTTACCGGATCGCTTTCGGGCACCCAGTTCTCGCTATAATACTGCCCGAAGACATAGTTGCCGTCCCAGTATGATGACATTTAAGTACCTGTAATGAAAGAAGAAGAAGAAGCAGAAAGAAAGATGAAGCAGATTTAAATGTTGAATGCTCGGGGGTGGACAAAGCATAAACTATATGTTGCACTTTTTCATAAGTCTTAGACGCCTCGTATAGCTCTAGACCCCTCGTATACGTTTAAGTCACTTGTCAAATGAACAGTAAAGCAGTCACCTTTAAGTCACTCAAGACGCCTCGTATAGGCCTATACGAGGCGTCTTGTTGCCTCGTATCCATTCCTCGTACAGACCTAGACTCCCCGTATGATGTGACTGATTTGACATTGTGCTTTGGTGCAGAGCTGGTCGGAAAAGTAACCCTATACGCCTCGTATAGGTCTATACGAGGCGTCCTGAAGGGTGTCAAAATAGGCACTAAGGTGTGTAAATATGTACACCCTATTATATTTTGCATGAAACCTGAGAATTGTTAGTTATTTGTAATGATAAAGAGACATCATATTCAGATTTTAAAGTGAAAACACCAAAGTGGAACTAAAGCGATAAAATACCGAAATTAACGGTACGGTATGATATTAACTACACAAATCTCCTTAAATTCGGTATTGGTATTTTCGCTCTTCGACTGGTACGGTACCGATCTCATCTTTAGAAAGCAACATGTAGTCTAGGGTATGTAGTATTGGGTATGATGATATAATACTTCAAACAAAATAGGGAGCACAATTAAATCAATTTTAGGACCCAATTAATAAGAATTCATGAAAATAAAGACACATCTCATAAAAGTATATGAATTTATTTGTTGGTTTTTAGGTCTCTTAAGGAATCAGATGTTGCTTTCCATATCTTGGTCTTATTCCTGTATTTATATTCCGGCTTAATGAATACTCAATTGCTTTTGATATCATTATTTTACAAAGATGGTCCTTGCGGTAAGCATACACAACAAAACATTTATATCACAGTGGCAAAAATCTTCAGTGGAATCCAAGTATGCCACTACTCCAACGATGCAACTAATACACAATTGCCACTGATAATGAGTTTCTACTAATCACTATTAGTAAATATAAACTTAATTTATGTTTTATGTATGTATTAGTATGTTAAACTTATATTTATGTGTATATGTAACAAATATATTCGAACGGTTATGTTGGTTTTGTGAGACACCATTTCAAATGGCGGTTACTCCCTCCAAAACCAACCAACTTACAACCGTCTTGAATAATGTATATATGGGATATTGCCGGGAACTTTAACCGGCACCAAGACATTTTCACAACTAAAATTGTCCTCTCCATTCTTGCTTGCAAATCTTTGTTCACTGCACACTCACATCACAAACACGATGAATCCTCACATTCAAACAACTTCCACTGCACATGTATTCAACATCCAACAAAGTGGTATCAGAGCCACTACCGAATGTGAGGAGAATCCTATGACGACATCAACGACCCTGCCGTGTAAACATTGCTCCGACGAGAAGAAGGAAAGAAGATGGTTGCAGAGGAAATGTTATTATTGCAACAAACTGGGGCATCAGATTGCATCATGCAAGGAGAAAGAAAACGATGAGGCTGCACAACTCAGTCGTCTAGCGATTAACACAGGGACGCAACAACAGAAAGAATCAGATGATGGTGAACGAAATGATCAGAGAGTGGAGTACATGGTGACCGGAACTGATGGCGGATTCTGGTCCGAAATATGGTACGTTAGTAAATCTCTTAAGAGGCACTACTCAGGAAACATAGACATGTTCAAAAGAATTAAAAGTATGTTTGATGTGGAAACACAAACCGGTGAGAATAATTTCTATTTCATAAAAGGAATAGGGATTGTTGAATTAATGACAGGATCTGAAAGAATTCGAATTTAAAGCGTCTTCTTTACTCCTGATATTGATAAGAACATACTTAGTTTGGATCAGTTGATCACCCAAGGGTACACGGTTAAGTTCACAGGGGATTCATGCAAAATTTTCCATACATTTAATGTTCCTATTATGAATAAGAAGAATGATATTTTTGGTTTCACTAAGGAAGATGAGATTGGTAATAGAGAGAAAGAAACGGTGTTAAAGTCCGAACCGGAGTATGAAAACTTCAAAACTGAATATTTAAACCAATATTTCGAAAGCCTGAATATATCATCGAACGAGCCTGATTGGAATGTCTTGATAATTCAAGCAATGTCATTCAAAGACTTCCAAGAGTGCAAGGCCCTTCTAGACATGCTAGATGATGACAGTTATTCGGCAAATACAAGTTTTATATAGAAAAGAAGTTTGAGGAGATGGTTGATTGATTTCTAAAAGACAAATTAGAGATCAATACAAGGCCGCTTCCTGCATATGCCGAAAACAATAGGAAAGTGAGTTTACTTGATCTATACATGGCTGTTAAGAGGGAGGGAGGTCACCGGAGAGTGACCGAGAATAACATGTGGGCTGTGATCTCTAAAGACATGGGTTTTGACTACAATGAAGGAGAATTCATGAGACTTATGTATGCCATGCACTTAGATGTACTGGTTTACTATTATAAGTTCAAATCCACTCAACGAGTAGTAGCCGAAAAGGAGATAAAGGTAGACCAGGGGATGCATGTTGCTGAAGCAAGACGGAGCAAAAGCTTGGACGAGAATGAAGGATCAAGCAGGCGGCCTGGTGCAGAACAAGAAGGGGCAGCCGAAGAGCACTATGGCTTCTTTGCCGGAAACAACTGGTATGGTCTTAAAAGGCTGCAACGAAGGAAGAGGTTCGACTTCAAGAGGGCGGAGAAAGCTGTTAATGAAGCCAATGACAGCATGATAATGCATTCTCGGAAGAAACATTAAGTTTATGGGGAGTGTATTAGTAAATATAAACTTAATTTATGTTTTATGTATGTATTAGTATGTTAAACTTATATTTATGTGTATATGTAACAAATATATTCGAACGGTTATGTTGGTTTTGTGAGACACCATTTCAAATGGCGGTTACTCCCTCCAAAACCAACCAACTTACAACCGTCTTGAATAATGTATATATGGATATTGCCGGAAACTTTAACCGGCACCAAGACATTTTCAAAACCGAAATTGTCCTCTCCATTCTTGCCTGCAAATCTTTGTTCACTGCACACTCACATCACAAACACGATGAATCCTCACATTCAAACAACTTCCGCTGCACATGTATTCAACATCCATCACGGTTACCACCGATGATCAATTCCAACTTATCATCATTCCCACTGACCACCATGTACCTTGCACCTTTTCTCAAGTCATCAGCTTGACCATCGCAAAAGGGCAATGCTACTTGAACCACCGGCAAAACTCTCTTGTAGGTATCGAACCCAGGACCTAATAGTCTCTAAACTTTATTCCACCCCCAAGATGCCAATAGGCTATAATGTCACGAGCCATTTTCGGCTATTAATACCTAAAGTTATTCCATATTTAAGAAACAAAAGAGGCCCTGTTTAAATTAAACAGAACCACCCATTTGTCCTCATTCTTGGTCGACATAAACCCAAAGTCCAAAAAACCTTCATGACTAACAATAATGACATGAAGGTTAGTTAAAAATCCATGTTTGAAAATAGATATGATATCTTAATTTTGATGGTGATAAAGGGGGTAGGGGTGGTCATCACTCACCATCCATTTATCACTCACAACATCCAATCAAGTTCCGCCATATCATCAACCATTATTCCATCACTCACAACCTTTTTTAGTGGAAATCGTCATCAATAGTGATAGAATTCCATCACTCACAGCCTTTTTTTTTAAATTATAAACTAACAATAAAAAACTAAAATTATAAATTATAAATTTCATTTAGATAAAACCTAAATTACATACTAAAAAAACTAAACATTGGAAATAAAAAAAACCCTAAAAAGGCCGACTTAAACGGATGGCATCTCCCACCCCCACTTTTCACATATCTCGCATTTTTGTTGAATTACGACCGACTTAAACGGTTCGTCGAGATTGGTGTGTGGCTCTAACAAGATCTTTAAATCATTATGTTTTTCTATGTCTCCGAACGGATGACATGACAACTTCTTGAACGACGTCTTCTTCTTCTTCTTCTTGAACGTCATCCTCATCTTCATCGTCATCGAGATTTTGTTGTGGTTCGCGATACGCACGTGCAAAATGATGGATGGGGGTGTCATCTTGTTAGGATCGGAGGCTACTCATGATTGTGTTAGTTTGTATAACTTAGACAATCGGTAGAAATGAACAGAGTTTAAGTGCAACGGAAATGAACAACAAACTTTGTAAACACAATCATAAAGGGAAATAGATTTGATAAACACATGAATTTGCATCAGTCGAAAGATTACGAAGTAAATCAAAAGATTACATAGCATGCTTACAAACTAAACTCCCCCCCTAGCCTGATGCTCCAAGGTTGATTGCACACAAGATGAAAGGATTGGACAAGAGGAGAAGAACTCACTCAGTCAATCGAATGTAACAGTACAGAGTACTGCTCCATTTAAAGGCAAACCAAAACCACCGAGGCATCTCAGCTGACGTCACCATGAAAGCGACGTCTAACAGCCTAACAACCTGTAACAACTGTTCCTATACAAACACTGCTAATCTTAACCACTGATTCTACATAAGACAAGTAATACACTAAAATACTGCTATCTTCTTCTATCAGTGCTTTCCTCAAAGTTGATCAGTCCTTGAGTGGGCAGTGCTTTGTCATCAGTAGATTGAACCAGCAGTGTTTACTTCTTCAGGACTATATCAGCAGTTTAAAGGGTAGCAGCAGTTGTATACGGACAGTGGATAGAGAACCATCAGTTGTTATAATCACTTTCAAAGGGAAAGCCTAATGTAAACAGCTGCTTATTGTGAATCCACTGTTGTGATCCGGTTTTGGCTTTAATTATCTATTCCTCTGGTAGGGTTCAATCCCAACAATCTCCCCCTGGAACAGATAATGCCAAAACCCTTCATTATTCTGGATCGTTATTTTGTCATCAGAAGTTCCTTAGCTTGTCTTTTAAATTCTGCTTCAAAGTCCTTGGAACTTGAGTCCTCCTCATCCCTGCACAGTGTAAGTTCAAGGAGATCTTGTAGATCTTCAGCACCAAGGCTTAGTGCTTGTTTCCTTGATATGTACTTCACTTCTCCATTGGATCTGAACAGGGTCAATACATGGGTCTTTTGATCAGACATCCACTTTAGTATTTTTGAACCCAATGGGTTTCTTAGGAGAGGTTTATTTACTGATGAGTTGGGAGATTTTGGCCTTGTAAATATTTGTGAAGCAGTATCCTGAGCTTTTGTTAGCTCAGAATTTTCAGACATTTGTTGAAAAGCCATTTTTATGACATCATTTGCTGCAGCTATATCTTTTGCAACTTCTTTGTCAATCTGCTCTTGTCTCTTTTGTTGATCTAGCTCAATGTCTGATAATTCTGCTGATGTGTTTGGTGATGATGGTTTGTTTAACACCTTTTTGGCAAGGTCTTGAAGCTTTGCTGATCTGTCTTTATCTAAAACCATTTTCTTGATGGCTTCTTCAAAGTATTTAGCTTCCTTTTCATTTTCTTCTGCAACAGTCAGATGTTTTCTCTTTTCTTGGTTTATCACAATGATAGAGGTATCTGCTGATGTGAACAGTGGTTTAGGATCAATGATCTACTTTGGCTCTTTGTGTTCAGGCTTCTTTGGTGAATTAAGATCTGTCATTTTTCTTCTTTTCAGCCTTTCATAGGCCTCATATGTATACTGTTTTGTCCATTTTGCTATGGCTTTAGCAGTATCCACCTTTGCATCCACTAGCTCCTGCTTCTTTCTTTTGTACTCAGACGTAAGGTCAACAATGAGCTTTTTGTATTTGCTCCAGTTTGGAGCTTTCCTCTTCTTGCTTGGATCATTTTTTATTCTTTCAATTCTGTTTGCCTCATGCTTTAATGCAACTATTGGCCATTCTTCGAATTGTTTTTCTTCAGCTGGATAGAATTTTTCTTTCATGATGTATGCAATATATTCTTTTCTCATTTCTTTTCGTAGATCTGTTTTGGGTGGTAGATTTGACATTTCTTTGCTCAGATCTCTTGCATAGTCTTCCATCTGTTTGACTTTAGTGAGCAAAAATTCCATTCTTTCAGAAATGGCTTTGTCACTTTGATCTTCACATTAAAGTTTGGCTCTTATCTTAGCTTGCCTTGCTTTGAGCTTAAGATATTCATCCATATTTTCTGGGATTATGAAGCCTATGAGAGAAGGAAATCTTCTTTTTGAAGGATCATCCTCAGTGTAGAATTGTCTCATCTCATTTTTTACAGCTTCAGGTTCCAGTGGATATTTTGCAGCAATAGGATCATATTTGTCTTCATCTGCCTGAGTTGTTATTCTTTTTCTGGTGTAAATTTTCTCTAGTGACGGAATGCTTTTGGGTGATTTGTTGATTGGAGTGAAGATGGCTTGAAGTGAAGTGAAGGTAGTGGTGGATGGTAGCTGACTAACAGTTGTTGAAACAACTGGTGTTTCAACCTCTGTTGTCATTACAACTACTGATGTGTCAGCAGATGTCTTCTGCTTTTGAGCAGGGGTTGAAGGTGGTGAAGTTGTTTTTGGTGGTGGTGATGGAGAATCATCATCAGGAATGAAAATCCTTCTCCTTTTTATTGTAGGAGAAGCTGATGATGTCTTGGGTGGATCAGTGGTGGTGGTTTGAGTGGCAGTGATTTGTGATTGACTAACAGCTGTTGAAACAACTGGTGCTTCAACCACTGTTGTCATTACAACAGATGTTGTAACATCTGCTGTCTTCTGCTTTTTGGCAGGAGGCGATGGTGGTGATGTTGTTATAGATGATGATGGTGGTAGGGCAGTGGTTGTGGTGGTGTGTGGTGAAGTAGTATGTGTTGTTATGGCAGTTTTAGTCTGGCTATCTTTATCCGGTTCAATATAAAACCATCCTCAATTCCCTTCTTCTTCCACTTGATTTTCTCCCCCTTTTTGGCATTATCTGGAAGGGGGTTATCCATGAAGAGGATAGTGGGAGGAACTTTTCCAGTGGTGCTTTTTATATGAGCCTTGATAGCTTTGATGTCTGCTTGAGTATCTTTAAATCTTGACTCCATCATGTTTGTCAGCATTTGTACATGTATTGCATGCTGCTGATCAGCCATTTGTTTTTGTTTTTTAAGCAGAGGTTGAAATACATTCCATAGCTCATTTGCAGCAGGTGCAGGTTGTGCAGGTGCTTGAGCAGGAACAACAGTGGATTGTGCTATTTGAGCTTTTAACAACTGTTGCACCATATCCTTTATTTCAGCAACTGATGTTTCAAGATTTTCAACTCTGTTCGTCAATTCCTGATATTTTAAATGATCACCCAAGTTAATGGGATCATCTGACTCCCCACCAGCAGTGGTTGTACCAATGTGTGACTTAGGAACTGAGTCCCAAAAATCACCCATTGATGCCCCTTGTTCTTGGTTCTGGGGTCTTCTCTCTTCAACACTTGATAACCTTTTGAGGGTACCAGTGGTTAAAACAAACTCACTAGTGGTTACCAGAGGTGCTATAGAAGAATTTGCCTTCAAGGGAGTCTTACTAATGAAACAACTGTCCAAATGTAGATCTGTTGATCCATCACTTGTAGTTGCTGCTCCACTTGAACTACCACCAAGAGTTACCTGTAACTCAAGGGGTGTAACCTCCTCAGTTGTTGCTGGGATAGCAGGGGTAGTAGCATCAGACCTAGTCACTTGTGGGAGTGTACTCTCAGTGATAGGTGATAGAGAGGAACTGGTTTGTGTCTGAGCTAGAGCAACTGCATGCAACAAGGGTATTATGGATTGTGGTAATGTGATTGGTGAGGGTATGGGTGTTGAAAGAGATATGTCCTTGGGATCAGGACTGAGGAAGATGGATCCAATTGAATCCAGAGCTTCATAATGTGGGGTCCCTGTGCTTACAACCTGATCCTTTTGTGAGGATGCAGGAGGAGTTTGAGGCAATGGTGGAGATCTGTCTTCCATCTGCTGTGAGGAAGTAGCAGCAGTGGTTTGTGGTGACATTTGTGTTGTCACTGGCATTAGCTCTGGGATCTCATCTTCCAGAGTTTCCTTTTTAGAGGGTTTGGTGGGTTTTTTTGGATGATTTCTTTTTGGCCTTTTTGGTGATGGCAGGTGTAGGTTTCAAAGCAGTGGTTGTGCTGCTATGATCACCTGGAGCAGTGGGCTCAGCAGCAGATGTCTGAGGAGCAGTGGTAGCTGCTAAATTCTGCTCAGGCACCTCTGCTTTTGTTTTTGAAGGTGTTAACATTCTAGTGAATGTTTCAGGTGTTAAACCTTTTATATGAAAAATAAACACCTTGTTTGAGCAGATTTTCATTTTCTTTTCCAAATTTTTGTTTAAAGTAGTAACTCAAAAACCTTGGAAAAAGTAAAAATGCTTTGCTGTCAACATTTTTTACCAAGTCATCAAAGATCTCCTGGGAGTAATTAAAATCTTCATTATGTAAAATGGCATAACCCAGACATTGGATCTTTAATGGTATTTCGTTAAAAGCAATTGTTTTATTTGAAACACACATTAAAAGTATATGAAATAAAAATCTGAGTGCAGAAGGAAAATAACCTTTTTGTAAGGTATCCATTTTTGTTTGTTCTGCATACCCTCTTTTCAGAAAATCAGTTTTCAACTCGTTTTTGGGAAAAGATGTTTTACCTTTCTGATCATCGAGTTTAAAGACTTCTGAAATGAATTGTGGAGTAATTTGAATTGCTTTACCCTGTATGGAGGAGTTGATGGCTATGACTTTCTCGCCTTGTTTGCCAAGGGTAGCATTTTTCCAAAACTCTCTCTGGGTTTGTTGGTAGATTGGAGCATCTGTTGTTAGCAAAGTTTTATACTTTGATGCAGTCATGATGTCGATGATGGAATCGAAGGTGTGGTTGTTGGTGGGTTTTGTGAGTAGACCCAAATAGTTGTGAGGGGATTTGTATGGGATTTCAATGGGTTCAGCAGCCATTTGTGTGGCTTCTTTGGGAGATGAAGATGTGGATGATTTTGATTTTGATTTCGTCATTTTGATGAGGACAAACGAAGAATGATTTGAGATGAAAAGTGGGAACCTGCTTTGAGAAGAGAATTTTGGAATTCAATTCGATAGTGTAAAACGCTGTTTGGGGGTTTTGATCAGGGTTTTATTTAGGGAAAAAAAATAAGTGCTGACATGGCAGCGGTTACAAAGATCTGAAGGCTAAAAACTGACCACGTGTCAACCGCGGATGAAGAGATGTTTTATGGAGGATAGTTGTTTTGAGAGCCAATGATGAAGTAGGCATCAGTGGTTACAACGGTAATAATTTGATAACAGTGGATGATTTTTACTATCAGTAGATAGCACATCAGTGGATACAACAATGATTTTTGAACAACAGTGCTTATCAAGAGAATGAGAGAACAGGGATTGACTTTCAGCAGTGGACAGTATTTAGGAAACAGATGTTTGAGCAAGGCAGTGGTTAGGGGTAATGGTAAAGATTTGAAAGACTAGTATATCAACAACTGTTAGTGCACCAGTGAATAAGCTTTTGACAAATATTTTGAGCATCTGCTGTTCTGATGAAAGAATTGACTTTATCTTGTGAAATCACAATATCATATCTAACATCTGTTGATGGTGATTCTGAAATATCTTCAAGATTGCTATCCTTAACAAAATACATTTTAGATGCAAATTGTCAAGTTCAATTTGTCAGCAGCTTTTACAGAGATTTTCATTCAAGGTTTTGCCACAAGTCAATTTCAGGTATTGAAACTTTTATAGATTCCTGTCAGTGGTTTAGTAACCCAGTATTTTAAAATCTGTTAGCAATCAATCTTTGATCTGTGTTAAAACCAAACTTGAGTATGACATGACCTTGACACATACACCATTTCCTTTTTATCCATTTTCGAGGATAATATCACCAAAAAAATAAAGGTTCAATATCCTGACAGAAGATTGAAACTTTTACTATTAAAAATCAGTAAAAGTACAAAATATTATTCTTAAAGAAAAATAAAGAATAATATATCCTGCATTATTTGAGAAAATCTTTTTCCAGAAAAATAATTAAAGGATTTTCTGAAAACAGCATCAAGAGGATCTGGTATATTTTCCAATAAAACTCATAATCATATTAATCTCAAGTTTATGAAAATGGTCAGTGGTTTGACAACAGTGGTACGAAATTGTAAATACATTTTAACCACTGTTTGGTACCATTTTCTTGTCAGTTGATTGCAAAAATGAGGACACATGTACACATAAGTTTTTGAAAACCATGTTATAGATTTTGTTACCATGTGATGATACTGATAGCTTGTCTAGTCCTCTTGTAAGTTTACTTACTGGGAATACCATTGTTACCTGAACTTCCCTGAACCAATGAATGCTCACAGTTGCTTGTGCTTGATGACCATTGTTACCCCCAATTTTGACTCTTAAGTGTTTTACATTTATGCTCTTTTCTTTTGACATCAAAAGTTTTTGAGATAAACACACTTATTGAGTACTTGTGAATTTTCGTTTTCCCTTTTTACCCATCCCATCCATAAGCAATGAAATACTTACTGGGAGGTGTTTTTTTTAAATCCTTATTCCAGAATCATTTTGCAGCAATGTTTTGAGAGATTTGGTCATTTCTGCACATACTTATGTCAAATTTCACATTACCCATGATCTGGACATTTTTGACATGCTAATTTTTTTAATGTATTCTTAACAAAATTGATTTTGGTCCTTTTGAATGATTCTCAATCCTGTTTTTCAATACATAAGATCTAAATGACTAAAGTTTTAATTTCCCTCTTTTTGTGTAAAAAAACACTAATTTTTATATGAACATAGGTTTTTGTTGACCTGAGGTTCATACCTTAGCAGCGAACATGATGGAAACAGCAAAAACTTCATGACAACAATTTAAATCAATTTTCGTAAATAATTTTACCATAGTTATCAGATATATTTTCAGATCTGAAAACTGTAGGTGGTTTATGTATGATATCACTTGTTATGTGAAGTTTGAGTGTCCTATGACATCTTGGTTGTTTTACGGAGCCTTTGAGTAGTCACTTTGAACGTGATTTCTCGTTACTCTGTTTTTCAACTAGATACAATCAACCTTAGTATCAATGAATTTTGAGCTGAACTGTTATGTCAAATTGACTGTTAGATCGAATTTGATTGTCCAAGCTCTGATACCAATTGTTAGGATTGGAGGCTACTCATGATTGTGTTAGTTTGTATAACTTAGACAAATCGATAGAAATGAACAGAGTTTAAGTGCAGCGGAAATGAACAACAAACTTTGTAAACACAATCATAAAGGGAAATAGATTTGATAAACACATGAATTTGCATCAGTCGAAAGATTACGAAGTAAATCAAAAGATTACATAGCATGCTTACAAACTAAACTCCCCCTCAGCCTGATGCTCCAAGGTTGATTGCATACAAGATGAAAGGATTGGACTAGAGGAGAAGAACTCACTCAGTCAATCGAATGTAACAGTACAGAGTACTGCTCCATTTATAGGCAAACCAAACCCACCGACGCATCTCAGCTGACGTCACCATGAAAGTGACGTCTAACAGCCTAACAACCTGTAACAACTGTTCCTATACAAACACTGCTAATCTTAACCACTGATTCTACATAAGACAAGTAACACACTAAACTATTGCTATCTTCTTCTATCAGTGCTTTCCTCAAAGTTGATCAGTCCTTGAGTGGGCAGTGCTTTGTCATCAGTAGATTGAACCAGCAATGTTTACTTCTTCAGGACTATATCAGCACTTTAAAGGGTAGCAGTAGTTGTATACGGACAGTGGATAGAGAACCATCAGTTGTTATAATCACTTTCAAGGGGAAAGCCTAATGTAAACAGCTGCTTATTGTGAATCCACTGTTGTGATCCGGTTTTGGCTTTAATTATCTGTTCCTCTGGTAGGGTTCAATCCCAACACATCTTCTAGTGGGTCGACTTGATGGGATTGGGTTTGAAAGTGTGGAAACGATTGGGGTTGAAATTGGTGAGGTTGAAACGATGGAAGGAACGGTTAGTTTTGATACGGTTGTGATTGAAAGGGTGGATATTGTTGGGGTTGAAAGGGTGGAAATTGTTGGGTTTGAAAGGGTGGGACTTGGTCGGGTTCGTCTTGCAACCTAAAGTGCGTCGGCTCGCCAAGATTCGCTCGAACCTTGGGTCGTACGGGATTTTTCTTCGAACCCGAACCTCTTTTCTTCGAACCCGAACCTCTTTTCTTCGAACCCGAACCTCTTTTCTTCGAACCCGAACCTCTCTTGCTTGAACCGTCCATCTTTGTATTGAATTTCTTTGAATTTGGAAGAATGTTTGGAATTGAAGGAAGTATTGAATTTTTTTGAATTTGGAAGAATGTTTAGATTTGAAGAATGAGTTGGAGAATATTTGGATTTTATAAAAAAAAACCCTCAAATCAAACGGTCTTCTTTCAACGGAAACAAGGCCCCAACGTTCGATTTTTTGGAAATTCAACGCGTGATAAATATCACGCGTGGTAAGTTTCACGCGTGAAAGATGTTGGTGGCGACGGTGTGCAAAATTGTTTCACGGGTGATAGGGGTTCTATCACTCACCACCCCGGGTCCCCTAAGGAGGTAGGGGTGCTCCACTTTATTAGTTACCACCCCCAATCATTGTCCGCTACGTCATTGAACTTGATTCAATCACTAGTGTGGATTTTAGTAGGGGTGCCCATCACTAGTGATGGTTTTTTTTTAATTATAAATTAACAATAACAATTTCATTTAAATAGAATTACATTATAAAAGTCCTAAATTACAAAGTAAAAAAAAACTAAACATTGCAAATTAAAAAAAACCTAAAAAATCTACGGCATCGCCCAACCCCACTTTCACATATTTCGCGTTTGCGTTGAAGTATGATCGACTTAAAGGGTTCGTCAAAAGTGTTGTGCGGTTGTAACAAGACGTTTAAATCGCTATTTTTCGTTTTCGGTCAAGTGTTTAATATACGCCTCATCACGTTTAAGTTTTGAAGCCGCAAGTTTTTCTTTTCTTTCTTTGGATTCGGCCATTTCCACCAATGTAGCCGCTTTGAATTCTGACACACCCTCAAATTCCACCTTGCGGAGTATTACTGCGAGGTGTGTGACTGACCAGGACCGTGCCACCAATCATATCGAACAATTTAAGATAAGATAACTAAAGTAGATACATCACTACTAATATGATTAGTGACAAAACATTCGAAGTCTAAAACGTCGTTTGAATAGTTAGTGGAAGCATAAAGTTTAAAGTCTCAATAATTGTCTTAAAGCAGTTTATTTAAATAAGAACCAAACAACGGTTCTAGATAGCCACTACACTCCTCCGTGCAAAAGAAATGAATGTTCTTAACATATATAGTGAGTAAATTGAAGAACCCAGTAAAATTCTTAACTATAAAGCCACACAATAAACATTTGTGATATTACATGATGGTTCGAATAACAAAAAAAATTGTGATGCCACATAATGCCTCGAACAATATAATATAGGGAGTAGATTGAAAAACCCAACAAAGTTTGTAATTTGAATATTTTATGATACCACGTAAATACTTCGAACACAATAGTGGGGAATTAGTCATTAGTGTATATATATATATATATATATATATATATATATATATATATATATATATGTATTGGACACACAATCATTAAAGTAACTGCAAAACCATTGAAACACTATAACGAAACACCGCATATTGAATATCATGAACAAACAGCAAATCGTCATGGATGGATAATAAGATCGTGCAAAAAAATGACAAAATTTGATTCACAAATTTGAAGCCACAGAGGGCATTATAACAAACAACCGATATGCATATTTGATGAACGTCAATTTTAGAGATGAAATTGTAGAAGCATACCGATTTAATTGATATGGCCATTGCAGGATGAAGAGTTTCAGAAAATCACAGGGTGTTCGATGATGATGATGTGACAACCCGCACTAAACCAGGTATCCGTACAACTTAATTAATGATTAATTACTGCTTAATTACTGTGCTTGATTGAACTAGCTGATGAACTGCTACCTGCATACTGATACATGCACTTACTTGCATCATACTTTATATGCTGTCACTACATTATTTACATACGGCACCCTAGTGACAAACATGATGCACAAAAAGCACAGTAGCACTAAACGGATACACAGTGAACATGCTGATATGACCAGCATCAGGCAGACACTGCCTCTAAGGCCTGTTAAGAGCCTCATATATTTGGCTACACTGGTAGTGAGTGTAGGATATAAGGGTTGTGGTACCGCGTCTCTAGGGATAAGATACACTGATTCGGATGTGCCAAAAACGTACTTTAAGTACCAAACACAGCACTTTAATAATTAATCCAGCTTCTAGCTGACTAGTAAAGTGCCAGAAAATGAGAAAATAACACTAGACACTTTCTAAAGTGTTGGAAACAAATGTGTCACTAAAAATGTTAATAACGACACTTTAAAGCATTACAAAAGACTTTAACGGATTACTATCCAACCGGACACCCGGACTTTACCCGGAACATGAAAATATTACTATTTTCACTATTTATATTTTTCCGAGCCAGTTAGGGTCCCTGATTACCCTAACACCCGTCATAACACGCTTTACATTACTAACGGAGTTAACTACTTAACCTAACCTACTTAACTCCACCATTACCTAACTAATCTAGTTATAATCGAACTAAACCCCCCCCCCCCTTCCTAACCGGCCCCAACCATGGGGGGACACACTTGGTACTTGATTAATTATTTTAATCCTCTTTGTCTAGTATCTAAATGACACTATGTCCATTGGTTAAACTTGTTGAGATTTGCCTATAAGATCCATGTATTACACAACATAATTGTCCATCATAATTCACCATCCAAAACTCTCTCTCCCTCTTGCTCAAGCTCACGGCCGAACCCCCTAAGCCCACCCATCACACTTTCGGTTCTAGTTCACTCCATTCCAAGATCATACAAACATCACAAGTCACGTATTAGGAGTCTTGGAGCTAACGGAACGCGAAGGACCTCGTTGCCTTGCTTTTATCCACCCCTTTTTCATCAAGATTCTTCCCTAGCCTCGAGCTAGAGGTATAATGCTTAAAACTCGTTTTTGCACTAACCTAAAGTGGTTAAAAGAATTTTTGTCGGTTAAATATCAAAAACATAAGTTTTGATGCATTAAAGTCTAGTAAAATCACAAAAATGGTGGATAATAACATATAACTTGTGTAAAAGTTGTAGTATTTGAGATTTGTGTTTATTGAGACCCGATCTATGATGTGGTAGCTCGGAACATCGTTTAACCCGACTTTGTAAGATCATGTATCTTCACACAAGCTCGTTTTTTACTAGATACAAGGGTTAAAGGTGAAACTCTACCACACAAGATACATGAACTTGTGTGAAAATATTTTACTTGTGTAAAAGTGATTTAACCGGTAAAATGGTGTTTAAAACTAGCGGATCTACGTATCTGCAAGTGGTATTTTTGAAAGACCACACTTTAAAGAAATCATGTTTTTCTAAAAATGGATCTTACACTAATAAATATGATTTTATGAACCGCAAGTGCGTAGACACTTGTGAAATGAAAGGATCCGACAAATAACTATTTTTGGGAAAAATGACTAGAAGTTGTAAAGACGGATTTCGCTAGTCACAAGGTTTTTACAAGATTAAAGTTACCTTATATAAAGATCTACAAGAAATAAGGGGATTTACACTATAGAATCGGAAAAACTACAAGTTCATGCGATTATGCAAATTTACATACTTGTCGACTAGTTTGATGTGTCGGAAATTGTTTGATTGAATAAAGAGATTGTTGAATTGATTTGTTAAAAGAAAATGATACGCTTGAAAGCGTGGCCACCTCCAGTTACAGAGGAAACTCTGGCGAAATTTTCTAAAAACCTAACACTTAGACTTTTTACACAACAAGTGTTAGAACTATTTTTGGACATACTTTCGAAACATAAATTTCGCCAGCACTATATTTCACTAAATATTCGGAGGAGGGATTTTCACAAAGATTAACGTGATAAATATATTTGTCACAACACTGTTTATGATTATTTTGTGAAATACATAAATATTATTTTAGAGTGAAAATAATATTTACAAGTGTTAATGATCCCAAAACTTTACGAACGCTCCACAAACATATAAGTTACACCGGTAATTACATTACCACAAGATCGATAAAACGTAACTTACGCACATGTATTGTATCCCCCATCCTTGGGAAGAAGAATAACTACCAAGTGTATACGGAACATAAACACGAAATAGTTGTCTAACTATTTCCCAAAGACATAAACTGTAAAGCTAAGGCACGGCCGTCCGTCTAATAGAATTAGCACTTGTAGGTCGTTGCACAGCTTACTGTATTGGAGACACTTGGTAGAGACGCGCATTCACTGTGAGTTCATGTCCCCCTTTTCTCTAACTGTTTTCAGTTTACTTAACCGCGGGGGTGAAATACATGTTACTATGATTTACGAGTACTTTACAACGGTATGTTTAACGTAAGGAGGTGTTATACGATCATGTGAGTGGATAGGAACAACATGGGGCCATTAGTCCTCATGGAGGGACCGAGGGACAGGAGCGGTAGATCTATCTGGGTGTAGCGAGCCCAGCCCCCGGCCAAACTAGAAACGGACCGTGGGGTGACTTTGTCCACATACTTTGCCGTGGCGAAATCTGCTAGGTTTGAGTCTCCCTATTTGCACTTCACATATGTCAGTGGCCTTGCAAACCATTGGTGATCACAAGTCCTCTTACAACTGCTACATACCACAACTATTTTATACTCACAAGTGTTTTACTTACTCACTTACACATGAACTCGCTCAACATTATTGTTGATTTTTCAACTCACATGTATTTCAGGAAATTAACGAGATCTGGCACGGTATGGAACGTTTTCCGCTGCACTTGTCATGAAGTCATCAGGGTTAAGGGATGTGTCTCTTTCCTGGACAAGACACAGTCCTTAAACCACGTTTATGTTATGTTAAAAATTGTAATGTTGTTGAACAAGGTCATGGTTGTTGGTTAAAACAATGGTACTGTATTTTGATTTTCAAAACTTAATGGATGACTTGCATGGTTTTTAAATTCATATAGCTTGTTATGGTTAAGCTATGGTATTAAGAAGTCACACCAAAATTAACCACGCTTCCGCAAAGCCAGGGTGTGACAGCTTGGTATCAGAGCTCTGATCATAGCGAACTAGGATTCTGTCTCGAGTCTAGACTATGATCACTAGGGCTCTCACGAAAACATTTTTCTGCATACCACTTAAGTCCAGATCCACACTTTTTACAAACAAATGTTGAGCACATTTTATTAATTATAAGTTCAGCTTGGAGGGCTGAGGATCGATCTGGAGGATCGAGATGATTAAGGTAGTTGAGCACGTTGGTTTGTTATAGGATCGATCTGGAGGATCGAGGTGAACAAGGTAGTTGAGCACGTTGATTTGTTATAGGATCGATCTGGAGGATCGACGTTTGGTTTAAGTGAAGGATAGAGCAGTCTTGTAGACTGGATGAAATTGGCTAGTAAGACTAGGAAAAGTATGTGATACCTTACTTGGTGACTTATGTGATTAACTGATTATATGATTGATTATTATACGTATATATGTTTGTGTTACAAACGTTATGCTTTCATCAAGTACTAGAAAGATGGGCACTACGAACCCCATGACCATAGTATCAGACGACATAGTTCAACGAAGCACGAGGTGTACATTTCTGATACTACCGGCACAGACAACGACGACTTTCAACCCTTTTGCGCACTGCCTGAAGTCGTAGCAGAGCCTACTGATGGCCATCTTGTTGGGATTTTACCACTGGCGGTGATCCCTGCTCCTGTGCCCCTTGCCGCTTATCCTGTTGATGATACGCCCTCCCAACGAGGCCTCTGAAGACGAAAACGATCTACTGGAGGAGGACCCATTCGAGGGCAGGGCCTTATTACTGCTGGTATTAGACTACTACATGCGGACGCTCCTATAGGGGAAACTTATGACCATTCCCCTATCCCAGACTCATTTGAGTTTCTGACACCCGCATCTTCGCACATACAGGGAATGCAGCACTACTTACACGACGCCGACCCTGATACGGCATCACTAGCTGCACCGGATCCCGCACACAGTTTTGAGTTTGATCGTGATTATGAGGACAATTATGTTTTTCCGCCTGGTGTTGATCCAGACCATGACATTGAGTTCATGCACTTAGACAAGCCCTTGGGGGATCCTGTAACCCCTGTGATTGTTGATCCAGCTGATTTTGAGATGGAGTTTTTGATTCGGAGCTAGCCGTGGCCCCTGAGCCAGGCGTTGCTCCTGACCCCGCATTGGAGTATGACCCTGTTCATGCCAATGCACCGGCTGTTGCTCCTTGATTGATCATCCGCTTGGATGAGAGAAAATTTGGGGTAACTGTGCAAGACAATTTATTATTACGGGGGCCCACGTAATAACGATTTGTAGTGCACAGGAATCCTGGTGGACTCTGCAGGTCAAGCGGATGATAACCAATGCAGTAGGAAATAACCTAAACACAAATGACCTAGGCGATGTAGCCTTGAGTTCATTCTATTACAAGCAACAAGCCAAATTGACAAGCCTATGTGAAGGCTCAGGAATTTATTTCCCCACTTATACAGTGAGTATATTTGCGTGTGAAATTGGGTGATTACGTGATGGCTTACGTTGCTATACATACCCCATAGACAGTTGAAACGTTTTCTAACCCGCTTCACGCCACCTCAATAAAAGGGAATGTCACCCAGGCGTGACACAAACACCAGTACGTTGCCAAGGATAGAAGCCGAGCTGCAAGAACGCATCTCACAGATAAATGCACGACATGAAGCCCTCCACTCTAAGTACAACGATGGCATTACTGGAGATAAACCTCCAACTGGCTGCACCTATAAACAGTTCCTGAACTGCAAGCCTTTAAACTTTGACAAAACAGGAGGCACCGATGCATTTGTTCGTTGGCCCGAAGAGACCAACTCCATTCTAAGAACGGGTAACTGTTCGCCCCAACAGAGTGTTACCTACATCTCGGGGATATTTCTAGATGGCACACTCTCTTAACGGAACCTCCAGGTTCAGACCCTTGGCACAGACACTGCTTATACACTGAGCTGGGACGAGCTCAAGGAAACGATTGAGAAGAAATGTTGTTTTAGGACAGAAATTCAGAAACTTGACGTGGAGTCCTGAAACTTGAGAAAGGACGAACCAGAGACTCCTGAACATGACCAGCGATCGCACGACTTGTCTAGGGTCGTCCCCTACTAAGTCATTGATGTAGTATGATATAATGGTGTACTTGTGAGCTTTACATTGTGGTCTCGAATTGTGGCAATACAATCGCAGTATTCTCATCACATGCGATGTTCAATCAATTGTTTATGTCCTATAGCATAAGAGGTTACGTGATTGACTTGTTGATAACATGAGGTGTTATGTGTTGGTATTGTTGAATGCATACGTACACTTCACTTGCTATGACCTAACCTATGTGAAACATCTTTTAGAAGATGCCGCCAAGACGCGAACCAAACATGCCAACAAATGAGGCAGAACTCCAGCAGATTATTGCTGCTGCCATAGCACAGTACGCAGCATCTCAGCCAGGAGCGAGCGGAAGTGTTAACCAAGGTAATAACAATCCACCTCACGGTAATACCACGCCATTCGAACCTACCATGAACTAGTTGGAGATTTTAGCGGTGATGCTAATGCCAAACACATGTTTTAACATACGTGCAGGATGCACATACAAGCAGTTCTTAGACTGCAAACCAGTTAACTTCAATGGCACAGGAGGTGCAGTTGCCTTTACCCGCTGGGCTGAGAAAACCGGTTCTGTGTTACGCATGAGCAAGTGTGCAGAGGATCAGCAAGTCACGTACATTTCAGGGCTGTTTTTAGACGGAGCCCTATCTTGGTGGAACTTACAAGTCCAAACACTAGGCGAAGCTGCCGCCTACGCCCTGACTTGGGCCGAGTTGAAAGAACTGATGCGCAAAAAGTACTGTTCACGCGCAGAAATTCAAAGGTTGGAGACTGAATTTTGGCACTTAAAGATGGATGGACCGAAAGTAGCAGAGTACGTCCAGAGGTTTCATGACCTGTCTCAAGTGGTTCCTTATATGGTCACGCCAGAATACAAGCGAATCGAGCGCTTCATTTGGGGTTTGGCTCCCCAAATAATAAGCATGGTAACCTCCTCCAAACCAGCGACTATCACTGAAGCCATCGATTTGAGCGTGGCTCTCACCGAGGAGGCGATTCGTCTAAACAAGTTTGATGAAGTCAAGGCAAGGAAAACAGAGACTCACGTAGAGTCCTCAGGAGATAACAAAAGGAAGTTTTCAAACTTCAAACAAGGCGTCAGTATGGCAGTAAAGAAGGGAAAATCAGCTGGCAGTACCAAGAGAGGAAAAGGGTACCAGGGCACCCAGCCCAGATGCAACAACTGCCAACGCCACCACACTGGCCCTTGTAACATAAGAGTTTGTGAATCTTGTGGAAAACCGGGCCACACAAGGGAATCATGTTGGGCTAGTACAGGCCGCGGAGGCCAGGGAGGATATGGAAATAGGAATGATAACCGTGGTGGAAATGGAAGCCGCCTACAAGGAAATTTTGGAGGAAACAGAAACCGAGGCAACAACGCCAACCAGAACAACACCCCAGCTGGAAACGGGGATGGAAACGGGCAGAGGCTCGGATGTTATAACTGCGGGGAAATCGGGCATTTCAAGAAGAACTGTCCAACGTTGAATCAGGCCCGCGGTAGAGTGTTCCAACTAGAAGCTAGGGAAGCACGCCAAGATCCAAATGTTGTCACGGGTACGTTCCCTATCAATCAACGCTATGCGTCCGTTTTATTTGATACTGGTGCCGACTATAGCTTCGTATCACTAGAATTTAAGAATATACTTGGGCTAGCCGCTAATAAGTTAGACATTCCCTACGCAATCGAATTGGCTAATGGCAAGTTGGTAGAAGCCAATGATGTAATCAGAGGTTGTGTGATAGAATTGGGAGAACGCGAGTTTGCTCTGGATCTACTACCAGTCCAACTGGGAAGCTTCGACGTGGTGGTAGGAATGGATTGGTTATCCAGAAACAAGGCTGAGATAGTATGTCACGAGAAAGTTGTTCGTATCCCAACTGATGATGGTGAGACAATTGTGGTTCACGGAGAGAAGCGTGACACGCCGCTAAGATTTATCAGCTGCTTGAAAGCAAGGAAGTGTTTACAGAAGGGATGTGTTGCTTTTCTGGCACACATCGTGGACAAGAAGGCTGCCGAACCAAGGATCGAAGACATCCCTGTCGTAAGGGAGTATCCAGAAGTCTTCCCAGAAGACTTACCCGGACTGCCACCTCAGAGGCAAGTGGAGTTTCACATTGACTTAGTTCCAGGCGCAGCGCCTGTAGCTAAGGCACCGTACAGACTTGCTCCGTCTGAGATGCAGGAATTGTCGACGCAACTTCAAGAGTTGTTAGACAAGGGCTTTATCCGACCAAGCTTCTCGCCTTGGGGAGCTCCGGTCTTGTTTGTTAAGAAGAAGGACGGAAGTTTCCGCATGTGTATTGACTACAGAGAATTGAACAAGCTGACGATCAAGAACAGGTATCCCCTGCCAAGAATCGACGATCTGTTCGATCAACTTCAAGGTTCAAGCTGTTATTCTAAGATCGATCTTCGATCTGGATACCATCAACTAAGGATACAGGAGGAAAGTATCCCGAAAACAGCTTTCCGAACTCGTTATGGACACTACGAGTTCCTCGTGATGCCATTTGGTTTGACAAACGCGCCTGCGGTATTCATGGATCTAATGAATAGGGTTTGCAAGCCATACTTAGACAAGTTCGTGATTGTATTCATCGACGACATCCTGATTTACTCAAAGACGAAGGCTGAACACGAACAACATCTTAGAACCATACTGGAGCTGCTAAAGAAGGAACAGCTGTACGCCAAATTCTCCAAGTGCGAGTTTTGGCTACGCGAAGTCCAGTTTCTTGGACATGTGGTTAATAGGGATGGAATTCATGTTGATCCCACAAAGGTCGAGGCGATCAAGGATTGGGAAACGCCAAGGACGCCAACCGAGATTCGGCAATTCTTGGGTTTGGCTGGTTACTATCGAAGGTTCATCGAGGATTTCTCGAAAATCGCTCAACCTTTGACGCTCCTCACGCAGAAGGACAAGACGTTTGATTGGGGAATCAAACAGGATGAAGCATTTCAGATACTGAAGGATAAGCTTTGTAACGCGCCAATCTTAGCTCTACCAGAAGGTACTGATGACTTTGTGGTATACTGCGACGCATCGCGTCAGGGATTGGGTTGTGTGTTGATGCAACGCCAAAAGGTCATTGCTTACGCATCACGCCAACTGAAGGTGCATGAAAAGAACTATACCACACACGATTTAGAGCTTGGCGCAGTGGTTTTCGCTTTAAAGATCTGGAGACACTACCTGTATGGTACGAAGTGCACAATCTTCACAGACCACAAAAGCCTACAACATATATTTAACCAGAAGGAGTTGAATATGAGGCAAAGACGATGGGTTGAATTATTGAACGACTACGACTGCGAGATAAAGTATCACCCAGGGAAGGCGAATGTAGTTGCCGATGCCCTAAGTCGTAAGGAAAGAATCAAGCCCATAAGGGTTAGAGCTTTGGAAATGATCATACGAACCGATCTTTCCTCGCGCATTCGTGCCGCACAAAAGGAAGCTCTCAAGGAGGGAAACCTTGAGGAAGAATATCTCCGTGGAATGGAGAAGCTTTTGGTACCAAACGAGGAAGGGACGTTATGTTTTGAGAAAAGAATTTGGGTTCCTCTGTTTGGTGGATTAAGGGAAGTTATTTTCGACGAAGCGCACAAGTCACGGTACTCTATCCACCCTGGATCGGATAAGATGTACCAGGATCTCAAAGATTACTATTGGTGGCCTAGGATGAAAGGCGACGTCGCTGTCTACGTGAGCAAATGTTTAACGTGCGCTAAGGTCAAGGCGGAATACCAGAAGCCTTCGGGACTTCTGCAACAACCTGAGATTCCCAAGTGGAAGTGGGAACAAATCTCAATGGATTTTGTTACAAAATTACCAAGAACGCCAAGAGGCCATGATATGATTTGGGTGATTGTTGACCGCCTAACAAAGTCCGCACACTTTCTGCCAATCAAGGAGAAAGACAGTACTAGTAAACTTGCGGAAATTTACATGAGAGAGATCGTAGCACGACATGGAGTACCTCTCTCGATCATCTCTGATAGAGACGGAAGATTTGTGTCAAGAATATGGCAATCCTTCCAAGAATCTTTTGGCTCACAATTAAATCTGAGCACTGCGTTCCATCCGCAAACTGATGGCCAGAGCGAGCGAACGATACAAACTTTGGAAGACATGCTGAGGGCATGTGTTATGGATTTAGGAGGTAGCTGGGATAAACACTTACCTTTGGTCGAATTTTCATACAACAAACAGCTACCACACCAGTATTGGTGTCGCGCCATTTGAGGCCCTATACGGACGCAAGTGCCGATCACCACTATGTTGGTCTGACGCAGGTGATAGGCAGCTTGCTGGTCCCGAGATCGTCCCAAATACTTAAACGCATCGAAGCCGCTCGCCACAGACAAAGGGCCTACGCGGATCCAAACCGGAAGCATGTGGACTTCCAAGTCGGAGAAATGGTGTTATTGAAGGTTTCACCCTGGAAGGGGGTGGCACGCTTTGGTAAGCATGGAAAGTTAAATCCGCGCTACATTGGTCCCTTCAGAATTCTGGAAAGAATTGGGACAGTAGCATACAAGTTGGACCTACCTACTGAACTGAATGGTGTTCACGATACATTTCATGTATCCAATTTAAAGAAAAGTCCAACTCAAGTTGACGTTGCCATTCCTACCGACGAGATTCATATTGACGACACGCTCCACTTCGTAGAAGAACCTGTCGAGGTCACAGATTGGAAAGTTAACAAGACCCGCCGGAGCAGTGTCAAACTCGTCAAAGTTCGTTGGAATGCCAGACATGGTCCTGAATTCACATGGGAACGTGAGGACCGGATGAAAGAGAAATACCCCCACTTATCTCCTAAGAACTCTGCATCTACGAGCAGAACTTAAATTTCGGGACGAAATTTATTTAACGGGGGGAGAATGTGACAACCCGCACTAAACCAGGTATCCGTACAACTTAATTAATGATTAATTACTGCTTAATTACTGTGCTTGATTGAACTAGCTGATGAACTGCTACCTGCATACTGATACATGCACTTACTTGCATCATACTTTATATGCTGTCACTACATTATTTACATACGGCACCCTAGTGACAAACATGATGCACAAAAAGCACAGTAGCACTAAACGGATACACAGTGAACATGCTGATATGACCAGCATCAGGCAGACACTGCCTCTAAGGCCTGTTAAGAGCCTCATATATTTGGCTACACTGGTAGTGAGTGTAGGATATAAGGGTTGTGGTACCGCGTCTCTAGGGATAAGATACACTGATTCGGATGTGCCAAAAACGTACTTTAAGTACCAAACACAGCACTTTAATAATTAATCCAGCTTCTAGCTGACTAGTAAAGTGCCAGAAAATGAGAAAATAACACTAGACACTTTCTAAAGTGTTGGAAACAAATGTGTCACTAAAAATGTTAATAACGACACTTTAAAGCATTACAAAAGACTTTAACGGATTACTATCCAACCGGACACCCGGACTTTACCCGGAACATGAAAATATTACTATTTTCACTATTTATATTTTTCCGAGCCAGTTAGGGTCCCTGATTACCCTAACACCCGTCATAACACGCTTTACATTACTAACGGAGTTAACTACTTAACCTAACCTACTTAACTCCACCATTACCTAACTAATCTAGTTATAATCGAACTAAACCCCCCCCCCCCTTCCTAACCGGCCCCAACCATGGGGGGACACACTTGGTACTTGATTAATTATTTTAATCCTCTTTGTCTAGTATCTAAATGACACTATGTCCATTGGTTAAACTTGTTGAGATTTGCCTATAAGATCCATGTATTACACAACATAATTGTCCATCATAATTCACCATCCAAAACTCTCTCTCCCTCTTGCTCAAGCTCACGGCCGAACCCCCTAAGCCCACCCATCACACTTTCGGTTCTAGTTCACTCCATTCCAAGATCATACAAACATCACAAGTCACGTATTAGGAGTCTTGGAGCTAACGGAACGCGAAGGACCTCGTTGCCTTGCTTTTATCCACCCCTTTTTCATCAAGATTCTTCCCTAGCCTCGAGCTAGAGGTATAATGCTTAAAACTCGTTTT
Source organism: Helianthus tuberosus (assembly GCA_030545235.1). Classification (NCBI taxonomy): domain Eukaryota; kingdom Viridiplantae; phylum Streptophyta; class Magnoliopsida; order Asterales; family Asteraceae; genus Helianthus; species Helianthus tuberosus. The sequence continues at coordinate 32,477,472 of CM060359.1, forward strand.
TGCACTAACCTAAAGTGGTTAAAAGAATTTTTGTCGGTTAAATATCAAAAACATAAGTTTTGATGCATTAAAGTCTAGTAAAATCACAAAAATGGTGGATAATAACATATAACTTGTGTAAAAGTTGTAGTATTTGAGATTTGTGTTTATTGAGACCCGATCTATGATGTGGTAGCTCGGAACATCGTTTAACCCGACTTTGTAAGATCATGTATCTTCACACAAGCTCGTTTTTGACTAGATACAAGGGTTAAAGGTGAAACTCTACCACACAAGATACATGAACTTGTGTGAAAATATTTTACTTGTGTAAAAGTGATTTAACCGGTAAAATGGTGTTTAAAACTAGCGGATCTACGTATCTGCAAGTGGTATTTTTGAAAGACCACACTTTAAAGAAATCATGTTTTTCTAAAAATGGATCTTACACTAATAAATATGATTTTATGAACCGCAAGTGCGTAGACACTTGTGAAATGAAAGGATCCGACAAATAACTATTTTTGGGAAAAATGACTAGAAGTTGTAAAGACGGATTTCGCTAGTCACAAGGTTTTTACAAGATTAAAGTTACCTTATATAAAGATCTACAAGAAATAAGGGGATTTACACTATAGAATCGGAAAAACTACAAGTTCATGCGATTATGAAAATTTACATACTTGTCGACTAGTTTGATGTGTCGGAAATTGTTTGATTGAATAAAGAGATTGTTGAATTGATTTGTTAAAAGAAAATGATACGCTTGAAAGCGTGGCCACCTCCAGTTACAGAGGATACTCTGGCGAAATTTTCTAAAAACCTAACACTTAGACTTTTTACACAACAAGTGTTAGAACTATTTTTGGACATACTTTCGAAACATAAATTTCGCCAGCACTATATTTCACTAAATATTCGGAGGAGGAATTTTCACAAAGATTAACGTGATAAATATATTTGTCACAACACTGTTTATGATTATTTTGTGAAATACATAAATATTATTTTAGAGTGAAAATAATATTTACAAGTGTTAATGATCCCAAAACTTTACGAACGCTCCACAAACATATAAGTTACACCGGTAATTACATTACCACAAGATCGATAAAACGTAACTTACGCACATGTATTGTATCCCCCATCCTTGGGAAGAAGAATAACTACCAAGTGTATACGGAACATAAACACGAAATAGTTGTCTAACTATTTCCCAAAGACATAAACTGTAAAGCTAAGGCACGGCCGTCCGTCTAATAGAATTAGCACTTGTAGGTCGTTGCACAGCTTACTGTATTGGAGACACTTGGTAGAGACGCGCATTCACTGTGAGTTCATGTCCCCCTTTTCTCTAACTGTTTTCAGTTTACTTAACCGCGGGGGTGAAATACATGTTACTATGATTTACGAGTACTTTACAACGGTATGTTTAACGTAAGGAGGTGTTATACGATCATGTGAGTGGATAGGAACAACATGGGGCCATTAGTCCTCATGGAGGGACCGAGGGACAGGAGCGGTAGATCTATCTGGGTGTAGCGAGCCCAGCCCCCGGCCAAACTAGAAACGGACCGTGGGGTGACTTTGTCCACATACTTTGCCGTGGCGAAATCTGCTAGGTTTGAGTCTCCCTATTTGCACTTCACATATGTCAGTGGCCTTGCAAACCATTGGTGATCACAAGTCCTCTTACAACTGCTACATACCACAACTATTTTATACTCACAAGTGTTTTACTTACTCACTTACACATGAACTCGCTCAACATTATTGTTGATTTTTCAACTCACATGTATTTCAGGAAATTAACGAGATCTGGCACGGTATGGAACGTTTTCCGCTGCACTTGTCATGAAGTCATCAGGGTTAAGGGATGTGTCTCTTTCCTGGACAAGACACAGTCCTTAAACCACGTTTATGTTATGTTAAAAATTGTAATGTTGTTGAACAAGGTCATGGTTGTTGGTTAAAACAATGGTACTGTATTTTGATTTTCAAAACTTAATGGATGACTTGCATGGTTTTTAAATTCATATAGCTTGTTATGGTTAAGCTATGGTATTAAGAAGTCACACCAAAATTAACCACGCTTCCGCAAAGCCAGGGTGTGACAGATGATGATTTAGGTTAGTCAAATCATTAGGAATTCCTCACCATCCGATAACAACTATAAGATGAAGAATCAAGAAACACAACAATCGCATGATGAATTTAACATTGAATGAACCAAACCATCAGTTACAATTGTTCATCCAGAATTTATACTTGTTGGGATTTCGGTGAAGGGTTGCGACCCTTAATTTTGGTGAAGCGCTGATTTCAAAAAGGAAAGGACGCAACCATTAAGATTGACTTTGTTCCTGCGAAGGGTTGTGACCATTAGTTTTTGTGAAGCACCGCATCCATAGAATGCCGGTGGACTAATACATTGTATAGTTTTGTGAACCGTTATGAGAATCGATGGAATCCTTGGAACCAGTTTTATGTTCAGTGGCAGACCCAGGGGTGTTTTGGGGATTCCCAGGAACCGCCCCGACATGGAAAAAATGAAAAAAAAAAGTGAAAATTCTGTATGATTTAAAAAAATGGTGAGAGTTACTGAAAATCTACCAAAAGGAACCCGATGAAAAAATTATTGGATCCACCACTGTTTATGTTGCTAATTATATTATTATATATGACTAGCTTACAAACCCGTGTATTACACGGGTTGAATGACGAAAAAAATGTAAAATATAAACTTATGTGTAATCCTTATTAATGAAATGTTATTATATAAAATAGTAAAACAAAAGAATAGTTATAATTTCAACTATTCAAAATAATTTTCTAACTTTTCATTTCTCACTTAAGATACTACAATCCATCTTATTATATCACTTAAAAGAAGTCAAACTAAAAAAAATAAAAAATAATGATCATAAAATTGTAAGTATTTTTAAAAATAATTATAAGTTATGACGTTATGGTAAATGATTGTAATTAAATTATACTATGTATATCAATGATATAATAAATACTTTGATATAAATACTAATTTTGGAGATATGGATCATGAGACGAGATATGAATATCATCATAGTATAGAAAATATTATATATTAAAATAAAATCACACTATAAATAAAGTATACGTTTAAAAAAGTAGGACTAAAGTTTTTTAAACTATAATTTTGAGCGTCTACAACAACGTCTTTAATTAATAGTCGACATTTAAATATTCAAATTAAAACTCACATGAAAACTCGGAGTTATTTAAGTCCTCACAACTCAATGGGATAATAAAGTATGCGTTTAAAAAATAGGAATAAAGTTGTTTAAACTATGATTTTGAGTGTCTACAACAACTCTTTAATTAGTAGTCGACATTTAAATATTCAAATTAAAACTCGCATTAAAAGTCGAAGTTCACTAAGTTTTCACAACTCAATGGAGTTTTCTCTTAATCCAAATATATATGTCCAAGCATTCTGTTAAATATGAACTTTATTCAAATTTGTGCATAACATAACCATATCCGATTGATGTAAAATATAAAAAAAACCATGTAAAATGCATTTAACAATACCTGGAATATGAGAAGTTAATTGATACATTTTTATATTAATTATAGATAATTATTAATTAAATTTCTCTTTCTTTGTCTGTGCATTTCTCTTTTGAGAAGGGCAGAAGATGCGACACACGTGTAAATCAGTAATGATGATTTAGTTGGACACTTGGCACGTGTCTCACCCCCATAAAAATAAAGTGGAAAAAGAGACAAAAAGAAGGCTCGAATCGACGCCTTTTGTTAAGAAACACTACATACCAACCATTTTACCAAATGCCAATACATATCTAATTAAGAAAAAAAACATGTATATATACAATAACACCGTCTAGTGAATGAAAAAAAAAAGCAACAAATCATGGTGTGACATGTGGTTGGAGTTACTATTCACAACCTCTGTTTTTTTAATAGATTGTAATGTAATGTAATATAATTGTAATGTAATGTAATTGTAATTCTAACTGCAATTGATTGTAATGTATGTAAAATTATATGTTTGATCTCTGACTATATTAATTAATATTATACTATATTATATTATATTATTTGATACATTTATAGATAATTATTAATTAAATTTGAATTTACATGTTTATCTCTAACTGTATTAATATTATATTATATTATATTTCGTGCATAAAAAATTAATATGTAATATTATTACTAAAAGTGAGGAATCTACCAAAAGGAACCCGTGGAAAAATTCTTGGATCCGCCACTGTTTATGTTGCTAATGACGGAAAAGAACATTTCCAAACATTGCAACGATTCCGAATAATCTAAATGAGTACCACATAATCATAACTAGTTTAATACCCGTCTGGTGGACGGGTTACGTTTATGTACTATATATTAATAACCCAAATGAACCTATAAACACAAAGAACTGTACACAAGACTAAACAACATGAGAAACAAAGATAACATATGCTAAGCGCACACAAAATTAATCAACGTGACAAACAAAAGCACCATTCTCTAAGTTATCAAAGGCAAAGGAACGTTAAATATCCTCCTGGAATCCCATCAAATAATATTATCCTCCTCGATCTTACTTATCAATTCCATTATAACATCCTTTTATAACCTCATTCCAAACGTTTTTTTAGCCTTAAACATCAATAAAAACAAAAAGACCATAACCCGAGCTGTCACACCCCCAAAATCCACACGCGGAGTATCACCGCTTGGAGGCGTGACTGACCAGGATCAAGCCACCAATCATATTGAACAAGCATATAAGTAAACATAAAACCCAACACAACATAATTGGTGTCCAAATCAAAACATAGTTTAGGTTGCAAGCGGAAGCATAAAGTCTAAAACCAAAGCATAAGTTAATAATGTTTAAGTTTATCATGAACACTCAATGTCCATGCTCCACAACGACTCTTCCCCATGCAAGCTCCTGCTAAACCTATTGACCTGCAAAGCATGTAGTAACGAGTCAACAACAATGTTGAGCGAGTTCACAGTTGGGTGTTTGTTTTAAGTTGTTCCAAAAACAGTTTCCTTTAACTGGCATCCCTGCCGTGGGGGTTACCCCATAGTTGAAAACGTGATTTGTTTAACCCATTTACTCTGGCAATCCAGCCGTGGGGGCTACCCCATGTTTATATATCTGGCTCTCTGGCCGTGGGGGCTACCCCATGTTTATACTACTAGACTCGTTACCATATCGACTGCTGACTGTAGTCATGTTTATGTGCCCTGAACTGTCAATGTCTATCATCATTGACGTGCCCAGATCCATTAGTTCACGCCCGTCCTCTGCGGCACGGTGTGAGGCTTGTCAGACCTAAATAGCGCTATCTAACTAATGACCCGCTCGCCATTGGCCCGGCGATTAAGTCGATATAAAAAGGAGGGACTTCGTGATAGAGTTTTGGTCTAGTGAAATTTAACTGTCCATGAGGACGAGGAATTACATTCCTTAACCCATACTGTCCTACCCAAGAAGGACGAGGAATCCATATTCCTTAACCCATTCCCAACCCCTGGGAATCCCATGCTTTGTAGAAAGTGTGAACTCACATCGGTTTGCTCGGTAAGACTAACTACCCATTTGTTAATGGATTACACACGCCCTATCATGGTTACCATCAATAATCAGTTTCGAGTGCACATGATCCACGTATTTCATGTACAATTAATTCAGGCACACTATGTTTACATATCACACATTTATTGAACGTGTAGCATGCAGTTCAAGTCATTCATTCAAGCTAGAAATTTAATACCCAAAGGAAATCATCTAACACGTATTCGATTCATAATCAGGTTTATGTTTACACATACATAACTCTTTTACTCTTAATCACAAGTACATGTACAATTACTAAGTTAATATCTTATATGAGTTCTGTACGGTCCAAGATAGTTTTTATGCCCCTACATAATATCCAATCCACGGTCCATTATTTACTACCCAAACCAATAAATCAATTTATATGTATGTGTGTGTCCAACATTTATATGCGGCCCAACTAATAACCCTTATAATCCAGTTAACATGTATCGGCCCACATTATAAACAAATTCAATTAACACACTAAATCATGAAATCCTAGTTTCAGCAATGATACATTGTCAATTAATAAACTCATGTACATCCGGAACAAGCATCAATCCCAACTTCGCAGTTTACATGCTCTAAACTAATCAATAGTTACAACAATTAGCACAATCAGTTCAACCAAACCACCTAACACCCTCTCATTAATTAATTAATCCCCTATGACTACCTTTGACTATATTGACAACATTAATGAGATATGACTAAATTGACAACATTAAGGAGATATGACTATATTGACAACATTAAGGAGATATGCACATGGGTTGATTAAATCAAGACTTTATACACCCACATGGGCCGCCAATTCCTTGTTCATGGTTATCCTCACTATCAAATCATTAAGAACTGTCCTATCATCATGCAACCCTAGCTTCATATCATTCATTCAATCTAAATTCATGAGACGAATGGGTATGGGCTGCGTTAAAGGCCCGTCCCCACCCATTAGGACCGTCCAACACCACCCCCTAGGGGGCCGTCGCGGCAAAGACGTCGGATTTCCGACGGTGAAGACGGTGCAAAGTTGGTGGGCCCCCTTGACTTCTCTCTCATACTTTATATATATATATATATTAATATATTATTAATGGTGGGGTAGTCTTGGCTAGTCCCCATACCCTTGGGTAGTCTCCAAAGAGACTATCCTCCTCCCGTGATTACGTGTCGGGTAGTCCTTTGGAGACTATCCTCCCCCATACCCAATGGTATGAGCATGGTATTAACTAATCTTGAACATAGTCATCTTCATCAAACAATCATATAGTCAATTAAATCTGATCACTTCATTTATTACCTTTTCACTAAACACATGGCCATCAATTTATAAAGTCAAAGTGATTCATGTGAAGTGTGTAACCTCTATTGGACCAAAACAATAGTGTTCAGTCAATGCACATGGGCCATCACAACAATCAATAACTACATGATCTATCATCAGCAGACATGATTACACTAACCAGCCATATCACGTGCTCTTTTTAGTTCAGCATTATTGACATGCACATACATCATATTTACAAACACTTGCTGCCATCTATTATCAGACAATTCGAAGTCATGCATCACATCATTGTTAGCACAGACATATCATATCAAAATATAGTTAACACGTTTAGATCGGATCACAAGCAATCATCGATACATCAATACATGATCGCATATAACCAAACAATCAATCAAAGTAAACGAACACGAGGTAATACTAACCAGAACTCGACTGATCCAAGTACTTTCTCGAACAGGGGGGGGGTTTCTCCTGCCGTTCACGAATCAAGGGGGAAATAGGGTTTTGTTTTGTTGTAACTTGTGAGATATAAGCATAATACGTATTCTTAGTTATAGAGCATTAGAGCCAATTAGATAAAATAGTTGGGCCAGGATCCAATTAACATTAGTTGGAAAACAATGGGCCGAGAAGCATTAGTTCCTAACATACAACATACATAGGAAGGTCCATATATGCAAATCTAATCGGAACAAGTGGGCCGAGAGTGGTGAAGGACCAAAGCCCAAAGGCTTGTGCGATTCGAATAGTGTTGTGCGATACATTATACATACATTCACATCACATATATAACACATAGCATGATAAACGTAACATTCTGTTGAAACCAAGTACATTAACTAGTCACGTATGTTCAAATAAGTTGCATCAAAGCATAGCAAGGAGGTTCTAAAATACGAGTTGTCACATTATCCCCAAGTTGAAAGAAATTTTGTCCCGAAATTTGGTACGTACTCACTGAGGAAGCTAGTTAAGTTGCATGGTTTACCTGGGGTGTCACACGAGCCTCGAACCCTTGACCAAAATATGCTCTGTAGATTCAACATTTTCATCTCACTTTACAAGAGTGGAGCTCAAGATGACTTTCCTCCTTGCAAGTGCCTCTGCAGTTGGAACCCGACCCAAAAGCAGACGCCAAACCCAAAAGTTTACCTTCCCCGGTGTTGGTTCGGGACCCCTCAACACTCACTCAACAAAGAATTATGTAATATGTATACATAAATATGAAGATGAAGAGAGCTACTGTATTGAATGAAAATAGGGTACATACGAAAAGAAAAATTACAACCTATTTATAATAAACAAAGTATATAAAACACATGCCAGTTAAACTATCAGTTCCTATTTTTCTTGCGTTCCACGTTCATCTCATCTCAACGTTTATTTCCATGAAGCTCGATCAAACCTGTCAAAGTCTTCATTCACCACAATCTCTCAAACCCACGATTACATGAGGTATTTGCTGACCTAATAGTATACTGACCCATGACCCATTAATCGTTACCGTTGACCCGTGACCCGTTTGCTATTTGGTTACCCGTTTAAAAAAACCGGTCACCGACTTGACCCGTACATGACCCGTAACATCAAGATTAACCCAACACCAGGGTCCACTTGTTCTACGTATAATTAATGCACAGATCGAGTTAGGTGATGCGGGAGTGCGGGCTCGTTTAACACGAATGTTATTGGGCCTTTTAATTAACTATGCGTTTGATTAAAAATTAAATGCATATCATAATATTATTATTACTGTTTTGCTAAAGCCCATAAAATATTTTAGATGAAAATTGCTGTGTTTATAAAATAGAATGCCCATTACAGTTTTTTTCATTTTACGTTATTATATGGGCTGATGATGGATGAGTTTTAAATTAAAAAGACCATTATATATTTTAATTAGATGGTGAAGTCCAATAAAGTCTTAGGGCTTGTTTGGCTAAGCTTTTCAAAACAGCTTATTTGCTTATTTGCTTTTCTGAAAAGCAAATAAGTCAATAAGCTGTTTTGAAAAGCTTTAAAATGGAGCTTTTCAAAATGACTTATTTACTTATTTGCTTTTGACTTATTTGCTTATTTGCTTTTCAAAAGCAAATAAGCAAATAAGTCATTTTGAAAAGCTCAGCCAAACAGCCCCTTAGTCCATTATTTTGAGTGGATTTTGGCTGATGACGGCAAAATATAGAAGGCCTCATGAAGTCTCTTTTAGACTGAGGAAAGTTAGTTTTCGATCGAGGGCATATGATAATAGTTATATACCCGTCCGGTGGACGGGTATATTCATGGTATAATGATGTAATGATTTTGTTCTTTGTTTTCTAAACAAAAACATGTTTAAACCAACTAAGATGTGTGGACAAAAAGAAAGGGATTCTTAAATGCACTATAGAACCAATTTTTTTGCAAAAAGTGAAAGAAAGAAAGAGTGGTGTTTTTAGCCCCAGTTACTTATTAGGCTAGAGGGTATGGGGTTCGTCCCCACCCCCGTCGAGGACCGGTGACGCCGGCAAACCATCCCGCCCCCCGTGGCGACGGTCCGTTTTTGGTGGGCCCCCTTCATTTTTTACTGTTAAAAATACAAAAAAAATTAAATTCGGAATCGGATTGAGTTGTGGGTTGAATCGGAGTTGCAGCTTTATGTTGTTGAAAGAACGAAGGTGAAGAAGAATTATTGTTTTTTTATTGAATCGGAAGCTTCCTGGAAGCCCACTCTCACTCATCCGTTTTTGGTGCCCCCCCCCCCCCCCCCCCCCCTTTTTTCCTTGAAAACCCCATTTTTTTAGTAGAAGATTTAAAATAATAGAAGAAGATTTAAGTAGAAGATTTAAAAATAGAAGTTTATTTGTTAAATGTTAAAAAAAGTAGAAGATTTAAAAAATAAAAAACATAAAAGTGGTGGGATAGGATCATCTAGGACCATCCTCCATACCCTCTAGTTTTGTGGGATGGACCATCATTGGGAGGACTATGACGTGGTGCCTACGTGGCGGATCATCCTCCCTTGGAGCACCATCACCATACCCTCTAGTCTTAGTGAGCCAATCTAAGTAATGGAAATGGGTCAATGCACCGAACCCATAAATTTTGTTGGAAGTCTACTTTTGATGCATTAATTATATACGATTATTTTTACAGGGGACACCATGCCTATTTGATGTGTAGTAAAAGAATAACTATTTTAACCCGTTACACAATCCACCCATGTTGCCACCTCTATAGAAAAACTATGATATAAAGTATTGAGTGGTAAAAAGACTTGCTCACCAGAAGCATTCCCCAACCAGTAGGCATTAAAGCAATGATGCATCTATCAGAATAATCATAAATATTTCAGAGAAGAAATATCAAATGTTATAGATAATTAAACAGTTGTGGAAAGAAGAAACTATAAAGCAGATAAAAAATAAACAACATTTAGGAATAACATTTGTCGTTCAATAAAAAATTGATAAACAAATATATGTAATAAGCAAATGAAATCATTCATTTTAGATGATAATACACATCAGAACAAAACTCGTGTGTACATACATGCTTGCAAATTGATTTACACATCCACCCACCCATGATATTCCTTGAACCTGCAATTAAGAATCAAATCAACACAAAAGTTTATGTGAACTCAATTCTGTTTTATATCCAAGACCCAATCACCATACCACAACTGTATACCCAAATCGAGTGGCTTCCATAGCTGTATTAGAACACACAATTGCGGGTAGTTCAAACGGATCCAAATAAGTTGAAAGGGTGGAATGTTGCATCAAAATGGTTGATATTTGTATGTATAGTATCATGTTTAAAAACTTATACAAAACTGTTGTGAATCGAAGGACCTTCATGTCACCTTTTTTGTGTAACAAATGGTACAAGGACCTTCATGTCACCTTCACCCTTGACAAAATTGCTGGTCTTCTTGTGGACGATCTAGACAAAACTGTTGGTCTTCTTGTGGATGATTTTCACTTGTTTTCTTCTAGTTTTTCATGTAGTCATGATGTGAATTGAAGGAATTCTCGACATTAATTATTATGTCGGTTTTAAATTCTTATGCACCCTGAAATGATCATTGAGCTCTTATGATTGCAAGTACATGACCATTGTCAAGAGTTCCTTTGTACGCCTGTCATTCACCATCTTTCCTGTTTTGAAATCTTTTCTTCTATATAACGAATAGTTAATCGGAACAAATTAGAATCTAACAAAGGTATGTCATCAGCTCAAGTATTATCACTCGAATTTATTAAATTTATTAATTTGTCTACTTTAAAAAAACATACAAATAACAAAGACATAAGCAAGTCAGCTCACCTTATCACAACCTGGAACAATGGCTTGTAACATCTTCATCTATTTGCTTATTTTCTCTCTCCATGCCTGAAGAAGAAAAAAATAAAAGTTTTTAGTTGACTGATAATCTTTTATGTAATTATTCAAACAGAAAAGAGAATGCAGGACTACTTGGAAATTAAAGTGTGAAAATGTATAAGATATTAAAGGGTACGCTTTCAGCAAGGCTATGGCTATCAGTATCTTGGCCCAAAATGAATGGACCCAACTACACCTTCAGAAGAAGTTGAGCCTTTCTTTGAATTCCTTTTTTTTCATCTTGATCATTATTGGTTTTATTTTGCTTCTTCAGTTTGTTGCTTGTAAGCTTCATGACATCAAGTTAGTTTTTTTTTTTTCTTGTAAGTAGACATAGAAGGATGTTGAGCAAAAAAGGTTAGCATTTGCTCATTTGAAGGGAGTGATAGAGAAGAATGCGTGATGACGTGTGCGCGTCTATACATATTTTTATGATGAAATTACACACGATTTGGTTTTAAATTTATAAAAGTGATTTATACTTCTACATCAAAACACACACGAAAGAGGCAAGTGTACCCCGTCACATATGTAGTAAAGTATCGGTAAGAACCAAGTATCGATCCAAGGAAATGGGCGGAGGAATAATACTAGACCTTTGTCATTAAATTAACGGAAGAAAGATAAGTTTTGTGATTTTCTAAAAAACTAAAGTAAGCATAAACAAATACTTATAAAAACATAATAGATTTCAAATATGAAAATAGATAAATAGTCTTGCTTAATACACAACCAAAGCATATCAACTAAGTCGGTTTTGGCACTAGAAACATTCGATCAATTCTTCATTTTCAAGACAATTAGTATCCCTTTCGGGAATCCTAATATGACAATCATTCGGAAAGCTAAAACGATAAACACACTTTAACCACCTAAAATTGTTCTTTAACGTGCAATTGATAAATGTCTATGAAAATCTCTTAAAAATAAGTTAGTCATCCGTTAGGAGTTTTCTAACCTCACTTAAACAAGGAAAGTGACATTGATAAACACAATGCAACCATCGAGAAAAGCATAAACTAGATTAAATCACAACCGAGTTCATTTTACAAACCTTGCACATAAATTCACCAAGATAGCAATTTTGGCCTAAACTACTAACTAAGCTAACAAATCATGGCAAGAATTCATAACAATACCATTTAACCCGTTAAGGTCCTTACGTGACGGAAAGCTTTCTTGATTAACAATAATTACATTTTATTAAACCACTAACCATTTCTAGTATTATGATGCACACATTTTAACCAAGCTAACCTAGTTAACCAAGTTTAAAGTCTACTAATACATGATTAATTAAGCTTCATCTTTAAACTATCTCAATTAACCATACATTAATCATCCAACACAATTACTTATAATCAAGAAATCAACAACAATAACAAGGTTGCAAACTAATCATCAAAGATTAACATAGAAAATACTTCCAAGTGTCATTACAAACAAAGTTAACATACTAATGATTATAATTAAGCAAGGGATTGTTGTTTTTGCCCAAAGGCTTACAATAAAATATAGAACATTAATCTAAATACTTGAAACATTAACAAAATTATGGAAAGATTAGATAACCAAACCATAAACAAGCACTAGATTAAGAATCCGGATAGTAATGGAGCTAAACAGCACAATGTGGCTTGAATCCGGGTCAAAAGCAAAGCCTCCGGAGCCTGTAAAATCGCCTGTGAAGCTCCCAAAATTCCAGAGTTACAAGCAGAATGTTTCTGCATGTTTTTATATCTTTTAGCTCTCGCACGGTCGTGCACTTTATTGGCACGACCGTTCACTTTTTGCATTATTGGAGTTACTGTTCACCATGCCGCATGACATCATCAGATCTTGACCAGTCGTCGATCTCGCACGACCGTTCCTTAGGCCGCACGATCGTGCATCTCCGGGTTAGGGTTGTACGGACTCTTGAACGGGCAGTGCCTTCCCGGGTTAGGCTTGGTCATCGAGTTTGCACGAGAGTGCCGCAAGTCGCACGAGCGTTCCACTCCGAGAAAGGCTTGCACCCCGGATCGCACTGGCGTGCATTGCCGGGCTTGGTTATGTTGTCGGAACCGCACGGTCGTTCCTCTCATCGCATAACCGTGCCAAACGCCCAGGTCAGAATTCTTAACAGAATGTTCGCAGCTTTGTCGTTTCGTCCGGAAAGTCCTCGTTTTCACTATCATCTTGTTTGGCATGCTGTTTTAGGCCTGTAAACAAAAGTATACCTGATTAAGTATCCGAATAACGGTTTTACGGCCGAAAACGCATAAAATGGGGATAAAATTGGGGACTAAAATATGTATAAATTGGTGAATATCAAATGTCCCCACACTTGAACCTTGGTTGTCCTCAAGCAAGCTAAACTAAAATGCAATAAAAGATAGACTCTAACAAGAACGAGAATTTACAAACTATTTATTGAAACAACTACAAACGGCTAGCCGGTTTTTTGAAAGACAACATCAAATGAATCAAACCAAACAAGCATATGCAAATATATGTATGGATAACCAAAAAGCAGTGACTTCACTTTCAATTGACTTAACATGCTAAACTTCACACAACTCACAATGTTCACACACACTCGGTTTTATATGTGAAACATACATAAAATGTGTATGTGCAAACACTCAATGCCTTGTCAATGAAACGTGTAATATCATAAGCTTGTCATAAGATCTCGTCTCCACCAACTAACATGCGAAAAAGTGCAAATCAAGAAGTCTTTACGGGGTGTAACGTTAGGCTTGGGTGAAGGGTATGGAAATGGAAATTTAAAGTGGCGAAACGGTTAAAACTAGGTTTTAGCGTTTAACTAGCGTAAAACAATACAACTATACATACTAACGCCTTAAAAAGGCGACTTTTGCGAAAACGAGCTCATCAACAAGATTTCATCATTTTATCATTCAAAATTGCTCGAATTTTGTCTACTTCACCCTATTTTAGGGTGTGTTTTTTTTTACATAAAAACAAATGGATTTATACAATGAATAATAAACTATAACAAGCGCTAGTTAAACGATTATTTTGACCGAGTTTCAACACTAAAAGGGTTTAAAACATAAAAAGGCTAAATTTGGCTAAATGGGCTATTATGTTGGGTAAACAAAGGTAAACGGGAAGGCTCAACATGGTTAATCCTAAAGGTAATGTAAGGTTTATGGGAAACACAACACAAAGAACCGGGATAACACAAAGAGTTTTCTAAGTGCCTCTATCACTTCTACACAATTTCGCAAGTTCATGGTCTTAACAAGCATACTAGTGACAAGTTCTAAATTACACATGACATCCGGCTCACTCCTACTCCGAAATGAACAATCATATAACAATTTTACGGCTCAAATATGCTCACATAATCGGAACGAATGGGTAAAAGTGTGAAAACTATCATGCAAGTCTTTCTTTGTTTGTCACAGTTTCCGGTTTTCTTTTTCAAAATTTATTTTGCTTGTCGAGTTTTTATCATGTCCGAAGCTTTCTAAAACACAACCAACCGGTTTATTTGCTAAAATATATACAAAATACTGATATTTTTGATTGAATTTTCTGATTTTTCTGATTTTTTTTAGGACAAACAAAGTTAACAAGGTTAAACCCCTCCCCACACTTGAACTTCGCATTGTCCCCAATGCGAAACCCGAAATATAGAGATAAAGGAGAATAATACTCCCCTGAAGATGATTTTGATGCAACGAGACTTCCAAGCTGTATCTGTGATGTGCTCCGGTCCAAGACTTGATAGCCAAAATCTGCAAGTATGTCACAAGGTACAGGAAAACAGAACAGAAACAATATAAACACAAATAAACCATAATTTACATAAATAAAAGTACTAAATATCCCAACATGACATAAAGCAAACATACGAAAGTGTCAGAAATATAAAGTACATAACCGGGGGTGTTTGAAATAATAACCAAAATGAACACCCGATAAACAAAGTACTGAAATAATAAAACCACCAACGATCAACTCCACCGTCGACTAGTCATCGCCACCAGCATCATCTCTTGTGTTGGATGGGCCTGCATCTCCATAACCAGGTGGGTTCCCGAATGGGAACTGTGGAGGCTCCTGAAAGTAGTTCGGATATGCATTATGAAGACCCCCGAAGAGATATGAGAACCCAGCTTGCACCTCCTGGCACATAAAGTCATGGTTTGCTCTGAGCTGGTCCTGACCAACCCGCAGCTGATCAATACTAATGCGCTGCTGCTCCTCACAAGCATACAATTACTCTAAACTGGTGCGCTGATGCTCTTGACTCACCTGCATCTGTTGAAACTGCTGGTAGAGATCAGGATAAGACGGGATGCCCTCTGGCCAATCCTGGTACTGGTGGTATCCGTGATGCTGCGGTGAATGTGGTGGTGTGTGTGGCTCATGCTGCTCGTGTTGCTCATGCTGCTCACCCATCTCCTCGTCCTCATCTTCCTCCTCTGCCGGAGGCAACGGGTCCCAGACCTCGTTGTTCAAACCCTTCAATCGAACCCCGTGATTCGTTTCAGCAATAAGGCCCATCGCCTTCAATGATCGGATATCAACATATAAACCCTCAGTCACCAGAGTGAGTCCCTGAAGTACCTCATCAGTCATCAACCCCAAGTTGTAAGCAATTTCGGTCACATACTGACCGCTGTGAATCTGACTGCTAGGCGTTCTCCCTGAGTTGTTCACAAAATACTCTGCCATCCTCGCTGCTAGGTTGATGTGTACTCCTTCAACCAGCGCATATAGAAATATCAGATCCGGTGTTGGACAGTTCCCCAAACTGTCCATGCGCCCGCAGATGGTATGGCTGAATATATGATGCATCACTCGATGCAAAGGGTCTCTCAATCGTGAAGCTTTTGACATCCTTGGATCGTAAGGGTCACCAACTGCATTTTGAGCCCAAAACGCGGCCCTCGCTTCGTCACTCGGGAAGGTGAACTCATCTGTGAAGAACTCTGAATCCATGTCTTCATTTGTGTAGATTCCAAGTCTCCGACCCAATCTACCCACCGACCAATTGTGCCAGCGCCTGCCCAATCTGAAAGTTATCCTCTCCTTGTAGCGGAAGTGAGGAGTTTCATACGCTCTAGGCTTGTTGTATGAATAGGTGGCGAAGAATTCTATCGTTAGCTCACGATAGATGGGGCGGTCGATAGCTACCAAGCGTGAAAGCGGGATAGTTAGCATGTTCTCGAGTCGGTCACGCTGATTTAAATCAATCATAACTTCCCAATCCAGCCTCCGGGGGATGCCAAACTGCCCTCGCCTATTCCATAAAGCGTTACGTTTTGGGATACAAAGGCTCTCTCTCTCGTTGTTTTCATTAAATTGTAAGAAGGGATAATCCATCTGCACGAGGGAAGACAATTAAAACAGGAGAAACAGAAAAAATTACATTTGGAACAGCAGAACACACAGTTATGAAGGTTATGTCTTGCTGATCTGGGCATGTTGCACGGACGTGCGACCACACGCACGGTCGTGCGTCACCGAATATCAGCATATGTGGTCGGTGTTTATCGTGACTGCACGGCATGCGACCAACGGCACCACCGTGCATCACCGAGCCAACAGCAATCAATCGTGAACATCCGGAAACGCACGGACCGTGCCACAGGGGGAACGACCGTGCGACCCGTAATTTCTGCAGATTCTAACCCCAGCTCTGAATAGCCAGATTTTTCAAAAATCAACAAGTTTTTATGCAAACAGGGGGCAGAGAATCAACCGGTTGTTCACGAGACATAACAATCTTGCAAGGGTTAGGGTTTCGCTTGTGTTTATGAAGGGAACCCTAAAAAGCCTTGAAGAATCAAACGAATCTTACCTAGACAAAGATGAAACAGGAAATCGACAAGAAAGAACATACCGTGCGAAGAGATGTGTGAAACCGGGCGAAGAAATCGTGCGATTTGAGGCAAAATCGCTCTGGAACGGCTGGTGCGGTTTAGGGTTCGCGAATTATGAATGGGGGCTGCAAATGAGGGTATTTATACTGCCAAATGACAGAAATGCCCCTAACCTCACGCACGGTCGTTCGACCGCTCGCACGGTCGTGCGTCACCGCTGAAACCTGACCCTGGCACACTGATCTCGGAACTGCACCGGGGGTGCAACTCGAGGTGCCGGCCATCCCGGATGTGTGAAACCGTGCGAAGAAATCGTGCGATTTGAGGCAAAATCGCTCTGGAACGGCTGGTGCGGTTTAGGGTTCGCGAATTATGAATGAGGGCTGCAGATGAGGGTATTTATACTGCCAAATGACAGAAATGCCCCTAGCCTCACGCACGGTCGTTCGACCGCTCGCACGGTCGTGCGTCACCGCTGAAACCTGACCCAGGCACACTGATCTCGGAACTGCACCGGGGGTGCGACTCGAGGAGCCGGCCATCCCGGATTCGCACGGGCGTGCGATAGGAGGCACGGGCGTGCCACAGCAGCAGATAAGTTTTTTCTGCAGAATGCATTTTCAACACCTGTTTTGGCCATTTTTCGCCATTTTTTCAACACGCATACTGTTTTAACAATATCCCAACCTAGAACCTTCGCTCGACACGAATAAAAATTGTACAAACTAACGAAAACTACCAAACACACCTAAATTACGCTAAAACTACAAAAAAAAACAAAAATGGACGATTTTACCCTTAAAGCGCCAAAGACGCTCTTGCTACATTTTTAATCCGTGAGTCAGTAGCGTAGACACTCCTCCCCACACTTATGATGTGTGCGGGGCGTGAAGTTCGATAACCTCCACCGCCGACTCAATCGGCCCGGCAACGTAAACCTTCAAGCGGTGCCCGTTTACCTTGAAAATAACGCCGTCCGCGTTCTCTATTGCAACAGTCCCATATGAGAATACCTCTTTTACTGTGTATGGTCCTGTCCAACGTGAATGAAGTTTTCTTGGAAATAAGCGTAACCGCGAGTTGTAAAGAAGAACAAGATCGCCCGCTTGGAATTGTTTGTGGTCCTTCAAGCGTTTATCGTGTAATATCTTTGTGCGCTCTTTATACAACACGGAGCTCTCATAAGCTTGTTGTCGTAGCTCCTCCAATTCATGAATCTGAAGAAACCGGGCTTCACCTCTGTTTTTAAGTCCAGATTTGCGGTTTTTAGAGCCCACATCGCTTTATGCTC
This sequence comes from Helianthus tuberosus, assembly GCA_030545235.1. Lineage (NCBI taxonomy): Eukaryota > Viridiplantae > Streptophyta > Magnoliopsida > Asterales > Asteraceae > Helianthus > Helianthus tuberosus. Next base: position 32,495,870 of record CM060359.1, read on the forward strand.
CAACTCCACCGGTAAATGACACGCTTTTCCGTATACAAGCCTAAAGGGAGTAGTCCCAATAGGGGTCTTGAAAGCTGTACAGAAAGCCCACAACGCCTCGTCTAGTTTGTCCGACCAATCCTTGCGGTTTGCACCAACAGACCGCTCAAGGATTCGTTTTAGACCCCGGTTTGTGACCTCCACCTGCCCACTTGTCTGTGGATGATGGGGCGTGGATAAACGGAGATGCACACCGTAGCGGGACAAATCTTTTTCAAGCTGGGTATTGCAGAAGTGAGTCCCTCTGTCACTGATAAGCGCTTTCGGAGCACCAAACCGGGCGAACAAACTTTTCAAAAATCTCACAACCACCCTGGCGTCATTAGTGGGTAAGGCTTGTGCCTCCGCCCACTTTGATACATAGTCAACTGCGACCAGGATGTACTTATTTCCTCATGAGGGGGAAATGGTCCCATGAAGTCTATCCCCCAAATGTCGAAGACTTCACAAACTTGTATCCAGTTCTGAGGCATTTCATCACGCACCGATATATTTGTCGCCCTCTGGCAGGCATCGCACGCTTTAACCCAACTCTGCGCATCACGAAAAATAGTCGGCCAATAAAACCCGGAATCCAGCACCTTCTTAGCAGTGAAATTGGCTCCATGGTGGCCTCCGGTAGGTCCCTCGTGACAATGGCTCAGAATATCGGTTGCCTCCTTCCCTGAATCACATCTTCTGATCACCTGATCAGCACCCACCCTAAATAAGAAAGGATCGTCCCAAATGTAGTGCTTGACATCCGAAAATAATTTCCTCTTTTGTTGGTGAGTCAACCCTTTAATCAGAATCCCGCAAGCAAGATAGTTCGCAAAGTCGGCGAACCAAGGTGACTCATCGCATATCTCAACACCCATCAACGACTCGTGTGGGAAATTGTCATTGATTGAATCCCAACGCGTGTCCTCGATGTCTCCATTCTCTAACCGAGATAGATGGTCAGCCGCTACATTCAACGCACCCTTTTTGTCTTGAATTTCGATATCAAATTCCTGCAGCAACAAGATCCATCTGATGAGACGCGGTTTAGCGTCCTGTTTGCTGAAAAGATATCTGATGGCTGCGTGATCAGTATACACAATGGTTTTTGAAAGCACCAAATACGATCTAAATTTGTCAAATGCGAAAACAACCGCCAAGAGCTCTTTTTCAGTCGTGGTGTAGTTCTCCTGAGCGTCGTGAAGAGTCTTGCTCGCATAATAGATCGGGTGAAAGTGCTTTTCCTTCTTAAAGTTAAACCGATTAAGTAAAATGCATGACTTATGGAACCGGGATCTTAAAGTACTAAACCTATTAAGAACCAACTAAGCCCCTCGACTCTTCTCAAGGAGAAACCTGTGGAACTACCTAAGCCGTTAATCCTACCGATTATTAGACGCCTTTCCAATTGTCTATTTATTGCGTAAGTACCCTAATGTTGAACTACTCTTTTCCAATCATAGATCTAGGGTAGTTTGAATTAATTAATTTGACTTGATAGACTAATAAAACCGACAGGTAAACCAAGACACGACATTTTCCAAGGACTATCTAAAGCAATTCGCCGGGTAAGACCTACCAATAGCCCCTCACTTTCCAGGTATTAGGACTAGTAGAACACTAAGACTTAGCAAATTATTATCAATTACTTCTAGGGGTTATTGCGCAATTCTCCCTAAAGAGTTAAGGTTTTCTTACGTGATATAGACACTCACCGGAATCCTATACCCTAATATGACTCTATGTTGTGATATAGACCGTCACTAAGAATCATATGAAGCAAGTAATAACAATAAACCAACTCAAAGCATGCATATACATCAAATGATTAAACCAAACTTCTTACAAAACACAATTAATCCATAATAATCATGCAAATAACATAAACGGTAAAAACTTTATATCAATCCATTCATCAAGTCTAGGTGGTTTATAAATTTAGCCAAGCATGTTAAAACGTGAAAACAATTCAAAGATGTCTAAACACGAATTCATCATAACAAGTTTCGTAAGAAAAGTCAAGAATAAAGAACTAGAAAACCCGATTAGATCTTCAAGTCTTCTTCCCCGAACTCGTACCGATGATTCCTAGGCTTCAAAATCTCCCAAAGTGCTCCAAGAATGCTCAACAATTGCCCCAAGAAGTCCCAAAATCGCCACTAGGGTTTTTTTCAAGTTTAAGATGATTATATATGACTTTTCATAACAAACCCTTATTAAATTCGTAATAATTGCCAGCTACAAGCTTCTGGCTGGGCGCCACCCACTGAAGGAATGGGTGGCGGGGTGCCACCTTGTTTTTTTTTCTCTTGTACTACCTTCAGTCTCTCTCCGGGTGCCACAGACTTGCTTAGTGGGTGGTGGCGTGCCAGAGAGTGATTTTTCAGCTCTTTAACTCTATTTCAACTCCCCAATCTTTCCAACATGCTTCAAGACTTGACTTTTCGATATTTTAACTCGTTTTACTCGGTTTCTCGCATATTTAAACATCGAGACCTGCGAAACACGATTTGATCAATAGTATGCATATTCTAACGAAAAAACAAAACTAAATAGAACGAAAACTATACAAACTTTACATGAATAAATGATTTATTTTGCAATACATCAAACAACCCCACACTTACTCTTTTTTCGTCCTCGAAAAAGAATTATGCAACGGAATCAGAGACGAATAATCACTCGGGTCAAAAGCATACGTATATTTTATTAAAACCAAGGCTTGCGTTAGTCACGATTGCGAATATACTTGTCCCCTTAAACCCAAGTCCAATCCTAAGCCCTTATCATGTAAATTTAATTTAAGTGCGGTCAGTCTACCTAGGGTTAGGGTCTCACGCTAGAATCTACAGTCCACCTACTCCCACCTCAAGCTTATAGGACTAAAGGAACGATCACTGGACCAATTCCCAACCGTCTTATATCAAAACCAAGAGAGTTTACAATCCACTTTTTTTTCTTTCATGAGCGTAGACGATGCTTTCCCTAACCAAGAGGCAATCCGGCTATAGAGTCGCTATCCCCAACTCGGATTACTTAAGCTTCGGTACTTTTTTTTCTTTGCGTTGCACGGTCGATTTCACACACCCTAGCGGTAATTCGGTTGTAGAGTCGCTATCCCCAACCCAAACTACATAGGCATGCATTACTTTCATTTAGTTTCTAGCTCACTTTTTATTCTATTTTTTTTTCATATGATCACAAAGTCTAACAGTTTTAATTTATAACGGTGTCCCTTATACTCTTATTGGCAGTTTTAATTTCCCATATCTCCCAGATGAAAACCCACTAACAGACCGACAATTAAGGTATATTAGCTCAAAGGGACTTAAAACCAAACCCGGGCCTATCCACATATCCCTAACTAGACGCAAGCTCGATTTATTATAATCTCTTATTATTATTATTCGACCCCGAGCAAAAATTCATCTTTTCTATCATTTTCCGCTCTAATTTGCAAACTTCTTTTTTATTCGAAAGACATTTTCTGATTTTTTCAATTTTTTTGGATTTTTCAAAATTTTCTAATTTTTTTGTATTTTTTTGATTTTTTTGTATTTTTCATATTTAATACTCGATTATTTACAAATATCCCATCCCCACACTTAGAGATTGAAAATACGACTCAACAACTACCTAAAAATAAAACTGCAAACAAAATAAATAAAAAATATACAACAAGAAAAAGGGAAACGACTTAGCTGAGTATGTGAGACTGTCAAAGTGCCAGTCGTTTCCACATAAGCCCTCCAATTCGATACGCGCTCAGCAAACAATTCCTACCCTCGGACACGCGAACGAAAGCGGCTACTACAATCACCCTAATCAAGCAAACACCAAACACTAGCAAAAGATAATATGTAAGCTACTAAGTATTAGTGCAAACATCCAACAACCAAAAGTCAACCATCCCCAAAATCCCAACCAACCTGTTCAACGTATTTAAGTACAAACCAATAAACGAGGAATAAAAACAGCATAAAGATAAAAATAAACAAAAGATATAAGCTGTCATCCTCGTTGCATCCTCGCTCTACTCCTCATCACCTGCATGTACCCCACTGGGTCCTGCCTCATCCACCACCTCACCATTCTGCTGCCAAGAAGATGGCAGCTGCGAATGAAGACCCAACATAATGACTCGCATACCCTCCTCCAATCGCCTCTGACCTGCAACAACCTCTGCCAACACCTCCTGCCTAAGCCCACTAATCTGATCATCAACATACATACGCAAGTCACCAAAGCCTGCATAGAATCATATAATGAATCCAAGGTAAGTGGATCGGGTCGTGGCTGCGCTAACTGGTACTGCCTAGCAAGAATATCCTGACGAATACGGGGAATATGAGGCCTCTGATAACGGGTAGGAACCGCACCCTGCATAGCCTCCGCAGCACCTGAACCAGGCGGAGGCTGAACCTGTGGACCCTCTCGTATCGGCTCCCAAGTAATCGGATCAATACGAGCTATAATCGCAGCAGACTGCAAATCCCGGACACTCATAAAACAAGGATTAGGGCCCTTCTTCATCCTATCAGCCGGGTACTTCTCAAACACACCTAAACTCTCGGCCAACCAAGTAATCAACGGTCCACAGTAAATACGGGCTCCAGCACCACCCCTCCATAACCTCTACATAGACAAAGCAAACACAGTCGCCAAGTTGGCTGGCCTCTACTCAACCATACACATCAGACAGAATAAACTCACTTGATTAACCTTGTTGTCTCCCTCTCCTCTACCAACCAGAGTTGCTGCTAGAATTTTGTGGATATAACGAAGAACCGGATCAGTAATATCACTAGCAACTGCCCCTATAGCATATGGCACCCTCGATATGGTGCTCCAAAATCTCGCTAACTCACTCGTCAGAACACAAAACCCACGCTGCTTCTTAAACACTCCCTGCAGACTGTTGATAAACTCGGGAACCCTAACCTCTTCTTCCGTATAGAACTGAGTTGCCACTGCAAACTCAGGGACCGTCATCTCATAAGATTTCCTACCCAAGGCAAAGAATATAGCATCTTTTTCATTAAAACTCCCTTGCTTATACTCGAAAGTCGAGTGAAATTCCATCGTGATTTCCTTGTACTGTCGCGCATCACAATCCAAAACTTTCCTGAATTTCGGTCCTAACAACTGTTCAACCCGGGCCCTTTCCCCTAAACGATCCAACACATCCCAATCAATCCTCCTATACGGCAGCAGCTCTGCCGTACACAAAGTACCTAACCTCCGTGACTCCTCCAAATTTATCACAAACTGCAAAAGAGGGCTATCCAAGATCCTTTGTCGTGGACCATGCGGACGTCTCAGTCCCGTATACTCAACAACTCTGCTGTAATCTGACTGTTGCACCACTCGTACTGCTTCCGGTTCAACATGCTGGACCGGCTCGAGCTCCCTAATCACTAGGCCCCCTCTTGGGCCAGTATCTCGGCCTCGTTTCCTGCTGGGCCGACTTGAACCTGACATTCCGCAAAACAATTCAAGTACGACAAGAGAAAGAAAAGCAGAATATTAGTCACAAACTATTTTTGGTATTTTTGAATTTTTTTTCATTTTTTTGTATTTTTGAAATTTTTATTTTTTTTATTATTATATTTTTTAACGAAAAATAATATATACAAAAACAACGGCCGTATAGCATTTCGTTCGCGACCGTAATTTAGAAACAAAGTGACATTAAAGCGACGTTTTGCAAAATCAATTTAAGATGTGAACCGAAACTCGCCCGAATGGAGATTGAGTACGGGCGAGTGGTATCAATAATAAAGTGAGCAAAAGACGCAATAAGACACTAAGACGACTCAAACACAATTAAAACGACACCAAAGACCCTAAACTAACCATTAAACTAGACTCGATCTAACGTAGATGCAAAGTACACAAATTACAAACTATACCTTCTCCCGGCACTTTACTTGCCCTCAAGTAAACCCAAGTGCCTACCAAAACGACATCGACATCCAAACTTGCTTAAAATCAGCCATGTATTAATTTAAAACAAACTTTAGCGTCGAAAAGTGCCGCCTAATTAAAGGAGGTTTTGATTCTTCGCAAAAAATTTTGTTCAACTTCGCAAATGTGGCGCTTTAGACGTCAATTTATTCCAAACCAAACACTAAATTCAGCAAATCAAGTTCAAATCCAACCCGACAATCATCAAAATCCCGAAACAAAACCGCAATCCAAACCAACATTGAGTGTTAACCGATGTAAAGTTGAAAGCTATAGTGTCGCATTAATGAAACGTGTCAAAACGAATGTTGTAAATCTGATTTTTATGTCAAAGATTCACCCAACCGAATCCCCACACTCAATGTTAGCATATCCTAAACCAAAATATGATGAACATTGCACTCAAGCACCAAACCAAACCATCCGCAATCAATATCCTGCTGAAAGAACCCAAACCGAACCCATCCGTAACCTTATACATCCTTAAAACCTTGCAAAACATCACATTCCACCAAACCCTAACCCAAACTAAGGCTAAGTAAGCAAAAACGGACAATGCAAGACTCATAATACAAATAAACACAAGAAGCATACCTGAGATTTGAAGAGAAATAAGAGGAACTAGAAAGATTTTTCGGTTGAAGTGTTATCCCCAAATTGAAACCCGAATGATGGTGAAAGATTGTTGGAATATGGAAGAAATCGAGTATATGAAGGTTGTACGGGTGTATGAAGGTTGTACGGGTGTATGATGGTTGTACGGGGAATAATGGTGGTGTTGATGAGGGGATTACGGCGGTGGGGTAGGGGAATAATGGTGGTTGTAATGGTGAGGTAATCGGCTGTTTCAGTGGATAGATGTAGTGTTTCAGTTGATAATGGATGTAATCAGAGAAACAGGGTGGGTGTAAGGGGTTATCGGCAAAGATGGTAGGTAATGAAAGAGTTGGAAGTGAATAATTTGGGGAAATAAAGGTCTCGGCTGCAGATAAGGCTTCTGGCGGCCCGCGACTAAAGGGTGAGGTAGGTGGCGGCCGCCACCACGTTATAATTTTCCGAAAAAATCAAAGTTAGGTGTTACATGTTTGTGGGCTGCAGATGCGGCTTCTGGCGGCCCACCAGAAAAGTCTGAGGTGGGTGGCGGCCCGCCACCGAATGAAAGTACTCCGAAAACATTCCATTCGTGCTGGCGGCCGCGAGAGGTTTTTAAAAAAGGTGGCGGCCCGCCAGGGCGTAAAAAAAACAACTACGTAACCCTGGTTACGTTCTGGCCCGGGCGACAAAACTGTGGAGTTGGTGGCGGCCCGCCAGTGGGCACATCTGCATATAGTGTCTAAAATGCTTGCTGCCTTGCCTTAAAATTTTTTTTATGTTTTTCCCAAACCTCTCAAAATCCAACCGAAATTTTTCTAAGTACCATAACTTACCTGGAGTCTTATTTTCCTCTCAATTTCCTGCAAATCCTCGGCGATGCACTCCTGCAAACGACTCAAAACACAAACAACGAACCGAAAAACTAACAAAAACGACCGTTAGCTAATAAAAACTACGAAAAATAAACGAAGATACAAATGGTACAAACTGTACACTCGGGTTTTCACTCGAAAACACTAAGTGGCGGCTTTAGGTGGGATTTCGAGAGGAGTTTCCTCCCTCTCATCCTTGTTTATCGGTCCTCCAATGTAATGTTTCAAACTGTGGCCATTCACCTTCCAACTACGGTCGTCCGACTCATCCATAATCTCCACCGCTCCGTGCGGAAACACATAATGAACCATATAAGGTCCCGACCACTTTGATTTCAACTTACCCACAAAAAGCTTCAACCTTGAATTATAAAGAAGCACTTTGTTGCCTTTGCTAAACTCCTTCACTTTTCTCAACCTTCTATCATGTAACAACTTCGTTTTCTCTTTGATTCCCAAAGATCGAGCATACGCCGTATCCCTAAGCTCCTCAAGCTCATGAATTTGAAAGAATCGCTTCCTAGCGGCTTCGGTCATGTCTAAATTAACGGATTTCAATGCCCAAAGCGCTCTATGCTCTAACTCTACGGGAAGGTGACAAGCTTTTCCATAGACGATCATGAAAGGTGTAGTTCCTAAAGGTGTCTTGTAGGTGGTTCTAAACGCCCACAATGCATTGTCTAGCTTGTCGGACCAATCTTTCCTATTCTTACCAACGGTTTTCTCTAAGATTCGTTTGATACCGCGATTCGCATTCTCCACTTGTCCACTTGTTTGTGGATGATATGCGGTAGACAAACGATGAGTGACACCGTAGCGTGTAAGCAATTTTTCCATCAATGCATTGCAAAAGTGAGTGCCACGGTCACTAATTAAAGCTTTTGGTGTACCGAATCGGGAGAATAGCTGCTTAAGAAATTTCAAGACTACTCGGGCTTCGTTTGTGGGTAGAGCTTGAGCCTCAACCCATTTAGACACATAGTCAATCACCACGAGTACATAACGGTTACCTTTGGAGTTTGGGAAAGGCCCCATGAAATCGATGCCCCAAACGTCAAAAACCTCTACTACTTGTATCGGGTTTTGAGGCATCTCATCTTTGGCGGAAATATGGCCGGTTCGTTGACATGCATCACACATCTTCACGAACTCAACGGCATCGCTAAGAACGGTAGGCCAATAGAAACCACAATCGAATACCTTTTGGGCGGTGGTGTGTGCACCATGATGTCTTCCCGTGAGGCCCTCATGCACGTGTTTTATGATATTCCACCCCTCCTCTCTCGACACATAATGTATAAGTATTCTATCTCCTCCTATCCTAAAGAGAAAAGGATCGTCCCAAACATACTTTCTTGACTCACTAATAAATCGCTTCCTTTGTTGTGTGGACATCCCTTTCACAACATTGCCACTAGAGAGATAATTCGCTAAGTCGCAAAACCATGGCAATCCTTCTTTCTCAGCCTCGACAAACTCTATAGACTCGTGAGGGATCCTCTAGACGCGATAAATGATCGGCCGCCACATTCTCAGCCCCTCTCTTGTCCCTAATCTCAATATCGAACTCGCTAAGCAAAAGAATCCACCGAATGAGTCGGGGTTTAGCGTATTTCTTTGAAAAAGAAAACGCAACGCGGAGTGATCGGTGAATACTATCGTTTTGGATAACACGAGGTATGAGCGGAATTTATCAAAAGCGAAAACTACGGCTAAAAGCTCTTTTTCCGTGGTGGTGTAGTTTTCTTGAGCATCATTGAGCGTCTTGCTCGCGTAGTAGATGGGGTGGAAGTGCTTATCCTTTCTTTGTCCTAATACCGCTCCAACGGCATAGTCACTCGCATCGCACATTGGCTCAAACGGTAAGCTCCAGTCGGGCGAGATAAGAATAGGTGCACTCATAAGCTGTTCCTTCAAAAAGTTGAAGGCTTTAAGACACTCCTCGTCAAAGACGAAGGGAACATCTTTCTCTAGCAAGCGGGTCATGGGGCGGGTGATTTTTGAAAAATCCCTAATAAAGCGTCTATAGAAGCCCGCATGCCCTAGAAAACTCCTAATCGATTTCACACTCGTGGGAGGAGGTAACCTACTAATGGTATCTATTTTCGCACGATCTACCTCAATACCCTCTCTAGAAATCTTATGCCCTAACACTATACCTTCCGTCACCATAAAGTGACACTGTTCCCAGTTTAGCATAAGCTTCGTCTCCACACACCGCTTCAACATCCTCTCTAAGTTCTTCAAACACGCATCGAAAGAATCACCATATACTGAAAAATCGTCCATGAAAACCTCCATGGAACTCTCTATCATATCCTGAAATATGGCGACCATGCACCGCTGAAAAGTAGCTGGAGCGTTACATAACCCGAATGGCATGCGTCGGTACGCATAGGTGCCATAGGGGCATGTGAAAGTGGTCTTATCCTGATCCTCCGGTGCTATAGGGATCTGGAAGTACCTGGAAAAGCCATCTAGAAAACAATAGAATTGTTGACCGGCGAGACGCTCCAACATTTGATCTATGAAAGGCAGTGGGAAGTGGTCTTTACGGGTGGCATCATTCAACTTTCGATAGTCGATGCATACGCGCCACCCCGTGACCGTACGAGAAGGGATAAGCTCATTCTTTTCGTTCATGACAACGGTCATCCCCCCTTCTTGGGGACAACCTGAGTGGGACTCACCCAAGGTGAATCAGAGATGGGATAAATCATCCCGGCATCTAGGAGTTTAAGAACCTCCTTCTTCACGACATCTTGCATGTTAGGGTTAAGCCTCCTTTGGGGTTGCACCACCAGTTTATAATCATCCTCCAAGAGTATCCGGTGGGTGCAATAAGAAGGGCTAATGCCCTTGATGTCGGACAACCTCCATGCAATGGCCTCTTTGTTGGCCCTCAACACATCCAACAACCTCAATTTCTCACTTTCCTCTAACTCGGATGAAATAATGACGGGTAGCTCGAAACCCTCCCCTAAGAAAGCATACTCTAGATGAGATGGAAGTAAGTTAAGCTCTAAGGGTGGGGGTTGGGTGGTGTCATCACTAACCGCTAACACATCGGGGATTAAAGGAATCCCCTCCTCTTCAACTTCATCTAAACTTTTCACCTCCTCTTCTACCTTCTCTCCTACCACTAGGTCCGCACCACTAATATACTCTAAGCAATGATCGACACACGAGATGAATGAATTCAAGAAGTAGACAGAATGGCAAGGACCACTATAGTCATCCGAACCACTCGGGTGGCTCATGGAACGCTCTATCTCAAATGTAACTATCTCCTCACCGAACCTAAGGGTGATCTTACCATCATGGACGTCTATAAGGGCCTTAGCGGTACGTAAGAAAGGACGACCTAGTATAATGGGGACTCTCTCATCCGCTTCCATATCAAGAATTACGAAATCGGCGGGAAACACGAATTTGTCTACCTTAACTAGCAAGTTCTCAACTATACCCCTAGGGTATTTAACGGACCGATCGGCTAAGGATAATGTCATTCGGGTAGGTGCAAGCTCTCCTAGGTCTAGCTTCTCATAAAGAGAAAAGGGCATCAAATTGATGCTAGCACCTAAGTCGGCTAAAGCTCTAGTGTTTGTATTGCTACCGAATACACAAGGAATAATGAAAATACCGGGATCAGTAAGCTTTTCAGGAAGCTTATTTAACACAACGGCGGAACATCCCCCATTCAACGGAACGTTCGACAACTCTCCTAACTTCTCTTTGTTCCTAAGAAGATCCTTCAAGAATTTCGCGTATTTAGGCATCGATTGAAGTGCCTCGATAAACGGAAGATTAATCTTCAATTGCTTGAAGATGTCTAGAAATTGCCCGTAATCCCTTGAGTATTTTTGGTTCTTAAGACGTGAGGGAAACGGGATATACGCATGGTCTACTAAAGGTGAAGGTCTATCGTCTATAGGGGTTTTCTCAACTTAAGACTCACCGGGCTGTGCGGTACTTGCTGGGCTTAGCCTCTTTTGCACTTTGCCGGGAGCCTCCATGTCGATCTCTTCATCTATGATATCTCCCTCCTCATCAACTACTCTCTCCTCTACGCTCGGGTTCCCTACGGTTTTGCCACTACGGGTGGTAATGGCTTTAGCATGGGCATTAGGGTTCGGTTGGGTGTTACCCGCAAACTGACCGGGTAATCTCTCTTCTAGCTTCCTAGACATATCACCTACGACCCTTTGGAGGTCTTGGAAGGAGGCTTGATGGTTCTTAAGCATAAGGTGTCACACCCCAACCGATGGCGGAAATCATCGGGGCATGGCACTGAGCGAAACAGATTGTCCAGAAGTTTCCATAACAACTATCATTACCATTTAATTTAAGTTAACATGTCCCATACCACGTCTCAAATAGTAAATAAATTATTACAGATAAACATCAAGACAAATATTCTGTTCCGACAACTCAGATTCAAATAAAAGTAAAGATAGTTTATTTATTGGTTTCTAGGACCCCATTTCCTAGCTTCGATTTCATCACAGCGCAGAGGGCATCCTAGACCTTTCCTAGCCTCAAGTTCACAGCATGCTAAGCATGTAAACTTCCTAAGCACCTGTCACATACGTTAAAATAAAGTCAATACATAAAATGTAAAGGTGAGCATACAAGTTTGATAATAGCATATAGAGTTCGAATTCGTTTACGCATAACCAGCACGTACACATAGTGAAATGAAGCACGTTAGTTATCGACATAGATCCATCGATACCAATGACTGCGGGTTGACTGCCTGAGGCAGTTCGCAATACATGATTACCACCGTAATCCATGCAAGTAAAAGATCCTTAACAACCCCCGTGTGAACGGGTGCTGAGTCCAAACTATAGTACTATCGTTGCTAAGGCAGGTAGACAGCATTCCATGTGTAAACATAACAAACAAGCATTCATGAGCCACGTATAACATGCATTAACGGTTAGCGTTCAAATAGCTTGAGTAGTGTGATAATTGTAGTTTGAATATTCGTAACGTATGTAACACCCAAAAGTGCTTAAAGCAAAAAGGGATCGAGTATACTCACAGCGATTTATGGATTGAAGGGAGCGCTTAGCGAATACGGTTAGCCTGAATAGATTCGGTAGCATAACGGTAAGTGAAACGTAAAACAGGAAATAAGTATGGAGAAGTCGGACAGCTGGTCAATAGGACGGCTGACCGTTCGGCTGACAGTCCGTACGGTCTGCTGTTCGGTCGGTCGGTAGGCCGATCGGATGGCTGTAAGAGTGGATTGTTCCTTCCTTTGAGAAGGATGTGTTTGTGTATGATGGCTTGACCTTTGAAGTTTTTGTTGTAGCATTTTGAAAACATTGAAGTACCTTTGCCTTTCAGGTCGGTCGATCGGATGGCTGTTCGATCGGCCGGCAGCCCGATCGGTTAGGCATTCATCAGAAATTCAAGGTGAAGTCTTTGGATCGGACAGGTGTTCGATCGGACAGGTGTTCGATCGGACAAGTGTTCAATTGGTTGGCAAGTCAACAAGTCAAAGACTTTAATGAATTGCAAGATGGATCGGATGGTTGGTCGATCGAATAGCACAACTGCTGTTCGATCGGACAGCAGGGTGTCAGCTGATCGGACGACTGTTCGATCGGGTGGCACTTCTAGTGCATTAAACATGTTGAAAATTGATTAAGTGTTGAAGCATAGTATCTCATGATCCGAAGAGTAATCTGATCGGACAGTAGTTCGATCGAACAACAGTTCGTTCAATACCATTCTTCAAAACAAGTTGTTTGTGTGGGACCATGTGCTAGCCGATCGGCTGGCCAGTCGATCGGCTGGTCTATCCGATCGGCTGGCTGTCCGTTCGGACAGCAGTCCGATCGGTCAGCATCCTGACCTGATCAGCCTTGCGTCTAACACCTTGGTTGTTCTGTTTGTTTGTCGTTTTATCGAGGTACTTTGACAGCGAGTAAAACCATAGATGCCTCGTTCTTACTTGGTCTCCCGGGTCGGACAGGAATCACCCAAATCCGGTCGATGGTCTGTTCGGAACGAAGTTTAACATTTATCCCGAAGTCGGTTAACCTCATGGATGGAATCCAGATCTTGAGCCGTATAACCACTGAAGTGCGTTGTAAACCGACTCAGGTTCCGTTTCCACTGGTTCGAAGTTACTGAGTGACAAAGAGTTGAAGGAAGGTTGGTAAACCCGTCTTTCCGCCCTTGTCACTGTGTATATGTCTAGATCTAGAAAAGATCCTTGTTTGTTTATGTGGAAATCGGCTAGATCCAAGTCATTCTTGGTGGATTGAGGCCAAAACATGAAGTTCTTCAAGAACTCATGATGACATCATCCTAGAACACTTGATTCTTGGTGATTTCACGGTTAAAAGTTTAGATTTGAAAGGTGTAGGAGTGTGCATAGATCAAGAAAGTACAAGATTTAGGACGAAAACTTACCGGAATCGAGAGAAATCTGAGAAAAGGCGAGTTGAGCGTGCTGGTCGAACAAGGGTTTCCAAAAGTGGAAAGAATGACAATGACAGGGGTATTTATAGGATGACAAAAGAGGAAAGGGCTAGTCGATCGGCTGGCAGCTCGATCGGACAGCCTGTTCGATCGGACAGCCTGTTCGATCGGACAGCAGTACGTTCGGCTGGCTGTTCGATCGGCTGGGAAGCCTGATCGATCGGTTGCACCTTTCGAGTGTTTCGCGCGATGATTTCAGATATTTCGATTTCGATTGCGAGCGGTTCGATTCGGTAGGGTTTCCTAGTCAAATTACTTTCAGTCTCAACTACTTCGATTGTGATTTGAGTTCGAGTTCGATAGCATTCGAGTTAGATTTCGAGTTCGATTGAGTTCGCTTGATTACCACAACATAACACAAATAAACATGCACAGGTAACACGTAAGGCACACACACACGTATAAACAATAAGTAAAATTACGTAGTTCGAGTTTCGATTCGATGTCGATTCAATTAGCATAGCTTGGTTAACTTTATCGCATTGTTACTTCCTATAATTCACAGTCGTAGGTCGATTGAAATACGATTAATACTCATCGATTATTGTAATGAACGACACTTACTCCACATAATACAAATAAAATAAAGACATTTCTACAAGTCGAGTTGCGCGAATCGGTCGTTGACTTTGACCTTGACTTTGACTTTCACTTATGAAAACACGGGGTGTTACATAAGGTCATGTTCAGAAAGTGTCTTTTGAGTGGTTTGGTCCCTAACAACTAGTTGGCTCATCATAGCTTCCATTCTTTTTGTGCTACCCCCTAAATCAAAACTTGGACCTTGACCTGTTTGAACCTGATTATTTGACCCCCCATCTTTGACCTGCACATTGAACTCCTTGTTGAACTGCCCACCTGAACCCCCACCAAAAAGTGAACCTTGACCCCTAATTGGATTTTGAGTTATTTGAAAACCAGGGGGTCCATTTGATCAAAAATTATTATTATTAGCAAAATTATTATTATTATTATTATTATTACGCCAACCCGAACCAAAATTATTATTACCAAACCCGCTAGGTTGACCTCTACCGAAACCTCCTCCTACGAAATCAACTTGCTCCTCACCAACTAGCAATGGACACGCACTTGTATCGTGACCCCCTCGGCAATACTCACATTTGTCTACCTTTTAATTTCGTTAAGTTCCCTAGACATGTTTTCCAAAACAGCGGCTAAACTAGGATCCATGGTGACATGGTTCACCCCTCGGGCGGGTGCACTAGTAGTGGTATTAGAATTACCACTTTGATACCGCTGATCGGCTTGTGATTGAGATTGAGACTGAGCAAATGCCTCAAAATGCTCTAAACACTCAGCAACTGTAAGAATACCCATCATATGCCCCCCGCATTAGTATCGAAACGATCCCGAGTCTCTTGGGTGAGACCGTTATAAAATTTCTCACATAAGGCCCAATCGGAAAGACCATGTTGGGAGCAACGAGCACAAAGGTTTTGGAAACGCTCCCAAGCAAGGTAGTAAGGCTCGTCGGGCTCCATGCGAAAGGAGTGGATTTGGTCTCTAAGACGTGAGGCTTTAGTGGGCGGGAAATACTTGTTCAAAAAGGCTTGATGAAGCCCCGCCCAAGTGGTAAAGGTACCGTTTGGTTGAGAATCCAATCAAGTAGCCGCACGCCCTGCTAGTGAAAATGGAAAAAGCTGAAGGTAAGTAGCATCATTAGGGGCACCGTGAAGGCTAAAGGTAGCTAGCATACGAGAGAAACGGTTTATGTGGGCCGGGGCGTCCTCATCGTCTTGGCCATGGAATTGGATATTATTGGTTATAGCCTGCATGGCATAAGATGGAATCTGCCATGAGTTTTCGTTAACTATGGGTGGAACGGTGATGGGTGAAGAAAGGCCGGTAAAATTCTGAGTGGCTTGCTGATGGACGGTTTGCCTAGCGTTGGCCATTGGTTCTATGTTTTCTGGATTGCTAGAGGTACTAGAAGTAGGGCTATCGGGTGGAGAAACCTTAGGTGAGGTTTTAGGTGAATGGTTTGGCCAAGGTGGTGGTGTAGGAGGTGGGGTGGGTAACGGGGTGGAATCGAAATTGGGGAAACGAGAAGAGGATGAAGAACTAACATGTGGGCCTTGGCCCAATTGAGATGATGACTCCTTGGCTGGTGGTGGCGGTCCATGCGAGCGCAGATGTGGCATCCACTACAAGCAAAAACCTGAATACAAGAGAAAAAGACACTAGTCACTACGACTCAAAATAAAAAATAACAGACAAAGACACAAAACAAAACAAACACGAAGCACGTATATATCAATAAAATCAATCAAAGCTAGTGAACGCAATTGCCAAGAGTCCCCGACAACGGCGCCAAAAACTTGATGTGTGCTAAACAGACTATAAAAATTAACTAAATTAGACTCTCTAAGCTAGACACTAAAAAGCTTTAATTCTAGACTCGACCTAAACCACACAATCGGCAAGTGTACCGATCAATGTAGTATAACCCTAGGAAGTCCGGATATCGAACCACGAGACTCTATGTATCACGTAAACTAGACTCTAATAGACACTGACAGACACGACTGAAACTTGTTTATTTGTTTTTTTTTTGGGGGGGGGTTACGGAAAACTAAGGAAAACTATATTAAACTACTAAATTAAACTAAATATTAAACTAAAGCTAGACTAATACGAAAGAAGACTAAGGACTTTTCTGATATGAGAGCAAGACCACCTAGACAAGAATCCTAGATCGTTTTTAAGAGATTACCGATTAAGTTAAATGCATGACTTATGGAACCGGGATCTTAAAGTACTAAACCTATTAAGAACCAACTAAGCCCCTCGACCCTTCTCAAGGAGAAACCTGTGGAACTACCTAGGCCGTTAATCCTACCGGTTATTAGATGCCTTTCCAGTTGTCTAATTATTGCGTAAGTACCCTAATGTTGACCTACTCTTTTCCAATCATAGATCTAGGGTAGTTTGAATTAATTAATTTGACTTGATAGACTAATAAAACCGACAGGTAAACCAAGACACGACCTTTTCCAAGGACTATCTAAAGCAATTCACCGGGTAAGACCTACCAATAGCCCCTCACTTTCCAGGTATTAGGACTAGTAGAACACTAAGACTTAGCAAATTATTATCAATTACTTCTAGGGGTTATTGCGCAATTCTCCCTAAAGAGTTAAGGTTTTCTTACGTGATATAGACACTCACCGAAATCCTATACCCTAATATGACTCTATCTTGTGATATAGACCGACACTAAGAATCATATGAAGCAAGTAATAACAATAAACCAACTCAAAGCATGCATATACATCAAATCATTAAACCAAACTTCTTACAAAACACAATTAATCCATAATAATCATGCAAATAACATAAACGGTAAAAACTTTATATTAATCCATTCATCAAGTCTAGGTAGTTTATAAATTTAGCCAAGCATGTTAAAACGTGAAAACAATTCAAAGATGTCTAAACACGAATTCATCATAACAAGTTTCGTAAAAAAAGTCAAGAATAAAGAACTAGAAAACCCGATTAGATCTTCAAGTCTTCTTCCCCGAACTCGTACCGATGATCCCTAGGCTTCAAAATCTCCGAAAGTGCTCCAAGAATGCTCAACAATTGCCCCAAGTAGTCCCAAAATCGCCACTAGGGTTTTTTTCAAGTTTAAGATGATTATATATGACTTTTCATAACAAACCCTTATTAAATTCGTAATAATTGGCAGCTACAAGCTTCTGGCTGGGCGCCACCCACTGAAGGAATGGGTGGCGGGGTGCCACCTTGTTTTTTTTTCTCTTGTACTACCTTCAGTCTCTCGCCGGGTGCCACAGACTTGCTTAGTGGGTGGTGGCGTGCCAGAGAGTGATTTTTCAGCTCTTTAACTCTATTTCAACTCCCCAAACTTTCCAACATGCTTCAAGACTTGACTTTTCGATATTTTAACTCGTTTTACTCGGTTTCTCGCATATTTAAACATCAAGACCTGCGAAACACGATTTGATCAATAGTATGCATATTCTAACGAAAAAACAAAACTAAATAGAACGAAAACTATACAAACTTTATACGAATAAAAGATGTATTTTGCAATACATCAGGAAGTGATCCTTACGAGTAGCATCGTTGAGTTTGCGGTAGTCGATGCAAACTCGCCACCTAGTGACGGTACGGGTAGGAATTAGCTCATTCCTATCATTTGAGACTACAGTCATACCACCTTTCTTAGGTACAACCTGCACTGGACTCACCCACACAGAGTCAGATATTGGATATATCATCCCGGCATCCAACAACTTAATCACTTCTTTCTTCACCACGTCTTGCATATTTGGATTTTAACGCCTCTGATGTTGTGCACACGGTTTGTACTCGTCTTCCATCAAAATCTTGTGAGTACAAAAAGAAGGATTGATGCCTTTGATATCCATGAGTTTCCACGCAATGGCTCTCTTATGAAGTTTAAGAACCTCGAGAAGCTGATTCTTCTCATCCTTTTCCAGTAATGCCGAAATGATGACCGGTAAGCGACGCTCCTCGTCCAGAAATGCATACTTTGGCATCTGTGCCAAGGCTTCAACAAACGGTATATTAATGTGTAGTTGTTTAAACAACTCCAGGAACTTACCGTATTGTTCATCGTTCTTCTGTTTCTTCAGCCTGCCTGGATAAGGTACTGGTGGAGTGTAATCTTTGACTGGCTCCTGGACATGTGCTGTACTTGCTGGGCGTAGCCTGGCTTGCACCTCGCCCGGTGTGTCAGTCGGGACCGCTCCAGTGATCGGTGATGAGTCCGATATGACGGGTCCGGTAGTCTTTCCACTCCTGGTCAAGATCGCATTCACATGCCCGCCTGGGTTTGGCTCTGTATTACCCGGAAGACCACCTGGGGGTCTTTTAGACATCATAAGAGCCAGCTGACCAACCTGGTTCTCGATATTCTGAATCGAGGCTTTGTGACTCCTCATTTATCCCTCATGGTAAAGAAAACGATCCTCGCTCCGCTGATATCGTTTTTCTGCCAACTGATTCGCACTCGAGGAGCTAGTAAGAAGCTGAGCCATCATATCCTCCAGCTTGGAACTAGATTGAGGGGCCTGCTGCTGGGAACTGCTCCCAGTGCCCTGATTCTGATACGAATATGGACGCTGCTGGTAAGGTTAGTTGTATGGCTGAAATTGTTGACCCTAAGCCTGCGGTGGCACTGGAGCGCGCTGAGTAAATCCCAATGGGTTTTGATTGCCTGCATTCGCTCGCCACCCAAAATTTGGATGATTCCTCCATCTGGGATTATAGGTATTGCTGTATGGGTTATTCTGTGGCCTCACCTGATTACTCACAAAATCCACTTCTTCGTGGCCCTCATATATGACTCCCTGAAAGCACGCACCAGGCTCGTGTGACACTCCACACTGGTCACATCCCAAACCAGCTTGTGCGATCATCTAAGACTTATCGAATTTCGCTGCAAGAGCCAAGATTTGTGCAGTAATGGCCGTGTAATCATCCACAGCGTGAACTCCTGCGCGAGGTGCTGATGATAATGATGTTGCCCAACCTCTATCTCCTTCGCGACGCGAGCTAGACTTCAACGCAGCTTTTTCAATGATATCATACGCTTCATTTGGCGTCTTCGTCCCTAGATCGCCTCATGCATTCATGTCTAATCTCTCCTGCGTGTTGTAACTAAGCCCTTGATAAAACGTCAAGACCAGGTGTCTCTTGGAGAAACCATGATGTGGAACATCAATCAACAAATCTTTAAATCTCTCCCAGACCGCATGCAACGACTCTCCCTCGTCCTGGTGAAAGGTCACAGCCCGGTTCCGTAGCTTGGTTGTTTTCTCAGGTGGAAAATATTTTTGCATAAACAGCTCCGCCAACCCATTCCAGGTCCTGATGGACCCAGCTGGAAGTGACATAAGCCAAGCTCTAGCTTTGTCACGCAACAAGAAAGGAAACAACCTCAACCGAACTGCATCCTCCGAAACACCTGTAATCCTAAATGTCGAACAAATAGCGAGAAAAGCAGCGATATGTCTCCCGGGATCCTCATGCTCACGCCCATCAAACTGTACTGAATTCTGCACCATGTTAATAATACTAGATCTAATTTCAAATGTAGGTGCATCTATAGTAGGCTGAAGGATACTCAGCTCCAGGCCTGCCGCTCCGGGCTGATTTGATTGATTCAAAGGTCGCTCATCGTCTGCCATGATCGCGTTTCTTGTTGCCCCTAAGCCCTCGGCTTCAGCGGGTACCACCTGCTCCTGCTCACCAGCTGCGAGCAGCAGCCCAACCGCACGATCGGGAGCGGGGGTCGAGGACATCAACCTGCAAACGAAAAATTGACACAATGAATATTTTATTAATATAATAATGCTGTTTTTTTTTGGCTGAAAAGAAACAGAATATTATTTTAAATGGGCTGAAAATTTTATAAAAATTCGAAAATGGGCCCGAAATTTTATAAACATTACAACAATAAAAATAATCGAATCGGCTAATGTAAAAATGACTTTCAAAGCCGAAAACTCGAAGAATAAATGAACAAATAAATCCAAAATCGAACAAATAAATGGAACAAAAATTTACAAGTGTACAAAATAATCTAGAAAACGAATAAATGAATTAAAAGCAAGAAATATTAACAAACAAATAAACGAATAAATGAATCGGAAAATATTCACAAATATTAACAAATATATACACCGATAAAACAATGAATCGGGTCGTTCCTAAAGCTTGCCATGTCCCCGGCAACGTCGCCAAAAACTTGACGTGTGCGCGTCTATACGTATTTTTATGATGAAATTACACACGATTTGGTTTTAAATTTATAAAAGTGATTTATACTTCTACATCAAAACACACACGAAAGAGGCAAGTGTACCCCGTCACATATGTAGTAAAGTATCGGTAAGAACCAAGTATCGATCCAAGGAAATGGGCGGAGGAATAATACTAGACCTTTGTCATTAAATTAACGGAAGAAAGATAAGTTTTGTGATTTTCTAAAAACTAAAGTAAGCATAAACAAATACTTATAAAAACATAATAGATTTCAAATATGAAAATAGATAAATAGCCTTGCTTAATACACAACCAAAGCATATCAACTTAGTCAGTTTTGGCACTAGAAACATTCGATCAATTCTTCATTTTCAAGACAATTAGTATCCCTTTTGGGAATCCTAATATGACAATCATTCGGAAAGCTAAAACGATAAACACACTTTAACCACCTAAAATTGTTCTTTAACGTGCAATTGATAAATGTCTATGAAAATCTCTTAAAAATAAGTTAGTCATCCGTTAGGAGTTTTCTAACCTCACTTAAACAAGGAAAGTGACATCGATAAATACAATGCAACCACCGAGACAAGCATAAACTAGATAAAATCACAACCGAGTTCATTTTACAAACCTTGCACATAAATTCACCAAGATATCAATTTTGGCCTAAACTACTAACTAAGCTAACAAATCATGGCAAGAATTCATAACAACACCATTTAACCCGTTAAGGTCCTTACGTGACGGAAAGCTTTCTTGATTAAGAATAATTACATTTTATTAAACCACTAACCATTTCTACTATTATGATGCACACATTTTAACCAAGCTAAACTAGTTAACCAAGTTTAAAGTCTACTAATACATGATTAATTATGCTTCATCTTTCAACTATCTCAACTAACCATACATTAATCATCCAACACAATTACTTATAATCAAGAAATCAACAACAATAACAAGGTTGCAAACTAATCATCAAAGATTAACATCGAAAATACTTCCAAGTGTCATTACAAACAAAGTTAACATACTAATGATTATAATTAAGCAAGGGATTGTTATGTTTACCCAAAGGCTTACAATAAAATATAGAACATTAATCTAAATACTTGAAACATTAACAAAATTATGGAAATATTAGAAAACCAAACCATAAACAAGCACTAGATTAAGAATCCGGATAGTAATGGAGCTAAACGGCACAATGTGGCTTGAATCCGGGTCAAAAGCAAAGCCTCCGGAGCCTGTAAAATCGCCTGTGAAGCTCCCAAAATTCCAGAGTTACGAGCAGAATGTTTCTGCATGTTTTTATATCATTTAGCTCTCGCACGGTCGTGCACTTTATTGGCACGACCGTTCACTTTTTGCATTATTGGAGTTACTGTTCACTATACCGCATGACATCATCAGATCTTGACCAGTCGTCGATCTCGCACGACCGTTCCTTAGGCCGCACGATCGTGCATCTCCGGGTTAGGGTTGCACGGACTCTTGAACGGGCAGTGCCTTCCCGGGTTGGGCTTAGTCATCGAGTTTGCACGGGAGTGCCGCAAGTCGCACGAGCGTTCCACTCCGAGAAAGGCTTGCACCCCGGATCGCACTGGCGTGCATTGCCGGGCTTGGTTATGTTGTCGGAACTGCACGGTCGTTCCTCTCATCGCATGACCGTGCCAAACGCCCAGGTCAGAATTCTTAACAGAATGTTCGCAGCTTTGTCGTTTCGTCCGGAAAGTCCTCGTTTTCACTATCATCTTGTTTGGCATGCTGTTTTAGGCCTGTAAACAAAAGTACACCTGATTAAGTATCCGAATAACGGTTTTACGACCGAAAACGCATAAAATGGGGATAAAATGGGGGACTAAAATATGTATAAATTGGTGAAGATCACGTGAAAAAAGCAAGTTCATCCCTAAAGCTTGATACAGTCACCCTTGGTCCATCAAGAGAAACAACATGCCCCTGTTAAAAGAAATTTGTGACAACCCTCACAAAACCAGGTATCCGTACGAATTAATTAATATTTAATTAATGCTTAATTACTGTGCTTGCTTACAATTGTGGTTAAACTATTCCTTGATTTCTGTTACATACATACTCATGCATCACATTTATACTGTCACTCTATTATTTACACACAAACATTAGTGACAACCTTGATGCACAAAAGCATAGTGAGCACACTATACGGATAACCTAGTAAACATGCTGACATTGCCAGCACCAAAACAGACATTGTTCTGAGGCCAGTATGAGCCGGGAGTAGATTACTACACTGGTAGGGAGTGTAGGGATGTGAGGATCATTAAACTGCGTTACTAGGTGATAGTTATAGTGCCCGGAAGTGCCTAAAACATACTTTAATTACAAAGTTATGCACTTTATGCAAAAATTCAGCATTTAGCATAACTAGTAAAGTGCAAAAATTTGGTAAAATAATGTTAGACACTTTCCAAAGTGTCGGGATTTATTGTGTCACTAAAAACACTATAAAAAACACTTTAAAGCTTTATTTGACACTTTAACAGATCAATATCCAACCGAACAACCGGACTTTACCCGGAACATAAAAATTTTGCCGAATACATTGTTTATACTTTTCTGAGCTAGTTAGGGTCCCCGAACACCCTAACACCCTTCATATTTTACAACACATCTAAAATACTAACTAAATCCTTTTGTTTACAACTAGTTAGTAACCAAGAGCATTGCAACCCAACCATAACCCCCCCCCCCCCCCTCCATGGGACGGTCACCATAGGGTGACCCACCCCTTGCCATATCTTGATTATTTTAATCATTCTTGTCTAATATCTAACCTACATATTACACAATGGATTTAGTGAGAAATGGATTATAAGTATGCTTATGGGACAAGAACTTTCATTCACAAATAACACACCAAATTGCTCTCTTCTTTCCCCCTTCCTTTGTGTTCGGCCGAGATCACACACACACCCACCATCATCATCAAGACTTGATCTAACAATATTACATACATACAAAGGTGCAAGGTGACATACAAGGAGGCTCGGTGCTCTCGGAAACTCAAGGACCTCTCTAGATTTCTGTTATCCACCTTGTTTACGTCTTGTTTCTTCCCTAGCCTCGAGCTAGTAGTAAGTGCCTCTAAACACCACCTTGTTCTTATTTAAAGTGGTTAATAAGAGATTTAACGGTTAAAAATCGAGAACACACAAGAACAAAACATAAAGTCTTGAAAGAATGATGAACTAGATGGATAAAGAGTAACTAGTGGTGTAAATCTTGTGAATCTTGTCTAGATGTGATTATCTTATGTTGTTAGTTGCTAGTAGTGGGACGGATCATCATCTAACCATACTAGATCATGTTCACGGAACATGAACTAGTAATATGTTAAGTGTAAAAAAATTGTAAGATGATGAGCCCTTCCACTCATGAACATGAACTTGTGTAAATGAATTTTTTCTTGTAAAATAAGGTTCTAAACTAGTAGATCTAAAGATCTACAAGTGGTTTTTCGGAAGAACCAAGCGAAATATACAAGCCTTGTTAAAAACCCGGATCTTACATAAACTAAAAGCATTTTAGTGAAAAAACTAGTGTGTAAACACTTGTGAGACAAGAAAGTTTGACAAAGAAATATTGTTGTAAAACTTGACTAGAAGTTGTAAAACTTCAAGTTCCTTAAAAATAAAGTTTTTAAGAAACTAATCTTTATTTTTAAAGATGACAAGATCCACTAAATATGTTAGAAAGTTACTACATATTTTTACAAAACTTTCAAGTTCATGAGTTTTTGATTTAGGCTTGTTTTGCCAAGTTGATGCTTAAATATTGTTGTTTGACGATTGTTAAATTGTTTGATTGAATTTTGAAAAGAAAATGATACGCTAGTAAGCGTGGCCACCTCCAGTTAGAGAGGAAACTCTGGCGAAATTTTTCCAGAAATATAACACTTAGAAATATTTTGTGACGAGTGTTTATAAATATATTTTTAACTTGTTTTTCCAAATAAACTTCGCCAAGATTTTTATTACAAAATAACCAAGTGTCGGAGGTGGATTTTCGTAAATAAAACTTGTTAAATATATATTTAGAATATATATTTCATAGTAAAACGCTTGTGTGATTTTATGATTATTTTGTGAACTAGATATGTTATTTTTAGAGTAAAAATAATATAACTTGAATACACTGAGAAGTATCGACTCCAAAATAATACCAACGCTATCACAAATAAATATTTAAGTTATATAAGTATCGTAATACAACGCGAACTTTAAAAAAATGTAACTTATGTATTTTCGGAAAATACTCTTAAATATGTATTTTGATAAAGTATTATTTTGGAAATTGTATAAAGTAAAATATAATATTTTTGGGAAAAATATGTTTATTTTGGGAGACAGAATATTTTAGACAAAGTGATTTAAAAATATATTTTCAAGTGAGACTTAAAAATATATTTTCGGAAATATAACGTATACATGTATTAAAACCCCCATCCTTAGGAAGGAATATACTTGTTAAATAATTAAGAAGTGTGAACACGGAATAGTTACCTAACTATTTCTCCAACAAAACGTTAAACCTTAAGCCAAGGCACGGCCGTCCGACTAATAGAAGTTAGTACGTGTAGGTCATCACGCAGCAGGTTGATTTGGGACCGACTATTTCGAGACGCACTTCAGTGAGTTCATGTCCCCCTTTTCTCTTAACTGTTTTCAGTTTTTATACTTCGGGGGTGGAATACATGTTACAATGATTACGAATACTTTTATACATGGTATGGTTAGCTTAAGGAGGGTTACAACTTAGATCATGTGAGTGGGTAGGCGGAAACTAGAGGCCATTAATCCTCATTGTAGGACCGAGGGTCATTAGCGGTAGATCTATCTGGGTGTAGAGAGCCCAACTCCAGGCCCAACTGTACGGACCTCGGGGTGACTTTGAACCCGACGCAAAAATCTGCTAGGTTTGAGTCTTCCTACAGCACTTCACACATATCATTGGCTTTGCAACCCAATGGTGATCTCTTTTTCCTTCTACATACCATGGATTTTCATACATACAAATGTATTACAAAGGTTTTACATACTTACTTTCACATGAATTCGCTCAACTTTTGTTGATTTTTCAACTTACATGTATTTCAGGAAATTAGGGATCTGGCGAGATATGCTATGTCTTCATGCTGCGTAGGAGAAGTGATGTCATCCGAGTTTAGGGGTTGTGACTTTTTCCTGGACGAGTCACAAGTCCTAAACTGTGTTTATTGCATGTTTTGTGGTTGTGTCTTATGAACAAGGTTTTTATCATGTTGTGTTGTAAACTCGTTGCATGTGTCAACTCTAAAACAATATTGTCGTATTTTACTCTTAAAACTTGAAGTAATGGATGATCATCATGGTTTTACTTTCATATAGCTTTGTTGTGATTAAGCTATGGTATTAAGAAGTCACACCAAATAAACCCACGCTTCCGCAAAGCCAGGGTGTGACAGCTTGGTATCAGAGCCTTGATCATAGCGAACTAGGATTCCTTCTCGAGTCTAGACTATGATCACTAGGGCTCTCACGAAAACATTTTTACATTGCATACATTACGTCCAGATCCAGGGTACAAAACATTTTTACAAACAAAAAGTATGAGCACATTTCTCAAAAATTATGATTCAGTCTTATCGACTGGGAGGTTGGTCAGGGAGACTAGGGATTCAATCTTATCGACAGGGATGTTGGTCAGGGAGACCAGGGAATCAGTCTTATCGACTGGGAGGTTGGTCAGGGAGACCAGGGATTCAGTCTTATCGACTGGGAGGTTGGTCAGGGAGACCGGGGATCCAGTCTGAGAGACTAGGAGATTCAGTCTGAGAGACTAGGAGATTCAGTCTGAGAGACTAGGAGGTTCAGTCTGAGAGACTAGGAGGTTTAGTCTGAGAGGCTGGGAGGGTAGTCTAGTGAAACTAGGAGGATTATTTGATTTTTATTGGTGACTAACATGTTTATTTGATTATATGATTGATTGTTTGTTTGTTTGTGCGTATGTGTGTTTGTGGTACAGACATCATGCCTTCTTCATCAGACACTGGAGTTTCCGACACTCTGGACCCTATGGCGATAGTATCAGATGACATAGTTTCATCGGAGCACGAGTTCCACACTTCCGATACTACCAGTACAGACGATGACGACTTCCAGCCCTTTGCGCTGCCTGACGTCGTAGCCGAGCCTGCTGATGGCCATCTCGCTGGGGATTTACCACTCGCGGTGATCCCTGCTCCTATACCCCTTGCTGCTTATCCGGTCGTTGATATGCCACTTGATGATGTTTCTGACGACGACGTCTATTTGTTTGAGGAGGACCCACTTGAGGATGACCTTGAGGGTGAGGCCCCTATTGCTGCTGATGATATCCTACTCATTGCTGACGCTCCTGCAGAGGAGGCTCCTGTTCATTCACCTGTCCCAGACTCATTTGAGTCTGTGGCGTCCGCATCTTTGCACACACAGGGAGTGCAGCACCACTCACACGACACCGACCCTGACATGGCGTCATCAGCTGCACCTGCACCCGCACATGACTTTGAGTTTGATCACGATGTTGATGATGATCCTGTGTTTCCCCCTGGTTTTGATCCTGACCAGGATATTGAGTTCATTCACTTAGACCAGCCCCTAGAGGATCCTGTAGCCCCTGTCGATCTTTTGTTTTCTGATCCAGCTGATTTTGATATGGATTTGGTTGACCCGGAGCCGGTCGTGGCCCCTGAGCCAGCCGTCGCTCCTGATCCTGCATTAGAGCATGACCCTGTTCATGCCGATGCACCTGTTGTTGCTCCTTTTGTTGATGACATACCTGTTGACGATCATCCCGTTGTTGCTCCACCGTTGGTGGATGATCATGTTGCTGACGCTCCTGTTGACGCCCCACTTTTGATAGAGGATCCTGTTGTTGCACCATTTCCTGACCCTATGCCGGTGATGTTCGACCGTGCACCTTTTGCGACCCATATTGATCCACGATACGCTCACACCCGCAACGGGTGGATAGATGATGACGATGACTACCCACCTTTCGTGTTCCCTGTTACACCCCCTGTAGCCCCCGTTTCAGCCCCTGTTTCAGCCCCCATTGATGTCCCTTTGCTTCCCACACGTACCACGGATGCTCGTCGCACCGACTTACCTATCACGTTTCTTCATGACATACCATACGAGTTTGAGTGTGATCTTTGTTTCACCATACGAGTGCTTTTTAAGTTTTATGCAGTGATGGAATTGTTTATTTTATTAATTTATACTTTTTTTGTTTTTGTCAAAAAAAAATAATAATTGTTTACAATGTGTTGTCATGAAGACATGAATTAGGTTAAATGTTTGGAACTGTATGCATTAGCCGAATTTGAAAGTGGAAACTACAACAAAACTAACTTATCATCATATCCAAAGTAACAATACTAAATGATATTATAATCATATTGTATGGCTAAAAGTAGAGTGTTCGCCGTTCGGTTAAAAGCCGAGAAACCGTTTAAACCGTTCATCGATTTGGTTTCATGGTTGGTCTATTTATTATCTTTTGGTCAGTAGGCTTCAGAATCTTTAAACTTATATGAATGATTTGGATTACGGTTTACACCGGTCTCCGGGCATATCAAACCGGACAATTTGATGCACTATATCCTTAGATTTTTTAAAATATTGAAAATATTTATAGGCTTAATTCATAGGCAGTGGAATTGGCACATCACTCATCAAGAGTTGGAGCGAGAGTTGGCACTCAATGGAGTCAACGGTTCACACACATAATTTTTGCGTTTTAGCTTTTAGTTATGTACTATGTAGTATATAATTCACAAATCTCAAATGTTTAGTACACTGTTTTGAACCAACAATGAAGTCTTATGCGTTTGATATAAAAAAATAAACAAATCAACATTTAATTTGGGGTAATTTGCAGCAAAATTTACCCACATAATAAAGTAAAGTATGTTACATTCTTTTAAAAAATAAACCAGTGGCATAATTAGATTTTAACTCGATCTATTACGAAAGCTCAAACTGTGAAACAAAAATATAAATAACTATTCGATTAGGTATAAATTTAATGGTTAGATAAAATAATATTGGTGAATTTGGTTGTGCCTAAATTTCTATTTCTAAATTAGATTAGATATTAGAATTTGGGCAATTTCTTAAAACACTTTCAGTATTTTAAAATAAAACGTTTTAGTGTGGTATATATATAGAATGGAGATAAACAATATGGAATTGTTTTGCATAATCTCATATAGTGCAAGCTGAATTTTGCATAAAAATAATCAACGAACGCGCGGGTTAACATTAACTCGTATTATTATATATGACTAGCTTACAAACCCGTGTATTACACGGGTTGAATGACGAAAAAAATTTAAAATATAAACTTATGTGTAATCCTTATTAATGAAATGTTATGTAACACCCCAAAAATATAAATATAAATATTTCATTATTAATTCTACGTCGGTAAAGAACAAGATAAAGTAACTAGGAGTAAATAACCTAGTTAAATTTTAAGTCATGTAAAAATAAGGAAAAAACTTGGTTAAATAACCCTTTATAAAAACTTAGTTAAAGTTAAGTGACCAAAGTTGAACAAGTGCAAAGTAATATTATTAAAACAAAAATTTAACACCAAAACACTCACCATGTGTGTGTTCTGGTCGAGTACAACACAGAGCCAGGAGAGACCCCCCAAAGCTCAAACCCTAATCATCAAAATCGATCAAATTAAGAGACCAAATCGAATCCAAGTTGATATCCAAGCATGAATTAGTGATCATCTCAATGAAGTGATCATAAGGTATGTCAAAATTTACAATTTGGTTTCATCTCAACTTCTTGATGATTTGTGAAATCGAAATCTGAACTTTCATGATTGATGTTCGGATGAAATTAGTGATGAAAACATGTCTAGGAGTAAACCCTAGTCAAATACTTGTTGAATTGATGTTCATAAGTGTGAAATTCATGGTCACCCATCTAAGCATAAAATGGGTTTTGTAGAAATATAAAGAACACTAAGAATTTGATTCTTAAACGATTGTTGTTGACTTACATGAAGTGAATCTAGATGTTATTATGCATACTATATATAATGAATTTGAAAAAAAAAATTGTTTAATTTGGGCTAAATAGTTAGTTATGAACTTGATAATGGGTTTTATAAAACGATGCCCATAAGGTGTTTGTTAAAATGCCTAAGAGAAAACTAAATGATGAAATTCGGAACAAAACGCATATTTGAATGATGTTGTGAATTATGCGTTATATGACATGAATAGAGTTCTAAACGAACCGTTGATTGAACTCTATAGGCAAAGGAATCGAGTCTTCAAGCAGACAAGCCAGAGCGGACACACGCTTGAAAGGAACGCTTTAAAGGTACGCGACTTGACGCCTCTTTACATTTATAAAACAAGCTTAGTCGTAGATATGTTTAATGTTGTTATAGCAAAAACAGTTGCGTTTGGTAAGTCTAAGAAGTGATGGAATTCACTCGACAAACCAAACTGGTCAAAATAAGTAGTTGATTATATACGTTTATCGATAATATTGTTTAATTAGTCTTGTTTAGAATGTAATAAAATGATGTAACTCACTAGATAAAGAATGGGTCAAAATAATGGTCGAAATGTTAGTGTTCGAAGTGACATAAATGTCACTCGTTATATTGAGTTATAAAAGCGTAAACCATGGAATGGAGGTGATACGCTAAGGTTGACAAGCCCGGGAATGGGTAATTATGGTTAGAAATCAAATACGATGAATTATGGAAGTACGTAACTATTAGTTTCGTCAATTGTACTAAAATATTTAGTTATAGCTTGGTAGTAATATCGTAGTGTGATAAAAGTGTTTGATGTATCATTGAAGTGACAAAGTTCACTCGATAGATCAGACGGGTCAATTTTGATGCAAATTAGCGCTGGAAAACGGGTTCCTCGCTAACGTTTATTGTGGTTTTGACCTTAGGTGATATTTGTCACATTTCGAATGCCGATCAAGCAAGGAATCAAGAACTGAACACAAACTTTTGAAGCTTCCGCGCTAATTTAATCTTGTTTTAGATGATGTTTATTTTGTAAACACTAAATATATGTGGAATGTTTTAAACTAGTCAATTGGTAAATTTTAGAACAACTCAACTATGTAATCTTAGTTTTATAACTAAGTTATGTAATTGCGCATTTTGGCTAGAAAATGCGTATTTTATATTAAAATCTTAAATAATGAGATGGGTGTTACAAGTTGGTAATCAGAGCTCAAGGTTGTTAACAAGTGTGTTCGGTTCAAAGCTTGATCAAACATCTGGTAAGAATTAGTAGTCATTTAGTAGATTTTATTAGAATATTAGAAGAAAAAAAAATGAAATTTGATTTGATGTGCACGGGAAGTGCGTGTTAACACACTCAAACCCGGAAAGTGCACTAAACATGAATGGTTTAAGCAAGTGGTGAATTTGACTAAACCAAAATGAATGATACATATGTTATAAAATGAAATATTTAATAATGAGCATAAACATTTCAGATTCACGATGACGGATAAAGGTAATGATGATACGGTGCCAATAGTCACTAAACAGATGAAAGAAATGTTCGGTGTAACCGGGGGCGAATTAACATCTCAATTAACTGAAGAGATGGAAGCTAAAATTTCCGAGGAAGTCGGAAAGGTAGTAGAAGCTAGTCTACCGCAGTTTGTCGAAAGACTACAAACCACAATCTTGCTAGTGGTGGAGGATATGATGACTGAACTAAAAGACAGTCTCTCACAAGAAAAAGATGACGAGAGAGAGTGGGATGTGAACCTAAGACCCGTAATGTAGCCAAAGCCTAATAAAGCTTCTAAGAAAGGAGTTATAAGAAGGGGGTCACCTCAGTGTAAATTATGTGGAAAAACTCACCAGGGCAAATGTTACTTTAGAAACAAACCATGTCCTATTTGTGGAAAAGTGGGACATGTGGTTGCAAATTGCCCAGAAAAGGTGTCAGTATGTTATAACCCGGGACATAAAAGGTCTGAATGTCCGGAATTGGTTAGAACCGAGGACACAGTTGACGCAAAGTCTGATACCCCAAAAGAGAAGGCATGGTCTTCCCACATGATAGCCGCAGAGGCTAAAGCTGAACCTGATGTCGTTTCAGGTACGTTTCTTGTAAATTCAATTTTAGCACAAATTTTATTCGATACAAGTGCGAATAATAGTTGCATATGAACATATATGAGTAGTGAAATGAGTGAATTTTGTATAAAAGAAATATATATATATATATATATATATATATAGAAACGGGATCAGGAGAAAACGATGAAAAGTGTGAGAACGGTGAGAACGCTTCCTGGCCTAACACGTGTCACGTGGCATATAGAAGGGCGGAGGGGCTTTTTTGTCCTTTCGTATTTTCTTTTTTTAGACTCGTGTCACATCTCGTTTCCATTTTTTTGTCGTTTAATAAATTCGCCGCGTTTTATTGTTTGTGGATCAGGATCATAGTTAATATTTTTAGCGTTTTAATTTTGTTTTGGCGTTTTTATTGTTTTTTCAAATCAGGATACAGGTCTATAATTTCACAGACAATTATGGCGTTTTGAAAAGATAAATAAATTCAGTTTTCCATGTAGTGGCTTTTAATATAATAAATGTTTGGCAATAATGTTACCGTCTCTTCATTTTACTGTTTAGCAAATACTGTTTCGTTCAATTTTCATCGGTGAATTAGTGTTGATTTTTCAGTAATACTTTGTTTAGCGTTTTTTGCGTTTTATAGCAACATCGTGCTTTGCTAGCTTCCGTTCTCTCAGTTTTCACACTATCAGTCATTTTGGTGTTTTTGGCGTTTTATATTAAATTTTTTTAGTTAAGAGTTGGATAATAAAATCATAGAATTAGATAACAAACAATAGAAACTGAAAAAAAAATTATAATCTAATTTTGTCTTCCAGCCTCTTCTACTTTAACGTGTTTTGGCGTTTTGAACCTATTTTGAATAACTTATGTAGATCCTTTTTTTCCTACATAACGCCCGTCTTCATTAAGGGGTAAAAGTCTTTTTTCTTCGTTTTTTCATGATAATTTGTCCATCTCATTCAGCAAAAGCTTATAGATATACCCACCTCAGAGTAGAATCCATTCAGTGAAACTTCATTCTGAACAATACTCAATAAAGAAGGAATGACGTTCCGCGTCTGTGGCTTTTTTAAGTATCTTTTTGTAAGACCCTTAGTCCAATTATACGATTATTATATAAATTTCGACTATAATAGTGTATTTACGGTTAACCATACACTAAAAATACAGGTTCGTCAAAACATTTTAAGAAATAAAACATTTTCACATTTTATAAAACATTCGCCGTTTAAAATGTGACGACGGATCATTTCTGTCACACCCCAATTTTCCACGTGTCACCGGTGGGCCCGGTGGGGAGTATAGTGACGTAGTTGATATCATCATAGTCAAACAACACAATATTTAAATGCACAGCGGAAGCAAAAGATAGTTATATTACAAACCGATATAAAGTAATATCAAGTGTTACAAACGGAATGTAAAGGATCCACAGGCGGATAAAAAAAAATGAATCATTTGCTCAACAGACTTTAAGGCATCCAAGCTTGCGAGACTTATTGTGGACGCTAGAAGACAGCCAGCCTATTACGAGTAGTACCTGCACTTAACCTTTTGGAAAATACGTCAGTTTACACTGGTAAATACAATTTAACTGACTCATTTTGAAAAGGGTTAAAAATTTATTTGAATGCACGTGGCACAAAACATTTTATAACTTGGGATAATTATGTATTATTATAATCTTGTGAACGAATTACATGTTACTTGTGCGTTCAGTAGCCCGGATCTTGTCCGGGTTAAAGATTAATAGACACACCACAATAATGAGTTATACACTGATAGGTGTACGCCTACACCCCGTGCTCAGGTCGTGGCCATTTCGTAAAATAATGCCAAGGATATCCGGGACATGGTCATTAACCCCCCAAAGGCTTTAAGTAAACAAGACTGTTTAAACGAGCCGATCAAATTATTCAATTAACCACCCAAAGATGTAAGATTTGATGCTCGATCAAGCGGTATTCTATATACCGTAACCCAAGCCCGTATAGGGAAAATAAGTTAAAAGTATTTACCTGAGCTAAATATAAATTCAATCCCAGCCGTATACCACCAAGCAAGTACAGGTAGCTTTTACTGGGCTCCTAAATCTGGAACGAAGGTTTTTAATAACCTATTAGATTTCTAACGGGTCTTTATTTAAGCTTAAGCTTAGACCGGCTAGTTTTAAGGACGATACGGTTCAACCGCACGATTAAGCGAAGACCGGATAGAATGTGATTTAGACCCGACAAGTTTGAATACTTGTATAATATGGGTATACTAAATACATTCTGGATTTTGAGACAAAGATGATAAGGTTTGACCCATTTTGGTCAATTTATGCAAACTAGTTACATAAACCGAACCGAGCGCGAAAAGGGCGTCACGGGTAACCACAAGAGTCATATGCAAGTTCCCTGAGATAATATGGCTTAATTATGTTATAATATCAGTAAGATATCTTATATTATGCCCAAAATGGATTTAAACACAAATTATGCCTTATAAGGGCATTTTGGTCATTTAAAAGATTATAAAAGAGTTTAATTTGTAATCTGAGTTACAGGTCTGATTTATACAGTAATACACTTAATTTAACATGTTATAACAGTAGGGTATGACCTATATGTGAAACTTATCATTTAAAACCAAACTATGCACCTTAGGGGTATATTGGTAATTTCACAAGGGCTTAAAAGGTCAAAATTGGAAACCTGAGTTCAAAAACTTGTACTTACTGTTATTTTATAAAAATATACTAAATACATCAGTAGGTATCAACCTTATATGTTTAATATGGTTATAGTTGTAACACCTCGAAAACGGGTTTAGTAATTAAACCCCGTTAATACTAAAAGACGGGTAAAAGTACCGTAAGTGGTAAAATTTACCCGGTGGAATATTAGGATTTAAATAATTAATCCTAATAATAAATAAAAGTGAATAAAAGCTTTAAGGAAATAAAATGGATAAAAGGCCCGAGCTAACGGGACCTAAAATAAACTTAGTCCTAAATATTCCCGAACCCGTTAAGTTAACTAGGAATATTAAACCTAGTTAATAAGTGAGAGTATTGTTGAAAATAATTAGGTTGTGACCTAATTAATAACTAACCAAACAAGAGGGACCAAAACCGGGTAACTTGAAACTAAACTTATAAACTTAAAAATAAAACACAAACACACACACTAGAGTGTGTGTGTGTGTGTGTGTGTGCGTGAGAAAGAACAGGAGACAAGCTCCATGGGAGCTAACCCTAAACTCAACAAATTCTTCAAATTGGAGGATCAAACAAGGGCCAAATTCGGATTTGAACACATAGAAACGGTCACCGAGTCAAGGGGATCGTAAGGTATGTCGAATTTCTAACATTCGTGAAGATGTAAAATTTTGATAATCATCCTAATCGCGAATTAGGCATGAATTAGAGAGGCTATGGCTAGATTAGTGATGTATACTTGCTTAGGAAGGAAACCCTAAGTGAAAATCATACATAACATGCTATAGATTGATGAATTTGGTGATTTACCACACTAGGTTAAGTGGGTTTTAATCATATGATGAATTTGATGATATGATTGTGATTAGGATCATCATGCATGTTAGTAATCGGGAAATACTTAAACAATTTGCAAGTTTGAGTATTTGATCATAAGTGATAGTGATGAATTTTGATGTTAATCTTGGTAAAAATAACTAGTTATGAACTAGTTGTAAATGTGTAAAAATGTATGCACATTAGGTGTTTGTTAAAATGCCTAAGTGAAAACTAAAGTGTTGAAATTAGAGTGAAAATGCGCATTTGAATGTTATGATAAATACGCGTAATATGAAGTGAGAAGGGTTCTAAATATAA
Organism: Helianthus tuberosus; assembly: GCA_030545235.1. Taxonomy (NCBI): domain Eukaryota; kingdom Viridiplantae; phylum Streptophyta; class Magnoliopsida; order Asterales; family Asteraceae; genus Helianthus; species Helianthus tuberosus. Next base: position 32,531,606 of record CM060359.1, read on the forward strand.
TGTTGATTTAGACTCAATGTTGAGAACCTTGTGATTTAAAGTGGTTAACTTTAATAAGCTAAGTTAACTAATCATGAAGTCGAATAGTAGTTTCGACGTATGAAATAAGTGAGATGGAATAGTCGTGAATAATTATGACTAATCTAACCATCTTACAATTTGCAATGATAGTTTGACGATTAACAAGCTAGGTGAAAGCTTGAGGAGAAAGCGGGTTGAACGAATCAAGAATGAAAAGGAAAGCGTAATTCGGATGAAAGGTAAGTGAAACTTACACACTTTTGTAGAATACTTGCTTACTTTACAAGTAATAAATGCGATAACGATAATAATGAAAATATGGTCTCTGACGCGATTGGTACGAGTCGGAACATATAAAGATGATAAAAACCATGGTTCGAAATGTAGTGATGAAATGCTAGAAGTAATCGAAAGCGATTTTAGGCTCGAAAGCGCTCAAATACCCTTAACGGGTCAAAAATAGAAGAATTAGCGAAACGGGTTAAAAATGTGTAATAATCCGTGATTTGAATCTTATATAATAAGAAATAATCATAACATTACGTTTACAAAAGAAGCAAGGGCTACAAGCAAGTTTGTTAGATGAAATCACAAACGGGTCAAAAGATGGTAAAAAGGGTAATAAGACGAAGAGTTAAACTCTGAAATTTTATTATGAAAGATGTTGGATTTTAACTCCATAAGATGGAGAATTAAATTACGGACGCGTAGGAAAAAGAATCGGGTAAAACGGATCAATAACGAAGAAGTTATGGCCGTTTCCGTGAAATCAGGACGTGCTGGGAATCTGCAGCACCAGCAACAAACATTCTGTGAAAACAGGGACCTCGCGTAGCGCGAGCCCCCGTCGCGTCGCGCGACGCCCCAAGCTCGGAAAAATTTGTTATTCTGTCATGTTTAACCCCCATACTTGTTTGAACTTCATATTTGACTATCAAAACTAACTTTTAAGTTGGTTTTGATCATAGGTGATTGCCAAGAGTGCCCGGATGAAGATCAAGCTCGATGAGGAACCGAACACGCTCAAAACACAAGCTTCCGCACATGATTATATCGCCACTTTTAAATGGCGAAGTTGTTTACATTAAACTATTCGGATAACTTTTGTAAAATTTTTAAAATTACTCGTATTTTCTAGAATACTTAATAGTAATTACATGGTTGTTATCGATATTTATAAGATAACCTTCAAATTAATAACTAGGGTGTTACAAGTTGGTATCAGAGCCTTGGTTTAAGAGATTCGAGTATGGTGGGGAGGAACCATGCTTGGACTTAAACCTTATGCTCTTGACAAAGAAATGTGTTCGGTTCGAGGCTTGATCGCAAATCCGGTAAGTACATGTATGTTAATAGTTTAGCATGCTAAGGCGTTGTAAACAACACATAGGGCTATCGTGTGATACACGTTACCCCAATTAAAATGATTGATATAGTAGACGAAAATACTCGCGTTGACGTGTATAGTAGAAAAAGCCTTGTATTATAATACGGGCGATTATTGAAGTTGACGTTACTAAATTTTGCGAATGTTTTAATTGAAGGACACTCGCGTTTGAAGACGACGAGAGTCAAAGGAATTGTGGATACGACGATGGAACGGTCCGAAGCATGACAAGAGGAGCATGCTCACCGAGGACTAAATCGCGTAACGACCGCGAACAAGGTTAATGGCAAAGAACGCCCGTCGGGGCAAACATTACCAGGTGCACATTTTAAATAATCGCACAAATAGTAACATGCAACAAATAACTAGAAATTAAAAGTTGCATATGTAGATTAAAAAAAAAACTTGGAAAAACCCGAATAGAAAATGTATTCGGGATATTGTTTCCAAGAGAAACAAATAGAGGCGTTACTTACATAGGGCGTGATGTGAAAACTATAAAAAGATCATGTGTGTCATGTGTTAATCGCTTACTCTGGCCAAGTAAGTAGTGGCATATGATACCATGAACTTCTTATGGCGGACACGTTTACATCCGATGTAGTAAGGACGGGGTGAATGGGACTAACTTAAAAGTACCCAAATGAATCAGATAAGCAAAATATTTGATAATAATGTAAACGCACAACCGGGGACGGAAGCGTATTACATCAGGATAATGAGCCCGAGTGAAGGGACAAAGAAGCATGAAAAATGATCTAGACAAGTATTGGGAGGGAGTGTACTTACACTCGAACCCAGAAAACGCAAGCATGTAAAATGATTTAGACAAGTATTGGGAGGGAGTGTACTTACACTCGAACCCAGAAAACGCAAGCATGTAAAATGATTTAGACAAGTATTGGGATGGAGTGTACTTACACTCGAACCCGGAAAAAAAATGCAAATATGTCCCTTAACGGGTCGTTTTTGTAAAACGTCAAACTTGAGGACAAAGTCGAAATGTAAAGGTGAAGCGAAGTCTTAATGCATACCGGGAGGGTTGCTCTAATAATGACTTCGGTAAAGTACCCGGTTGATGGGTAAGGATTTAAACACATGCGTAAACCGAGAAACGGGAACATGAATTTAAAGTCAAAAGACTCGGATGATGAGTTACGACTAAAAGACCATAAAATTTCGTAAACAGAAATTTTGATAATAATATTCAACTATCTTGAGGTTGAACTGGTTGATTAAAGTATAATGCTTAATTAACATGAGAAGTCATAGAGTCGGAAGAATTATCCGAAAGAAAACGATTGTAGATACGAACTACAGTCAAAAGCTAAGGGATTACAAGCGTGAAAACAAATGGTTTTCAAACATAAAAAGAGAGTACTTTGACACCCAATATATATTTTTAATAAAGACACGAGTAAACAGAATGATCTACGGGATCATCATAACCTACGGGTAATAGTGTGAAAAAAAAAAAAAAAACTAGTTATAATTCCCCGCGTAAAAGATAACGGGGGGGGGGGTAAAGTTAGTATTTAAGTTAATTGAATGGGTTAAAGCGAAGAGATTATGAAAGGTCTATGAGACTAAAACGACCCACGGGTCATGATTAGAAAGAAATTATAAGGATTTCGCCCTAGGGAGGTGGAAGTCTAATCAAAATAGCCCATGAGGCTAAGTGATAAAACCTACGGGTTAAATTAGATAAAGCGAGGGAATCAGTTAAGAATTCCCGCATAAAACTAAGACTGTAAAAGATTAAATTAAGGACGGTCAATATCCCGGTATGGATAATTGACACAAGTTAAGGAAAAGATCCTAAAACTAAAACTTCGGTTTTAGTAAGAAATAACGTTTTTACAAATATAAATTCTGATAGGAATTTGAATAGTAAGCATGAAAGGTTCAAGTCTTGACACCGATAGGCACAAGACGTTATATTCAAAAAGTGATATTTCGGAAAGGAAATTTTGATATAAATTAAACATGATGTAACAGAATCACGGTCAAGAAATGTAATGTGAAGTAGAATCACATTATAACCAAGCAAGCGGTAAAAAGTAACTGGACTAATGAGTCTAAATAGTGAGACCGGTCAAGGTCATTTAAATAAATCTGGTCTGCTTGTAAGCCGTAGGTTCGGTATGACTGAACCGAATAAATAAATTTGAAGATAAAAGAAATTGCTGCTAAAAGTGAAAAGATTTCACTAAAGGCCTTTAAACGAGTCAAAATAACGGATTCATAAGGAATTCGATAGTATATGAAAGCGATGGATATCGCTAAGTTAACTAAACTAGTGGAAATAACGAGATTACGTTATTTTAAGTTGCACTAAGTCATATGAGATACGTAGACAATTAGTGACCAAAAGATGTTACCATGCTTATCTGGTAATACTAATAATTGGTTAAAAGTATAAGTAATGTTTAAATGATATCTCGGATCAAATACATTGAGTTTAAACTCAATGAATTATGTAAGAAAAGGTTTCGAGGACGAAACCTCTTTAAGGGGGGTAGACTTGTAACACCCCGAAAACAGGTTTAGTAATTAAACCCCGTTAATACTAAAAGACGGGTAAAAGTACCGTAAGTGGTAAAATTTACCCGGTGGAATATTAGGATTTAAATAATTAATCCTAATAATAAATAAAAGTGAATAAAAGCTTTAAGGAAATAAAATGGATAAAAGGCCCGAGCTAACGGGACCTAAAATAAACTTAGTCCTAAATATTCCCGAACCCGTTAAGTTAACTAGGAATATTAAACCTAGTTAATAAGTGAGAGTATTGTTGAAAATAATTAGGTTGTGACCTAATTAATAACTAACCAAACAAGAGGGACCAAAACCGGGTAACTTGAAACTAAACTTATAAACTTAAAAATAAAACACAAACACACACACTAGAGTGTGTGTGTGTGTGTGTGTGTGCGTGAGAAAGAACAGGAGACAAGCTCCATGGGAGCTAACCCTAAACTCAACAAATTCTTCAAATTGGAGGATCAAACAAGGGCCAAATTCGGATTTGAACACATAGAAACGGTCACCGAGTCAAGGGGATCGTAAGGTATGTCGAATTTCTAACATTCGTGAAGATGTAAAATTTTGATAATCATCCTAATCGCGAATTAGGCATGAATTAGAGAGGCTATGGCTAGATTAGTGATGTATACTTGCTTAGGAAGGAAACCCTAAGTGAAAATCATACATAACATGCTATAGATTGATGAATTTGGTGATTTACCACACTAGGTTAAGTGGGTTTTAATCATATGATGAATTTGATGATATGATTGTGATTAGGATCATCATGCATGTTAGTAATCGGGAAATACTTAAACAATATGCAAGTTTGAGTATTTGATCATAAGTGATAGTGATGAATTTTGATGTTAATCTTGGTAAAAATAACTAGTTATGAACTAGTTGTAAATGTGTAAAAATGTATGCACATTAGGTGTTTGTTAAAATGCCTAAGTGAAAACTAAAGTGTTGAAATTAGAGTGAAAACGCGCATTTGAATGTTATGATAAATACGCGTAATATGAAGTGAGAAGGGTTCTAAATATAATGTTGATTTAGACTCAATGTTGAGAACCTTGTGATTTAAAGTGGTTAACTTTAATAAGCTAAGTTAACTAATCATGAAGTCGAATAGTAGTTTCGACGTATGAAATAAGTGAGATGGAATAGTCGTGAATAATTATGACTAATCTAACCATCTTACAATTTGCAATGATAGTTTGACGATTAACAAGCTAGGTGAAAGCTTGAGGAGAAAGCGGGTTGAACGAATCAAGAATGAAAAGGAAAGCGTAATTCGGATGAAAGGTAAGTGAAACTTACACACTTTTGTAGAATACTTGCTTATTTACAAGTAATAAATGCGATAACGATAATAATGAAAATATGGTTTCCGACGCGATTGGTACGAGTCGGAACATATAAAGATGATAAAAACCATGGTTCATGGTAAAAATGATAAATCGGTAAATCGGTCATGTAATGACTAAGAGATTATGAGTTTTGATAAGATTACCACGTAGTGTAATCTAATATTGAGAAAAGGGGTAAAAATGGAAATTTAGTCAAGTGTCGACTAATGTAAATTGACAATAAAAAAGGGCACCCATGGCGTAAGCCGAACGGGTCAAATTTGTAAGAAATGAGTTAAAGAGAAAAGGAGGGGTCAAGTGATAACATCCGACATGGGCCGGATGTGTAAATTTGAAATTGAAAACCTCATTTTACTACATACGTAAATGTTTGGTCATATGAGCCAAACGGGTCAAATGGTGATGATGACACCATTTGACAATAATGACTAATCTTGGTTGTCAAGTCATATGTAAACAGGAATGATTAGCAAATCTGGGATTATTGCGACGCTATAGAATATTGGTTAATAAATGCGAGGTATAAACGGGTCTATACGTTGATCCGAGCCAGGTACGCACAAATAAGTTGTAGTAAGAAGTGCTATTTGGTCAAATATTAATGGAAGTCCTTTATCGTAAAAATGAAGGATTAATTGTGACCAAAACGCCCTTGTTAGCTAATTCGAACAAACAACCTTTAAAGATTGTTTGGAAACAATTTTTATGATTAAGCAAATACTTAGAATAAGTATAGAAACTGAAAGATGTATTATATTAGTCAATTGGCACTTTTTGAGTTTTGCCGTAAAATAATGATTCGAGAGGTAAAATTTGGTTTATATAGATCACCACATTAAGCCCACCATAAATACAGTTGTGGTGGGAGATTATAGGATAAGAAATGTAGTGATGAAATGCTAGAAGTAATCGAAAGCGATTTTAGGCTCGAAAGCGCTCAAATACCCTTAACGGGTCAAAAATAGAAGAATTAGCGAAACGGGTTAAAAATGTGTAATAATCCGTGATTTGAATCTTATATAATAAGAAATAATCATAACATTACGTTTACAAAAGAAGCAAGGGCTACAAGCAAGTTTGTTAGATGAAATCACAAACGGGTCAAAAGATGGTAAAAAGGGTAATAAGTCGAAGAGTTAAACTCTGAAATTTTATTATGAAAGATGTTGGATTTTAACTCCATAAGATGGAGAATTAAATTACGGACGCGTAGGAAAAAGAATCGGGTAAAACGGATCAATAACGAAGAAGTTATGGCCGTTTCCGTGAAATCAGGACGTGCTGGGAATCTGCAGCACCAGCAACAAACATTCTGTGAAAACAGGGGCCTCGCGTAGCGCGAGCCCCCGTCGCGTCGCGCGACGCCCCAAGCTCGGAAAAATTTGTTATTTTGTCATGTTTAACCCCCATACTTGTTTGAACTTCATATTTGACTATCAAAACTAACTTTTAAGTTGGTATTGATCATAGGTGATTGCCAAGAGTGCCCGGATGAAGATCAAGCTCGATGAGGAACCGAACACGCTCAAAACACAAGCTTCCGCACATGATTATATCGCCACTTTTAAATGGCGAAGTTGTTTACATTAAACTATTCGGATAACTTTTGTAAAATTTTTAAAATTACTCGTATTTTCTAGAATACTTAATAGTAATTACATGGTTGTTATCGATATTTATAAGATAACCTTCAAATTAATAACTAGGGTGTTACAATAGTACATACTATGCGTTAAAAACGCTTAAAAAGGCGATTTGGAGCCATTTCCGGGTTTTTAAAGGAAAGCTGGTATTTTTATAATTCCAGAAGGCTCAAAATATTTTATTTATCAAATAAAATCAGTAGAAAAAGGTTTGGGGTCAAAAGGATTTGTAAAACTCATTTTATGGCTTAAAAGGGCAAATTCGGTATTTACCGAATTAAACTTAGAGACCTATGTTATGCTCAGCCAAAAATTAAATAAAAATCTTCAAAAATCCCAAAATATTATATTACATCAGTGGGTAAAAAGTTTGGTATCAAAAAGTGGGTTTAAATAGGTTATATGCTAATTACGCCGTTTAAGTAACATAAAGCTTTCAAATTACGCTAATGAGCATAACTCTTAATCTAGACCTCAAACTGCTGTCAAATTTTAGGTGCAAGTTTATAAATCAGTAACTTATGTTTCTACTCTTTTACTTTTTCAAAAATCACGTTTTATAGTCAAAAGGGCATAATAGTCACATTTAAGCATAAATCGAAAACATGCATATGAATCGGATAGGTATTGAACCAAGTTGTACAATCTCAGAGAGTTATACATATATGAAACCTGGTCCAAAATAAGCTCTAAGGCAGATCTCAAACATGCAAGAACGGGTCAGAACTGAAAGTCAAAGAAAAAGTCAATTTATGCGACTTTCGGTTCCGATCCGGGTTTAAACTGAAAATTGTCGAGTTGAACATGTTGAGACATGTTCTTACATTAATTACCATGTTATTTTAATGATTAAATAGGTTGCATGTACCCTACATTGCTAATTATGCTTAAACTTGCAAATAATCATTCTGTTGACTTTTTAAAGTATGCTTTGACTCGACAATTAGCATAGTTAGAGTGGGAATCTGAAAATACCCTTTTAAGGGTTTGTTACCCACATAAATACCTACTTGTAGGTACTTTCAATTCGAGAAATGACTGAGCGGATTTCAATTAATCGCAAAGTCAAATTTAAATTACGACGGTTTGACTAATAGCTAATTAACTAAGCTAAAACGAAATCGAAAGGGTTATGAACACTTACAAGAGTCCTAATTACTATTAGAGATCACTAGAAGGCCTGAGGTTGATCAGAGAGCTTCAGAATTTAGAATGCAAGTGAAGTATCAAGTGAACTCATCACCTATTTATACTTTTTGGAACTTCGTATGATCGCGACAAGTGTCGGGGACATGTAATCAGATTAGGACAGGTGTTAAAACCATTTATAAAATCTATGGGCTGCCCCTAGAGTCGGTTTTGTGAGTTAGGAACCAGTTTGCACATGAAAACAGCAATAAACAGGCTGTTACCAGCTGTGTTCTGCATCTGACCATGTCTCGCGGCCCGCGTAAGGGTCTGTGTGGCCTTACGCGGCCCGCCTACCAGCCCAGCCCAGCAACAGCATTTAAATTATTGACAGAAATGGTCCCTGTGAGTCTTTAGGGTCATTTAAGGCACGTTTAAGGCCCGGTATCCTCAATTTAAGGCTCCGTCATGAAGTTTAAACTTAGGGGACATGAAACATGCTAAAAAACAGGTCGGATGTTGGTCCGTTTGGCCGTACGGTCACGTTATGCGTCGAATTACGACGAAACACGGACGGATGCTAAAAACGGTCCAAATTACGCGACGAGTGGAATTTTATCAAGGCGATCACTAAAATAAAATATTTTAGTGCTTACATAAATTTTTGGGTGCCCGGAGATGTTCAGAATGTGAGATACGCGCGAAAATGCAAACTTGTGCACTTTTTGACACTTTTAGCCCCTGCATGACATAAAAGTTTATTTTTGCGCACGAAACACCTCTAAACCTATTTCTAAGCTATAAGAAGGATAAATAGGGTATATTTAACTCATGGACATATTCCGGGATGTCTGTTATCATACGAATCGGCATACTTTTGCCGTTTGACGCAATTAGTCCTTAATTGCGCAAAGTAGCGTGAAATGCCGTTTAACGATATCCAAGCCTTCCATGGCCCATATTGCTCATTCCCAAGCATATACATACATGTTACTACGCTCCCGTTCGCTTAAATGGTCACCGAAGGGCGTAGATTCAGAAGTTGACGCTTTAGGTCCCTCTATTGCGCAAACTTGCGCATTTCATCATTTAATAGTATTGAAGCCTCATCTAATCCATATTAGACATTCTTGAAAGTATTATTAAACATCACGATGCTTCGGATTCGCTAAAAGGTCATTCAGAGGTATAATTAAACATATTGACACTTTTAGCCCCTCTAACTTGCAAAGTTGCGAGTAACTTTACTTATAGGCATAAAAACCTTAGATGGCCATTATTTGGCATTCCCGAGAGTATAATTAAATATTATTAAGCTCCCAGTTTGTTAGAAGGTCACTCAGAGGTAAGAATTAACATGTTGACGCTTTTAACCCTTTATTGCGCAAACTTTCAATTAATTACGCAAACGACTACACTTATTCATCAAGTGGCACATTTGTGAATATAAACATCGTGAGAGGTTATTTGGAAACTTATTTTAGGTATGCTAACACTTCCAGTCCTTTTATTATCAAAGTTTTCGATTTTTCGAAAAATTAGTCCCTTAAATTCAACATTGGACTTTATTAGGGTTTATTACACGTGTCAATACATCATTGGACGTGATTTTACGAGGTGTTACAATTTCGCGGAAGCTTTGTTCTTTATGTGTTCGGTTCTTCGTTGAGCTTGATCGTCCTCTGGTAACTCAATTAGTACCTACATTTCATAAAACATGAAATGAGTTAGTCATATAGCGCTTAAAACGTGTCTAAACGAGTTCGCAGCTGCATTTTAACAACCAGCACACTTTTGCAGTCACTTAGGTTGGTCGCGGGGCGCGACCGAGATGGGTCTTAGCCTCCGCGGGCCGCGAGGCTCTAGTTTAACCCCTTTCTAAAGAATGTTCACCCATCAGTAGGAATGTTCATTAAATAGTAGTAGTTTCACTGAATAGTAGGATTTTCACTGTACAGTAGGAGTGTTCACTGAACAGTAGGGGTTTTTACTGAATAGTAGGAGTTTTCACTGTACAGTAGGATTTTTCACTTTACAGTATGAGTTTTCCAAATTATTCGACCCGTTTATGCATTTATCAAACAAACAAGTTTGTTTGACCCTAATTTCTCATGAACCTTATAATTTCAATGTTGGCTATCATACTAGGTTCAAATCCCGGGTTTGTATACCTTCTTAAACCCGTTTTTACTTAAATGCTTATTTTGACCCGTTAAGGGTATGTAAGCATTTTTCCGCATAATTCATGCTCATTCGCTTTTAGCATCTTATTTCCACATTATTTATCAGTTGATCTTCCACCACAACTATATGTGTGGTGGATTTAGTGTGGAAGTCTATATATTCCGAGTTTTACCCCTCGGATTATCATTTTACGGCAAAGACTCCTATAGAATCATTTGACCATTATTTTACATCTTTCGCTTGTTATACTTATTCAAAGTATTTATTTCATCGTATAACTCTTTTCCGAACCACCTTTAAGGGTCGTTCACTCGATTTAGCTTACAAGGGCATTTTGGTCCATTTCCACCTTTTTATTAAAATGAAGGACTTCTAAACGCATTCTCGATCCAAAATCCCTCTTTTAAACTATGATTTTGATTTGAAAAGTCATTATGTTGTCAAAACAAAATGACCATCATATGAATCATTCGGTTTACTTATTAAAGTAACCAAATGTCTATTTGACTTCATTTAACTCTCAATGAACCTCTAGTTTCAAATTGAGTAGTTAACCTATTATACATACCTGGCTCGGATCAATATATTGACCCGTTTCGAAACCTTGCATTAATAGCCGCTAAGTAATAGCGATGTAAATATCCATTTGATATTTATTCCTATAATCATACAACTCGACAAACCATTAGTCAATATTGTCAAAAGGGTGAAAATTTCTCGTTTTGACCCGTTTGGTATAAATGACCGTATATCTTTGCGAGATGGATTTATTATTATCTCGTCTACATGACTCGCATCGGTTTACACCGTACGGTCAATTTACTTACAAACAAATTTCTTAACTCTTTTGACCCATTATGACTTACGCCATAAAGTGTCTTTCAAAACTAACGGTTCTAGTCGACGAGTGACCGAATTACCGTTTTACCCTTATTATTTGCATTGGTTTACCTTATAAGGTAATCATTCAAAACTCGTTATCTTTTAGTCATTTCATGACTAAATAACCGTATTAGCTCTTTTAACTATTAAACATGGTTTATTATCATTGTCTTTTGTTCCGAACCACACATGTCGTGTCGGAACATCATAATTCAAACAAGACTTTATATTATTCGTAAACTATAAAACCAATAGGTATTTAATACAAAGAGTGTAAGCTATACTTACCTAGCATCCAGATTATGCGTTTCCTTCATTCTTGATTTGTTTGACCCGCTTCCTTCCCAAGCTTTCACCTAGCTTGTTAAGCGTCAAACTATCATTGTAATTTGCACGATGGTTAGATTAGTCATAATCATTTACAACTATTCCATCCTACGATTCTTATGTCGAAATTATCATTCGATCATATAAAAGGTCATTTTGACTTTAAAAAGTCAAACTGCCTATTGACAAAAGTAATTACACGATGTAGCTTAACTACTCGTTTTATTACTTTTCCTTTATACGGTAAGCATCCTTATTAGGCTACCATTTTAACTACTTATGAATTCAAGTTATTGTAATCGAATTTCATTCAATTAACACGTGATGATATCAAACATCATTTTAATCATAATATATCATCATTTTCATTGTATCATACTAACCCAATTTCCTAGCAAGTATGATCATGTACTCAAACACCCCATTTGTTCAAGTATTTCCTGATTACTATCAGATATGATGATTCTAATCATAATTATATCATCAAATTCATCATATGATTAATACCCACTTATCCTAGTATGGTATATCATCAAATCATTCAAATTATAGCATCATATGTATAATTTTTCACTTAGGGTTTAGTTCCTAAGCAAGTATATATCACTAATTCAATCATAGCTTCACTAATTCATTCATAATTCGCGATTATGATGATTATCCAAATTTCACAACTTCACAAATCATCAAAATTTGACATATCCCCTAGCTTGGGTGATCATTAATTCACGTTCAATTGTGAATTTGAGCTTTGATTGAGCCTTTAATTTGATGATATTGTTGAAAGTTAGGGTTTTGAAGCTCCTGGGAAGCTTCTCGTCGAACAGAACTCCTAGAACACACATTGAATGTGTGTTTTAGGTTTTTAAAATTCTTTTATAATTAGAATTTCAAGTTTATCCACTTTGGCCCCTCTTGTTTGGTTAGTTTATTAAGTAGGCCACAACCCACTTAATTTCTAACAATTATTCCCACTTATTAACTAGGTTAAACATTCCTAGTTAAATTAGTGGGCTCGGGGAATTCATGACTAAGTTTATTTTAAGTCCTGTTAACTCGGGCTTCTATAAACTTTATTTTCTCAAAAGCATTTTTTTCCATTTGTATTAAATATTAGATTTAGTTATATAAATCCTAAGATTTTCTGGGTTAATTTTACCACTAACAGTACTTTACCCGTCTTTTAAATATTAACGTGTTTTGATTACCAAACCCGTTTTTGGGGTGTTACACTTTTTTGGCGTTTTAAAGTGAATGGTTTGTTGGAAAGATGACGTTTATTTTTTTGGTGGTGTAATCAGTTGATTGTGCAGAGTCGTCTCTCTTATAGGATGTTTTTGGCGCGTAGTTTAGGCGCGATTTTTTATTTATAATAAATGATATTAATAAAGTAGCCGTCTTTTCAGTTACTCTGTGTATTTTTTACTGATTTTTTGTTCAGGTTTTTTATGAGTTTTTATGGTCTTAGACATTCCATCTTCCAAGTTTTGGCGTTTTTTAGTGGCTTTAAGTAGTTTTTGGCGTTTGTTTCCATTTTTAGCTTTTAATAATTCTTCTCAATTTTACTTTTATTATAGGTTGGGAGTTTTTGGCATTTTACTTCATTATGGCATTTCACAATAATTATGACTTTTGGCGTTTTATTAATATAATGTTATTTTTTATTATAAGTTGAAAAATACATAATAAACAACAGAAAAAGAAAATTAAAAAAATAAAAATAGAAACAATTCATCTTTCAAATCTTCACTGTCCTCAGTCTCTTTCTTCTTTGAAACATGTTCACTGGCGGTTTGGCTTTGTCTTGCTTGTGTTTTTTTGCCAGTTTGGAAAGACAATATGACATGAGTTTTTTGTTTGAATATGTATCTTCAAACCACTTATCGGTATCATTCGTCTAATTCATGCCATTATAATATTCATCAATAACAAAACACAAAAACTGACATAAGTCTGACCCCAGTATCTTTTTGTTGAAGTTTTGTCCATCTCATTCAGCAAAATGTTATTTGGGTCGCAGCACCTCAGGAAAGTATGCATTTTCCGAAAATTCGCGTAGAACAATATTTAATATACAAGAAACGATTTTTGGCATTTTTGGCGTTTTCTGGGGAAAAAGTGTATCTGAAAGAAAAGTCCATTTTTTGGAAATTTTTTATATTTGAGAGATTTGGCGTTTTCTAAGATGATTGGTATATAGTAAAATATGGCGTTTTTTTAGTAGGTGTGTTTGATGTTTTGCATTTTTTGGCGTTGTAAGATGAATGTTATATAGTAGAAATAAGGCGTTTTCAGGTTGGGGGAGGTGTGTTCTTGTGTATGAGAATGTTTTGTTTATATAGGGATGCGTTTTGGCCAGTAATGGCGTTTTATTTATTAGTTGGTGTTTTGGTATAGAAGTCTAAAAGACCTTTTTACCCTTAATGAAGCGCGTCGACTCAATAGAATTCGTGTTATTTACGAAAACGCCACCGCGCCAATCTAGTCCATAGATTGTTTTGATCGGACGATCGATAAGCGTTCTCACTGTTCTCACACTTTTCATCGTTTTCTCTAAATCCTGAACCTATATATATATATATATAAGAAAATAAACAATGACGAATGTGTGAAACCAAGGTAAAAGTAATCTCGATAAATAATGCAATGAAAGATAAGTGTCATAATGGGAAGGAGTGTGCGTGCACTCGAACCCGAGAACTTAACGAAGCGAACAAACGTCATATTAGGAAGGAGTGTAATTACACCCGAACCCTAGATTTGTAATAGTATAAGTAAGCGGTAAAGACAAGGTTATATACTTGTCTAAACCTAATAAAACACGTAGAAACATCGTGTATATTGATAAATGATGTGGATAAATTCCATACAACGATATGGAATAATGAAATGAAATAAAAAGATTTTGTTATTGTTACAATGGATTAAGGTCAAAAAAAATGAGAAGATTAGGACTCGGTTAGAAAATCCCCGAAAAAGACGCTAATGGATGATATGCATTATTTGCTACTGTGAATAATGAAGTATCAATAAATATGGAATTGGAAACTTGAGTATTGGTAACTATCCAAGTAACATGTTATTAATAAAATCCTTATGAGGTGGAACAATGATCACATTGACCGGTGTGATTGTATAAAAGATTAGTAAAATAAACGTATTAAAAAGTGTGAGAACGAAAATGGGTAAACCCCAAAAGTTGTATAACGATAGCAGTGGTTTTACCAAATAAGGCTTAAGAAAGGAACCTTTGGGACATTGATAAAAGAGACGGATCGGAGGGTCACTAACAAAAGAGAAATGGTGTTCGGATCAAATAAGTAAAATGAGTGTATAAAAAGAAAATGCAGACCAGACAACGGAAGCATTAAAATATTAGAATAAAAGAACCCGGGTAACAGGTTGTAAATAAATAAATGTGTGAACCGGATAACGGTAAGCGAAGAACAAACCGATGTATAAATGACGGAAGAAGTCACAGAGTCGGAAGAATGGTTCAAAAGAAAACGGGTGTAGCCTTAGAGTACGGTCAAATCGATAAAATTCGAAAATGAAAATAAATAAATTTTAGGCTTGAAAAGGGTGCCCTGACACCAGAAGTATAATTCTAAGAATACGAAAAGACACCAGCAAAAGATGATCCACGGGATCGTCATAACCTTTGAGATTATAAACAAGGTAAGGGTTTAAAGGACCGAATGAACCACGCGTCAACAATAGAAGAAATAAACCAAAAAGGGGTGAAAGCCTAACGGAATAACCTACGAGGCTAAGCAAAAGAACATACGAATCACTTGGGGTAAAACATGGGGACTAGTTATGATTCCCCTCGTAATATAATACCTGAAAAAGAATAAGTTCTTATCGTCAATTCCTGGATATGAGTAATTGACATAAGTTAAAGATATAGACATTAAACTAAATTCAGTTTAGTAAGAAACAATGTTTAACAAATATGAATATTATGAGAGAAATTAGAAAAAAAATGGTTAGTACTAAAGGATATAGGTCTTAACGCCGATAGGTGTAAGACGATACATTCAAAAAAAAATCTTAATAATGAAAAGCCGACATAAACTTAAACATAAGGTGATGTGATCACGGACACAAAAGTGATATAGAATACAACCACGTTGTAATGAGAGTTACTAGATATGAAATTACAAGCACACAAAAGGCCGATGACGACAATATAGTATACCCGAATGACGAGGTAAAAGGTAAAACGGTGACTAATCAGTCTAGCTGGTAAAATCATATATGGTCAAAGTAATGTTGTGACCTATGTAAAGTGCTTGTCAATATAGGATTAGCATGAAGTAAACATGCTGACGAACTCAGTGACCGGGTGGTCAAAGGACGACTCGGTCAAATAGGCGACAAAGATAGGAAATAGATGATAAAAAGGGTACGGTCCATAAGGGCATATACCTAAAAGATTCACATGTCAATACAAATGGAAACTTTATACCGGAAAGAATGAATGTCATAGAAAAGAAACTAAGTTCGTTTAGTCTAAATTAACGAACTACATAAAGAAGGTTTCGGGGACGAAACATCTTTAAGGGGGGTAGACTTGTAACACCCCAAAAATATAAATATTTCATTATTAATTCTACCTCGGTAAAGAACAAGATAAAGTAACTAGGAGTAAATAACCTAGTAAATTCTAAGTCATGTAAAAATAAGGAAAAAACTTGGTTAAATAACCCTTTATAAAAACTTAGATAAAGTTAAGGGACCAAAGTTGAACAAGTGCAAAGTAATATTATTAAAACAAAAATTTAACACCAAAACACACACCTTGTGTGTGTTCTGGTCGCGTACAACACAGAGCCAGGAGAGACCCCCCAAAGCTCAAACCCTAATCATCAAAATCGATCAAATTGAGAGACCAAATCGAATCCAAGTTGATATCCAAGCATGAATTAGTGATCATCTCAGTGAATTGATCATAAGGTATGTCAAAATTTACAATTTGGTTTCATCTCAACTTCTTGATGATTTGTGAAATCGAATTCTGAACTTGCATGATTGATGTTCGGATGAAATTAGTGATGAAAACATGTCTATGAGTAAACCCTAGTCAAATACTTGTTGAATTGATGTTCATAAGTGTGAAATTCATGGTCACCCATCTAAGCATAAAATGGGTTTTGTAGAAATATAAAGAACACTAAGAATTTGATTCTTAAACGAGTGTTGTTGACTTACATGAAGTGAATCTTGATGTTATTATGAATACTAGATATAATGAACTTGCAAAAAAATTGTTTAATTTGGGCTAAATAGTTAGTTATGAACTTGATATTGGGTTTTATAAAACGATGCCCATAAGGTGTTTGTTAAAATGCCTAAGAGAAAACTAGATATTGAAATTCGGAAAAATGATATTTGAATGATGTTGTGAATTATGCGTTATATGACATGAATAGCGTTCTAAACGAACCGTTGATTGAACTCTATAGGCAAAGGAATCGAGTCTTCAAGCGGACAAGCCGGAACGGACACACGCTTGAAAGGAACGCTTTAAAGGTACGCGACTTGACGCCTCTTTACATTTATGTAAACAAGCTTAGTCGTAGATATGTTTAATGTTGTTATAGCAAAAACAGTTACGTTTGGTTAGTCTAAGAAGTGATGGAATTCACTCGACAAACCAAACGGGTCAAAATAAGTAGTTGATTATATACGTTTATTGATAATATTGTTTAATTAGTCTTTTTTAGAATGTAATAAAGTGATGTAACTCACTAGATAAAGAATGGGTTAAAATAATGGTCGAAATGTTAGTGTTCGAAGTGACTTAAATGTCACTCGTTATATTGAGTTATAAAAGCGTAAACCATGGAATGGAGGTGATACGCTAAGGTTGACAAGACCGGGAATGGGTAATTATGGTTAGAAATCAATTACGATGAATTATGGAAGTACGTAACTATTAGTTTCGTCAATTGTACTAAAATGTTTAGTTATAGCTTGGTAGTAATATCGTAGTGTGATAAAAGTGTTTGATGTATCATTGAAGTGACAAAGTTCACTCGATAGATCAAACGGGTCAATTTTGAATAATTAGTGTATGATGGTAAGCCATAGAAGTGACGAAGTTCACTCGGCAAAACAAACAGGTCAAAACTATGTTTTAAAACGATGATGTATGTAGAGATTTGAAAGTCGCATAATATGTTAGTGATAAGGCACGTATCGCCATGTAATGGGTACACTAAGTCGATTCGAAGAACCCTTAATGTTGGGTCAAATAGCTAGAATGATGTACTTGTAAAATTTGCATGAAGTGGTATGCTCGAACTATTGAAAACGAGCATGAATTTTATTACGTGCGTGAAGCCATAGAATGGTATGACATGCCAAAGTTGACAAGCCCGGGGAATGGGTAATTAAGTTTAGAAATCAAAAGAATGAACGAAGAAGAATATGCCATATGGCAAACGGGTCGAATAACTGAAATATGGATTCATGAACAATTCATTTATAAATCGGGTTTCGGTGTGTGAAATTTGAATGATTAGATCCGTATTTTTATTACGGGCGCGTAGGAAAAAGAATCGACTAAACCGGACAAGCAAGTAAAAAGTTATGCTAGTTTAAAGTTGAGATTATGGAAAAATTCGGAGCTGGGCAGAAATGCAGGGATTAAACCTGCAGCCGCTGGAAAACGGGTTCCCCCGCGGCACGCGCCAGGGTACCTTAGCTCTGTCGCGTGGCGCGACAGACCAAGAATCGAAATTTTATTTATGTTTTCAATTGTATGATACTAGTACCTGTTTATATACACTTTATTGTTGTCAAAACTAACATTTATTGTGGTTTTGACCTTAGGTGATATTTGTCACATTTTGAATGCCGATAAAGCAAGGAATCAAGAACCGAACACAAACTTTTGAAGCTTCCGCGCTAATTTAATCTTGTTTTAGATGATGTTTATTTTGTAAACACTAAATATATGTGGAATGTTTTAAACTAGTCAGTTGGTAAATTTTAGAACAACTTAACTATGTAATCTTAGTTTTATAACTAAGTTATGTAATTGCGCATTTTGGCTTGAAAATGCGTATTTTATATTAAAATCTTAAATAATGAGTTGGGTGTTACATGTTATTAGATAAAATAGTAAAACAAAAGAATAGTTATATTTTCAACTATTCAAAATAATTTTCTAAGTTTTCATTTCTCACTTAAGATACTACAATCCATCTTATTATATCACTTAAAAGAAGTGAAACTAAAAAAAATTAAAAAATAATGATCATAAAATTGTAAGTTTTTTTAAAAATAATTTTAAGTTATGAGGTTATGGTAAATGATTGTAATTAAATTCTACTATGTATATCAAATGATATAATAAATACTTTGATATAAATACTAATTTTGGAGATATGGATCATGAGACGAGATATGAATATCATCATAGTATAGAAAATATTATATATTAAAATAAAATCAGACTATAAATAAAGTATACGTTTAAAAAAGTAGGACTAAAGTTTTTTAAACTATAATTTTGAGCGTTTACAACAACCTCTTTAATTAATAGTCGATATTTAAATATTCAAATTAAGCCTAGTGGTATCTTGGTGGTGGGATAAGACTTATGACCATTAGTCATGAGTTCGATTCTCACAAGAAGGGTTTTTCCCAGATTTATTGGGTTTCCTCCTGAATTGGTGTAGGGAATTATTGCCTAGTGGAGATGGATATGATCGGGTGGGTCCGCTGGTGGCACGATGATACTCCAGTGGTCTGTCAGTAATCCAAATTTGTCGTTCAAAAAAAAACTCGCATGAAAATTCGGAGTTCTTTAAGTCCTCACAACTCAATGGGGTAATAAAGTATGCGTTTAAAAAATAGGAATAAAGTTTTTTAAACTATGATTTTGAGTGTCTACAACAACTCTTTAATTAGTAGTCGACATTTAAATATTCAAATCAAAACTCCCATGAAAAGTCGAAGTTCACTAAGTTTTCACAACTCAAGGGAGTTTTCTCTTAATCCAAATATATATGTCCAAGCATTCTGTTAAATATGAACTTTATTCAAATTTGTGCATATCAAACATGTCGTTATCAAATTTTACAACTATATCATACATAAGTAACATAACCATATCCGATTGATGTAAAATATAAAAAAAACCCATGTAAAATGCATTTAACAATACCTGGAATATGAAAAGTTAATTGATACATTTATATTAATTATAGATAATTACTAATTAAATTTCTCTTTCTTTGTCTCTGCATTTCTCTTTTGAGAAGGGCAGAGGATGCGACACACGTGGAAATCAGTAATGATGATTTAGCTGGACACTTGGCACGTGTCTCACCCCCATAAAAATAAAGTGGAAAAAGAGACAAAAAGAAGGCTCGAATCGACGCCTTTCGTTAAGAAACACTACATACTAACCATTTTACCAAATGCCAATACATATCTAATTAAGAAAAAAAACATGTATATATACAATAACATCGTCTGGTGAATTAAAAAAAAAGCAACAAATCATGGTGTGACATGTGGTTGGAGTTACTATTCACAACCTTTGTTTTTTTAATAGATTGTAATGTAGTGTAGTGTAGTGTAGTGTAGTGTAGTGTAGTGTAATGTAATGTAAGGTAATGTAATTGTAATTTTAATTGTAATTGTAATTGTAATTTTAATTGATTGTAACGTATGTAAAATTATATGTTTGATCTCTGACTATATTAATTAATATTATACTATATTATATTATATTATATTATATTACTAGGTTAGAACCCCGTGTATTACACGGGTTGAATAAATATAACTTTATATACTAAGTAATAAAATAGTTACATCTTTTAAAAACTCGTGTATTGCACGATTTGAATAAACACATGTCTTATACGAATAATGTAACCCGTTAACACATTTAGTCATCAAGATGTGTTTTCTAACAAAATGAACTTTGAGGTACTATTTACTTATTGTAACATCTCACTTTATTTTTTATTAGGTTAGAGAGTTGTGTATTACATGGTTTATAACATTTTACTTTGTTTTTTTATTTATTATTAGGTTAGAAACTTACGTATTACTTGATGTTGGATAATCAGCAGAAAAAAAAAGAAATATTTTAGTAAAAAATATTAAATACACAAGAGATAAGTTGGATATTATGATGTAATATTATTATTTCATTGGAGTGTAAAACGGGATAATGGGATCCTTTATTAAAAATAGGATTCTAATTATACCACATGTATAAAAATATATATGTTCTACATGTATTGAATAAATCCTTTCAACGAAACAGTTGATTAGAATAAATATTTTTATTTTAATATTTGATTATCAGTTATCCTTGTCCTTATTATCAAATATAAAAACAATTAAAACTACTAATTAAATAAAATATTTATCTTTATAAATATTTTAGTTAATTACATAGTTAGTCCCTGTGGTTTGCACAAATTAACATACTTAGGTACTAGTAGTTTAAAATCACATTCTAGGGTATTAACTTTTCATTTTGTAACGTTTGGAGGTATTAACGTTATTTGTAAGTTTAAAATCACATTCTATTAGTACCTAACTATGTTATTTTGTGCAAACCATAGGGACTAACTATGTTAATACCCTAGAATTTAATATATTCAAACGTTACAAAATAAAAAAGTTAATACCCTAGAAGGTGATTTTAAACTATAAGTATCTAAGTATGTTATTTTATGTAAACCACAGGGACTAACTATGTAATTAACTCTAAATATTTAAAACGCTAATATATTTTTTTAGATTTTAATAATTAATATATGATTATAATAATTAATATATTATTATCAGTTATCTTTGTCTTTATCATTAAATCTCTTCCATAAATTTTAAATTTTAAATTTAATATTATCAATAATTAAATTTCCATAATAAATATTTAAAAAAAAATAATTAAGAATGCCTCGTAGAGCGCCATGTGTCCATAATATGGTTTCTTTTATTATATAGTATAGATTTGATACATTTATATTAGTTATAGATAATTATTAATTAAATTTGAATTTACATATTTATCTCTAACCATATTAATATTATATTATATTATATTATATTATATTATATTATATCATATTAATATTATATTATATTATATTATATTATATTATATTATATTATATTATATTATATTTCGTGTATAAAAAATTAATATGTATTATTATTACTAAAAATGAGGAGACACCAAACAGTGACACGTGTACAAAAATATTTTCATTTATTAGTATAAAAATTGTAATTGATTGTAATGTATGTAAGATTATATATTTGATCTCTGACTATATTAATTAATATTATACTATATTATATTATATTATTTGATACATTTATATTAGTTATAGATAATTATTAATTAAATTTGAATTTACATGTTTATCTCTAACTGTATTAATATTATATTATATTATATTTCGTGTATAAAAAATTAATATGTAATATTATCACTAAAAGTGAGGAGGCACCAAAGAGTGACACGTGTAAAAAATATTTTCATTTATTAGTATAAAAAAGATTAGGCAATTCGGTTAATTATTTGAATAATATCAAATTCAAACCCAATTCGAATTATCTTTTTTGAATCATTTTGTTTGAATCTTATTGGTGTAAAATTTACGTTCTGTTCTAATTATTTATGTATAAATGACGTTTTAATTATTTATGTATTACTAAAACACGCTTATTATTATAATAATTATATTAAAAACGTTGATACCTGAAGCCTAATTATTATTATTATTATTATTATTATTATTATTATTATTATTATTATTATTATTATTATTATTATTAGTATATTAATAAACAAACAAATTCAAACAGATTAAATTATAATTGTCGCATAACGAGTATTATATATATCAAATATTTGAGTTCAAAAAATCAAAATGAATAACATCTAGAGAGAAGTTACAACATCACCTTCTTCTCCGGTGGTGAATATTGTTACACACCATAAAACATGCTAATGACGACAACAAGAAGACGCCACCGCCATTGCTAAAATCGGTAACCAAAGAAAGCGCAAGATAAACGACAACATTGGCCATGGTGGTGGTGTCGTGTGGCGGCAGAAGAAGCTGATGTTGAGACTTCTCTCCTAGATGTTGTGGTGGTCATGATGAGATTCTAAATATTACAAGACGTGCTTTGGGTTTGTGGTGGATTGCTTTCGAAGATACAACAAATTATCTTCGTAAAGTTCATCCATATTGCAAAACTGGTAATCATAAAATCCGTTATTGAGGTTAATTGTGAGTGTTGATAGAAAGGTTATGGAATTTAAATGCTTTTGGAATTATCATTATAAATTTATAATCATCATTCATTTTTTTTTATTAGCATTTGATTAACATTGTTATTTTTCGTCAAATCCTTGATGTGACTTTTATCTAAGATCATAGTTCTTCACTTCTTTGAATCTCAAATTCATTCTAGAACATAATCAGACAATTATACACATTTGTATTTAATGTAAT
Organism: Helianthus tuberosus; assembly: GCA_030545235.1. Taxonomy (NCBI): domain Eukaryota; kingdom Viridiplantae; phylum Streptophyta; class Magnoliopsida; order Asterales; family Asteraceae; genus Helianthus; species Helianthus tuberosus. Next base: position 32,554,584 of record CM060359.1, read on the forward strand.
TTGTTTGTAAACTAATTTATTATTTAATAAAAATTAATGTATAAGATGTTCAATATATTACAATTCAAATGGTATTCTTAGTTATTATTATTATTATTTTTTTTTTGTGCAGATATGTTAATTAGGGGAGGAGGGGTGGTTCACCAGTGATAGATTCTATCACTCTTACTGTCTAATAAAATCATGCCATGTCATCAACCAAATTTCTATCACTAGTGATAGAAATGTAGGGGGGTGGTATCACTAGTGATGGGATTCAAATTTACAAGTATTAATGCACAATGTACAAGATACACATTCATTCACTTACATGTTCAACGCGTTATATATATAACGAGTTATACTTCATCACTCGTTATATTAGGGGAGGCGGCGGTGTTCCACGAGTGATACAATTGTATCACGGTAATTAACGATTCCACCCCGTGTGGCCTTAGAGAGTTAAGGGGTTGTAGTTATTAAAGTCTGAAATAAAGGGGATAAAGTTGTTCGCCGTCACATTTAGACGTGATGACTCTCTTCGTCTAACATGTGTCTTTTTCGTTTTTGTGTTGTATAGGGTTTTTTTTGTATCCTCTCTCAATTTGGTGAGAAGTTTGTATCGTATTTGACGTTTTGTATTTATTTATACAATGACATGTATATGAGTCGTATAGATGTATAGATCTTCTATAGATGCGTATAGTTATGGTTCAATATAATTCATATAACCCGTATAGCATCATACATCATATAGGGGTAACATATACTAGTCGTGTTGACTTACACGACTCGTATACAAAAATATAACTTTTAATCATTTTTTCTACACAATATATATATACTCTTAACCCCCCCCCCCCCCCCCCCCCACACATTGCAGTGTGTGGGAGTAAAACCGTGCTACCAATTTTGCGCGAGAGGAGGGGGTTGACTCCCGAATCCAATGTTGTTGAAGTAGTTGTTCCAATTTTTTTATTATTATTATTTTTTTTTTTTTTGTAATGAATCATTTTTGGACTGTCGCGAATGGAGGTCTGTCATTGGACAAATCAACCGGATGCAGTTTAATTCTAAATTTTGCATTTCCAGGTTAGACTCGCCACTCCAATGGTACTACTAAAATTGGATGTTTGTTGTGGGGGAGGTGGACCATTGCGACCAATCATATTCTAATCTTATTTCCCCTGCCTACATGCTACTTGGAAGAAATGGCGCTCAACGAAAATTGTAAAAATCAATGCTAGACTTAAAGTTCCTAAAGAAGTTTGAATCTATAATTCCGTGAGCTATTAGCTAGTGTTTGAGCTTAGACACAAGAGGCCAGTGTCTAAATCTCTCAAATTGTAACTCTGATACCAAACTGTCACACATCGCTTTCCCGATGGGCCCGAGTGTGGGGCATTCTGTGAGGTTATTATTTGTTTTTCCTTAAAAAATTCTGAATCGTACACAACGAAGCAAAGATGTTATCTTGCGCCTACTAAAGAACAAAATTTGAGTTAACATGTACGAGAATTAACAAACTTATGCACCTACTAATCCCAATTTAATTAGTCGTTATCTATAACACAATGTTGTACAAAAACACAATGATAATAAGACAATGTAATATATAAAAACACAATGCTACACAATGACAATAACACAATGTTACACAAAAAAACACAAGCCTTTGTAAAAACACAATTCATTGTAAAAAAACACAATACCCGTGTAGTTAGTATATATGTTTACCTAAAAATTAGAAAAGGTTTCTAATCTATATGGTTATCTATTTAACAACCACTTACTATTAATTGTGATAGTATTTCGGTGGACGTTCATTTTCTAAGGAATTACTTTGCAGATCTATTTAATTCTTCTCTGCCTCGCGAAACGTGTTTGTATTTGAAGCTGCATTGCAAGTGATATGGAGGTTCTTCCGTCTCTGCTAATACTGATGGAAATAATGCCAAGAAGTTCTTTGGACAAAGGCTGTTACACGGTGCAAGGACGTGTGTAAAGATTGGTTAGTCTATCTTTCAACGTCAGAGTTTCCTAGGAATCATTGTCACTTCATGCGCATATTAGATGACCAGAAAATAATTGTTGTTAACCAATCATCGTGTGCGATTCGTTATGCAGATCATGAATCCCCTAAATGTGTGTTGGGTACTAATGTTCACATTCCGTTTGGAGCTCATCCGTACATCGTGTTATTTCTAGCAATTTTGGATGGGATCGTATTTGTTTGCCTAATCAATGCTCGTGAATTGGTTGTTTGGAATCCACTAACGCATGTGTTCAAGATGTTGTCAAATTCTAATTCTCAGGGCTTTTACAGTGTGGATGATGATAGCATTGGGTTTTGTGTCGACTTTTCTGCCAATTACAATATTGTGCACATTAACGCACGCATATCAAGTTGGATATTAACATTTATTTAGTTAGTTGACATCTTTAGTTGGTCTTTAGGGACATTTTGTGCAAATAGTTTGTATTTCGTGTTGACCAAATTCTGGTGTGTGGGTAACGCAGAGGTACTTTATTTAGATGTTGATTCCAAGGTAATAAATCATGTAGGATTCCCAGATATAATCGGTGTGGAAGCTATACGTTAGTTGGTTAGTATACGAGATGAACTTCATTTGTTGGTCAGTATCAGAATGTTTAGCGTGAATGTTGAATTGTGGAAACTGGAAAATGAAACCTGGTCAGAAGTGTTTTTTTTTTAAACACGGCGTGTCTATGTCATTGATGATTGGGTCATCCGTGTACTATATTAATGGAAATAGCAAGTTCATTATAGTACAATAATGGGGGGATTGCTGAGATAAACGTAAGGATAAATGAGATGCATAGTTTTTTGCTTATCATCTTTGCTCAAGGCATCAATGGTGTAATCTATACTGAAACTCAAATGTTTAGTTATGATATTGCCTTTAGTTGTTTTATTGCTTTCATTGTGTCATACCACTTACTATTAAGTTTGTGGTTGTTATTATGTTTGGTGTTTTCTTATAAGAATATTGAACCTTTAGTGATTAATGTGGTATTTTAATTGTTTTTACTTCTTTTACTTCTTTTAGAATGCATTTATTAATGTTGATTGCATTAAGCGAGTGAAGTATAAAAACTATTTTCATGAGTTATACAACTTACGAAATAAAATTGTACAAGTTAGTGGGCCATTAAACATATTATATGTTTGATAGTCACTAATAGTTTTTATTATTCTTACTATTTTCATAGACATGGAATATGTATAGAACCTTTTGTTTTGTTAATTTTATGGTGGTAGCAATTCTTATGTTAATCAACTTACAAATAATTAATCAAAGATATTAAACTAAACCAATAAAATAACAAATTTTGAGTTAACATGTATGCCAATTGAACAACTAATATACCTACTAACCCCTCTTGGATAAGAGGTCATGATGATCTTAAAGATACACATAGTTTGGATATTCTTATTCTTAGGTACCCGTCTCAGCAAATGGGTAAACTACTTGTTAATTAACTATTCTAATCTAATAAAAATAGCTATTACTTAATTGTTAAGTTAATGGCCTTTTAATTATATATGTATATTATTATCTAATTATCTAAATCTAAATATTAATAAAAGACTACAAATAATGTCACATGGCATTCTCTCCTTCAACCTCATAAATTTTATTTATATTTGTTTAATATATTTCTTTTAATATTAATAACCAATATATAATATCACTTATCTTTATATATTATTCTTATCTTTATTTTAATATTAATAAATTCAATTAATAAGTAATAATATTTTAAATATCTAAATCTAATATCTAATAAGGAGAGAATCATGAGAAAACTACATATATATGAGAAAACTAGAAAACTAACTAAAAACCACTAAAAATGAGGGGGAGACTTTTAATGAAGGAGGGGGGACTTTTAATGAAGGAGCGGTAAAATTGGAAAAAAAAAATATATAACTTTTCAAACATTTCCCATTTCTCCATACGTTATCATTTTAAAACAAAAATGGCACCGTAAGATCACAAATTTTTGTATCTTTCATTCAAGTATATTCGAGCATATTTTTTATGACATAAAAAAAGATTTATGGTGTCGTCTTGTTTTCAATACTATTATTATAGTAGTGCACAAGTGCAATATAACATGTACTACAATGTGCATTCCATGCTTAAAATTAGTTTTCTGAGTCTAGTTTAGCTTTTAGGGTTAGTTTTTTTGGAGGTTTAGGATTGGGATTAGGTTTTTGGGTGTGGGGGGAGGGGGGTTTAGGTTTTTGGGGGTGGGGGTGGGGGGTTTAGGTTTTTTTCGAGTTTATGTTTAGGGTTTAGTTTTAGGTTTTCGGGAGGGTGGGGGGTTTTGGAGGTTTAGGATTAGGATTAGGTTTTTGGGTGTGGGGGGGGGGGGGGAGGGGGGTTTAGGTTTTTGGGGGTGGGGGTTTAGGTTTTTTTCGGGTTTATATTTAGGGTTTAGTTTTAGGTTTTCGGGAGGGTGGGGGGTTTAGGCTTTTGGGGGGTGGGGGGGTTAGGCTTTTGGTGGGAGGGTGAATTTAGGTTTTTGGAAGGTGGGGGTGGGGGGTTTAGGTTTATGGGGGGTGTCGGTGGGGGGTGGGTTAAGTGGTTTAGGCTTTCAGTATTAGTGCACATGTGCAGTACAACCAAAAAAAAAATTTTTTTTTTTTTTGAAAATTTTTTTCCATACATAAAAAGTAGCGTTTTTTCTATAAAAAATTGTAAAAAAAAAAAGAGTTTTTTTTTTTGTATGTTTTTTAGGTTTTTTTAGGCTTTTTTAGTTAGTTTTTTGGTTTTCTCATTTAAACTAGTTTTCTCATGATCCATCCCCTATCTAATAAATTATTAATATCTCTTAAACTAATATGAAAATAATTAATTCATAAATATTAAACTAATCAAATAATAATAAATAATTTGAAACCATATCATGTATTACAAATAATAAATAAGTATTTAACCATTAACTAGAGTTTACTCTATTAATATAATAGTTTATTCAAGTTTTACAAAAATAATTTTTTTATTTTTTTTGTAATTTATGGTGTTGTATCTCATGTATAGGGTTTTTTTTCTTTTTTCATTTCTAACCCAAAACTTTTACTCTTTTGCAATTTAGACCCATTGTTTTTTACTTTTAACCTAAAGCTTTTCATCTTTTGCAATTTAACTCCAACTCTTTTTATTTTTCAATTTTGGTCCACCATACTTTTCAATTTTCATCATTCCTAAGTTTTTCGTTTCGTTCTAAATTTCGTGAGTTAACGCACCGCAACGTGCGTGTAGGGTTCAACATTTTTTGTGTAATTTTTCCTGTTTGGCCTGTCGCAACTCCATTTGACAAGTTCGTCGCAACGCACGGGTCCTGGATTGACTTAGTTATTTTTCTATGTTTTAAGTTTCAGTTTAACTTCTCCGCAACGAACGTGCATGATTCAAAGATTTTACGTCAACTTTTCTCTCGGCTTTATTTTTTTCCGTTTTTATTTATTTTGTTTTTACGAGCTTTTCTGATGTTGGAGATTGCTGATAGTGGTATAGCATTGGTACTATTTGACACAGTTTTACGACAACCGCTGCAACGCGAGGGCTTAATACTAGTAACACATTATAACACGCTTAGTAACATATATCATATCACATATATTATAGTATAAAGTATTTGATGCAGGAGCATCTGGATACAAGCACAAACAATATTAATATTTTATTATTTGAATTTTAGTCTTTTTATTTAGTTGCCTATTTTGTGGGGATTTCAATTTCCTAGTTTATCTCTTTTTTATTCATTATAAGTTAGGATCTAGGGTTTATGTTTTAGTCAGTTTTGATTGAGTTTTAGTGATAAGAACTGTGTCTTGGAACCTTTGGTTCATTTTATCGGTCTTTGATTACTTATTCTTCTAGAGCCATTTGAATGCTTTCGTAACTGCATCAGGTGGTATCAGAGCTTTGGTTTTCAAATGGCTCAACGTGAAGGTGAATACTTGTTTGCTCGTAGAGTCGCCGACAGAGGCAACGACATGAGTGTTTTCTATTCACGTGCTCGTGGTGAAGATCAACACCCTACTCGCAGAGTCGCCGACCGAGGCAGCGATGGAGTCTATCTTGACCCATGGGATCTTATGATCGAACGGCTCCGTCAACGAGTCCGAGATCTTGAAGAAATCAGACGGCTCCGTCAACGAGTCCGAGATCTTGAACTAAAATGGGAGATGCGTGTTAAGGAAACCGAATCGGGAACTATCGTCCGAGACGATGTGAACGAGGAAGAGGAGCATCCTTTTTTGCGATTCCCACCCCCGGTTTCCCGAACCGTTTGGTCAAGATTGTTTCTCCGAAGAAGGACCAAGATTCGATAAAGACGGGATTGAACCCGACGAGGAAGAGTGTTTCTTTGTGCGTAGAGCTCTTAGCGGTGTTACCATTCAAGAGGGTGAGCCAATAGAAGACAATGATGTTGGTGCGGGTCAAAATCCGTCGGAGATAACGAATGCATGTAATGATGAATCTGGTAAGTCTTCTCACGATATGATTAGGGGGTTTTTTGTGGTTGAAAATATACCAATAAGTTATCCGATAATTCTGAGGGTTGTTCGGCTGGAAGGCCATTAATTTTAAAAATTCAAGTGGGAGTAGATTTGACGAAACCTACTTTTATTGAGGAATTTCAAAATAAAATGGATGAAGTGGTAGAAATACCTTCTGGAATTTACGATATGAATATTAAGAAAAGTAATTTAATTTTCACCAAAAATATGGAGGTTAATGATAAGGATGATTTGTGTAACACCCGTTCTTATAAATCAGAGTTTAACGTATATTTTGCGAAAATAATCATGTAATTAAACATTACATATACATTGGAAATACGGGTTTGTTAAAATCTTTTTCCATTAAGTGATATACAACATAATGTGATTTTATTCGCCGTTTAGAATAACGACAAAACAACGTTGCGGAAGCTTTGTTTAACGTGTGTTCGGTTCTTGCACGATGCTTAATCTTCATCCGGGACTCTCGACAATCACCTGTGATCAAAACCAACTTAAAGGTCAGTTTTGATAATTAAATAACTAATACAACTAGGAGATTAGGAAAAATCCAGCATTTATATCTTGATTCAAAACAAAATGCTTAAACCTGGCCTCCACCGTAACTTACGGTGGCACCGTAAGTTACGGTGGCCCATATTTTCATATTCTTCCCACCGTACAACAGTAGGCACACACCGTAACCATATCAGCTCCACCGTAAATTACGGTGGCACCGTAATTTACGGTGGACCCTGCATCCAGCTTCTCCATTTCTGCCGTAACTTGACACGAAAACTTTCGTATCTTTCAAACCGCTTATCCGTTTGACCTACCGTTTCTTCCTACATGTTTGAAATTTGATTCTCCATCATATGGAGTTAAAATCCGACATTCGGCTTAACAAAATTTAAGACTTTTAAGTCTTCGGCTTATTACCCTTTATACCAAATTTTGACCCGTTTATGCATTTTATCAAACAAACGTATTTATTTGATTTATATATTTCATACACTTCTTCAAAGAAATGTTATATACCATATTAGGTTTTAATCATAGGTTTATTACACAAATTAAACCCGTTTTCACTAGTATGCTTATTTTGACCCGTTAAGGATATTTTAAGCACTTTTAAGTTTAATATCGCTTTCCTTCTTTTCTAGCATCTTATTCCTACATTTCTTATCAAGGAATCTTCCACTACAACTATATGTGTGTGGATTTCAATGTGTATATCTATATGTTCCGAGATTTACCCTTCGGATTGCTAATTTACGGCAAGACTCAAATAGAGCTATTTGACTAACATATCACATCTTTCAACTTCTATACTTATTCTAAGTATTTACCTAGTCATAAAACTCGTTTCCAAACAACCTCTAAGGGTCGTTTGTTCCATTTAGCCTACAAGGGCGTTTTGGTCGATTTTAGTCCTTTTATGACGAAGGACTCTCCCTCAAATTATTCGACCAAAATAGCACTTTAACTACAACATAATTATGCGTACCTGGCCCGGATCAACAAGTAGACCCGGTTTATACCTCGTTTTTATTATTACACCATCAATGATGACGCAATTATCCGACTTTCTAATCGGTCCTGTTAACATAAGACTTGACAACCACATTAGTCGATATTGTCAAATGGTGTTATCACACCATTTGACCCGTTTGGCCTATAAAACCAAGCATTTTCATAAGTAGCAAAACATGGTTAATAGTTACCAATTTATTCGTCCGACCCATTTCGGATTCTTGCTACTAGGCCCCTTTTTCTCTTAAATTATTTTCTTATACTTTTACCCATTCGGCTTACGCCACGGGTGCCCCTTTTTAACTACAATTTGCTTTAGTCGATGCTTGACTAAATTTCCATTTTACCCATTTTCTCGTTATTAGTTGCACTTTAAAATGATCTTAATGCAAACTCCTTAGTTATTAGTCATTATATGACTAAATTACCGTTTCCCCTCTTTTCACCATGACCCATGGTTTTTATCATTTATTTTTGTTCCGACTCATGTTAATAGCATCGGAACCCTTAATTCGGATATTACACTAATCACATTTATAGTTTACAAAATAATGCATATTCTACAAAAAGAATGTAAGCGTCGCTTACCTTGCACCCGAAACACGCTTTTACTTCACACTTGATTCGTTTGACCCGCTCACTCTTCAAGTTTCCACCTAGCTCGTTAGGCGTCAAACTATCATCATAATTCATAAGATGGTTAGATTAGTCATTATCAATTATGCCTATTCCATCTAACGGGTCTTATGTCGACTTTATCACTTGATTAAATCATTGGCTAGTTTGACTTCCTAGAAGTCAATTGATCTATCAACATACTAAAATGCACACTTCACATGGAATTTCAACGTTTTAGCTTCATTTAGGCATTTTAACAAACACCTAGCGGGCATAATTTTACATATTTACTAACTAGTTCATAACTAGTTATTTTTACCAAGATTTACACCACAAATCAAACCTCTATGTCTAGTGTTCATGAACCACACATCATATTTTCAGAAATCAGTTCCTATGCATCAATTTACACTAGATTAGCATTCTACATCCTAGTGTTCATTATTTTCTCATAAAACCCATGAATCACCTTCAATGTGTTCATGAACTTTTTCAGAATTTAGCCATGATTTCACATGTTATTGTCTAGGTTTTACTCCTAGACACCATATCAACCCTAATCTACTCAAATAGCAAACATGCAACATCAATTTTCAGATTTCCCAATTTCATGAGAATTTCTAACAGAGAATTAACACCAAATTTTACATACCTTGTAACCCCCTTGTGATGAGGATCACTAATCTATGCTCAATTTTCGATTTGGACTTGGTTTGATCCTTCAATTTTGTTGATTTGTTGAAGTTAGGGTTTGAGCTCCCATGGAGCTTTCCCCTGGTCGCATACGTATGTGTGTGTATTGATTTATATTATATTTTTTTATAAGTGTTTTAATAAAACACTATTCTAGTTGCCCATGTTTAGTCCCTCAAGTTTAGAGATTCATAAATGAAACTATAACTCATAGTTTATTATTTAATTACCCATTACTAACTAGGTTAATTTTACCTAGTTAACTTGGTGGGTTCCGGGAGCTAAAAACCCGTTTTATTTTAAGTCCCGTTGACTCGGGTTCTTATAAACTCAATTCCTTAATTCTTTGATTCGCTTGTATTTAAATTATTAGGATTTCTTATTAAATCCAAATATTTACCGGGTTAACTTTACTGCTAACGGTACTTTACCCGTCTTTTGGTATTAACGGAGTATGATTACCAAACTCGTTTTAGGGGTGTTACAATTTGGTAGACAAAAGTGAGCATCTGCAAAGTGGAAGTACACGTGTGCATCAAGTTTGTGGTATGGATAATTTATTAAATTATAGCAATTTAAATCGTGGCAAAGATTTACATAGAGATGTTGGGTCGGTGGATGAATCAAAAAGAGTTGATGGACTATATGGATTATTACGCAGTACACCCTGGCCAATATTTAAGTCCAGTGGCTGCACACTCTCGAGAGATTATGAATTTTATAAAAAAAAACTTTGTTTTTGAACCTTCGGTTCGTTTATCAGTCTTTGATTAGTCAATTGTTCTTGAGCCATTTGATTGCACGTGAAACTGCATCAGTTAGTATCAGAGCTTTGGTTGTTCAAATGGCTCTATGTGAAGGAAGATGTTTGTTTGATCGTAGATTCGCCAACAGAGGCAACAACAGAAGCATGTTCATTTCACGTGCTCGTGGAGAAGATCGACGTCCTGTTCGTAGAACCGCCGACCGAGGCAACGACAAAGTTGATTCCGACCCACGGGATCTTAAGATCAAGCGACTCCGGCAACGAGTTAGGGATCTTGAGTTACAACACGAGATTATACGACTCAAGCAAAAGGGTCCGAGATATTGAGGACTCATCATCGTGGAAGGAAACGGAACCGGAAGAACCCGTCGGGGACGAGTTATCCGGGGATGAGGAGCATCCTACCAATATCGACACTATCTATGATTCTCCTCCTGTGTATGATGAATACGGGGACGAGGATTGGTATTCTTGGGTTACCGGTGATGGTCAGAACTTACTGGGTGATGAATCGGGTTTCAAAAGTCGTAGTGTTGAAGGTATTGGAGGTGATGTGATAGCTTCTGGTGGTTCTGTGGTGGTGATAGATGGTCCGACGGCTAGTGGTGGGTCTCAATCACAATCAAAGGTAATCCATTCTTTCATGCCAGAAGTAACGGGTTTTCAAAAGGAAGGTGATTATGTGTTTTCTTTGGATGACCGGAAAATCTCGCCGAAAGTCGATGGGAATTGGTGGGGGTTTGATAGATGTGGTTCAAAGGAAATCATGGATTTGGACAGAAGGTTCTTACCGAAGGAGATGACAGAAGATGCAAAGGTGTCTGTAAGTAATATTGCGGAATTTTTGAACGATAATGAATGTGGCACAGTGGCTTTGGTTAGTGGTACGGTGGCTGACGGTGGTGCTACAATGATCGGAGAATACCTACATTCTGATCCAGTTTTACGAAAGCCAACAAAAAAAGCCGACTATTTTGGTGAGTTCAAAGTTTTCATCGATAAATTTAAAAGCCACTATCCACTCTAAAATTCAAAAAGAAGATATTTGTGAGGATGATAACTCTTCAATTACAGAGCATTATTCACTGAATATTCAATTAAATAATATATTGGATAAGCATGGAATTGGTGAATTTTTGGTGGATAAATTACATGCAACTCACGTGGGGTTAAAAGCTATGTTAATTGTTGGTGTACTTCATGATTTGGATATCACTTTTGAAGAGCATATTGAGATGGCAGAGACTACACCTAAGATTCCACCAATGCAAGATAATTTACCACGTTGGCCATTTAATTCCAATGAAATTATTTTAGCAAATAAGGCGATGCCATATTTAGCAAATGCAACACCAATAATGAGAGTTGGAGTAGAATTATTGAAGAAGGACAATGCGATAGCGGACAGTAAACTGTTCAATATCTTATTAGACCCCGGCGGTAAAAATCTGGAGTCGGATGAGACAATCCGTGAAGTTGAGCTTTTAAGGCGGGTCATGATAATTGTGCAGAAAAATCGGGTTGATGTTCCTTTTGATCCGGGTGGCTGTGGTTCAAAGACAAAACTCGAGGACGAGTTTTTTCGAAGATGGGGAGTATGATGCAGGAGCATCCGGATACAAGCACAAACAATATTAATATTTTATTATTTGAATTTTAGTCTTTTTATTTAGTTGCCTATTTTGTGGGGATTTCAATTTCCTAATTTATCTCTTTTTTTATTCATTATAAATTAAGATCTAGGGTTTATGTTTTAGTCAGTTTTGATTGAGTTTTAGTGATAAGAACTGTGTCTTGGAACCTTTGGTTCATTTTATCGGTCTTTGATTACTTATTCTTCTAGAGCCATTTGAATGCTTCCGTAACTGCATCAGTATCATTGATAAACAATTATGGACTTGGTATACTAGAGAAAGTTTTAAATATAAAAAGCTCTTATCGTGCGATGTGCGTGACCATCAAAATAACGTGTGTAAATAACGTGGGTAATTAGGGTTAAAACAACCCATATGTAATTTGAGTTTTAACCATGCGTACCAAAATAACGTGCGTAATTTGGGTTAAAACAACCCACGCATTATTTGAGTTTTAACCATGCATAATTTTCATGTTTGATGGCATGCAGGTTTTGATTTATTGTAACGTACGTAACATATAACATGCGTAATTTCGAATTTGGTGGTCGCTACCATTGCACGTTAAGGGACTATTGTACGATAACCCACCCTTAGTATACTAATAAAAATGTTTGTAATTGAAGCTTGATTATTATATCAACTAGGTTACAGTCTCATGTATTACATGGGTTGAATAATGAAAACTATTTATTTGTTGGATAATAAGTCAAGTAACCAATTAGATGTACCTGATAATAATCCCAAAAGCTTGCAAGTCAAGTAACCAATTAGATGTATCTGATAATCATCCCAAAAACTTGCAATCTCTTCTTCATAGTATTCAATATTCAACTTGTTTTTAAAGTGCTTAATCATCAATTATATAGGAAGTTTTTTAATTACTTTTACATCGTCTAATTAAACATTGAAAAACTATTTAGATAACCAACAAATTTGTTTGACCTTATATTGTTATATAATTAACCCATTTTACCCAACGTATAACTTCAAAAATTGGTTAGCTCTATTAACAGACGGTTGGGCGCTATGGATAAACTTATACGTTTTTTGTGAGTATGTTTAGCAAATTTATTCTAACAAAAAATATTGGTCAACTTAAAAATACAATTTTTGGCAGAGTAAACTGCTATTTTGGTCCCTGAGGTTTGGACAGTTTTGCCACTTTAGTCCAAATCTCAAACCTTTTGCATTTGGTTCATGTGGTTTCAATTTTGTTGCCATTTTGGTCCAAAATTGAAATCAACTAAAATTTCTCAAATTAAATCCTAATGTTTTGTCCTTTTCCTCAGGGATAATTTGGTCATTACAAGTATTATTTTAACAAATAATTTATTAAAATAATTAAATTAATTAATCCATTTACCTTATAAAAGAAACACAGACCCAACCATCATCTTCTCCAAACCCAACTGAGAACATCAATTTAGAAACCCTAACTCACAGATTTCGGCAACCTAAACATCTGAAACAACAAAAATTGAATGTTGCAATGACACTTAGAGTTTGTAACTGTGTTACGTATGAGATCGTGAACCAGATGATGGCGTCGGTTTTTTGCCTCTTTGTCCCCATAGAAAAACACACACACAGATCAACACATGATTGTTAACTTGTAAATGCGTCAGAAGAAACCCATCATTCAATTCGGTGAACAACAACAACAACAACATTATTCCGATTAAAAAAAAACCAAATATCAAAACCCAAATCAGACTCTCATCTAATTACAATGAACTTTAACACTCACAAACCACAATACAAAAAGCTCTGTTTTTTAACCATCAAAATCAACCTAACCTCATGAAAAAACCACCACAACAGAAGAACCCACAAGTCTTTAATCTGTTGTTCATCTTCTGAAGCTCTTTTAACCACAAAGGCAGTTTCTTTAAAGCTCTTGAAGCTTAAAACCCCTTCAAGAGTTGTTATCCTCCTATGTTTTCCTTCAATCTACTTTTTTTCGTTAAATTATCATAAAATTTTCTATCTTTATCTACTTTTCTTGATATTTGTTGCCATTAGTCTTCTATATGTTCTTGATCTTGCTTCAATTCGATGAAATCTCCGTCAAATAGAAACCCTAGATTACAGATTTCTGCAACCTGAGAGTCTGGAATAACGGAAATGGAATGATGTGATGATATTTAGGGTTTGTAATTGTGTTAGGTGTGAGATCGTGAAGCAGAAGACGGCCGACGGAGAAGAAGGAGATGGTGGCTGTGGTGAGAAGGAGGTGGTGTTGAGGAGGGGAACGGTGACTGTGGTGAGAAGGAGTTGGTGGTGGCGGTGGTGAGAAGGGGGGAGGAGGTGGCGGTGGTGTTAAAGAGAGGAGAGAGTGGTGGCGGTGGTGAGAAGGGGTCTGTGCTTATAAAGGATTAATTAATTTAGTTATTTTATTTAATAATGTGTTATAATAAAACTCATAATGACCATTCTGTCCCTGAGGAAAAGAACAAAAAACAGGATTTAATTTATGAAAGATGAGCTGATTTCATTTATGGACCAAAATGGCAAAAAAAATAAATAAATAAACCATCGGGACACAGATGTAAAAGGTTTCAAATTTGGACTAAAGTGGCAAAAGTGACAAAACTCAGAGACCAAAACGGTAGTTTACTCTTTTTGGCATGGTTTATTAGGAATAAGATTTTATATTTTTTAATTTAGATTACTATTTAAATATAAAAATACTATAGTTAGATATTTTTAATGGAGTAGTGATCCATTTGCAAAGATTTTGTTCATCTTTTAAAGTTACAGAAAAAAAAAACTATTATTTTAAAAACATCTTTGTATAAATATACAATGATCATCAGTAGAAAGTTATAGAAAAAACTATTATTTTAAAAACATCTTTGTATAAATTTACAATGATAATCAGTAGAGTTTTTCGAGACATTGTGTTTTATTATATGCACTAGTATTAAGCCTCTGCGTTGCAGCGGTTGTCATAAAATTGTGTTAAATAGTAGCAATACTATACCTTGTCAACGACCACCAATACCGGAAAAACTCGTAAAAACAAAATAAATAAAAACGGGAAAAAAATAACGCTGAGCGAAAAGCAGACGTAAAATCTTTGAATCACGCACGCTCGTTGCTGAGAAATTAAACCGAAACGTAAAACATAGAAAAAATAACTAAGTTCATACAGGACCCGCGTGTTGGACGAACTTGTTAAACGTAGAAAAGTAGATGTGATGCGACGGGCCAGTCAAACGGGGAAAAAAATATACGAAAAAATGTTGAACCCTACACGCATGTTGCGGTGCGTTAACTCACAAAATTTAGAATGAAACGAAAAACTTGGGAAAGATGAAAAGTATGGTGGACCAAAATTGAAAATAAAAAAGAGTTGGGATTAAATTGCAAAAGATGAAAAACTTTAGGTTAAAAATAAAAAACAAAGGGTCTAAATTGCAAAATTGAAGTTATTTATTAATTTTAGATAAAAATAAGGATAAAAATAAGTGATATCTATAAATTGGTTATTACTTAATATTAATATTAAAAGAAATTTATTAAACAAATATAAATAAATTTTATGAGGTTAAAGGAAAGAATGAAATGTGACATTATTTGGAGTCTTTTATTATACTTTAGATTTTAATTTAATTTTTCTTATTAATCTAAAAACAAGTCTAATTAGTGGAGATACCATACGTGTAACAAGTCTCTCAAAAGTGAGGTACAAGAAATATAAAAAAATATATTAACCCGATACAAAAATAACAATAAATTATATCCAAAAACAAGTTTATTAGTGGAGCTACCATACGTGTGACAAATCTCACAAAAGTGAGGTACAAGAAATATAAAAAATATATTAATCCGATATAAAAATAATAATGAATTAACTTTGTTTAAAAATGAGTTTTTTAGAGATTATATAAGGTTTACTGGTGGTATTGTTTATTATAAGTTAGATTGGATTAGATTAGATTAACAAATATTGTTTGGAATTATTTATTATAATATAGATTGGATTAGTTTAGATTAGATTATTATATTAACAAACAAATTCAAATAGAATTATGATGATTGTCGCTAACTGAGTATTATATATACTTAAGTTTAAGTTTTTGAGTTCAAAAAATCAAAACGATTAACATCCATAGAGAACTCCCATCATCACCTTCTTCCACGGCCGTGAATTTTGATACACACCATAACATCACCGCCAATGCTAACAACAACAACAACGATGAAGACGCAACCGCCATCGCTAGTATTGTAACTAAAGATTAACGCCAGTAGTGGCCATGGTGGTGGTATCGTCTTTGTTAACATCCGTGCGTGGTGTTGTGGTGTGTAACAAGATTCATGGCTGCAGAAGAAGCTGATGCTGAGAGTTCTTGAATCTCAAATCCGTTTCAGGCAACTATACACATTTGTTTACCATGTTATTTGGTTGTGAAGCAATTCATTATTTTATAAACATAAATGTGTAACATGTTGAAAATATAACAATTCAAATGGTTATCTTAGTTATTAATCTGTTTGGTGCAGATATGTTAATTATCGAGTTAAGGAGTTATAGCTGTTAAAGTCTGACATAAAGGGGCTAAAGTTGTCTGTGGGAACAAGGCTGGAACTATATTCAGGTTTTGCAGTTGGAAAACCTGAACTCGTCTCAGTCTTCATTCATTCACAATCACATTCAGACGCGATGACTCTCCTCGTCTCTTCTCTGGTCTACGCAACATGTGTCTTTTTCGTTTTCGTGTTGTATAGGTTTTTTTTTTCTTTGTATCCTCTCTCAGTTTGGTGAGAAGATTGTATCGTATTTGACGTTTAGTATTTTAGGGTTTTTCAATAAATTGTTTGGTAAATGTTCTTGTGTTCGAGCGTTAGATCTATTGTTCTTGAGAAAAAGATGTTTGCTCAAATCAAACGAACATTTAGGTTCCATAGTTCCAATTGAGTATTTAGTTCATATGAAACAAACATTTATTAGAAGCATAATATCCATATATTTTGGATGACCGTGAATCGCTTCAAGAACATGATAATTGATAAACCGACACTAAGTTTGTGCTAAAAGCAAGGATCGTCAACCATTCAAGCATTTTGAGTGTATGTACATGAAGGAAAATTCAAAGGAACAATGTATTATTTGATCTAAAGCTTGTTATATATTTGCTATTATCGTATACCTTCATGTGTCCGAAAGTAATAGATTTTTTATTTTATTCTTTGTGTTTTTGGATCGATGAAAACACGATTGATTATCTACGAAGAGTGTGATGATAAATGGATTATTCACTCTATGACCTAAATCTTGACATCCTCCACGACAAGCGTTCATCAAAGAGAGCTCCATAAGTGGATTAATCTTGTCTAACATAATTCCGCCATAAATACCCAAGGCAAAATCCTCCGTATCTTCCACAAACACAAAGCGGTCTCAATCTTTGTTGCCTCTACATGGGAATGTGCATCCATGGACCGCAGACATATAAGAATGATCCATGTTCCAATCAATCATCACCAAACGTGATGGTTGTACCATTTTCAAACAAAGACAAATATGATGGTCTTTATTTTGACGATAGTTATTAGTTCTCGTATGATGGACGCGAACATTTGGATGCCGGTGAATCAAGGAACTCCAATGGTTGAAGACTTGAGGGACTACTAGCTAGAGAATGGTGGTTATTAATTTAGGTTATACTTGTATATATACCTTACTACATCAGATTTTTTTTTTCTTTTTTCATATTTTGGTTCTTAGTTATTTGGTGTCCTTCAAAACCTTTACCTCTTATTTTGGTTCTTAGTTATTTGGTGTCCTTCAAAACCTTTACCTCTTATCAGCTGTCAACATTTTATCATATGCCCATATAACAAGTGCAAAGGATGAACAGATGTGGATTCTCAGTTAATGGGCCAATTTTGGCCCACTCATATACCCAACACAATAATGGTAAATTTTTTATATGGCCTAATATATATAAGCAATCCGGTCATTCTCATGGTTAGTTCTCAAAAGTCGAACCTCTCATTTTTGTAGAAATAAAACACTTTCAACTTATTCTAAGAGGCCGAAATCTTCTAGGGTTCATACTGGAATAACACGAAATTTAAACCGAACCAAATTTGAGTAACAAATTCAGGTTATTCGAATTGGGACTTATCCATGGTTGCAAAAGTCGCTAAGCGCTCCCTAGTCGGATTCGGGAGTACTCGGGAAGTACTCGGCTTAGGCGGGGATTACTCGGGGAGTAATTGGCCTGGGAGGAGAGTACTCGTGCCTCGGCAGCCTACCTTGTAGCGAGTACTCGGGGAGTACGCGGAGCCTAGGCGGGACTTTTACAACCATGGACTTATCCAAACTCAAATTCAACTTCGGTTTTCGAATAGATTTTGAATTTATAAATCTTGAACAGAATACCCCAAATTTGAATGTTATAGAGATTCTTTTTTGTTATAGAGATCTTTTTTTTGTATAATACACTTTTTTTTTACCTTCTTAAATTATCTTAGGTAATTTGATTTATTTGAATAGACTCGATTTCAAACCCAATTCACATAATCGTATTCAAATTAGTTTTTTGAATCTTATTGGAGTCGAATTTGAATTCAGTTTTTTTTATTTTTCAAATTTGAATAACCCCTTTCGAATAACCCTATTCGATGAACACCCCCTTCAACACAAGTTAGCTCGATTATGCATTCAAAGAAGGAGAGTTTCTCGTTGTTGCATAGTTGTATACAACAACCAGGAGACCAAACAAGTGTACATCGAATGTAAACAAATCATCCAAGTTTCATGAGTATTTAAAGGATAACGAACAAGTGTATTATTAAAGCTAAAATAAATAAATTAAAACCAATACACCATAAGCAAGACAATTATCAGTTTTCAAGAACTAATCCATCATTCTTCCAGGCTCAAGTCAATGCAAAGGGAAAATTGCATTGCTATTCTGCCTTAACATACCCATTGATGATGATGCCGAATTCCCAACATCTTTAAATGGAGATCTCACCAAATGAAACCCTTTTCGGCTCCCATCACTTAAGATTTCATTATTGTTCGACGGGTTTTCCTTTAACTGCGAAATCAATATCCGTTTCTCCCTTGCAAGTTGTTTCCCGAGTGACAATGGTTGCGAATCTTTCTTACAACTTACATCATCACATTGTCCCTTCATTCGGCAACTCAACCCGTTCTTTGTCTCACGTTCGATTTGTTTACTTAACGAAAGAATAACCTTTTTGGGTGTCGAGTCAATTTCTTTCACTTGATCCTTCTTCAACTTTTCAAGCTCACCCTTCACCAAACTAACCTCGTTTTGAAGCGCGTCAGCCTTAGTTTCACAGGCGACCGCCTTCTCTCTCCATTCCTCAACCTGAAACAACCAAAGCAAACAATTTAACATTTGTATAACATATAATCTGACACATACAAACACACGAGAGCGACCGCGCTTACTTCAGTCATGAGGGATTGAATTTCTTTATTGGAAACAAGAGCTTGAGTCTCCCAAAAGTCTTTGGAAGTTTGAAGTTCTTCCATTTCTTGTCTCAACTGCCCAAGCATCTCCTGCATTTGTGACCATTGTTCGGTGTCTGCTCTCACTTGCTCGGACATCCGCTTCACTAACAACTTGCACCGGCCCGAGCATTTGTTTCCAGCTTCTTGTAACACCAATGCCTCCTGTCACAAAAAAAAAAATAGTTTCTTGATTTACAGCAAGAAAATCAAGAAAATGTGATAATATTTCACTAGAAGTATTACTTACTACCTTTGCTTGATTAGAGAATCTGTTAGAGAAAGACAAATGGTCACTAAAATCGATTCGATTCGAAGTAGAAGCAGAACTAGCAACCGAATTGTTGATGATTGATCTATAATCTTTCTCCATCTGATCTAGAATTCCCTTTGACTTTTGTGTCCTGAAGCTTACATCAGTTGACTTATTTTGACTTTTACAAGTCAAAACTGAGCAGTCTCCATTGACTTCTTCAACATTATAGCTACTTTGCAACTCCTCTAGTTTTTTTGTTAACTCTTTCATTTCTTCCTCCAACACCACTTCCATGTTCTTCCCTTCACAAAGCTTCTTTCTTCCCTATAAAACATTTGGTGCATTAGCTACTTATATTTTTTTTATGGAAAAAAAAAATCATAAGTCCGCCACTGCTAGCAACCTAAATGAACAAATTAAGATAAAGTTAACAAGAACTTACAGAAGCAACACTTTTCAAAGCAGATTTAAGAGTACGTTCGATTCGCATTCGATTCTTCTCCACCTTCTTCAACGCGGACTTCCTTTCCATCCTCAAAAAGTTACATTCGGCCCGCAACACCTCCGCCTGAAACCTCCACCTCTCCGCAGCCAACCGCCCACCACCTTCATCCTCCTCCACCACCTCCTCCGCTTCCACACGCTCTCTCCTCCCCGTCGAACCCGAAAACTCTCTATCCACTCCAAACAAACTCTCCAACTTTCCCTTATAGTTATAAGTATCCACCACCTCAGACTGTTGTTGTTTATTATTATTATTATTATGGCTTCTTGATTTTCTACTGCGAGAACTATGGGTTCTTGGTAAGTTTATGATTTTTGGGGTAGGGGGTAGGGGTGAAGTGTGCCATTTGACTCTTCTAGCTCTTGTTGACATTGTTGACTTGTGTTTTCTCTAATGACAACGTTGGATTGTTGGCTTTTTGGGGTATAAATAAGGTGGTTTGAGTGTGGGGAGAGAAGGTGGCTTGCAGTGGAACCTCGTAAGAAGGAAATAACATAGATTTGAATTGAATTTGGTAATTTAATATGGTTTGGTTCATATGGAGGTTTTTTGTGGTTTGTTGTTGTTGGAAGTTCGAGGAAGAAACAAGTTGACGGCAATCAACTGAGAAACTAGAAAATAGTGACGGGGATGCTACGGAGTATCATGCTTTAATTGTCAAATACTTTGTGTTTTATTTTATTTTTAGAGTAAAGTACAATTTTAGTCCCTGAGGTTAACACTCGCTTGTAGGTTCAGTGCATATTTCAAAAAATTCAACACTTCAATCCCGGGCGTTGTCAATTTGATTTAATTAAACCCCTGGGGCAAACTGTTGTTACTTCGCCGTTACTGAACTTGTTAAATGGCTATAATACTCTTCAGAGACC
Source organism: Helianthus tuberosus (assembly GCA_030545235.1). Classification (NCBI taxonomy): domain Eukaryota; kingdom Viridiplantae; phylum Streptophyta; class Magnoliopsida; order Asterales; family Asteraceae; genus Helianthus; species Helianthus tuberosus. Next base: position 32,575,479 of record CM060359.1, read on the forward strand.
AAAAGTGCAAATACGAAAATTCTTCTTCTTTATAACTCTCTGCATATTACAATTTCAACACATCTTCATCAATCTTCAACTAAAAACTAACTAACCAGTAACCTAACCATAAAATCAAATAGATTTTCTCCAATCATACAATAAAAAGCCAGATATATCAGCATTCAACATGCACACATCAAAAAGCAATAATTAGATCTGCAACAACAAACAGATCAGACAATTTCAAAAACTAAACGACGAATTGATTACTCACAGCTACGGCATTGCAAGCTCTGCACCTGTCATGAACGGAATGAGCTAACGATAAAGTGATGAATATCGTCGTCACGAAGATCAACCGTCGCAACGACACCGCAACCCTATGGAATCTCAAAGGATGTGGAGTTATTGAAGCAAATCACAGATGCATCTTGTGGAGTGTTTCAGCTTTCGTGCAGAGAAGCACCAACAGCAAGAGTCAAGTGGTTGATGTGTCGGGCAAGTTAACTTCATTCCTTGGGTTCGGTCTAAATGAGCCATGGATCCGTACAACCTAACAACTCGTTTGATTATACCAATTACCCACCAATTTATTAACCCGCTAACGATGCAAGTATATATCGCCAATACGCTTAATAAACGACAAATAATTCAAATATAATACCCATTGCACAAAATCAACACAAGTGGTCAAGCTTTACCAGTTTAAAAGAATCAGAAGCAAAGTATTCGTATCAAAATAAGCAATTGTTCATCCGAGCAGAAGTCACAACGTGTTTAGCTGCTCATAAGTGTCATCACATCTTCAATCTTTATCGGCGGATTAGACATGAAAAACAGCTTGAACGGATGAAGGTTATGGTCAAAATCGCTAAAAATCGCCTCTGAATTCCTCTAGAACGGCTGGATAGTGAATGGATGCCCTAAAAATCAATTTCAGCCGTTTTTATATCTTTCCCGTAGCTAGACTCTCCCGCGCGTCACATGAGAGTAGGTTGTCTTCCGCGTGTCGCTTGGACTGCCCAGGTTGATTTTTCCGCTACAGGTCCCGTGTTGATGTAACGCCCTGCTTCTTCGTACTTTCCATATTTAGAAGGTCTTGCTTGTATTTCTATTTTTGGAAGTCTTGGTTTCTTGTAATCGTTCTTTCTCTGTAACCGTTGTAAAATCCGAGACTTGGATCACAAATAAAATTCGTATTTTGTTAAATTCATGTTGAACATACTTTATAAATGCTCATACATTCAATTTCATGAAACAATTGATGCTTATTTGTAATTCTTGGAAACTATGTGCTAAACTTGCAAATATGTGAAACTCTTGCATAAAACGTCTTTTGAACGTATATGAAACTTAAATACGACATTCATATGCTTAATTATACTTGGTTATGTTCTCCATACTTTATTTGTCCTTAAACTATGCTTTTATGGTGAAAATAGCCCCTAAAACACCTTAAAACCCTAAATAACCCCAGGGCCTTCGCTGGCCATGAGAAACCTCCCAGAACAGCTCCCTCCATTTAGCTCACGATTTTGAGCGGGATTTGAGTTTGTTTTGAGTTTAAACGGGTTTTGGGCATTAATTACACAACTAACACTCACCCTAATCCTTCCCTATATAAACCCAAGCTTCCCCAAGCCATTTTCACTTTACAAACATCCTCACAACTCTCTCAAATCAGCAAAATCGTAGCTGCAAACTCAAGTTCGGACAGAAGCATCCTTCTTCACTAAAGTGAGCATAACTCACTCGTTTCTTGTCCGTTTTAGCTCATTCTTTTTCCTATGAGCTTGGATTGACTTTAGCTTCGATTCCATGGGCGATTCACAGTATATAAGTCCCTGTAACTCCAGCAAAAAGGCTCCAAAGTTCACTGTTCGTTTTGTTTTGAATCAAACTTTACTTAACTTGTTCAAACTTGAGTCAAACTCAACTCAAACCCACGTCCTTATGCACATAACCACTTGTATGGTTAGTTGGGCTTAAAAAATGGGCTGAGAGATTCAAAAATCAGAGGTTAAACCTCATATACATTCTGTTTTGTTTAGGGTTTTTAACCCCCAAGTAATGTTTAAGTCCAAGACTTAATGTAGGTGTGATTATGGACTAACTTGGGTTGTCCAACATAAAATCCCCACATTACTTGATGATTTCTCATAGTGTACTTGTTTATATTCTTGTATTATTCATAGTTCATGACCCTCCTTGTATGTTTTTACATCAAATGTAGTGGTGAACACTTAGAGGTACCAAAATGGAAGACTTCTCTTCCTACCTCCTACATGACTTCCATGAAACTTAGAGGTACCTAAATGAAGATTTAATCTTCTACCTCATGCTTGACTATTGGACATAATAATACATATAATACTTATATTTATATACCATTCAACATTCGAACCCTTGATGGTGAACTTGTGTTCATTCGTCAAAGTGTTAGAATAACATCATCTAAGACATAAGACTTGTATGATTCTAATGAGTATACTACTCATGAAAACATTAACCCTTGAGGTTTCATAGTGTCAAAACAAGTACTTTGTGTTAAAAGATTATTACCTTCGTATACATATGTTCTTGTGTTTTAAATTCCTAAATCCTTAATCTACCGTTAATCTCCGAAACTCATACACTTTGTTTCTTCGCGTAGAAGGACTTGGTATTCCAACCTCCTAATGAACAACAACTCACTCGCGGATTTACAAGTAGAAGACTTGCAAAACCATGAGTATACTCGCAAACCCCCTTTTTATGTTTACCACTTTTGGGGTGTAACATGTTAAATTATTAAATCACACTTAAACTTTAATCTTTATACTTGCACGAAAACAATCCTTATACATGAATGCTATGTTGTTATACTTTGATGCTTATACTTGGGTGATACTTATGTGATACTTTAGCCATTAGCTTGTATGAGCCTCCATTTAACATGTATAGCGCTATAGGAGTAACGCACCACCCGTGAACGAGAGGTCATGTTGAATTATATCATTTTGCTTAAACAGAGGGTTGACTAGAAATATTGCATGCCTTGTATGGTGCTCTTGTATAAACTAAGTTGCCATGTGATTTGTTTTTAAACTTATACTTATACTTATTCTTAAACTTGTATACTCGCCTTTGCTTTTGCATTGAATTGTATTTTAAACATGTTACAGGTTGATGATTGATGATGCTATGAAATGGATTAGCAAAGATGCCTAGATACTCACTTAGACGATTAGGTTTAAAGTGTTGTATCAATTTTGTTATGTTATGATTTGAACAATGTTGTTATTGAATTTCCTTGTAATGTTTTGACAACTTGATTATAAATGAAAATGGTTGAATTAAATATTGTCACAAATAGTATTATGAAGTCTCTTACAATCTCGAACTAGTCCCACTCCGATGATTCCGCCATTGGTTGGGGTGTGACAGATTGGTATCAGAGCCATAACTATAGGGAATTAGGTAGAATTGCCATGTTCGACCTAGTCTATAGTAGGAACCATATTTTTTACCATTCTTGATTCTTGCTTAAAATGTTATTCTTCCTACTTTGCCTCTTTCTCTTCTTTTTGGTCTTAATATATACATATTGTCTTTCCTAAGACATTTTACACAATACACTTGAAGACTTGAAGACACTCTTTATACAAAAGAGACGAGTTTACCAAAATAGGCGTGAAATCCACAATTTGGTGAACGACTCTCATTCCGCTTATTCTTATTTTTTGCATGAAGTTTCGCCATTTAGCTAGGAGTGAAATCCACATCTAAATGGTAAATTTCCAATTCAAACTCTAGTGGACCCTCGTTAAAGTGTCGAAATTATATTTTGACCCGACGAGTACCAACCATATTAGGGTATGAAATCGTCAAGTTAGGGGTGAAACCCGCACCTTGTCGATTGAGTCTCATTCGTCGATTTTTGTTCTCGCCAAAGTTTCGATTGTTCCAATCGATTAGAGACGTGTAGTAACTGGAAGGGTAAGATACCGTTAATCGCTTCTCGATGAGAATATCTTACCTATAGCCCAAAGCACGATTCTCTAATTTGAAAGGACTTTCAATTCACTTTGGAATAGTCGACGTTTCTCTACCCGAAACAATCCTATGTTTTATGAGCCTCTCTTTTATGTTATTCAATTTATATGTGATTTTATACTCGTTACCTCATTCGTTTCAAACCCGTTACACAATTCGCACGTCTCGCGCAATCAAAAACAATAATAATTCTCGTGAACAAACTAAATTTATACTCTTTTTACACACTCATACGTGTTTATACTTGTTGAATACTTGTTAAATTCATTCCAATTGTGTGAACCATACGTGATACATCATGCTTACATGCTTAAACTTGCAAACTTATTTTGAATTTATGATCAAGTCTCATCCTTTCCTTCTCTTTCGATCCTTTAGATGTCGTCCAGCGCGTCCAAGAAGCTTCAATCAAAGAAGGATTCTAGCTCCAACTCCATGTCGCAAAGGGATTGCATGAAATTCATGGCCAAGCAAATGGCTAAGGTCATACCTGACATTGTTAGCAAGATTCAGCCAAACACCGATTCACCGCATGGCTCGGTCGATTCAGTGTCAGAAAAACCCAAACCAACCTTCCACTTCAAGCAATTCATGGCTTGTAAACCCTTAGAGTTTACAGGCAAAGAAGGCGCCACCGCCATGATCAATTGGTTTGACACGATTGAGCTTACTTTCTTGCAAAGTGGTTGTCCTGATGAGTTACGAACTTTGAATGCAACAGGAGTTTTTCGTTCGAGGGCACTCGAATGGTGGACTACCGAACGCAACAAGAGGGGAAACGATGTTGCACATGCTATGCCTTGGGACGAACTTAAGCAGCTTATGAAGGACCACTTCTGTCCTCCTCACGAACTCCAAAAGTTGGAGAATGAATTTTGGAACCTTATGCAGAAGGGGAGCGACATGGATGGTTTGATTACGCGCTTTAAACAACTAAGTGTCCTCTGTCCTGGACAAGTCGACTCCGTTCCCAAAACCATAGCCAAATTCATTCGTTGTGTTGCACCTTCCTTGACTAACCATGTTGCCTCTGCTTGTCCTCAAACCATCGAAGATGCTTTTCGTATAGCCACCGAACTTAACAACAACTGTTTTCTTCATGGAACCTACGATAAGGCTCCGTCGAAGAGTGCTCACCAAGCTGTTACTGATACCACCGATACTACCACCACTGTTGAACCTTCATCCTCCCAAAGCAAGAAGAACAAAGGCAAGAAGTGGAAGGCTTCAAGCGAGAATTATGCGGTCGTCACTCCGCCAAACCTTCAACCTTTACAAACAGTAGCCGTCGTTACCCCTGCAAACACCGAACCACCAAAACGAGCCTACACTGGATCTCATCCCCAGTGTACTACCTGTTTGTACCATCATCCTACCAACACATCGTGCCGCAAAAGCGCCCGTTGTCATAGGTTTGGGCATTTTGCCGAGCGATGCCGCAACATCCCTCAACCCCAAAACAACCAAAATCAAGCCCTCGTTGCAAACCCTGTTCCTAACCAGGCTCAACCTCAAGCTGCTCCTGTACGAGCTTGCTTCAAGTGTGGCGATCTCAATCATCTCGCCAATGTTTGCCCTCAAAGGAATCAACCCCAACAGCAGCAGCAGCCGCCACAACAGCAGTAACAAGCTTAACAACCTGCTAGAGGCCGAGCTTTTGTCATCACTGCCGCTCAGGCTCAGAATGCAAACGACGTCATTACTGGTACGTTTCTTGTGAACCATATTTATGCTTCTTGTCTGTTTGATACTGGCACCGATAGAAGTTTTGTTTTGTTAGAATTCGAACAACTGCTTATGTGTAAACGCTCTAAGTTGCCAAGATCTTTCACTGTCGAAGTCGCTAATGGTAAATCCGTCGCTGTTGATTCCGTTCTCTCCAATTGTTCCTTGATTCTTAATGACCATACATTCTCAATCGATCTTATACCTATGCAAATGGGTAGCTTTGACATCATAGTAGGCATGGACTGGCTTAGGCGAGTTTCGTGCTGAAGTTGTTTGTTCTGAAAAGTTTATCCGCCTTCCTCTTCCAAACGGTGATTCTCTACAAGTGTATGGCGAGAAACCTTCTCAAGGTCTCAAGCTTATGTTGTGTATCCAAGCGAACAAATGCTTACACAAGGGTACCTTCGCCTTTCTCGCCCATGTTGTAGAAAAGAAGGACAAAGGCCCAAGCATAAGCGACGTCCCCGTTGTATGTGATTTCCCCGATGTGTTTCCCGATGATCTTCCTGGTCCGCCTCCTGCTCGTTCTGTCGACTTTCGTATCGATTTAGTGCCTGGCGCTACGCCCGTAACTAAGTCTCCTTACCGTTTAGCACCCTCTGAGATGCAAGATCTCTCGAGTCAACTTCAAGAGCTTCTTGATAAAGGCTTTATATGCCCTAGTACTTCTCCTTGGGGCGCTCCCATTTTGTTCATAAAAAAGAAAGATGGGTCATTCCGTATGTGTATTGACTATCGTGAGCTCAACAAGCTTACTGTCAAAAACCAATACCCTCTCCCTCGCATCGATGACCTCTTTGATCAATTGCAAGGCGAGACCTGCTTTTCAAAAATCGATCTTCGTTCTGGTTACCATCAACTTCGAGTCCTTGAAGTAGATGTACCTAAAACCGCCTTTCGTACGCGTTATGGTCATTACGAGTTCGTGGTCATGCCCTTTGGTTTGACGAACGCACCTGCTGTTTTCATGGATTTGATGAACCGCGTGTGCAAAGCGTACTTGGACTGTTTCGTGATCATTTTCATCGACGATATTCTTATCTATTCCAAGACACAAGACGAGCAGGAGCGACACTTGCGTCTTATCTTTCAACTTCTTCGTACTGAACGTCTATACGCCAAATTCTCCAAGTGTGAATTTTGGTTAAAAGAGGTTCAATTCCTTGGTCATACTGTCAACGAAGTTGGTATTCACGTTGACCTCGCTAAAATCGAAGCTGTGAAGAACTGGATCGCACCAAATCTCCGTCTGACATTCGTTCGTTTCTTGGTCTTGCTGGTTATTATCGTCGCTTTATCTCTAACTTCTCGAAGATCGCTGTTCCTTTAACTTCTTTGACTCAAAAAGAGAAACTTTTTGTTTGGGGTCCCGAACAAGAGGAATCTTTTCAAACGCTCAAGGAGATGCTTTGTAATGCTCCTATTCTCGCACTTCCTGATGGTAACGACGACTTCGTCGTATATTGCGATGCTTTAAACCTTGGACTTGGTTGTGTGCTTATGCAACGAGACAAGGTCATCGCTTATGAGTCGAGACAACTCAAAATACATGAAAAGAACTATACTACTCATGACCTTGAACTTGGCGCAGTTGTTTTTGCATTGAAGATTTGGCGACACTACTTTTATGGTACTAAGTGTGTGGTCTTCACCGACCATTAGAGCCTCCAACATATCTTCGACCAAAAGGAACCGAACATGCGTCAACGTCGTTGGGTGGAACTGTTAAACGACTACGACTGCGAAATCAAATACCATCCAGGTAAAGAGAATGTAGTAGCGGACGCTCTTAGTCGTAAAACTCATGTCAAGAGTATCCGTTGTTTCCAACTCGTCCATGATCTTCAGAACCGCATACCTGACGCTCTATATTCATCTGTTAATGAGGGTAACCTCTATGACAAGATGCGATGTGGTGCTGAAGAAAGCCTCGTAACCAAATCCGATGTTATTCAATACTATCTCGATCGAATCTGGATTCCTAATCGTGGTAACCTTCGAGAGTTCCTGATGAAGGAGGCACATCACACGAAATATTCTATTCACCCTGGTGCCGACAAGATGTACCATGATATGCGTGCATCCTATTGGTGGCCTGGAATGAAGAAGGATATAGCCACATTCGTCTCGAAATGTCTCACATGTTCAAAAGTGAAAGCTGAGCATCAACGTCCCTTTGGTCTGCTCGAACAACCAGAAATCCCTGTCTAGAAATGGGAGAGCATCACTATGGATTTCATCACTAAGCTCCCTCGTACTTCTTATGGTCATGACAGTATTTGGGTGATCGTTGATCGATTGACCAAATCAGCTCACTTTCTTCCCATTCGTGAAGATTTCAAGGTCGAGAAATTGGCTAGAATCTACACTGATGAGATCATCTGTCGTCATGGTATCCCCATTAACATCATTTCCGATTGTGATGCTCGATTTACGACTCGTCTTTGGCAAACCTTTCAATCTGCTATGGGTACTGATGCGTGTCGAGTGCGAAATGTTTTGTGTATATTTTAAGCCCCTTTTAACACTTTAGTCAAGTTTTAAATTTATAAAACATAATATTTTACTAACACTAAACACATATATGGGCAAGTGCACCCATCGTGAGCGTAGTATAGCGTTGGTAAGATTCCGAGGTCGTCCAAGGACACAAGAGCTTTTAGTACCGGTTTATCCTCAACGTCTAATCAAATCAAAAATTTAGAAAAAGTTATAAACATTAAAATAAAAAAGAAAAATGATGAAAATAAAATAGATAGACAAAATGAATCACTTGGATCCGACTCGCCTTTAGTGTAACCATTGATGATTTCCGCATTTTTACATTTTTTAAGAGATTATCTTAGTTATAGTAGTAGACCCCTCTTTTGAAGGTGACGTTACCCTCAACCCAGTATTTTGAGTCAGCAAGGATACAATCCTAAAGGGTTGGATTATTGAAAGATAATTAATTAAGTTATTAATGCGTAATGTGGTAGGCCCCTATTTTGAAGGTGACGTTACCCTCGGCTAAGTGGTTTTAGTCAGCAGGGATACAATCCCAAGTAGCTGGGTTAATGTATTAATAGTAGTTTACATATGAGGGGATCAATCCATTCGCACCCCCGCCATCCAATACCAGTGGGTATTGAAGGAGGTCCTAGTAAGCTTGACCCAAGTCCTTGCAGGATCAATACACTAAACAAGGCAAGAACCTTACCAAACCATTCCCTTAACCCCCGACCAGGTAGCTAACATATCTCTATATAGACCGTAGAGATATGAATGGTGTAAATCTTTTATTTTATATAGACAGTAAAATAACGCCAAGACACCACGGAAAAATGATAAGGAAGTTTCACCTTCAACATAAGAAACTAGTTATTAAAGTCATTAATACAAAACCAAATAAAAAGTGCGAAAAGATTAAAAAACAAAAGTATTACACTAAATGCTTGTCTTCACCAAGTGATGTAAGAGACTTAGGCAAACATGGCCTTTGATTGTCAAGAACTCTTACTATCAATCTTGGATCTCGAGACTACTACACACACTCTAAGATGGATGATGGATGATGGTGGTGGATGTGGGTTGTGATGGTGGTGGAGTGTGGGTGAAGTATGAGAGAGGTGGTTTGCCAAGGGACGCCTTTGAAGTGACCCAAGCACCACTATTTATAGCCTGCACAGAAGCCCGGACACGGCCCCGTGTCCATCCACTTTCTCTTTCTTCATTAATTGCAATTTGTCTGCATTAGCTCCACACGCCCCCGTGTCCGCTGGGCACGGCCCCGTGTGTAGAAGCGTATCTGTACTATCAAGATTTGCTTGGATTCTGCGAATATTAGCGTTGACCACGACCGTGTTGAGCTGGGCACACCCCCATGTCGGGAATAGAAGCTTCTATAGCTTTGTCTTTTCTGCAGATACCTGAACACGCCCCCGTGTCCGCTGGGCACGGGGCCGTGTGCAGCCTTCTGTTTACTTGCTTTTGCTTGGGAAGATGCTGTCGAGGGGTCGGGCATGCCACGTTTATTCCTTTTCTTGTGATTATGTTAGATTTTGTGGCATTTTTGCTTCTTTTGTTCATTTACGCTCTTTTAATCATGAAAATACAAAAGGAAGACAAAAGCACACTTTTTCCAACATTAGTACTAAAAAAAGGTTAGTTTTATGCCTCATTTGATGTAATTTATATGTTGCATTTTACACACATCAAATACCCCCACACTTGAATATTTGCTTGTCCTCAAGCAAAACTCTTTATAATGTGGCTTACACTCTCAAATGGAATGGGTAGAAGAGAAGTTTTTGGCTTGTCTTGAGTGTCGGGAATCCAAGATCTTTATTAGGCTTTATTTTTATGTTATTTATAATCCTATTCGTTATGATTTATTTAGAACGTTTCATAAGAGAAATTACTTATTTGGGCATAACATGCCTTTTTAAAATTCCATTTATATACAAGTTCACATACCTCACGGGAGATCACTCAATACTCGGTCGAAAATGTATTTTTGTGAAACACTCGAGACCGGCATGGAACTTACTTCTACCATATGCTTGCCAAGCAATCAATCCTCCTCCTTTTTAACTATACACCTTTGTAAATATCAAGAGGACTTGGGGAAGGGTTAGGCTTGGGTTAAAGGTAGGTGGTTTTGGGTTAGTGGTTAGTAGAAAGGGCGAAAGGCGTAAAAAGCGTCGGTCGTCGTAAAACTTTTTATTTTTGTGACTTTTTATTCAAATGAAGCATTTTCAAACAAAGTTTCTTTTGATGAACTTGTTTGTTTATTGCTAGACTTCATTTTTTTTTTGATAAGGATGTCACATGAAGACCTAGCTTTTTACTAAAATAAATGGTTTAAAAATAAAAAGGTTTTGGTGGGTAAAGGGTGTTTGTTTTGTGGGTTTAGAAACGAAAAGGTTTAGGCTCAAAGGGGTTAACTAGGGGGATTTTGGGTAGGTGGTAAAAAAAAAGAAAAATAATGGTGTTGAAAAGAAAAAATGATTAGTCCTAATGTCTCTATCATTTACTTACTTGGGTTTAAGTTGGTAAGGACCGAGAATGTATTGTCATGGCAAGTTCTAGAGTTGTAAGAAACCAAGCGCTTATTCACACAAGAAACGAAAAATGAGCATTTAATCTAAAGATGTGTATTTGTATGCTCAATGAAGGCTCAAAACTCAGTTTTTGTGGGAATGGGTTTATATTGTGATCAAGTATATATAATCAAATTTTAACTAGATGTGTCATGCCGTTTCATAATTTTCTTATGTTGGTTCTTTTTATCACGGCGCTATCGTTTGTAAATTTCTAAAAATATAGCCTTTTTTTTAGAACTTGTTATTCCCAAATTAAATCAAGACAAGTAAAAAAATGAAAAGTTTTTTGAAAAAATTTGGGGTGATTAGCGGTTCCAATAGAGTTTTGTGTATGGCTTGTTATTAGGACTTGCAAAATTCAAGGTTTTAGCATCCCCCCCCCCCCACACACACACTTAAATTACACATTGTCCTCAATGTGTCCCAAAAATAAGTTTTTAGGTTGATTGAATGTGTAAAAAGGTGTTAAAAAGCAAAATTTTATGTTACTGGGCATCTGGACACGGGCCCGTGGTGACCGAGCACGGCCCCGTGTTCAGATTGCCAGTATCATGGTTTACAGAAGGCTGGGCACGGACTGGGCATTTTCTGCAGATCCTTGAGCACGGGCCGTGTTGGCTGAGCATGACCCCTTGCTGTAATGAAGAAAAATCGTCGGGAGGCTCTATTTTTGTGTATGGGGTGTAGGTTCAAGTTTTCCCTTAGTATCCTCCATCACCCTGAGTGTGTTTTATTCCTGAAAATTAAAACTAAACTAGAAAGCATAAAAGTTAATCTAAACTAAAACTAAGGATAGTTCCGCGGAATGCCTCCGTGGTGCGCCACGTTTATAAGGGTCTATGGCTAGACCCAAAGTCAGTCATATGTTACCCAAGCGGGATGTTTTGCATCCCATGTTGCACCGTCGGAGAGCATCATCCAAACTTGAGTCTATGACTTTCATGTAATTGACCGGGTCGTCGTCTTCTACTCTCTTCCCAACCCCAAACTTAATTTCCTTATCCCCAACCCTCAATGTTATTGTCCCACCATTCATGTCTACCATTGCGTGGGCCGTAGCTAGGAATGGCCTGCCCAAGATTAGCGGTACTTCGGTATCTTCCTCCATATCTAGTATAACAAAGTCAGTCGAGAAGACAAAGTCTTCGACTTTTACCAATAGATTTTCGGTGACACCTTGTGGGTATTTAATGAACCTATCGGCGAGTTGTATGTTCATTTTTATAGGGATTTTCTTTCCTATCCCAAGTCGGTCGAACATTGATATGGGCATGAGGTTGATACTAGCCCCAAGATCGGCTAGTGCATTGCGTACAGGTGATTCCCCAATCGAACAAGGGATGGTGAAGCTTCTGGGATCGATATTCTTTTGTGGGAGTTTGTTGAGTAGCAAGGCGAAACACTCTTCGCTTAAATTTACTAATTGCAATGATTCGATTTTCCTTTTGTGAGTGAGGAAGTCCCTCATAAATTTTGAATATTTAGGCATTTGAGTTAGGACTTCGACAAATGGAATATTAACATGTAATTGTTTTAGTAAATTTACGAATTTTGTGAATTGCTCATCGGTCTTTTGGCGAAGTAACCGACCGGGATACTGTACCGCGGGGGGGGGGGGGTTCTTGGTAGGCTCTTGATTTGGTGGAGGAGCCTTCTCTTTTTGGGGTGTTGCTGAAGTTGTGGTTTGATTAGACGGGTTCTTTTCAGTTGGAGGGAGCGGAGCTTCTTCGGGACCTACGGTATGGTTTCTCAATGTGATGAGATGCACTTGCGCCTTTGGTTTGGTTTCGGTATTGCTGGGTAACGCGCCTTGTGGTCTCTCGGAGAAATTTTGAGCTAGTTGATTTAATTGTTTTTCAATGTTTTGAATACTAGCTTGTTGATTTCAAAAGTTCGATTCCAGTTGTTGAAATCGATCCGAGTTTTTCTTTTCGGTGTCGGAGATGAGGCGAGAGACGGTATCCTCAAGCCTCTCTCGTCCCCCTTGTTGTTGTTGAGAGAAATTTTGTGACTCATTTCTTGGTTGTTGAAAGTTTGTTCGTTGGTTTAGATTTTGTTGGTTACTACTATTGCCAGGTTCCCTCCAACCAAGGTTAGGGTGATTATGCCATCCTTGGTTGTAGGTACCTGTTGGTGGACCTGACGGCCTACGTCTATTATCAATGTAGTTTACCGTTTCCGTTTGACCATCTATTTCTTTCATACAACTCCAATTTTCATGTGGTCCACCACACCCTTCACAAGCCATAACCGAGGCTGATTTTGCCATTTCTAATTTTTTGATTTTTGAAGAGAGGGCCTCGATTTGGGCTTCCAAAGAGGTGCTTTCGTCAACCTTATGGGCGCCCGGGGCAATAGATTTTGTGCCTCGGGGAGTGTGCCACTGAAAATTGGTTTGAGCAATTTCCTCAATTTGATTGTAAATTTCATTTGGGCGACGATTACCTAGAAGTCCCCCGGAGCTAGAGTCAAGTGTTTGTCTTGTGTGTGGCAACAACCCATTATAGAAAGTGGATACCTGTTGCCATACAGCAAGACCATGATGAGTACACTTTCTTAGTAGCTCCTTGAACCTTTCCCAAGTTTCATATAAGGATTCCCCGTCCTCTTGTGAGTATGTATTAATTTCAGTCATTAATTTAGCCGTTTTAGCAGGAGAGAAATACTTATACAAAAACTTTTGGGCTAGTTCATCCCAGGTGTTTACCGAACCAACTGGGAGGGCGTTAAGACAAGCCTTAGCTCAGTCTTTTAGTGAAAATGGAAACATTCGGAGGCGGATGGCGTCATTTGATGCTCTGTTGATCCGAAAAGTATCACATATTTCCAAAAAGTTGGTAATATGTAAATGGGGATCTTCGTCCGCAAGCCCGTGGAAAGTTGAGGAATTTTGGAGCATTTGGATCAAATGCGGCCGAAGTTCGAAGTTGTTGGCATCGACATTCAGTGCATTGATACTGGCGCCAAGATTACCTACAGTGGGTCGTAGGTAATCCATGAGGGTACGTTGATCCGCCATTGGGAGTGGGTCCCCCGAAACTTTCTCTTGGTTTTTAGCTTTAAGTCTTTTTCTTAGAAAGCGTTTGGGTTCGTCTAGAGGTTCTTTTTTGTCTCTACTGGAACTGGAGCTCATACACTGCGTAGAAAGTTCAGGTGTGGCGCCTGGGTTCCAAGTCCTGCAATAAAAACAAAAAGAATATTGGTCAGAAGTTTCACCACGGCCCCGTGCTCAGATGAACACGGCCCGTGGTCGGAGTTACAGTGATTGTTTTCCAGATCCCTGTTACTGGAGAGTTTAATACGGCCCCGTGCTGCACCGACACGGCCCCGTGCTCAACTCTCTGTAACTCGGAAAATAAAAAATGCCAGTAATGATGCTGGGCACGGCCCGTGTCCGACCAGGCACGGCCCCATGCTAAGCTCTGCAGAAACTGAAAACTTAAGAAAAATCCTAAAAAAAACAAAAAAAATAAGAAAAACGATTAGGCCGTTGATTCATAACTTTTTTAAAATTCTTGTGTCTCCGGCAACGGCGCCAAAAACTTGATGCGTGTCGAGTGAGAAATGTTTTTTGTATATATTTTAAGCCCTTTTTAACACTTAAGTCAAGTTTTAAATTTATAAAACACGATATTTTACTAACACTAAACACACATATGGGCAAGTGCACCCATCGTGAGCGTAGTATAGCGTTGGTAAGATACCAAGGTCGTCTAAGGACACAAGAGCTTTTAGTATCGGTTTATCCTCAACGTCCAATCAAATCAAAAATTTAGAAAAAGTTTTAAACATGAAAATAAAAACTAAAAATGCTGAAAATAAAAGTAAAATAAAATAAAACAGATAGACAAGATGAATCACTTGGATCCGACTCGCCTTTAGTGTAACTTTTTATGATATCCGCACTTTTGCACATTTTAAGAGATTATCTTAGTTATAGTAGTATGCCCCTCTTTTGAAGGTGACGTTACCCTCAACCCCGTAGTTTGAGTCAGCAAGGATACAATCCTAAAGGGTTGGATTATTGAAAGATAATTAATTAAGTTATTAATGCGTAATGTGGTAGGCCCCTCTTTTGAAGGTGACGTTACCCTCGGCTAAGTGGTTTGAGTTAGCAGGGATACAATCCCAAGTAGCCGGGTTAATGTATTAATAGTAGTTTACATATGAGGGGATCAAGCCATTCGCACCCCCGCCATCCAATACCAGTGGGTATTGAAGGAGGTCCTAGTAAGCTTGACCCAGGTCCTTGCAGGATCTATACACTGAATAAGGCAAGAACCTTACCAAACCATTCCCTTAACCCCCGACCAGGTAGCCAACATATCTCTATATTGACCGTAGAGACATGAATGGTGTAAATCTTTTATTTTATATAGACAGTAAAATAACGCCAAGACACCACGGACAAATGATAAGAAAGTTTCACCTTCAACATAAGAAAATAGTTATTAAAGTCATTAA
The DNA here is from genome assembly GCA_030545235.1 of Helianthus tuberosus. Classification (NCBI taxonomy): domain Eukaryota; kingdom Viridiplantae; phylum Streptophyta; class Magnoliopsida; order Asterales; family Asteraceae; genus Helianthus; species Helianthus tuberosus. The sequence goes on from CM060359.1 coordinate 32,590,772, forward strand.
TACAAAACCAAATAAAAAGTGCGAAAAGATTAAAAAACAAAAGTATTACACTAAATGCTTGTCTTCACCAAGTGATGTAAGAGACTTAGGCAAACATGGCCTTTGATTGTCAAAAACTCTTACTATCAATCTTGGATCCCGAAACTACTACACACACTCTAAGATGGATGATGGATGATGGTGGTGGATGTGGATTGTGATGGTGGTGGAGTGTAGGTGAAGTGTGAGAGAGGTAGTTTGCCAAGGGATGCCTTTGAAGTGAACCAAGCACCCCTATTTATAGCCTGCACAGAAGCCCGGACACGGCCCCGTGTCCATTGGACACGGCCCCATGTCCATCCACTTTCTCTTTCTTCATTAATTACAATTTTTCTGCATTAGCTCCATACGCCCCCGTGTCCGCTGGGCACGGCCCCGTGTGCAGAAGCGTATCTGTACTATTAAGATTTGCTTGGATTCTGCGAATCTTAGCGTTGACCACGGCCGTGTTAAGCTGGGCACGCCCCCGTGTCGGGAATAGAAGTTTCTATAGCTTTGTCTTTTCTGCAGATACCTGAACACACCCCCGTGTCCGCTAGGCACGGGGCCGTGTGCAGCCTTCTGTTTACTTGCTTTTGCTTGGGAAGATGATGTCGAGGGGTCGGGCATGCCACGTTTATTCCTTTTCTTGTGATTATGTTAGATTTTGCTGCATTTTTGCTTCTTTTGTTCATTTACACTCTTTTAATCCTGAAAATACAAAAGGAAGACAAAAGCACACTTTTTCCAACATTAGTACTAAAGAAAGGTTAGTTTTATGTCTCATTTGATGTAATTTATATGTTGCATTTTACACACATCAGGTACTGTTCTTAACCTTAGCACCACTTTCCATCCTTAGACAGATGGTCAACCCGAGCGTACTATCCAAACATTAGAGGATATGCTTCGTTCATGCGTAATATATTTTGGTGGCAACTGGGATTCACACTTGCCGTTGATCGAATTCTCATACAACAACAGTTATCACGCGAGTATTCAAATGGCACCTTTCGAAGCATTGTATGGTCGCAAGTGTCGTTCGCCTATTTGTTGGCACGAGATTGGTGAAGTTCAAATCACTGGTCCCGAGCTCATACAAGAGACGACAGACAAGATATTACAGGTTCGAGACAACTTATTGAAAGCCAGGAGCAGACAAAAGAGTTACGCCGACAAGCGTTGCAAGCCTTTGGAATTCGAGACAGGTGACTTCGTGCTCCTCAAGGTATCCCATTGGAAGGGCGTGGTTTGATTTGGAAAGAAAGGGAAACTCGCACCTCGCTACGTTGGTCCTTTCAAGATCCTCGAAAGGATTGGCAAGGTTGCATATAGACTGGACCTGCCTGAAGAACTCACCAATGTACACCCTGTCTTTCACGTATCCAACTTGAAGAAGTGTCTAGCTGACGAAGGACTACAAGTTCCTCTCGAAGACTTACAAGTCAACGAAATGCTTCACTTCGTGGAAAAGCCGGTCGAAATCATGGACCGAGGAGTCAAGCAACTGAGGCGCAGTCGAATTCCTATCATCAAGGTTCGATGGGATGGAAAACGTGGCGCTGAATTTACTTGGGAACTCGAGAGTGATATGAAGACCAAATATCCATACCTATTCGACGTTGCATCTACCTAAATTTCAGGATGAAATTCCCTAAAGGAAGGGAGACTGTAACGCCCTGCTTCTTCGTACTTTCCATATTTAGAAGGTCTTGCTTGTATTTCTATTTTTGGAAGTCTTGTGTTCTTGTAATCGTTCTTTCTCTGTAACCGTTGTAAAATCCGAGACTTGGATCATAAATAAAACTCGTATTTTGTTAAATTCATGTTGAACATACTTTATACATGCTCATACATTCAATTTCATGAAACAATTGATGCTTATTCGTAATTCTTGGAAACTATGTGCTAAACTTGCAAATATGTTAAACCTTTCATAAAACATCTTTTGAACGTATACGAAACTTAAATACGACATTCATATGCTTAATTATACTTGGTTATGTTCTCCATACTTTATTTGTCCTTAAACTATGCCTTTATGGTGAAAATAGCCCCTAAAACACCTTAAAACCCTAAATAACAAACTTCAGGGGCCAAAGTGCAATTAAATGAAACTTCAGCTCCAGCCCTTGTTTCCAGCCGTGAAGACTAACCCCAGGGCCTTCGCTGGTCGCGAGAAACCTCCCAGAACAGCACCCTCCATTCAGCTCACGATTTTGAGCGGGATTTGAGTTTCTTTTGAGTTTAAACGAGTTTTGGGCATTAATTACACAACTAACACTCACCCTAATCCTTCCCTATATAAACCCAAGCTTCCCCAAGCCATTTTCACTTTACAAACATCCTCACAACTCTCTCAAATCACCAAAATCGTTGCTGCAAACTCAAGTTCGGACAGAAGCATCCTTCTTCACTAAAGTGAGCATAACTCACTCGTTTCTTGTCAGTTTTAGCTCATTCTTTTTCCTATGAGCTTGGATTGACCTTAGCTTCGATTCCATGGGTGATTCACAGTAAATAAGTCCCTGGAACTCCGCCAAAAAGGCTCCAAAGTTCACTGTTCCTTTTGTTTTGAATCAAACTTTGCTTAACTTGTTCAAACTTGAGTCAAACTCAACTCAAACCCACGTCCTTATGCGCACGCATAACCACTTGTATTGTTAGTTGGGATTAAAAACGGGGCTGAGACATTCAAAAATTAGTGGTTAAACCTCATTTACATTCTGTTTTGTTTAGGGTTTTTAACCCCAAAGTAATGTTTAAGTCCAAGACTTAATGTAGGTGTGATTATGGACTAACTTGGGTTGTCCAACATAAAATCCCCACATTGCTTGATGATTTCTCATAGTGTAGGTGTTTATATTCTTGTATTATTCATAGTTCATGACCCTCCTTGTATGTTTTTACATCAAGTGTAGTGGTGAACACTTAGAGGTACCAAAATGGAAGACTTCTCTTCCTACCTCTTACATGACTTCCATGAAACTTAGAGGTACCTAAATGAAGATTTAATCTTCTACCTCATGGCTGACTATTGGACATAATAATACATATAATACTTATATTTATATACCATTCAACATTCGAACCCTTGATGGTGAACTTATGTTCATTCGTCAAAGTGTTAGAATAACATCATCTAAGACAAAAGACTTGTATGATTCTAATGAGTATACTACTCATGAAAACATTAACCCTTGAGGTTTCATAGTGTCAAAACAAGTGATTTGTGTTAAAAGATGATTACATTCGTATACATATGTTCTTGTGTTTTAAATTCCTAAATCCTTAATCTACTGTTAATCTCCGAAACTCATACACTTTGTTTCTTCGCGTAGAAGGACTTGGTGTTCCAACCTCCTAATCAACAACAACTCACTCGTGGATTCACAAGTAGAAGACTTTCAAAACCGTGAGTATACTCGCAAGCCCCCTTTTTATGTTTACCACTTTTGGGGTGTAACATGTTAAATTATTAAATCACACTTAAACTTTGATGCTTATACTTGGGTGATACTTATGTGATACTTTAGTCATTAGCTTGTATGAGCCTCCATTTAACATGTATAGTGCTACAGGATTAACGCACCACCCATGAACGAGAGGTCATGTTGAATTATATCATTTTGCGTAAACAGAGGGTTGACTAGAAATATTGCATGCCTTGTATGGTGCTCTTGTATAAACTAAGTTGCCATGTGGATTCGTTTTTAAACTTTTAAACTTATACTTATACTTATTCTTAAACTTGTATACTCGCCTTCGCTTTTGCATTGAATTGTATTTTAAACATGTTACAGGTTGATGATTGATGATGCTATGAAATGGATTAGCAAAGATGCCTAGATACTCACTTAGACGTTTAGGTTTAAAGTGTTGTATCAATTTTGTTATATTATGATTTGAACAATGTTGTTATTGAATTTCCTTGTAATGTTTTGACAACTTGATTATGAATCAAAATGGTTGAATTAAATATTGTCACAAATAGTATTATGAAGTCTCTTACAATCTCGAACTAGTCCCACTCCGATGATTCCGCCATTGGTTGGGGTGTGACAGATTGGTATCAGAGCCATAACTATAGGGAATTAGGTGGAATTGCCATGTTCGACCTAGTCTATAGTAGGAACCATATTTTTGACCATTCTTGATTCTTGATTAAAATGTTATTCTTCCTACTTTGCCTCTTTCTCTTCTTTTTGGTCTTAATATATACATATTGTCTTTCCCAAGACATTTTACACAATACACTTGAAGACTTGAAGACACTCTTTATACAAAAGAAACGAGTTTACCAAAATAGGCGTGAAATCCACAATTTGGTGAACGACTCTCATTCCGCTTATTCTTATTTTTTGCATGAAATTTCGCCATTTAGCTCGGAGTGAAATCCACATCTAAATGGTAAATTTCCAATTCAAACTCTAGTGGACCCTCGTCAAAGTGTCGAAATTATATTTTGACCCGACGAGTACCAACCATATTAGGGTACGTAATCGTCAAGTTAGGGGTGAAACCCGCACCTTGTCGATTGAGTCCCATTCCTCGATTTTTGTTCTCGCCAAAGTTTTGATTGTTCCAATCAATTAGAGACGTGTAGTAACTAGAAGGGTAAGATACCGTTAATCGCTTCTCGACGAGAGTATCTTACCTATAGGCCAAAGCACGATTCTCTAATTTGAAAGGACTTTCGATTCACTTTGGAATAGTCGACGTTTCTCTACCCGAAACAATCCTATGTTTTATGAGCCTCTCTTTTATGTGATTCAATTTATATGTGATTTTATACTCGTTACCTCGTTCGTTTCAAAACCGTTACACAATTTGCACGTCTCGCGCAATCAAAAACAATAATAATTCTCATGAACAAACTAAATTTATACTCTTTTTACACACTCATACGTGTTTATACTTGTTGAATACTTGTTAAATTCATGCCAATTGTGTGAACCATACGTGATACATCATGCTTACACGCTTAAACTTGCAAACTTATTTTGAATTTATGATCAAGTCTCATCCTTTTCTTCTCTTTCGATCCTTTAGATATCGTCCAGCTCGTCCAAGAAGCTCCAATCAAAGAAGGGTTCTAGCTCCAACTCCATGTCGCAAAGGGATTGCATGAAATTCATGGCCAAGCAAATGGCTAAGGTCATACCTGACATTGTTAGCAAGATTCAGCCAAACACCGATTCACCACATGACTCTGTCATTTTCATAGGGGTAAACCCTATTTTATTTAATAAACATATGGGAAGATCCCAAGTTTCAAGTACACACATTTTCATAGGGGTAAACCCTATTTTATTTAATAAAAAATCTCTTTATTTTAGGTAACTTTATAGCCAATTTTCCAAGCCTTCAGTGTTGTCCAGGTGGCTTCTAATTAGCTTTCACATTTTGTTACCAGAAACGCATTTAAAAACATTTTGTCAGTGGGAAATACTGGTGAGTGAATCCCAATTTAATCAAGACTTGTAAAAACCATTGTACAGTATTGAGGGCGGTCACGCAATTACATTTGTTTCCATCTACTTTAATTACCACCCACGGTACTGTCAACCCGACTTGAGGTCATGTTACTACTCACAATGTAGTAACAAATTTTGTATACAAAACCCCAACATACCGACGATAATTGTAGAATACAAATACTCAATCACTGTTTAATATATCATTAATTAAGTGAGGTTTTGAAAAAACAGTTTAGAAAAAGGAGATTACTCACATTGCTGTCTTAGGGTTTTCCTTAAGGATTTCCTGGTGATTATCTATTAATTACACAAATGCACACGCGTTAGTATAATAACCCAATATTTACATTAGTAATACCCTCCCCGAGACGGCATTCCAACGACTACGTCGGGCAGAACCATGACAGCCGTTAAGGAACCCTGGATCAATCGGGCAGCGTATCTAATACGTAATCGGGGGTTATGATACTTACAACGAGGCGGAACTTCGTTATTTAGGGAGTATTATGCCCGAGAATTATGTTTACTCTATAGAAATTAGAGAGAGAAAAGAGAAATGAACGGTTTGAACGAACTGTCGAATGCACCTATTTATAGTGCTGATCTCCGTCTTCTACGCGGCCCGCGAGGGTGGCAGGGTAGGCCCTAACCTTACTGAGTTGACACGTAGCTTCGACACGAGTCCGACACATGGCTGCACCGGGTTTTGCCTGGTAGCCAGGTTGTCAAGGCCCGCGACTGAGGTAGCCAAGGGCTTCGCGCCCCGCGGCGGCCCTTTAAATTTTGTTTTTATTTTTATTTTATTAAATTAAAGGTATTTAGGGCTATACGGGGTGTATTTTAAGACAAATAGGGACATTTTAGTTATGTTAGGGGTGTCGAAGATATTTTGGAGGGTTGTTATATCCTCCCCACCTTGTTTTAGAGCTCGTCCTCGAGATCTACTGGAATAAGTGCGGGTATTTCCTTTGCATTTCCGATTCAAGCTCCCATGTGTACTCTGGTCCTCTTTTGGAGTCCCATTTTACTTTGACCAGAACTAATCTCTTGTGTTTGGGGTTCTTGACTTTCCTGTCTTCAATCTGTAGAGGCCTCTCTACAAACTTTAACTGCTCGTTTACCTCTATATCCTTAAGAGGTACTACCAGTTATTCATCCGCTAAGCATTTCGTGAGATTAGATACATGAAATACATCATGTATTCCTGCCATTTCCTCTGGCAGTTGTAGTTGATAGCTACATGTCCTATTCTTCTAATAATCTCAAAAGGTCAAACATACATGGGGCTTAGCTTTCCCCTCTTAATGAATATTACCACTCCTTTCCAAGGAGAGACTTTCAATAATACCTTGTCTCCTACCTGAAATTCCAGTGGTTTTCTTCTTTTATCAGCATAACTCTTTTGTCTGTCACGTGCTGCTTTCAGTCGTTCTCTGACTTGGATGATCTTGTCGGTCGTTTCTTGTACTATCTCAGGTCCGGATAGTTGCTTTTCTCCAATCTCTGCCCAACAGACTGGAGTTCGGCATTTTCGTCCATAGAGTGCTTCGAATGGTGCAGCATTGATACTTGTGTGGTAACTGTTATTGTAAAAAAAATTCTATTAATGGTAAGTGATCGTCCCAATTACCTCCGAAATCAATTACACAAGCTCTAAGCATATCTTCTATTGTCTGAATTGTCCTTTCGCTTTGTCCGTCCGTTTGAGAATGATAAGTTGTGCTTAGATTTAGCTTGGTTCCCATGGCTTTTTAGAAACTTTTCCAAAAATGAGAGGTAAAACGGCTATCCCTATAAAAAACAATTGATAAAGGAATTCCATGTAATGAAACTATTTCATTTACATATAATTTAGCTAACTGTTCCATACTGAAAGTTTCTTTCATTGGTAGGAAATGAGCTGACTTTGTTAGCCTGTCTACAATCACCCAGATTGTATCATTACCTTTTCTTGTTTTGGGTAATTTGGTAACAAAATCCATTGTTATCAATTCCCACTTCCACACCGACATTTCTACCTGTTGCAATAGACCTGAGGGTTTCTGATGTTCAGCTTTGATTTGTGAACAGGTTAAACAGTTAGAAATGTATGATGTTGTATCTTTTTTCATTCCTATCCACCAAAAATTATTTCTTAAATCCTGGTACATCTTATCACTACCAGGATGCATCGTGTACTTAGACTCTTGGTTTAAAAAAGCGGGAAGCGCACAAAAGCGATGAGGTCTAAAAAAGCTTTTTTTAAAGCGAAGCGCAAAAGCGGTGAGCTTTTCGTACGCGAAGCGCAAAGTGATTATAAAATTTATTTTTTATATATCCCATAAGTGTGTAGCCTCCAATACCTATGATTTAGCTATAATTAAGCTTTATATATGTTTTAAAATGAAAAAAACATAAATGTACACATAGTTAGTAGCAAAGGACTTATATGTTGGGTGTGTGAATGAAAGTCTCAAAAGGTGGTAAATACTTTGTCCCACATCGGTGTGGGGACAAAGTGAGTGGTTGTTTATAAAGTAAAGTCTTTACTACTCCATTGTAGCTTTATGACATGTTTTACCACAAGTCCTACCCGCGCGCAGGGGGGGTGCAAAAAATGAGTTTCTGAATTGAAATTTAATTGAACTCGTGCATGCCCGCACGTCCTGCGGACACGAATGCAGCTCCGAAAACCCCAGGCACGCGTGGGCCAGTTTTTGCATTTAACCTTCATTTTTTTTGCGTTAAAGCCAATCCCAGACTAAAAAAAGCTGTACAAAGCATAGAAACAACCCATGTACAAAAAGCGTGCGCCTCAGCCTGCGCCTTAGGTCGATTTTCCCCTAAAAATCGCGCCTCAGCTGCGCTTTTTGTACATAGTGCGCCTTATGTCACACAAGGCGATCCAGTCTGCGCCTAGATGCGCTTCGCGCTTAAGCGCGCTTAAGGCGCGCTTTTTAAAACCAAGCTTAGACTTATGGGCTTCCTCTAATATACGGTGGCGTAGGTTTCCTAATTTGGGTATCCACATTCTTTTCTTATGGAATCTCCAAATTCCATCTGTTCCATGTTCTAGTTCCTTAATCCTTCCTTTCAATTTTTCAGTATCTTCCTTGATTACTGATTCTTGTGCTTTTCTTATTTGTTCATTCAAATCTACTTGTAGATTTAATTTAAGAGAACGTCTCTTTTTGGCTTTTCATGATACTTTCGACTGAGAGCATCAGCAACCACGTTTGCTTTTCCTGCATGACACTGGATGTTACAATCATAATCACTAAGAATTTCCATCCAGCGTCTTTGTCTCATATTCAACTCCTTTTGCCCGAAAACATACCTTAAACTCTTATGATTCATGAAAATGGTAAACTTAATACCATAAAGATAATGTCTCCAAATCTTAAGGGCAAAAATTATAGATCCTAATTCTAAATCATGGGTCGAATAATTCACTTCATGATTCTTAAGTTGTCTAGTTGCGTAAGCTATAACCTTTTGACGTTGCATTAACACACATCCATAGCCTAACTTAGAGGTGTCACAATAGACTATAAAGTTTTCAGTTCCTTCTAGTAACGCTAATATGGGTGCATTGGTTAGTCTTTGCTTAAGAATTCTAAAGGCTTCTTCTTGTTTTGGTCCCCATTCAAACTTAACGGATTTACAGGTTAACTTAGTTAAGGGAATGGCTATTCTAGAAAAATCTTTGAATAAATCTTCTATAATAACCGGCCAATCCTAAGAAACTTCTAACATCGGTTGGTGACTCAGGGGTTTTCCATTTAGTAATTGCCTCGATCTTGGTGGGATCCACATGAATTCATTCATGATTGACTAAATGCCCAAGAAACTGTACATGTTCTAACCAAAACTCGCACTTTGAAAACTTTACGTAAAGCTTTTCTTTACTTAATAAGTTTAGAAGTGCGTGCAAATGTCTTGGATGTTCCTCCTTACTTTTAGAATAAATGAGAATATCATTTATAAAGACAATTATGAATTTATCCAAATATGGCTTACATATTCGGTTCATCATGTCCATGAATGCAACTGGGGCATTGGTTAAACCAAATGGCATGACAGTAAATTCATAATGGACATACCTTGTTCTAAATGCGGTTTTAGGAATGTCCTCTTCCTGTACCTTTAATTGATGATATCCCAACCGTAAATCGATCTTGGAGAAAAATCAAGCTCCTTGCAACTGATCGAACAGATCATCGATTCTCGGTAATTGATACTGATTTTTAATCGTGACCTTGTTCAATTCATGGTAATCAATGCACATACGCATCGACCCGTCTTTCTTTTTTACGAATAAGATCGGTGCTCCCCATGGCGATGAACTTGGCTGTATGAATCCTTTTTCCAACAACTCGTCTAATTGCTTCTTCAGTTCCTGCATTTCTGCGGGTGCCAATCGGTAAGGTGCTTTGGCAATTGGTGCTGTTCCTGGTAGCAGGTGGATTCTGAATTCAACTTCCCTGTCTGGCGGTAGTCCTGGTAATTATTCTGAAAACACATCTGGAAACTGAGACACTACTGGGATATCTTTTAATTCCCTTCCTTTAGTGTTAGTGATTATGGAAATCAAATATACTGATGATCCTTTTCTTATATAACTTGTGGTTTTCATCACAAAGATGAATTTTGTTGATCTAGATGGCTTATCTCCTTTAATTGTGATATTTTCACCCCTTGGTGAATTTACTTGAATTAACTTTTGATCACATAAAATAAGGGCTTTATTAGCTATTAACCAATCCATTCCTAATACATTATCAAATCCTGCCAGATTCATCGGATAAAGATTTGCAATAAACTTTTGATTTAAAAATTCTATTCTTGCTTCCTGCAAGATTTCAGAAATCTTAATGGTTTCTCCATTTGATGTCTCTACTAGACATTCATGTGGGAGTTTAGTTAATGGTTGATTGAGAAGTTTGAAAAATGAAGTATTAATAAAACTTTGGTTCGCACCAGAGGCAAATAATATTTTAGAAAATACATCATTAACTAAAAACGTACCGGCTATCACATCCGGAATCATCTTGGCTTCATCTGCAATTAGGACAAATGCTCTAGCATTTTTGTTAGTCTTGTTGTTCATGGCTGGAGCTAGTTTCGGACAGTTCGGCTTGATGTGACCTTTTTCTCCACAGTTGAAGCACATTCCATTATTAGGTTTCTTCATGCAATCTTCTTCCTTGTGTCCTGGTATCTTGCAGAATTTGTAGTAAGTGGAACATTTTCCCGAATGCTTCTTCTTGCAGGTTTTGCAGTAAGGTGCAGAGGTAGAACCTACATTTTTCCCACAGTTGGAATTTCCATAATGGAATTCCTGGGTAGGCCTTTGAGCTAGATTTCTCCTCTGGTCCTCCTCTCGTGTACGCACTAATTCGTCTGTCAAGGTGTTTGCTAGTTCTACAGCTTCTATAGTTTGAGGTCTAGCCGCCTTTACTACACACCTAATCTCATTGATTAATCCCCAGATGTAACGGGAGATTAATACTGGTTTAGGTGATGCAAGGGTCGGCGCTATTCTAGCATATTCAAAGAATAATGTAGTGTATCCCTTACTATCCACTCCAGTCATTCTAAGGTTTAGTAACTTATTTGCTATATGTTCTTTTTCATTGGGAGGGCAGAGTTTCCTTTCTACCATATTCTTAAATTTCTCCCATTCCATATTGTAAACCCTGTCACTTCCCCTAGACTGGAGGATAGTGTTCCACCATTCTAAAGTTGAATTCTTAAATAGATTGGAAGCAAACATTATCTTATCCTCTTCTGCGCACTTGCTTATTTTTAAGACTGCCTCAGTCTTTTCTATCCAGCGTAGAGCTGCAATGGCCCCTTCATTGCCCGAGAATTCCATTGGTTTACAAGACCATAATTCTTTATAAGAACATCCATAAGACATGGTTCTTCTTCTTTTGGGAATGGGCGCTTGAAGTATAGGTCCATTGTTCACGCTGTTTTCTGGTTCAGTGGGTCGTTTACTATCACGGTTACTTTTATTATCAGCTTCCCTAACTGTTTGAATAATATATGGCATCGCATCTATTATTCCTTGTGCCACTATGTGTTGGATGGCACTGTTATCCACTTGGTTTCCATTGTTATTATTGTTCTAATTATCGTTATTCTGGTTATTGTTACTCTGGTTTTCCGGGTTATTATTCGGGTTTTCTTGATTCATTTGGTCGGCCATCTGAATTATAAACAATTACCACATATTAATATCACAAGATAATATTTAATATAAACAATCACATAACACGCATATTGATCAAAATCGTCGAACATTGCAACTTACACTTTCTTATATATTATGCATCTTGTACAAACTGGAATTGGAATATAAAATTACAATACTATTAGGCATCAGTAGCTATTGTCTAGTTTTTTTTTCAAACATACACACATACTATATATATATATATATTACTACTATCACCATCATTGATATGGGTTCATCCAGAACTCCATATTACGCTCGTCGTACTTCCAGACGAGTCGTTCTCCGATCTGCCTCATTCTTTCACTACCTTCTAAAATCTCATCACCAAAGGTTCAGAGTTCTTGCACATTCTCTGCACTCATTGGGGGTGCAGGAGCTGGTACTGGGTTTGGGAATTGGGGCATGGGTTCTTGGTAAGGATAAGGATTCTCTAAAATTTCCCTGATGTATGGGTCATTATCGTAGTAGGCATCTAGAGGGTCCAAAACTTGGTAGGCTGCTAGGTTTGGCATAGGTGTGTCTTCTGGTATTGGGTAGCGTTGCTGGTAATCCCTATGGTCATCAAACCACAGGTCGTAGTCTGGGTCAAAGGGATTGGGTGCTGGTATTCTAGGTATCTCAGCTGGGTTGAATTCATGCATTGGGATTTGATTTTCTGGGTTGTTTTTAATTTCCATTGGCTGTGCGAGAAATAGTGGTAAGGGCTGAGGTGCTCAAGGTTAGAGTCAGTAGCTGTGGTTGCTAGGATATGGAAATTGGCTAAACTCCTATTGAGCATATCCTGAGTATGAGCATCTGTTTCTCTCTTAACGACTGCTAAAGCACGCTGGTGTTGTAGCTTTTTCATTCTTTTCCTACGTTCATGCGCTCCTCTACTGAACCATCCTCTCTTTTTAGGAGGGAATGGCTCTTCAGACTGAGCCTTAAACACGAATATCCCATCTTCATTGTCAGCTGAATACCCTGAGATGGCAGGCTGTGAAGAGGTGCCTTCGCTTCTAGGCGAGCTGGACAACTGATGGTAGGCGTCGGAAGGTCCTTGGTCGCTCATACTGTAAACTAACGAATAGTCAAATAACACACAACAATAAAATTCAGATATGCACGTATTTCCGTAATTTATTTCCTAACATCTGGAATAATATCTTGGTGTCAGCAGAACACTTCTGTGGCTGAATCAGTGGCTTAGCTCTGATACCACCTTCTGTCGCAACCCTCGTCCCTTAACTAGCCGGGAACGGGCGGCCGCGGCCAGTTTTGGTGGTATCGGTATTTATCATTTTGGAAGCGGAATTTATATCAGGACCGTAGTTAGAAAATATTTTATCAGAGTAAAATACCACGCTTTTATAATATTAAACATATGGGAAGATCCCAAGTTTCAAGTACACACATTTTCATAGGGGTAAACCCTATTTTATTTAATAAAACATCTCCTTGTTTTAGGTAACTTTATAGCCAATTTTCCAAGCCTTCAGTGCTGTCCAGCTGGCTTCTAATTGGCTTTCACATTTTGTTACCTGAAACGCGTTTAAAAAGATTTTGTCAGTGGGAAATACTGGTGAGTGAATCCCAATTTAATCAAGACTCATAAAAACCATTGTACAGTATTGAGGGCGGTCGCGCAATTACATTTGTTTCCATCTACTTTAATTACCACCCACGGTACTGTCAACCCGACTTGTGGTCATATTACTACTCACAATGTAGTAACAAATTTTGTATACAAAACCCCAACATACCGACGATAATTGTATAATACAAATACTCAATCACTGTTTAATATATCATTAATCAAGTAAGGTTTTGTAAAAACAGTTTAGAAAAAGGAGATTACTCACATTGCTGTCTTAGGGTTTTCCTTAAGGATTTCCTGGTGATTATCCATTAATTACACAAATGCACACGCGTTAGTATAATAACCCAATATTTACATTAGTAATACCCTCCCTAAGACGGCATTCTAACGACTACGTCGGGCAGAACCACGACAGCCGTTACGGAACCCTGGATCAATTGGGCAGCGTATCTAATACGTAACCGGGGGTTTTGATACTTACAACGAGGCAGAACTTCGTTATTTAGGGGGTATTATGCTCGAGAATTATGTTTACTCTATACAAATTAGAGAGAGAAAAGAGAAATGAACGGTTTGAACGAACTGTCGAATGCACCTATTTATAGTGCCGATATCCGTCTTCGTCGCGCCACGCGAAGAATGTAGCCAAGGGCTACGCGGCCCAAGAAGGTGGCTATGGTAGGCCCTAGCGTTACTGAGTTGACACGTAGCTTCGACACGAGTCCGACACGTGGCGGCACCGGATTAAGCCTGGTGGCCAGGTTGTCGCGGCCCGCGACTGAGGTAGCCAAGGGCTTCGCGCCCCGCGACGGCCCTTTAAATTTTGTTTTTATTTTTATTTTATTAAATTAAAGGTATTTAGGGCTATTATACGTATACGGGGTGTATTTTAAGACAAATAGGGACATTTTAGTTATGTTAGGGTGTCGAAAATATTTTGGAGGGTAGTTATATCCTCCCCACCTTGTTTTAGTGCTCGTCCTTGAGATCTACTGGAATAAGTGCGGTTATTTCCTTTGCATTTCCGATTCAAGCTCCCATGTGTACTCTGGTTCTCTTTTGGAGTCCCATTTTACTCTGACCAGAACTAATCTCTTGTGTTTGAGGTTCTTGACTTTCCTGTCTTCAATCTGTAGAGGCCACTCTACAAACTTTAACTACTCGTTTACCTCTATATCCTTAAGAGGTACTACCAGTGATTCATCCGCTAAGCATTTCTTGAGATTAGAGCTTAGCTTTCCCCTCTTAATGAATCTTACCACTCCTTTCCAAGGAGAGACTTTCAATAATACCTTGTCTCCTACCTGAAATTCCAGGGGTTTTCGTCTGTTATTAGCATAACTCTTTTGTCTGTCACGTGCTGCTTTAAGTCGTTCTCTGACTTGGATGATCTTGTCAGTCGTTTCTTGTACTATCTCAAGTCCGGATAGTTGCTTTTCTCCAATCTCTGCCCAACAGACTGGAGTTCGGCATTTTCGTCCATAGAGTGCTTCGAATGGTGCAGCATTGATACTTGTGTGGTAACTGTTATTGTAAGATAATTCGATTAATGGTAAGTGATCGTCCCAATTACCTCCGAAATCAATTACACAAGCTCTAAGTATATCTTCCATTGTCTGAATTGTCCTTTTGCTTTGTCCGTCCGTTTAAGGATGATAAGCTGTGCTTAGATTTAGCTTGGTTCCCATGGCTTTTTAGAAACTTGTCCAAAAATGAGAGGTAAAACGGCTATTCCTATCAGAAACAATTGATAAAGAAATTCCATGTAATGAAACTATTTCATTTACATATAATTTCGCTAACTGTTCCATACTGAAAGTTTCTTTCATTGGTAGGAAATGTGCTGACTTAGTTAGGCTGTCTAAAATCACCCAGATTATAGCATTACCTTTTCTTGTTTTGGGTAATTTGGTAACAAAATCCATTGTTATCAATTCCCACTTCCACACCGGCATTTCTAGCTGTTGCAATAGACCTGAGGGTTTCTGATGTTCAGGTTTGACTTGTGAACAGGTTAAACACTTAGAAACGTATGCTGCTATATCCTTTTTCATTCCTATCCACCAAAAATTCTTTCTTAAATCCTGGTACATCTTATCACTTCCAGGATGCATCGTGTACTTAGACTTATGGGCTTCCTCTAATATACGGTGCGTAGGTTTCCTAATTTGGGTATCCACATTCTTTTCTTATGGAATCTCCAAATTCCATCTGTTCCTTGTTCTAGTTCCTTAATCATTCCATTCAATTTTTCAGTATCTTCCTTTATTACTGATTCTTGTGCTTTTCTAATTTGTTCCTTTAAATCTACTTGTAGATTTAATTTAAGAGAACGTACTCTTTTTGGCTTTTCATGATACTTTCGACTGAGAGCATCAGCAACCACATTTGCTTTTCCTGCATGATACTGGATGTTACAATCTTAATCACTAAGAATTTCCATCCAGCGTCTTTGTCTCATATTCAACTCCTTTTGCCCGAAAACATGCCTTAAACTCTTATGATCCGTGAAAATGGTAAACTTACTACCATAAAGATAATGTCTCCAAATCTTAAGGGCAAAAATTATAGATCCTAATTCTAAATCATGGGTCGAATAATTCTATTCATGATTCTTAAGTTGTCTAGATGCGTAAGCTATAACCTTTTGACGTTGCATTAACACACATCCATAGCCAAACTTAGAGGCGTCACAATAGACTATATAGTTTTCAGTTCCTTCTGGTAACGCTAATATGGGTTTATTGGTTAGTCTTTGCTTAAGAATTCTAAAGGCTTCTTCTTGTATTGGTCCCCATTCAAACTTAACGGATTTACAGGTTAACTTAGTTAAGGGAATGGCTATTCTAGAAAAATCTTGAATAAATCTTCTATAATAACCGACCAATTCTTTGAAACTTCTAACCTCTGTTGGTGACTCAGGGGTTTTCCATTTAGTAATTGCCTCGATCTTGGTGGGATCCACATGAATCCCTTCATAATTGACTAAATGCCCAAGAAACTGTACCTGTTCTAACCAAAACTCGCACTTTGAAAACTTTGCGTAAAGCTTTTCTTTTCTTAATAAGCTTAGAAGTGCGTGCAAATGTCTTGCATGTTCCTCCTTACTTTTAGAATAAATGAAAATATCATCTATAAAGACAATTATGAATTTATCTAAATATGGCTTACATATTCGGTTCATCATGTCCATGAATGCAGCTGGGGCATTGGTTAAACCAAATGGCATGACAGTAAATTCATAATGGCCATACCTTGTTCTAAATGCGGTTTTAGGAATGTCCTCTTCCTGTACCTTTAATTGATGATATCCCGACCGTAAATCGATCTTGGAGAAAAATCGTGCTCCTTGCAACTGATCGAACAGATCATCGATTCTCGGTAATGGATACCGATTTTTAATCATGACCTTGTTCAATTCATGGTAATCAATTCACATACGCATCGACCCGTCTTTCTTTTTGACGAATAAGATCGGTGCTCCCCATGGCAATGAACTTGCCAGTATGAATCCTTTTTCCAACAACTCGTCTAATTGCTTCTTCAGTTTCTGCATTTCTGCGGGTGCCAATCGGTAAGCTGCTTTGGCAATTGGTGCTGTTCCTGGTAGCAGGTGGATTCTGAATTCAACTTCCCTGTCTGGCGGTAGTCCTAGTAATTCTTCTGGAAACACATCTGGAAACTGAGACACTACTAGGATATCTTTTAATTCCCTTCCTTTAGTGTTAGTGATTATGGAAATCAAATATACTAATGATCCTTTTCTTATATAACTTGCGGTTTTCATCACAAAGATGAATTTTGTAGATCTAGATGGCTTATCTCCTTTAATTGTGATATTTTCACCCCTTGGTGAATTTGCTTGAATTAACTTTTGATCACATAAAATACTGGCTTTATTAGCTATTAACCAATCCATTCCTAATACAATATCAAATCCTGCCAGATTCATCGGATAAAGATTTGCAATAAACTTTTGATTTAAAAATTCTATTCTTGCTTCCTGCAAGATTTCAGAAATCTTAATGGTTTCTCCATTTGCTGTCTCTACTAGACATTCTTGTGGGAGTTTAGTTAAAGGTTGATTGAGAAGTTTGCAAAATGAAGTATTAATAAAACTTTGGTTCGCACCAGAGTCAAATAATATTTTAGCAAATACATCATTAACTAAAAACGTACCGGCTATCACATCCGGAATCATCTTGGCTTCATCTGCAATTAGGACAAATGCTCTAGCATTTTTGTTAGTCTTGTTGTTCATGGCTGGAGCTAGTTTCGGACAGTTCGGCTTGATGTGACCATTTTCTCCACAGTTGAAGCACATTCCATTATTAGGTTTCTTCCTGCAATCTTCTTCCTTGTGTCCTGGTATCTTGCAGAAATTGTAGTAAGTAGAACATTTTCCCGAATGCTTCTTCTTGCAGGCTTTGTAGTAAGGTGTAGAGGTAGAACTAACATTTTTCCCACGGTTGGAATTTCCATAATGGAATTCCTGGGTAAGCCTTTGAGCTAGATTTCTCCTCTGGTCCTCCTCTCGTGTACGCACTAATTCGTCTGTCAAGGTGTTTGCTAGTTCTACAGCTTCTATAGTTTGAGGTCTAGCTGCCTTGACTACATACCTAATCTCACTAATTAATCCCCAGATGTAACGGGAGATTAATACTGGTTTAGGTGATGCAAGGGTCGGCACTATTCTAGCATATTCAAAGAATAATGTAGTGTATCCCTTACTATCCACTAAAGTCATTCTAAGGTTTAGTAACTTATTTGCTATCTGTTCTTTTTCATTGGGAGGGCAGAATTTCCTTTCTACCATATTCTTAAATTCCTCCCATTCCATATTGTAAACCCTGTCACTTCCCCTAGACTGGAGGATAGTGTTCCACCATTCTAAAGCTGAATTCTTAAATAGATTGGAAGCAAACATTATCTTATCCTCTTCTGCGCACTTGTTTATTTTTAAGACTGCCTCAGTCTTTTCTATCCAGCGTTGAGCTACAATGGCCCCTTCATTGCCCGAGAATTCCATTGGTTTACAAGACCATAATTCTTTATAAGAACAACCAGAATTCCATTGGTTTACAAGACCATAATTCTTCATTGCCCCGCGACGGCCCTTTAAATTTTGTTTTTATTTTTATTTTATTAAATTAAAGGTATTTAGGGCTATTATACGTATACGGGGTGTATTTTAAGACAAATAGGGACATTTTAGTTATGTTAGGGGTGTCGAAAATATTTTGGAGGGTTGTTATATCCTCCCCACCTTGTTTTAGAGCTCCTCCTCGAGATCTACTTGAATAAGTGCGGGTATTTCCTTTGCATTTCCGATTCAAGCTCCCATGTGTACTCTGGTCCTCTTTTGGAGTCCCATTTTACTCTGACCAGAACTAATCTCTTGTGTTTGAGGTTCTTGACTTTCCTGTCTTCAATCTGTAGAGGCCACTCTACAAACTTTAACTACTCGTTTACCTCTATATCCTTAAGAGGTACTACCAGTGATTCATCCGCTAAGCATTTCTTGAGATTAGAGCTTAGCTTTCCCCTCTTAATGAATCTTACCACTCCTTTCCAAGGAGAGACTTTCAATAATACCTTGTCTCCTACCTGAAATTCCAGTGGTTTTCGTCTGTTATCAGCATAACTCTTTTGTCTGTCACGTGCTGCTTTCAGTCGTTCTCTGACTTGGATGATCTTGTCGGTCGTTTCTTGTACTATCTCAGGTCCGGATAGTTGCTTTTCTCCAATCTCTGCCCAACAGACTGGAGTTCGGCATTTTCGTCCATAGAGTGCTTCAAATGGTGCATCATTGATACTTGTGTGGTAACTGTTATTGTAAGAAAATTCGATTAATGGTAAGTGATCGTCCCAATTACCTCCGAAATCAATTACACAAGCTCTAAGCATATCTTTCGTTGTCTGAATTGTCCTTTCGCTTTGTCCGTCCGTTTGAGTATGATAAGTTGTGCTTAGATTTAGCTTGGTTCCCATGGCTTTTTGGAAACTTGTCCAAAAATGAGAGGTAAAACGGCTATCCCAATCAGAAAAAATTGATAAAGGAATTCCATATAATGAAACTGTTTCATTTACATATAATTTAGCTAACTGTTCCATACTGAAAGTTTCTTTCACTGGTAGGAAATGAGCTGACTTAGTTAGCCTGTCTACAATCATCTAGATTGTATCGTTACATTTTCTTGTTTTGGGTAATTTGGTAACAAAATCCATTGTTATCAATTCCCACTTCCACACCGGCAATTCTAGCTGTTGCAATAGACCTGAGGGTTTCTGATATTCAGCTTTGACTTGTGAACAGGTTAAACACTTAGAAACGTATGTTGCTATATCCTTTTTCATTCCTATCCACCAAAAATTCTTTCTTAAATCCTGGCACATCTTACCACTTCCAGGATGCATCGTGTACTTCGACTTATGGGCTTCCTCTAATATACGGTGGCGTAGGTTTCCTAATTTGGGTATCCACATTCTTTTCTTATGGAATCTCCAAATTCCATCTGTTCCTTGTTCTAGTTCCTTAATCATTCTTTTCAATTTTTCAGTATCTTCCTTTATTACTGATTCTTGTGCTTTTCTAATTTGTTCATTTAAATCTACTTGTAGATTTAATTTAAGAGAACGTACTCTTTTTGGCTTTTCATGATACTTTCGACTGAGAGCAACCGTTTCGTTATCTCATATATATAGTAATTAAAATCCAACGATCCAATTATTCCTATCATCTTCCATTTTATTACCAAAACTTTCTCAAAACATTTTCTAATTTTTTGAAATTTACTTATTTATTTATTTTTTATTTTTTTAACGCCACGGACACGACGCTGACTAAAACACAACTAAATGCTAGATTCCCCTCCCCACACTTAATTCCTTCATTGTCCTCAATGGAGAGCAAAACCCACGACTCAACTACACACATAAGCCGAAACACAAAGAAAAATGGAACAGACTCCCCTGATTTTAAACGGTTGAATTCCTATAAGCCTTGTTCCGCAGCAACCGTATAATATTTCTTTCGTGGATACATTCAACATGGGATGCTCTTCTTCAAATAGTTCAAATCCCTTCACCCGAATGGAGATTGAGTATGGACAAAGTGATCAAAACCTGCAAAATAAAACTCACATGCTCCCAAATAGATTAAAACGAATCAATGTACAAAGACCATAATTTGTCCACCTGGCCATCCAGGAGCGTCACCGAAGCTACCAAAGAACCCCCCGCGTGGCACGGGGGAGTGCAGTTTGACTGTTGTTGACCTGGCGCCTCAGGCGTGTCGCGGCATTTGTTGGGAAGTCCCCCGCGTAGCGCCTGAGAACCCTTTTTCCAGCAATTTTGCCCAAAATTTTGGTTTCATGCCTTAGAAAAATTTTCAAATTTTTTCTTGTTTTCACCTCCCAAACCCTCCAAGCGTATTTCTATGATAAATCTTCAATAAAAACATACCGAAAATGTCCAAAAGCACTCCAAAAATCATTTTTTCAGACCAAATTCTTTATGCAAACATATAATCATTTTTCCCTACCCCCAGACAATTGTGCATTGCCCTCAACTGCACCAGAGCTTAGCCAAACCTCCTCGGACTTCCCCACACTTGAAGAATTACACGGTTAGACTCAAAAACTCAAAACAAAAGAAAAACAATAAGAAAACAAAACAAAACCTTAGGCTGCCTCCTAAGAGCGCTAAGGTTTAGATCTTCAGCCAGATCATACCAGCAATCTTCAAGGTAGTTCAAACGCCTTCTTACCTCCGGACTTTTCTAGAAGACTTGATTACCCAAAGTCCGAAAGTTTTCATCTCCATACCAGTTAGGCTCAATCTTGATCTTCCCAAACGTTTCCACCATCCGGTGGCTTGCCTGTTTTTCCTTTCCTTTTCACATTCACTTTCTTCACAAATTCTTCGTTCGTCCCAAGCTTGGGCCTGTAACACTTAACACCTTTCTCATCTAATGTGTCCTCACACACATGTTAAGTGTATGGCGGAATAAACTCGTTAATAGAAACTGCTTCACACAAATTATCAAGAACCTCGTAAGTAATGGATTTTGAGAAAACATTAAAGAATAACTTACCATTTTCAGAGCACATAGAGATTAATCCATCTCTACAGTTGAATTGAGCATTAGCTGTGTGTAAGAATGGACGGCCTAGAATCACTTTTGTTGCTCAATTGTCCTTGTAGGTGCATAATCCAGCACCATAAAGTCTATCGGGTAAAAGAACTCACCTAGCCGGATCATCACATCCTTCACAACCCCACAGGTTGCTTCCATGTATCATCCACCAAAATCACCCTCTTATCAAGGGCATGTAGAGGACCAAAATCATACTGATCATACAAACTTCCTGGGGAATACTCATACTCGCCCCATAATCCAATAAAGCGTTGTGGATCTTCAGCTTTCCCACTTTAATTGGAACGAGCGGTACCCCTGGCTCATTCTCCTCACCTCCATCAATCTCTTCTCTTATACCTGCAACTACTTGAGATGAAGATGTAAGAGTTATATCAACAACCTTAGATTTAGGAAGGATACTTACCGATTTAACTCTTCCATTATGTTGAGAATTCTTTGTAGTATTACTCGGTAGTTTCCATAGATCTCGTCTTCCTTGAGCCACCTCCACTGCCAACTATGCAACTTATTTTTCTAAAGATTGATAAGCCTTGGCTTGCACCTCTTGTTCCTTTTTTATTTGCTTCAGAATTTCCATCATCTCATTGTTCAACCCTTTAGCTGGACCGCTTGATCTTCCTTGGTTTGAACTCTATTGATAGCTCCTTTGATTGTAAGTTTGGTTGTTGTAACTAGACTGTCTGTTTTGATATGGTTGACCTCTGTTGGACCGTTCTATGACCCTAAAATGTCAGTCAAGGACGTTCATCTTCATGTGTAAAGGCGGAATCAATGCACATAAAGTCATAACAGCTCTAATCCTTTTAATCTTTCTTTTCTGATTGATTTGAGTGCTTGTACAAGGTTTTCTGATACAAATCCGGCAGCACTTCGTGTCTCACACTATAACCTCTCTCTCCAATGAACAACACAACACACATATATATAGGCTTGATGATTTCGCTTGAACATGCTTGAAGCGAAATCATGTTGTTGATTTCACTTGAAGATGTTTCAAGCGAAATCTTCAAGTTTAACCTAAACAAACCCTAATTAATACCCTGATGTGTGTTCTTTCAATCAAACTAGACACAAGACTTAATGCAGACGAAGTCAACAGACATTCCATGCACTAACAGACTCCCCCTTGGATGTTGACGAAGTCTTCAGCTCCTGAGTCTTCAGTCTTGGTCTTTTCTCCAACTCTCTGTCTTCACATCATAAACATTCTTCACAGGTTTAGAATCACAACCTGAATCTAACTTCCATCTTCCCTTTGACTGTTGATCCAGACTCCCCCTTTCATATACTCCCCCTCTCAATATACTAGAATTTGAGATGTCTGGTTCAAGCTTTATCATTTAGCTTCCGTGGGAATTCCTAAAACCTGCATATCCTCTACCACAACATAAGTTTCACAAATTTATTACACTTAAATTTAAAAACTTACTGGTAGACAATCATTCAAACAACAAACATACTAGTTACATCAAGTTCAAACAAATGACCTTGATTAACTAACCACTCAATCTTTAAAAAAAAACATTTGTATATAGCATTCAAAGTTTTCAACAAACTCTCCCAACCCTGTTCATCAAGTTTAGCACTTGGAATTTTGAAAAACAGCTCTTCAACATCAGTTGTCGAAAATCTTTTTGTATTTTCAAAATTTTATGCTAAAACACACTAAAATCTTTTTGGATTTTGAATTTTAAGAAATGCAGTAAAGAAATATGTACAAACAATATTTTTGTGAGTTTGTGTAAGAGGATCATATCAGTTTATGAAACAAATCACTAGCACCGTTAAGCTTTTGACATTTTAAGTTCTAAACGATTCACGTTGATTGTCAGTATACTGATCCACTTAAATTTTCACACAAAGTTCAACTGCTTCGAGATACGAATTTAATATCTTAGATACTTAAACTTATTCGCGTATCCCACCTCAGAATATACTCCCGTATCCAGATCCCAATATTCAATCTTACAGGTAGTTATAACACAAATGATATCTGTAAGGGGTTAATAATTTATGAAGAATCATGAGAGCTCAGGTCAGAACCATTGTTCAGCAGAGAGATCATGACTCAACTTGGGTGTGTCCCCTTTAGAGGATCTTTTTTACAACAGCATTGCTAAGCAATTTTATTGTCTTATCATTTATGCTGAGGGTGATGCTATGTTTCAAGCATTTGTAGAAAGTATTATTCGAGGACTAGGTCAGAACTACCGTTCAGCAGAAGTCCCGAAATAATACCCCAGACATCACTGAGTATAAAGACCTGTATATCATAATACGAAACCTTTCAAACGAGATTTCGGGGGTTACCCATATATCCAAGAGATGTTACCCACGATATAAGCAAGTTTGAAATTTAGGTTTATATCTCGTCACAATCTACTAAATGTGCAAAAACCTACTGGCACATCATCCGTGAGACCGTTTATCACATTTTTACTTTCCAATTCTTTAGCATGCTGTGATAGTTCACTGATTTTCTATCATTTCCTCTTTTTCACAACAAAACTCATTTTTGCTTTTTCAATGTTTTTGGCATTTTCAAATATTCTAATTTTTTTTTTAAATTTTTCTCCCCCTAAAATCAAAATATGTTTCAATTTTGATTTTCTGAGAAAATTTGAAAACAAACTATACAAGAAAGTGACAAACTGATATCGAATCGCTTCAATTCGCCATTCTCTTGGCATAAACAATCAGAACTCCCCCTGACAACAAACTATTTTCCCATTTAGATTTCAAAACACTTAAGTTTGTTTTAATCAAATGGTTTTTCCGGAAAATTAGTTTTGTTTGTCTTTTCACAAATTCGGGGTTTCATCACATTGTTCTTTCTCAACCATTTTAATGAATTAACAATTAAGACCCTTGACAACAACAAACACTAGTAGAAAATCAAGTACAACTTAATGTCCCTGATTTACCACTTGTAAATCGAAATATCACAGTTACCATCCTGTGAATTTCTCAAGAAAAATGCCGATACCTGCTTCACGCTTACCAACCTGGAAGCTCCGGCAAGTCAGGTTTTTCTATTTGAAAAGATTCACCCAAGCCTGACCAGCCTTGGATTTTACAACTTTTACCTCAACAGATGGCTCTTCTGGTTTTGACGAACCAGAATCATTGCCTGATTGTGGCTTGTCTGACTTTGAGACGTCAGATTCATCGCCAACACATGGCTCCTTTGTTTTTGAAGAAACAAATTCATCGCCAACAACTTCCTTTTTCTTCTCTTTTGTCCTCAGATTTGCATCTGATGAATTCGTTTTGCTTGCCTTTTCAGTTGAGGAAAGCAATTCATCAGAACTTTTTCTCGGATTACCAGTTTTATCCGAGGACAAAATTTTCTCGAGATACTCTCTCGCCTTCTTCCTTTTCTTTCGCAGTCTGTCTTTCTGCCCCTGTGAAAGTTTAACTTTCTTTTCTTGAATTATCTGATCCTGAACTTTAGGTTTTAGAACCTTCTGTTCATGGGGCTTGACATTGACTTGCTTCTTTACCATTCTTTGAGATTCAGCCCTCGATCTTCCTTTTGATCTCATTGGGCAATCTCTAGCAATGTGTCCTCTGATGTGGCATTCATAGCATCTTCTTGTTTCGATTCTCTGACTTTGGCAGTTAACAGCAATGTGTCCTTGATAGCCACAAGTGTAACACACTCTGTTATCATACCTCTCACTACTTTCATACTTCATACCACTTTTATACCACACACTTAGATCAAAGCATTGATTTGCCTTGTGGTAATCACCATTTCTTTGTTTTCTATCATTGTAATGATTTGTCCTTGAAGAATCTTCATCCCATCTTCTCCTATAAGCTGGATTTGGCTTTTGAGACCTGTGGTCAAACCTGCACCACAAATTACCAACTATTTTTGAGTTTTCATTTTTAGATTTTTGTGATTTTTCAAAACGATTGGATGACTTATCTGATGAGCTTTTATTTTCATTTTTAGGATTTTTCAAATTTTTATCTTTTTTTTTCTGTTCTGCATTCTTCTTAACAGGTTTTTGTTTAGAACATTCACCTGTTTCAGTAGTTTGCAAAACAGTGTTTTTAAATTTTTCTTGTAAATCTAAAAATATTTTTCTTTTCTTTTCTTTTTCATCATCAGATACTTCATCACAATCTTCAATTTTGACTTTGTCAAAATTTGTGACATTGTCACTTATTGGAACAGAATTGATCGGTTTTGGACAAACATATGATGCAAAAGTCACAAAACTTTTCAATTTATTCTCTAACTCTTTGATTTTCTTTCTATCACATTCAGCTTCTTTTTCAAGTCGAATAATAGTCTGACGATGGGAATTTATTACCTTTTGCTTTTCAATATTGTTTTTGCTAAAAACAGATCTCCCATCTTCAAGAATCTTTATTTGACCTTGAAAATCTTTTTCAATTTTTACTTTTTCATTTTCAAAACTTTTGATTTTATCTTGAAAAACTTTGTTTTCTAATGTCAAACTGTTCAAATCACTTGACAGTTTAACATTTTCAGACGTCAATTTCTCACAATTTTCTCTCATTTCAAGAATCTGTTTAATATCAGATTCTTTCTCATCCCTCAAGCTTTTGATTTCCACTGTCAAATTCTCCACATCTTTCAAGAGATTGGAATTTACTGCTTCAGATTTTTCGCATTTTGAGCACACAACTTCACTTTTTGAAATTTCATCTTTTTCTTCTTCTTCATTCTTTGTCATTCCTTCTTTAATCTTTTTGATTAATTCAAGAAATTCATCCAAACTCATATTTTCTGAGTTTCTTTCAATTTCATCTAGTAAATCTTTCTTTTTCTTTTTCTCTTCTTCATCTCCCCACCATTTCTTCTGCCAATACTCATCCTCTTCTTTGTACTGCTGGATTATGGCTTCGATATCAATTGTTTTGTCATCGATTGCAATATTTCCATATGGGTCAAGATAACACTCTCTGTTCGGATCCCATCTATTTGCTCTCCTTGCTTCCAGATAAATACCAGAAAGTCTAATGATTTTGTTTTCAGCAATCATCTTTCGGTATTGATACTTCTGTTCCTCAGTACGATCGTCTTTCCACGGAATAGGTTCGGAATTTGCCATCTTTTTATGTCCTTGAATAACCTCGAAATTACCTGCAAACAAAACAAACAAGCAAACACTTATTAAAATTTTAAGTTTTGAACACTTAGCAACTTCAAGAGAAATACTTGAAATATAATCAGCTTCAAGCGAAATCAGTTTAATAAAACTGTTCAAGCGAAATCTAATATGAACTATTTCGCTTCAACTTCAAGCGAAAACCTGTTACAAAGTGTTTCAAGCGAAATCAAATACCAATTCTGATTCAAGCGAAATCCACTATTTCGCTTCAGCTGATTAGAACCTTCAAGCGAAATTCCAAATAATCTATTTCGCTTCAACTAATCAAACCTTCAAGCGAAATCTGAAAAAAACAGTTTCGCTTCAACTGTTCAAGCGAAAACCACTATTTCGCTTCAGGAAGTCTCAAGCGAAATTGTCTGATTTCAAGTCAAATTGTCTGTTTTCAAGCGAAATCAACCTGTAATCTTCGAATACTTTCAAGCGAAATACTGTTTTAGGTCAATTTTAACATGTTTTAGTCTGAATTTTAGTCCGAAACTTTGTAGGCTTTGTTAAAACTCAGTTTTACACATTATACTCGAAAATCAGACCATTTCGACCGTTAAATGTCAATCAAATCAGAAAAGTAAGAGAAGAAGTGAATAGAGATAAGAAAATCCGGTAGAATCAAGCTGCTATGGTATGAACTCCTCGTCCTGAGCTCTGATACCACTTGTTGGACCGTTCTATGACCCTAAAATGTCAGTCAAGGACGTTCATCTTCATGTGTAAAGGCGGAATCAATGCACATAAAGTCATAACAGCTCTAATCCTTTTAATCTTTCTTTTCTGATTGATTTGAGTGCTTGTACAAGGTTTTCTGATACAAATCCGGCAGCACTTCGTGTCTCACACTATAACCTCTCTCTCCAATGAACAACACAACACACATATATATAGGCTTGATGATTTCGCTTGAACATGCTTGAAGCGAAATCATGTTGTTGATTTCGCTTGAAGATGTTTCAAGCGAAATCTTCAAGTTTAACCTAAACAAACCCTAATTAATACCCTGATGTGTGTTCTTTCAATCAAACTAGACACAAGACTTAATGCAGACGAAGTCAACAGACATTCCATGCACTAACAACCTCCTTGAGTAGGTATTTGAAATTAGGATTAGATTGATTAGCACTATTACTATATCTAAAATTTGGGTGATTCCTTAAACCGGGATGATATGTGTTTGAATTCATATCAAATCTCTGGTGATCACCATAGACCTGGTTAACCTCGTCTTCAGCTCCTATGAACTGGTCCGGGCAATCTCTCAGAGCATGGCTTATTTCCCCACATGAATCACACACTGGATAAGTCTGAGCAGCATGTATCGAGTCTTCTCCTCCAAGGCCTTTAAATCTCGCCAATTGGCATTCTAAAGCCTCATTCTCTATCTCTAACTGAGCCACCCGAGCTGTCGAGGCTCCCGTACCTGTTGATGTAGAGATTGGATACTTCTTTCCTCTATCAAATTGGGCTTGCCTTTTTTAGTTGGGTGCTACAATATCCAAATAATCCCAATCCACGTTCACATGATTCTGTAGAAAAGTGCCACCCGTTGTGGCCTTGATGTCTCGCATATCTTCATTAGATATCCCGTCATGGAAAGCGGTAATTAACTCCCATCTTGGAATGCCATACGAATCAATTGATTGAACCGCTTCCATGACTCAAAGAACAACTCACCCGGAAGTTGTTGGAACTCTCTAATGGCGGCTCTTCCCGAATTGGTTCTTTGTCGAGTATAATACTCTTCTAGGAACTTTTGTTGCAACTCCTGCCATGTGTGAATGCTTGCATAAGGCAAGGAGATGAACCATTCACGTGCTGAGTCTTTTAGGGAGAACTAAAATAGGACCAACTTAACTTGATCCGGTGTGAACCCGTGTCCACCTAGCATACAAAAACCGCTTCAAATTCCGCAATATGAGCATACGGTTCTTCACTCCCCTTTCCATGAAAATTAGGCAACATGTTCAAAAAATGCGCTTTTGCCTCAAAAGATTGATCACCATTAAGAACAGGCATGACAATAGGTGATCAGTGTTCCGCAATTCGTGGACGGAAGTGACTCTCTTCCCCCCGGATATTCGGATCCGGAAATCTCGGATCTCTTCGCCTTTGACGTGGTACAGCCGGTGCTTGATTCACCCGTGGTGGGGTTTGATATCCGTTAGCTCCACGTGGTTCTCTTTGCTGAAACCCTTGGTAAACCCGGTTTGCCACCGAATGTAATTGTCCTCCTTGCATTCCCGCATATCCCTCATGCTCATCCCATTCTTCATCATACTCTGAACCATAATCCAATCTCCCCTCTTCCCAATCATCCACTCTACCCCGATTCATTCTCTGTTCAAACTGGTCACCTGCACGGTGCGGGTGAGGTTCACGGTTAGGTCTATTCACAACCTGAATCAGCTCGGGATGTTGTTGGTTTCCTAATGGGTTACACATGCGTGGGTACTCTAAATATTCATCTCTCACTTGAAAGTCACCTTGTGGAGGTGGTTGTGTAGCATTTAGGTTTTGTGGTGGTTGTTAATTTGGTTGGTTTTGATTTTGAGTTTGATTTTGTGGTTCGGTTGGAGCCGGGGGTGGTGGCATATCGGGAAGTGGTTCTTGTTGTGATGGTTGTTGATTCAGACTCGATTGATTTTCTGTAGGATTCATCGTTGAATCTATCGTTTTTCCTTTCAAAGCTGAACGAAGAAGTAAGTTATGTATGGCGGTCTTTCCGATTTCGGGGTCGAAAAGAAGTGGTGATGACTTTCCTGAAAACCTGGTATGCATGCAATAAGAAGTCACCTGCACACAAGTAAACAAGAAACTGCACGTAATACCGCACGGAGTAAAAATAACAAAAAGAAGTATTTTTGGGTTTTTATGATTTTTTGAAAATAAGAAAAACAACTAATCTAGACTAACACTAAGCGCACGAATTCCCCAGCAACGGTGCCATTTTGATGACTGTCGTTAAGGTCAATCAAAAACCTAAATAAACTATGTAGATAGTGCAAGTGGGGTATCGTATCCACGGGGAATTTGTGGTTAATGTTCAGTTTTAACTACGATCTAATCTATTCTAAATCCGGGGGTTTTAATGATTGTTTGAAAGAACATGAAAATTATTAAGAAAGTTGTGATCAATAAGAGAAAAAATTTGATAATCGTTACCGTAATTACTTATTAGTAAGGATGGCAAGGGATCGGGATCGGGTTCGGGCTTTGATTTGGTAATCTCATGCCCATACCCGATCGTACAATCATGTCCCATACCATACCTATTACTCGTCGGGTATTCGTCCGGTAATTACTCATTGGGTCGATACCTGCATGTATCCATTAGTTTACTAAAATATACCCATTGAGATTTCCAAGTATATTTCTTTTTTACTATTATAACGTAATCCTAGAACTTCCAGCCGTCGTAAACCCTTACCAAACCCTAACCGCTTAGACTAAAGGGTATGGTGAGGCCCATCCCCACGAGGATGGGCCGCCACGTAGGCGCCACATCACCGGCTCGTGGGGGATGGGCCTCCTTCACATTTGAGGGGGATGGAGGATGGGGCTACCCCACCTCATTATTTTATAATTTTCTAAGTGTTTTTTTATTAACTTAATAAAAAAATTATAAAAGTTAAAAAATACAACATAAATAAATTCATTTCATAACATAAAAAAAATTACATTTCCTAAAAAAAAAAAACATTTCCGAAAAAAAATTACATTTCCTAAAAATAAAAAATTACACTACTCGTCTTCGTCTTCGTCTCCGTCACCGTCCCCGACGTTTACGTTGTTCCATATATGTTCTATCAAATCCTGTTGAAGGTTTGCATGCGTGAAGTCGTTGGTTAGCGCGAAGGAGTTTAAATCCTGTTGCGTCGGATCTACCGGGACAGTATTCCCGTAAGATGCATTCTCATCATACTCACAAATCGCCCGACCTTCGTCTTCAATAATCATGTTATGGAGCAAAATGCAAGCGTACATACAAAGGCGCAACCTCTTCGGTGTGAACGCACGTGCCGGTTGTTCAAGGACGGCCCATTTTTTTTGTAAAACACCAAAACAACGTTCGATGTCTTTTCTTTCAGCTTCTTGACGCTTGGCGAATTTTTTCCTTTTTTCGTCCTCGGGAAATGAAATAGTTTTGACAATTGTAGACCAAGACGGATATATTCCGTCAGCAAGATAATACCCGCGTCTATACTCAACCCCTGAAACTGTAAAACGGGTGTCCGGACCGATTCCATTAACGACATCGCTAAAGATAGTCGATTGGTATAGCACGTTGAGGTCGTTGAGTGAACCAGGGAGCCCAAAGAAAGAATGTCAGATCCACAAATCTTGTGACGCCACGGCCTCAAGTATTAAGGTTGGATAGCCGTGATCACCTCGCGTGTATTGGCCTCGCCACGAAGTCGGGCAGTTATGCCACGCCCAATGCATACAATCAATGCTACAAAGCATTCCCGGAAACCCGTGCCTTGCTTCATGAGCTTGGTACAACTGTTGAACATCATACGCGTTTGGTTTCCGCAAATATTTTTTGCTATACAGTTTCACCACATTATGGCAAAACCGATACAAACATTCCCGCGCAGTTCTTGCCGACATCTGTAAGTACTCGTCCAAAGCGTCGGCCACTGTCCCGTACGCCAGTTGGCGAATGGCCGCAGTACACTTTTGTAACGTGGTGAACCCTTCATAATTCCGAGCATCGGGTCGTTGAGTGAAAAACGGGTCTAGCCCCGCCAAATCATCAGCAATCCGTGTGAATAAACGGCGACTCATTCGGAACATTCGTTTGAAAGTGTCGGCGTTGTAAAGGGGTGCATCCGAAAAATAATCGTTAACCAATTTCTCGTGCACTCCTTGGCGGTCTCTGTTAATCCGTATTCGTCTGGTAATAACGTTTTCAGACAAGTCATCTTCCTCTTCCTCCTCCAAAAGAATCTGCGCCGCCTTTACCACATCGTTTGCGAAAAACATCTCCTCTTCGTCCGAAGAAGACGAGGACCACCAAGAATTAGATGCCATTGGTATAAAAAATGGGAGTGTTTTTTATAAAAATGGATGAGAATGAGAGAAGAATGGGGAGAAATGGATGAGAATGGTATGAAAAATGGATGAAAGTGGTATATATTTAAATTGAAAAGGTAATTTTTTTTTTATTTAGAAAATAGCCGTTATAACGGCTAGTATTTGAATTGGGGGCCCGTCGAGTTCGAGCGTGGGTCGCCGGGGACGACGGAAACGGGCGAGGGGGCGGTGTGGGGGACCGGCGCCGGGCCTAAGCCGGCCCCATACCGCTTAGTCTTAGGACTGCCTTGGTCCAGTTACTAGTTTTCGTTAAAAGAAGTCAAACTAAACCAACGAGAAAAATTCAACCTCGACCAGAAGCACGTGAAGCAAAGTACGGTTATGCATTTAAAGTCTATAAACAACCTGACAGTAAATCACAACATACAAGGTACCTATTTCATGTGCATTATTTCTTATTTTTACAAATTCTAATATCATTTATTTGACTCTTTCCAATATTTATATATGTTTATTAAATTTTTTTTTTTTTGAACGGCGATTGACTCCAACAGTCGAGAGGATCACACCCACATTGCATGGGTCCCTAGTCCCCCTCGGGCGAGGCATCCGAGGTTGACCATAGGCGCTCCACGAGAAAATTTCCAGCCGACAGCCACTTGACTGCCGTTGCAGCCTCCGCACTCAAGAGCCGGAGTAACCGCACTGTAATAGAAAACTCGTGTGCGGCTCAAGACTCAAACCCGGGCTATTACGCACTCAAGGCTCTTATCCATCATTGCCATGACCCCTCAACTAAGGTTGGGGCCATTTACCCCCAAATGCAACAGGTGGGGATCGAACCCGGGTCTCCAAGGAAACCCAAAGTTCTTTCCACCACTCCACTACAAGTGGGGGATATATATGTTTATTAAATAACAAACAAATTACCCAGTTTATTATTTTAATATAGTGAATATTAACTTTATCTTATTTTATTTAGAAAGTATTTATTCATAACAAAAGTATGCTCTTATTTAAGTTATATGCTTAATTAAAACATATTATATAAAGCAAGCAATGTAATAAAATTCTCGATTTTATAAAATAGTTTATAATATAATGTACTATATAAAAGTTTGGTAAATTCGGTTTATAACTTTATCTACTCTTACAACTACGGTTATAATAATAATATAAATAATAATAATAATAATAATAATAATAATAAAATCTAATAAAAAAAACTATGCAATGCCCAGAGACGGTCACACCTTCAGGGGAGGATGACCAGTGTTTTCTGTTTAATTGGCCATTACCCTTGTCTTGCATTTAAGTTTCTTTGATTTATACCAGCACATTTAATAAACATGTTTGCAGTTGTTTTGTTTTTCCAAATTTATTCCATATTAAATTTCTCTTGAAATTATACATCATATTAGGTGAGTTTCTTATATGTAGTTGGTCCAAATTTCAATATAACTTAAATAAAAAAATCAGTTTTCCCATTTTTCTCTTGTTTTATCGAAAAAATATGAGACACATTCTAAATTTAAATAAAAAAATAAATAGTATGTCTTTTATAAAAAAAAGAAAAAAAGTATATATACAATCCATCATGAATTTGTATTCTGAAAGTCTATATACACACTCATAAATTGTGCATGTTTATTATTTTTTTGAGCTTATATGAAGTTAATTACTTAATAAGTATGTCTATCATGAATTTGTATTCTAAAAGTCTACATATATATATAAC
Source organism: Helianthus tuberosus (assembly GCA_030545235.1). Lineage (NCBI taxonomy): Eukaryota > Viridiplantae > Streptophyta > Magnoliopsida > Asterales > Asteraceae > Helianthus > Helianthus tuberosus. The sequence goes on from CM060359.1 coordinate 32,624,152, forward strand.
TCATGCATGTTCATCATTCTGTTAGTTGATATATATATAACTCATGCATGTCCTGTGGCGCGATGATAACAGATGGTCCAAGGGATGAGCTTGGAGATGTTTGTGAGAGCATTCACATTGGAGACTCTTTGTTTATATATTATATATAATATTGAGAAAAAAATAGAGAACATATCAAAAAACACTACTACATTAGAGTATCTATAGTAGAGAAAGATTTATAGAAAGCAAAGTACAACCTCTATATTTAGAGAGTCATATTAACTCTATATTTTTGTTGCGAGTATGTAGGAAATATAAAAAGTAATAAAATAAGTGTTTGTGAGTATGATAAAGATGAAGATAGAGATATAGAGTTGGATGTGGGAGGTTTTAAAAAAAATAACAAAATATAGAAGAAAATTTTTTTTTTAGTTGAATTATATAGATGGAGATGGAGCCTTCAATGTGAATGCTCTAAATGCCCCTTTGAATTTCTTTTTTTTTTTTTCCTTTTACCAAAAATAGTTAATAAACTATATGTACATTCATAGATACAGGTGGGGATTCATTTGAGAAAAAAATTAAATTGAAAAGAAAAAAAACAAATGGTACAATTGTAAAACATTAAGTAGTTTTTTCTCATCTCATTTATTATTATTTTTAACTAATTAATTAGTCATAAAGACTATCATCCTCCACACTAAAAACTTTTCTTGCACATATCAAAATTTATTTTACACGTTTTGAAATTTATCATACACATATTAAAATTTATCCTACACAGCTCGTAATTCATTATACAAACCTCGTAATTTATCCTACATTTCAAATTAAATTTTTTTTCTTCTTTGAAAAATATATTTTTTGAAAATAAGTTACAAATTTAATGTAGTTAACTATTAAAAATGAAGACTATCAATTAATAATCTATCTAAGTTTACCAATATACCCTTACACTAATATTAAAAATAAAAACTAAATGAAGTAAAATGTAACATGCTTATTGGTTGAATTTTTTTTTTATTCTCACAAAACATTTAGTGTTATTTGAACCCTTCACTATAGATATATACTTATTATATTTTTTTATGATTCAAGTTTATCAGTTTATAGTAATAAAAGTAAAGTTGTGTCTATTTAACTCTATGTACATTTATAGATATATACTAATTATATTTTTTATGATACAAGTTTATCAGTTTATAACTTTATAGTAATAAAAGTAAAGTTATGTCTATTTTTTAAATTAAAATTAAAAATTAATACTTTAATTAATCTTTAATATATACTTTTTTTTTATTTTTCAATTATTTAAACCTTATTTATTTATTATATTAAATAATTTTGTAATAAAATAAATTAGTGAATATTAAAACAGAAGAAGAAGAGAGCGTCAAGTGTAACGAAACATGAATAATGGATGGCCACTTCATTGCAGTTAACAGTTTATCGAAATGGGACAAAGATTGTTTTGACCAAGAGAGTTGGATCCGACGCAGATGTATTTGAGATATCCAAGGCTGATTACTTTGAGAAAGTGTTCAAGGTACGTATGTATCCAATATTACCTGATATATTTGAGATATCAAGGTACGCATGACTTAACAATACCCCGACGGGCGGTGTGCTACTCCTATAGCGCTATAATTGTTAAGGTGGGATAGCTAAGTTAATGACAAATAGAGTGCTATAGGAGTAGCACACCGCCCGTAGGGGTATTGTTAAGTCATTATACATTATACATAACGGTCTCGTTCACTTCAGTGGCGAGGGATTCACATTATTCTCGTGGACACTCGGGTTTGGCCTATAGTTATGCATGCTAGCTACAACTTTGTATATAAATTGCCATGTTGGATTTGAGACAAACTTTTATTATATTATGCTAGTACTCAAAACTTTTATACTCGTCAATACTTTTGTATTAAACTATACTTTAATACATGTTGCAGGATTATGATGATGATGATGATGAAGATGCATGGAACTTAGTAGGATGTCTAGAAACGCATTTAAACTTTAAATACTTGTTGTAATGTAATTCATTTTATTTCAACTTGTTGTATTCAATTTCAAATAATGTAATTGATTCTTTAGCAATAAAATGAAATTTATTATTAAATACTTGTCACAATTTAGTGTTATGAGTCATGAGCAATCTCGTTTTCGTCTCACTCCGATGTTTCCGCCATCAGTTGGGGTGTGACAGTTTGGTATCAGAGCCATAACTATAGGGAATTAGGAAAATTACCATACTTTTGACCTATTCTATAGTTAAGCACCATACTTGACCATACTTGATTTATGTGCTAATTTCTTGAAACATCTTCTATATGCTAATTCCTTGAAACATCTTTTATGTGCTCATGTCTATTTTACTATTTCAAAACATACGCCTTTCCCAAGGCATTTTACACGATCATGTTAAACTCAAACTCGCATTATACAAACGAGACGACTTCATCAAAATAGGCATGAAACCCACAATTTGGTGAACGAATCTTAATCCACTTATTCCTTTATACAAAATTCGCCATCAAGTTAGGAGTGAAATCCTCACCTTGATGGAGAATTCCCATTTCAAATTTAGTGGACCCTCGTCAATGTGTCGGAATTAACTTTCTTGACCCGACGAGTACTAACCACACTTAGGGTACGATGTTGTCAAGTTAGAGGTGAAACCCCCATCTTGTCAACTAGTCCCACTCCTCGATTTTCAAAATCCCGCCAAGTCTCGAACTTTCGATTGATTAGGGACATGTAGTATCCGGAAGGGTGAATACCGTTAGCCGAAATTTCGGCGTGAGTATTCTACCTATTAGGCCAAAGCATGCTTCCCAATCTCAAAATAACTTTCGACCACTTTGGTTTAGTCAAAAGCTCCGTTTTGGAACAATCCAAGTTTTAAATCAAATTTCCATTTTACTAATCTCAATTTTTCGCTTATCACAATTCAAACTTTCAATTCCAAACATTCAAATTATTATCAAGATGGTTACATACACATCATACTAAATCTTTTCATATACTTATACATTATTTACATGCATGATTTCAAAAACGTCACCAACAAGATTTACATTACTCGTAATCCCAAAATGGAGGCATAGCATCAAGATATGAGTGATTTCTTTACCATGACGATTAGCTCCGCTCCTCCTTTTTCTTAAAACGACCTCACCAACGAATTAGGGGTGATTCCCTTACCTCGGCGATCGTTACCAAACTTTCTTTTTAAAGAGACTTTATTATGCCAACCACACAGTCAAGTTTTATACCTAAATCTTTTACCATTTTGTCAAAATTCCTACTTATGCAAAAATTTCAAAATTTATTGTTTTTATCAAACGTATTTCTTACCCTACAATCTATTTTACATAAATCACACACACGAAATTCCTAATCATACCTTAAACGATTTATTACCCGTTTTTTCAAAATTCTATAAAATGCTACCTACCAACTTAATCGGTCTAACGAATCTCTTGCCTACGAACTTCATACTGAACCTAATCACTAAAACACGCTCACGTTATATCATTATACTAAAAACTTTTGTTCTCAATCGGAAACCAAACCAACTTTTCTCACATGCTTATAAAGTCTTATAGATGTTATGAGATCATTTTGCTAAACTCTTTTCAAAATCAATAAATCATTTTGCTAAAACTCTTTTCAAAATCAGTAAATCGCTTTACTAAAACTCTTATCGAAATCATTAAGTTCATTTTGTTGAAATTCTTTTCAGGGACCAAGGTTTTCACAAAAGTTTCTAAAATACAACTCTTCGTATTGTGATACGAAATACATTAAATAAAGCAAACGTTCTGTTTTCAAAAATCTTTTCAAATACCGCTCTATACATCATTCCAATTCCAAACACGTGGGCAAGGAGACTTCATAGGAACCGACAACCTCTGACATACGTAAATCCTTTTGAAACAAAAAATAGCATATCCTCTTCTTTTTAAAACACATCTTGCATAACCAATGGATACTTTATATTCTTTTGACATTCACAAACTTGATTCTCCATTTTCATCAAACTCAACCTACTTTGATTCAATAAACACAATGATTTACTCAAACCACTATACATGCATATCATCGTACATGTCTTAGTCAATATTTCACGACAATCTCACACATATCATTCTTCTTTACATACTCTAAACTTCTTGATCATGTTATATGCTTAAATTCGTTGTGTTTAATTTATACTATATACGCAATCGTCATCATTCATGCTTATACTTATATACGTACTCATACTCATACATTCGCACCCATATGTGAGCATACCCGAGTGGTTCTCTTACGTTGGTCACATACATACTTAACCACAATCATACTCACATGCTTAATCTACATACGCTATCACACACACATTCTCATTTTCAAAGTTAATGTATACCTTGACTCATACACAACTAGTACAAACTATGTGGATCATGCGACGACCAATATAATCGCGGGTGCACACGGGATTATAGTGGTAGGTGCATGAAAATCATGGGGTGTTCTAATGTGTATGGTAAGACACGGAACATAACATGACACCGAATAACGAAACGGATGTAACATGGTCAAGACATGGTGGATACGCCGCTGGTACTTCTTATATATGAGTGTTTTCACCATATTACCAAACTTTTGTAAAACGTGCCATGAAAAATTCGATGTTTTACAGACCTTGTTTATACAGGATTACACAAACTTTAACAACTACTAAACGAACGATATCCGATTATCCATGACGATACCTCATTCTCAACACTCATATTCATTTTATATCCAATAATCATACCATTTCTACTCTTACATTCATCTACTGAATCGTTCGTTCACTCTCATACCTGATTATTCCCAATTATTCTTTGATGTATGCAAACCGTATTTACAGTAAGTCGATTTAACATTCATACCCTAAAATACCTCTTTACTTACTAAAACCATCTTTCATTCTTTATTTACGCACAAACATACTTAGTCGGCCCGTTACCCCCAAAACCATTTTTTTTATAAATACCTAACCTTCCCGCTCCTCACTAATAAACAATTTTCTACAAACATGTGATTTTACTGATGCTCCTTGAAACAAATAAAACTTTCTTACAACCTACGATACGGGTCGCACTTTTCATCAAAAAATACACTCCATTTCATAAGGAGACTTTCTATCTTAAGTAATCTTTTCAAAATACTTCTCCCATTGACTTATTCGAACTTAGCCAAAATCATTTTGCCTACACACATGCACGTTTTTACTCATACTTACGATGGGTGCCTCAAATCACCTTAGTTAAACCAACTACTTATACAAATCTATTCTTTGTGCTCATCAAAATTCCCATGCCTTTTCAACACAGTTCAAACTTCAAAATCTCAATTTTAGTCAATTATTCTTTTTAGCCAAAATGCTTCTTCCAAAGTTTTCCTCTTGAATAAATTTCGGGACGAAATTTACTAAAGGATGGGAGACTGTAACGCCTCGCTTTTTAGAACTTCCTGTATTTAGAAAGCTCGCCTTATATTCTATTTATGGAAACTCGCATTCTTTTGTAATCGTATTTAATTTCGAATCGTTGTAAACTGAGGCTTTGATCATAATAAAATTTATTATTCATGTGAGTTATACATTTCTTATTCATGCTTGTTTATATGTTTAATTCATATATACATTTGATACCTATTCAAGATTCTCATAAATACGTGTTTAACTTGCAAACAACTAACGTAAATACATAACTTCATACGTTTATTTCATGCAAACACTTGATTATTCATTGACAATACCTAATCCACACTTTCATACTTGGTTTATACCTAATTATATGTTAATTATACTTAAAATACCATAATTTATGCCAAATAACAAACAACAGGGACCAAATATGTCAAAAATCATCAATTTTCCCTGGACAAGGGACGCCGCCACCCGCGACACCCCCCCTGTCTGTCGTGCCCTGCCAAAGGGTGTGATCCGCAGATTGTTGTCTTATGCTTGCAGATTGGCCACTTTTTGATCCTTAACTCTCACCTAACTCCTTATTACACTCCCAACTACTAACCCTAATCCTCCACTATATATACAACACTTTTAAGCCCCATTTCCATTTTCCAAACCTCTCAAACACTCTAAATTACTCTCTAAAACTCTCCAAAAACACTGAAGTTGGGCAGAAAGTTCTAAATCATTCAAAGTGAGTTCTAGCTCACTTCCTCATCTATTTTCTTCTTGTTTCTTCTTCCATAACACTTGGATAACCTCTAGGAAGGTTTTCACAAGATTACCATGGTAATCTAAGGTGAAACCTCACCATATTTGAGGTCCAAAGTGAGTTGTATTTTCTGTTTTGTTTAAGGTTCTTGTAACTTCATTTTTCTTGCTAAAACTTGGTGGAATCTTGTACCTACTGTTGCAACCCCCGAACCCATCCCGGGAGCGGGCGCCGTGAGCACGATCTGGTGGTATCGGTGTTTATTAATTTGGCAGCGGATTAAAACATCAGGATCGTAGTTAGGAAATAAATTCAGAGTTTGCAAAACACCAAACTTTTATATTAAACAAATGGGAAAAAAAACCCATATTTCATTTATAATATCTTTTATTGGGATAAACCCTAATTTGCTGAAAACATAAACTTCTTCTTTTATTTAGGTAACTTATAGCCACTTTATTTAAGCCTTCAGTGCTCCATAGCTAGCTTCTAATGACTTCCCATCAAATTACCTGAAACGCGTTTTAAAAGTTTCTTAAAGCATTTTAAATATAATGGCTCACAAACTGTGAGAAAAGGAGAATGGCTCACATTGTAAACTTATGTTTTTCTATAGGCTTCCTAGAAATATTTTCTGCTAATTTTCTTGAGTTCCTATTAAAAATATACAATGCACACGCGTTAGTATAATAACCCAATTCAACTTTATCAACACGTCACGAGACAGAACCCCAACTTAGTTTACAAAGCATAGCCCTAAACAGGCAGCGCTTTGGCATCAGTTGCTGGGTCCCAGATCAATCAGACAGGGTATTGAATTAGTGATCGGGGGTTAAAATACTTACAACAGGGCAAAGTTTCGTGATTTAGGGGGTATTTTGGCTATTAATTCCGTGTGAAAGTATAGAGAAAGAAAAGAAAACTGAACAAATTGTGAATGCTGCTGAACTGCTCAATTTATAGCTGATTTCAAGGTCTCTCGCGCCCCGTGACTGCCTCCCGTTGTTCCTTTCGCGCCCCGTGAGGGCACCCTAGCTACGGCTAGGGTTGCCTGATCGCTAACCTAGATCTTCCACATGTCTAACACGTGGCGCAAAGGGTGTCCGACAAGCCAAGGGTCCGTCGCGCCCCGCGACCAGGTCCCTTCAAGCCTGTCACGGCCCACGACAGGGTATAAAACTTTAATTTTTCATTTTTTTATTAAAATAAATGTTACGCGGGTTCGGTTTTGCGATTACGAAGCGTTTTAGGGTGTTTTCGAGGGTTGTTATATCCTCTCCATCTTGTTTTAAATCTCATCCTCGAGATTCACTAGAATAGGTATGGGTACTTCCTTTGCATTTCCGATTCCAATTCCCATGTGTATTCGGGTCCTCTCCTCGAATCCCACTTTACTTTGACCAAAACTAATCTCTTGTGCTTGAGATTCTTGATCTTTCTATTTTCAATCTGAATGGGCTTCTCTATGAACTTAAGTTTCTCATTTACTTCTATGTCTTAAAGAGGTATGACCAAGGATTTATCCGCTAAGCATTTCTTGAGGTTACATACATGAAATACATCATGTATTCCTGCCATCTCTTCTTGTAGCTGTAGCTGATAAGCTACTGGCCCTATTCATTCGATAATTTCAAAAGGTCCAGCATACCTTGGGCTTATCTTTTTTCTTACCAAAGCTTAAAAGTCCTTTCGATGGTGAGACTTTCAATAGTACCTTGTCTCCAACTTAAAATTCCAACGGTTTTCGCCTGTTATCAGCATAGCTCTTTTGACGATCTCGTGCTGCTTTCAGTCTTTCCTTGACTTGAATAATTTTGTCAGTTGTCTCTTGTACAATTTCAGGTCCTGACAGTTGTTTTTCACAAATTTCTGCCCAACATACTGGTGTTCAGCATTTTCGTCCATAAAGTGCTTCAAATGGTGCAACATTGATGCTGGTATGATAGCTGTTATTGTAAAAAAAATCTATTAAAGGTAAATGGTCGTCCCAATTTCCTCAAAAATCTATCACACATACTCTAAGCATATCTTCCATCTTTTGGATTGTCCTTTCACTTTGACCATCTGTTTGAGGATGATAGGTTGTACTTAGATTTAATCTAGTTCCCATTGCTTTTTGGAAACTTGTCCAAAAATGAGAAGCGAAACGACCGTCTCGATCAGACACAATAGATAAAGGAATCCCATGTAATGAAACTATTTCATTCACATATAGCTTGGCCAACTGTTCCATATTGAAAGTTTCTTTCATTGGTAAAATGGGCAGATTTAGTCAATCTGTCTACAATCACCAAGATTGTATCATTACCTTTTCGTGTCTTGGGTAATTTGGTAACAAAATCCATTGTTATCAATTCCCATTTCCAAATTGGAATTTCCAATTACTTTAGTAATCCTGAAGGTTTCTGATGTTCAGCCTTAACCTGTGAGCAGGTTAAACATTTAGCAACATAATTTGCTATATCCATTTTCATTCCTATCCTCCAGAATTTTTTTCTTAAGTCATGATAAATCTTATCGCTTCCAGGATGCATCGTATACTTAGATTTACAGGCTTCTTATAGAATTCGGCTTCGTAGGTTTCCTTAAATAGGTATCCAAATCTTTTTCTTATGGAATCTCCAAATTCCATCTGTTCCTTTTTCTAATTCTTTAATCATTCCTTTTAATCCTTCAGCATTATCCTTGATTGTTGTTTCCTGTACCTTTTTCATTTGTTCATTCAAATCTACCTGCATGTTTAATCTGAGAGCACGTACCCTTTTTGGCTTCTCATGGTATTTTCTACTTAAAGCATTAGCTACTACGTTAGCTTTTCCTGCATGATACTGAATATCACAGTCATAATCACTAAGGATTTCCATCCAACTTCTTTTCCTCATGTTTAATTCCTTTTGTCCAAAAACATATCTTAAACTCTTATGATCTGTGAAGATAACGAACTTACTACTGTAAATATAGTGTCTCCAAATTTTAAGGGCAAAAATTATCACTCCTAACTCTAGATCATGAGTTATATAATTCTCTTCATGCTTCTTAAGTTGTCTAGAGGCATAAGCAATTGCCTTTTGACGTTGCATCAACACACATCCAAATCCTAACTTAGATGCATCACAATAGACTATAAAGTCTTTAGTTCCTTCTGGCAAAGCGAGTATTGGTGCGTTTGTTAATCGTTGCTTCAAAATCCTGAATGCTTCCTCTTGTTTTGGTCCCCATTCAAACTTAACTAACTTGAAAATTAGTTTGGTTAATGGAATAGCTATTCTAGAAAAATATTGAATAAAACGTTTATAATATCCTGCCAATCCAAGAAAACTTCTTACTTTTGTTGGTGATTCAGGGACTTTCCATTTGGTAATAGCTTCGATCTTTGTGGGGTCCACATGAATTCCTTCATGATTAACTAAATGTCCAAGGAATTTCACTTCTTGCAACCATAATTCACATTTTGAGAATTTAGCATAGAGCTTTTCTTTTCTCAACAATATCATAAGTATGTGCAAATGTTCTGCATGTTCTTCTTTACTCTTAGAGTAAATTAGAATATCATCTATAAATACAATTATGAATTTATCCAGGTATGGTTTACATATCCTGTTCATCATGTCCATAAATGTGGCTGGGGCATTGGTTAAACCAAATGGCAAGACTGTAAAATCATAATGATCGTACCTTGTTCTGAAAGCAGTTTTTGGAATGTCCTCTTCCTGTACTTTCAGTTGATGATATCCTGAGCGTAAGTCAATCTTAGAAAAGAATCGGGCTCCTTGAAGTTGATCGAATAGATCATCGATTCTCGGTAGTGGGTACTGATTTTTAATCATACCCTTATTCATTTCTCAGTAATCAATGCATATACGCATCGATCCATCCTTCTTCTTGACAAATAACACTGGTGCTCCCCACGGTCATGAACTAGGTTGTATGAAATCTTTTTCCAATAATTCGTCTAGTTGTTTCTTCAATTCCTGCATCTCCGTTGGTGCTAAACGATAGGGTGTTTTGGCAATTGGTGTTGTTCCTGGTATCAGGTGAATTCTATATTCAACCTCAGGATCTGGCGGTAATCCAGGTAACTCTTCTGGAAAGAGGTCTGAGAATTTAGATACTAAGGGAATATCTTTTAATTCTTTTCCTTTAGTGTTAATGATTACTAAAATCATATACACCATTCCTCCTTTTCGTGCATAGCTTGCAGCTTTCATAACAGAGATGAATTTTGTTGACCTTGTCGGCTTGTCTCCCTTAATTGTGATCCTTTCTCTAGTTGGTGTACATACTTCTACAGACTTTTGATCACATAAAATTCGTGCATGATTGGCTACCAACCAATCCATTCCTAACAAGACATCAAATCCGGCTAGATCCATTGGTAAGAGGTCAACAGTAAAGTTATGGCTTAAAATTTCTATCTTTCCTTCCTGAAGGATTTCACTTATTTTGATAGAATTTCCATTTGCCATCTCCACCAGACAATCTTCGTGAAGTTTAGTTAATGGTTGATTGAGAAGTTTGCAGAAAGAAGTATTTTATAAAACTTTGGTTTGCACCATAGTCAAATAATACTTTAGCATAAACATCATTAACTAAAAACGTACCGGCAATCACATCAGGGCTCAGCATAGCTTCTTCAGCTGTCAGAACGAATGCTCTGGCATTCTTTTTGGGTCCTTCTATTGCCTTTGCTTTGTTGTTTTCCTCTAGAGCTAGTTTCGGACAGTTCGGTTTGATATGGCCAGCTTCTCCGCAGTTGTAACATATTCTAATGTTAGCTTTCTTCCTACAGTCTTCTTCCTTATGTCCTGGTATTTTGCAGAAGTTGCAGTACATCGAGCACTTCCCTGAGTGTTTCCTTTTATAAAACTTGCAGTAGGGTGAAGAGGAAGAACCTGTTCCTTTCCCGTGATAGGAATTACCGTAACGTAGTTCCTCGGTAATCTTTTGAGCTAGATTCTTCTTTTGATTTTCCTCTTACGTGCGTACCAATTCATCTGCCAGAGTGTTAGCAAGTTCCACTGCTTCTTCTATTGTTTGTGGTCTAGCTGCCTTGACTATATTTCAGATCTCACTGATTAATCCCCAGATATAACGGGAGATTAACACTGGTTCTGGTGAGGCTAGATTTGGTACTATCCTAGCATATTCAAAGAATGTGGTAGTATATTCCCTGAAATCTACCCCAATCATTCTATGATTTAGGAACTTATTGGCAATTTGTTCCTTTTCATGAGAAGGACATAATTTCCTTTCAACTATTTCCTTAAAGTTGTTCCATTCCATGTTGTATACTCTGTCACTTCCTCTTGACTGGAGAATGGTATTCCACCATTCTAATACTGCATTCTTAAAAAGATTAGAAGCATACATGATCTTATCCTCATCTGTACACTTACTTATTTTTAAGACTGCTTCTGTCTTTTATATCCAGCGCAAAGCTGAAATAGCTCCTTCATTGCCTGAGAATTCTATCGGTTTGCATGATAAGAATTCTTTATAAGAACAACCATATGAGATGGTTCTTTTTCTTTTTGGAATCGGAGCTTGGATAAGTAGTCCGTGATTTCCATTCACATTGTGACTTGGCTCAGTGGGCATACGTTTGCTGCCTATTATGGAATTATTATTTTCTGCCTTTTTATTAATAGTGTCGATAATAAATGGCATGGCATCTATGATTCCTTGAGCTACTATGTGTTCTATAGCACTTTTATCCACTTGGTTTCCGTTATCATTATTATTCTGGATTTCCTGATTTACTTCGGTTGCCATCTGAATTGTAAACATTTACCAGGTATTAATATCACAGAATAAATTAAACAAACAATTACTCAAGCATATTGAACCAAAATCGTCAAGCATTGCGACATTTACTCTTATATATATATATATATATATATATATATGCATCTATTACAAACTAGAACTAACATTTAAACATTAGTTGTTATGCATCAATACATATATATAGGTGATATATATATTGAGGTTCCTGTAAAAAAGACCAAAAAGTGTGAGAATGGTAAGAAAGAATCTCAGCCATTAGATCTTTGATCTAATGGTTGAGATCAATATGGACCAAATTGTAAAATGTGTTTTATTTTTTGGACTGATTTGAAAATTGTAGCGGTAATAGTCTTTTATATCCACTTGAAATAGGAAACTGTAAATCCAGTCCCTACAATTTCGAATCCTCTTTCTTCTTCCAGATCTGCGAATTTGAATCCTTCTTCTTCTCCAGATCAAAGATCTCGACTCATCATCATCAATCCATCTCGAATCATCATCATCATCATCAGTTTACATCTCGAATCATCACCATCATCATCAGTTTACATCTCGAATCATCACCATCATCATCATCATCATCGATACAGTAGCATCGACATCTCCGAATCAGACCTGCTGGACACCACCGACCAACCATCGCAAGCCACCCACCTGCTCCGATCGGTCCCCACCATGATCCACTCAAGTTGTCGCACCTCCGCCACCGGTCCGACCACCCTCCACCATGTCGTTTCTGTTTCAGACGCCCACCATTACGGGATTGTAGTGTTATACAGAGTTATAATAGGGTAATATGGTGTTATATATTATTCATAGTGTGTTATAGTGATTTGTAGTGTTATATCTTTTTTGTAGTGTTATGTATTTATTACAGTGTTTTAAACTGTTGAATTATGTTTTGCAGTGTTTTTAATAGTGTTATATACTTATTGAATGGTGTTATATATTTATTGAATGGTGTTATATACATATTGAATGGTGTTATATATGTGCTGAATGGTGATTTGTAGTGTTATTCGTAGTGTTTTTATAGAGATCTTTAAAATGGTGTTATATACTTATTGAATGGTGTTATATACTTATTGAATGGTGTTATATAATTATTGAATGATGTTATATACATATTGAATGATGTTATATAATTATTGAATCGTGTTATATATGTGCTGAATGGTGATTTGTAGTGTTATTCGTAGTGTTTTTATAGAGATCTTTAAAATGGTGTTATATACTTATTGAATGGTGTTATATAATTATTGAATGGTGTTATATACATATTGAATGGTGTTATATAATTATTGAATGGTATTATATATGTGTTGAATGGTGATTTGTAGTGTTATTCGTAGTGTTTTTATAGAGATCTTTAAAATGGTGTTATATACTTATTGAATGATGTTATATACTTATTGAATGGTGTTATATAATTATTGAATGGTGTTATATAATTATTGAATGGTGTTATATATGTGCTGAATGGTGGTTTCAGTGTTATTCGTAGTGTTTTATACTTTTAATAAGGTGGCGGTTATGGAAGGTTTTGAATTAATTGAATCAATGATAAAATTACTTGTTTACCCTTTTGAATTAAATAAGGTGGCAGTTATGGAAGGTTTTGAATTAATTGAATCAATGATAAAATTACTTGTTTACCCTTTTGAATTAATTTAGATTGATGACACATGTCATCTCCACAATATTTCTCACACTTCTCACACTTTTAACCATTTTTACAATAACCTTACCATATATATATATATATATATATGTATTCTCAAATTAAAAGAAAATACATATATATAATATATTAAGCGATGGTTCTCTAAAATCGCATCTCCCTCTCGTCGTATTTCCAGATGAGATTTTCCCCGATACGACGGATCCTATTTCCATTATGAACCAAATCTTCACCATAGCGACGAAGTTCTGCTACATTCTGGTGACTCATGGGTGGCATTTGGGCTGGTACGGGTTCGGGGTAAACTGGTTCTGGTTCTCCGTATGGCATGTAAGGATAGGGATCATTCATTAAATCCTGAAATGACCAATCGTTGGTCCACCACTGCTCTAAAGGATTTAGTGCTGGTAACCTGGGTATTTCATTTGGATTAAAGGCTGGAATTGGAAGTGGGTTTTCCTAGTTTTGTTCTAGGTTCATGGGTTGCTCGGGGTATAATGGTAGTAGTTGTGGTTCTGGAGCTGCTACCAGGTTAAGATCAGGTGCATTTTCGGTAATTCTAAAGATATCCAGATTTGCTAGTCTTCTATCTAGTTCTTCCCATAAAGGTCTAGTCACTGGAATCTGGGCAGTTCCCTCAGCTATGGTTATTGTGGCTTGTTTCTGTTTTTGGATGTTCCTTATTCTTTTTCTTCTTTCCCTCTTCTATTTACTAAACCATCCCCTCTTCTTAGGTGGGAATGCCTCCTCGGATTTGGCTCTAAAAACAAAGGTATCTTCAGAATCTGCTACATATCCTGAGGCTAACTCGGATGGTCCTTCATCCATTGGAGAGTAGGATAGGTGATGATAAGCATCAGATGTATTCTGATCACTCATACTGCGAACTCAAAAATCATCAAAATAACATAAAATCATAATATACATATTTACACAGAATAACACATAAGTTAAGGATATTTCCTAACGCAAGTGTTTAAAATTTAGGTATTAAAAAAGAATACCTAAATGGCTTAAACCAGTGGCTCTAATACCACCTTCTGTCGCAAACTCCGACCCCATCCCAGGAGCGGGCGCCGCGAGCACGATCTGGTGGTATCGGTGTTTATTAATTTAGCAGCGGAATTAAAACATCAGGATCGTAGTTAGGAAATAAATTCAGAGTTTGCAAAACACCAAACTTTTATATTAAACAAATGGGATAAAAACCCATATTTCATTTATAACATCTCACTACAACAAAAATGGCTTTTTAGGACCTTTTATGTGGGACGCTTATAAAAGAGGGTCCTAAAAAACTATTTAATAGGACTAATGAACTTTTGGGGTCCTTTTATAATATACTCTACTAAACCAGTGTCCTAAAAAACTATTTAATAGGATGGATGATTTTTTGGGGTCCTATTATCATATAATTTAATAGGACACTTAAAATGTAGATCCTAATAAAGTACTTTATAAGACATTTAATTGTTAGTGTCCCATTATGTGGTACTGTATTAGGACACTTGATCCTCCGGTTCCTATTATAACATAACTTAATAGGACACGTTGTAGTTAAGTCATAAATGTTCAGTGTTATAGGACCCTTTCTAGTCGAAGTCATATTAGAACTTAACTTAATAGGACACTTGACACTTGGGTCTTATAACTTTAAACTTTATAGGACGCTTAATCATTGACGTGTTATTATAATACACCGTAATAGGACACTTGATATTTGCATTACATCAAAAACCACATACGGCCACAGATATGGCCAAACCGTCTGGCCACACTTTTGGTTAAATGTGTGACCAAAGGTCATTTTTAACATTTGAAAAACTTTCAGCCCACTTACCGCCACACATTTTACGTATTCATGTGGCCATTATATAACAACTCAAATCTTTTAGCCACACTTTAAGAAAAAGCTGTGACATTTACTAGTCACACTAAAAAAAGTGTGGCCAGATGTGATCTACGACCACGGTAATTGTTTTATGTGACCATAAACACATGTTTTTGAAACCATCAGCCACATTTTAAGAAAAACCCGTTATATTTATTAGTCACACTGGAAATGTGCGCCCACACGCGATCTACGACCATGGTATTTTTTAATAATGTGGCTAAAAGCATATATTTGGGAAAAACTAAGACATTTAGTAGCCACACTAAAAAAAGTGTGGCCATATATGATATACGACCACAATATTTGTGTGATGGTGTGGCTAAAAGGTAATACATATCGCCACCTATACTATTTTGTGTGACCGAAGGTCAGGCAATAGTCACACTTAAAATTACAAGATTTATGTGGCTTTACATAAACATTCGTCACACCATCGTTACTTAGAATATTTTTGCGTAACAAAATGATAGCAAATGTCATGGGGTTAGTTTACGAAATCTGATGGTTAACGTGCTAATAATGAAATACCTATAAAAATCAGGATTATATTAATAATCCCAATTTCTAACACTGGCTCACATAAGTAGTTAGTTTACGAAATCTGATGCAAAAAGTGTCTAGCCCAGTTGATAAACGCACGCTCTCCTAATTAGTAGATTAGAGTTCGATCCTTGATTCCCCATTAATTTTTTTAGATTATTTAACAGAAAGCCCATATATTAATATTTATTATTATTTTTAATTAAAATAAGGGTCAGTTAAAAGAAAAAATATATATAATATTAAAAGGTGGGAAGGGAGGGGCTTGGGTTCGAGTCCCATAGACAACAGGGGTTAAAAGAAATTAGCTGTTAAAAAAAAGGAGACCATTTATAGGTAGTGTTGGTGCAACCGAGGTTGCAACTAAGACTTAGGATAGTGGTTTTTTTTTTCGATTTCTTTCGTTTTCAAACAATTAACTATAGAGTTTGTCTAATAACTTATAATCTTCATGTTTAAAAACAATATAAAAGCACAGTATTGTTTGGTTTTTTTTTCTATGAACATTCTAATGTAAATTTTACTAAAATTGTTTTTTAATCTTCTAATACAACTCTTTAATCATGCATTTATGCATTTTATTAAATATGTTTGATGAATGTAAAAAATATAAATCTTTTAAAGTATAAAGTAATTTAAAATCAAATAATTTTTTTTGTTATTTATAGAAAAACTCAATAAACTAAAACCATAAATCATATTTATTTGGTAAAAAAAATAGTCTAGATTGGTTGATGGCCAACTAGGCTCAATGAATGTCAATTTTGGTTGATGAGGCTTAGTGATGGTCAATTAGGCCTAATGACGGTGAAAGATTCCGTTTCAGCTTCCGTATATGTGTATTGTGCTCTTAAGCGTTTTGGATATGCATTTTCATATTGAGAGTGTGAATTGGTTTATGTGAAGTTAATTTATTTTTCAGGTGTTTGATACATAATCCGGTGAAATATGTTGATTGTTACATGCTTGAAGGTTAATGTAGTGAAATAGTATAGAAAATGTCATTGATTGTTGGATAATTGCTGAGAATCGTAATTTTGAACACATGTCTGTCTTTCATTACACTGCCAGATTTGTCTAATTTAATTTAATTTTGTTTCACTGTTTTTGGTTGAGGATTGTGATATTAATCGGTTTGGCTCTGTGTTTTTTATATTTGATTGATTATCTCTATTTGAGAGTGTGAATTGGCTTCTGTGAAGTTATTAAGTTTCAGGTGTTTAATACATTAAGCTGGTGAAATATGTATTGACAATGCTGATTGTTAGTGAAATGTTATAGAAAATGTTATTGACCGTTGGCTAATTGTTGAGATTTTATTCGGTAACGCGTATCTGTCTCCCATTACTTTGCCCGACAAATGACTCGTATAACATCAACTCGTGAATGGCCTTTACAATTTCAAAAGCGGGTACGTTTGTACTGGTTGGGTCCGGTTGACCCGTAATACCTTTTATTATATTTTTCTTATGAACTGTCATTATGTCGAATACGATTACAAGATACATTTTGGGAGACTTTCGACATGTTTCCTTTTAAGCTAATTTTGAATTTTATGCGTTTGTAAGGAAACAAGTAAATTTCCCCCGCGCGTTGCGGCAGGAATCCAGTCAGTGTTGGTTCAGTTCGTGACGGTTTTGATACAATATCGACACTCGTATACCCAACTGAAAGGAAAAACTCCGAAAGTACAATACCGACAATCGGTATAATTAACGAATGCAAGTTATTTAGAGTATACGGGTGCAATTGAAAGTAAAAAAAAGACAAAAACCACAAAAAGGGCTCATATTAGCATAGATAGACATGCTCATTTTCTTAAAGGGTGATGGTGCATTTTAGCACCACCTCACTATTCACAAGAACAAAACTTGATTATGGATCAATTACCTGTATCATCTTTGAGTTTGTGAAGTATTTAATTTTCTTTTATCAAATGACTGTCTTGATGGTAAGTTTTTTGTTTATTTATCTTGCCGTTTTACCATCCAGCAACTCAACAGCAAACGCGATATAGGAAATCACCTTGTGCGCCAGCAGATGGAGAAGGTACGATTGTCACAACTCACTACTGATTACTTTTACTTTAATTGCATCCTTTTGAACCTGATTCTTAAACTAGAAAATGACTATTTTTTATTAAGTAGGTGATGGATTGACATTAGAAATACAAACTGTCAATCTGTTACTTGAAACTCATGGTGGTGGTGGATATCTTCCACAATTGACCTCGTGCCGTTATTGCATACACAATGTAGTTTTCTTGAATTATGTGTTCTTGCTATATTTTTTAAGTGGTTTGAAACCACAATAAAAACTTGGTTACTTAGTTACATGAAAGTATCAAGGTCATATCACTTAGTTACTACAGCAGTATTCCACATTCGCTATAGTGGTTATTTTGATATGATTTTATTCTTGTGCTAACATTATTATGTCTATAAGTTGATAAGACCATGCGTAGTGGGCGTTTTTGCCCAACTTTTTTCCCTCAAACACGCCCACCCCACCCCCTGGGCATTATTGGGTGTTATTGTTCAAAAAAGCCCCCTAGGCGTTTTTTTGAATCACGCTTTGTGCAAATTTGAAGGGTCAATCACATTTAATCTTTTTTTTTGGCCAATAGCTTTTTTTGTTGGGTTTTTTATTTTTATTTAATTCTCTACACCCTTTTAACATAATGCCCACATCCCCACTACACCCATTTTAGAAAAACGCCCAATAATGCCCCTTACTGACTGTACTGCCACATGATGAAAAACGCCCAAGGGTAGAGGCATCATTCACCCTTACCACTACGCATCGTCTAATAGAGTTAATGGGCATTGCCATATATTGTTAGTTTGCTACCTACGTATTTATAGCTTTTAACTGTGGAATGCCATTGTAGAATGTTGGAGTATTGTTTAAATCGTTTCAAAGTAGTTGACATTGTATTAGATCATTTTTTTTTTAAATTTTTTAGAGTTTTTTTATTATATATTTTTTTTTTAATATGGATCGATCCGGATAATGATCCATCCATTTAAAATAATTTGGATATGTATTTTATTTTTAGTTTTTATTCTTTTATCTTTCTTTTTATAATTTTTTTTCTTATTTATTTGGGCCTTTTATGAGTGATTTAATGAGATTTTTTTTTTGTGTACACCAGTAATGGAAGATAAAAGTATGCAAGGACAAAGCTCCAAAAGACATGAATGCTTATGAAAATACAAATAATGGAAGATACAAATAATTTTAATATCATGGAACTTAATGCTTATACATGGATGGTTTATTTGTAGTTAGTCAATGAGGATTGAGGATGCATGATGACTCAAGATTTAATGCTTCTTATTTCTTTAATTGCTTTTAATTTCTTTGTTAAGTGTTAAGACTTTATGTTAGATAATGTTATAACTTATTTATGGTTAGTGTTTTTGTTATGAACATGGGGCATATTTGAAATATAATGAAGTTTTATTTCTTTCATTAGTTTAGTTGATGTTATACAATAACTATTAGAATGGTATATGTTGATTGTCTGTTTATAAAATTGGTTTTATAATCTTATTTGAGATATTAGGACCATTTTCTTGATATTAAAGTGGCTATAACGTTACATTATAAGGCATTATAAGGTAGGGCTGGCAATTGGGTATCTGTTAAGACACGATTAGACCTGTTTGACTGAAAAATACACCCTTTGACTTTTTAATTTTTAAAATAATTAAAATTACAATGTTAGGATCTATCATTTATTCATCTTTGTACATAAAACATAAAACTGTTTTATAAACTTGAGGTAGAAAGTAGTTAAACGAGTTGTAATCATGTTTGAAACTTATGTTGTGCGCGCCGTCAGAAACCTGTTAAGACACGATTTGCCAGCCTTATTATAAGGGTACTATAAATTAATTTTTAACGACGCTTGTATGTGTATCAAAAGATTAAAAGTAGATAATCACATATTAGAACATTGTAAAAGTGTCCTAATATGTTCTTTTTAGGATGCTATTTAAGTTGTCTATATACATATTATGCGACCATAAAATTGGTTTCATAATCTTATTTGGTATATTAGGACCATTTTCTTGGTACTAAATTAGCTATAATGTTACATCATAAGGGTCCTATCAATTAATTTCTAAGGACGCTTGTAAGTGTATCAAAAGATTAAAAGTATGTAAGCACATGTTAGAACATCGTGAAAATGTCCTAATATGTTTTTATTAGGACACTATTTTGGTTGTTCATAGACATATTACACGACCATAAAATTGGTTTCATAATCTTATTTGAGATGTTAGGACGCCTTTTTAGTTCCAGGACTTATTACGACCCTTTTACATGAAACGCTTTTACCGTTGGTCCTATTAAATGAAAGGTCCTATAAAATAACATTTTAGGACACTTTTGCGCGTACTAAAAACCCAGTTTTCTTGTAGTGTCTTTTATAGGGATAAACCCTAATTTGCTGAAAACATAAACTTCTTCTTTTATTTAGGTAACTTATAGCCACTTTATTTAAGCCTTCAGTGCTCCATTGCTGGCTTCTAATGACTTCCCATCAAATTACCTTAAACGCGTTTTAAAAGTTTCTTATCAGCAAGAAATACTTGCGAGTACATTCCATTTTATAAAAATATAATTTGTTATTACTTCACAATATTAAGAGCGATTATAATGTTTAAATATACAAAATTACTCATTCAGTATTTGCCATGTTGGCAGTTACAATGACCGTGGTCACATTACTATTGGCTAACTCTTTGTCCAATAGTAACTCTTAATTAGTAGTGTATACAAAACCCCACATACCGGCAGTAATTGTAGAATACAAAGACTTAATCACTGTAAGTATAACTGAAAAACATTTAGGCTTTTGTAAAGCATTTTAAATATAATGGCTCACAAACTGCGAGAAAAGGAGAATGACTCA
Source organism: Helianthus tuberosus (assembly GCA_030545235.1). NCBI lineage: Eukaryota > Viridiplantae > Streptophyta > Magnoliopsida > Asterales > Asteraceae > Helianthus > Helianthus tuberosus. The sequence goes on from CM060359.1 coordinate 32,645,181, forward strand.
CATTGTAAACTTATGTTTTTCTATAGGCTTCCTAGAAATATTTTCTGCTAATTTTCTTGAGTTCCTATTAAAAATATACAATGCACACGCGTTAGTATAATAACCCAATTCAACTTTATCAACACGTCACGAGACAGAACCCCAACTTAGTTTATAAAGCATAACCCTAAACAGGCAGCGCTTTGGCATCAGTTGCTGGGTCCCAGATCAATCGGACAGGGTATCAAATTAGTGATCGGGGGTTAAAATACTTACAACAGGGAAAAGTTTCGTGATTTAGGGGGTGTTTTGGCTATTAATTCCGTGTGAAAGTATAGAGAAAGAAAAGAAAAATGAACAAATTGTGAATGCTGCTGAACTACTCAATTTATAGCTGGTTTCAAGGTCTCTCGCGCCCCGTGACTCCCTCCCCTTGTTCCTTTCGCGCCCCGTGAGGGCATCCTAGCTACGGCTAGGGTTGCCTGATCACTAACCTAGATCTTCCACATGTCTAACACGTGGCTCAAAGGGTGTCCGACAAGCCAAGGGTCCGTCGCGCCCCGCGACCGGGTTCCTTCAAGCCTGTCACGGCCCATGACAGGGTATAAAACTTTAATTTTTCATTTTTTTATTAAAATAAATGTTACGCGGGTTCGGTTTTGCGATTACGAAGCGTTTTATGGTGTTTTCGAGGGTTGTTATACCCACCAAGCTCACAACTTAGTCTATAGTTGTGGGTTTGTGTTGGGATGATTTCCATCAAGTTATGAGTTCAAAACTCTTTATTTTAAGTTTATACATACCATTATCCGAGTGATGAAAACAAGCTTGATTCATCTTCTTCTCCATATGATGAAGTTGTGACTTGTGAAGTGTGAACTATGGAAGCTTTGGCTTTCCTATCTAGTTCCACTCCTTCTGTTGGCCCATGCAATCAAGACCAGAAGAACAGATGATATGAAAAGCCAAAACTGGTTCTCAACAGTTGATCACAATAAGCAGTGCATGTCCAAGATTCTCCCAATGACAGTGTTTTCTATCAGTTGATGATTCTAAGTGCTGATCTTCACAACAACTGTTAGTCAAAGAACTGCTGAGGTATAAAGACTGAAGTCCTAACAACTGATGTTTCTCAAGTACTGATGAAGACTAATGCACTCCTGAGTCAAGGTCTGATTACCCTTTGATGAAAGCACTGATCTCCAACATCAGTGCTTAGGCAGCAATAGTGGGAAGCTGCATCAGTGTTTATACAATCAATTGTTCATTATAATCAGTGTTTTGCATGTATCAGTGGTTAGAGTTTGTTAGTCAGTTAGATGTCACTATCTAGGTGACGTCAGCATTAGATGCTCAGTGGTTAGGATTGTACTATAAATAGAACAGTACCTTTACTATTCTATTAGCTCTTTTTCACCATCATCTTGTACGAACTAACTGTGAGCTCAGGCTGAGGGGGAGTTTAGTGTTGCATGCATGCATAGTTGATCTTTGTAATTGATACAATATTTCGACTAATGAAATCATGTTTGCTGAAAACTATTCTTCTATGATTGTGTTATAAAGTTTACTTTCCATTTCCGCTGCACATCATTCTCTGATTCATCTTTCATTTTAGTTAAACAACACAATCTAAAGAAACTCATATCCTAACAATTGGTATCAGAGCATAGGACAGTCAAATTCGATCTAAAAATCAAATTGACATAAAAGTTCAACTCAAATCAATTGATACTTAAAGTTGTTCGTATCAGTTGAAAAAACAGAGTAAAAGGTAATCACGTACAAAGTTGATTATTAAAAACTCTTGTAAAATCAACCAAGATGACATCACAATCACATGACCCTCACAACACCGGAACACTATTCAACCCACCTACGCTTGTCAGATTTGAGTACAATATATGGCAACGTAGGATGGGCCATGTGTTAGCTCAGCAAAACACCGACTACTGGAAGTCAGTCATCTTTGGACCACATATTCCAATGGTGCCTAGTACTGAAGATCCCAAAGGCTTTGTGCCTAAAAGCCCTGAAAACTACTCAGAACAAGATTTTCAAAAAATTGAATTAGATGCAAAGGCTTTTAGCATAGTAGCCTCAGCTCTTCCAAATGATATTTATGCTGGATTGTTACATTGTAACAGTGCCAAAGAGATGTGGGATGCTCTAAAAGAGCAGTTCGGTGGAACAGAAGAGGTTATTGAAAATAACAGGGAAGTTCTGAATCAACAGTATGAAACGTTTTGCCATGTCAAAGGAGAATCACTAACACAACAGTTTGAACGTTTTAGTTGTCTCATTAGTGAACTTAAACTTGTTAATGTTGAATTTGCAAAATCAACTCTAAATAGTAGGTTTCTAAGATCACTACCTGACAAATGGGACACAATTGCTTTTGTAACCAGAAACTCTGTTGGATTTAAAGAATTAAGTCTGACCCAACTTCATGGTCGACTCCTCACTTATGAGAGAGAGTTGAACCAGAAAAAGAAGTTACAAGAATCAGGGAAGGTTGCTGATGACTACACCTTTGGTAACACAACACTTTTGGGTCAAGAAGAATCTGGTAGTAGTAAGGATCAGAGTTATGATCATTACATTGACATAACTGCTGGTGGAGCTTTTAACAACTCTAATTCTTACTCACCTAACTATGCTTTTACAGCAAGTGGAGAAAACCAGAATTCTGACAACTTATCCTTTGAACTCAATGATCTCCAGCATTTTGATCCCACTGATCTGGAGGAAATGGACATATTGCATCAACTGGCACTGCTGAGTGTAAGAACCAGCAAGTTTTAAAAGAGAATAGGAAGAAAATTTCGAGGGTTACATGGGAATCTAAAAGTGGGGTTGGATAAATCAAAACTAAAGTGCTACAAGTGTAACAGGCTTGGACACTTTGCTAGAGAATACAAAAGTCAAAATAGTGGACCAATCATAACACATCCTAGCCCTAGACCTCAAAACACACAAAACACTGTGAACTATTCCCAATATACCCATGCTGCTCATGTAAACACTGCTCATTATGCACACCCTGTAACACCTGTTCCAGTGCAATATGTTCAAGCCCCTGTCCCACAAATTCAGTATGTCCAAGCCCCAGTCTCTCAGGTCTTAGTGCAACAACCTGCACCACAACATGCTACACAAACATCTGCTCTAGCAGGGGCCAGTCAGCAAAGCTTCTTTACCTAAGGTTTTGTTGATTGGAGTAGCATGCCTGATGAGTTATCAGATGAAAACTTTGCTCTATTTGCTAAGAATGATGCTCCTTGTGATGAATTTTGTTTTGCAACATTAGAGTCAATTCCAGAAGGGCTGGAAATTGAAGAAGGAGAATCCAGTGCTGAAATAGTGGATGAAATAGCTGAAGCAGTGGTTATAGTTGTTGTTCGTGAACAGCTATTAGAGAAGGAACCCAAACCACTGATAGAACCTCTTGTTGACCCATGGTGTAAAGATGAAGTGGAGAAGAACACCAGTGCTTGTGAGAATGTCTGTGACTGTGCCATGATGGCTGTAGCTAAGGTATCACCTCAGGTCTTGAAAAACCTATGTTCAAACAAATGCATCATTGCATTTTCTAATGTTAAAGAGGTGAATGAAAACCTTAGGGACAAAATTTTAAAAGATGAAGTACAATTTGAAAAGTATGTTAAAGAACCGAAAAACAAATTGTTTAAAAAAGATAATGAGATCTGCAATCTTAAACATGAGCACAACATAACCAAGGACCAACTTCAAGCCGTGATATAGAAATATCATGCTTGCAAAAAGGAGTTGTAATCCACCCAAATCACCTCTGAAAAATGAGTGGAATCTTGCAAAGTTTATGAGCTGATGTTAGAGAAACAGATCAAAAGCAATGTAAAATTTGACATAGGTTTCAGGAAAAATGACCAAGTTGAAAACACTGTTGTAAACGAGTCTGGTTCTGTTGAGATAATCCCAACAAACAAGGATGGTTAAGAAATTAAAATAACTGATAAAAATGGTAACAAAATCATTTTGGAAAACCAGAGGGGTCATCAACCTTTGAAGAGATTGAAAAATATCAATTCAAACCCACCTGGTCAGATGAGTGTGACATCCTTGAGAATTTCAAACCCATGGATTTTTCCACAGTTGAAGGTGTGAAAGCACCTAAGGCCAAGGTCATTCCTCTTAAAGATATCCCAACAATGGTTTAAAACTCTGTTGCAAAGGAAGTTGAAAAGAGGAAGAAAAGAGAAAAAGTTAAAAATTTGTTTTGTGACTTTTGTGAAAAGAAAAATCATTCCACAAAGGATTGTTTTCACTTAAAAGCTTATGACATTAACAAAACAAGCATAATTGAGCCTGCAGAAAATTGCACCATCTGTGGAAAAACCAACCATCTTACTCATGAGTGTGTGTACCTCAAAACTTTTGAGGTTAAAAGAAAAGAGTACAAATCAAAAACACCTGTGAGTTCATCAAAACAACCCATCATGAAACAACAACCTTTTGTGCCTGTCTAAACAGCTGTTACAAAACAGTTGAACAAAAACTCTGCTCCAAGAGATGTGCAAGTGACAGATGCACCACCCTTAAATCAATATCAAAGAGGAAAATGCCAACCTCCATACCAAAAGGTCCCACATGTTTTTGAGGCATACAAAAGGCATTCTAAACCAAAAGTGAACAAGCATCCTTTTGGATTTCAACATTTGACAGGAAATGGACCACAACAGTGGTTAGAGAAATATGGTTCAAAAACTGTTCAAACCCCTGAGCTAACCACTGTCCATGTTCCTGGACTTAAGACTGACTCTGTTGTAACCCCATCCAAAGCCTTATTGGCTTTAGAGACCCCCCTGAACTAATTGTTTACTTGATGTGCAGGGAGCTTCTGCATGCTTAGATAGTCTTTGGTATGTAGATAGTGGAGGCTCCAGGCACATGACTGGATGTAGAGCCCTACTCAAAGAATTCAAAAATCATGGAGGGGTGATATATCTTTTGGTAACAATTCTAAGGGAAAGGTGTTGGGGTCTGGAATAGTTCAGTCAGGAAAAATCAAGTTTGAAAATGTCAATCTCATTGACAATCTTAAGTTCAACCTCCTTAGTGTTTAACAAATGAGTGACAAAGGCTATGGGTCATTCTTTACTAAAGAGAGTTGCAAGATTGTTGGTCCAGAAATGGTCAAAAGATTGAAGAAATAATAGCCAATGGAAAAACTCAACTTGTTGCTCAAAGAAGTGGCAATGTTTATGTAGTTGATTTGTCAAAAGAGAGCCCTATGACTGATGTCTGTCTGTTCTCAGCTGCCTCTAACAAAGAGACAGAATTATGGCACAGAAGATTGGGGCACACAAATCTCAAAAGAATCACTAGTTTGTCAAAACAAGGCCTTGTAAGAGGTCTTCCACAAAAATTGTTTACTTGTTATGAGCATTGTGTGTCACACCCCAAAAACGTCGCAGCAGAATATAAAACGTAGTGGTGACGGAAGTTGGTGCCCATTAATATCTTGTTGAACGATGCATTTAATTGTTGGACATATTGACTTATTTTAAACATAAGTTCTTAAACATAACGTTTTAAAACACGACATAACCACAACATAGTTAGGTTGTCTTTGATCCTCGCGGATCTTATTACATTCGTCCCAGTAAGTTTAAAAAGTTAGTCCAACATTTTAAGTGACAAAACATGCATCAACAAACACAAGATACGCCATGATTCCCGAAGCCGAACTCAAGTACCTGTAGAACACGTTTAAAATCAAATGTCAACATAAAGGAAGGTGAGTTCACATATTCAAATTTAAAGTAATTTGATCCCAAGGAAAAAGCTTTCCAATTATGTGTTTATTATAAAACATCCATATAATTTATGAAAGTCCATTTATTTCCTTAATAAAATCCATGGGTCATCCGTCGTAGGTTTTCCAGCTGAAACCTTGACAATAGGGCATTTTCCCAAGTTTTGCATATTAAATTTATAGCGTCAAATATTCGGACTCGTAAGTTAGCTAGACATTACGAACTATATATTTACAATGTAGGGATAATCAAGGCTAGACTATAAATAGAATATCAATTCGTCGTTTGACTTGACACGGAGCGACCGGTCACGACGGGGTTGTCAACCCGATAGATCTACCAACAATTCCTCGCGTGCAATACTTAAATGATTAAATGACATCATTGGCGCATGGTCCATATCGAGACCATCTATGATGACTGCCTCACGTACAATATATATATCCTACTAATATGAAAAATTTAATATAGATGGTTGTACGAAATTTACTGAAATCCCTTGGACCAAGCAAACCCGTCCCAACAACACGGTCGTTTTTCCTCTAAAACACCATACAATCCCAGTTTCTCCTCGAAACATATATTTATAAAAAAAAACGTTTTATCTCGAAACGTATATTTTATCGAAGTTCCATATATTTTAAATTAAAATATATGTAATTTATATCAAAAGTAATGTTTTAATTCCAAAAACATTATTAAATCCTTTTTGGCGTGTTCTTCCCCCAAAACATATACAAAACAGTAAAGAGAGGGGGTATAGTGACACTCACCTTTGGGTGCGCATTTTTAAATAGCGCAATCCCGCAGATTGATTTCTACACGTCCTATTATACATAGGAATGATTTTTAAATCAATATATCACAAAAATCCTAAGTTTCTCCGTTTCTTAGCTATTGTGTGTTTTTTAGCGATTTTAACGTAAAAATATTAAAAAAAATTGTGTGTTTTTTAGCTATTTTTAGGCATTTTTGGTTGTGTTCACATTGGTTCTCGCGGTTCTCGCAATAAGGGGTGGTTCCAAACGGATCTTTGTCATATATATATATATATATATCCATTTTATTTTTGTTCAAACCCCATTTATTTTTAGTTTCAAGTTTATGTTTAGATTCAAGAACAAGAGAAACTTCCACTATCATCTTCATCACCATGAATCATGAACAAGATTTGAAAGATGAAATGTTATACCTTCAAGATTCTTAGTGATTTTTACAAAAATGATGATATGAAGCCTTGTTCTTGCTTGAATCTTCTTGGAATCACCTCTAAACCTTCATACAAGCTTGAAAACACCTTAAAATGCCTTCAAATCTTCAAGAAATGGTTTGAAATTTTTGAAAGAGTATGGTTATAGGGGTGTTCGGCCGAGATATGCTCAAGAGAGAGTGAAATTGTGAAAGGGTTTCTTGGATAATGGTGTGTTATGGAAGGTTGCAAAAGTTATAATCATCACACACACATTCTTAAGCCAACAAGTGTTAGAGAGATGAGAGAGAGAGAGCACCCCCTAGCCGCCACCTTGCACCCATCTCTTACACTACTCACAATCTTATATATACATATATATATATATATATATATGTAAATTAGCTCAAAAACTGGTATTTTACTGGATACCGGGTATTTTATCTAGCGTTTTAATCCCGTTTTAGTGCATTTTAAATTATTTTTATCATTCTATAAAAATAATCACACAAAATTATTACTGGAATAATTACCAGTTGCCTTGACTGGCTGCATTGACAGTATTTTGTCTAATACGTGCGGTACACGCTCAAATTCGAAAAATTAGAGTTTCCTAGCATTTAATTTATTTTTCCTCACGAATATGATTAAAATTACTATTCTAATCATAACAGACTATTTTTAGGATTTTAACACTGATCGAGTGGTCACCGACGTTCGTTTCGCATTTTAATCGTTACGCGATAAGCGTTTATCTTATCGTTGCCAACATAATTTTTACCAATGTTTGGATTTACTAACTCACTAAATATCATATATAAACATCATATTCAGTAAAATACAGCCTTTTTATCTATTCACAACACGTTTTACGATTGTACGGTATGACCTGAAAAGTCGGGTGTCATATTGTGTTTCCTGTTTAAAAGGTAAACAACATAAAAGCTCACACAAGTCCATTGAAGAGTCCAAAACAACCAAGTGTATGCAAATGCTTCACATGGATTTTTTTGGCCCAGTACAAATCATGAGCTTGAAAAAGAAAAGATACTGTTTGGTTATTGTAGATGATTTTTCTAGGTTTACTTGGACTTACTTTTTACATTCTAAAGATGAGACTTTAGGCATTTTGCGAGACTTTGTCAAACAGGTTGAAAAGCAATTAGATCTTCCAGTAAAAATCTGTAGAAGTGACAATGGAACAGAGTTTAGAAACAAGGAGTTGGATGCTTTTTGTATGTCAAAATGGATTGTAAGGCAGTACAACATCCCAAGAACACCGGAGCAAAATGGGGTGGTTGAAAGGAAAAACAGAACTCTGATTGAAGCTGCCAGAACCATGCTTGCAGATTCAGGTTTACCATTAACTGTCACACCCCCAAAATCCACCTGCGGAGTACTACCGCTTGGAGGCGTGACTGACCAGGATCCAGCCACCAATCATATTGAACAAGCATGTAAGTAGTTATAAAAGTCCAACCAATACAATTGGTGTTCAAACAAAACATAGTTAAGTTGCAAGCGGAAGCATAAGTCTTAAAACAAAACATAGTTTAATTGTTTCCAAGTTTAACATGGCACACAGCCGTCCATGTCCCACAACGATCCTCCTCCATGCAAGCTCCAGCTAAGAAACCTAAGGACCTGCAAAGCATGTAGTAACGAGTCAACAACAAGTTGAGTGAGTTCACGGTTGGGTGTTCGTTTTAAGTTGTTTCGAAAACAGTTTCCTTTAGCTGGCATCCTGCCGTGGGGGTTACCCCATAGTTAAAAAAAACGTGACTTGTTTATTCCCGGTTACTCTGGCAATCCAGCCGTGGGGGCTACCCCGTGTTAGTTATCTGGCATTTCGGCCGTGGGGGCTACCCCATGTATACACTAGACTCGTTACCATATCGACTGCTGACTGTAGTCATGTTTATGTGCCCTGAAACTGTCAATGTCTATCATCATTGACGTGCCCCAGATCCATTAGTTCACGCCCGTCCTCTGCGGCACGGTGTGAGGTTTGTCAGACCTAAATAGCGCTATCTAACTAATGACCCGCTCGCCATTGGCCCGGCGATTAAGTCGATATACAAATGAGGGACTTCGTGATAGAGTTTTGGTCTAGTACGAGTTATCTGTCCGTGAGGACGAGGAATTACATTCCTGAACCTTTGCTGTCCTACCCAAGGAGGACGAGGAACCCATGTTCCTTAACCCCAATTCCCGACCCCTGGGAATCCCATGCTTTGTAGAGGGTGTGAACTCACCTTGGTTTGCTCGGTAGAAACACAGAAAAGTCAATCAAGCAATATCGTGGCTACTCACGTCCTATCATAGTTGTATCATACAATCAGGTTCGTATTCACGTAGTGCACGTATGGCATACACGTTTAATAGCAAGTAGCATGCAGGTATAATCTATGGCATACACTCATAACCATACGGTTCACAAAGACACTTATGAGTTCAGTATACAAGCGAACAAGGCCCAACAGTCCGGCCCAAGCACTTCGGCCCGTAACAGTGAGAGCCCAAACAGTATGTACATGCACATGGGCTTGAGTCGCAATTGATGCAGGTTCTGGTCTCGAGTCGCAACCGGACTCGCAACACGGTTTCGGTTCATGCTGTTTTGGTTACGAGTCGCAACTGGACTCGCAACTGTGGTTTCGAGTCACAAGGTTGGTGTGCTGATCATGTGTGGTTTCGAGTCGCAACCGGGTGTTTGCGACTCGCAACCGATGTCGCAACTGGGAGATTTCGAGTCATCATGCACTGGTTTCGAGTCGTAACCAGAGGTTTCGGCTGGGAACATTTGCTGAATTCCATATTGTACTTGGCCAATCAGATTTCACTGTTGTGATCTTATGTACTATCCAATAACAATACACTAACATGTCTAATTGTCTAACACTTAACCAAATCAGATCAAACATGGCAATTTCAAATATCCAAATCATGTTCATATCATGTTCATCATGTTCTTCAAATATTCAAGTAGTTCATCATCATTCATATGAACCTAAGTCTAACAAAAATCATGAATAACTTATCAACAAATCACCCTAATGGCAAGCTTTCGGTTCTCAACACAAGAGTACACCATCCGATTTATATGAACATCAACAACCATGGTTTAAATCACATTTAGACACAAGACATCATGAGTTCATTATGCCACCTATCCGAAATCAAGCATGTTCCGATTATCAACATTACACATAACCGATTCACAAAACATCATCAATAATACCACTACCCTAGTTAAATCATACCATTCATAACATCAACATCATAAACATTAACCAACAAGCATCATAAACAGTAACCGGTTGATGAGTTTCAAGTGTGAGTATGAAGCTTCCGGGTGTGTGTGTGTGTGAGCCGATCCGTGAGTCCTAGTGTCACCGATTCGAATCCGAGAAGAAGGAGAAGGAGTGTGATGCTTGGTGTCTAGGGTTTTAGTGAGAGAATGGAGAGTGTGTGTGCTAGAGGAGCATGAGTGTTGTCCAAAAATGGTAAACATGGGTAGCTACTAAGGCTATATACCCGCCCCAAGTTGTGCACCCTAATGGGTCTTTGAATGGGCTAAGGGGTGTGTGGCCCAACCGGCCCACATGTTGCATCGTTCACTCGAGACCACATGGTCTCGAGTCGGGTTCTCGGTTCTCGGTTCATATACATACCCGCATACATACACACAAGTATACATATAACATAACACATAATCATATAAGTTCACATATATCGTTCATTAAATCATCAAATCAGTTAGTCATTTAACGTTCAAGCTTACAACGAAAGGTTCTAAATTTCGAGTTGTCACATCATCCCCAAGTTGAAAGAAATTTCGTCCCGAAATTTGGTAGGCACTCACTGAGGAAGCTAGTTAAGTTGTATGGTTTTCCCGGTTTTCCTGGGGTGTCACATCCACCCCCCGTTGATCTGGAATTTCGTCCCGAAATTCCGTAGCTTCGACCTCAGTAGTGGGTGTACTGTTTGCGAACAGTTGGGGATACTTTTGTTTCATCTGATCTTCGCGCTCCCAGGTGAACTCTGGGCCGCGACGTGAGTTCCAACGAACTCGAACGAGAGGTATTCTAGTGCTCTTGAGGACCTTAACATCCCGGTCCGTGATCTCGACTGGTTCCTCGACGAATCGTAACTGCTCGTCGATAGTGAGTTCCTTCAAAGGAACTACGTGGGTCTCATCTGATGGACACTTCTTCAGATTCGACACGTGAAAAACGTTGTGAACTGCACCGAGTTCCGCTGGTAAGTTTAGTCTGTAGGCCACCCTGCCTATTTTCTCAATAACCTCGAAGGGTCCAACGTATCGTGGGTTAAGTTTGCCGCGTTTACCAAAACGAACCACACCCCTCCAGGGTGAAACTTTGAGTAGTACCCGCTCCCCAACCTGGAGCTCAAGCGGTTTCCTGCCCATGTCGGCGTAAACTTTCTGACGTTCGCGAGCGGCTGTCATGCGTTTTCGTATCTGAGCGATTTGTTCGGTCGTGTCTACCACATATTCTGGACCAGTGATCTGACTATCTCCCACCTCTGCCCAGCAAAGAGGAGACCGGCATTTACGTCCGTACAATGCCTCAAACGGAGCAGCTTTAATGCTGGTGTGGTAGCTGTTATTGTACGAGAATTCCACAAGTGGCAGATGCTTCTCCCAGCGGTTGCCAAAATCGATTACACATGCACGAAGCATGTCTTCTAAGGTTTGAATAGTACGCTCGGACTGCCCGTCCATCTGAGGGTGATACGCTGTGCTCATATCTAATCGTGAGCCGAAGGATTTGTGCATTGCTTGCCACAGCTCTGAAGTAAAACGTGCATCTCGATCTGAGATGATAGAGGTGGGCACCCCGTGCCTCGAAACGACTTCCTTAAGGTATATTTCTGCAAGAGTGGAGAACTTATCTGTCTCCTTGATAGCCAAGAAGTGTGCAGATTTTGTGAGTCGATCCACGATCACCCAAATAGTATCATTCCCGCGCTGGGATCTAGGTAGGCCAGTAACAAAATCCATGGAAATTTGCTCCCATTTCCATTGTGGTATCTCTGGTTGTTGGAGCAGGCCTGATGGTTTCTGGTATTCGGACTTGACTCTTGCACAAGTCAAACACTTGCTGACGTAAGTTGCTATGTGGGCCTTCATGCTAGGCCACCAATACGTAGTTTTGATGTCGTGGTACATTTTATCCGACCCCGGATGTACCGAGTAGCGAGACTTGTGTGCTTCATCCATCACAAGCTCTCGTAGGTTGCCATAGAGTGGGACCCAAACGCGTCCCGTTACATAGTAAGCACCGTCTTCCTTCTATTCTAATCGTTGCCTCGATCCGCGTAGGGCTTCAGCCCTGACGTTTTCTGGTTTCAGTGCTTCTATCTGAGCTGCTCGTATCTGGGAAGGGAGACTAGAGTGGATCGTGAGTTGTAAAGCTCGCACACGCCTTGGTGCAGTGTCCTTTCGACTAAGGGCGTCAGCCACAACATTGGCTTTGCCCGAGTGATATCTGATTGAGCACTCGTAGTCATTCAATAGTTCGACCCATCGTCGTTGCCGCATATTCAGTTCTTTCTGCTTGAAGATATGCTCGAGGCTCCTGTGGTCGGTGTAGATCGCGCACTTGGTACCATACAGGTAATGCCGCCACAGCTTAAGCGCAAAAACAACAGCTCCCAGCTCTAAGTCGTGCATAGTGTAGTTCTTTTCGTGAACTTTGAGTTGGCGTGAGGCGTAGGCTATAACTTTATCTCGTTGCATCAACACGCAACCAAGACCCTGAATTGATGCGTCACAATAAACCACAAAATCGTCTGTGCCCTCTGGCAAGGAAAGGATAGGCGCGCTACAAAGTCTATCCTTTAGGTGCTGAAATGCCAACTCCTGTGCGTTTCCCCAGCGATAGACAACGCCCTTCTGCGTTAGTGAGGTGAGAGGCTGTGCAATCTTAGAAAAATCCTTTATGAATCTCCGGTAGTATCCCGCCAAACCCAAGAATTGGCGAATCTCCTTTGGTGTACGAGGTGCAGGCCAGTTCTTAATCGAGTCTATCTTGGATGGATCAACGTGAATCCCATCCTTGTTTACCACGTGGCCTAGGAAATGGACTTCTCGAAGCCAGAAGTCGCATTTCGAGAACTTTGCATAAAGCTGTTCTGTTCGTAGGAGTTCCAGAATAAGTCGCAGATGCTGCTCGTGTTCCTCCCGACTCTTGGAATAGATCAGGATGTCGTCGATGAAGACTATAACAAACTTGTCCAGGTAAGGCTTGCACACTCGGTTCATCAAGTCCATGAAAACCGCAGGTGCGTTTGTCATCCCAAAAGGCATGACCAAAAACTCATAGTGCCCGTATCGAGTTCTGAAAGCTGTTTTGGAGACGTCCTCTTCCCGGACTCTCAGTTGATGATAACCCGATCTCAAATCGATCTTCGAATAGTAGCTCGACCCTTGCAGCTGGTCGAATAAGTCGTCGATACGCGGTAGAGGATAACGGTTCTTCACCGTCACTTTGTTGAGTTCTCGGTAGTCGATGCACATTCTGAAGGTACCGTCTTTCTTCTTCACAAATAGTACTGGAGTTCCCCAGGGCGATGAGCTAGGACGAATAAAACCCTTATCCAGGAGCTCTTGTAGTTGCGTAGAGAGTTCTTTCAACTCTGATGGAGCCAAACGATAAGGTGCACGAGCTATAGGAGCAGCTCCAGGAGCTAGTTCGATCTGAAACTCGACTTGGCGATGAGGCGGAAGACCAGGTAATTCCTCGGGAAATACCTCTGGATAATCGCGTACAACTGGAAAATCTTCTATCTTCTTCTCTTTTTCTGAGGTGTCAGTAATGAGAGCCAAAATGGCAGTGTGTCCCTTTCGCAAGCACTTTTGGGCCTTAAGGAGAGAAATGACGTTCTCAACAGCACTCCTCTTGTCGCCATGAATCATGAGAGGTTCACCATCGGGACCTGGAATACGGACAACCTTCTCGTTGCAAAGAATCTCTGCTCGGTGTTGGGATAACCAATCCATCCCAATGACAATGTCGAAACTACCCAAGACAATAGGAATGAGGTCGATAGAGAAGGTCTGGTCAGCGAGAATAAGTTTACAACCCTTGACTACGTGTGTGGCTTCTAAACTCTTACCATTTGCTAGCTCTACGGTGTGCTTGTTGTTCAAAGGGGTTGGAACACGCTTAAGCATTCGACTAACTTCTAGTGACACGTAGCTAGTATCGGCACCCGAATCAAATAAAACTGAAACATAAAAGTCGTCGAGAAGGAACTTACCCGCTACAACGTTGGGGTCATTCCTTGCTTCACCTTGGCCGATCACAAACATCCGCCCCCTGGCGCCATTGTTGTTGTTGTTTCCATTGTTACCATTCCCCTGATTGTTGTTATTGTTGTTGTTGTTGTTCTGGTTCCTGTTCAGTTGGGGACAATCTCTCTTGAAATGGCCCTTAGCTCCACACTGAAAGCACCCTTTGTTATCACCTTGCTGCTGCTGCTGGCGCTGGTTCTGTTGAGCTTGCTGACGATTCTGATTAGCGGGGTATAAGCTCCTGCAATCCTTTGCAGCGTGACCAGGCTTGTTGCACCGATGACAGTTGCCCCTGGTGCATGGCCCGCTGTGGTGCAGGCTGCAGCGATTGCATTTGGGGTGATTTCCTTTGTACCCACCATGACTTTGACCACCAGACGATTGCTGATTAGGGCTCTTGTAGTCATCAGTCTTTCTCTGCTGAGACTGGGACTGAACGGAAGTCGAACCCTTACTTGAAGTTCCATCCCATTTTCGTTTGTTGTCATTAGAGGTGCCAGAAGTAGTTGCAGCACCTATGCGTTTTGGTAACTTGTTCTGCTCCACCGCCTGATCCGTGAGACGGTGAGCCAACTGAACGGTTTGCTGGTAGGTGGCGAGGTTCGCTGAAGTCACATGACTTTGGATTTCTGGCACTAAGCCCTGAAGAAATAGTTCGATGCGTTTGATGGGAGGATCCACCATAGTGGGACACAGAATTGCCAGTTCGTTCGACCTTTTCACATAAGCTTCAATTTCAGACCCCGTCATCTTGAGGTTGAAGAACTCCACCTCTAGTTTGTGAATCTCATCACGACTGCAGTATTCTTCTTTGATCATCTCCTTAAAAGTTTCCCATGGGGTGGCGTTGGCAGCAACCAACCCTAGCATCTGAACTTGAGCGTTCCACCATGTGAGGGCTAAACCCTCGAGGGTACCAGTAGCGTACTTCACCCTGCGCGCCTCAGGGCATTCGCACATTTCGAACACAGATTCTAGCTTCTCAAACCAGTGTAGGAGGCCTACTGCTCCTTCAGTGCCGCTAAAAGTAGTTGGCCGGCAGTCCATGAAAGTCTTAAAAGTACACACGGGTGGCTGAACATGCTGACCTCCTGCGTGTGCAGCTGCAAGTGCTGCGGCAACTCGTTCGTTGATCAGAGCCGTCAACTGGGCTTGTGTCAGGTTAACGCGTCCAGACATGATCTTCATATCAAGAAGAACGTGAGTGAGAGGGGTTTTACGAACGTACGACGATAAAATAGAGTAAGCACACACGTGTTCAAGCAACAGTAGTTACACTAACCAAGTACTCCATAAGCAATGTACTATGTAACTAACAAGTAGGCAATATATACACAGATCATATCACCTAGAATGTCGAGCCTTGCATGTGGAGTGAAGCATCGTTGTGGACTGTTGAGCACTGTACAGGTTATAGTCTGGTTTTAACAAAAACGTTTTTCCCCTTTATTAAAACCAAGTTCTCTATAACCAATGGCTCTGATACCAATCTGTCACACCCCCAAAATCCACCTGCGGAGTACTACCGCTTGGAGGCGTGACTGACCAGGATCCAGCCACCAATCATATTGAACAAGCATGTAAGTAGTTATAAAAGTCCAACCAATACAATTGGTGTTCAAACAAAACATAGTTAAGTTGCAAGCGGAAGCATAAGTCTTAAAACAAAACATAGTTAAATTGTTTCCAAGTTTAACATGGCACACAGCCGTCCATGTCCCACAACGATCCTCCTCCATGCAAGCTCCAGCTAAGAAACCTAAGGACCTGCAAAGCATGTAGTAACGAGTCAACAACAAGTTGAGTGAGTTCACGGTTGGGTGTTCGTTTTAAGTTGTTTCGAAAACAGTTTCCTTTAGCTGGCATCCTGCCGTGGGGGTTACCCCATAGTTAAAAAAAACGTGACTTGTTTATTCCCGGTTACTCTGGCAATCCAGCCGTGGGGGCTACCCCGTGTTAGTTATCTGGCATTTCGGCCGTGGGGGCTACCCCATGTATACACTAGACTCGTTACCATATCGACTGCTGACTGTAGTCATGTTTATGTGCCCTGAAACTGTCAATGTCTATCATCATTGACGTGCCCCAGATCCATTAGTTCACGCCCGTCCTCTGCGGCACGGTGTGAGGTTTGTCAGACCTAAATAGCGCTATCTAACTAATGACCCGCTCGCCATTGGCCCGGCGATTAAGTCGATATAAAAATGAGGGACTTCGTGATAGAGTTTTGGTCTAGTACGAGTTATCTGTCCGTGAGGACGAGGAATTACATTCCTGAACCTTTGTTGTCCTACCCAAGGAGGACGAGGAACCCATGTTCCTTAACCCCAATTCCCGACCCCTGGGAATCCCATGCTTTGTAGAGGGTGTGAACTCACCTTGGTTTGCTCGGTAGAAACACAGAAAAGTCAATCAAGCAATATCGTGGCTACTCACGTCCTATCATAGTTGTATCATACAATCAGGTTCGTATTCACGTAGTGCACGTATGGCATACACGTTTAATAGCAAGTAGCATGCAGGTATAATCTATGGCATACACTCATAACCATACGGTTCACAAAGACACTTATGAGTTCAGTATACAAGCGAACAAGGCCCAACAGTCCGGCCCAAGCACTTCGGCCCGTAACAGTGAGAGCCCAAACAGTATGTACATGCACATGGGCTTGAGTCGCAATTGATGCAGGTTCTGGTCTCGAGTCGCAACCGGACTCGCAACACGGTTTCGGTTCATGCTGTTTTGGTTACGAGTCGCAACTGGACTCGCAACTGTGGTTTCGAGTCACAAGGTTGGTGTGCTGATCATGTGTGGTTTCGAGTCGCAACCGGGTGTTTGCGACTCGCAACCGATGTCGCAAC
Source organism: Helianthus tuberosus (assembly GCA_030545235.1). Taxonomy (NCBI): domain Eukaryota; kingdom Viridiplantae; phylum Streptophyta; class Magnoliopsida; order Asterales; family Asteraceae; genus Helianthus; species Helianthus tuberosus. The sequence goes on from CM060359.1 coordinate 32,662,330, forward strand.
TGGGAGATTTCGAGTCATCATGCACTGGTTTCGAGTCGTAACCAGAGGTTTCGGCTGGGAACATTTGCTGAATTCCATATTGTACTTGGCCAATCAGATTTCACTGTTGTGATCTTATGTACTATCCAATAACAATACACTAACATGTCTAATTGTCTAACACTTAACCAAATCAGATCAAACATGGCAATTTCAAATATCCAAATCATGTTCATATCATGTTCATCATGTTCTTCAAATATTCAAGTAGTTCATCATCATTCATATGAACCTAAGTCTAACAAAAATCATGAATAACTTATCAACAAATCACCCTAATGGCAAGCTTTCGGTTCTCAACACAAGAGTACACCATCCGATTTATATGAACATCAACAACCATGGTTTAAATCACATTTAGACACAAGACATCATGAGTTCATTATGCCACCTATCCGAAATCAAGCATGTTCCGATTATCAACATTACACATAACCGATTCACAAAACATCATCAATAATACCACTACCCTAGTTAAATCATACCATTCATAACATCAACATCATAAACATTAACCAACAAGCATCATAAACACTAACCGGTTGATGAGTTTCAAGTGTGAGTATGAAGCTTCCGGGTGTGTGTGTGTGTGAGCCGATCCGTGAGTCCTAGTGTCACCGATTCGAATCCGAGAAGAAGGAGAAGGAGTGTGATGCTTGGTGTCTAGGGTTTTAGTGAGAGAATGGAGAGTGTGTGTGCTAGAGGAGCATGAGTGTTGTCCAAAAATGGTAAACATGGGTAGCTACTAAGGCTATATACCCGCCCCAAGTTGTGCACCCTAATGGGTCTTTGAATGGGCTAAGGGGTGTGTGGCCCAACCGGCCCACATGTTGCATCGTTCACTCGAGACCACATGGTCTCGAGTCGGGTTCTCGGTTCTCGGTTCATATACATACCCGCATACATACACACAAGTATACATATAACATAACACATAATCATATAAGTTCACATATATCGTTCATTAAATCATCAAATCAGTTAGTCATTTAACGTTCAAGCTTACAACGAAAGGTTCTAAATTTCGAGTTGTCACATTAACTTTCTGGGCAGAGGCTGTAAACACTGCCTGCTATGTCCAGAACATAGTTTTGATCAACCTAGGCATCAAAAGACTGCCTATGAAACTCTATTCAAAATCAAACCACTGATCTCATACTTTAAAATCTTTAGCTGCCCATGTTTCTTCCTAAACCTAAAAGATTCAATTTCAAAATTTGTAGCCAAAGTAGACTATGGCTATCACCTCTGATACTCAACCACTGCTAAAGCCTATAAAGTGTTCAACACTAGCACTAAGTGTGTGGAAGACACTTTGAATGTAGAGTTCAATGAACTTTCTTCACTGAAAATCCCAGCAAACCCTGCTGAATTATTTGACCTTGATAAATTCTCTTTTGAAGAAGTGTCTGTCAAGACTAACCCTACAGGTACACCATAATCTCCATCACAAGATTATGGATATGAAGTTGTAATTCCACAACACAAATTAACATCCATCTCCAGAGCAGCAGATGTTCAAAACAACTGTCAAAGCTCAACCACTGTTGCTTCAACAGTTGTTGATCAAAGTAGCCCTTCAACCTCTACCATCACATTATCCACAACCACTGTTGATAAAAATCTACCAACAGTGGATAAAAATCAACATTGTGCCACACCCATTCCTCCTATCCTTCCACCTCCATTTCAAACAAATGTTGGATCATCAAAGTCACCAACAGATATTAACTCAGAAGATTCCTATCTGCAGCCTTCACCCTTTATTGCCATTGTTCCATACAAGGGAGATCTAATCTTCCTGAAGTCTCATCCACCAAATCAAATCATTGGCAACATCAATGAAGGGGTTCTCACAAGAAGTCAATCCTAAAACATTTGTCTTTTTGCTGGCTTTCTATCACTCCATCAACTAGTCAAGTACCAAGAGGCACTGAAAGACAATAGTTGGGTAGAAACTATGCAAGAAGAGCTCCATCAGTTTAAAAGACAACAAGTTTGGAGCTTGTACCACTGCCAGAGAATGTAAATCAAATTGGCACAAAGTAGGTCTTCAAAAATAAAACTGATGAAAGGGGGATTGTTGTCAAGAACAAAGCCAGGCTTGTGGTTCAAGGCTTTAGACAAGAAGAGGGCATTGACTATGATGAAACTTTTGCCCCTGTAGCAAGACTTGAAGCTATCAGACTTTTCTTAGCCTTTGCTGTCAACCACAACACTAAGGTGTATCAAATGGATATCAAATGTGCATTCCTCTATGGTAAAATTCAAGAAGAGATATATGTTTGTCAACCTCTAGGTTTTGAGGATCCATTTTATCCAGATCATGTCTACAAGTTAAACAAAGCTTTGTATGGCCTGAAACAAGCACCAAGGGCCTGGTATGCAACTCTTTCCACTTTTCTAATCTCTATTGGTTTCACAAGAGGTAAAATAGATAAAACATTGTTTTTAAAATGGAGAGGAAAAGATTTGATGATTGTCCAAATTTATGTGGATTACATCATTTTTGGAAGCACATGTAATAAAATGTCTGAAGAGTTCAGAAAACTCATGACAGTAGAGTTTGAAATGAGTGCAATGGGTGAACTACAATGCTTTCTTGGTCACCATGTTAAGCAAATGCAAAATGGCACTTTCATTCATCAAAGCAAATATGCAAAAGAACTTTTAAACAAATTTGAAATGAATGATTGTAAACCATGTAGTACACCCATGGCAACCACAAAGTTGATCATGTCTGATGAGAAAGATGATTTGGTTGATCAAACTCTTTATAGAATCATGATTGGGTCTTTATTGTACCTAACTGCATTAAGGCCAGACATCATGTTTGCAACATGCGTTAGTGCAAGATCCCAGTCAGCACCTAGGAAGTCTAATCTCATAGCTGTGAAAAGGATATTCAGATACATAAAAGGTGCTCCCACACTTGGTATCTGGTACCCTGCTAATGGGAATTGTTGGTGCATGTTATGTGACAACAGCGTTGGATTGGTCTTTGGATATTGAACACGTGTTTGGGTTGCGAAGACTTATGAAGACCGAATGGAATTCGAGTTTGTTGAAGCCCAATCAAGTCCAAGTTTGTATCAAGTTTAAGTCTATCTAGTTTAGCCCGATTTGTAAACAGAATTCGAATGGGCTGAGCCCAATTCGAATTGTATAGGTTGTGCTATATAAACAACCTTTACCTAGAGTTTTAGGGTTAGACTTTTAGGCAATTGAGAGAGAGTTCGAATACACAGAACATTGGCAGTGAGTTCGTGGAGATCTTTAGTGATTGTAAACATTTTCGTTGGATAATCATAGAAGATCAGTTGGTAAACCGTCTTGTGTTCTTGTTTCTGTTTGATAGGTTTATCAAGGGGATTCCGCACCCTTGGTAGATTGTCAGTTTTGTTAAGATCCATACGGATTAGGGACCTACAGGAATGTTAAGCTTTCAGGTTTCTCAAACAGTTATTTTGCTGGATGTAACACAACAAGGAAGTCTACTTCAGGAGGGTGTCAATTCCTAGGCAATTGCTTAGTGTCTTGGTGATGTGCGTGAAAGTGTTATATATATTAGGTGTATATTTTAAGCCCTTTTTAACACTTATTTTTAGCCAAGTTTTAAATTTATAAAACACGATATTTCACTAACACTAAACACACATATGGGCAAGTGCACCCATCGTTGAGCGTAATATAGTGTTGGTAAGATACCGAGGTCGTCCAAGGACACAAGAGCTTTTAGTACCGGTTTATCCTCAACGTCTAATCAAAATAAAAAGTTTAGAAAAAGGTTTTTAAGAAAAATAAAAACTAACTAAAATGCTGAAAAATAAAAATAAAAAGAAAACAGATAGACAAGATGAATCACTTGGTTCCGACTCGTATCTAGTATAACCTTTGATTATTTCCGCACTTTTGCACATAATTAAGAGATTATCTTAGTTATTGTAGTAGGCCCCTCTTTTGAAGGTGACGTTACCCTCACCCCAGTAGTTTGAGTCAGCAAGGATACAATCCTAAAAGGGTGGATTATTGGAAGATAATGAATTAAGTTATTAATGCAGTATTGTGGTAGGCCCTGCTTTTGGCGGTGACGTTACCCTCGGCTAAGTAGTCTGAGTCAGCAGGGATACAGTCCTAAATAGCCGGGTTATAGTATTAATAGTAGTTAACTTATGAGGGAATCAAAGAGTTTGGACCCCCGCCATCCAATACCGTGAAGTATTGAAGGAGGTCCTACTAAATTTGACCCAGGTCCATTGCAGGACCTCTAAACGCTGAACAATGGCAAGACCTTTACCAAACCGTTTCCTTAACCCCCAACCAGGTAGCCAACATACCTCCATATAGACCGTGGAGATATGAATGGTGAAAATCCTTTATTTTATATAGACAGTAAAATAATGCCAAGACACCACGGACAAACGATAAGGAAAGATCACCTTCAACATAAGTAACTAGTTATTAAAGTCATTAATACAAAACCAAATAAAAAGTGCAAAAGATTAGAAATAAAAAGTATTATACTAGACACTTTGTCTTCACCAAGTGATGTAAGAGACTTAGGCAAACATGGCCTTGATTGTCAAGAACTCTTACAATCAATCTTGGATCCCGAGACGACTCACACACTCTACGATGGACAATGGATGATGGTGGTGGATGATGGTGTTGTGATGGTGGTGGGTGGTGGATGAAGTGTGAGAGAGGTGGTGTGCCAAGGGATGAGTTGAAATGAATCCAAGCACTCCTATTTATAGGCTGAACAGAGAGCTGGGCACGGCCCCGTGTCCGCTGGGCACGGCCCCGTGCCCGTCTGACACTCTCTCTCCTCATTAATTGTAATTCGCAATTACAATTAATGCGCCTGCAGTACTTTCGCCACGCCCCCGTGTTCGCTGGGCACGGCCCCGTGGTGGGCAATAGAAGCTTCTATAGGTTTGTCTTTTCTGCTGCTTCTTGGGCCGGCCCCGTGCTGGCTGAGCACGGCCCGTGTTCAGTCTTCTGCCTTCTCTATTTTGCTTTGGGAGATGCCGTTGAGGGGTCGGGCAGTCCACTTATGTTCCTTTCCTTGTATTTATGTTGGATTTAGCTGTCTTTTTGCTTCTTTTGTGTTTTTGAGCTCATTTAATCCTGAAAATACAAAAGGAAGACAAAAACACTCTTTTTCCAATATTAGTACTTAAAAAGGGTTAGTTTTATGCCTTATTTGATGTAATTTATATGTTGCATTTTATACACATCAAATACCCCCACACTTGAACTTTTGCTTGTCCTCAAGCAAAACTCTTTAATATGTGGCTTACACTCCCAAATGGAATAGGTAGAAGAGAAGGTTTTGGGCTTGTCGTAGAGTGTCGGGATATCCAAGATCTTTTTGGGTTTTATTTTTATCTATTTACAATCCTATTCGTAATGATTTATTTAGAACTTTTCATAGGAGAAATTACTTATTTGGGCATAACATGCCTTTTTAAAATTCCACTTATATACAAGTTCACATACCTCACGGGAGAAATCACTCACACTCGGCCGAAGGTGTATTTTTAGTGAATCACTCGAGAGCGGCGTGGAACTTATTCCTACCATAAGCTTGCCAAGCAATCAATCCTCCTCCTTTTTAACTTTTATACCTTTGTAAATATCAAGAGGACTTTGTGGGTTAAGGGTTAGGCTTGGGTTAAGGGTAGGTGGTTGGAATAGTGGTTAGTGGTTAGTAGAAAAAGGGCGAAAAGCGTAACAAGTGTCGGTTTTCGTGAGATTTTCTATTTTTGTAACTTTTTATTTTGATGAAGCTTTTATTCAAACAAAGTTATTTTTGATGAACTTGTTTGTTTATTTTCTTTTTGCTTCATCAACAACACACTTTTTTTTCACGAAAAACCGAACTTGTTACGAAAACAAAAGGTTAAAAATAAAAAGGTTTTGGTGGGTAAAAGGGTTTTTGGTTTGGGTGATGAAATGAAAAAGGTTTAGGCTCAAAGGGGTTAACTAGGGGGATTATTTGGGTAGGTGGTAAAAGAAAAAGAAAAATAATGGTGTAGAAATAAAAAGGGTTAGTCCTAATGCCTCCATCATTTACTTACTCGGGTTTAAGTTGATAAGGACCGGGAATGTATCGTCAAGGCAAGTTCTAGAGTCGTAAGAACCAAGCGGCTATTCACACAAGAAACGAAAAATGAGCATTTAGTCTAAAGATGTAAATTTGTATGCTCAATAAAGGCTCAAAACTCACTTTTGTGGGAATGGGTTTTTTATGTGATCAAGTATATATAATCAAATTTTAACTAAGTTTGTCATGCCTTTTCATAATTTTCTTATGTTGGTTCTTTTTATCACTACGCTATCGGTTGTAAATTCGTAAAAATATAACCTTTTTGAGAACTTGAATTTCCCGAGTTAAACCTAGACAAGTAAGAAAAATGAAATTTTTGAAAAAATTTGGGGTGATTAGCGGTTCCAATAGAGTTTTGTGTAAGGCTTGTATTTAGGACTTGCAAAATTCAAGTTTTTAGCATCCCCCCCACACTTAAATTACACATTGTCCTCAATGTGTCCCAAAAATAAATTTTTAGGTTGATTAAATGTGTAAAATGGTGTTAAAAAGCAAAAATTTATGTTACTGGTAGTCTGGGCACGGCCCCGTGTCCACTGGACACGACCCCGTGGCGAACTGCCAGTAACGAGGACTTACAGAAGGTGAACACGGCCCCGTGTCCACTGGACACGGCCACGTGTCTGACAAAAATCTGCAGGACAGTAGCCAAACAGCAGGTCTGGGAAGTGAGCACGGGGGCGTGTTGGCTGGACACGTCCCCGTGTGGACAGTCTGAAAGCCTGAAAAACAGGTTTCTTCCTCCGGTTTCTCCATCCTGGCCCTATAAGTGCTGAGGCTTAGCACCCCAATCCTTGGTTTGTACCTGTTTCATCGCTTAATACCACACCAAGTAACACAAACATCCTAAATTACCATAGTTAATTGTTCCAAGCATAAAGTAAAAGAAAAAGAAAAATAAAATGCAGAAAATAGTTAGGAAAAGTAAATTGTCTAACACTTGGCACGCAGGCCACCAATTGTTCGATAGATAAAGGGACTTAAACCTGGGGAGTCATCAATCAACCGCTTCCTCCTACGCTCCTCCCGCCTACTCCATAGCATCATCATCATCATCATCGTCATCATCCCCTCCATGGCGTGCAATGTGGTCTCATATGTATCCGACGTCGTCTTGTATATCGGATAGGTTTCTCTCAATAGCTCCGACCCGGTAATAGGTGTTGCTCGCCATGTTATAGGTGTTCCGAGTACACATGAGGTTTTCCTGCAACAAATCATGTAAACTTTGAAAATTAGGAAAACCACCTCCCGAGGAGGATGATTGGCCCTGATCACCGTGGGGTTGGTAGTGGTACTGATGATGTTGCGGAGCTGGGAGGACAAGCGCTTCTTGCGGGTTCCATGCATGACCTTGCATCCTTTGAAAGGTTACCGTCCCGTCTTCGGCCTCATAAATTAGGTTCATTGAGCGGCATATGTTAATATCCACCGTACCTGACCATGGGCTCCTCTCAAATGCCCTAGGTATGTGAGCGAAGTGTTTGAAGAGACGGTACACCCATCCCCCGAAGAAAATAGGAGTTGGTGCACTAGCAAGGCGGTTGTGATGCATGTTTCGGAGCATGAGGAACGGAACATCGAGCGGCCTGCGGTTGTGAATGCAATGGAGGACAAGCAAATCTCTTAACCCAACGACGCCACCACTGTCATGCCTTTGGCTAAGAGAATAGCCGAGGAGCCTATGAATGTATCTGTATAGCGGATCCCTCAGCTTGGTACTCTTAGTGCTGCTCGGATTGTAGAACCCTTCCCCACTCTGAGCCCACATGGCTTGGCGTTCGTTGTCTTCAATTTCTCTCAATCCCCCTGTATTTTTTTCGTTTCCCGCATCCTCTTCCGCATACAACCCAATAATCGACCCGAATTGTGCCATAGAGATCGAATACTTCGTTTCGCCACACCGGAATGACACCCCGTCATTATCGAACGGGTCGCACCTTGAAGTGAATGCAAAGGTGCTGTAGAATTCCAAGGTGCATTCATGGACGGAACGGAGTCGGGTTGTTAGTGCGACTCTGAGTGGTCCCGTGACAATGTTGTTGAAACGGTCAATTTGATTCACCATGGTTAGCAATTCTGTGCAAGCTTGCCTCGGGTATTCTTTCGGCCTTGTTTGAAGAAGCTCGTATCGAGCTCTTGCATCTAGCTCATTGGCGTTGAATCTTGTGAACTTCCTGGCCATCTGCAAGAATACACCAAAAGTTAGCACAAACAGAAATATTTTCGAAGAAAACTGCAAACAGCGGGCTGGACACGACCCCGTGTCCATCGGACACGGCCCCGTGTCCAGAGGTCTGTTACTCAAAAATCCCATTTTTCGACCCGGTTTCGAAAACTTGAAAATTTTTGGTTCAATAGTTGCGGTTTCCCCCGAAAATGAAACCCTAAGTGCCTTTTTTCCCAAAAGATCTCGTTTACCCTATCAATTTTTTATCTTTTTCGGCTCAAGAACAAGGGTTTGGGGTTTTTGTCAGAAATCGGGCGAATCTATGAACAAAACAAGTGTATTTACTTCCTTCAACACTAATCTAACTAAATGCAAACAGATCTAAACAAAAATTTGAGGTTCGATCCCGATGAACTTCAAGAACCCTAGATTTTTCCCAAATTTTTGGTGTTTTAAATACATGCAAGTAACTAATCTAACTACTAAGAGTGATAGAATCATACCTTGATGTTGTTAGATCGATAGGAGACGTTGAAATTTTGCGAAAAATCGCCTGGAACCAGAGCTTTTGTGGGGAAACGGGGCGTGTGGAATGAAGAAACTGTTTTGAAAAAGGGGTTTTATCCCGTCTGCAGCGCGAACACGGCCCCGTGTCCAGCGGACACGGCCTCGTGCCGAGCGAGTTTTTCTTTCTTTTTTTTTTTTAAGTGCTCGTGTGAGTGCCCCTTTTTCCCATAAGCTATGGTTAGAAAACTTACCGCTTTATTTTGTCGTCTCAATCGTTCGTAACTTACCAGGCATGATGTATTTATTCTTCCACCGTTTGAAGCGAGATTTCTTCTTCCTCATCCTCAATGAATCCTTGATAGAGTTTTAGCCATTGGCCATTGACTTTAAATGGTGGCCCATTTTGAGATTTAATTTCTACTGCACCGTGTGGAAAAATATGGGTGATGGAAAAAGGTCCTGACCACCTAGACTTTAATTTACCAGGAAACAATCGAAGTCGTGAATTAAACAAAAGAACTAAATCCCCTACCCGAAATTCATTAGGTTTAATATGTTTGTCATGCAAATTTTTCATTCTTTCCTTATAAATTTCAGAGTTTGAGTATGCATAATTCCTAAGCTTGTCTAATTCATTTAATTGACAAGATCGATTTTTACCAGCAAATTCTAAATCCAAGTTTACATTTTTGATTGCCCAGTAGGCTTTGTGTGCAATTTCTACTGGCAAATGACAACTTTTTCCATAGACTAGCTTATATGGGGTTGTGCCTATTGTTGTTTTATAAGCAGTTCGAAAAGCCCATAAAGCATCGTCTAATTTATCAGCCCATTCCTTTTTATTTAACCCTACGGTTTTTTCGAGTATTCGTTTTAAACCTCTATTAGTCACTTCGGCTTGCCCGTTTGTTTGAGGGTGATATGCTGTTGAAACCCGGTGATAGACCCCATACCTTGTTAAAAAATTTTCAAGTTGATGATTGCAAAAATGGGTACCTCTATCACTTATTAAAGCTTTAGGTGTGCCAAAACGAGAGAATAATTTTTTCAGAAATCTTACCACGACTCTTCCATCATTTGTTGGAAGTGCCTCGGCCTCGGCCCATTTGGACAAGTAATCTACTGCCACAAGTATATATTTGTTTCCTTTCGATGGTGGGAAAGGTCCCATAAAGTCGAGTCCCCACACATCAAAAATTTCACAAACAAGAATGCCATTTTGTGGCATTTCGTTTTTGGAAGAAATATTACCTGTTCTTTGGCAAGCATCACATGTCTTTACAAGACTTTGAGCGTCTTTGTAAATGGTTGGCCAATAAAATCCTGAATCGAATACCTTTCGTGCGGTACTGGCAGCACCATGATGTCCTTCGTATGGACCTTCATGACAATGGCGGAGAATTCTTCGTGCTTCACTACCATGTACGCATCGTCGGACGAGTTGGTCGGCACACATTTTGAAAAGATATGGATCTTCCCAAAAGTAGTGCTTCACATTGGCAAAGAATTTTTTTCTTTGATGATGTGGCCATCCTTTTGCGACTATACCGCTAGCTAGGTAGTTAGCATAGTCGGCGTACCATGGTTCTTCCTTGTATTCCACCATTTCCAGGGACTCAGTTGGAAATTTTTCGTTGATTTGCTCATCCCTGGTTGCCTCTAAAGCTGGGTCTTCTAAGCGTGAAAGATGATCTGCTGCGGTATTTTCTGCTCCTCTTTTGTCCTTGATTTCAATGTCAAACTCTTGGAGGAGTAGAATCCACCTAATCAAACGTGGTTTTGCGTCTTGCTTCTTAAAGAGATATCGAATGGCTGCATGGTCTGTATAGACTATAGTTTTAGAAAGAACAAGATAAGAACGAAATTTATCAAAAGCAAATACCACAGCTAGTAACTCTTTTTCAGTTGTTGTGTAATTTTCTTGTGCATCATTAAGTGTTTTACTAGCATAATAGATTGGGTGAAAATGATTTTCTTTTCTTTGTCCCAAGACAGCTCCAACTGCAAAGTCACTAGCGTCACACATGATTTCGAAAGGAAATTTCCAATCAGGCGCTATCATGATAGGTGCATTGACTAACATTTCCTTTAGGGTAAGAAATGCTTGATTGCAATCCTTGTCAAAGATGAATGGAGCATCTTTTTCAAGTAACTTCGTTAGAGGCCTTGAGATTTTTGAAAAGTCTTTGATAAACCGTCTATAAAATCCGGCATGCCCTAGGAAACTTCTGATAGCTCGTACGGAGGATGGAGGTGGTAATCTAGAAATGGTATCTATTTTGGCTCGATCCACCTCCATTCCTTCGCTTGAGATCTTGTGACCGAGTACTATTCCCTCCGTTACCATGAAATGGCATTTTTCCCAATTAAGGGTGAGGTTAGTTTCCTCACATCGGGATAGCATTCGTTCAAGGTTATCGAGGCATTGGTCATATGAATCCCCAAAGATAGAAAAGTCGTCCATGAAGACTTCCATTGTTTTTTCTATCATGTCATGGAAAATAACTACCATGCAACGTTGGAATGTTGCTAGGGCATTACATAGACCAAACGGCATGCGTCGATAAGCAAAAGTTCCATAGGGGCATGTGAAAGTTGTCTTTTCTTGGTCTTCGGGCGCTATCGGAATTTGAAAGTAACCTAAAAAACCATCCAAGAAACAGTAAAATTTATGACCGGATAATCTTTCTAACATTTGATCAATGAAGGGTAAAGGAAAGTGATCCTTTCTTGTTGCTTCATTTAATCGTCTATAATCTATACATACTCTCCATCCTGTGACGGTTCTCGTTGGTATTAGTTCATTCTTTTCGTTAGTTATTACCGTCATACCTCCTTTCTTTGGAACTACTTGGACGGGACTCACCCAAGGACTATCGGAGATAGGATAGATAAGTCCGGCGTCAAGTAGCTTGATGACTTCGTTTTTAACCACTTCTTGAACATTTGGATTTACTCGACGTTGTGGTTGTATGACTGATTTGTAGTCATCATTCATCAAAATTTTGTGTGTGCACATAGAAGGACTAATTCCTTTTATGTCTACAAGTTTCCAAGCTATTGCGTTTTTATGTTTTTTCAAAAGATTAATTAATTTTTCCTTTTCTAAGTTATCTAATTTAGACGAAATAATTACAGGTAACTTACCATCTTTGTCTAGAAAAGCATATTCCAAACCTTTTGGAAGTTCTTTGAGCTCAAGTGGTGGGTCTTTAGGAGACTCCTTATTTGGTTGCTCAATTCGATCAAGAACTTTAAAAGTTTGTTCTATGGCGACCTCTTCTTCAACAAAGTGGTCAATCTCTTCACTTGTATCGGGTGGTTCATCTTCATCTTCAATTAGGGGGTCATTATTGCCGAATGGATATTTCATTGATCGTTCGAGATCGACACTTCTTTTAAATGCCCCTAATTGAAGAGGTAGATTGTTGAACTTCCGGTTTTTCAAAGCTTCGTGAGTTTTTACAAATGGTCGTCCCAACACTAGAGGAGCGTCATCGAGGATGACAAAGTCGGTCGGAATTACCATTTGATTTGTTTGTACCAAGACATCTTCAACTATACCGATTGATTTTATTATTTTCCGATTGGATAGAAAAATGGGTATTTGAAGTAGAGAAAAATCACTAATACTTAATTTTTCGAAAATGTAGTTAGGCATTATGTTAACACAAAGATCCTTATCGATTGTGACATTACTAATAAACGAATTTTGAAAGAAACATGGAACCGGTGTGATGTTAATTTCAAACGGGTCTTCTTTTATTAGTGAAGTTTGATCATTAGTTAACTTAACACTTACCGTTTCGTCAATTTTAGTGTTAGTGCTTGTTGATACATATTTTGTGGACGCGACTCGGCTTGGTTCGATTTGTTTCGGTTCGACCCGGTTAGGTTCGGCTCAAGCCCGACGCCACGACATTCCTCCGTCGTGCGCCCCAGAGATCGACACGCGAAGCACGAAGCGCCGCGAGCCGGTTCCCGCTGCCACATCATCATGACATCATCATGATGATGTCACCACTTTGACTAAACACAAGTTCATGAAGACATGTTATATGTACATGCATGAGCATGTGAAAATGGACTTGGGCCAATCAACTTCACATCTGGGCCGAACTTAGTCCAATCGCACAAGTGGGGCAAATATAAATACCGAAATCAAATGTGATTTCGGTAGACACAAGACACAGGGACAAGAGACAGAAAACAAGAGTGTTTTCGGTGGTGAAGGAGAACCGCACAAGTGAGAACCCGAGATATTTGAGAGAGAGTTTACAGAATACATTTGTAAACATTGATTTGTAACTGACTTTTCTTACGTATTAATACATTGGTGTTAATCGTTGAGTCTCGGTGTCCATCTCGTGTTCTTGTCGTGTTCTATCTCGGTTTGCATCTCCGGTTGGATTCCGCACAACCGGGTGTGTTTGACAACAAGGATGAGGCGACTAGATCCTCCCCTAGCCGGACCTACAAGTGGTATCAGAGCCTTGGCTCTTCTCCTTGTTAAAACCGAGTTGTTTTCGGGTGTGTTTCGGATTTTTGAAGTTCATATTTTTCTGAAAAATCAGCCTTTAACTTCGAAAATTCTGGTGTTTTTGCTGTTAGTTCCTATAAAAACCATTTTATTTTTCATTTTCACATGTTAAACCTTGGTTTTTAGTGAAGTTACGGGCAAAAACGCGTTTCGGAAAGTTGTCGGGACACCGGAAAACTCATAGTTTTTCCAGAAAACTCCTTGTGTTCTTGCCATATTCAAAGTTGTTCTTCATAAACACAACTTTTCGATCCATTTTAAATCAATTGTAAAGTGTTGTGCTTTGAAAATTGTGATTTGATTATAAAAAGAGACATCATCAGTTGGTTGGTAAGCTTGGGAAGAGTGAGCCGAAAAGAAGTTTGCTTTGTGTCAGAGCATAGAAAGTCAACATTTACAATTGCACAAAATATTTGAATTCAATCGTACAAGACTCACTCTCAATCGCACAACAGTTTCAGCATGTATAATATGACAGTCGCACAAGACAAGTTACACGCACAAGGTTAATCAATCGTACAAGACTCATTGGGCTTCAAGAGTTGGGCTTCATATTGAACTGGGATGTTTGTCCACTCGCACAAGACTTAGTCACACAAGACATCTCAGTCGCACAAGATCTGGGCTCGCATAAAAATTGGGCTTGAACAAGGCTGTTTTGTCATTAAAGAAGTGGGCTCCGAATTGGGTCTAAGTCTGGTCGCTCAAGAGTTAAGTTGCACAAGATATTTGATCGTACAAGAATTCATTATTTGGACTCAGTCGCACAAGATATTTAAGCGTACAAGAATTGTCTGGTCGCACAAGACTCTTTCAGCCGCACAAGACTTGACCACTCGCACAAGAATTGGACTTATGTTTGGGCTCCGATTTCATTGACATTCAACATCGGTTTTGTCTGTTTCGTCTATAAATTGTTTCGTCGACTTCAACGATCACCTTTGTTTCGTGGGACTTTGTTAAACATTGTCAAAATTTAAAAAAAAAAACAACAGAAAGTTTGCAAAAGTATTTTTAACTGTTTGTTTGAGGTGTGATTTTCAGGTATTCATTTTTCTTGATAAAAAATGAATCCGATTTGGGGTACTCCGGTAAATACAGATATGTATTATGGTACTCCGTCTCCGGATACAAGAAAGTATAGAAATACGAGTTTGTCTCCCTCATGGGCCGAAAATCCCGCACCCACTTCTGCAATACCAGTGCGACAAAATACTGATATGTATGGAAATCCACTTCCAGCTTCCTCAAGACCAACGGCGTTTGTCACAAGCACAAATTTGTATGGCACTCCAATACAAGTTCCAGTAAAGCCAACTCCAACAACAGATCTGTACGTAAATCCGCTTCAACCAGTTCCTCCACCAGTTGCCTCACAGCGCCATCTTTCTCCTGTAGCGCCATCATCTCTTGATACAAGGAACTGTAGTTAGACAAAAACGGCGTTGTATGCTGAAATTGTCAAAGATGCCAACAATGGTGAATCCTCGGGAAATAACGACAGTTCTGAACATGACAGTAGTTCAGATGAAGATGTTTTAACTTCAGTTGAGGATGATACAACTTCAAGTTCAAGCGAGGATGGATCTGAATGTGAATCATCAAGGGAGGTTGTTGATTCTGATGCAGAAAGGTCACCATCTGAGAGTGATTCCAGTCAGGTACGTGTCGATGAATCAAAATTTGATAGTTGTGATAGGTGTGTTGGATTAGATGCTAATATGTCTGAGTTGCAAAGCAAACATGATGCTTTAAAAGGTGAATTGTTTGACTTGCAAGACAAACATGTTTCGTTAAATGCTAAGTCGGGTGAGTTGCAAAGCAAACACGAGGCTTTGCAGGACAAGTATGATGTGACATTCATCCACAATCAAAAGTTGACCGTGGATCTTTCTAAGTGCACAGAAGCCAACATGTTTTATGAAAACCATGAAAAGGACTTTAAATCGATAATTGAAACATTAAAGAAAGATAAAACCGAGCTGACAAAAATGGTTTCAAGAAAACAAACGGAAATAAACCTTTACATCAGTAGACTCGAGATAATGCAAAATGAAATGGCTTGTGTCAAAACTGAAAGTGAGGCGATCCGACTCAAGTTAGACAGCTATTTAAGCTCTAGCTATATGTTGGATCACATCATTGACGTTCAGAAAGAGAAACGGGATGTCACATGCATAGGCTACAAGAAATGTCCACCACCTGTGAGACACAATTATGATGCCATGCCTGATGAGGAGGAAAGAACTTTCTTTGAACCATCTGTTCCTCTAGATATTAAGGAATTTGCAACAGGGCTTGGATACAAGAAAGAAGTATCATCCGATTCAGATGTGTCAGCAGATACATGTGTGTCTTCTGCTGAACCGAATCAGGATCCTCCAGTTATTATTGAGGATGCTGATTCTTCAGATGATGAATCCGATGATACTCACTCAGCAAAGTCTGATGCGGCAATCAAAGAAGAGGACATACCTCTTGAGAATCATATTCTATGTGATCCTCCTGCAAAACCCGCTAAGACTGTTGCAATTGAGTCCTCATCTGCACAAGAGTCGGAGAGTGTGGATTTGCTGTACACTCTTGTTGGTGATGATAAAATCTATTCTGACAAAGATTTTCCTATTAAGAATGTAAATCAATCCTTAATCAGTAAAGTCTTTGAAAATTCGACAAGTAAGTTTTTGGGAAAGACAGGATCACATGTTACAGTAACACAGTGTCCACCTATCCCAAAGGCCGAAGTTCGAAAACAATATGGTAATCAAAAATTACCAACAGTGAACACGCAGCAAAACCATACCAAACCAAGAGGTAAAACACCGACTCAAAGTCAAAGGAACCCGAATCAGAAGAAGAACAAAAATGTGAACTTTGTGAAATCAAAGGGAACGGACAAAATTGAAACGTTTGAAAACAAATCTAACTTAGATTTTGTTAAACAAGCAACAGTGTTGAAAAGAAATGACCCAAACTGTTCGAAACCTAGTACCTCGAGATCACAAAGTTCATCATCATCGGCAAGACGATCACATGATACTTCGGGGTTTGTTGAACGAAGATCATGTTTTGAATGTGGCACAATTGGACATATCATTCAAAATTGTCCATATCTTCATAAACAAAAAGCCAAAGTTGATGCCCCCCATGGTAACAATTACCATAAAAGATTTGTTTCACCAAAACAGGACCCTCGTCTTGTTAAACAACAAGAAGTGAAACAGAGAAAGAAACAACGAAAAAATGTTGAAAAGGTTTTAAAACCGGAGGTTGTCCAAACAAAATCTGTTGAATCAAATGTTAAACATGAAAAACAAAAACAGATTTGGAAACCAAAATTGGAAATTGTTTCAGGGGGAGCTACATCAATTCCGAATCACCGGGAAATGGATGTCACAATTCTCGATGATGACGGATGACCCAAGTCTGTGAAGGCTTGGGTCCCCCTCTCCAACTAATCTCTGAATGAGTGTGTAGGATGTTCCAGGAGGAACTATTGATAGTCTTAGGATTGTTGATAGTGGAGTGTCCATGCACAAGATCGGCGACAAAAGGCTCCGAAATATTGTTACATCTAGGAGAATGTTGTTGCCATTGAGGAGAGAGAAGAAAAGAAGACAAAAATGTCTGATGAAGGAAAAGGGAATGAAGTTGAAAAATTCGACCAGTTGAAATATGTTCCAAAATTTGGTTGTTATGGTTTTTGATCGGGTCCTCAGGAAAGATTCCAATGAAAAGTACGCGCCTGTAGCACGTCTGAAGCTTTTCGAAGATTCATGGATTTTTCTTCCACAAGAAGTTCAAAGTCCACAAGATGAACGTGTAGGGTACTTTTCTCTACGGTGTGATTGAAGAAAATGTGTTTGTTGAACAAACCAACCGGGTGTGCGGATGCCTTGGCGTGGATTGAACAACCGCACACTACTTCTCAAAGAGAAAGACTAAGACCTTTGCTGGTACAATGTGGAAGACCAGCCGGACCCAGAGGTTTTTGATCTTGTTGCTGTGAAGGGATTTCAGTAGCTACAAAATCGACTTTGAAATCCACACCTGGTGGATATCCAGTTTGGGAGAGCACTCAGATTCCTTGCAATGCACGAAGCAGTTGCAGGATACGGTTTTAAATTTCTAATCTCTCCTATACTTGTCGATATTTAAGCTGCTTTATGAATTATTATCATCTCGTACATCACTCCTTGACCTGACACGTTGATCTCGAATATCACCTCACACGTGATTGTTTCACTATGAAACTCATCAATGTTGTCATGGTCCACACCGATGACCAACGTGCCGACCTTTTTACCAAAGCATTTGACAAATCAAGATTTGACTTTTTATTATTGGTAAACGGCATTAAGGTCAAGCAAGAGTAAAACCAACATCAGAAAATCATTTTTGTAAATACCTTTGTGTTTTAAATTTATCTTAGTTTATTGATTTTAGGGGGAGTAAATCCAAATAGTACATCAGTGGTCTGTCCAAACCTGTTTAAACCTAAAATGAAAAGCGATAAGCAGCTCTATATAAGATGTATCGGTAGGCTCACAATCATTTTAAAGTGTGCAGGGTGATATAAATCTTAAATCGACTGAAGACCAGGTGGGAACCATTCATTGGCATATGGTCTTAGTACCGAAATTTCGTTTGAGAGATTGCCGAGGTTCTGAGATATTCGGTCTTTATGCTGCTTATCATCTGGGTATCATGGTTGTTTCTTTTACCGAAAAATAACGAGGACGCAAGTCTAGATCTTCCATGATACCATACATACGTGTACATACTGCATACGACCTCAATAAGTGATCAACAATCACATGTCCAAACAAATAAGTGATAAAATATCACATTTATCCGGGAGTCAAGTTCGTCTCTCTGCTGTACGAAAGTACTGACCTGTTCACGGACTTGCTCCTGTGCCCTCATGCATATGAAAATCAAGTTCCTCATCAATAAGTGATTATATCACATAGGGCTTGTTTTCAAATCAAAATAAGTGAGAATCTCACATCATATACGGTCAAACAGATGATAATCGGTATACTCACCGGTAAGATGAACCCTCGTGCATACCTTGATACGGGAATGTGTCGTGATGTGGATGAACACCGTTCGGTAAGTATAAATCATACCTTAACGTATCCCCTCGCCATGATTACATCTGATAAGTTGAGCTTATGTGGACAACAATACCGATAATTGTTATAGGATGCTTATCTTAATGTGAACTAATTGAACAACAAGAGCGTTTTGGCATGACCGTACTCTGATATGATTCTCTTACCTTCGAAACTCACAAAAAGAATGTCTGTAAATATTTATTTAATGCTTTCAGTTTCTGCATCTTGGTATATATTTATTTACTGCTTTCTGTCTTTACATTTGAAACTTTCAAAAATACCAAAAAGATTTTAGGTGTGTTTTAATTTAAACTTTATAAAAGCCAAAAAGATTTTATTTCTATCTTATTTTCGATTGTACGATGTTGGAGCTCGAGTCTTCGTTGCCTGAAACCTGATTGAAAACCAAAATTGACTAAATCTTCATAAATGGTCAGAATTTGCAAGTTTTGAAAGTTAAAAACTAAAATTGAACAATTTGTTAAACTTTCAAACTGTCGGACGGTAGTTGATTGAAATATGGTCACATGTGTGTCGCTTGTTTATGTTAACTATATTCCAAGCAGTTGTTCTCATTACGCGTTTAGATTTCTTGCATGTGCAGATTCTAAAGGCAAGGAGAACATGGTCGATGACAAGCTTCGGAATGAAGACACGACGGGAAGGCACTCAAATGATGAAGATGATCGAGTTGCCGCTGACCATCATCAATACCACAAGGATCTCAAGTACTAAATATCAAGTCATTCACGAGCATAACTCAAGGGGGAGCTTATGTTAAGGGGGAGTTTGTCAACACACTTCCTACATAAAAAGGGGAGTTTGTTGATACCCTTTCTGCTTACAATGCGTGAAGACTTTGAAGATCCTCCGACATGGAAGATATGGAAGTTGAACCTCACGAGTAGCGTCCAAGGGGGAGTTTGTTGATACATATTTTGTGGACGCGACTCGGCTCGGTTCGATTTGTTTCGGTTCGACCCGGTTAGGTTCGGCTCAAGCCCGACGCCACGACATTCCTCCGTCGTGCGCCCCAGAGATCGACACGCGAAGCACGAAGCGCCGCGAGCCGGTTCCCGCTGCCACATCATCATGACATCATCATGATGATGTCACCACTTTGACTAAACACAAGTTCATGAAGACATGTTATATGTACGTGCATGAGCATGTGAAAATGGACTTGGGCCAATCAACTTCACATCTGGGCCGAACTTAGTCCAATCGCACAAGTGGGGCAAATATAAATACCGAAATCAAATGTGATTTCGGTAGACACAAGACACAGGGACAAGAGACAGAAAACAAGAGTGTTTTCGGTGGTGAAGGAGAACCGCACAAGTGAGAACCCGAGAGATTTGAGAGAGAGTTTACAGAATACATTTGTAAACATTGATTTGTAACTGACTTTTCTTACGTATTAATACATTGGTGTTAATCGTTGAGTCTCGGTGTCCATCTCGTGTTCTTGTCGTGTTCTATCTCGGTTTGCATCTCCGGTTGGATTCCGCACAACCGGGTGTGTTTGACAACAAGGATTAGGCGACTAGATCCACCCCTAGCCGGACCTACAGTGCTTAACTCTTTTAAAAACTTGGCATGAGTGGATACTAAACAATGGTTTTCGAAAGAAGGTGACAAGAGATTAATTTCTTCAAAATTAGACTCTTCTTGAATTTTAACGTTGTCGGACTCACCTTTTTCGTTGTTTAACTCATGTGTAGGTTTTTCACTTATTTGTTCTTCCATTTTTACATTTTCAGTTATCTCTTCTTTTTTTAATTCTTCTCTTGCGCGGGATTCCTCTTCCCTTGCGCGAGCTTCTTTTATACATCGATCGATAACTCTAATGTGTTCTAATATCCTATCGGTCACTTCGTTTATAGAAAAAGAATCGGTATTTTCTAAGCTTGAGTCCGGTTGTTCGACCCTTTGTTCCTCATAATACCCATATGAAGTAGATGGTTCGCACCATTGTTCTTCATTGTAAGCATATGATGGATAAGGTTCATAATTTTGTTCTTCATAATACTCATATGAGGTGGGTTGTTTACGCCAAGGTTCCTCATAATAAGCATATGAAGGTGGTGGCTCATATCTTGGTTCCTCAAAGTATGAGTATGAAGGCTCATACCTCGGATTGTCAAAATATGAGTATGAGGGAGGAGGTTCATACCTTTGGTCTTCATAGGATGTGTATGAAGTTGGTGGCTCGTACCTGGGCTCCTCATAGTAGGTGTATGAATTGGATGGTTGATATGAGTGATTATTTTGAATCGAGCGTGCATTACGACAATTAGTGCAATAATTACCCCTATAATCATCCTCATCATAGGTGTAGTTGTAACCTCCTGAGTATTGATCCATCAGAATCAATCAGCAGTCCACAACCAAGTCTCGAGATCAGAAAACAAAAATAAAAACGGAAACAGAGGGCTGGACACGGCCCCGTGTTCAGTGAGCACGGCCCCGTGTTCAGGATCTGTATCTGGGCGTTTTAATTAAATTTACTGATTTCGTTGAGCACGGGGCGTGTTCAGTGAGCACGGCCCGTGTTCAAGCTTCTGTTACTGGGTGTTTTTCTGAAAATGCTGGACACGGCCCCGTGTTCAGTGAACACGGCCCCGTGTACAGGTTACTGTAAATGCAAATCTAAACTAAAATGCAGAAAAAAATGCGCGCGTTTTAAAAAGGTTTTGAAAAACTGATTAGGCCGTTGATTTTAAGCTTTCTTAAAATCCTTGTGTCCCCGGCAACGGCGCCAAAAACTTGATGTGCGTGAAAGTGTTATATATATTAGGTGTATATTTTAAGCCCTTTTTAACACTTATTTTTAGCCAAGTTTTAAATTTATAAAACACGATATTTCACTAACACTAAACACACATATGGGCAAGTGCACCCATCGTTGAGCGTAATATAGTGTTGGTAAGATACCGAGGTCGTCCAAGGACACAAGAGCTTTTAGTACCGGTTTATACTCAACGTGTAATCAAAATAAAAAGTTTAGAAAAAGGTTTTTAAGAAAAATAAAAACTAACTAAAATGCTGAAAAATAAAAATAAAAAGAAAACAGATAGACAAGATGAATCACTTGGTTCCGACTCGTATCTAGTATAACCTTTGATTATTTCCGCACTTTTGCACATAATTAAGAGATTATCTTAGTTATTGTAGTAGGCCCCTCTTTTGAAGGTGACGTTACCCTCACCCCAGTAGTTTGAGTCAGCAAGGATACAATCCTAAAAGGGTGGATTATTGGAAGATAATGAATTAAGTTATTAATGCAGTATTGTGGTAGGCCCTGCTTTTGGCGGTGACGTTACCCTCGGCTAAGTAGTCTGAGTCAGCAGGGATACAGTCCTAAATAGCCGGGTTATAGTATTAATAGTAGTTAACTTATGAGGGGATCAAAGAGTTTGGACCCCCGCCATCCAATACCGTGAAGTATTGAAGGAGGTCCTACTAAATTTGACCCAGGTCCATTGCAGGACCTCTAAACGCTGAACAATGGCAAGACCTTTACCAAACCGTTCCCTTAACCCCCGACCAGGTAGCCAACATACCTCCATATAGACCGTGGAGATATGAATGGTGAAAATCCTTTATTTTATATAGACAGTAAAATAATGCCAAGACACCACGGACAAACGATAAGGAAAGATCACCTTCAACATAAGTAACTAGTTATTAAAGTCATTAATACAAAACCAAATAAAAAGTGCAAAAGATTAGAAATAAAAAGTATTATACTAGACACTTTGTCTTCACCAAGTGATGTAAGAGACTTAGGCAAACATGGCCTTGATTGTCAAGAACTCTTACGATCAATCTTGGATCCCGAGACGACTCACACACTCTACGATGGACAATGGATGATGGTGTTGTGATGGTGGTGGGTGGTGGATGAAGTGTGAGAAAGGTGGTGTGCCAAGGGATGAGTTGAAATGAATCCAAGCACTCCTATTTATAGGCTGAACAGAGAGCTGGGCACGGCCCCGTGTCCGCTGGGCACGGCCCCGTGCCCGTCTGACACTCTCTCTCCTCATTAATTGTAATTCGCAATTACAATTAATGCGCCTGCAGTACTTTCGCCACGCCCCCGTGTTCGCTGGGCACGGCCCCGTGGTGGGCAATAGAAGTTTCTATAGGTTTGTCTTTTCTGCTGCTTCTTGGGCACGGCCCCGTGCTGGCTGAGCACGGCCCGTGTTCAGTCTTCTGCCTTCTCTATTTTGCTTTGGGAGATGCCGTTGAGGGGTCGGGCAGTCCACTTATGTTCCTTTCCTTGTATTTATGTTGGATTTAGCTGTCTTTTTGCTTCTTTTGTGTTTTTGAGCTCATTTAATCCTGAAAATACAAAAGGAAGACAAAAACACTCTTTTTCCAATATTAGTACTTAAAAAGGGTTAGTTTTATGCCTTATTTGATGAAATTTATATGTTGCATTTTATACACATCACTTGGCAAAGCAAAAAAGCAAGCAGTTGTTTCCACATCCACTGTTGAGGCAGAATACATTGATGCTGCAAGCTGTACAGCCCAACTGTTATGGCTTCAAAATCAATTGCTAGATTTTGGTATAACTGCTTTAAAGACTCCTCTCATGTTGGACAGTCAAGCAGTTGAAAATATCATAAAAAAAATCCTGTCTCACATTCAACCACCAAGCACATTGACATCAGACATCACTTTGTGAGGGATTGCTATGAAAAAAGGTTTGATTTCTCTATATCATGTTCCAACTAAAGATCAGCTGGCAGATGTGCTAATAAAAGCATTAGACATGTCTACCTTTGAAAGCTTGATCTCTAGGATTGGCATGCTTAATATGGATTAACAAGCTAAACTTGGTATTCCATGAATAAAAAGCATTAAAATGTTTTCAGAAAATAAAAAATTCATCCTTAAAAATAGTTAAAATGAACATTTTTCATAAATCCTCAGAAGTCTGTTCATAACCACTGATTGTTTCAAACATCTGATGTTGATAATACAACTGCTGCTGAAAGACAACCTCTGTTTCTTCAAATCACTGTTGTTCACTGTTGCTTAAACATCAGTACTTCAACCACTGATGTCTATCATCTGATAGTTAAAATCAGCCACTGTTCCTATTATTCATTGTTCTCAACCATCGATATTGTCCATCAGTGGTTATCAAAATAACTGTCTTCCACTTTTTCATCAGAGGTTGCCACGTGGTCAGTTGTTCATCGTCTGATCTTTGAAACCGCTGCCACGTCAGCATTCACTTTTTCCATCTCAATAAAACCCTGATAAAACCCCCAAATAGAGTTTTCACCACCATATCGAATTCAAAATTCTCAAAAGCGGTTACACTCTTCTCCTCCACTCTCTCTCAATCATTCGTAATTTCCACTATCACCATGACTCTCATTCTCAAACACCCACACAATTATCTCTGTACTCTTGAGAAATCAAGCAAAAATACAGATTTCCATTCCATCATTGACACCCTATCCTCATCAAAGTACAAAACTTTGTTAACCTGCAATACTCTCATCTATCCAGATACTTTACGAGATTTCTAGGCAAACGCCAAACTTGAAGTTCAAGGTAAAAAACCTTTGGCTATTACATCAAAAGTGGGAAGTATTTTGGTCTCTATAACTCCACAGACTATTTCAGAGACAATTCAAATGAATGACCATGCTGGTAAAACCTCTTTCCCTAAAGAAGAATACGAAATTGATTTGATTGAAAGAGGGTATGCTAGTCAACTATCAAAAGCAACTATGCAAAAGGGAGAATTTCCCCCTCCGATGAAATTTTTGTTTCATACCCTGCTCACCTGTGTTTCAAATAAAACAACAGCTTTTAATGAAGTTCCTCTGAAAATTCAATACGTGGGGTATGCAATTATGTCTAAAACTAATTTTAATTACTTCCAAGAAATTTTTAATGATTTAGTCAAAAACGTGAATAATATAAAAGAAAAGAAGCCACATGCGTTCTTATTGTTTCCAAGATTTTTGAGTTATTACTTACAACAAAAAAATCCCAAAAGAAAATGCACAAGTACTTATACAAGGTGCACCTTTTCAAATAAACAGTTTTTCTGCTGAAACTTTTACTCACCTCATGGCTAAAGAGTCAAAAAGTTCAAAAACACAAGCAGGGGAGTCTGAGAAAATTTTTGATGAGTCCACATCTGCTCCTCAGACTTTAGCTGTTGTGCAACCCCCACCAAAAACCTCCAAAAAGACCAAAAAGAAATCCACAAAGCCCACCAAACCCACCAAAAAGGGTCTTCTGGAAGATGAGATCCCAGAAGTTAACCCAGTGACAACACAAATGTCACCAACAACCATTGTTTCTACTTCCTCACAACAGATGGAAAGATCTCCACCCAAAGCCTCAACTCCTCATGTTTCCTCACAAAAAGAACATGTTGTATGTACAGGGACACCAACATATGAAGTATTACCCTCACTTGAGAGTATGCTTAACAGCCCTCCTCCCAGGGCAAATTCACTTTCCACACCACTTCCCACATCTCAAATTCCACCATCGATTCAACCACTGTTTGATGCCATTGAGATTCAGACTCAAAACAGCCCCTCTCACCAACACATTATGAGAGTACAACTTCAACAATGGCTGTGTCTGAACCACCTCAATTGGTTATCCCACAAACAGCTGAGGAGGTTACACCACAGGAATTTCATGAAATTCCTGTTGGTAGTTCAAGTGGAGCAGCTACTACAGATGTTGGATACATTGATCTACATCTGGATAGTAGTTTCATAAGTAAGACTCCCTTGAAGGCAACCACTGCTGATGCTATCAAGGTATCCACTAGTGTGTTCAAGTTAACCACTGGTGAGATTTCCAAGGTAACCACTGCAGCGGGAAGTCTCCAGTACCAAGAAAAAGGGGCATCAGTTGATCAACCATTAGAGACGCCTCCAGTTTCAACAACTGATACAACCACTGCTGGTGGGAAATCAGATGATCCCATTCATTTGGGTGATGGTTTAAAATACCAAGATTTGAGTGAGAAGTTATCTTCCATTGAAACCAATGTTCTCACAATGAATCAGTCAATACAAACTCTGGTACAAGCTTCCAAAAGTCAGCCAACACCACAACAATACTCCCAAGAACTCTGGAATGTTGTTCAACCAATCATTACTGCTCAAAGGGAACTTGCAGAAATTCAACACAATAATCAAATGGCACTAATCAGAACTATGGTTGATGCAAGGTACAAAGATACTCAGGCTGAAATCAAGGCTATTAAAGAGGCCTTGATAAAAATGACTGGCACTGCCCCTGCACCTATCTACAAAGATGATGCCAAAAAGGGGGAGAAACATGATATGAAGAAGTTTGGTAGACCTACTCCAAGGCAAAAGATAACTCAAAATCAAAAGTCTGAGAAGAAGTATTCTGCAACCAGTGATGAAACATCTGCCAAAAGAAAAGAAAAATGGAGTTGATGAAACCCTCAACATTCTAGCAGATGAAGTGGCTAAAAAC
This sequence comes from Helianthus tuberosus, assembly GCA_030545235.1. Classification (NCBI taxonomy): domain Eukaryota; kingdom Viridiplantae; phylum Streptophyta; class Magnoliopsida; order Asterales; family Asteraceae; genus Helianthus; species Helianthus tuberosus. The sequence goes on from CM060359.1 coordinate 32,688,321, forward strand.
AGAAAGACTATCCAAAATCAGAATGAAACAAAGGAAAGGATTTGGAAGAAGGAACAAAAGGCAATGAAGGATTGGGAAATCAAAGAAAAGGATCTTGGCACTTTTGAAAGAAGAAAATCTCATAAACATAACAAACCACCACTTGCCACATACTCAAGATCACTCACACCACCAGAACCAACCACTGCTGGTATTAAAAATCCATCCACTGATATACCTAAACCAACACCACCACCACAAAAACAACCTGCCAAAAAGCAGAAAACAAAAACAACTTCACCACTACCATCTACCACTGCAACAAATGTTGACTCTCCAACAGTTGTTAAGACAACAGTGGTTGAGACACCAGTTGTTTCAACAATTGTTAGTCAATCCACCACTTTCCAATTTCCTTCTCAAGCAATCTTCATTCCAGTTTCCAACTCTCCAACAAAAACTCCTTCTCCTAAAAATGTTTACACAAGAAAAAGAAAGTTTCAAGTGAATGATGATGATATCCCTGCACCTACTCCTTTATCATCTTCACCTTTCATTCAAACCAACCGTGAACCATTCAATCCTCCACCATCACCAAAATCAAACCCACTTGTTCAACCAAGAACTCGTGAAGGGGAAGATCCTTCAAGATCCATTCCATTAGAAATAAATTATCCTCTTTAATTGCATGCACTAAAAGGAGAAATGAGGCAATTCTATACAGAGGATGATCCATCTAAAAGAAAGTTCCCATCACTTCATGGTTTCAGAACTCCAAAGAACATGGATGATTATCTGAAGCTCAAGGCCAAGCAAGCTGAATACATTGCTAAGCATGAAGGTAAAGGGAAAGGTGACACCAACATCTCAAGTCGATTGCAACATGGGCCTAGTAAGGTCAGGAAACTGGAAGACTATGCAAGAGACTTAAGCAAAGAGATGTCAAACTTGCCACCAAATGTTGATCTGCAAAAGAAGCTGAGGAAAGATCTCTTAGAGAATATTATGAGAGAAAAATTCTACCCTGCCAAGGTAGAACAATTTAATGACTGGCCACTCACAGCTCTCAAAGTAGAAGTTAACAGAATTGAAAGAATAAAGAATGATCCTCAGATGAAGAGATCTGCACCAAACTGGAACAAGTTTAAGAAATCCAGTGCAGAACTCACTTTAGAATACAAGATGAACAGAGCTGAGTTGGTTGCAGCTAAGTATGGATCAGCAAAGGCCATATCAAGATGGTCTAGGAAGTACATTGATTAAACTTTTGATAAGATGGAGAAACTAAGAGAAACAGATCCTACAGCACCAAAGAAACTAGCATACAAAAGCAAAACCACTGATGAGCTAAAGCAGCAGACCCTCTCTCTAAAAACACTGTTCACATCATCTGACTTATCCACCCATGTCTTATAACAAAGAAAAAGACAGAAGCAGATAGATGAGGAAGATGCACAGAGAGAAGCTGAAATCATGAAAGTGGCCATCAAGGAAATGATTGGAGAAAATCATGCTATACTAAAGCAACAAGAAACTGTCAAAAGATTAATGAGCAGGCCTCCATCACCAAACTCATCAAAAATAAAAACTCTCCCAAGAAACCCATTGAACTCAAAAATACTAAAGTGGAAGTCTGATCAAAAGACCCACGTATTGACTTTGCTCAAGTCCAATGGAGTAGTTGAACACATATCAAGGGTGGATGCACTAGGTCTAAGTGTAGCTGACCTCCAAGATCTTTTAGAACTTCAACTTTGCAGGGATGAGGATGATGAAGACTCCCTTAACTTTGAACTTCAATTCAAGGGGCAAGTTAGGGAAATGTTGATGAGACAATAAAGATCAAGAATAAGGAAGTGTTTTGGCATCATCTGTTCTAGGGGGAGATTGTTGGCCCATGCAATCAAGCCCAGAAGAACAAATGATATGAAAAGCCAAAACTGGTTCTCAATGGTTGATCACAATAAGCAGTGAATGTCCTAGATTCTCCCCAATGACAGTGTTTTCTATCAGCTGATGATTCTAAGTGCTAATCTTCACAACAACTGTTAGTCAAAGAACTGCTGAGGTATAAAGATTAAAGTCCTAACAACTGATGTATCTCAAGTACTGATGAAAACTAAAGCACTCCTGAGTCAAGGTCTGATCACCATTTGATGAAAGCACTAATCTCCAACATCAGTGCTTAGGCAACAACAGTGGGAAGCTGCATCAGTTTTTATATAATCAATTGTTCATTGTAATAAGTGTTTTGCATGTATCAATGGTTAGAGTTTGTTAGTCAGTTAGATGTCACTGTCTAGGTGACGTCAGCATTAGATGCTCAGTGGTTAGGATTGTACTATAAATAGAACAGTACTTGTACTGTTCTACTAGCTCTTTTTCACCATCATCTTGTATGAACTAACTGTGAGCTCAAGCTGAGGGGGAGTTTAGTGTTGCGTGCATGCATAGTTGATCTTTGTAATTGATACAATCTTTCGACTAATGAAATCATGTTTGCTGAAAACTATTCTTCTATGACTGTGTTATAAAGTTTACTTTCCATTTCCGCTGCACATCATTCTCTGATTCATCTTTCATTTTAGTTAAACAACACAATCTAAAGAAACTCAGATGCTAACACGTTCACTTATGAGCTTTATGTATAAACACTCAAGTGACTTCCTAGTATCAAAGTAACATAACCCCGCCTAGCCTCCGACACTTTGGATTACCTTTCCATGTCGTGGTGGTTCACCCGGGTTAGGAATTACTTGGTCACTTGAGCATGCATTAGTTAGTTTTGTTTCTTGTAATTCATGACCCTTCGAATCATCCTTGTGATGATTTCGTGTAGTGGTGAATCATATAAAGAGGTTAAACCTCCATGCTTGACTTACATGATAATCTATGATATCTATGATGGACTTAGTTTTAGGTTAATATTATAACTATACTATAAAACATATAAATATAAACATAACCGAATTCTTGATGTTAATCGGATCATGATTATACAATGCGAATATGTTATATTATCCTTGTTCTTTATTCCTAGTTTGTGATTCTAATGGGCACGTTAGGGCCCATGAAAATACTTTAAAAACTTAGTGTCCAAATGAGTGAGTAGATGAGATATACTTTTGCATACATATACTTTTATACTTAATTCCGAATCCAAACATTCCATAAACTCCAAACACCAAACACATTCATGCTCCTATTCTCATTAACTCGTCAATACACGGATAATCGGAAAGCTTTTGCAATATTGTGAGTATACTTGACCCTTTTTACGCTTTAATGAACTTTTGGGTGTAACATGTTTCAACTATCAAAATTCACAATACAAATAATCAAACATATTCAATCACACAATTCGCCAAACATGCTATTTGTTATGCTTAAGTTGTTTATGCTAGAATACTTTCATGCACTATATTTGTCATTAACCTAGCTAGCCCACCTTAACAATTATAGCGTTATAGGAGTAGCACGCCGCCCGTCGGGGTATTGTTAAGTCATTGTACATTATACATAACGGTCTCATTCACTTCAGTGGCGAGGGATGCACATTATTCTCGTGGACACTCGGGTTTGGCCTATAGTTATGCATGCTAGCTACAACTTTGTATATAAATTGCCATGTTGGATTTGAGACAAACTTTTATTATATTATGCTAGTACTCAAAACTTGTATACTCGCCAATACATTTTATTGAACTATACTTTAATACATGTTGCAGGATTATGATGATGATGATGCACGGAACTTAGTAGGATGCCTAGAACGTATTTAAACTTTAAATACTTGTTGTAATGTAATTCATTTTGTTTCAACTTGTCGTATTCAATTTCAAACAATGTAATTGATTCTTTAGCAATAAAATGAAATTTATTATTAAATACATGTCACAATTTAGTGTTATGAGTAATGAGCAATCTCGTTTTTGTCTCACTCCGATGTTTCCGCCATCGGTTGGGGTGTGACAGAACATGTCCGAGGAAGTGGAGGAATTTATTGAAGAGAAGAAAGCATTTTGGAGGTGCATGACAAATTTAACGAAGGAAGCTGAAAGGAAGCTAAAGGAAAGCACATGCGCTGAATATTGTAGCGGTAAAAAGAATGGGCCAAAGCTTGCCAAAACTCCAATCATGAGTTAAAGACTGCTCACGATGAGGTTGTGGAACTCAAAGTAGAAAGTGACGAGCATGAATATGAAGTAAAACGGTTAAGCCAAATCTTGGAAGAGAAGAACATTGAGCTAGTTGGCTTGAAGTAGCGTGTTGAAGAGTTAAAAGCGCAAGAGAAAGCTAAAGATGACCAGATCTCCAGGTTACAAACAGAAGATACCAAGTCTACAAACCATGTTGCTGAGTTGGAGGATAAGGTTGAGAAACTAAATGAACAAGTTGTGGTGACTGGCGATGTGGCTGACGCACTGACTGCTGATTGCAAGTGGCTTATTAATCTTGGCATTCCCTTGGTTAGTATTTTTCCTACTTATGTTAATGACTGGTAACATTTTCTTGACTCGCACAACTTTCGTATTGCAGTTAGCTGATGCAATCTTGATCTCTGATGAATTGACAACCTACATGGTGAAGCATCCCCAAGTCGTGTATGAAAAAATTCACAAGGACGGGTTTGCTGAAGGTGAATCCTTTGTGTTGTACAAAATTCTGGCGATGGTGATGGCGGTTTCCAACAGCGGCAACTGCCGTAAATTGTATGTTTTAGCGAGACAGTTCCAAGGACTCATAAATCACCTCAATCGTAGTTCGTTTGATATGGTTTCAACCTCCACTCGTATTTGTTCGAGTAATGGTTAAACGAGTCAAAGCTGGTTTATCACGGGTCAAATGCTCAATTGAGGTAAAGGGGTTAGATATGATAAACACGTAGTTCGAGGTGAATACACGTTAGTGTGTGAGCCTGGCATACGGGACATCTTGGTGAATATTTGCATGTTATGGCAGTTTGTGTCTCTGACACATAGTACTTTTGGATATAACACATGCCCTAAGGTGAGTTCACTACTTCTTTTGTATACGCTTTCCAGGTGGGGAACTAAAGCGCTATGCTTTCTTGGAGGGAAACATTTATGTGACTTTTTAGATTTTGTAATTCATTTATATCACAAGTTGACTAAACGCTACACATATCAAGAAAGTCCTTACACACCAAACCATTAATATAGGATGGCGAGGTAATATTTGGTAGTGCTACTAGATTTGACAAACCCCACACCGTGTTGGGAGCCGGGCGTGAAACATTGACCTAATGCAAGTACCACGTTCGTGATAGACGCGGTGGAAGACACCAAAAATAACAATTAGCTTTGGTTCATTTGTTTAGTAACTTGTAATATGCTAGCTATCGAAAATATAATTGGAATGTACATTGTCTGCTACGCTTTTATTACTGCTAAAACTTGTGAACTCACCAGCCTTGTGTTGACACTTTAAGCATTTTTATTCTCAGGTTGCTAAGGTACACATCAGGACTTGGATGCTTCATAGACTCGCATTGGTTTCATCAAACATTTAGACTCAGCTTTAGCTACATTAGTTATTTTTTATTTTATAATTATTTACACTTCTGCAACTCAAATATGTAAACAGTATTTTCTCATGAATGAGCAAACAGGGAAATTTTTTAACTCATATAGTGGTCGTTCAATATGACTAATGACTGTGATCCTGGTTTGTCACGCGTCTCACGGTAGAACTCTGTAGGTGGAATTTGATGGTGTGACATGTTGTCTCCTTCTTGATATGTAGGATGGAACGCCTCAGTTAGTGTGTCCCACTCATCAAAGATTACGCGGGGACCTAAACGGTTCTAGATAGCAGTTTGCCTATGAAGATGTTCATATTGGGCATCATCATGTCTTCCGTTATCCGCATGTATGTTGCGTATGGTGCTCACACTTTGATGAGAGTTTATGTTTCTATTTTTTCGGTTCCCATCCAATGTCCGGTCGACACGTGTGATGATGCGCGGTCAAAGGGTGGTGAACCATAGGTTAAAACTCGAGTAGTGTGTTCATGTTGTTGCACTGGTGTTTACGACTGCGCGCACAACTGTGCGTACACAGCATTCAGTGCTGCTTGAGACTTTATATACCATGAGGCAGGAATTTCCCCCTCTAGTAGCAATGTTGAGAGCCGTGCGACTGGATCTAGAGACAGGATTTGATTTTGATCCGTCCGTGTGGCGTTACTTTCTACATGATGGAATGTGCCAGAATTGTATTCCACTTGTTCATACCTGTTGTCATTGGTTTTGGGACCGTGCGAGGTGGCCCCTATAGCCGCAGACTTGGTGATTGAATTTTAAGGCATAACTGGCGGGTTCGGATCAGCCATCGGATCTGGTTAAAGAGGAAAAGATGAAAGTTGTTTGTAGTGGAAATTAGTAGGCGCCAATGAAGAAACACCAGTCCTAATCCGCAAAGGATGAGACTTGAAAAGTTACTTTGACAAGGAAGTTAATCTTTAATCCCTTCTAGATCACTGGACCAATGGATTCTTGAGAGTGAATATGCAAAACAACACTGGGAAGCTCATTACAAGAATGAGAGACGAGGGGTTCTTTTTGTAACCACCTTCTGGCGTGAGAATAAGTATTGTTCTTTCAAGGAAGAAAGGAAAACAACCGTGTATTAAGTGTGAGAGATCCGAAGTTGGAATGAATTAACCTTTGGAAGAGTTTGGTATTTATAGCTGAAGGATGATGAGAGAAGTGTGGGCTGATGGGCTTTGGGCCAGATGTCATTGTCAAAGAATATACAGTTGGCCCCTTTTGACACGACATGTAGTATCTGCAGAGGTGTAAATGGCATGGAGTGACGTTATTGGCAACATGTTATCGTCCAAGTTTACTTTCTATCGGGCCTGTCATCAGCCATTAATGGAGATCATGGAGCAACACCTAACAACAACTGAATGGTGCCACGTGTTCATCCTTTTGTACTTGTTCCCTGCACGATTCATCTATCGTGGGAGTCGTGATTGCAAGGTCTGTTGCAACCTGATTGGCTGCATGTTGTCGCTATGTCTACTATTCGTCCTTCACGTGAGCTGTCTCCGTGCGCATACCCTGGTGTTCCCATGTAAGGAAAACTCGGTCTACGTGTTTGTGCATTATTTGTGGGTTTGGTCATGTACCTGAATGGCTATGCGCTCTATTTAAGACTATACCCTTCATATATATATATATATATATATATATATATATAGGGAGGAGCTCATGCGAGAACCACCTTTATTGTGAGAACCGCGAGAACCAATGTGAACACAACCTAAAATAGCTAAAAAAACCTAAAAAAAAACCTAACCCTCACCACCCCCCCCCCCCCCCAAAAAAAACCTAAACCCCCCCCCCCCCCCCCAAGCTAAATGCTAAAAACTAAAACCTAAAAAAAACCTAACCCCCACCCCAAAAAAACCTAAACCCCCCACCCCCACCCCCAAAAACCTAACCCCCCCCCCCCACCCCCCCCCCCCCCCCCAAGCTAAAATGCTAAAAACTAAACCCCCAAAAAACCTAAAAAAATAAAAAAAATCTAAAATTTTTTTTTTGAATTTTTTAATATTTTTATGTTAAAATCGCTACTTTTCGAAGCCAAAAAAAAAAATTTTAAAAAAAATTAAAATTTTTTTTTTCTTCGAAAAGTAGCGATTTTTTTATAAAAAATATTAAAAAATTCAAAAAAAAAAAATTTTGTGTGATTTTTAGCTATTTTTAGGCATTTTTGGTTGTGTTCACATTGGTTCTCGCGGTTCTCGCAATAAGAGGTGGTTCTCGCATGATCTTCTCCCTATATATATATATATATATATAGTGGAGGGTTCAAATGAGAAGAAATTTTTTGTAAGAATAAAAAAAAAACAAACTTCAACCAATAAGAATGATTCATTTTACTTCATTTAATTTTTGTATTTAATATGAGTTTAAGGGTATATTGGTAAAATTAGATAGATCATTAATTGTTAATCTTCCTTTTTAAGAGCTAACTAAATTAAATTTGTAACTTATTTTTAAAAAAAAATATATCTTCTCAAAGAAGAAAAAAATTAATTTAAAGTGTAGGATAAATTATGAGGTGTGTAGGATAAAATTCAGTATGTGTATGATAAATTTCAGTATGTGTAAGATAAATTTTGATGTGTGTAGGCAAAAATTTTAGTGTGGAGGATGATAGTCTTTATGACTAATTAATTAGTTAAAAATAATAATAAATGAGTTAAGAGAAAAACTATTTAATGTTTTATAATTGTACCCTTTGTTCTTTTTCTTCTCAATTTAATTTTCTTCTCAAATGAACCTCCCCCTATATATATATATATATATATATATATATATATATATTTTTTTTTTTTTTTTTTTTTTTTTTTTTTTTTTTTTTGAACGGCCAACAGAATCAATCCTTGAGCACTCTCGGGTCATCCACTGGACCAAATGGAGTACTCCGAGAGTAACCCGAGTCCACCACCAATTCTGGGGAAAACTCGATAACTCACCCGCCCGTAGGCACGACGATGAAATTACCAGTAAAACCTGTTTGGCTCAAGGATCGAAACCAGGTTTTCCTGAGTCTCCTATCATTGCCCACCAATAGCTCACTCTGCACCAAACAATATACCCTTCATATATTGTTATATATTGTTTGTTTATTTTGATGATGAATGAGAATGCACTAAGCTGTTAAGGAAAGAAAACCTTACCAACACCCGAAAAAATATTGGTTTTAGAATAAAAATAGAAACGATCGGTGCACAATTTGTACATTTTATTGAAAGGGGGACACACAGAGGTCAATTATAATTACACTAAAAAATATTGGTTTGTCTTATTGTAAGTATAAACGTGTCGTTTTGTATATTGTTTTTCCCATTTGAAAGTATCAATAATGCTTTGCACAATCGAATTATTCATTATGTTTCGCCAATTTAGTTCAATAAAATTGTATAATATCTAGGTCTTTATTAAATTCAGTAGATTTTATAGTATGTTCATTTTATAACGATCAATGAATAATTAAAAATATCAGTGATATATTATTTTGTTTTAAGATGATAAATTCTTTAAAGAAAAATCCATAAAGCTTAAACAAGAGTTAGTTTAATTTAGGGTTAACATATCTTTGGGGACATGTTACTTATTACGGTGAGCAAGTGCACATATCAACACATGGAATGTTCATTTGAGAAGAAAATTAAATTAAGAAGAAAAAGAACAAAGGGTACAAATGTAAAACATTAAATAGTTTTTCTCTCAACTCATTTATTATTATCTTTGACTAATTAATAAGTCATAAGCACTATCATCCTCCACACTTAAATTTTTGCTTACACACTTCAAAATTTATCCTACACGTTTTGAAATTTATCCAACACATATTAAAATTTATCCTATATAGCTCGTAATTCATCCTACACATCTCGTAATTTATGCTACACTTTAAATTATATATTTTTTCTTTTTTTGAAAAATATGTTTTTTTAATAAGTTACAAATTTAATGTAGTTAACTATTAAAAAGGAAGACTACCAATTAATTATCCATTTAAGTTTACCAATATACCCTTACACTAATATTAAATACAAAAATTAAATGAAGTACAATGAAGTATTCTTATTGGTTAAAATTTCTTCTTTTTTATTCTTACAAAAAAATTCTTCTCATTTGAACTCTCCACTTATGACATTATACGGTTAAAATTATTCGTTGGGATGCCAATTACCCAAAACATGATCTTAAAGTTCACCTCGAAGTCAGCTTAATGTTCAACTATATATACTTTTAATAATTTTATAATTTCAAGTTTCTAACTTCTAACATAATATTTAAATTTTATATAATATATAAATATATTTAGTTTAGATAGATGTTAGTACCATATTCGATAACCCGTTTCAAGAACCATCGAAAAACTTTAAAACTAAGTGGGTTGAGTTATAATACAAAGTATTTAAAAATAAGAAGGGTAAGAAGCCACCAGATAGTGACAAGTGTCCTAGTATGAATTAAATGGAAAGTGTAATTTTGTCTACAAGAGGAAAGAGAATATACACATGGAAGTCACATGTTATTTCCCCCCCAATATTTAAACGTCCGTAACTTTTTTATACATCATTTGTTTTAAAAAAAATTATACCATAAAATCGAGCGTTTTTTTATCTTTAATATGAGTACCATATTGTTATATTTTTCAAAAAAAAATTAAAAACCCAGTTGCATATTACACAATGTAAAGTAGATCAAAAACACAATCAATGACAACAGATAAAGACACAATGGACAACATACTAAAACACAATAACCATAACATATAACACAATGGCGATAACATATAACACAATAAGTATCAGACTAAATAAAAACACAATTGATAACAACAGATAAAAGACACAATTAATGACAGCAGATAAAAGACACAATGAAGAGCAGATGAAGACACAATGGAAAACAAACTAAAAACACAATACACAACAAACTAAAACACAATGAACAAAGATAATAAAAAAATTGAACAAATTATTAAAACACAATGGACAACATATTAAAACACAATGAATAACATATTAAACACAATGACCTGAACTAATAACACAATTTATAGAAAACCCAGATATAACACAATCTTCATTGTGTCATATATTGTGTTATAGGTTCTTATAAAAACGCAATGGATAGAACCCAAATTAACATTGTGTTATAGGTTTTGATAATAACACAATGGACATGATGTAAAACACAATGTAAAGTAGATAAAAAACACAATCAATGACAAAAGATAAAGACACAATAGACAACATACTAAAACACAATGACTATAACGTATAACACAATGGCGATAACATATAACACAATAAGTATCAGACTAAATAAAAACACAATTGATGACAACAGATAAAAGACAAAATTAATGACAACAGATAAAAGACACAATGGAGAGCAGATGAAGACACAATGGAAAACAAACTAAAAACACAATACACAACAAACTAAAACACAATGAACAAAGATAATAAAAAAAAATTGAACAAATTATTAAAACACAATGGATAACACAATGAATAACATATTAAACACAATGACCTGAACTAATAACACAATTTATAGAAAACCCAGATATAACACCATCTTCGTTGTGTCATTTATTGTGTTATAGGTTCTTATAAAAACGCAATGGATCGAACCCAAATTAACATTGTGTTATAGGTTTTGATAATAACACAATGTATAGAAACTCTACTGACCAAAACCCAGTTAAAAGACACAATGACCTGAACCTTTAACACTGTTAGGGGAGGATTTTCTAACAATTAGTGATCCTTATTCGTTATCCTAATTAATGATCTTTATTTATGTGACAGATAGTGATCCTCAGAAGAGCTTCAGGATCAGGATCATGGATCACTTTAAGGATCCTCGTACTGACGATTGTTTATTTGTGTTTTGTATTACTTCGCAGGAGTAACAAGCTTGACTTGGTCTTGGCAACGGTACTAAGGAATATTCCACGGGCATTTCGCACACGATTGACCAAAAATGGACGTTGTGGAGAACGTGGGAGCTTGGCACAAAAGTCGGATAGTTAGTTATTGTAGTTAACTTCTATTTTAAAAGGAGTAACGAGCTAGAATTAGAACACTTAGTCATTTTTCAGCTACACACACTCTCATATACTCGCACACTTGAAGCTCTCGACGAACATTCATTCATTTTCACTCACTTTTACACGTTTCACGATAGTGATCCTTGTACCTAGCTCGTTACTATCCGAAGTTGTAAACATTTATTGATTTATTTGAGCTTGGTGATCGGTAATTTCCATCACCCGGGGTTTTTTATGCCGGAGATCAACTCTTGATCAAGGGCTTTTTCCCCGTATAAATCCTTGTGTCATTTGTGCAATTTACATTGAAGTGATCCTTGTCATTGTTCTACATTTCAAGCATCATACCCCGTAACAGAGAGTTTGGTTGCAATATCCTCATCAGATTTTTTTACCAAAACAGTTTGGCGCCCACCGTGGGGCAATTGGTGCTTCATTCTTAGAAAAATTCGTATTGCCGTGCTCATTGCAGTTCACTACAACCAAGCAAATGGCTCCCTCGGCGAAGAATGCTTCAAACTTGATGCCCTCATTCACTTCTTCACAAGGCGTTCCCCCTTTGCCTCCACCACCTTCTGGATCCCAGAAGAATACTGAGAATGCTACGAAGAAACCAACTCCCATTTTCTCAAAACCACCTACTTCTTCTGTTTCAACTAATCCTACTACTAATGATCTCTATGCCTTGATTTTGCAGATGAGGAATCATGCACAAGAGCAGGATAAGACCAACGAAAGGATCCTCCGGGAGATTGACGAAATTAAGAAACAGAAGAAAACGGCAGAGGATCGTTCCCCACTGATACCCAGATCTTTGAATTTTGATACTCCGGTGATTACTTCTCAGCCATCAGTGGTTCCAGATGTTCAATATGTGGGTGGACCAAAAGGAGTGCACTACGGAACAACAACAGTGACCCAGGCATTAGGTCCATACTTCCAGCCAGCAGGATCCTATCCTCAGCATATGGGATCCTTCATGACTTCAGGAGGATATTCAGGATCATCCCAGGTTCAAGGATCCTCCTTTGTTCCAGGATCATCCCAAGTTCAAGGATCCTCCTATGTTCCAGGATCATCCCAAGTTCAAGGATCCTCCTTTGTTCCAGGATCATCCCAGGTTCAAGGATCCTCCTTTGTTCCAGGATCATCCCAGGTTCAAGGATCCTCCTTTGTTCCAGGATCATCCCAGTTTCAGGGATCCTTCCAGATGCCAGGATCCTTGAGGAGTTTGCAAACAGGAAATTCAGATGTCCATCAGGGAGATTTTATTCCAATGCAGACCAATGCTTCTACTGGTCCCTCGATCATTCCAGAGCCCCAACAATATGGATTAACATCCATTCTTCCTAACTTGAATCCAATGGGAGGTAACACTTTTAATAATTCTTATACTACTAACCATGGTCTTATGCAGGATCCAGGTATCAATCATGCCATGGCCAGAGAATTGCAAAAGCTAAAGGATATGATATCAAGTGTTCCGGGAGTGGTCAAACCTATCCCAGAGATTGCAGATGGGAGCCACAAGATATCTCGTTTTGCACCACCAATCTGTGATGCTGAGATACCCAAGAGGTTCCATGTGCCAACAATGAAGCTGTATGATGGTTCGACGGATCCTGAAGAACACATAGCACAATACAGGGAGAGGATGGAGATCAATCCAATCCCAAAAAGGTTAAAGGAAGCATGCCTGTGCAAGGGATTCGGATCCACTCTTACTGGATCAGCTCTCAAATGGCTGCTAAGTCTTCCCCCCTACTCTATTACCTCATTTGCTAATCTAGTTAACTTGTTTAATAATCAGTTTTCTTGTAGTAGAAAATTTGAACGATTAACTAGTGATCTATATAGGATAACCCAGGGTCATAATGAATCATTAAGGGATTACATTACCAAATTCAGTAAAGAATCCTTAGACATTCCCAACTTAGATATAGCCACGGCTGTTGAGGCCTTTAAAATGGGATTGCTTAGGGATTCGTTGTTCTATGATGATCTTGTTATGACACCATGCAGGAACTTAGATGAGGTAAGAACCCGAGCACATAGGTTCATTCGGCTAGAGGATGACAAGAGGATCCAGGAGAGGTTAGCAGGATCCTCAAAGCAGGAAAAGCAAGGATCCTCATTCAGGAACAACAAGTTCAGATCCTACAACAGATCTGATTGTAACACCTGTGCCTCCACGGCCATCAAACAAATACCGAACCAATGAAATATTATATTTCATACTTGGGATTTGTAAAAATATGTGTATCATTTGTACATATCAATTTTTGTTCAATTTCAAACTCTAAATCGCTTTCTGGAAGGTTATACGCGCACCGATGCGTAAATATAACCAGTTTAATGCAACAAACACTCCGGAATAGTGACATAGGCTTAACATACCTTAAATAACCTTTACATAACTTAGAAATAAGCTTTGAGGGGTTCGGTGTGCTAAAATAAACTTTTGGGTCATTCAGGGACTAAAAGCGTCAAAAAGTGCACAAGTTTGCATTTTCGCGCATAACTTACGTTCTGAATACATCCGGACATCCAAAAATTTATGTAAGCACTATAATATTTTATTTTAGTGTTTGGCATAAGAAAAATCCATTCGTCGCGTCATTTGGATCGTTTTTCGCGCTTATGCGCATTCCGTCGTAATTAAGCGAACATCGCGATCGTACGACCAAACGAACCGACATCCGAGATATTTTCAAGCATGTTTTGAGTTCCCTATACTTTAAATTCATTTTAGAGCCTTGAAATGAGGTTAACGGGGTTCAAACGCATCGAAAATAGCTTAAACGGGCTGCAGGGACCATTTCTGCCATTTTTGAAACATTTCTGAAACAGGGGGGGGCAGTGGCGTAGCGCGAGCCCTAAGGGCCTATGCAGTAGCGCTACGCAAGAGCCTTATCTGGACAGAAACATCAATTTTGCACTTTCGGGACCAGATTCGATGTATTAACAGCTACAAACAGCCTGTTTTCAGCTGTTAACCACTCCCAAATCCTTTGCCACATGTTAATACCCTATGGTGAGTGGCCAATTTAGTCACCATAACATTCCGACAAGTGTACGGGTGAGATCTAGGCACGGTTTCCATGAAACGATCCTAACGGTGGTCCTTTTACTATAAATACCCATCCATCCTCAACTTCTAAACCCACTAGAATCTTGATCTTAGAAGCTCTAAGTTGAAACCATTGTTTCATACCTGAGCTACTTGGATCGAGGTTAGCATTCGGGGACCCTTCGTAAGTATTCTTTCGTTCTTTTATTGCTTTTCGAGTCCTTTCGAGTCTGAAAGCCAAACTTTGTTTGACTTTCTGCGTTGACCAGTTTATGGTCAATGCGAAGTTCGTTTAAACTTCGCAACGTGATTGTAATCACGATGGTCATAGTCCCTTGGGACTATGCCTACTGATTACCACGTTGTCTAGGGTCGTAGGGTAAGCGATCTTATAAATCGCTTATACCTTCGAACCCGACCCATTTGGTCGATCATTAGGATCCGACCAAACACATTAGGTGACCATAGTATATAGGGAATAACCTTCCGAGGTTATACCTTATGGTCACATCGTTTAAGTAGTTGTATGATAGGTAGTTTATATGCCTTAGGTAAATTACCAGAATACCCTTTTCATGTATAATTGGTAATTAAGCATATGTAACCTAAATTTTTGTCACATAACTGATTATGTAACATGTTTAGGCATATAATACTTGTCATAGGACTAGTTAGGCGGTCCGAACGCGTTTCACGTGAACGACGCGTTAAAGTAGCATAAGCTACCTAAATGGGTCGTAATGGGTCGTAAGCAATTATGTTAGGTTTCATTTAGTATGTAGGCTTTGTTAAACCATATGACACGAGTCTCTATACTCGTTTGGTTTACGAACCCTCATTCTATCAGATCTTCCGATTTAGGTCCGGTTTATTAACTTAGTTACCTATATTAGGTGTCGTTTGATATTCGTGATCTCTAGCATTGCTTGGTGGTTATCCTAGGACTTCTGAGCAATCTCAAGTGAGTACATAGACCCCTCTTTTACTGTTTTCAAACTGTTTTGGGGTGGAACACATGTGCCTACTTGTTACTTTCGTGCTTTCCTGTTTTCACATCATATACTGGTTATGTTCATTAGTACACTATTAGTACATGATTTACATTACATTTCAGCTATGTATGTTGACTGATAGCATGCTAGCACATTGATTTACATGACTTTTCTGCTTTGTATGTTAACTTAGCATACTTAGTACATCGTTTTACATTACATTTTATGCTATGCTTTGTATGCCCATTTTGTGCATACTTAGTACATTTATTACTCATCACATGCTTACATTTTGCTATGACATTTGGTTTGTTTAAATGAGACAATGTACATTCATTAACACCGATCATGCCGCTCGGTAGTAGGTAGTGGTACCATAGGACTTGACAAATCCCATTCCTGAAATCTCGGGTTTGTTTGGACGTAAGGAATGACCGAATCCGAATACATATTCTTTTGATAACTCACTTTTACATAGTTATCCGACTGTCTTAAGGCTTGGATGTATGAATTTTCACAATACCGCATAAATGTTCATATTCAGTACAGCATGCATATATTTTACAAAACATAACTTTGATTTAAACCAAGTTTTACTTCAATACTTTGTTTTGTACATTTTTACTTATGGTTTAAGTAGTCTTAATTTTACTTACCATACATATCATTTTGGTTATACATTACCTGACTACTTTTGGATTATAAACATTTGACATGGTTTATACAAGGACTTTTGACTATTGGTTTAAACATAGACTTATTACATTGTTGGTTTGGTTTGAGTAAGTGATTAATTTACGAGGCGGGTGTAATATGATATAAACATGGTGGATACGCCGCTGGTACTTCCTATATATAAGTGTTTGTATGGTATTACATATTGTAGCGTTATTTGAATCATTTCAATTTGAGACATATAACATTTTATACAAATAACATACTTTTCACAATACATTGTTTTACAAACAACTTAACTTATACAAACTCATTTTACTTGGTTATTCATTTAACCATACATAATTCTCTTACTTATACATATCATCTGATCTTATTGCTTTTTAAACAATTTACAAAACAAAGCAAACTAAAAGGTTCATGACTAAACATTTTCTTAAACATAAGTCATGAATCTCATTTTTCACAAAACCTATGTATCTCACAGGCATTTTTATGCTGACGTACCTATTTTCACATGTGTTTTCAGGAGATGATGCATAGGATTGATCAAGATACACTTAGGCGGACATGGGCCTTAGTGACAATAAAAGATGCAAGACTAGTTAATTATGTTGTATTTCCTTGTTTGTTAAGACATTGTAACACTTTTAATCAATAAAACGAAACTTCAATTGCCATGGATTTAAAACAATTAATTCTGTTACAACACTCCCCGACATTTCCGCCACGTTTTGTATGTTCTACGTGGTCGGGGTGTGACAGAAAAGATGGTATCAGAGCTCATGGTTATAGGGAATTAGGTTATTAGTAATGCTTTGACCTAGTCTATAACCTTTCTAGGACCCTAACGCGAGTTTACTTGCGTTTAGTCATAAAACAATACTGTCACCTATCCTTAGGCGACAACCACAACAAGAACATAAATTTCAAAACCGCTTTGAAAACTAATCATCTGTTCTAGGATGATTGATTACTAGGTTTTGAACCCTCTGTTATAAGGTTTTGAACCCTCTGTTATATGGTTTTGAACCCCTTTGAGTTTTCAAAATCTCATCAAGGTTTTGGGTTTTAAATAATGTGAACACGTGCAAACTGGAAGGGTGAATGCCTGTATTCTGGGTTTTCTGTCTAGGCAAGCACTTCGTATACATCTCATCAGACGCGAGACCAATTGTGCTTACCTGGGAATTCTTGGGATGAGTGTTCACTTATAGGCGAGCATGTCTTCGCGATACATTATTTTTGACCCATTTACTTTGATTTGACACCATCTCATTTGTTTGCCTTAGGTAACAAACAAATGATCACAATTTTCATTCGTTACTATTCTGTATTGATTATCCAATAACCTTTCACTCGTTTCTTCCTATACCTTTCATTTTCTTCTAGAATGTCTATTCCTCTCAGCACTGGTCAAATGCCCGAACGAACAGCCAAATTTGTCCAGCAAATAGGCGAAGTGATTCAGAAGACTGTGGATTTAGGCATTGCCATGGCTCGTCTCAACAATGAAGCCTCTCGTCTCGACAATGAAGCCACTCAAGAGCCACTGAAGGAAGCAGAAGTCAAGCCTGCACCAAAATCAAGGAAGCGTAAGGCTTCAAGGATAACCGCAGCGGTTACACCTAATCAAGCGGGACCTAGCCAAGTGGCAAGGCCACCAGCTAGGAAGCCGTACTTAGGAACTGCTCCTAGGTGCAAGCGATGCAACCGTCATCATTCAAACCTCATACCCTGCTCCAAATGTACCTACTGTGGACGGAGGGGACATTTGGTTAACACATTCCCCTTTGCTATCCAAAACAAAGCTGCTACAAACCTTGCTGCTACCCAACTCCAAGTTAACCCTACTCAAGCTCGCTTTCCGCCTGGATCATGCTACAACTGTGGCGATACGAGCCATTTCAGGAACAACTGCCCAAAGCTTGCTAATGCAAATCCAACCCTTGGATGAGCATTCGGCTGAACAAAGGATGATGCTGTCTTAGGCCTTTGTTTCTTTTGTTTTCGTGTATTGTGAAACAATATGTCTTATTCATAAATAAAAGTTGTTGTTCGCAATTCTGATATACAAGTATAGTTACATGTGTGTATGACTTTTCCTATGATACCTACATCAAGAAACTATGTACCTTACAAACTACTCTTGTGATTTCTCTCTTTCAAATGATAGCTCACGATTCCCTCAAAAATTTTAAGTACTCATTTCACTCTAGGAAACAAAGTACAGAAAATAAGGGGACATTATGAGTAATCATGCTTCTGCACATCTGTGCCTTTAAATCCTTGGTTAGATAACTAAGGGTATTATCAAATCTCATACCCATTACGTTTTGATTTTTTTAACATACACAGTACAAGTATTTCAAAACAATCTTCATGATCTCAAAACATTTCATATAGTTTGAAAACAATTTTTCTAGATGCATTGTCTATGTTATTTCAAAAAAAAACATTGGCCATGTTATCAAAACCAACCTTCCTAATTTCAAAATATTTCATATAGTCTGAAGACAATATTAACACAATACATTTTCTGATCAAGTGCATGATTTCGAAAAGCATCATTCATGTTTTTCAAAAACCTTATACATAATTTCAAAAATTCATCTCGCAGGATTTTAAAACATTTTTGTAAATATATCTATCTAATACACCTACTTAATGATTTCAAAAGTATTATATATAAGGTTTCAAAAACGTTAAACACATTTTTCTTAAAAGAACCCCATGCATAGTTTTCAAAAATATTTTCCCTCATACATTGACTTAACCTTCAAATTCTGCTTCATATGTCGCCTTAACATATCAAGCATTCTTACTTCATGTTTTGACATAAGCACATCCAGTGCAAGGTTTCAAAACATCTTCAACTTCTAAAATCCATAGGGGATCTTTTTATCTTCACAATTAGATCCTTGTGGATAATTGTCATACAAATCAGAGTCCTTAATTGGATTCCTTATGTACCTTAATTCGAACATTTCGGTTCCTTACAATCGAAATCGAATTTTCTTTTTGAATCTTTCTATCTTTATAGTTAGATTCTTTATAACGTTTAAAGTACCAAATGAAATCCACGTAATGGATTCCTAGTGTGCTTTAAATGCATGTACGCAATTAACAAGACAAATTAATAAACAATCTTTGTGGTTATACGACTATGTGTTTATTCATCTTATGTTTTCTTTTATGCATTTTTGTGTTTTTAATACTCTGGATATTCGTTATCCAAATCCTCGCAGGATCTTTCATATCTTCATATGAGGGATTCGTAGCAGGATATTCAAAAGGTACTACCTTAAATCCTTAATGGGCTTCTATGTAATAGTTAAGACCCTTGGATTATATAGTACCACTCCATGATTCATAAGAGACCCTTTAGTGGTCTAGTCAAAAAGATTGATTCACAATTTGGTTAAAGAACGACATCTAGTGATGTAGCTGAACAGACTCCTTGATAGTCTATTTAGATCATTTATTGATTTAATTAAAAGGACCCTATGGTGGTCTAGTCACACTCATCACAGGTTTGTTCATTTGGTTTTCCCCTACACATTATAAAATAGACTGTGTGAACTATGCAAGGAATTTTCTAATTATGGACGCGTACATATTTATGAGATTCAGTGCACGGTAACCACAGTAAGATTTATTATGTGTAAGAACCGATAGTGACAACAATAACGAAATGAGAACGATGTAAAGGAGGTACGGTAGACGCACCAATGACGCTTTATATACTTGTATATAAGTATCCCTCTTACATTGCAAGCATGATGTTATTAAAGTTACTAGAAGTTCAGAACCCTAACCAATGTTGTTCGATCTTTTCAACTTCATGTTTTCAAGCTCTCACAAGTTTCCTCTAGATAAAATTTTGGGACGAAATTTCCTAAAGTAGGGGAGACTGTAACACCTGTGCCTCCACGGCCATCAAACAAATACCAAACCAATGAAATATTATATTTCATACTTGGGATTTGTAAAAATATGTGTATCATTTGTACATATCAATTTTTGTTCAATTTCAAACTCTAAATCGCTTTCTGGAAGGTTATACGCGCACCGATGCGTAAATATAACCAGTTTAATGCAACAAACACTCCGGAATAGTGACATAGGCTTAACAAACCTTAAATAACCTTTACATAACTTAGAAATAAGCTTTGAGGGGTTCGGTGTGCTAAAATAAACTTTTGGGTCATTCAGGGACTAAAAGCGTCAAAAAGTGCACAAGTTTGCATTTTCGCGCATAACTTACATTCTGAATACATCCGGACATCCAAAAATTTATGTAAGCACTATAATATTTTATTTTAGTGTTTGGCATAAGAAAAATCCATTCGTCGCGTCATTTGGATCGTTTTTCGCGCTTATGCGCATTCCGTCGTAATTAAGCGAACATCGCGATCGTACGACCAAACGAACTGACATCCGAGATATTTTCAAGCATGTTTTGAGTTTCCTATACTTTAACTTCATTTTAGAGCCTTGAAATGAGGTTAACGGGGTTCAAACGCATCGAAAATAGCTTAAACGGGCTGCAGGGACCATTTCTGCCATTTTTGAAACATTTCTAAAACAGGGGGGCAGTGGCGTTGCGCGAGCCCTAAGGGCCTATGCAGTAGCGCTACGCGAGCGCCTTATCTGGACAGAAACATCAGTTTTGCACTTTCGGGACCAGATTCGATGTATTAACAGCTACAAACAGCCTGTTTTCAGCTGTTAACCACTCCCAAATCCTTTGCCACATGTTAATACCCTATGGTGAGTGGCCAATTTAGTCACCATAACATTCCGACAAGTGTACGGGTGAGATCTAGGCACGGTTTCCATGAAACGATCCTAACGGTGGTCCTTTTACTATAAATACCCATCCATCCTCAACTTCTAAACCCACTAGAATCTTGATCTTAGAAGCTCTAAGTTGAAACCATTGTTTCATACATGAGCTACTTGGATCGAGGTTAGCATTCGGGGACCCTTCGTAAGTATTCTTTCGTTCTTTTATTGCTTTTCGAGTCCTTTCGAGTCTGAAAGTCAAACTTTGTTTGACTTTCTGCGTTGACCAGTTTATGGTCAATGCGAAGTTCGTTTGAACTTCGCAACGTGATTGTAATCACGATGGTCATAGTCCCTTGGGACTATGCCTACTGATTACCACGTTGTCTAGGGTCGTAGGGTAAGCGATCTTATAAATCGCTTATACCTTCGAACCCGACCCATTTGGTCGATCATTAGGATCCGACCAAACACATTAGGTGACCATAGTATATAGGGAATAACCTTCCGAGGTTATACCTTATGGTCACATCGTTTAAGTAGTTGTATGATAGGTAGTTTATATGCCTTAGGTAAATTACCAGAATACCCTTTTCATGTATAATTGGTAATTAAGCATATGTAACCTAAATTTTTGTCACATAACTGATTATGTAACATGTTTAGGCATATAATACTTGTCATAGGACTAGTTAGGCGGTCCGAACGCGTTTCACGCGAACGACGCGTTAAAGTAGCATAAGCTACCTAAATGGGTCGTAATGGGTCGTAAGCAATTATGTTAGGTTTCATTTAGTATTTAGGCTTTGTTAAACCATATGACACGAGTCTCTATACTCGTTTGGTTTACGAACCCTCATTCTATCAGATCTTCCGATTTAGGTCCGGTTTATTAACTTAGTTACCTATATTAGGTGCCGTTTGATATTCGTGATCTCTAGCATTGCTTGGTGGTTATCCTAGGACTTCTGAGCAATCTCAAGTGAGTACATAGACCCCTCTTTTACTGTTTTCAAACTGTTTTGGGGTGGAACACATGTGCCTACTTGTTACTTTCGTGCTTTCTTGTTTTCACATCATATACTGGTTATGTTCATTAGTACACTATTAGTACATGATTTACATTACATTTCAGCTATGTATGTTGACTGATAGCATGCTAGCACATTGATTTACATGACTTTTCTGCTTTGTATGTTAACTTAGCATACTTAGTACATCGTTTTACATTACATTTTATGCTATGCTTTGTATGCCCATTTTGTGCATACTTAGTACATTTATTACTCATCACATGCTTACATTTTGCTATGACATTTGGTTTGTTTAAATGAGACAATGTACATTCATTAACACCGATCATGCCGCTCGGTAGTAGGTAGTGGTACCATAGGACTTGACAAATCCCATTCCTGAAATCTCGGGTTTGTTTGGACGTAAGGAATGACCGAATCCGAATACATATTCTTTTGATAACTCACTTTTACATAGTTATCCGACTGTCTTAAGGCTTGGATGTATGAATTTTCACAATACCGCATAAATGTTCATATTCAGTACAGCATGCATATATTTTACAAAACATAACTTTGATTTAAACCAAGTTTTACTTCAATACTTTGTTTTGTACATTTTTACTTATGGTTTAAGTAGTCTTAATTTTACTTACCATACATATCATTTTGGTTATACATTACCTGACTACTTTTGGATTATAAACATTTGACATGGTTTATACAAGGACTTTTGACTATTGGTTTAAACATAGACTTATTACATTGTTGGTTTGGTTTGAGTAAGTGATTAATTTACGAGGCGGGTGTAATATGATATAAACATGGTGGATACGCCGCTGGTACTTCCTATATATAAGTGTTTATATGGTATTACATATTGTAGCGTTATTTGAATCATTTCAATTTGAGACATATAACATTTTATACAAATAACATACTTTTCACAATACATTGTTTTACAAACAACTTAACTTATACAAACTCATTTTACTTGGTTATTCATTTAACCATACATAATTCTCTTACTTATACATATCATCTGATCTTATTGCTTTTTAAACAATTTACAAAACAAAGCAAACTAAAAGGTTCATGACTAAACATTTTCTTAAACATAAGTCATGAATCTCATTTTTCACAAAACCTATGTATCTCACAGGCATTTTTATGCTGACGTACCTATTTTCACATGTGTTTTCAAGAGATGATGCATAGGATTGATCAAGATACACTTAGGCGGACATGGGCCTTAGTGACAATAAAAGATGCAAGACTAGTTAATTATGTTGTATTTCCTTGTTTGTTAAGACATTGTAACACTTTTAATCAATAAAACGAAACTTCAATTGCCATGGATTTGAAACAATTAATTCTGTTACAACACTCCCCGACATTTCCGCCACGTTTTGTATGTTCTACGTGGTCGGGGTGTGACACTGATAACCAGAACGTGCATTCTGTTGATCAAGAAGAGGATGATGAGGATTATCCTCCAATTTCTGAATATTGTTTTTCTGTTGATAACAATGAACTAATCCTTGCGATGCAGAATCTAGGTGATAAAGCTAGATGGCCCAGAAAAAATGATAGGCCAGCTGCAACTAAGGATAAATCAAACTGGTGTGCATACCATGAAGATTTTGGGCACCTCACAGAAGAATGCATTGCACTAAGAAAGGAAATTGGATACTTGTTGAGCAAGGGGCATCTAAAAGGATTGTTGGGAAGAAAAAAGTCAAGGACTCAGGATCCTGAAAGGATCCCTGAGAAGGCTCCAGCCCCTCCAGCAGATGCACAAGTGATAAACTCTATTTCTGGAGGATCAGACATTTGTGGCACATCCTTCTCAGCGGCTAAAAGGCATGCAAAGGAAACTAAGATGGATAGTGGAGAAAGACCAGTTCGAACATCAAGTGTCTCCGAAGGAAAAGTCATAACCTTTGATGAGGATGATCGTGTTGATATCCAGGATCCTCATCACGATGGTTTAGTTATTACTCTTTTCATTTCTAACCATTTTGTCCGCAGGATCCTTATAGACGGAGGAAGCTCAGTGAACATTATCCAGCTTGATGTTCTAAAGAAGATGGGAATTCCTGAATCAGATATCATACCAAGATCCTCCGTGCTTGTGGGATTTAGTGGCGAAACTAAGGATACCTTGGGGGACATTAAACTCCCAATATATATCGAAGGCCTACACTCTTATCAAAAATTTTGTGTTATTGACTGTTTATCTTGTTGCAATGTTATCCTTGGCAGGCCCTGGATACACGATATGAAAGCAGTCCCATCTACCTACCATCAATGTGTGAAGCTCCCTAGTCCTTGGGGAATAGTGAAGATTGATAGTGATCAGCAGGAGGCTAAGAATTGCTACACTTCATCGATGAAACCAGCCTCGAAGTCAAGGGAGCAATAGCAATCAAGGTATCCTCCAAGGGATGTCTTGGAGGCAAGAGAGCAGGATGTGGTAGAAATCCTCATGGATCCCGATGATCCTGAATCCAAAATCTATATCGGATCAGGGATCCTTGGCGAAATGAAAGAAGACCTCGTATCCTTCCTCAAAAGGAGAAAGACTACCTTTGCATGGAAACACGAAGACATGACTGGTATATCCAAAGATGTAATCACTCACAAACTCGGCATTGACAGATCCTTCAAACCAATCCATCAAAGGAGAAGAAAGTTTGCACCGGAAAGGAATGCCATTATCCAGGAAGAGGTAGAGAAATTGCTCCGGGCAGGTATGATTAGAGAGGTCAAGTATCCAAGATGGTTGGCCAATGTGGTTGTTGTTCGAAAGAAAAACGGAAAGTGGAGGGTATGTGTCGATTTTACCGATTTAAATAAGGCATGTCCCAAGGATCCTTTCCCATTACCCCACATTGACTCCATGGTGGATGCAACTGCGGGTCATGAACTGTTAACTTTTATGGATGCTTCATCTGGATTTCAACAAATCCAAATGGAACCATCCGACCAAGAGGATACAGCCTTCATGACTCCAACTGGTATATACTGCTATATTGCTATGCCGTTCGGATTATGAAATGCAGGTGCAACATATCAAAGGCTGGTGAATATGATGTTCAAGGATCAGATTGGACAAACTATGGAGGTTTACATAGATGATATGGTGGTAAAATCCTTAAAAGCTGAGGATCACCTAAGAGACTTGGAGGAAGCATTCAATATCCTTGATAAATATAATATGAAGCTTAATCCTTCAAAATGTCACTTTGGTGTTAAAGCAGGTAAATTCTTAGGATATATGGTGACAAAGATAGGCATTGAAGCTAGCCCGGAACAAATCAAAGCAATAGTGAACATCAAATCTCCGGCCAATGCTAAGGATGTTCAAAGGCTAACAGGCAGGATAGCAGCTTTGAACAGATTTATATCCAAATCCTCAGAGAAGTGCAAAGAATTCTATGATATCCTAAGGAAGAACAAGAAATTTGAGTGGACTGAGAAGCATGAAAATGCTTTAAGAGCCCTCAAAGATTACCTATCCTCAGCCCCAGCCTTGATGAAACCAGAAAAAGGCGATGTGCTATCCTTGTATCTTGCAGTATCCTCAAAAGCAGTAAGTGCGGTCCTTGTTAAGGATCATGAAGGTACACAACATCCTGTCTATTACGTAAGTAAAAGTTTACTTGATGCCGAATCCAGGTATTCACACCTTGAAAAGCTTATTCTTGCATTAATTATGGCATCTACTAAGTTAAGACATTATTTTGAAACTCATGTTATCATTGTTAAAACTAATTTCCCAATTAAGAATGTCCTCAGGAAACCAGAGATGTCAGGAAGGATGGCTAAGTGGGCAGTGAAGCTAAGTGTATATGATATAAGATATGAGCCTAGGACAGCCATCAAATCCCAAGCATTAGCTGACTTTGTGGCTGATTTCAGTAGTGATTTACAAAAAGAAGCTGAGTTAGAAGTCCAGCAGCTAGAAGAAACCAAGGATCCTTGGATACTCTATACTGATGGATCCTCAAATGTCAAAGGCACAGGGCTTGGAATACTACTAAAATCGCCACAGGGGGACATAATACCCCACTCTATAGCTTGTGAGTTCCAAACCACCAACAATGAGGCTGAATATGAAGCCTTAATTGCTGGTTTGCAAATTGCAAAGCATATGGGGATCAGGTATCTTGAGGTACATGTAGATTCATTGTTAATTACAAACCACTTTAATGGATCCTATGCTGTTAAAGGTGAAAAGCTAACCAAATATTTAGAGATAGTCAAAAGTTTGGCACTCTCTTTTGTTTCCATTAGTTTAACGCAGGTACCAAGGGAAGAAAATACAGAGGCTGATGCATTGGCTAACTTAGGATCATCCTTGAAGATCCCGGAGGATATCAAGATCCCTATTATCCATATCCTGACCCCGGCTATTGAGGATCATGTGGCTATGGAGATAGGAAATGATTCTGCAGTTATCCCTAGTGAGGATACTCAATCCCATTCAGGATCATGGATCTCACCAATTATGAGATACCTACAACATGGAGAGATTCCTACAGGAGAAAACCCTAGGGCTTTCAAATCTAAGGTATCTCAATTCACAATTTTAAATAATATGTTGTATAGACGATCTCTTGCAGGACCATACTTGAGATGCATTGAGGATCCTGAAATCCAAGAAGTTTTAAAAGACTTCCATGAAGGAGATTGTGGAAACCACACTGGGGGCAGGGCATTATTCTCAAGGATCCTGAGGACAGGATACTACTGGCCAACCATGAAGAGAGATGCTGTGGAGTATGCTAAGAGATGTGATCCTTGTCAGAGACACAGCAATATCCTTCATCAACCAGCTGAATTATTGCATCCTATATCCTCCTCTTGGCCATTTATGAGATGGGGTATGGATATAGTTGGTAAGCTCCCTAAGGCACCTGGTGGAAAAGTATTCATGCTAGCTATGACTGATTATTTCTCCAAGTGGATAGAGGCTGAAGCTTTTGCCCAAGTCAGAGAAAAGGAAGTTATATCCTTCATTAAAAGAAATATTATAACTAGATTTGGAATTCCTTCTGAGATTATATGTGATAATGGTTCCCAATTTATTGGGGGCAGAACCACTAACTTTTGTGACAGCTGGGGGATTAAGATGATAACATCAACACCAGTCCACCCACAAGCTAATGGTCAAGCAGAATCATCCAACAAGATCATCATCAACAATTTGAAGAAGAAGCTTGGATCCAAGAAAGGGAAATGGGCAGAAGAACTACCCTATGTGCTTTGGGCTGATAGGACAACCCCTAAGAATGCTATTGGTCAAACACCATTCTCCTTGGTATTTGGGGCAGAATCAGTGATCCCAACAGAAATGGTTGTTCCAACTGCTAGAACAAGTACCCGTGATCCTGAGGAAAATGATGAAAACTTGGCTCAAGACCTGGATACTATTGAAGAAATCAGGGATATGGCTAGGATAAGGATGGCCAGTTATCAACAAAGAATGGCTGGTGCTTACAACAAAAATGTCAGGATCAGGAAGTTTCAAGTTGGAGATATGGTATTAAGGAAAGCATTTCAGAATACCACCAATCCTGCTGATGGAAAATTGGCTCCAAAATGGGAAGGCCCTTATTTGATTGAAGCTGAAGCAGGAAAGGGGGCATATAGATTGCTAACCATGGAAGGTGATTTGCTACCAAGAGCTTGGAATGCTGTCCACTTGAAGAAATATTTCATGTGATTAGGATCCTCATGGCACAGATGATCCTTAAGTCAGGGATATCCTAGAAGGATCCTTAAAGTATCGGTGATCCTCACTTTGGTAATGTCCTAATCTTGAACTATTTCATTTCCTTATTTTCTCATATAAGGATAAGGATCATGTGTCCTTTATCCACCTCTCACGTGATTTTAAGTTTTGAAAGTTCAGGTATCCTTAGCAAATATTGGTTATCTGCAGAAGCGATCCGATCCTTCGGTTTAACCTCAGTTATTTGGGCTTGACCCCAGTTCCGCCTGTAGCGCATGATGATCCTGGTATAGTTCAAGGCAGTGGGACCAGTACTCGCTTTAGGGGCTGATAATTCCATTGTACTGGCTATACCTAGGATCCTACGTATAATGGTAGACGTACCATACATCCGTTCCTAAGGTTTCTAACGTTTTCACGTTAGCTAAGGTTTCTAACGTTTTCACGTTAGCTAAGGTTTTGGCATTTTCATGTCACTAAGTTTGGATAGTCGCCAGTTAGGGCCATACTCCAGTTTACATACGATCCTTGGGCTTGTCCCCAGTTATCCTTGGGCTTGTCCCCAGTTATCCTTGGGCTTGTCCCCAGTTATCCTCGGGCTTGTCCCCAGTTGCTAATTCTTATCTTATATTGGCTTAGTCCCAAGTTATGCTCTATTTCAGGTCTTTGAAGATAAGCAACTAGGGATCCTTGATCCTTACTCCTTTCTAAGGTTTATTTTGTAGTTATCCTGATTATGGTTAGGATCCTAACTTGGATCCTCAGGTATGATCCTTAACTATTTTTAAATTTTATTCATTATTTATTTGAATAACCCTTAAAATTTGACAACTAGACTTATGATCCTTAGAATATATTATTTTCGGGATTCTTTAACTATAGGATATTTGATAATGGATCATATCCTAAAATATTTTTAATCTGACTTGTTCAAAATTGTTTATTCAATAAATGTGCATCAAAACAAAGGATAACAACGCAAAATAAGCGACAAAAGGTTAAGATTTTATTTATTAACAAAAGACTAACCCTTGAAAGGTTGTCAAAATTACCTACCCGAGCTTCTACCAGCAAAACGTGGCTCGTCCGCTGGGGTAGGTAAAGGGTGTCCATGATAATAAGTTCAAAAGTAGTGCAGGAATATAAAGGCGGCAGGATCACAATGGCTTCATCCCCCAAACAGAGGATCCCTCCCCCAATTGCAATCCTGCCTATTGTCCAAAGGATCATACATGATCCTTAATCCTAAAAACTGTTGTTAAAGTACAAACCATCAAATTGTTCAACATCACAACCACAAAAGACCTACTACCAAATTTAAAAATTGGGCTCCGGCTGCGTCTAAGAATGTCCATCATCGCCCAATTATGCAGCCTAAACCTTCGCTGCATTACCACCTCCAGCTCCACTTGTTTCACCACCTGCATCCTTGCCTCCGGCTTCAATCGTCAGGATCTCTTCAACCTCCTCAGCCTCTTCATCGTCCAGTTCGGCTAGCCTTGCCTTCCAGCCTTCAACATCCCAGGTGCTCTTGTCAAAAGCAGGATCCTGAGCTTTCAAGGCCATTTGCAGCTTGGTCTTGTACATTGTTATGACGGCAGAGACTTTGACGTCTTCGGTGATCTCACGCTTCTCATAGTCAACATTGATCAGCACCTTGGCCGTCTCTTGTTTGGCAGCCCGGACTTCCTTCTGAAGATCAGCAATTGCAAGGTCCTTAAGCACTGCAACCTGCTGGAGGTCGGCAATCTTCCTATCCTGATCCTCAACGTGGCCAACATAATCCTCAATCTCAGAGAATTTCTGCAAAAAGGATAAAAGATAAGGTCAGGACTAAATGATCCTCAAATCAGCAGGATATGTCAACAGGATATACGAGCAGAGACAGTGATCCTTACCTCATTGAAGTACTCGAGGAATTGGTGGCGGATCAGAGGCAGACCCTGCAGATCCTCAGCTTCAGAGGCTTTCCTCTTCTTGATTGCCTTCCCTTTGAGGGGTGCCTTGGGGACCGAAGCTGTCGGACTGGTAGGAGCTTTTCTCTTGGAGGATCTGACAGTAGTGAGATCAGTGACATTGAACTTAGAAGCAGACTTGGTGGATTTTCCAGCACCTACACAACCAAAACAAGATAAGTATCTTCTCTTAATTTATATTTTACTATTTATTTAAATTCTAAACAAGGATACTTACTTGACATCGTGACAGAGCCTGAGGATACTTCCTGTGAATCTTGGGTTGTTGTCTTGAAAGATCTTGTCTCAGGATCAAGTTTCTTGAAAGCAAGGAGCCTCTCCTTAGCAGCAGGGGACAATCTGAGGTGTGAGACGGTGATAGCTGCATAACAAGAAAGCAAAAATATAAGTGATCCTTACATCAAAAGAAAGTTTTTGGTGATCCTTCTCAGGATCCACCACCCTACCATGGGTATCCCATTTCTTGGGTAGATCCTTCCCATCCTCAATAGAATCTCTCTTGATAAAAAAGAAACGCCGCTTCCAATTAGCATCGTTCTTGGTGGCTTTGAAGATCGGATGTTCCTCACCGGGTTTACGTTTAAACAAATAGCGATGGGAACCAAAGGTAGTAAGATCGTACAGCTCTCCCAGCTCTGACATTCCTAGGTCTATCCCTTCCTGCTCGATGATCCTTTCAAGGGTGTACAAAACCCTCCAAATCATCGGCATGGCTTGAATATAAGAGATGCCGGTTAGGGAAAAGAAAGATTGGGTGAAGGCTGGAAAAGGATATGTATAGCCTATGGTGAACGGAGTGACGGGGAAAGCAACCCACTTGTCAGAGATATGATCACTCAGGGCATTGGGGTCAAAAGGCCTAAACTCGGTGTTCGCCGGGAAACAGTGGCGGATCCTATCGATCTGAGCATCATTGAAACAGTAGCGTTCTTTAATGGAGTCTTCAATGATCCCCTGGCTTTTCGGAGGGCTGTTCTTCGGATGATCCTTGGCTGGGGAATTTCGGAGCAACATCTTTGATGGAATGATGGAAAGAGATGAAAACAGAGCAAGAGAGGGAAGAAGATGAAGAGAGAGAGTACCTGATCGTCTTCGGAATGCAGTTATAAAGGGAGTCTCTCTGAAAATTTAAATGCATTTGATCCTATCTCTATCTCCTATTTATAATCATGATCGTGCAGGGTTGTCACCTCTGTGACGTCACGATTGCAACGGATAGTTCAACAATAACGGCTATATTTACGATAGTTAGTTGCGGATAAGATCAAGAAAACATAACTCGCTCATTTTACATATCACTCCTTATATTTTGGGGGCAATTGTTAGGGGAGGATTTTCTAACAATTAGTGATCCTTATTCGTTATCCTAATTAATGATCTTTATTTCTGTGACAGATAGTGATCCTCAGAAGAGCTTCAGGATCATGGATCACTTTAAGGATCCTCGTACTGACGATTGTTTATTTGTGTTTTGTATTACTTCGCAGGAGTAACAAGCTTGACTTGGTCTTGGCAACGGTACTAAGGAATATTCCACGGGCATTTCGCACACGATTGACTAAAAATGGACGTTGTGGAGAACGTGGGAGCTTGGCACAAAAGTCGGATAGTTAGTTATTGTAGTTAACTTCTATTTTAAAAGGAGTAACGAGCTAGAATTAGAACACTTAGTCATTTTTCAGCTACACACACTCTCATATACTCGCACACTTGAAGCTCTGGACGAACATTCATTCATTTTCACTCACTTTTACACGTTTCACGATAGTGATCCTTGTACCTAGCTCGTTACTATCCGAAGTTGTAAACATTTATTGATTTATTTGAGCTTGGTGATCGGTAATTTCCATCACCCGGGGTTTTTTATGCCGGAGATCAACTCTTGATCAAGGGCTTTTTCCCCGTATAAATCCTTGTGTCATTTGTGCAATTTACATTGAAGTGATCCTTGTCATTGTTCTACATTTCAAGCATCATACCCCGTAACAGAGAGTTTGGTTGCAATATCCTCATCAGATTTTTTGACCAAAACAAACACAATGCAAAAAAACCCAGTAAAAATGAAATTTTTTATTTTATTTTTATATGATAATATGGTACTCATATTAAAGATAAAAAAACGCTTGTTATTATGGTGATTTTTTTTTTTTTTAAAATGTCGTATGAAAAAGTTATGGACTTTTAAATCGATGGGGGAATTGGCATTTGACTTGCATGTGGAGAGAGAAAATCCATAAATATAGGATTCCCTTTATGCCATTCTATTATCTTCTTTTCCCTACAACTAATCTCAACCCTTCAAATCTAAGCTCAATGGACTAGAATCCTTCTTATCCTTCTTATTTATTTTATTCTTTGTATTTGATCTAACCCCTAAGACATGTAGTATGTCGTGTTTAAATACTCCTGACGTTACCCATGTCAAAAGTTTGAAGATTTATGTTTCCTTTGATGTTTCTTTTGTTTTTTTTCCTTAAGAAAACGCCAATAAATGAGTTACATTATTTACTTTCGTTTACTATGAAAGTTGGAAAAAAAAAAGTTAACAGTAATTGGACCGTTGGGGAAGCATGTAATTTTTTATAACTAAATTTCGAATAATAACATAAAATGTTGTTAAAAGCAAGAATACACCACAAACGCCAAGAATTTACAAGTAAACTACTTGTTTAATTATTTCAAGTCAGATTCTAATTCCTTAATTTAAATATAATTAGTTATAATATATGTTTGGTACATAAGGACACCAAAATCGCGGTCAATCATTAAAGAATAAGCTATATTGTTATTTACAAAATAAAAAAATTGTGTATGTTTAATACTATAATGATGATGTATTGATGTAAAATCAGAGTGGACGATGGAAACTATGAATCTCAAACTTTTAAAGGGTATAATTTTGGTTATTATTAGAGTTGCAGTGCTAGTGATCAGCTAACGAAAAGGTCTCAATGAGCCGGATCATGTGGCAAACCAATGTAGACTTAAGTGTCATACCTAGTTTTCTTGATTTAAGGCTCAAAATTTTATCTCATTAACGACGGACAACAACCTAATTTGGTGGGGCCAGCTCCATTTGGCCGTTGAACGATCATGATTAGAAGAAAATCAATCTCTCAACCCACTCTCCATATACACACACACAATATATATAACACTTATTTTTTTTTACACAGCTCCCTCTTCATTCTTTCTCAAAAACTTTTCTATTAAATTTTAAAATGATAAGATGTTAGACCGAGCAAGAGGATAATGCTTTGGGCATGAGTTGGGCGAGTGTCGCCAAGCTAGCTATGCCTTAAAATTCGTGACACTTTTGGAACACAGTTATAACTACATATAATAAACATGTGGATGAAAACCATCGTAATATTAATCAAATATTAGGAAAGTTTATGCTTGTACGAGCAAAGTGTGCAAGATTTGAGGGGTACTTTAACAATGTGTTGAACGACGAGGACGGTTTAATTGAGGATGAAGCGATTGTCACGACCCGTAGCGAGTATCAAAACATCCACAACACTCGGTTTGCTAATGTTGCGGCTTGGAGAATTTTAAAAACATTGCGTTGCCATTTTTATTTTAATTCCGTGCCTTTATTTTTAATAATTTAATTTTCAGATAATTGTGTTTTAACCCGGCTTGAGAATGTTATGTTATTTTTTTTAAATTTGGTTTGTATTTTTCTATGTTTATTTTTTATATTGTTTAAATAAATGGTATAAAAAAAGTTTAAGTTATTGAGTAATGATTGATGGGTTTTATTTCATTGCTTGGGTGTTATCGGTAGTGGCAATGAAACCCCGTGTGTCTATAGCCAGCACATACTTGACGCAAATGTGAAAGGGCTTAGTTCCATACCACCGAGTCTAAACCAGTTACATGATTTATTTTCATTTACACAATTAGGGGGAGGGGGCCGTGCGTTATACCATCACGCGTGATACATTAACGCGTTATTTCCCACCGCCACCATAAACATCAACGCGTGATACATTAACGAAACACGTTTCCGTGATTTTTTCAACGCGTGATGATATTATTTTGTGAGGGTAGTTGTTGGTTGGGGGGAAATTGTTGGGTGTGATGGTGAGTGATGACCACCCCCACTAAAAAAAGTTGTGAGTGATGGAAAATTGGTTGATGATATGGCGGAACTTGATTAGTGCTTGTGAGTGATAGAATTCTATCACTAGTGACCACCCCCTCCCTTAAAGTTGAAAAAAGCTAATAGATAACTGGACTGTTGGTTGCATGTAATTTTTTAGAATTTAATTTCAAACAATAACATAAAATGATGTTAAAAGCAAAAAAACACCACAAGCGCCAATATTTTACAAGTAAACTACTTGTTTAATTCGATCAAGTCTTATTTAAATATTCTATAATAATTAATTATATTATATATTTTGGTAGATAAGGACACAAGAAACACGGTCACTTATTAAAGAATAAAATATTGTTTTCGACAATAACAAATGTGATATTTTGATACTATAAAGCTG
Source organism: Helianthus tuberosus (assembly GCA_030545235.1). Lineage (NCBI taxonomy): Eukaryota > Viridiplantae > Streptophyta > Magnoliopsida > Asterales > Asteraceae > Helianthus > Helianthus tuberosus. The sequence continues at coordinate 32,722,671 of CM060359.1, forward strand.
ATCTAAAATTAGGGTGGATAATAGCTTGCATCGTGTATGAACGGTATCGGTAAGTAGGGCTGGTAAATCGTGTCTTATCGGGTTTAACAGATCTCTAACGACGCGTGTAACACAAGTATTAAACATGAATACAACTCGTTTAACTATTTTATATCTCATGTTTATAACACAGTTTTACATTTTATGTACCAAGAAGAAGAAATGATGGATCATAATCTCATAATTATATTTATTTTTAAAAAGTAAAAAAAAATCACGTTGTGTATTTTTTCAGTAAACAGGTCTAATCGTGTCTTATACAGATATCTATTGCCAGCCCTATCGGTAAGGGGAGTGGGGGTGGTCACTAGTGATAGAATTCCATCACTCACAAGCATCTAATCAACTCATGCCATGTCATCAGCCACTATTCTATCACTCACAAACATTTTGTAGTGGCGGTGGTCACTAGTGATAGAATTCCATCACTCACAAATATTTTTAACTTTTATTTTAAAATTAGAAATTAACAATAAAATACTAAATTATAAATTTCATTAAAATTAAAAAATAAAGAGTTAAATGTCATTTTAGTCCCTGTGGTTTGGGCCATTTTGCTAGTTTAGTTCAAAGGTTTCATTTTTAACCTGTGGGTCCAAAAAGGTTTCACAGTTGCCATTTTAGTCCACTCGGTTAACTTCATTCATTTTTTCAGTTAACGAGAAGGCCAATTTGGTCATTTTGTATGTAATTCCGTTAACTAAAAGGGCAATTCAGCCATATAAAACGACCGAATTGGTCTTTTCGTTAACAGAAAAAATGGATGAAGTTAACCCAGTGGACTAAAATGGCAACTGTGAAACCTTTTTGGACCCACTGGTTAAAAATGAAACATTTGGACTAAACTGGCAAAATGGCCTAAACCACAGGGACTAAAATGGCATTTAACTCAAAAATAAATTACATAGCAAAATAAAAAACAACTAAACATTGGAAAAAAAAACTTAAATTAAACGGGTGGCATCTCCCAACCCCACCTTTCGCAAATCTCGCGCTTTTGTTGAATTACAACCGACTTAAACGGTTCGTCGAGATGGGCGTGCGGCTCACACAAGATTTTTAAATCATTTTGTCTTTCTACCGTTTTCAAGTGTCCCGTGTACGCTTGCTCGCGTTCAACTTTTACGGACATCATTTTTTCTTTTCTTTGTTTGGCCTCGTTGTATTGCGCCAATTTCGCCTCTTCGATTATGAAGATCGACTCTGCCACCGCTACCTTTCCTTTGCTTGACGATTCATCACTTTTCCTATGGCGTGGCCTTGTAGGTGTATCTTCTTCAACGGGGTCGTCAACGGGTTGATCGGGTTCGTCAAGGGGGTCTTTGTTTAAATTCATTTGGGGCAAGTTATCCGACGCGGAAGTCGTGTAGTTCCCCTAATCGGATGTCTTTGATCTTTTCGGACCTCCTCTTTTTTTGGAGCCGTAGGACCACGCATCCGGGACCCACTTCGGGTGACATCTCGCAACGTCCCATGCCGCCACGTGTGGAAAACTCCTCTTTTTGTAGAGTTGGCAATACTCTTCGGTGACTTGTTGCATGATTGTCGCCTCGCTCGCTCCACTTTGTGGATTTCGGTTCTACAAAAAATATAAAAAGTTATGTATTTTTAAAAAATAAACTGTTTTCTGTTTTAAAAAAAATTGTTTCTGTTTTTTTTAAACTGTTTTCTGTTTTAAAAAAAATGGTTTTCTGTTTAAAAAAAAAACTGTTTCTGTTTTTTTTTTTTTTAAATTGTTTTCTGTTTAAAAAAATTGTTTCTGTTTTTTATAAAAGAAACTGTTTTCTGTTTTTTTTTAGATTTAAACTTTATAAAAAAACATACCTTTTGAATGAAACAACCGTTGAACTTACTAATTTTCCCGTTCAAATCCGTCCATTTCGACGTCATTTGGTCTATGTTTCGTTCCTTTGCACTGGGAAGTCGGCTAAAATGATTAATGACCCGTCTCCAAAACGTATCCTTTCTTTGCTCGTTGGCATGTTTCTTGTTCTCGGAGATGTGCAAGTACGCCTTCACCAAGGACACCTCCTCCTCGCTCGTCCAATGTTGTCGGATGGTTGACGGGACAATTTCTTGAACGTCATCATTTTCTTCTTCTTCCTCTTCTTCTTTTTCTTCTTCTTCTTGTTCTTGAACGTAATCATCATCTTCATCGTCATCGAGACTTGGTTGTGGTTCACGATACGCATTTGCAAATTGACGGATGAGGGTGTTATCTTCTAGTAGTGGGTCGAGTTGTTGGGGTTGGGTTTGAAAGTGTGGAAACAATTGGGGTTGAAATTGGTGAGGTTGAAACGGTGTAACGAACGGTTGGTTTTGATACGTTTGAGATTGAAAGGTTGGATATTGTTGGGTTTGAAAGGGTGGATATTGTTGGGTTTCAAAATGTGGGACTTGCTCGGGTTCGTCTTGCAACCTAAAGCGCTCGGCTCGCCAAGATTCGCTCGAACCTAGCTTGGGTCTTACGGGATTTTTATTCGTACCCGAACCTCTTTTTTTCGAACCCCCACCTCTCTTGCTTGAACCTTCCATGTTAGTTGTAAAAATTTTTAGTTGAATTTGAGAGTTTTTTTTATTTTTTTGATTGAGTGGGGGAATGATTTTGATTTTTATATAGAAAACCCCTCAAAAAACTAAATCCCAAAGTTCAATTTTGTTCCAAACGGTCAAAAAAGGAAACGGTAATATTCCTTTTCAACGCGTGATGTTTTCAACGAGTTGATATGTTCACGCGTGATTTTTATCGGTGGCGGCGGTGTGCAAGGTTGTTCAACGCGTGATGGGGTGGCCATCACGGACCACCCCCACTCCCCTAATGTAAGTGTTATATTTGATTCTACGGGTTAAGTTATTCTACAAAATCTTCTAAAAATAAGAAGTGTATGAAGACACAATGGATTGCACAAGACACAATGTTGAGAAAAATATAAAACAATGCCGAAAAATATAACACAATGTCAATGAAAAAAGACACAATGAGTCGCAAAAAAGACACAATGATACAAATATAGAAAACACACAATAATAAATAAAAGACAATGATAATAAACAAATTAAAACTTCTAAAATCTATAACCTATAAATCCAAAAGCGAAAACCTAAAATCTCACATTGTAGAGTTCGTTGAGACGGTTCCAATGCCGCTTGAATGAGGTTAATCGGAGTCCATTTGATACTCTTTGTACAACTTCTTATTTTTAGAAGCCTTTGTATTTTATCCTAAGCGTTGATTCTACAATCGTATTTAATATTTGGTCTCATATATACTAAGCGAACCCATAAATTATTTTACGGAGATCATATTTGTGAAGTATTCATATGTCTATCAATAAGGATTATTTTCGGCTTCAAGTCACCAAACTTTTTGATGAGTGGAGTAGAGACACGAAGGTAGTCATGACTCTTCGAAAAGCAGTGGCGGATCTTGACTAAAAGTTTCGAGGGGGCGGAAAGTCATGGGAGTAGGGCTGTAAACGAACCGAACGAACACGAACAAGACTATGTTCGTGTTCGTTCGTTAAGGAAATTTGGATGTTCGTGAACTGTTCGCGAACACATGACGAACAGAAGTTTGTGTTCGTGTTCGTTCGTTAAGGAATTTTGGTTGTTCGCGAATAGTTCGTGAACACAAACCACGAACGCAAACGAACACAAATGAACTTTAATTTTGAAAATTAGAAAACGCATCGTTAATCTTAAACATTGTACACAACGAAAGTAGTTAAATATAACCATTTAAAGATTGAAGGGATGGATAATATTGGGTTCAATCGATTGGAGATAAGCTGAATGAAGGAGCGTGATATCAAAAGAGGGAGAGAGCCATATAGAGGGAAATAGTACATATGAGGGAAAGTAAAAAATAACATTAAAAACTTTTAGAAAAATAAACATAAAAAACCGCACACGAACGAACACAAACGAATATAAACGGACATATTACCGAACGTTCACGAACGCAGTCGAACAAACGATACCTTTGTTCGTGTTCGTTCGTTAAGCTTATCGAACGAAATTTTTTGTTCGTGTTCGTTCGTTAAGCTTATTGAACGAACATAAACGAACTTCCCGCCGAACGGTTCACGAAATGTTCGCTGAACGTTCGGTTCGTTTACAGTCCTACATGGGAGCTAATTTTTGTACTGTATAAATTTTAGCTATTTTTCTTTCATTTTACGTAAAACCGCTCGGTCTTCTTCCGGATACGAGTTGATATCGGTTGTTATTATTTCTCATTCTTTTAGTTCGTTCCTTTCTTGTTTTAACCGAACCTGTTTGTCCACTTCACGTTCCTTCGCTTTTGCCTTTTGGGCTGTGACCTCGGTGGATGCTTTGAACTGGGCCATAAAATCGTCCATTTTGGAATCGTCCCCCGTTCAAATTGCAAGTTGAACGGGTTCCGCATTATCATTTGTTGCAACGATTGCATTTGTTGCATGGATTGGATTTAGCTCATTTGAGAGAAAGCATTGGGGGTTGTTGGAAACCCGGGAAAGCGTTGAGAGAAAATTGCGAGGATAACCAACTCGGATCCATCGTAGGATAGTAGTCGGGTACCAAGAAAACGTTTGGGTTTGGGTTAGCGTTTGGGTTGTTCAGATTGTATGGATCCATGGCAAAAGTTATAAAAATTTGAAGAATTTTATAAAGTTGAGAGAGAGTATTGGTTGTAGTGTTTAAAAAATAGGGTGAAAGATGTGTCTTTATAGGTAAAATAATATTTTTTTTATAAAAGTAGCCGTTTAAAAAGTGGGGAATTGATTTTTTTTTAAATATAGCCGTTTGACAGTGGCATTATTTTGTCTTTACTCGACCCGTCCTCAACGTCTTGCCTAAGCCGGACTCAACGCCGCCGTTCCAAAGGAAAAGGTGTTGAGGGTCGTCGCCGGGCCAGGCCGGGCCTGAACGACCCCCACACCGAGTAGACTAAATAAAAAATGATAACTCTAGCATTCAGACACTTCCCTTTTAATGAAGGGGGATGTGATACCAATCCGTCCACCCTCCCCGAATGTTTCGGTTAGAAGTGTAAAATTTCCTATTTTTCGTCCGAAAAATTTAAAATTATATAGGATTGTTCTCCCAATTATTTTGCCTAAATATTTATACAGTACACAAATTGGGTCCCATGACTTTCCGCCTCCTCGGAACTTTTGGTCAAGCTCCGCCACTGATATAATACGTTTTCGTGCTTATTTTTATGTACGTTTTCAGTTGGTCTACTATTTGATGTAAATTTTGTTCGTTAAGTTTCCATTTAAATTTTGTTAAAATTAGACACTATAAACTCGGGGTACTTTACATTTCAACGTCGCGGCAATGCGTTAAGTTTCCATTTAAATTTTGTTAAAATTGGGTCGCCCCGCCGCAGAGCGCGAGTGTAACCCACTTGTTATAATTACATATACAAACAAAAAAAACTACAAGGTGACACGATCTCGGTGATGCCCTACCGTCGGTAATTACCTACACTAGTACATAAATGAGCAAGAGATGCGATTGGGTTTTCAAAAGATGCTGCTGGGAGGTTGAACCCTTAACTTCGAGCAAATCTTAACTCTAAACAGAAGGAAAAGAAAAGGATTACTTATAAAGACAATTAACTAAAATTTGTTAAGAGATTAGAACGTTAGATAGGACGGAATTACAAATTCAAATAATATTATAATGGTGTTTAAATTAATATAAGTTAAAGACAAGAGGTTATTTTTAGCATGTAAAACACCAGAAACGCCAATGTCGGCAATATAAGTTAAAGACAAGAGGTTATTTTTAGCATGTAAAACACCAGAAACGCCAATGTCGGCATGTTCTTGTAAAGTTAAACAGTTTTCTTTTTAAGTGTTGGTTTTTGTTTACGACTATATTTAATAATTAAATTTTTAACTACTTATAACTACATGTTTAAGGATGAATTATACTTCTTAGATATTTACTTATTAAACGTAATTTCATTACAATTATACATCATATTTAAACCTTAATATATTATTTCTATGACTAAAACGATATAAACAACACATAACATTTTATTATTTTAACTATGATTGCAACAAACAGAATATATATTGATATGGTGCACTTCATGAAACCAAGAACTGAGTGTTAGTGTTGGAAAAACTTTTATGTGCCAACCGATGAATGATGTTGTCATGTTGTGCTTGCATACATATAACATTAACCATTAACCACTGTGCTACAAAAACCAACCAACTTAAAAATCAATACTTCAAATATATCAATAACAATAGGACAACTCTAATTGATTTTTAGTGTCAACCCAAACTCTTTAACCTTAATACCTTAGTATTTTTTTTAATATGCTAACATAAGTGCTAAACTACTTACCAGAGGGATTTGAAAGAACAGGAGGATTCGATTAGGGCCTTCATTTTGAGCTAGGTGTGTAAACGAGCTAAGCCAAGACCGAGCTCATTTAACTTACAATAGCTCAAGTTCAAGCTCGGCTCGCTTTGAGTTCTATTTCAAAAACTCAAGCTTGGTTTGCGAATAGTTTTTTAAGCTTGAGCTCGACTCATGTGTTATTTGTTAATTAGTTTATATAGATTTATAATTATAATTATAATTAAATAATGGCGTAATATATACTATCTAGTTAATTTAGTTTTAACTTTAAATATAAACTAGCTTCAAAGTCGTGTATCACGTGGGTTAAATATTGAAAAAAAATGTAATTAAAAAATTTCTATATAATTCTTATAACTGAAATGACTTATTACACAAAATAATAAAATGAAAGTAAAGGTCATATTTTCAGTTATCCAAATATAATTTTCTAAGTTTTCACTTCTTTTTTAAGTCACTATAATTCATCTTAATTTATACAGCTGTAAAACAATAACAATAACACTAGGGGTGAGCATGGTGCGGTTCGGTTCGGTTATTACCTATAACCGAAACCATAACCGCACACTGCGGTTATCAAAAAATCATAACCGTTCGGTTTTGGTTAATGCGGTTTCGGTTAATCGGTTATTGCGGTTAATGCGGTTTCGGTTCGGTTATAGGTCGGTTATTTTCATTGTTTCTAATGTTGGACTTTAAATGGGCCAATAAGGTTGGGTAATGGTTAGTGTAAAATGTAATGGGCCAATAAGGTTGTGTCATGGTTAAAAGTTAAAACATTCAAATACTTCACCAAAGATACATATAGATTAGGCGATGGTTAAGCATTTAAATACATACTTAAAGACTTATAGTGCTACGGATTTGGCTATGTTTAAAATATTCGCTTCGGTTCGGTTATTTGCGGTTATGAAAATAAGAATAACCATAACCGAACCGCAAAAATCGGTTATTAAAAATATAAATAACCAACCCTTCGGTTATTGCGGTTATCGGTTATTTCGGTTCGGTTTTTTCGGTTATTTTGGTTACGGTTCGGTTAATTCGGTTGTATGCTCACCCCTAAATAACACTAAAAAATAAAAGTAATGATGTTACAATTGTAAGTGTTTTTAAATTAGAATGTAAAGTGATGAGGTTGTGGCGTAATTAAATTCTACTATGTATATTAACACTAATATAAATACTTTGATATAAATATTATTTATGAAATATGGTTAATGAGGCGGGATACAAATATCATCCTACTTTAGAAAATATTACATATTTAAAAATAAATAAATAAAATATGTGTTTGTAAATATAGAAGTTAGTCTTTTAAACTATATATAAACTAGATTATAACCCCGTGTATTACACGGGTTGAATAAACAAATTTTATATACTAAATAATAAAACTATATATCTTTAAAAACCTTCTTTATTGCACGAGTTGAATAAATATAATTTTATATATTAAATAATAAAAAGTTATATCTATAAGCACAATATTGTACATGCTTAATAAATGTAATTTTATATGTCGAATAAAAAAGTTATATTTTTAAAACCACGTATATTACACGAGTTAAATAAATGTAATATTGTTTACCAAATAATAAAATAATACATCTTTAAAAAACTTTATTTATTACACGGGTTGAATAAATATAATTTTATATACTAAATAATAAAAAATTACATCTTTAAAAATGTGTATTACACGGTTTGAATAAATGTAATTTTCTGTACTAAATAATAAAAAAATATATATATATCCTTAAAAAATCTCGTGTATTGTACGAATTGAATAAATCTAATTTTATACATTAAATAATAAAATTACAATTTTGGCCCCCGTGGTTATATCACTTTTACCCTTTTGCCTAAAAAAGATTTTTTTTAACATCTAAGCCCTCAACGTCTTTTTTTTTAACCTTTTTGCCCCCTAAAGTCTTTTTTTAACCCTTTTGGCCTAACCACTTTGTGAACACTTGTCATCATATTAGAACATCTCTTATAGATAATTATTATTTTAATTTAATATTTTCTAATTAATTATAGATAACCCTTCTATTAAATATTATTTAGTTTAATATCTTATGAATAATTATTATTTAGTTTAATCTTCTTTTCATTTATAATATTATTTAGAGAAAATTACGATTTTGGCCCCCGTGGTTATATCACTTTTACCCTTTTGCCCAAAAAAGATTTTTTTTAACATCTAAGCCCTCAACGTCTTTTTTTTCTAACCTTTTTGGCCCCTAAAGTCTTTTTTTTTAACCCATTTGGCCTCTAACATTTAACGGATGGGGTTAGTGTTAGGGGCCAAAAGGGTTAGAAAAGAAGACGTTGGGGGCCCAAATGTTAAAAAATTCTTTTTTGGGCTAAAAGAGTAAAAGTGATATAACCACAGGGGCCAAAATCGTAATTTTCTCTAAATCTATTATAAATGAAAAGAAGATTAAACTAAATAATAATTATTCATAAGATATTAAACTAAATAATATTTAATAGAAGGGTTATCTATAATTAATTAGAAAATATTAAATTAAAATAATAATTATCTATAAGAGATGCTCTAATATGATGACAAGTGTCCAAAAGTGGTTTCTTTTATTATATAGTATAGATATAGATAGATTAGAGCGTTAAAGTAATCTCTTTAATTAATAGTAGGTATTTAAATATTTAAATTAAATTTTTTCATATTATATAAGTCTTTATATATATAGTATTAAAATTAAAATTAAGAGACAAGATTTAGTGCTAATATGTGACATTCGTTAAAATCATTTATTAGAATAAGAATTAGTAAATTAATATATATATATATATATATATATATATATATATATATATATATATATATATAGGGGAAGGTTCTATGCAGAACACTAAATATTGCGAGAACACGCAGAACAAAATGAATTACCCATTTTTTTCAATCCTAAAAACCTAAAAAGTAAAGGAAAATGTTGCGAATGGAAGATCCATTCTTTCTCACACTAGAATTTAAAACAAAATACTAAAAATTTTCATTTTTTATATAACCTACACATATGTGCGTTCTGTGTAGGTTAAATTACCTACATGTATGTAGGTAAAGTATAGGTAAAAATATAAGGTTTTCCATGCATATATGATATACATACGGATGTAGGAAACATAAAATTTAAAAAATATGAACTTTAAATTATAAAATCTAGTGATTTAGAGTTGTTCTTTTTGTTCTCGCAATAATTAGTGTTCTGTAATGATCCTCATCCTATATATATATATATATATATATATATATATATATATACACACAACACTTTAAATAAAAATTATATAAACATTAGGATTGTTAAGAATCGCGAGTCAACTCGAGCTCGATAAGTGACGGTTAGAGCTCGTTTATTAAACAATATTATATTTAGGCTTAAGCTTGTTTAAGCTCGGCTCAACTAAAGCTTGTTTAAAGTCGACTTGAATTAAACTTTTAACGAGCCAACCTAAAGCACCCATCCCTGATGAAACACTGGTTAACACTAAGCTAACCAGCTGGGTCGACTCGTGATTAAGGGTTCAATCTCTTCCTCCACTCGCCGACTGCTGGATTCCTGCAAAACAGAACACCGGTGACTGGCCACAAGGAGGGGAATAGTGGGTTCTCCTTGTGACCACAATCCGACGTGAGAATAAGTACTGTTCTGAAGAGAATATTGTGTGTTGTAGGTGAAATAGAGAGAGAGAGCAGAATGTTAAACTTGAAGGAGTCCCCTATTTATAGCCGAAGGATGAAGGAGGGAAGGAAGGCCTTGCCAGCTGCGGCTGAATGCTAGCTGTCCGACCAAGAGGAATATCCTCTTGGTCTCCTCTGTCATTCTCAGAGTAGTGGATGACGTGGCGCATCTCTATTCGTCCAGATAGGAGAATTCTAGCAGTGGCTGTCTGCCTGTCCTAGGAATATCTTGCAGGTCCAGCTGGCGTCCGTCTACTGGTGAAACGTGTTGTCCTTTTTGTCTGGGAGAACATCTTTGGTGTTACCTGCGATTTCTTCTAGAAGCTTCTGGATGTGCTCTGCTAATGTAGGCGCCATGCTGGATAAAAGTGATATGGTCCGTGCCATCGCGAGTCAACTCGAGCTCGATAGATGACGGTTAGAGCTCGTTTATTAAACCATATTATATTTAGCCTTACGCTTGTTTTAACTCGGCTCAATTCAAGCTTGTTTAAAGTGGACTTGATTTAAACGTTTAACGATCCAACATAAAGCACCCACCCCTAATCTGAGCTAATCCACAAAACACTCAAAACAACGAAAAACAAATTGGAGAAAATCAAGATGAGTTGCAATTCATGGACTTTAATCAAATTAGTTGTAGCCCAGGAAAAGCCATCAGCCCAAAAAAGAATCATCGTAAACAAATGGAAATCAATGGCTTGGCTGGTGACTAGCGGCCCAGAATGGAAATTAAAAGAAGCAGGCCTGGGCCAGAAACCTTGCTTTAGTTAATTAGAACCAAAATCTCATACTTACATAATAAAAAGGGAGTTTTGTTTAATTAATTCAAACGAAGAATATATTGTATTTTTTTTGAACTGCCAACACAAAATTTTATTCATTGTAGCAAGATGCTACCACCATAATTACAACCAAGTTTACATATGCACCAAAGATAGAAAAATGCTCCACCACATCAAGTAAATTACAATGCTTTAACCAAAACAACTAAATCGGCACCAATCTTCCCATGACAAATGCAACTCCTTTGAGCGATTTTTGACCCATAAGTACGCCATTGCCTTAATTTCCTCCAAGACTTTAACGGTGTTCGGGGATCCTTGCCTGAAAATAACCTCGTTCCTCATTTTCCAAATTCCCCAAAAGGTGACTAAAACTATCACGTTTATAGCCTTTTTCTTTTTCTTTGATGCTGAGCTAAAACCATGCAACTCCAGTAGGTCTTTTACATCAAAGGCGATGATCGGAGGTAATTTACACCAAATTGCAATATTCTGCCAAATGGTTTGTGCAAAGTGACACGAGACAAACAAATGCTCACAAGTTTCGTCATAATCGCTGCATAATAAACACCTTTGATCTTGAACCGGAATGTTGCGAGCCGATAATGCACTCTTGGTCGGCAATCTTTCCATTTCTGATCTCCAAGCTACAATGGCCACCTTTTTTGGAACCCAATTATTCCACTCAAAAACCCTGCTAGGCCGCTCCCTATTTGCCGAACTGAGAATACTTTTCAGTCCTGAAACTGAAAAACAACTCGATGAATCATATTTCCATCACCAAACATCTCGGCCGGCCCTAAGATTTAGACTACCGAGGACTAATAGCAACTGTTGAAGCTGATCAGTCTCTTCGGCACTAAAAACTGACCGGGACCAATTCCAATTAAGTTGAAAGCCGTGGCCGATACTACCGGTGACTACACGGTCAGCCACCACACACTCCTTTTCCTTTTCAAGCTTGAAAAGATCAGGGAACCGAATATACAATACAGTGGGTCCGGTTCCAACCAACAATCCAACCAATATATTGTATTGATAAGGTAGATTTTGTAGGTATCATATTTCAATTCCGGGATTGCTTTTGAAATCGTATACATAGCTCTTTTAGAAAAAAAAAAAAAAAAAAAAAAAAAAAAAAAAAAAAAAACTATATTGTTTGTATATGAAATCAATAATCGAAAAAAGTGTCTACGCAAAGAACGAGGTGTTATTTTACGTGGAAATGTAGTGTAATTTCGTGTCTTAGAGACTTTATCATACCAGATGAGCCCTTTATATAGGGGTCGAACCATTTCAATGGTTCTATCGAATCATTGCATCCTTTCATGAAGAGGTATGATAGTTGGGGTGCAACCGCAACAGTTATATCAGGAAATACCCTAGTAGAAACTCCATTAGAGAGTTACCATTGTTAAGCACTTGCCACATATGACTTATTCCCACTTCTCGGTAATAACCGGCTATAGAGCTTATGTTCGGGGGCGGCAGGGCCGGTTATCCCCATGTGCAGAGTGGGCTTGAGAACAGGGCCCAAATCATTAAAGGGCCCAAAAATTTTTAAATTTTCTTTATATATATATATAGCCCGAATCAGTACAGGCCCAAACTTTATAAAAAAACCCAATCTTATATCGGATAACAGGCCCCAAATCATCAAACCAGTACTACAATTGCCGCTGCTCAGGAAACCAAACGTCGCAGGATTTCTGATCGAACAGACGAACAAGTACACAACGTTCGCGGCAGGGATTCATAACCATCGCGATTCGCAGATAATAATCATCATCATCATCCGCAGATTCGCAGCAGAGCCAGGAGGTATTTGTTTGTTAATTGTTGATTTTTGTTTGTTGTTATATGTTACGAGTCGCAACCACGGTTCCGAGTTACGGTTTCGAGTTGCACCTCATCTGAGTCGCAACCAGTTACTGAAAAAGGTTTATATGATTTAGTAGAATGCCCAAAAATAAGTTCTCAGTGTATTGTAATCTGGACAATTATACTATGAAATCAACAAACAAATAACAACTAACTTATGAAACTATGCAAATATTACAGTATTACTAATAAGAGATACCCACAACATTATGTTTTATAAGGTAGAGCCGTAGAGAGATGCTAACATTAACAGATTCTATTGTAAAATTACATTATCCAAGATGTTTATATACAAAGTAAAAGCATTAAAGTTTATTCGTATAGCTTTTAGTTTTTAATGATTGATACAATAAACTTGAGAACGAAGATAATTTAATGTGTGCTAGCTACCTTATGTAATTCACCCCTTCTCAGTACCTTCCATTGTACCGTGTTCCTAATTCAGAATTAGACTTCATGTGAATTGTGTCTTTAGGTTTGATTGTTGTTTCTTTAACTGTTGTTTATTAATTATACGTTAAATGTATTAGACTTTGTATGAATTGTGATTGAATGGATGTTTTTCGTTAATATGTAGAAACTATGCCTCCCGTTCCTAAATACAAACACCTATCCGGCCATCAAAAACGTATGAAGAGGAAGCTAGAGGAACCACACTGTTTGCTTAGCAAGTAAGTTCGATACTTCGATCATTTTTGCTACACTATTTTTGTTAATTTGTTTTATCTATTTCATAACAATTATCGTAGTATTATGAATTTTTAGTATTTATATATATATGATTGAATGATTGATGAGTTTATGTTATATGAAGATTTGCGAATAGGGCCCAAATTTTTTATCTCGAACAGGGCCAAATTTTTTTTGTGATTTTCGGAGACGGCCCTGGGGGGCGGACCTAGGTTATGCCCAACGTGGGCGGGCGCACCCCTTGAAAAAAAAAATTTAGTGTATATTTTAGGCAAATAATCCGACCGCACCCCTTGAAAATATGTTTGAGCCACTCATCCGCACCAGTTATGTTGCCACTCTTCGGTAGTAGCATACTATTGTGATTATTGCAACCGATAAGTTAGCAACTAATATAAGCTACCATTGACGATCAGTAGTAACTTACCATTGATAAACAATTAATAGCGAAGAACATTTTCCATGTAACTTTTTATTATCCATGCAAATCTAAAGCAATTTCTTGTGTATAACTAACAAGAAAAACAAAATTCATTTTAGAGAAAAAATGTCTGAATAATCCCCTATGGTATGTTATAATTTCACCTAGAGTCCCTAACTTTCTAAAATTACAGCCTTGTTCCCTAACGTTTAACACTTGTTTCACGGATAGTCCCTAACGTAGATAGGAGTTAGTTGTTGGTGTTAAGTGGATGTGAATGAACTAAAATGCCCTTACTATAAAAAACATTACAAAAATCTAATTTATTATTTAAAAATTCAAGTGGGCTCCAGTATTATTAATTAATAATAATAACCTAACTACAACCGAGCTGTCAATCGCAACCACCCCCACTGTAAACCACCGATTTTGTTTTTGTCGATTGGTCGTTGTATTTTTTTCCGGCAAGAAAGCATGTTAGTTTGACTGAAACAGAGGGAGAGAGAGGGGATTGATAGAGAGGGATGGGGTCAGATTAATTGAGTATATGGGGGGGGGGGGATTGCGATAGTAGTGGTTTCAGAACATGGTGGTGGAGTGTTTATGCAAAAAAAGAAGGTTAGGGTGACGAAGAAAAGGGTGGTGAGGGCGATTCATATTCGATTAACGATTTAACACCAAAAACTAACTCACATCTATGTTAGGCACTATCGGAGAAACGAATATACAAACATTAAGGAACAAGGTTGTAATTTTAATAAGGTAAGAATTATATGTAAAATTTTAACAAACCACAATTACTATCCAACCATTTCTCTCTTCATTTTAAGTGATAAGTTTACAACTGAGTTAGAAACACCCACACTGTCCAGCCCCAGGACCCACGCCAAGGGGTTAGAGCCCCTTTGGAACCCCACGTAATTTAGGTATATTAATAATAACTAGTAGGGTGCCCGCGCGATGCGGCGGGAGCACAACACTTAGATTATTTTAAGGGTTGCACAAGCCAATTCGGTTCGGTTCAGCTTTGAACCCTAACCATAACGAAAACCGAGTTAGTTATAAAACATGGGATTCTAACCTAGTTAGTTATAAAAAGACAACTTCTATGTTAGGCGTATTAGATGATGTGCCATGAAGTTGAGATTAAGAAAACTACTTTGCACCAGTCCCGTCACAAAATCGAAATAGAAACAAAATTCGACAATAACCACAAAAACTAAACCGTATAGAACATCAAACCGGCCAATTCGCTTGGATATAAGTGAGAAAATTCTTAACTTAAGTTGTATATATCAGGCTGATAACAACAAATATAAATACAGGGTTTACTATTTAATCAACAAATATTACTCTAAAATATATTTGTTGAAAAAAAAAGATGCATGAAACAAAACAAGTCGATGACAGAAATCATTCAAAACCAAACTTGACTCTCTTTTGTTAATCTAAATATGATGATATCATGGATAGAATGATGTATGAAAAAAAGCCCTAATTAAACTTGCATAAAAAGATAAAACAAAAAGCACTACTTTGCTTCTCATTGAACTTGCAACTTCTGCAGGTAACTGTGTCGACAAAAAGCTAGTCATACACTGCAACTTCTGCCCGAACTGCAGTTGCGGCCTTAAAAATTCGCCTTCAGCAAACTGCAGCCTTTGTGCTGCAACTTCCGCCCTAACATACATGAATACAAAGATCTCAACAATGTATGACCCTTTTCTTCGTTACATTCAACAATGTCAAGTAATTCATTAAGTTCAACACTACCAGCAATCTAATTGATCATCAAAACACCATAAACTTTATAAAAATCTTCTACGACTGAAACGGATGTGAAGGGAAGATTTATAGTCAATAACAAAGCTTAATAATATAATCCGATACCTCTGGCATTGCACAATGTGTAGAATAAAGCTTCTTCTTCACCTTTTGTTGTATTTCTTGATCATTTCTGCAAATCTTTTTTCACAATACAGCCACATAGGACCCCCATCAACTTTTGAACAACACCCCCCAGACTACTTATATTTTATATCCATTCATTTCTAAACCTCAACTTGCTAACAAATGACACATTACCTGACATCAAACGTGTAAGTGATTATTATTGCACTTGTGGAGCGGCACCAAATTTCTTTTTCTATAAACTTCGACAAATTCCGCTTCATCGGCAACTGGGAACAAATCGTTCAATATCAAAACAGGAAAAACAAACAAAATTTCAAATCACTAAAACTATCCAATCAATCGAAATTCATAATAACAAATATAAGATCGAAAATGATCCGAATTAAATAGATCAATATACTCACAATAAGGTCGATGCCGGGATGATCGGAGCTCCAAAAAATATCATGATCGACCACAAATGAATCGATGGCTCCCTTGGAGTTCTGATGTTGAGATTATCGCCATAAAGAGATAGAGGGAGAGAACAAGTACAGAAAGTGAACCAGTGGCAACATTGAGTGTGGCGAAATTTCTCCTGATCAATTTCTGTCCTTCAAGAAGAACCATTGAATAACTGATCGCGATGGGAGGAGCAGGAAAAGACATGTAAGAAATATTTGGATGAACATGTATATGAACGTGAAACTTTTCAGCTGCCATCTTAATCTTTATGTGAAATTCTCCTTGAAGAAACGTAGCCCTAAAAATCACACAAAACCCAGGCCCAAATTCATTCATATGGACATTCTTCGATGCTTTTCTGGTAACTGTAAACGCCAACGGCAGCATAACCTACCAAATTTATACCCTAATCATCCAACTAATAGCATAAAACTAAAATCTTAATGCAGATTTTCTAACAAAATAGATATTAAAATGTAAACAAATCAACACTAACAACAACATTACAACCGATTAACCAGTTGAATTAAAACAAAATACAAGAACAATACCTTCGATATAGTTGAGAATCACGTCGAAGAAACCTGGCATTCCCTTTTTGGATGAGATGCAGAGGACAGAGACGCTTCACAACCCTAAATAGAGATGGCAAACGATTCAATAGCATGATTAATTGCTCCACCGTTTCATTTGGTTCTTCAATTTACAGGGGTTTTGTTTGAAGGAAACATTAAGAGTGCATTGAATGGGGGCAGATTTGGGAGAGGAGGTGTAAAATTGGGGAAATAAAAAATGAGTTTGGAATGGCGTCTTAAAAATTGTGGGAGAAATTACATTTTTTACACATGAAATGCTTTATATATATAGGATGATGATCATTACAGAACACTAACTGTTGCGAGAACAAAAAGAACAACTTTAAAACACTAAATTTTGGGATTTAACTTCATGTTTTTTTAAATTTTATGTTTCTTACATTCATATGTGTATTATATATACATAAAAAACCATATTTTTTTTTACCTACACGTAGCTTACATACATGTTGGTAATTTAACCTACACATAACCTACATATGCGTAGGTTATACAAAAAGTGAAAATTTTCCATATTTTGTTTTGAATTCTAGTGTAAAAAACAATAAATCTTACATTTACAACATTTTCATTTACTTTTTAGGTTTTTAGGATTGAAAAAATAGGTAATTCATTGTGTTCTGCGTGTTCTCGCAATATTTTGTGTTCTGCATAGAACCTTCCCCTATATATATATATATATAGGATAAAGATAGACAGAAAACCCTATTTACATAGAAAACTCTGAAAACTCAAATCTCCACCCATTTTTACCCAACCTCCCGACATTTTTTTTTTCGAAAAAAATAACACATGTAATATACATGTTTTAAAGTGTTTTGGGCCAAAAAAAACAAAAAAGCGCCGAAGGGATTTTTTTTTAAAAAAATAAACAAATTTCAGTGCCTAACATGTGTTAGGCAACAAAGACAGAAAATGCTGAATTTTTTTTTTTTTAAAAAGATCCCTTCGGCGCTTTTTTTATTTTTTTGGCCCAAAACTCTTAAAAACATGTATATTACATGTGTTAATTTTTTCAAAAAAAAAATGTCGGGAGGTTGGGTTTTCTAGGGTTTTTCATATAGATAGGGTTTCCTATGTAGCCTTGCCCTATATATATATATAGGGCAAGGCTAGGTAGAAAACCCTATCTATATGAAAAACCCTAGAAAACCCAACCTCCCGACATTTTTTTTTTGAAAAAATTAACACATGTAATATACATGTTTTTAAGAGTTTTGGGCCAAAAAAATCAAAAAAGCGCCGAAGGGATCTTTTAAAAAAAAAATAAAATTCAGCAATTTCTGTCATTTTTGGCTAACACATGTTAGGCGACCGGACATGGCTGAAATTTGTTTATTTTTAAAAAAAAAATCCCTTCGGCGCTTTTTTGTTTTTTTTGGCCCAAGACACTCTAAAACATGTATATTACATGTGTTATTTTTTTCAAAAAAAAAAATGTCGGGAGGTGGGGTAAAAAGGCCGGGAGATTTGGGTTTCCAGAGTTTTCTACCTAAATATATAGGGCAAGGCTAGGTAGAAAACCCTATCTATATGAAAAACCCTAGAAAACCCAACCTCCCGACATTTTTTTTTGAAAAAATTAACACATGTAATATACATGTTTTTAAGAGTTTTGGGCCAAAAAAATCAAAAAAGCGCCGAAGGATATATATATATATATATAGGGCAAGGCTACATAGGAAACCCTATCTATATGAAAAACCCTAGAAAACCCAACCTCCGACATTTTTTTTTTTGAAAAAATTAACACATGTAATATACATGTTTTTAAGAGTTTTGGGCCAAAAAAATCAAAAAAGCGCCGAAGGGATCTTAAAAAAAAAAAAAATTCAGCAATTTCTGTCATTTTTGGCTAACACATGTTAGGCGACCGGACATGGCTGAAATTTGTTTATTTTTAAAAAAAAAATCCCTTCGGCGCTTTTTTGTTTTTTTTGGCCCAAGACACTCTAAAACATGTATATTACATGTGTTATTTTTTTCAAAAAAAAAAAATGTCGGGAGGTGGGGTAAAAAGGCCGGGAGATTTGGGTTTCCAGAGTTTTCTACCTAAATATATAGGGCAAGGCTAGGTAGAAAACCCTATCTATATGAAAAACCCTAGAAAACCCAACCTCCCGACATTTTTTTTTGAAAAAATTAACACATGTAATATACATGTTTTTAAGAGTTTTGGGCCAAAAAAATCAAAAAAGCGCCGAAGAGATCTTTTAAAAAAAAATTCAGCAATTTCTGTCATTTTTGGCTAACACATGTTAGGCGACCGGACATGGCTGAAATTTGTTTATTTTTTTAAAAAAAATCCCTTCGGCGTTTTTTTTGTTTTTTTTTGGCCCAAGACACTCTAAAACATGTATATTACATGTGTTATTTTTTTCAAAAAAAAAATGTTGGGAGGTGGGGTAAAAAGGCCGGGAGATTTGGGTTTCCAGAGTTTTCTACCTAAATGTGGGTTTTCTGTCTAGCATTGTCCTATATATATATATATAGATTACAACTTATCTAATTTTTGTTATTACACGGTTTCCTTCAATTTCACTTTAGGCATCTTTTAATTAAACAAACATTTCTGATTATTATTATTATTACTCTAATTATTGATTAATTACCCTCATCATTCATTTATAACTTTAATATTATATAATTGAATCTTATTACTTCTTATAAGTACCTTTTAATTGAATCTCATTACTTATTACCCTCAAAAAGTAGTTAACATATGCATTGTGTGTTGTATGATAAGTAACTATACTTGTACCTCTTAACTTTTAAGAAGTCCCTAAACAAATGCTTTATAATATAGTATAGATAAATACCTTTTAACTCTTAAGTTTCTTTGGATTAAATAGGATGTTTAAACACAAATTTACCCTCAAAAAGTAGTTAACATATGCATTGTGTGTTGTATGATAAGTAACTATACTTGTACCTCTTAACTTTTAAGAAGTCCCTAAACAAATGCTTTATAATATAGTATAGATAAATACCTTTTAACTCTTAAGTTTCTTTGGATTAAATAGGATGTTTAAAGACAAATTTACCCTCAAAAAGTAGTTAACATATGCATTGTGTGTTGTATGATAAGTAACTATACTTGTACCTCTTAACTTTTAAGAAGTCCCTAAACAAATGCTTTATAATATAGTATAGATATAGATATAGATTTTTGGTTTCTCAAATAATTTGATGACACTAAAATTACAAACAATCTTTTATTTTTTTATGATTCTTTAAATCTTCATGATCATAACTGAGATTAGGGTTGATATTATGAAAAATAGTTAATTCAAACGTATAATCGCTTGCTAACCTAAACTTATTTATAATTTGTTGATGCAAGAAATTTTTTATTGTGTTTATATATTTACTTCTTGTTATATTTGAAAGACGAGCCATGATAGAAAGACAGTTGCTTTAGTTCCAATTTCTAACATTAGATAGCTTAATTGGGGAAATCACCAATTAATGAAGTACGCTATATCGGTTGTGGTGAGTCTATTGGGTGTCGAGTAGCCCTATCCTTTGAGGATGGCCCTCCATGTTAACACCCAAGGAAAATGCCTCTTAAAGGATGGATCAAGGATGTGGATGATGAGCCTCCTCCTTTTTTTATTTTTTTTTTAAATATTTTCAAGTAAAATATGCAATATTTATAAAAGTAAATTAAATTTTAAACTCTAAAATTAATATTAATTCTTACACTTCATTTGGCGTGTCGTCATTGGGTTCGTTTTGTGCGTTGTTCCAAATGTATTCCATCAAATCCACTTGAAGGTTTTGATGTGTGTACTCGTTACGTAAGGAGAACCCGTTTAAATCTTGCTGTTATACACTTACCGTAACATAATTCCCGTTAGGCACATTTTCGTCGTACTCACAAATGGCTCTACCTTCGTCTTCAATGATCATGTTATGCAGCAAGATACAAGTATACATACAGTATCGCAATTTCTATGGTGTAAAAGCACGTGTTGGATGTTTAAGGATATGCCATTTTTTGTAAAACCCTAAAACACCGTTCAATATCTTTTCTCGCCGCCTCTTGAAATTTGGCAAATTTATTTCTCTTATCGCATGTTTGGTGCGGAATAGTTTTAACGATTGTAGAGTAGGTTGGGTATATTCCATCAGCAAGATAGTAACCGCGCCTGTATTCCACCCCCGAAACCATAAACTTGGTGTCTGGACCAGTTCCTGTTATGACATCGTTAAAGATCTTTGATTGGTAGATGACATTAAGGTCATTAAGCGAACCAGGAACACCGAAAAAACATGCCGAATCCACAGATCTTGTGACGCAACAGCCTCTAGTATTACAGATGGATGTCCATGATCGCCTCACGTAAATTGACCTCGCCATGCAGTAGCGCAGTTCTGCCACCGCCAGTGCGTGCAATCAATGCTCCCGAGCATTCCGGGAAAACCATGCCTTTCTTCGTGTGCTTGATATAATTTTTGGACGCCATTTACGTTTGGTTTCCGCAAATATTTCTTGCTATACAACTTCACCACCCATTCGCAAAACTAGTACAAACATTCTCGTGCAGTTTTTTCAAACATCCTTAAATACTCGTCCAACGAATCGGGTGTCGCCCCGTATACCAATTGGCGAATGGCCGTTGTGCATTTCTGTAAAGTGGTGAATCCCCTTTTGCCTCCAGCGTCGTATCGTAATGTAAAAAAACAGATCAGACCGCGACAAGTCATCTACTATACGTAAGAACAGTCGATGACTCATTCGGAACCGACGTCTAAACATCGTGGCCGTGTACACGGGTTCATCGGCAAAATAATCGGCCACTAATCTATTATGGGCAACTACACATGAGAAATAATATAACAAAATTATTAACACCGAAAAATAATATAACCTTCTCGGTCTCGGTTTATGGCAGCTTGCCTAGTTCGCGGTTGTGACGTGCTCTCTTCATCTTCTTCTTCCTTGATGATCATATGTGCTGCTTGCATTACGGCGTTTGAAAAAAAAAAAAAAACAAATCGCCCTCACCTGAAGAGGATACGGCTAAAACAAAATTTAAAAAAGTGTATAAAAAGTGAGAGAGATTGGGAAGATTTGGTTTGAAATGGGGGATAAATGGTATATATTTATAAAGAAAATATTTTTTTAAGTAACTAGCTGTTATAACGGCTATATTTTGTATTTTGGTGGACTGACTTTGGTGTCTTGAGGGCGACAATGAAGACGGGGACGCCCCTAGGGGCGGTGTACAGGCACGACACCGCACCAAGCGGCCCTAGGTTGTCCCCCACACCACTTAGTCTGACAAACACAATGCAATTATTAAAATAAAGTATGTTTATGTAGTAGATTAGACTGTTAAGTTTCATTACGAGTTATACAAGTTGCATTAATAGCAACCCCGATTAAGATCATTTGTTTTTTGGCTTGTGTTTTTACGTATGGTTTGTTTCTTGTTCCCTAGTATAATTTACAATTTAATTTATCGTTAGTTTGATTCAAATTCATTAAATCTTTGAGTACGTTTTACTTATTTTTTTTAATAGCAAACGAAACCTTCATTAAAATAAAAACATTGTCCACAAAAACAGGATAAAAAACATAGGACTCCCAGCCAGCTGGACATTCATAAAATAGAAAAACTGAAAAGAAACAAAACTCAACCAAACTCTAGAAAATTACATTGAAATCCCACCATTCCTGTCTTGTTATTGAGCCGTGTTTTGACCTCAGTTTCACTCCAAGATAAGATGACTCTTTTATGTCTTCTATTACCGTTTGGACCACTCCTTGCCTTCCTTTAAAAACTCTCTCGTTTCTGGTCTTCCACAAAATCCACATTGTTTGGATTACGATTGCATTTATTGCTTTCTTCACACCCTTGCTTCGCTGAATGTCATGTAATTCCAACAAAAGTTCTTTCAGGCTGCCTTCGGTGTTCACCATCGGGATTTTTAACCACTTTGTAACCAGTTCCCAGGTTCTTTTTGCAAAATTACATTTAAGTAATATATGTACTGCGGTTTCCTCAGTTGCTCCACACGTTTTGCAGATCCTGTCTGGCAGACTTATTCCTTTACTTCTGAGCGCTACAGCCGACGCAATCTTCTCCTCGATCGCACGCCATACGAACGTTACACATTTACCTGTTACCCAATTGTTCCAGCTAAACGTATACGCTGCCGAATTTAGATCAAAGCGTTGACCTAATGAGAGCTTAACACTTTTCACACTGAACTCTTGATTGTCGCTATTTTTCCAGACCCAAACATCACAAACTGTTGATGCAAACTGATTTTGTAGACTCTCCTTTAGGCTGTCCATTTCCTGTTTTTCGGCCAGACTATTTGGTGCTCTTAACCATGCCCAATCCCAAAATCTTCCCCCGTTTAGTATACTATAGCAATCCATTACCTTTGCCTTTTTCTTTGTCGATAGCTGATACAAGTTCGGGAATTGTGCTTTCAACGTGTCGTTTCCTAACCAAGTATCGACCCAAAATAGCGTTTTATCACCCATGCCCACTTTACTTCTCAGACTAGTGTGAATATTGATGTTATTTTTCCTAAAATCCTTTGCTATCTCTCCAATATTTTTCCATACTCCTGTCAAGGATTTTTTAAATGGTATCAACTCCACTTTTCTCTTGCTCGCATGAAGGGAGTAAATTACCTTTACCCATAAGCTTTCCTGTTCCATTTTGAATCTCCACCACCACTTCGCTAGTAGGGCTAAGTTCATGTCTCTTATATTTCCAATACCGAGGCCACCGAAATCTTTGGAAGCTACAACTTTTTCCCATTTGACCAATCTTATTTTATTCTTTATATTGCATCCCCCCCATAAGAACTTCCTACGGATACCTTCCAACACCTTTATTACTCCAATCGGACATTTATAGAGAGAAAGGTAATAGTTCGGTAAACTACCGAACACAGATTTCACAAGGATAACCCTTCCTGCAAATGATAGAGTTTTCGCCTTCCAATTCGTAAGTCTTTTGTTGTATATATCAATTACCTCTTTCCAATTTACTATTCTTTTCATATTTGCTCCGACTTTTAGTCCCAAATAGACAAATGGAAATCTTCCAGCCTTACAATTAAACATTGATGCCATGTTATCCACTTCTACATCGGTATATAAACTGCTTTTATGTGAATTCACTTTAAGCCCTAAAATAAGATGAAAAATACGAAAAATTCTTTTAAGATTCTTCATATTATCTTCCGCCTATTCACCTACAAAGATCGAGTCGTCTGCATATAACATGTGTGCCAAGTATGGCATGTTACCTGGTAATTTTATACCCGAGAAAATATTATTTTGTTTTGCCTTTTCCATCATTACATGCAAAGCTTCCATAGCCGTATTGAAAAGAAAAGGCGATAATGGGTCTCCTTGTCTTAAACCCCTTTTATATTGGAATTCTCCCATTGGTGAGCCATTTACCAATATAGATCCCCTTCCTGCAAATAATATTCCCATGACCCAGTTTCTCCATGTCGGTGGGAATCCCATGTGTGCTAATATGGAAATTAAAAATTTCCAATTTAGAGTGTCATAAGCTTTTTCTATATCCGCCTTGAAAACAAACAAATTCCTCCCCGTTTTCCTTGCCCAACTAACCATTTCATTTACTATCAAAAGTCCATCGACTATATTTCTTTCCGACATAAAAGCTGACTGAACATGTGACACTGCACTCTTAATGACTCCTTTCATTCTATTGGCTAAAACTTTCGAAATAATTTTATTAACCACACCAACTAGTGATATCGGTCTAAAATCAGAGAAGGTTATTAGGTCAATTACCTTTGGAATCAGGGCGATGAAAGAGGCGCTGCATGTATGATGAATCGACCCGTGCTTGAAAAACTGATTCATAACCTCCATAATTGACCCCCTCAGCTCCTCCCAATAAGAGTTTATTAGCTTGAAAGTGATCCCAACCGGACTCGACGACTTATTTATGCCACAATCCCACACCGCTTTCCGAACTTCTTCTACTGAAAATGGAGTGATCAATCCCTCTGCCTGATCCGAGCTCAATGTTTTGAAACCCCCTGCCTCCATTCTCGGTCTATGCTCCAATGGTTCTTTAAATTTTTATTGAAAAGCCAACATGAACTGAGTTTTTATTTCAATCGGATCCGACACCCAACCCCCGTCAATCCATAGACCGCTTATCTTATTCCTTACTATATGATTATTCATTATTGTGTGAAAATAACTAGTATTTTCGTCACCAAGTCCCACCCACCTTAATCTCCCTTTCTGTTCTAGATTTGCTGCCACTTTATCATGCCATTCTTTAATCTTGTACTTACACTCATGCCAAATGCAAATTTCCTCATCCGATAAATGTCTTATTTCCGCTTGCTCATCTAATTGTTTCAATTTATTTTGTGCCTCTATCAGATCTTTCTCCTCTTCTTCTTTTCTATTTTTTCGCCACTGCTTCAGTTCGTCTTAAAAATAGCCTTTAGTTTGACTGGCATTACTTCGTCCTTGAATCTTGAATCACAACTTTTACTCAAACCTCTTTTTAGTGCCTCATCAAAACCAGATAGTGAGAACCAACTCTTGAACAGTCTGAAGGGAGACGACCCGAAACTATTGTTAACAGTGGTTAGTATCAACAGGCTATGATTAGATATCTCTCTATTAAGGGCTAATAGAGATGCATTTGGCCATTTACCTATGAAGTTGACATACCAATACCCGGTCAATTTTACTAAGATTAGTCCCGTCACCTGATAAAAACGTATATTTCATCCCGCCCATATTATATTCCTGAAAACCCCCTCTACTAATAAAATTATTAAAACACATGGCTGCATTTGCATCAAATACTGAGTTAAATCTATCCTCCGGAAATCTAACCTCATTGAAATCTCCCAACAAAATCCAATGGCCTGACATGGAATTCTTCGCAGCTAACAAATCTTCCCACATCCTTCTTCTATTTACTTTTAGTGTTGAACCATAGATATTCACAATTACCAAATCCACGTCTTCTCCCGTGATACGACCTTTAACTATAATATAGTTCTGAATCTTTTCTTCTATTTCTTTCTTGAAAACACATGGATTCCACATCGAAACTAATCCCCCGGACCTACCATCCGCATCTATTTTTGAATACTCAAAACCAATGTTGTCCCAGAATCTTCTGATTTTGTTCAATGGCAGATCCCTAAATTGAGTTTCTTGTATAGCCAAAAAAAGACAAATTATACTTCATCACCATACCTCTGATTTTCCTAGCTTTCCCAGCCCCTCCTGCTCCTTTTATATTTATAGATCCAAAATTCATTGAGCCCTGGCATCCACCATATCTTCAGCGACCGTTTTCCTTACCAGGTCACCATGCTTCGTTAAATCCACTCCTATCTTTATTCCAATTTCTTTTGTTGCCTCTACTTCATCTGCCTCTTGTTGCTCTTTTTCCTTTCTACTGTTTTGCCCACCCACATATGTCGTTTCAGCACTCTCTTCCTAACTTGTATCTGTATCTCCTTCTTCCTCCCACTCTGAGTTCAGCCCGTCATCCAAGCAATCGCCATCATACTCGTGATTATTAAGATCTTCTTCCGTTAGCCTGATCTTCACCCTGTTTCTCCTCTTTTTTGTTTTCCCACTTTTGAGCAGAATCTTCTTTTTGGGTCTAGCTCTCGAATCATCAGACAATTCAATGTTTAGATCTGGAATTCTGCCTTTACCCACTGTTGGTTGGGCCTTCAAGTAGTTGGATCAGGCTTCAGCAAGGTTGACTCTTTTTCTTTTCTTTTGGGTTGTTTCCCCCTCAGGCCCAATTGAGTTTTCATTGTTTATTCCTTTACTACCTAATAATTGGGACCCACACTTTAGTGTCTGCTCGTTCCCAACATTTGACTCCACCACTTCTGCAGTTGGTGGGTCCACTATTGAATTTACCTCGTACCCATCACCATCAAATCCTAAATGTTCGTGCGCCGTCTTTGACCTTACGTCTTCCACTGTTTCATTTCCCAACTCTTCTTTTTCCGGTTTCGGAACCTGTTCAACTTCCACCGGTTCTTCTGTATCCATGTTCTCCGGCTGGGTTTTTTCCGTTTGAATTTTTTCCTCTAAATTGATCGTCGGACCCGAGCCCTTCTGTGCCGTATTCTGATTGTTTCCATTATCCATTTCACTGACGAACTCTGGTACCTAGAATTGAAGGATCTCTTTTACCCAGAAATTGTACATCGTGTGTTTCCACCTAATTGTGATTTTTCGTTGATCATGGCACCATCTTTTACTCAGACATTGTACATCGTGTGTTTCCAGCTTGTTTTGCTCTGGACGTAACTTTCCGGTTTCCTGACCCAGGTTTTATTCTGGTTCCTCCCTGGTTTTTTAACTATGTTTAAAATTCTCGCCCCATTAGCTCTTAACTTCCATCCATAAAAACTCATTTGATTCAGGGCCTTTATCATCTTGTCTGTATCCTTGACCTTGAAAAATCTAAGGAAGCCGAACTGATTCCCCCTCTTATCTAGTTTCCTTGCAATGTATGCATCGACAATGTGACCATAATTCTTACATTTCGTCCATAACTCCCCATCGGAGATATGGGGGTGGATGTTTGATACATAGAAGGTTATAGCATTCTCCTTGTGAACTTCACCATCTTCTCCTACATCGTCGATATCGTTCTCATTTTTCTCTTCGATCTCACCCTCCTCTCCCTCCTCATGAACGGCAGCCATCTCCGGTTTCCCAGAAGTAAACCCAGAAACTATAAGAGGTTAATAGAATTCGAATCGATCTAGCTTAAATATATAAATAGCCGCGATCAATATCAGACCTATTAAGCAATCAAGAATCCAGGGATACACAGGTATTGAAATCATCGTTGAAAGCATCGAAATCGTTTAATACATATGAATCACCCCAAAACAATTGAAAACAGTAAAATGGGGGAACTATGTACTCACATCGAAGTGTAAAGTATCCTTGATTAAATGAACTAGCAAAGCTCGAGTAAACCAAGGGATTCAAGTAGCACCTAGTAATCGGATCGCTAGTTAACAAATCGACACCTAAATCGGAAGATCGGATAGAATGAGGTCTCGTAAACCAAATGAGTATTGGAACTCATGTGATATGGTTTAACAAAGCCTACATTCTAAATCGGAACCTATCCTAAGTGCTTTCGACCCGTTACGACCCATTAAGGTAGCTTATGCTACTTTAACGCGTCGTTCGCGCAAATGCGCGTTCGAGACACCTAACTAGTCCTATGACAAGTATTATATGCCTAAACATGTTTAAATATGTTGCATAATCAGTTTAAGTGACAAAAGATAAGTTACATATGCTTAAATACCAATTATGCATGAAAATGGCATTTTGGTCATTTTCCTAAGGCATATAAACTATCTATCATACAACTAATTAAACTTAGTGACCATAAGGTATAACCTCGGAAGGTTATTCCCTATACAACTATGGTCACTAAACATGCTTGGTCGGATCCTAACGATCGACCAAACGGGTCGAGTTTGAAAGTCTAAGCGGTTGTTAAGACCGCTTATCTTACGACCCTATACAAGCACTATACTAAAAGTGACGAGTTAAACATGTTAAAACATGTTTAACTAAGTTAGAAAACAGGGTTGATATCAAACCAAAGTGTTTTGATACCCAAGGATAGTTTCGTCTCAAAATGCGCATAAACGACATTTTGACCAAAACTTTGACTCGCCACTTCGACTAATCGACGTGGTAATCAGTAGGTATGGTCACAAGGGACTATAATCATCGTGATTACGCTCACGTTGCAAAGTTCAAACGAACTTTGTGTTGACCAACTCGTGGTCAAAGCAGAAAGTCAAACACTGTTTGACTTTCATGCTTGAAAAGCATAATTGAGCACGAAAGAAACTTACAAAATGTCCAAGCAAGGAAGTTTTGATTCAAATTACTCAGGTATGGAGTATAAACCCCAACTTAGAGCAGATTGAATCAAAATTTGTGAGTTGCAAGAATGAAATCAAGCGGGTATATATAGATTTCAAAGAACCGTTAGGATCGTTTCTCGAAGTTTGTGCTTTAATCCTAGCCCTCCAAGTGTTACCCATAGTTTACAATACAATGGGACACTAAAAACTATCAAATGGTATTGCAAAACAAGGATCAAAACCATCAAAACCAGCTAAAATGTCTAAATTCAATGCTTTTTGTCTGACAGTCTGTCGCGGGCCGCGTAGACTTACACTAAGTCATACGCGCCCCTCCTAGAGAAGTTTACCAAATTGTCAGTTTTAGTCCCTGCATGTCCAAAACTTGGTTTTTGATGCATTTTTTGACACGTTTAAGCCCTGTTAACCCCATTTCAAGGCTCTACAATGAAGTTAATGTATAGGGAACATGAAATATGCTCAAAAACATCTCGGATGTTGGTTCGTTTGGTCGTACGGTTGCGTTATTCGGTTAATTACGACGAAAACTCGAACAGACGCAAAAACGACCCAAATTTCGCGACGAATGGTATTTTTGCATTCCAATCACTAAAATAAAATATTTTAATGATTAAAAAAAATTTGGATGTCCGGATATGTTTAGAACGTAAGATATGCGCGAAAATGCAAACTTATGCACTTTTTGACGCTTTTAGTCCCTATTGATCAAGAAGTTTATTTTCACATACCAAACCCCTCAAAGCCTATTTCTAAGCTATGTAAAAGATATTTAGGGTATGTTTAACTTATGATCAAGTTCCGAAATGTTTGTTACCATACGAATCGGCATAGTTTCGCAGTTTGACACAAATAGTCCCTACAATCGAATAAACTTGTTTTTGACACACCAAACCTTCCAAAACTTATTTCTAAGTTATGTTTAGGTTATTTAAGGTATGTTAAGCCTATGTCACTATTCCGGAGTGTTTGTCGCGTTAAACTGACTGCGTTTACGCATCAGTTTGCGTATAACTTCCTAGAAAGCGATTTAAAGCTTGAAATCGAACTCGAATCAAATCGTAAAATCATTAAACACAAATACACAAATATAACACCAAAACACATCGTTTTATTAATAATTGATATTGTTTTACATCGTACATCGTTTACAGAGCACAGTTGTCACAGATAACAATCGGGTGATGAAAAAATCATGTCCCGGAAGGCGAATGAAAGAATCAAGGATCGATTTAGAGAGAAAGGTCAGGACAGATTTGCAAACAATGGGCAAATCGCATCGACCTTTCATGCTAAACCAAGCTTCTCTTCTTCGTCGAGCCACCAACGACGGTTCAAATTGTTTTCCGGCGTCTGTTTAGTTTGTAGAGGAGAGAGCTTGGTCGAATATATGGGTGATAAATCGGGTAATATTAACCATACACCTACTTACACTAACTATCTACTTTATTTGGGTTTTCGAAAGACTAGACAACGATCACCACGTGCACCACTTGTATATTGATAGTCAAACCGGAGTAGCCGAGGTCCAAGGAGAGTTAGATAATTAGAAATGGAAACTCATTAAGGGATACACAATACGGTGGTATTAGACTATGGACACGCATTAAGTTTATACATTTTGATTTAAAATTAAATATAAATTTAAGAGAAAATTCTTAAGTCTGTAAAAAGATGATAGTATTTTAATCCTTTCAAAAGGTAAATGATCAACTCTATATCATTACACTAGAAATTATTACATTTTTTCTTTTTTTAACTAAATAATATTTTTTTATATATTTAATTACTGAGTTAATTACATAGTTTAAAATCACATAGTTAGTCCCCGTGTTTGCATAAAATAACATACTTAGATACTAATAGAGTGTGATTTTACACCTAAAAATAACCTTAATACCACCAAACGTTACAAAATGAAAAGTTAATACCCTAGAATGTGATTTTAAACTATTAGTACCTAAGTATGTTATTTTGTGCAAACCACAGGGACTAACTATGTAATTAACTCTTTAATTACTTTTCTTTTTTCTCTGCTCACAACAACTTTAAAAATCTATTAAAAATCAATAGGGGTGAATATCCCCTAAATATACAGATAAACAATAATATTTTCTCTCTCTTTCACTCACAACCATTTTTAAAATATACGGAACAATTATATATATATATATATAGGGCCAGGATCATTTTAGAACCCAACTCGCAGAACTCCAAATAAACAATCTTTTTATTTATATATTTTTATGTTTAGGATAATTTTATCATTTATTATGTGTATTTTTATGATTACATACATGTTACGAGTAATTTTATCATTTTTTATATGTAGTTTTATAATTACACATATGTAAACTAGTTTTTTTACATATATGTAATTAGTTATGACACATATATATAATTTTGGCAATTAAACATATGTAAACTACTTTTAACATGTATGTAATCAAAGAAATACATATAATAGATGATAAAAAGATCCTAAATACAAAAACTTATATATAAAATGATTGTTTATTAGGAGTTCTGAAAGTTCTGTAGTTATTTAGAGTTCTGAAATGAACTCAACCCTATATATATATAGGCCAATTGGATTTTAACACCTTTAACTTTGAAGAGTTGGCCGATAACACCCGCAACTAACACTTTGATCTGTGACACCCCAAACTTTTAATTTTGTTTGTCATTTCACCACTCAGTTAAAAAATGACTAACTGAGTTAGTCTTCCATCCTAGCTGACATCCTACGTGGACTATTTTTTACAATATTAAAAAAAGAAAACCAATAACAAATACTACATTCTAATTTCATCATTTTGAAGATCTGGGACTATGTTCATATCAGTTTACATCTTCAAACATTCAAGATGTTCATATCATTACATTCAAAGTTCATCTGCAGGTTCATGAACAAGAACAAATAAAAAAAAAACAAAACCTAAATTTAATTTCTATATCAGAAGGCAATAAATCATCCCAAATCAAACAACCCATATCAATAATAATAATAAAAATTCTAAAAATCAAACATCAGTGCAAAACCAGATCATCTTCAACGATTCTTCAGTGCAAAACCCTATCGCCAGTGCAAAACCCTATCGCCAAATTCTCTAAAGCAAACATCAGTGCAAAACCAGATCATCTTCAACGATTCTTCATCTTCAACACCGTCGGTCTTTGTCAGTTGAAGATGATCTTCAACATCAGTTTTGATATACCGCCCTCATCAAAACTATATCATCTTCAACATCAGTTTTGATCTTCAACATCAGATTTTGCAAAATAAACTAAAACAACCGGATCAAACCATTAAACCTCTTCAAAATCCACCACCACCGCCACCCTCTTTCCTCTTCAAAACCCACCACCACCGCCCTCATCAAAACCCACTTTTGAAATCAACTCAGATCTACCGCCCTCATCAAAACCACCACAACCACCGCCCTAATCTAACCCTAACTACCACTAAAAAGCCCTAATCTAAACGATCTGAACTGACCACAACCACCGGCGGTCTTTGTTAGTTGAAGATGATGATGATTAACGGCGACAGCGGCGACATGGACTTTATCCGATGGGTTCTGACAGTTGAAGATGATGATGATTAACGGCGACAGAGATATCGTTCGAATCTGGCATCGCCGGTGATGAAGATGAAATGATGATTTGATTTTGTGTATTGATAAGGGGCCTTTTCTTAATTCAGGTTTTGATGATGATGATGTTCGAATCTGGGCCTCTGATGAAGAACCGAGGAAGATGATGATGATTTGATTTTGTGTGATAATCGCCGGTGATAAAATTCATTAAAAGATGATGTTTGATTTTATATATTGAATTTGGGGATGATTTATTGCCTGTACATATACATATACATACACAGATTTCACACATATTTTTATATATTTCCACCTTATAACGACACCTCATCAAAAACAAGACACGTAGGATGCCACCTAGGATTGAAAACTAACTCAGTTACTGATTTTTTAACTGAGTGGTGAAATGACAAACGAAATTAAAAGTTTGGGGTGTCACAGATCAAAGTGTTAGTTGCGGGTGTTATCGGCCAACTCTTCAAAGTTAAAGGTGTTAAAATCGAATTGGCCATATATATATATTATTGGCCAAGGCCCATGAATAGTGTTTTTTTTTTTACTTTAGTGGCTTTTTTTTTAATTTGATATATACATTTACAGGATAAGGCTAGGTAGAAAACCCTCATTAGGTAGAAAACCCGGGAAACTCAAAGCTCCCGACATTTTTTTTTTTTGAAAAAAATAACACATGTAATATACATGTTTTTAAGAGTTTTGGGCCAAAAAAATCAAAAAAGCGCCGAAGGGTTTTTTTTAAAAAAAAAAAACAAATTTCAGCAACTTTCAGCATTTTTTGTCTAACACATGTTAGTCAACGAAGTTTTTGGAACTTGTTTATTTTTTTTTAAAAAAAGTACTCGGCGCTTTTTTGATTTTTTTGGCCCAAAAGTCTTAAAAACATGTATATTACATGTGTTATTTTTTTCAAAAAAAAAAAATGTCGGGAGCTTTGAGTTTCCAGAGTTTTCTAAGAAAGATAGGGTTTTTTGTCTAGCCCAACCCTACATTTACAAATACATATTTAATCAATAAAGTTGGAGTGGTTAAGTTGTTTGCTACCATATAACATACTCAAGTTCAATTCTTAAACCCTCCACTTTTGAATGTTTATTTTTTTGTATATTAATTTTTTATTTTAGTAGTTCCTTTTTATTTTTAAATCATGTTTCCCTTTTCATTTAATTTAATATTTATAATAAATTATGTTCATTAACTTTTTCTAAAACCTTAGTACGTAGTTGTGTTTAATTTTCCTTGGCATTCCGTTATTAATTTTGTTAAAACGAAGTTGTATTCAAAATAGAGTTTGTATTTGGTATCGTAAAACGGTATAAAGATGAATTGAAATCGAAACAATTATGACGGTTTGGCTTTCTAAACAACACCCTTAATTTTCAAATAACATTTGTTTTACATTAATATTTGATTTGTTTTGCTGCAACGCGCGACATCAAGAATTGTAGTTCAAATAAAAATGCAGAATAGGATGTGAATGCTCTTAAAGTACTGTAATTTGGTTTCTTATTTCTATATAACTGACACGATAGCCTAGTTAGGCCAGGATGTTGGACACATGCTTAAAAAAACATCAAATTGAAACCAACGAGATTTTTCATGACAGATAAATTGTAGGGAATAATCTCACAAAAATACATGTATCAAAGAGATGATTTACATAATTTACTCTAGAAATAACTACTTTTTAAATTATAATTTTTTTGAACGATAAATTTGGAAAACTGACGGATCACCGGAGTATCATCATGCTATTAGCAAAATCACTCGATCATATCCATCTCCACTAGGCTATAATGCCTATACATCAATTTAGAAGAAAACCCAATAAATCTGAGAAAATCATCCCCTGTGATAATTAAAATCAGGATCTAATGGTTTTTAAGACTTGTCTAACCCAAAATGTCACTGTCCGTAATGTCATGGGTTTTTTAAGTTATAAAAAAATATATAATATTGTTATCACAAAACTGTTTCAAGTCACTCAAACAAGACCACATAACTAATAACACTTTTTTCCCAAGATAAAACATTACAAGTGGCAGCAACTCATTTGACATTCATCCACACAATCTAGATAAGAAATAGATCACACCCTTCACCATAACCACTTCAAACTAAAAACCCTACAACAACCAACACTTGTTGATCAGTTGCTTCTTAACCAAATCATTCTCAACCCACAACAAATGGCTTCAATGACAATGGCTTCCACCTTCCTCACCGGCTCAGCTGCCATTGCAGCCACCAAGCAGCCCAACACCACCACCAGCCGCCGTGGATTGGTGGTGATGGCCAATGGGTCAAAGGTGGCCGGAGCTGAGAAAGTTGTGGTGGATGAAAACAAGGCTGGAAGTGGCCGGAGGGACATGATGTTTGCTGTTGCGGGTTTGGCTGTGTTATCTGTGGCTAAAGTTGCACTGGCTGATGATGAGGAGCCGAAGCGTGGGACTGAAGCTGCTAAGAAGAAGTATGCTTCGGTCTGCATTACCATGCCGACCGCTCGCATTTGCCGGAACTAGGTGCATGCATTTGGTATCGTTTGTGCATTGATCATATGTAAAACTCATTATGTTTTTGCTTATTTATTTGATGGTGTCCCCGGAAAAACAAATGTTTATTAATATTATCCCTTTTGATATCGTTATTAGTTAATTTTTTTTGAACGGCTAAATGTTACACTCCTCCGTTCAAAAAAACAAAAAACAAAAAAAAACAAAAAAATGTTACACTTGCTAGTATTGAACTCATGACCTACTCCTGTATAAACACCTAGAGGGTTCTGTTATTAGTTAATGAAGTCTTGGATATTATTTTCAATAAATGTTAATCATAGTTAAAGTTTGTTGTGATATATTTTTGCTTAGAACACATAAGAAAGTAAAGAAATCATGGTTTGAATAACAACATTAGGTGTACCCTTAAGAGTGTTTCATTGTTGATGTCTAGCATTCACATCCTAACCATCAAATTATGTGAGGAGGGGTTTTTATATTATAAAGGGTATAAAAAGTGGTTGTGAGTAGAGGAGAGAGAAAATGTTACTGTTCATCTGTATATTCGGGGGGACACTGTTCACCCGTTATAATTTTTTAATATATTTTGAAAGTGGTTGTGAGTGGAAGTGAGAGAAAAATGTAATGATAATATTATTTAATTGAAAGGAGAGAGAAAAAGTATTTGTTTTTAGTGGAAATATATTGATATATGAGTTGTTTTTTAGTGGAATGTATGTATAATTTAATGGATTGGTTGTGAATGCTCTTAGGGGGCATCCCTGACCCAAAGGCTTTCATATCGGTTATTTTAAGACTTTTTAAAAACTATTTTGAGTGATTTTGGGTAAAGTTATAGTAAACGGGCCAGACTAGGATTTTGGGTAAAGTTATAGTAAACGGGTCAGACTAGGTCAATTAAAAAAAATATGGATATTGTTGTGTTCCCGAGTTTAATCTCTTCTCTTTGCCACCATTCATGTTCCCACTGATTGGTGGGAATGATGAAGGGATGAATTCGGACAAGAACAACTTGATTCCGATTTATCTGCTTAGTCTTTGTGGATCTCATTAGGGTATGTTCTTTATCAACTGACCTCTAATTTTCCATAGTTTGTCTTCAATTTGTTGGTAAAATTCGATTTTTAAGCATTTTGAAGACTCTTCAATAATCTTTGTCGCGGACTAGGTTGAGAACCTATGCTCCGTCATCCTTGCTCACCAACTGTTTGTCGAAGCCGTATATGTTTTTTCTAACAATTTCTAATTATTTTTTTGATGATTTTGGCGTTTGATTTTTTTTTTTAAATCGACCGGTTTTGACTAGAGCATATTTTGGTCAGAAGACACGTTTTGAACAAAAGACTTACCGCACAAAAGAGTTATTTGATGATGTTAGTCAATTGGACTCAACTAATTAATATTAGAAACCAAAGGCTGATGGGTTGAAGGTTTGGTGATTAGACTCAAATGGTTAAAATAAAATGATCAAATCAGATGGACCAAAAAACTTAACTCCTATTAATATCATTAGTTTTGGATCATATACTATACGTTGTTCAAGAAGTTAGTGTCGGTTCATCTAGTTGTGCACCTACAAACGATTTCAAATTTCCCGATTTAAATGCTTCTGTTTTTTAAACCGATGAGTTTTCTGACGGAGGGAAACCAAATTTTGAAAATTCATTTGAAAATCCAATCCCCGATAGTTTTCCAACTAAAACTAAATCTGGTTCATCAGGTCGGTTTTACGAAGGTTATACTTTCAGTAACAAAGTAGAGATGAAAATCGAATTAGGAAAATGTGTTTATCAGAATGTTTCAAGTATAAACTAGATAGATCATCGACAAATGGTTATGAAGCATCATGTCCAACCGACAAATCATTATGAAGCATCGGGTTGGGGAAATGGTCAAAAGCACACTGTCCGGGCAACATATATTCCTTTTAAAAAAACTTACGAAATTCACGATATTTATTAATGAATTTTGATATTTTAAACCCTAAAATAATTATATCAATTAAATAATACACGAGATATTATAAATAATAAATAAAGATAAAAAGATAATAAAAATTCCAATTTTATTTGTTAGGCGTAGGATTCGGTTTACAAACGTGTCGGATTTTCTAAGATCGTTTTTTTGGCGGATGTTATAGAAATCAACAAAACCTTTCTTTTTCCATCTTCAACATCAGTCCACGTTCTAGAGCCTTCAATTTTCTTTTCATCTTTTTCTCTACAAACTCTGTAAGCAAGTGTTTGCCCTGGATACCCTGATTTTTGGCGATCATAAAACCATTTTTGAACAGAACGTATTGACTTCGCACTCTTAGATGTCAAGTTAGTATGGTTAGAAGTTAAAAGGGGCTAAATTTGTAAAAGTCAATAAAAAGTAGAGAAAAGGGGGAAGGGGCGAGATTCGAACACGACCCCTTTGGAACAACAAACAACATGCGCACCAGTTGAGCTGCGAGGTGCACCGCTCCTGGTGATAAAATTTGATCCGATTAACTTAAGAACCATTCAAGATGTTCAACCATTAGGTTTCCATCCTTAACAATATGCTGCTCACTTTGCTTTTACCACTTTGTCACCGCTCTATGGCATTCCATATTTGCCGCCACCACCTTATCAACAATTGTCGCACTAGTTTCAGTCGGTCACGCCACATCCGCCTTCACTGCTCGGTACACTACCTCTTAGTGGTCAACTGTCGCAACCCCCGCCCCCTTATCTTTCCCGGGAACGGGCGGCCGCGAGACCAGTATTGGTGGTATCGGTGTTCATCATTTTTGGCAACGGAAATTACATCAGGACCGTAGTTAGGAATTATTTTATCAGAGTAAATACCACGATTTTATAACATTAAACATATTTGGGATAAAACCCAAGTTTTCATTACAAATTGATTTATCGAGATAATCTCTATTTTATTGAATAAACATCTTCTTTTATTTAGATAACTTTTATAGCCACTTTTCCAAGCCTTCAGTGCTGTCCAGTTGACTTCTAGTTGGCTCTCACATTTTGTTACCTGAAACGCGTTTAAAAACATTTTATCAGTGGGAAATACTGGTGAGAGTGAATCCCAGTTTAATCAAGAAGAGTTTTACCATTTTTCACAGTATTGAGAGCGATTACAATGTTTACATCTACACAACTACTCATTCCGTACTGTCAATCCTGACTGGTGGGTCATATTACCCATTGGCTAACTCTTTGTCCAATGGTAACGTGTTCCACATTTTGTATACAAAACCCCAACATACCGGCAGTAATTGAAGATTACAAAGACTCAATCACTGCTTAATCACATTGTAAAATATTTATGGTTTTGTAAAAACAGTTTACAAAAAGGAGATTACCCACATTGCTGTCTTAGGTTTTCTTTAAGGGTTTCCTGGTGATTTTCTTTAATTTACACAAATGCACACGCGTTATTATAATAACCCAATATTAACATTAGTAATACCCTCCCCGAGACGGCATTCCAATGACTACGTCGGGCAGAACCACGACAGCCGTTACGGAACCCTGGATCAATCAGACTTCGTATCTAATACGTAACCGGGGTTATGATACTTACAACGGGGAAGAACTTCGTTATTTAGGGGGTATTATGCCCGAAAATAGCTTTAATTATGCAGAAAGTCGAGAGAGAGAAAATGTGAGTGACTGAAACTGAAGGCCATTGCCCTCAATTTATAGGGCTGATTCCGGACTTCGTCGCACCCCGCGTAGCAATCCTCCGAAGCTTACGCGGCCCGCGAGGCCAGCTAGGGTAGGCCCGAGCTTGGCTGACTCGACTCGTAGACTCCACACGCGTTATGACACGTGGCGGCTCAGGGGCTCGCCCTGACTCCTTGCTGTCGCGACCCGCGTAGGTGGTAGCCAAGGGCTACGCGCCCCGCGAGAGACCATTAATTCTGGTTTTTAATTAATTTTGATAAAAATAAAGGTATTCGGGGCCCGTTTACGTATACGGGGTGCATTTTAGGACATATTGGAGTACTTTAAAATATATTAGGGGTGTCGGAAAATATTTTGAGGGTTGTTATATCCTCCCCACCTTGTGTTAGAGCTCGTCCTCGAGATCTACTGGAACATGTGCGGGTATTTCTTTTGCATTTCTGATTCCAGTTCCCATGTGTATTCTGGTCCTCTTTTGGAGTCCCATTTCACTTTGACCAGAACTAATATTTTATGCTTGAGGTTCTTAACTTTCCTGTCTTCCATCTGTAGCGGCCTTTCTATAAATTTTAACTGCCTATTTACCTATATATCCTTAAGACTTAAGAGGTACTATCAGTGATTCATCAGCTAAGCATTTCTTGAAATTAGATACATGAAGTACATCATGTATTCCTGCCATTTCCTCTGGCAGTTGTAGCTGATAGGCTACAGGTCCTATTCTTCTAAGAATCTCAAAAGGTCCAAAATACCTGGGACTTAGCTTTCCCCTTTTTGATGAATCTTACCACTCCTTTCCAAGGAGAGACTTTTAATAACACTTTATCTCCTACCTGAAATTCCAATGGCTTTCGTCTGTTATTAGCATAACTTTTTTGTCGATCACGTGCTGCTTTCAGTCGTTCCTTGACTTGAATGATCTTGTCTGTTGTTTCTTGTACTATCTCAGGTCCAGATAGTTGCTTTTCTCCAATTTCTGCCCAACAGACTGGCGTTCGGCACTTTCGCCCATAAAGTGCTTCGAATGGTGCAGCATTGAGACTTGTGTGATAACTGTTATTATAAGAAAATTCTATCAATGGTAAGTGATCGTCCCAATTACCTCCGAAATCAATTACACAAGCTCTAAGCATGTCCTCCATTGTCTGAATTGTCCTTTCACTTTGTCCGTCCGTTTGAGGATGATAAGCTGTGCTTAGATTCAACTTAGTTCCCATTGCTTTTTGGAAACTTGTCAAAAAATGAGAGGTAAAACGACTATCTCTGTCAAAAACAATTGATAGAGGAATTCCATGCAAAGAAACTATTTCATTTACATATAATTTAGCTAATTGTTCCATACTGAAAGTTTCTTTCATTGGTAGAAAATGAGCTGACTTGGTTAACCTGTCTACAATCACCCAGATTGTATCATTACCTTTTCTTGTTTTGGGTAATTTGGTAACAAAATCCATTGTTATCAATTCTCATTTCCAAACTGGCATTTCTAACTGTTGCAACAAACCTGATGGTTTCTGATGTTCAGCTTTGACTTGTGAACATGTTAAACACTTTGCAACATATGCTGCTATATCTTTTTTCATTCCTATCTACCAAAAATTCTTTCTTAAGTCTTGATACATCTTATCACTTCCAGGATGCATCGTATACTTAGACTTTTGGGCTTCTTCTAATATACGGTGGCGTAGGTTTCCTAATTTAGGTATCCACATTCTTTTCTTATGGAATCTCCAAATTCCATCTGTTCCTTGTTCTAATTCTTTAATCATTCCTTTCAATTTTTCAGTATCATCCTTGATTACTGATTCTTGTGCCTTTTTAATTTGTTCATTTAAATCTACTTGCAGATTTAGTTTAAGTGAACGTACTCTTTTTGGCTTTTCATGATACTTTCGACTTAAAGCATCAGCAATCTCTTATATATGGAATAATCACTAGAACTCCTAAGATGCATGCCTCTTATGATAATCAAGAACTCTCTAACATAATGCTATAAATAAAGTTATTTCCGATTAAGTCTTTCCTAAGGATAATCTCTTATATATGGAATAATCACTAGAACTCCTAAGATGCATGCCTTCTTTTGAAATTCTAAACTATAAAGTTAAGTGGTATATGTGAATACATACTAATGTACAATACCATGACCCATAACGTTATGGGCTTACGCATGGAAATAAGTACATTTTTCAGTGCATTACATATTAAGATTTTCACTTGTACAATTTGATGCCTTATAAATCAACTATAACACTCAAACATACCAAAGTATAATGAGTGTGTTGATAAGCAACATATGTACAAAGAAATAAATGTTTGAAGCTGGAAAATAAGTTGTTACTCACCTTACAACCACTTAAAACCTTCAAAGAGGATTGTTCTAAGGTCCATAGATAAATTACAAGTGTTAATTCCACCTCTAAGGTTCTTCAAGGGAAAATCTCACTGCATAATTATGTCATTAGACTAGACATAAGCAACGAGACTATCCATTATTCTAAAGAACAGTTGGATAAATTAACTAGGTAGTCACTTACTAAAGATATTTCAGTCTGCTAATTTTAATATTCCTATTAACACATGATTAGTTGACTCTAGTTTTTTAAACGTTTCCTTACCAGAAGTTAACAAATAACTAACATGAGAGTTAGTGACAAAATTAAATGTTAAGGCTATAAGAACAATAATAAGCAGTCTTCTAACAACACTTTTCGATACCTTATATATTCTGAAGTTTAATCAGAATATAGTATCATAATTAAGCAATGTTATGAAGGTTGTGAGGTTTGCATAGTCAACATAAAGTCACACTTATCTTAAACTCTCATCTTATTTGTTCTAAATATCTGGATTGAAACATTATTAAGATAAAACTAGATGATACCTTACACTTTCACAACTTTTGTCATCATGCAAATGAAAAATTTGACAAAAGGAAAATGAGACTTACAAATTTCATCCATTATAACCAAAATTCATGAGAAATCATGATATGGTTAATGATGATGATTTCTTATCTAATCTCATTCTAAGTGATTTTCAATCATGACGTTATAGCCCTAAATATTACTTGGCTCAAGGAATAAGTATGGGTCCATCATAAGTCATTCATTGACATTCGTGGAACTTATTCCAAATGGAATATTCAGACATAATTCATTTATCATTTAAAGACTATCTACTTGTATCTAAATTTTGTCGTATATGGCCCACGGTCCTATAAGAAATCTATACATATATGTACTTAATAAGATTTCTATTAAATATGTACCTAAGTTTTTATGACATCTGGACATTAAGGAAATCAAGTAAAGTCTAACATATATATATATAATAGGTTCCCACGTCACATACCTAATTGAAACTTCTCTTGTAGCATTCTAGAGATATTAAAAGATCAGTGGGAGCATTAAGTGTTTTAGAACAACTTGCAATAGTTGCAAGAGGTGGGGGAGTGAAAATTTCACATTACCTCAATTTGCACCTCTTGTACAAGACACTGCTCCATCTTGACACTGTTCTATCATAACTTGTCTCCTTAAAATCTACATCTACTTTTACAAAAGTTTCATTGTTGCTTAATTGTGGGCACACTTAGATTTCTTATCTAAATTAACATAATCCTCAACAAGAGAAACTACAATGACTAACGTCATTAATATGTTTTCTCTTTTAGAATTTGTTTGGTCGTTAAATATTGACCCTAAGCATGCTGAGTTCCTAAAGTTTTCTAAGGTCAGTGGGAGCAGTCAAAGTCCTTATAATGACTTGCAAGGAATACAAGAGGCGGGGGGAAGAGTGTCATTAAATTTCACTCCAAATTTAACTCCGATTACACCTCTTGTACACCATACCGCACCAACTCTTATAAACTTAGAATCCTGAAAATGATAGCAACATAATCAAGAGCTAATCCATAAAACTGAAACTTCTAACAAACCCAATAATCAACTCAGGAGGTTATCTAGG
The DNA here is from genome assembly GCA_030545235.1 of Helianthus tuberosus. Classification (NCBI taxonomy): domain Eukaryota; kingdom Viridiplantae; phylum Streptophyta; class Magnoliopsida; order Asterales; family Asteraceae; genus Helianthus; species Helianthus tuberosus. The sequence continues at coordinate 32,765,223 of CM060359.1, forward strand.
TTTAAAAATCTACTAACCTTGATGATTACATAACCTCCCTAATTTGAAGTTGAAATGGATTTTGGAAAAGTTTACTGATCCTATCTCTTCTAATTAAGCCATTAGTGTCAATCAATCTTCTGAATAGAATAAAACAGTTTTCTAGTAAAACTGATTTTATATGTTCGTATAACGTTTGGGATTTGATTGAATTACCTAAGAGTGTTCATAACTAAACCAAATCCTAATATAAGCGTTAAGACACGAAGAAGGTTGATTGATTGTCAAAGGTTGTACTCAGGAAGAGATAAATTATTAAAGAATCTTTCTTACATATCTAATAAAAGATTTCTTTTAGGATCATCACTGTTCTAGTAGCTTATAATAGTTTTGAGCTACATTAGATGAACATTAAAACAACTTTCCCTAACAACTGGCTGACATAGTTACATGTTCATAAAACAACCTGAAAGTTCTAAACTTAAAGTTAAAGAACAGTTTGTCTATAAGCCAATAAAATCCATGTATGATTTAATGCAAACATCATAATGCGATGAAATCTTAACGTAATTATTTTCATCAACAACCAAGTGGAATAATGTACCTACCTCAAGATGAGTGGGAGCAACTAAGATAAACTTGTCTATATAGATGATATTCTTTTGACAAGTAGATGTTACATAAGTCAAAGCATTGTTAACACAAACTTTGATATAATAGATCTCAAAGATATCTCTTACATAATAGATATCATAACATGTTGAGATAGACCAAATGGGACATTACTTCCGTTCCATAAGTTTAACATTAAATTGGTCCTTACATATGTAACAAACAATACTGCTCTCCTTTAGAGGATAATAGGATAAATGAGATTATTTCTTACGCTTCATTAATTAGAAGCCTTATGTAAGTTTAAGTCTATACTCGTTTAGATATTACTCACATTGCAACACATTAGATATGTCTATATTAATGTGAAGCATTTAATAGAGTATTACAATATCTTTAAAAGAAATGAGAGGCTATAATTTAAAGAAGAAGTGAGAACTCCAACCGGTTTATTATTCTAACTTTGTAATATTCAAAGATGACAAAATGTAATTTCGGGTATATTTTTATGTCAACAGACAAAACCTATCTCATGGAGGAGTCATAATAGACTGATATCAACAACCTAAGTTATAACGACATAATATAGTCATTAAATGTTGTTGGAAATTTATCAGTGGACTCATAAGTTTATTAACTCCATATAATTAATATATTGAAGACTTATTGTGATAAAGTCAGCTACTATGTCTCCTTGAACAGTAACAGTTCGAGAGGTGCTGCATTAAATTTCGATACACAATTAATTATTCGTTTATGAACGAATTGAGGAAACTAAATCTTTGTATCGAATGCATTCATGATATGCTTAAGGATCCTATAACTAAAAGTCTATCGCCCATAACTATTATGTAAGCGCTTATAATAATCACGGGTTTATTGATGACTATGTAAAACTGCATATCGTACTATGAATGATTAACTTTTAATATTCCTCATCAGTTTGATTTTGTATGTCTCTAACATATGTTCTGCCGGTGTAATGACATATAGACAAATATAAATACATATCAAACGCTAAAGGGCTTGCTTGTATTTTGATCATAACTGTTAGGTTTTAAATTGAGGCTGTAGTATGACTAATGGGGGTCCTGAGTCGCATAATGATTCAACGGCTGTATTTCTCTGCTACGGTTCTTGGTTTAATGCTAAAATGAGTATTAACTTCTGACCAGACTAATCTAATACTCATGATAAATGATTACTCGGCTAAGTGGGAGAATGTAAGATTAAATATAATTATTATGATTATATTTAATTATGTAGCCATTATAATCATTTATATTATTTGGATCAAAATATATTAAAACCTATAATAAATTAGTTGGTAATTGTTGATGGGCCAGATTACCTTTATTAACTAATTGGGTTTCCCCTTGGGTGTATATAAGGAGATTATTAGAGAGGGATTAGGGTTAGACAATTCATAACATCATCACTCAAATTCGCCCCTCCTCTCTCTCCATTACTACGAGTTCTTTAACCCTAAAGAACTCGGTACTACCATCAAGAAGATACATCCTAAAGGGGAACCATATCAAGCTGACAACTATGTCGAACTCCGTGGCTGCGTCTCTGACTGGATTCTTTGCTGGCCTGTTTGCTGTATCAGGTATTATTTACATGTTTTCCATTATGTTTAAACAGAACTGATCAACAGTCTCCTCTTAGACTTGGCATCAAAGTTAGGGACATCTAGAAAATGTATATTCAAGTTTTTAGTTTCTCAAAAACTTATTGCTTGTTCTAGTAGTGAGTTACCAGTTTATCATTCTTGACAATTACGTAAACAATGTCGTCTTTGGTTTTAAAAGTTTGTTACAAAAACCAGTCACGTATTTGAACTTGTACATTATGATGTGCGTACTTCTTCTATTCTAAGTTTTAAGTGGTTTTAAATATTATGTCTTATTCTTATATGATTTTTACATTATTGTGGTTGTTTCCATTGCATGCTACATTTGATGTTTTTATAGTTTTTCTTAGAATTCATGCAAATGTTGTTAGTCAACATTAAACAAATATTCAAGTCTTTCAATGCGACAACGGTCTTGAATTCAACAATAAATATATTCCTGACCCATTTTAAACATATGCCGCTAAAATAAAGTTTTCTTGTCCTTGCATGTCTCAACAAAATGGTCAACCTGGGCATACCATCAGGACGATTAACAAGATTATCCACACTCTTATATTTCTGGCCTCTCCTTTGTCCATATTCTAAACCTTTTTCTAACTACCACTCTCTCTTTGTATGCTCCTTTTGAAGTGCTTTACAACTTCTTTCCTGTTTAGGTTCATCTATGAAGCTTTGGTTGTCTCCTATACCTCAATCTTTCTTCCATCACTCCTCACAGACTTTCACCATGCTCTATCACTTGTCTATTTCTTGGTTTGATGATCTGTAGACCATTGCGGTTATCGATGCATGGATCTCAAAACCCATAGTCATTATTTCTCATCATGTCACCTTTGACGAGACTCATTTCTCGTATGCCTCTTTTCACTCCTCCCCCATATTATATGATTACTTGATTTTTAGTTCTATGGACCATTTTCCTGCAATATTGCGTGTGCTATCAGCCTCACACAGTTTTTCAACGTCTCCCTCTTTCGGTCTGCGCCCACCACATAAACTGAGGTCAGGACGACCCTCTACAGATATGGAATATTCCGAATCGGCTATTCCTCAACTTTCATTTGGTGGAAGTCCTTCTAGATGTTCCCTCGACTATTGTGTCAGGACCCGTATAATCTGACTAACCTTAGACATCTCCGCTGATCATCCCATGGTCACTTGGAGTACAACGGGCTCTCTTCGACCCGATTAGTTTCTTAACCTCTCAGTCACCAAAAGCATTTACCCATCCCTCGGAAGACGGCTCAAGCTACGCGTGATCTGGGCTGGAAATCCACAATGGATTCTTAGATATCTGCACCTCTTTCCAATGGCACCTCGAACCTGGTTTCATGTCCTAACAATGCTAACATTGTTGGGTGTAGTTGGCTTTATTGTTATAAGTTTGACATATAAGGTTATCTTGAACGACTTGTTCCTAGGGTTTCTCGAACCTGGCTTAAACTTTGATGAGACTTTCGGTCCTGTAGTTAATCTTACCACCATTCGAACTTTACTTAGCATTTCTATCTCTCGACATTGGCCTTTTCACCAATAGGATGGTAAGAATGCCTTATTAGATGGTGATCTTGCTGAGGTCTTTTATATGAACAACTTTCTGGATATGTTAGCTCTACTTTCCCGGAGCATGATGCAGATTTCACAAGGCCCTATATGGCCTCAAGCAAGCTCTTCTCACCTGGTATTATCGATTTGTTGTGTATGTTGCCTCTATTGGGTTTATTATTAGCAAAACTGACACCTTTGTCGGAAACAAGATAATAAAGATAATAAATTATAGTATAGGGGCTGTATGTTTAACATGGTGTTCTATATAAACACCCTCATTGTGTAAACCCTAATTACAACTTTCAATTCAATACAAGACTCTTTTTGATCCCTATACCTGTCACACCCTGGCTTTGCGGAAGCGTGGTTAATTTTGGTGTGACTTCTTAATACCATAGCTTAATCATACCAAAGCTATATGAGTTAAAAACATGCAAGATCATCCATTAAGTTTTGAAAATCAAACACAATACCATTGTTTTAACATACCCTGACAGACATAATCTTGTTCAACAACTATTACAAACTTGAAACATAACATAGACATGGTTTAAGGACTGTGTCTTGTCCAGGAAAGAGACACATCCCCTAAACCCCGGATGACCTTGGAAACTAGTGCAGCGGAAAACATGCCATACCGTGCCAGATCTCGTTAATTTCCTGAAATACATGTAAGTTGAAAAATCAACAATAATGTTGAGCGAGTTCATGTGCAAGTGAGTAAGTAAAACACTTGTAAGTATAAAAGTTCCCTGGTATGTAGCAGTGTAAGGAAAAGAGATCACCAATGGTTTGCAAGGCCATTAGCATGTTGTGAAATGCAAGTAGGAAGACACAACCCTAGCCGATTTTTGCGTTGGGCAACCAAGTCACTCCAGGTCCGTTCTGTTGGTCCTCAGAGAGGTCCGTTCTGTTGGGCCTAGAGCTGGGCTCGCTACACCCAGATAGATCTACCGCTTAAGTCCCTCGGTGTTCTAACTACCCATTCACATGATCTAAGTAGTAAACCTCCTTACGTTAACATACCGTGTATAATAGTACTTGTAAACAAAGTAACATGTATTTCACCCCCGCAGTTAAGAAAACTGAAAACAGTTAGAGAAAAGGGGGACATGAACTCACAGTCGGTGCGTCTCTACCAAGTGTCTCCAAATCTGAAAGCTGTGCGACGACCTACAAGTGCTAATTCTATTAGACGGACGGCCGTGCCTTAGCTTTATAGTTTAAGTTTTTGGGAAATAGTTAGACAACTATTTCGTGTGTTTGTTCTGTATATACTTGGTAGTTAAACTCCTTCCCAAGGATGGGGGATACAGTACATGTGCGTAAGTTACGTTTTATCAATCTTGTGGTAATGTAATTACCGGTGTAACTTATATGTTTGTAGTGAAAGCGTTCGCAAAGTTTTGGGATCATTAACGCTTGTAAATATTATTTTTACTCTAAAATAATATTTATGTAATTTCACAAAATAATCATAAACAGTGTTGTGACCAAACATATATTTATCACGTTAGTATTTTGTGAAAATCCCACCTCCAAATATTTAGTAAATAAAGTCATGGCGAAATTTATGTTTCGAAATATGTCAAAAATAGTTCTAACACTTGTTGTGTAAATAATTCTAAGTGTTAGGTTTTTAGAAAATTTCGCCAGAGTTTCCTCTGTAACTGGAGGTGGCCACGCTTTCAAGCGTATCATTTTCTTTTAACAAATCCATTCAACAACTTCTTTATTCAATCAAACAATTTCCAACACATCAAACTAGTCGACAAGTATGTAAATTGTATAATCGCATGAACTTGTAGCTTTTCCGCTTCTATAATGTAAATCCCATTATATTTTGTAGATCTTTATATAAAGTAACTTTAATCTTGTAAAAACCTCGTGTTTAGAGAAGTCCGTCTTTACAACTTCTAGTAACAAGTGACAAATCTAGTTCTTTGTCGGATCTTTTCATTTCACAAGTGTTTACACACTTGTGGTTTATAAAATCATGTTTGTTAGTGTAAGATCCATCTTTTTAGAAAACATGATTTCTTTAGCGTGTGGTTCTTTGAAAATACCACTTGCAGATACGTAGATCCGCTAGTTTTAAACACTATTGTACAAGTTAAATCACTTTTACACGAGTAAAATATTTTTACACAAGTTCATGTCTCTTGTGTGGTAGAGTTTCACCTTTTAACCCTTGTGTTAACCAAAATAAGCTTATGTTAAGATCAACGATCTTACCAAACCGGGTTAAATGGTGATCCGAGCTACCACAATCATAGATCGGGTCTAGATATTCACAACTTTCAAGTACTACAACTTTTACACAACACATATGTTATTAACCACCATTTTTAGAGTTTTTACTAGACTTTTAAGCACCAAGTTGTATGTTAACGATATTTAACCGACAAAATTCCTTTTAACCACCTTAGATATGATCAAATAAGAGTTTTAAGTGTTATACCTCTAGCTCTAAGCTAGGGAAGATTCTTGGTGGAAAATGGGTGGATAAAAGCTAACGGAAGTGGTCCTTCGCGCTCTGAGTGCACCAAGACTCCTAATATGCGACCTTTGATGTGTGTATGATGATGGAATGCAAGAACCAAACTCGAAAATATGATGGGTGGGTGTGGGGAGTTCGGCCGAGAGCTAGGTAGAGGGAAAGAGAGTGTGAAAGTTGGTGTTTGATTGTGAAGATTATGTTGGCTAATCCCTTGTACTTATAGGCAATTTTAGTGATTATGGACCAATGGATTTAGTGTCTTTAGGATATTAGACATAACACAATATAATAATCAATCTTGTACTCTTGTGTTCCCCATGGTTGGGGCCGATTCCAATGGGGGGGGGGGGTATCTAGTTCGATTGTAACCAAGTAGTTAGGAGGTTAATTATGTTAGCTAAGTTATGTTAAGTGTTTAACCTCGTTAGTAATATATAGCGTGTTATGACGGGTGTTAGGGTAATCAGGGACCCTAACTGGCTCAGAAAAATAGTAATAATAAAAATAACAATGTTTTCATGTTCCGGGTAAAGTCCGGCTGTTCGGTTGGATAGTAATCCGTTAAAGCGTTACAAAAGCTTTAAAGTGTCGTTATTGTTACTTTTAGTGACACAATTCAATTCCAACACTTTAGAAAGTGTCTAGTAGTATTTTCCCCATATTTTGGCACTTTACTAGTCAGCTAGAAGCTGGATTATTTATTAAAGTGCTGTGTTTTGTACTTAAAGTACGTTTTTGGCACATCCAATCAGTGTATCTTATTCCTAGAGACGCAGTTCCACAACCCTTATAACCCTACACTCACTACCAGTGTAGTCAGATATCTCAGGCTCTTATAGGCCTTGGAGGCAGTGTCTGCCTGATGCTGGTTATATCAGCATGTTCACTGTGTATCCGTTTAGTGCTACTGTGCTTTTTGTGCATCATGTTTGTCACTAAGGTTCAGCATGTAAATAATGTAGTGACAGCAGGCAAGTATGATGCAAGTAAGTTCATGTATCAGTATTCAACTAGCAGTTCATCAGCTAGTTCAAACAAGCACAGTAATTAAGCAGTAATTAATCAGTAAATAAGTTGTACGGATACCTGGTTTAGTGCGGGTTGTCACATTCTCCCCCCGTTAAATAAATTTCGTCCCGAAATTTAAGTTCTGCTTGTAGATGCAGAGTTCTTAGGAAATAAGTGGGGGTATTTCTCCTTCATCCGGTCCTCACGTTCCCAGGTGAATTCAGGACCATGTCTGGCATTCCAACGAACTTTGACGAGCTTGACACTGCTCCGGCGGGTCTTGTTAACTTTCCAATCCGTGACCTCGACAGGTTCTTCAACGAAGTGGAGCGTGTCGTCAATATGAATCTCGTCGATGAGAATGGCAACGTCAACTTGAGTTGGACTTTTCTTTAGGTTGGATACATGAAATGTATCGTGAACACCATTCAGTTCAGCAGGTAGGTCCAACTTGTAGGCTACTGTTCCTATTTTGTCCAAAATTCTGAAAGGACCAATGTAGCGCGGATTTAACTTCCCACGCTTTCCAAAGCGTGCCACCCCTTTCCAGGGTGAAACTTTCAATAACACCATTTCTCCAACTTGGAAATCCACATGTTTCCGGTCTGGATCCGCATAGGCCTTTTGTCTGTGGCGAGCTGCTTCGATGCGTTTAAGTATTTGCGCAATCTTGTCTGTCGTCTCTTGGACGATCTCGGGACCAGCAAGTTGCCTATCACCTGCGTCAGCCCAACATAGTGGTGATCGGCACTTGCGTCCGTAGAGGGCTTCAAATGGCGCGACACCAATACTGGTGTGGTAGCTGTTGTTGTATGAAAATTCGACCAAAGGTAAGTGTTTGTCCCAGCTACCGCCCAAATCCATAACACACGCTCGCAGCATGTCTTCCAAAGTTTGTATCGTTCGCTCGCTCTGGCCGTCAGTTTGCGGATGGAACGCAGTGCTTAGATTCAACTGTGAGCCAAAGGCTTCTTGGAAGGATTGCCATATCCTTGACACAAACCTTCCGTCTCTATCAGAGATGATCGAGAGAGGTACTCCATGGCGTGCGACAATCTCTCTCATGTATATTTCCGCAAGTTTACTAGTACTGTCTTTCTCTCTGATTGGCAGAAAGTGTGCGGACTTTGTTAGGCGGTCAACTATTACCCAAATCATATCATGGCCTCTTGGCGTTCTTGGCAATTTTGTAACAAAATCCATTGAGATTTGTTCCCATTTCCACTTGGGAATCTCAGGTTGTTGCAGCAGCCCTGAAGGCTTCTGGTATTCCGCCTTAACCTTAGCGCACGTTAAACATTTGCTCACATAGACAGCAACGTCGCCTTTCATCCTAGGCCACCAATAATATTCTTTGAGATCCTGGTACATCTTATCCGATCCAGGGTGGATAGAGTACCGTGATTTGTGAGCTTCATAAAAAATAACCTTCCTCAAATCACCAAACAGAGGAACCCAAATCCTTTTCTCAAAACATAATGTTCCTTCCTCGTTTGGTACCAAAAGCTTCTCCATTCCCCGGAGATATTCTTCCTCAAGGTTTCCCTCCTTGAGAGCTTCCTTTTGTGCGGCACGAATGCGCAAGGAAAGATCGGTTCGTATAATCATTTCCAAAGCTCTAACCCTTATGGGCTTGATCCTTTCCTTTCGACTTAGGGCATCGGCGACCACATTCGCCTTCCCCGGATGATATTTTATCTCGCAGTCGTAATCGTTTAACAATTCAACCCATCGTCTTTGCCTCATATTCAACTCCTTCTGGTTGAATATATGCTGTAGGCTTTTGTGATATGTGAAGATTGTGCACTTTGTACCATAAAGGTAGTGTCTCCAGATCTTTAGTGCAAAAACCACTGCGCCAAGCTCTAAATCGTGTGTGGTATAGTTCTTTTCGTGCACTTTCAGTTGACGTGATGCGTAAGCAATAACCTTTTGGCGTTGCATCAACACACAACCCAATCCTTGACGCGATGCGTCGCAGTATACCACAAAATCGTCAGTACCTTCTGGTAGAGCTAAAATTGGCGCGTTACAAAGCTTATCCTTTAGTATCTGGAATGCTTCATCCTGTTTGATTCCCCAATCAAACGTCTTATCCTTCTGCGTGAGGAGCGTCAAAGGTTGAGCGATCTTTGAAAAGTCCTCAATGAACCTTCGATAGTAGCCAGCCAAACCCAAGAATTGTCGAATCTCGGTTGGCGTCTTTGGCGTTTCCCAATCCTTGATCGCCTCGATCTTTGTTGGGTCCACGTGGATTCCATCTCCATTCACCACGTGCCCAAGGAATTGGACTTCTCGTAGCCAAAACTCGCACTTGGAGAATTTGGCGTACAGTTGTTCCTTCTTCAGCAGTTCTAGAATGGCTCTAAGATGCTGCTCGTGTTCAGCCTTCGTCTTTGAATAAATCAAAATGTCATCGATGAATACAATCACGAACTTATCCAAGTATGGCTTGCAAACCCTATTCATCAAGTCCATAAAGACTGCAGGTGCGTTTGTCAAACCAAACGGCATAACCAGGAACTCGTAGTGCCCATAACGAGTTCGGAAGGCTGTTTTCGGGATACTTTCCTCCTGTATCCTTAATTGATGGTATCCAGATCGAAGATCGATCTTAGAGTAAAAGCTAGAGCCTTGCAGTTGATCAAACAGATCGTCGATTCTTGGCAGAGGGTACCTATTCTTGATCGTTAGCTTGTTCAATTCTCGGTAGTCGATACACATGCGGAAGCTACCGTCCTTTTTCTTGACAAACAGGACCGGAGCTCCCCAAGGCGAGAAGCTTGGTCGGATAAAACCCTTGTCTAACAACTCTTGAAGTTGTGTCGACAATTCCTGCATCTCAGATGGAGCAAGTCTATAAGGTGCCTTAGCTACAGGCGCGACGCCTGGAACTAAGTCGATGTGGAACTCTACTTGCCTCTGAGGTGGCAGTCCAGGTAAGTCTTCTGGGAAGACTTCTGGGTATTCCCTCACGACAGGGATGTCTTCGATCCTCGGCTCAGCAGCCTTCTTATCCACAATGTGTGCCAGAAAAGCAACACATCCTTTCTGTAAACACTTCCTTGCTTTCAAGCAGCTGATAAATCTTAGCGGTGTGTCACGCTTCTCTCCGTGAACCACAATTGTCTCACCATCATCGGTTGGGATACGAACAACTTTCTCGTGACATACTATCTCAGCCTTGTTGCCTGATAACCAATCCATTCCTACCACCACGTCGAAGCTTCCCAATTGGACTGGTAGTAGATCCAAAGTAAACTCACGTTCTCCCAATTCTATCACACAGCCTCTGATTACTTCATTGGCTTCTACTAATTTTCCATTAGCTAATTCGATCGAGTAGGGAATATCTAATTTATTAGCGGCTAACCCAAGCATATTCTTAAATTCTAACGATACGAAGCTATAATCGGCACCAGTGTCAAATAAAACGGATGCATAGCGTTGGTTCACAGGGAACGTACCAGTAACAACATTGGGATCCTGGCGCGCCTCCCTCGCTTCGAGTTGGAACACTCTACCACGGGCTTGGTTCAACGTTGGGCAGTTTTTCTTAAAATGCCCGATTTCACCACAGTTATAGCATCCCAGTCTCTGCCCGTTTCCACCCCCATTTCCAGCTGGGGTGTTGTTCTGGTTGGCATTACCAGCCTGATTCGCATTGTTGCCTCGATTTCTGTTTCCTCCAAAATTTCCTTGTGGGCGATTCCCATTTCCACCACGGTCATCATTCCTATTTCCATATCCTCCCTGGCCTCCCCGACCGGCAGGGGCCCAACAAGTGTCCTTCGAGTGACCACGTTTCCCACATACTTCGCATACTTTTAGCCCACATTGACCAGAATGGTGACGCTGGCAGGCATTACACTTGGGCTGGGTGCCCATATATCCCCTTCCTTTCCTTCCACTGCCAGCTGTACCCTGAGCTGGCGTGCTTGGTGTTCCTCTCTTACCATCACCGCTAATGCCTTGCTTGAAGTTCGAGAACTTTCTTTTGTTACCTCCTGATGACTCAACATGAGTCTCTTTTTCCTTTGCCTTGACATCACCAAACTTGTTTAGGCGAATCGCCTCTTCTGTGAGAGCCACGCTCAAATCAATCGCCTCGGTAATTGTCGCAGGCTTTGAAGAGGTCACCATACTTATGATTTGGGGAGCCAAACCCCAAATGAAGCGCTCGATTCGCTTGTATTCAGGTGTAACCATGTAAGGAACCACTTGAGATAAGTCGTGAAACCTTTGGACGTATTCTGCAACCTTTGGACCGTCCATCTTTAAGTGCCAAAATTCAGTCTCCAACCTTTGAATTTCCGTGCGAGAACAGTACTTTTTGCGCATCAGTTCTTTCAATTCGGTCCAAGTCAGCGCGTAGGCGGCAGCTTCGCCTAGTGTTTGTACTTGTAGGTTCCACCAAGAGAGGGCTCCATCCAAGAATAGCCCTGAGATGTATGTGACTTGCTGATCCAGCGCGCATTTGCTCATGCGTAAAACAAAATCGGTTTTCTCAGCCCAGCGGGTAAAGGCAACTGCACCTCCTGTGCCATCGAAGTTGACCGGTTTGCAGTCTAGAAACTGCTTGTAGGTGCATCCTGCACGTATGTTAAAACATGTGTTTGGCATTAGAATCATTGCTAAAGATATCCAGCTAGGTCATGGTAGGTCCAAATGGCTTGGTATTACCGTGAGGTGGATTGTTATTGCCTTGGTTAACACTTCCGCTCGCTCCTGGCTGAGATGCTGCGTACTGTGCTATGGCAGCAGCAATAATCTGCTGGAGTTCTGCCTCATTGGTTGGCATGTGTGGCTCATTTCTTGGCGGCATTTTCTAAAAGATGGTTTACGTTGGTCAGGCCATAGCGAAAAGTACGTATATAGTAATAGTAATAGCACGTAATATCTCATGTCATCAATACATCACAAATACCAATCACCCACATCTCATAACATAACAATGCAAATAAGTAACCAAGCGAAACAGATATGATGAGAATACTGCGATTGTCACACATCAAGACCACAGAGTAAGTGTATCAGTACATCATAGTGTCATACAATCATCCATCAGCTAGGGGCTACATCACCCCTGTCCAAAAATCATAACAAATCAGTGTCAAATACAACATCAAGTACATGTCAACAAAAGTCAAAATCATAAAGTGGTCTCCAAAATGCTGTGCAATCCAACAATCGCCGTCTTCTCATCCTCGTCTACCTAATCAGTAACTGGTGAGCTCTATGCAGATGGTGGTGGAGGAGGGGGAAAATGGGTGTAAAATAAACGGCGTAACTGGAGCCAGTCCTCCTCCTGGGCTCGCTGTGTACGGATGATGGAGGCAATCTGCTGCTCTAATGTAAAGAGACGGGCAGCAATATCTGGAGGTAATGGTCGAAACGGCTGTAGAGGGGAGGGTGCCTGACCATGGCACTGACATGGTGACAGCCGAGCTCTCTCGAGCTCCTGGATACGCTGTGTGTGGGACTCGTGCTGTGCGACAAAGGACATCAAGACGTCCTCGATAGTGTATCCCCTGTGAAAAGCATGGTAGGGGTCAGTAGGTGGCATGCCAGAGTCGGGTGCCCAAAGAAACGACTCACTAGTGGGGTCGAAAGGTGCCACGCGAAATGGAGCAACAGCGGGTGGAACAGATGACATCTGAGGCATGGAAGGGATAGGCATCGGTACATGCCCATCAGGGTGAGCTGAAGAACCCTCTCCAGGCCCTGCTGGAGGTACAAACATAGGAACCTGAAATGAAAAGTCAATATGTGGTGCAACAGGAATCTGTGGAGGAAAAGGTGGAACATCCTCATCAGCCGGTATCCAACCGTGCTGTGCGGACTCATCCGGTGGATCCATATGTGCCGCGAACAGTGCATGTCCGGGCTCTAGTGGGACGGGATCAAGTAAGGGAGCAACAATAGGGTGAACGGGTTCATGGTGCTCTATAGGGTGGTCAGCAGGTATATCACCAACGGGTAAAGGAACAACGGGATCAACAGCAACATGATCGCCCTCAATCACAGGAACATCTACAGGGAGATCAGCAACAACAGGCTCAAAAGGGATATCAACATGTACTGGGTCATGCTCGGGTATAGGGTCTAGAGTGGCTGCCTGCTCAGGAGCAACGGCAGGCTCGAAGTCATCAAAAGCCATCTCAAACTCAAAATCTGGGTCAATAGGATCAAATAGGTCAACAGCGTCTACTGGATCCTCCATAAACTGATCCATGGGAACAAACTCTATGTCACGATCAGGGTCGAATCCTGGGGAAAACATAGGATCGGAATCCCCCTCAATATCATGGTCAAAAGCGAAACTGGGGATAGGGGCAACAGAAGATGCCTAATCAGGATCTGATCCATAAGAGAAGTGCTGCGCACTCTGGACATGTGAGGGTACAGAGGCCACAGACTCAAAGGAGTTCGCGACTGGGGAGTGAACAGGTGACTCCGCGACGGGAGCGTCTGCGATCAATAAGGGATCGGCAGCAGGAAGGGCCTCGCCCTGAGCATCCTCCTCGAAAGGCTCCTCATCAAACATATCGACATCATCCTCCTCATCGTCGATGGGTAAATCGTAAGCTGGGTACGCAGCAAGCGGTATAGGAGCAGGGATCAATGCAAGTGGTAGATCCCCGGCGATAGGACCATCTGCGAGCTCGCCAACACCGACAGGTAGTGCAAAAGGCTGGAAATCGTCCTCATCTGTGCTAGTGAAGTCGTACGTGTAAACCTCGTGCTCCGATGACTCAAGGTCGTCTGAAACGATAGGCCTAGGGCCTGTGGTGCCTGAACCACCAGTGCCTGTAGAATCCATGTGTCTGTAACATATACACAAACATGCACAAACAGTCAATCATATAATTAAATAATCACATAAGTCACCAAGTAAGGTATCACGTAATTCTCCTAGTCTTACTAGCCAATTTCATCCAGTCTATAAGACTGCTCTAACCTCCACCTTGACCACTTAGATCGCTCCTATAATAAACCAACGTGCTCAACTACTTCGATCACCTCGATCCTCCAGACCGATCCTATAACAAACCAACGTGCTCAACTACTTCGATCACCTCGATCCTCCAGACCGATCCTCAGCCCTCCAAGCTGAGACTATAATTAATAAAATGTGCTCAACATTTGTTTGTAAAAAGTTTTGGATCTGGACTTAAGTGGTATGCAGAAAAATGTTTTCGTGAGAGCCCTAGTGATCATAGTCTAGACTCGAGAAAGAATCCTAGTTCGCTATGATCAGAGCTCTGATACCAAGCTGTCACACCCTGGCTTTGCGGAAGCGTGGTTAATTTTGGTGTGACTTCTTAATACCATAGCTTAATCATACCAAAGCTATATGAGTTAAAAACATGCAAGATCATCCATTAAGTTTTGAAAATCAAACACAATACCATTGTTTTAACATACCCTGACAGACATAATCTTGTTCAACAACTATTACAAACTTGAAACATAACATAGACATGGTTTAAGGACTGTGTCTTGTCCAGGAAAGAGACACATCCCCTAAACCCCGGATGACCTTGGAAACTAGTGCAGCGGAAAACATGCCATACCATGCCAGATCTCGTTAATTTCCTGAAATACATGTAAGTTGAAAAATCAACAATAATGTTGAGCGAGTTCATGTGCAAGTGAGTAAGTAAAACACTTGTAAGTATAAAAGTTCCCTGGTATGTAGCAGTGTAAGGAAAAGAGATCACCAATGGTTTGCAAGGCCATTAGCATGTTGTGAAATGCAAGTAGGAAGACACAACCCTAGCCGATTTTTGCGTTGGGCAACCAAGTCACTCCAGGTCCGTTCTGTTGGTCCTCAGAGAGGTCCGTTCTGTTGGGCCTAGAGCTGGGCTCGCTACACCCAGATAGATCTACCGCTTAAGTCCCTCGGTGTTCTAACTACCCATTCACATGATCTAAGTAGTAAACCTCCTTACGTTAACATACCGTGTATAATAGTACTTGTAAACAAAGTAACATGTATTTCACCCCCGCAGTTAAGAAAACTGAAAACAGTTAGAGAAAAGGGGGACATGAACTCACAGTCGGTGCGTCTCTACCAAGTGTCTCCAAATCTGAAAGCTGTGCGACGACCTACAAGTGCTAATTCTATTAGACGGACGGCCGTGCCTTAGCTTTATAGTTTAAGTTTTTGGGAAATAGTTAGACAACTATTTCGTGTGTTTGTTCTGTATATACTTGGTAGTTAAACTCCTTCCCAAGGATGGGGGATACAGTACATGTGCGTAAGTTACGTTTTATCAATCTTGTGGTAATGTAATTACCGGTGTAACTTATATGTTTGTAGTGAAAGCGTTCGCAAAGTTTTGGGATCATTAACGCTTGTAAATATTATTTTTACTCTAAAATAATATTTATGTAATTTCACAAAATAATCATAAACAGTGTTGTGACCAAACATATATTTATCACGTTAGTATTTTGTGAAAATCCCACCTCCAAATATTTAGTAAATAAAGTCATGGAGAAATTTATGTTTCGAAATATGTCAAAAATAGTTCTAACACTTGTTGTGTAAATAATTCTAAGTGTTAGGTTTTTAGAAAATTTCGCCAGAGTTTCCTCTGTAACTGGAGGTGGCCACGCTTTCAAGCGTATCATTTTCTTTTAACAAATCCATTCAACAACTTCTTTATTCAATCAAACAATTTCCAACACATCAAACTAGTCGACAAGTATGTAAATTGTATAATCGCATGAACTTGTAGCTTTTCCGCTTCTATAATGTAAATCCCATTATATTTTGTAGATCTTTATATAAAGTAACTTTAATCTTGTAAAAACCTCGTGTTTAGAGAAGTCCGTCTTTACAACTTCTAGTAACAAGTGACAAATCTAGTTCTTTGTCGGATCTTTTCATTTCACAAGTGTTTACACACTTGTGGTTTATAAAATCATGTTTGTTAGTGTAAGATCCATCTTTTTAGAAAACATGATTTCTTTAGCGTGTGGTTCTTTGAAAATACCACTTGCAGATACGTAGATCCGCTAGTTTTAAACACTATTGTACAAGTTAAATCACTTTTACACGAGTAAAATATTTTTACACAAGTTCATGTCTCTTGTGTGGTAGAGTTTCACCTTTTAACCCTTGTGTTAACCAAAATAAGCTTATGTTAAGATCAACGATCTTACCAAACCGGGTTAAATGGTGATCCGAGCTACCACAATCATAGATCGGGTCTAGATATTCACAACTTTCAAGTACTACAACTTTTACACAACACATATGTTATTAACCACCGTTTTTAGAGTTTTTACTAGACTTTTAAGCACCAAGTTGTATGTTAACGATATTTAACCGACAAAATTCCTTTTAACCACCTTAGATATGATCAAATAAGATTTTTAAGTGTTATACCTCTAGCTCTAAGCTAGGGAAGATTCTTGGTGGAAAATGGGTGGATAAAAGCTAACGGAAGTGGTCCTTCGCGCTCTGAGTGCACCAAGACTCCTAATATGCGACCTTTGATGTGTGTATGATGATGGAATGCAAGAACCAAACTCGAAAATATGATGGGTGGGTGTGGGGAGTTCGGCCGAGAGCTAGGTAGAGGGAAAGAGAGTGTGAAAGTTGGTGTTTGATTGTGAAGATTATGTTGGCTAATCCCTTGTACTTATAGGCAATTTTAGTGATTATGGACCAATGGATTTAGTGTCTTTAGGATATTAGACATAACACAATATAATAATCAATCTTGTACTCTTGTGTTCCCCATGGTTGGGGCCGATTCCAATGGGGGGGGGGGGGTATCTAGTTCGATTGTAACCAAGTAGTTAGGAGGTTAATTATGTTAGCTAAGTTATGTTAAGTGTTTAACCTCGTTAGTAATATATAGCGTGTTATGACGGGTGTTAGGGTAATCAGGGACCCTAACTGGCTCAGAAAAAGAGTAATAATAAAAATAACAATGTTTTCATGTTCCGGGTAAAGTCCGGCTGTTCGGTTGGATAGTAATCCGTTAAAGCGTTACAAAAGATTTAAAGTGTCGTTATTGTTACTTTTAGTGACACAATTCAATTCCAACACTTTAGAAAGTGTCTAGTGGTATTTTCCCCATATTTTGGCACTTTACTAGTCAGCTAGAAGCTGGATTATTTATTAAAGTGCTGTGTTTTGTACTTAAAGTACGTTTTTGGCACATCCAATCAGTGTATCTTATTCCTAGAGACGCAGTTCCACAACCCTTATAACCCTACACTCACTACCAGTGTAGTCAGATATCTCAGGCTCTTATAGGCCTTGGAGGCAGTGTCTGCCTGATGCTGGTTATATCAGCATGTTCACTGTGTATCCGTTTAGTGCTACTGTGCTTTTTGTGCATCATGTTTGTCACTAAGGTTCAGCATGTAAATAATGTAGTGACAGCAGGCAAGTATGATGCAAGTAAGTTCATGTATCAGTATTCAACTAGCAGTTCATCAGCTAGTTCAAACAAGCACAGTAATTAAGCAGTAATTAATCAGTAAATAAGTTGTACGGATACCTGGTTTAGTGCGGGTTGTCACAATACCAGTTGATATGGTATCAACGCAGTGTTTTTGATTCTTGAAACAATCTATTCCAGCCAATTCAATCTGAAACCAGAAAAACCAAAAATCAAACTCTGGAAATCGATCAACAACTGCCACAATCAGCCATTGATCTTCTCAATCAGCTCCTATTCTCTCATAAAACACAACCGCACACTTACCTTCAACACAAACAACAACCTGCAATCTCAATTCACAGCAACTTTATCGAACACCAACAATAAACCGTTCAGAAATTCAGATCTAAACCACAACCAGTCGCAATACCCAACCAATTTCTTCAACATTAATTCAATCTCTACCTCTACTTATCAAAAGCAACGAAAAGAACGACTGGAGACGGCTGTTGTCTGCCTCTCCTTCGTCTTTGTTTCGGTTTCGCTCTTCAAATCTGTTTCTACAGTGATCAGTTTTAGGGTTTCAGAGGTTTTAATTTGGTTCTCATCACCGCCGCCCTTTTTATTGATAAATACGCCACAACCCATCTAATCCTTTCCATTTTTTATAAATACGCCCAAACCCTAGCCGCCGCATCTGTTCCGGGCGGATTTGTTAAAGCTCTGAACGACCCTAAATATTGAACGAGAGTTCAAGTCGCCCCACGTATTTGATAAATACGTTGGTAAGATAACATGTTCCAGCTTATTCGATAAATACGCTTGGCCGGTTGTTTTAAACACGCAACTTAAATACGCCTGGGCAGTTTTAAATACGCGACTTAAATAGTGTTATAGACAACGTATTTACTTGTTTCCAGCGCATTTGGGCAGTTTTAAATGTTGAATGTGAGTTCAAGTATCTAGCGTATTTGATAAATACGCCTGATCAGTTCATTCGTTTGGTAAAAAAATGACTAATCACCAGGTCTATGAGTTGTTGAAAGACTATCCTTCCACAAGTGGGGAAGCCT
Organism: Helianthus tuberosus; assembly: GCA_030545235.1. NCBI lineage: Eukaryota > Viridiplantae > Streptophyta > Magnoliopsida > Asterales > Asteraceae > Helianthus > Helianthus tuberosus. The sequence goes on from CM060359.1 coordinate 32,783,991, forward strand.
ATTTAACGACACAGAAAATCCATGATCAAATTAACCCTTGGATCTTTGATTGTGGAGCCACTGATACGATGACGTGCGAACCATCGGAGGTCGTCTCTATAAAGAAACCAAACAGAACCCACATCAAAACTGCAAATGGTGAAAATGCCTTAGTAAAGGGAGGAGGAACTGTTGAAATATCTCCCAATCTGAAGCTGTCAAACTGTTTATATATTCCTTCGTTAACACACAGATTGTTATCAGTAAGTCATGTTACAAAGGAACTCAATTTCATAGTTCTAATGCATTCTCATTTTTGTATCTTACAGGACATCAGAACTGGAAAGATAATTGGGCATGGTACCGAACGACATGGCTTATACTATGTGGACGAGGTGACTCAGTCACGGACTGCGATGCTTGCTCACGGAACAAAGAGTAGAGAAGCATGGCTTTGGCATAGAAGATTAGGGCATCCTTCCGCTGGATATCTACATCTTTTACTCCCTGAACTCTTCCCGTCCAACAGTACATTAGATTGTGAAACATGTGCCTTAGCCAAAAGCCATAAAAAAACCTTTCAAACCAAGTAACACCAGGGTCAGTGAACCTTTCTCACTAATACATTCCAATGTTTGGGGTCCAGTTGAAACTAATGGAGGTCAAAATCTCCGTTTCTTCCTATTATTTGTGGATAACTGTACCCGGATGACATGGGTGTATTTTTAAAACACAAATCTGAAGTCTTTGACAAATTCAGACTGTTTTACACCATGGTCCAAACTCAATTCAAAACCAACATTAAGATCTTACGATCTGATAATGGAGGGGAGTACGTTAATAATTCCACGAAACAATTTATTCAAGAGAGGGGAATGATTCACCAAACCACTTGCCCAAAACACCCAGAACAGAATGGTGTGATTGAGCGGAAAAATGGCATTCTGCTAGAAATGGCCCGAGCCCTTATGCTTGAATCCAAAGTCCCTAAATCCTTTTGGCCCGAAGCTATAAACACAACTGTGTATTTCCTTAACCGTTTACCAACTAATGCCTTTAACTTAAAATCTCCCCTAGACGCCTTATCCACATTCACCAAACTACCCCCACCTCTTAGCTTACCACCCAGGGTCTTTGGGTGTACTGCTTTTCCCCATATACCCAAAACTGAACGATCCAAACTTGACCCATGTGCCGAGAAATGTGTCTTTGGTAGTTCTTGGGTGATTCCGAAAGGATACCGATGTTATAACCCATTACGATGTCATGTGATTACCACTGTCCACTGCGACTTTCTGGAAACAGAATATTACTATCTGTCCCATCTCAGTGGTCAGGGGGAGATAGAACATGAGGACTCACTGAGTTGGTTGAAGTGGACTCTGTCCCCAAGTAAAGATGAGCCATCTCATACATCCACACATACTAAGCTTGTCGAAAGCCTCGCCCAAGAATCATCCAGACTGGTGTTTGAGATAAGTGACTCTCCAAACCTTGAAAATGTGCCCGAATCTGATCAAGCTACCACTCACAATCATGAAAGTCCTGAGACAATAGAACAGGTGGGGATTGCTGAGCAGAACAACACAGCCCAATGAGAGGTCGAATCTAACAAACAACATGATGGAGGCTCTGGAACAGCACCGGGAACATACGTTTTACCACCTAGAGCCAATAGAGGGGTTTCTCCAAACGGTACTCCACAGAAAGGGAAACCAGAAATTCAAGGTATCCTGTAGCTAATATGGTTGACAGGAACTTATCTAACAGTGCAAAAGCATTCGTTACATCACTATACTCCGAACAAATACCTAGTTCTGTAAAGGAAGCCCAAGGTAAGAAGAACTGGAAAGAAGCAATGGAAACGAAGATGCATGCTCTTATTAAAAACAACACATGGGAGAAGTGCACTCTTCCTAAAGGAAAGAAAACAGTTAGATGCCGATGGGTGTATTCAATCAAATATAAACCAGATGGTTCAATTGGAAGATACAAATCCTGGCTTGTAGCCAAGGGTTACACTTAGACGTATGGGATCGATTACTCTGAGACATTCTCTCCAGTTGCAAAATGGGACACCATCAGAGTCCTTTTCTCCGTGGCAACCAATAAGGAGTGGCCACTCCACCAGTTTGATGTTACAAACGCATTTCTCTATGGAGACCTAACGGAAGAAGTCTATATGGAAGCACCTCTAGGTTTTTCAGGGAATTTTAAAGAATGGGAAGTCTGTCGGTTGAAAAAGTCTTTATATGGGCTGAAACAGTCTCCTCGGGCATGGTTTGGAAAGTTTACTTTGGCCATGCAAGAATATGGGTATCACCAAAGTAACGCTGATCATACTCTGTTCCTCAAGAGAAGAAACGGCCTTGTAACTTGTTTGATCATATATGTAGACGACATGATTATTACCGGAAATGATGTAGAAGAAATAGCACGGGCTGAAAAAGAATATGTTCACAAATTTTGAAATGAAAGATCTTGGGAATCTCAAGTATATCCTCAGGATAGAAGTTCTCAGGTCTAAACGGGGGATCTTCATCTGCCAAAAGAAGTATGTCCTTGATCTCTTGGCGGAAACCGGGTTAATTGATTGTAAACCAGCATATACTCCAATGGTGGTGAACCACAACCTTCACATGGAAATTAATGGAGAGCTTGCAGACAAAGAAAGGTATTAACGGCTCGTGGGCTAGTTAATTTATCTTTTGCACACCTGCCCTGATAAGCGTATTTGTTTTTGATCTTTTGTTTAAATAATACGCCGACGGTGATCTTATAGCATTGTAATAAAAATATAAATACAAGTAATGAAAAGAATGCCTTTTGACAAATCCACAGGTCCCCTGAGGAGGTGTTTTTGGTTTTGATGATACACAAAAAGAACAATCTAAAAATATTCAATATAATAATATTCAAAACGAGTATTAACAAATATTAATAAGAGAATGGAATGAATAGTGTAAATTTTTGGTGGCATTGGATGATTGGACCATTTATGATGATAACCCACGTGTGAGTTATCATCATGAGTCACTATCCAAACCACCACTATACAAACCCGAGTCATTTAATCAAACCATTTGGACAAGCTACCTGTCACCATCCACTCTATTAATAAACCAGCCTTTCTCAAATCCATTATCATTGTATTTTAAAAAACTACAATTTCTTTCTTAAATCCATATAAAATTTGGTAGAATTAAACATTGCGGCCTCCAAACGCGTTGCCTGGAATTATTTCGTCGGAGAATCAGGATTCGAGGCGGATAGAAATGGAATCAGCCGCTAAGCGGTAGAGATAGAGAGAGAGAGAGAGAGGGAGAGACTACGAGATGGTGGAGGCGGTGGGAGGAAGCTGGAGGATGGCAGTGGCGGTGTGGTGTTGGGAAGAAACTGTGGCCGGTGGTGGAGTCCCGTGTAGATGAACCTCCTGCCATCAATCTGAGGCATGGTGGCAGCGGTGTGAACAAGCTGATGATAGAGCGGTGGATGTGAAAGTGAAGCTGAAGTAGGTGTCCGACAAGTGAAATACATAATACACCCTCAACAATCTGCCTCCCTTTGACCTCCGTGGGTTGCCGCGGCTGGCCGCAAGGGTGTCGCCGTAGAAACCACAATAGGCCTCTCTCTAAGCTCAAATTATTATTTTGGTGAAAGTATATTACAACCACATTTTGTCATAGTTATAACTAGATGTAGCTTGGTATATGTGAAATTAGTGTTGATAGTTAAAACTAAAAGAAAACACAGTGGAGCAGCCGATGGTATATACTTCAATAGAGTTTCTTTCATGTGGGTTTAGTGGTGGATAAAGATTTATTGTACATGTTTGTTTGTTTGCTTGCTAAGGTCATAGCCTCTTTGGGTTGTTTAAAAAAGTTTCCTTTCTGTTTTTGTAACTCTGACGTATATCTTTCGATTAATATTATTTAATATAATCTTGCAATTTGGATTTGAAGGCTGTGAATTGTTATCCCTTATTAGTTTTTAAATATGCAAACCAATCATTTGAAACGAAAAGAAAAGGTCTATTTTGGTACCTCTCGATACATTATTTGTAGAAATTTTCACTTTGTTCTCTATGTCCGATGCAATAACACTAGATACCCCATTATTATTTTTCCATGCTTCTAATTTGTTCACAGCAATAACCATTCATTTTTTTAGTTTTCTGAGGATTGGTTCATGCAAACAAATTAGAAAAAAAGGTATAACATTTATTTCTAAAAATACAAGTAGTTCAAGAAATCAACCATCAACTTACTAACCCGGAAATATCATTGTACCTGAAAAAGAAAGAAATTGATAAAACACCAAATTTAAAGTGGATTTTTGTAATTAAATGGTTGTATAGGAAGTGAATAATCAAAATATGAAAATACATATAAAATAGTGCTTAGCCTATAGGTTACTATAGGTTTTACCCATGTTACTTTGGTTTTTCTCCATGGTTTGCTACAGTGACTTTATCAAAATGGGATATAATATTTTTTTTGGTTTTTCTCTTTGGTTCACTACTTTGCTATGATGAGTATTATCAAAATGTCATAGCGGTTGAGTCTATTCTTTGCCAACTCAAAATGCTGAGTCTATGTCGCGACACCCGCCACAACGTGCCGGATGAGTTTATTAAAATGTGATAGCGACCGAGTCTATACCGAGACACCCGCCGCAACGCGCGGGAAGAAAAAAACTAGTTCAAATAAAAAATAAACGATGAAAAATATAAAAAAAATTAAACGAATCATGATGTAACCTCTAGAATCATATCTTGACCAAACCATTCGATGCAAACGAGGTTGTAAACCCAATTTTATATCTAACTCGAAGGTTGTTGAAAGACAAAACTGTTGGCTGGACAGAAACTACGTTAGAATTCTCAGCTGCCACCTTCCGAAATCTCCGGAGGTGGTCCTTTTAACCTTTTCCATCCTTGTATTATATATTAACCCACCTGGCACTTACACTGTACACCTGCTTATAACTTATACTCATCCTCACTTTGTAACTAACGCCACCTTGATCGCCACCATGTCCACGGCAGCGATGTCGTCGGCCATCACATTCACATCTTCTTCTAAAGATTTCTCCAAATTTAATCTCAACATTCCGATCCAATCATTCCATTTCCATCCATCATTTTCCCTTTCCATCAAAACCTCCGGATCTTTTCGTCATTCTTCCTCAGTGAAACACAACACCGACCGCAGTCATTCTACGATATCCCTCGAGTTTTTGGACGACGGAAACGGGAATAATAATTCAGGCGGAGGCAGAGACGGAGATGGAGATGGCTCAAAATGGTAAATTGTATTGATTGTGAGAATGTTGTACAAAGTTTATGTGTATTTATATATACTATATGTATATACAAAGAACGCCCGCTTGCGGTATGCGCATATAATGTATATATGTATGGGCCATCGGGGGCAAAAGTGAAAGTGCACTAAGGGCATGTTTGGCTAAGCTTTTTGAAAACAACTTATTGATTTATTGGCTTTTTGGAAAAGTCAGTATGGAGTGACTTTTTGGAAAAGTCACTTTCCCCCTCACATACAACCTCATTGGCAAACATCATTTTAGAGCTTATGACTTTTCAAAAAGCCAATAAGTCAATAAGTTGTTTCAAAAAGCTTAGCCAAACATGCCCTAATTTTAACGTTATTTTACTAATTTCGTGAAAATAAGGTATGCACATATAATGTATATATGTGTGGGCCATCGGGGGGCAAAAGTGAAAGTGCACTAATTTTAACGTTATTTTACTAATTTCGTAAAAATAACGTTAAAAGCTGAGGACGGTTAATCATGCATCATGTGGTGGCGTTGATAGCTGAAAGACAAAAGGGTACATGTACTAATCGGTCTTTGTCCCGATTGCTGAGTGTTATGTGTCTTATGTCCAAGGCTTGATGCAAAACTACTATCGAGTCAGGGGTCTCACTGGAAGCAGCCTCTCTATTCCTACGGGGTAGAGATAAGGCTGTCTACATCTTACCCTCCTCAGACCCTACTTTTGCTTTGCTATTGGTGGGATTTACTGATCATGATGATGATGATGATGATGATATGTATTTACAAAGTATACCTTCTGGTATAATATATGGGTATAATATTGTTACATTGTGTTTAATATTCCCCTGCAAGCTAAGGACGGGTATAATATAATTATATTTTGTTTAATATTTCACTGCAAGTTAAGGGCAGGCAGCGACATGCATGCAGTTTGGAATGTAAATTAATTACATTTGTGTCTAGTAGGGGAAGCGGTGGAGGTGGAGGCGGAGGTGATGGAAGTGAGAACGAAGCGTTGATGGTTTTGGCGGAGGTGGGGAGGTCGTTGGATAGTATTCCGGCGGATTTGGCAGCGGCGGTAAGGGTTGGTAGGATACCAGGATCGGTTATAAAGAGGTATTTGGAACTGGAAACGTCGCCATTTTTAAGATGGTTGCTTCAGTTTGGAGGGTTTAAGGAGCGCTTGCTTGCTGATGATCTTTTCTTGGCTAAAGTTGGGATTGAATGTGGAGTTGGTATGTTTACCAAGGTATAACTGACCTAGGATTCTATGTATTTAATATTAAAATTGAATTCTTTTTGTATAATATTAAGGCAAATTGGGATTTTAATAATCCAATTCATACTGATAATTGAACTAATAACATTTCTAACTTTCATTTACATTGTTGAGGAGAATCCAAATCTAGCGGACGTCGGCCCCTAATGGATAATTGACTGATTTTTATCCCAATTTGGTATTTTGTAATTTGTTTCGAAACGCCATAAATGCAAGTTAACGAGAGTTACTTCTCCCTTAGAGTGGGATTGTCATCGGCAACGAAAATGTAAATTATGAGTGTGATTGGCCAAATTACTAGAATGAATAGTTTGGATCGTTAAAAAACAATTTGCCACTTAATGACAATAATCTTTTATTTGATATATATATCCAGACTGCTGCAGAATATGAAAAGCGCAAAGAAAATTTCTCCAAGGAGCTGGAAATTGTTTTTGCAGATGTGGTATGTAAATTTCAACCCATTTACATTATGAATGGATTAGAAGAGTCATCAATTTGGGTTGTGTTTAATCTTAAACGGGTCAATCAAAAAGTTTAGATAAAAGAAGAACAAGTTAAATGGGTTGAAACTTGAAAGTAGCCTAAAGAACCCTCTAAACTCATTTTATCAAAGAATGTTACATATTTATTGTAAGAACAGTGTTTTACTATATTGTAATCCTAAGTTCAAAATTATTTATAAAAAGTTTTAAAACTGACAAATTTGATTGCGGGTTATCCTGACCCGTTTTAACCTAAACCAATATAACTAATTAATTCGACTTTATATATTGTACAGGTGATGGCTGTAGTTGCAGATTTTATGCTTGTTTACCTTCCGGCCCCTACGGTGTCTCTTCGACCTCCAATTTCTGTAAATGCCGGGCGTATTGCCAAGTTTTTCTACAACTGTCCAGATAACGCATTCCAGGTTATTCCTTCTGTTTCAAATTTTGTAAAATGTTATCACTGTTCAAGGTCTGTTGCAATGGAAGTTACATGCATTGAGTAATATTAATTATTTCATACATTATTTAGACTGCCTTGGGTGGAACAACATATTCATTACTTCAGAGATTTGGTGCTATCGCGGTATGATTTTCTTTTTTCTTTTTTTTAGAAACTTAAAGATGAGTGGTTAAAGACTCACATATTTATAAGTTTCTTGGTTTTTAACCTTTTCAGCGTAACGGGGCAAAGCTTTTTCCTGTGGGCACTGCATCATCATTGGTATCATTTTGTTCCTATATGCTTCTTTTGTTATTAGACGTGGCAAGATGAACGGGTCAGCCAATTCATGTAGCGGACCGGGCGGACCAAATAATCTAAAAATTGATAAAATGAATCCATTACTTATGATTTATTGATTATTATTAATAAAAGATTATAAAAACAGTATTATTACCATAATAATCTAAAAACTGAATAAAAAACTTTAGGAGGAAATAGGGTGACTTTTGAGTTTTGACCCGATATCTTCTTTGCTATTTTTTTCGATTTAACCCGTTTGAGATTTGAATCCTTAACTTATGGAGCTTTCTGATTGATTTGAAAATGGTGTTCAGGTTGGCACAGTTGTGACAAATACGCTGATCAATGCTAAAAAGGCGGTGCAGAAATCTTCTGATGAAGAGCTTGAGAATATTCCGGTTTTATCCACCAGTGTGGGATACGGCGTTTATATGGCTATCTCTAGCAATCTCCGGTATGATTTGGTGTGACACCCATCTGGGTTATATTTTATATTAAACGGGTCAAATAGAAATATTAGCTAAAAGGGGAGCAAGTCAAATTGGTCAAACGGGTCAAATTCCCCTGGAGTTTAGTTTTAGTATATACAACCTGCTAAAGATTAGTCTTATTATAATTGTATATATTTTTAGTGATCATAATTAACGCATTAATGATGTATAACTTCTTTTAATTGGATGAAAAATGATTTTGGGTCAACCCAACCCAACCCATCCTAGATGGGCCTATTTTAACAAGCACTAAAAATGACCCATTTCAACTGGTTATACAACCCGGTCATCTTGTCACCTCTAGAAGGATCAATCACTCCATATTGGCATGATTGACTTTCTTTCTGTTTGAAACAGTTAATTAACTGACTTACAGTTAATTACTTTCTTTCTGTAAACATTTTCTTGAGGACAGGTACCAACTTTTGGCGGGTGTCCTTGAACAACGACTTCTGGAACCTTTATTACACCAACACAAGCTAATGCTGAGTGCAGCCTGCTTTATCGTACGGACAGGAAACACATATTTGGGATCATTACTGTAAGTTACATAACATCGTTCTTCATACAATGTGATTATCTGTCTCTTTCAATCGTGCGTTTAACTGAACCTTTTGTTCAAACAGGTGGGTGGATTATGCACGTTTGGTCGGGCTTCAGAAGGCTCATGATGTCGAATGAAGTCTAGTTTTCGAGTTCTGATGTAGATTCAGATTATCCGACATTTCTAGAGTTCCTTTTGTTTTCAAGATTTATGAAGAGTAATTACTAGGTTGTCGGGTTTTAAAGACCATGTTATGTGATTTCTTTCTGAACTCTTTTAACTGTTTGAAACATGAAAGTGTTTGAACTTTCATAGCATCTGGAGGATATTAGATTCTGTTGTTGAACAGAAATGATGAGTTTCTTTAAGGTTGTTCTAGTTATTGGAAAAAGGCTTGTCTGACAATGAATGTATTGGTCAGGCAAGGAGTAGTGTTGTGGTTCAAATCATTGTCAATGAATGAGTATGTAACAATGTATATTAGTCGAACCACTCAGGAGCCACTCAAAACTGGCTGGCTAAAAGTTCAAATCAAGCCGATTAGCCGAAGTTACATGAGTTCGGCATAAAAAGTTTAGAGCATAACAAATTGTAATTTTAGTAGAGCTGATCACTCAAGATATTGTGTTTTCATTTGCTTTGTTTTTGTTGGACTCATAGACAAAGTGAACTCATACTATTTTTAGTTTCTATTTGTTTTAATAGTTGTAATAAAGTTGAAGGGCCACATTGGCTTTATGAGAACTACAGGGTTACTTTTGAAAGTTTGAAAAGTTGTTTGTTATTGATCGTTGATTCAGCTCTATAAGGTTATAGAATTGGGGATATATAGATAAGAGCTAGATAGAATAGGGTGTAATTTGATTTCTTTCAAATTTTCTTTTGTAATGATTTGTGAGAGTAGGGTTAATAATATTTGAAGTGTTTGTGGTTGAATTGTGTTTCTTGAGTGTTGAATTGTCTGGTGTTTTCATAACAATTGGTACGAGAGCCAGTTGTGGCTCGACTTAGAGAAGATCAAGATCGATTAGCGTTTCGTATTCGAAGAAGATCAAGATTGATTAGGGTTTTATAATTGAAGAACAAGAATGGTGTCAAACAAATTTGAGCTAGAGAAATTTGATAGGAAAAATGACTTCAGGTTATGGCGGTTATGATGTGTGCATTCCGGGTTCATCAAGGAGTCGTGCATGCACTCCCCAGTGAAGCCAATTTGTCGGCAAACCTTACAGACAAAGAGAAGAAGGATGTTCTTGAAAAGGCGCACAATGCAATTGTTTTGAGTTTGGGTGATAGAGTGTTGAGAAAGGTTTCAAAGGAGACTTCTTCAACACGAATTTGGGCTAAATTGGAATCATTTTGTATGACAAAATCACTTGCAAATCGCCTATATTTGAAGAAGAGATTGTATACGTTTAACATGAATTCAGGAAAATATATTGAGGATCTTACCGATGAATTCAATATGTCAATATTGGATTTTGAGAATATTGAAGTTACTCTAGAAGATGAAGACCAGGCAATAAACTTCTTAACATCACTTCCTCATGATAAGGATCATACCAATGAATTCAATAAGAGATATGATTGAATATCAATATCAATATTGAGGAAGATCCAAAGACTTTCAGTGAAGCAATGGCTTCAAGGGATGCTTCTTTCCGGAAAGAAGCTTTTCAAGATGAGATTGGCTCCATCATACAAAATAATACATGAGGAAAATGAAGGTGGATAGTAACATTATTAAGATTAAAGCCAGGTTGCTCATTTAAGGATTTAGACAAAAAGACAGTATTGATTTCTTTGATACCTATGCCCTGGTTGCAAGAATTCCCACCATTAGATTGTTATTAGCACTTGCTACTATACATAATTTTGTAATTCACCAAATAGATGTGAAAACTGCATTCTTGAAGAGATTTATATAAAACTACCAGAAGGCTTTGTTATGCTTGGTAATGAAAACAAGGTTTGTAAATTAATAAAATCTCTGTAAGGCTTAATACAAGCACCTAAACAATGGCATTAAAAGTTTGATGATGTTGTATGTTCAGACAGTTTTGTTCTTAACTAACATAACAAGTGTCTATATAGTAAATTTGATTCTTGGGGTAAAGGAGTTATAATTTGACTATATGTGGATGACATGTTGATCTTTGGTACTAAACAAGATCAACTTGATAAAACAAGAAATTTATGTCATCCAAGTTTGCCATGAAGGACATCGATGAGGCAAAAGTGATTCTGGGTATAAAAATCACGCGTGGAAACAATGGTTTCTCAATCTCCTTACATTAAGAAGATATTGAGGTAATTTAATTTCCAGGTTTTTTCTCTGGTTAGAAATCCCATAGATCCTAATATTGCTTATGCCTAATAAAAGTGATCCTATTTCTCAACTACAATATTCAAAGGCAATAGGTTGTTTGATGTATGCTATGATCAGCACAAGGCCAAGGCCTAATATATGCTGCTGGAAAATTGAGTAGATATACTAGCAATCCAAGCACACATCACTGGCAAGTTGTGAATTGATTATTTAAATATCTGAAAGGAACCATGAACTATGGTTTGTGTCATTCAGGTTTTCCTTCAAGTATTTTATTTTGATGCAAGTTGGATAACTAATATTGAAGTTCATTCTTCTATAAGTGGATGGGTATTCCTCTTTGGTAGAGGTGCTATCTCTTGGGCTTCAAAGAAATAGACTTGCATCACCATTAACAATGGAATCTGAATTTGTAGCTTTATCAATAGCAGCTGATAAAGAAGCTGAATGGTTACGAAATTTGATCTTTGGATTTCTTTGTGGTTAAAACCGATATCACCCATTTCTATCATACATTCAGATGTGATAGTGCAGTCACTCTGGCTAGGTCATACAACCAAGTGTATAATGGGAAGTCTAGATACATAGATGTTAGATATTGTGTGATTAGAGAATTAATCATAAATGGAGTGATATCTGTTAATTTTGTAAGATCTGAGTATAATATGGCTGATCATCTAACTAAAGAGTTAAGAGGAGATCTTGTAAATAATTCAATCAAAGGGATGGGTTTAAAGTCCATACAAAATATCTTATGTCAAGACACCTAATTCCCATATGTTAAATTCAATGTGGAAAGATTGTCATGTGATGCGTGATTGAAAACCGATGTTTTATTGTATGTAAAGTTTGTGTTTTTTTTTACATAAACTTGAGTTTCGAATTACTTTGATTTTATTTGTGTTTTTGCAGGTTAACGAAGTTTAAGAAGCATTCTGGAGCTTTACGGAGCATCGGACGGAAAAAGGATCAACCAGACATGGAAACAACAAAATCAGAAAAACATGTTTTAGAGAGGTAGTTGTCGACGCCCTAGTAGCCAGTCGACGACGCCTTCCAGAAAGCCCTATCGATAAAACTTGTGCATAGACAGCATGTTATCGCGTCCGGAGAAAACTGAGGCCAGGCAACACGTCAACGACACCCTAGTTGCCCGTCGGCGACGCCTTCTCCATATTGTTGACGTTGAAAAGTTGGTTTGACTTGTTTTTGACCGAAAATTGAATGGGGATTAAAGGAGTTACGGGTTTTTGAGCATATAAACACATCTTAGAGCCATCTTTCATCATCTCCTTCATATATCACTTCTCCCTAACCTCTCTAACCCTAACCTAACCACCATCATCTCTAACTCTCACCCATTCCACCATCATCCATTACACCATCATCATCATTCACCATCATCTTCATCCATCCACACTCATCATCCAAACCCTAACCCTAACTTTCATTATCCTTCCAAGACTCAAGGTCATGGCTTGGTGTTCGCGTTGTCATTCGGTGTTCATGAAGCATCAACCATGAGCGATTAGTCTCTCCGAGTTTCAACCTGGTGTAGATTTTTATAAGATTTTCTAGGGTTTAAACATTTATATTTGATTTGATTTGAATTCATGACAAGTTGCTTAGTTTTTGAAACCTTTGATAATTGTCTTGCATTTTTTTCGAATTCGTAAATTGTCGAGTGATGATAAAATTTGACTTTGCGAAATGGTTATGTGCAATTATGCCTTATCGTAGGTTAGGATTTACATGTTCTTGGTAAAGAAGTGCACTGCGGTCCATCGTCTATGACGTTGATAGCTTTTGGCACCTAACCCATGCGAAACTAAATTTGTTAATCACTATATGCAACTGAATCAAGTTAAAATGTGTAGGAACCCTAGGTTTTTGCAATTATCGAACAGGGTGTGATCCGTGTTCCCAATTCTTCTTTTCAATCAAGTAATCCAGTTTTTGAAATAATTCACGTTATCTATTTTTTTTTGTAGTTAATAGTAACTTGTTGGTTTACTCTGACACCTCTTTCAACCAAATAAACAAACAAAGAAAATTAGCAAGTTTCATAAGTATTTTGTACACTTCTTGTAAATAGTTTAGATAATCGAACAACTAGTGTGGTATTGATCACATGCTCTTGGTGGATATGATACTCGACTTACCATAGCTACCTAGATTAATTGGGTTTTTGACTGATCAGGACGACACAGTCAGTCAATATGGCGTCGTTGTCTTTTGTTATGGTCAAGTTCCGAAAATTAGCATGATTGGCATTCAATGTGTGTTTTTAATAGAAAATTGCGGGTGGTTGATGTGTACAAAATGCAACATATAAATTACATCAAATGTGGTATAAAACTAACCCTTTTTTTAGTACTAATGTTGGAAAAAGTGTGTTTTTACCATCCTTTTGTATTTTCAGGATTAAATGAGCTCAAATGAACAAAAGAAGCAAAAAGGCAGCTAAATCTAACATAAATATAAGAAAAGGAACAAACGTGGCATGCCCGACCCCCCGACAGCATCTTCCCAAGCAAAAACAAGAGAACAGAAGGCTGAACACGCCCCGTGCTCAGTGAGCACGGGGGCGTGCCCAAGTGTCTGCAGAAAAGACAAAGTTGTAGAAGCTTCTATCACCCACCATGGGGGCGTGCCCAGCGGACACGGGGCCGTGGTCAACTCTAAGATTTGCAGAATCTGAGGAAATCTTGATAGTACAGATACGCTTCTGCACACGGGGTCGTGCCCAACGGACATGGGGGCGTGGTCAACTAATGCATACAAACTGCAATTAATGAAGGAAGAGAAGATGGGTGGACACGGGGCCGTGACCAATGGACACGGGGCCGTGCCCGTGCTTCTGTGCAGACTATAAATAGGGGTGCTTGGCTCATTTGCAAACCATCCCTTGGCACACCACCTCTCTCACACTTCACCCACACTCCACCACCACCACAACACCATCATCCACCACCATCATCCATCATCCATCGTAGAGTGTGTGAGTTGTCTCAGGATCCAAGATTGATCGTAAGAGTTCTTGACAATCAAAGGCCATGTTTGCCTAAGTCTATTACATCACTTGGTGAAGACAAGTGTCTAGTGTAATACTTTTTATTTTTAATATTTTCGCACTTTTTATTTGGTTATGTGTTAATGACTTTAATAACTAGTTTCTTATGTTGAAGGTGAATCTTCCTTATTATTTGTCCGTGGTGTCTTGGCATTATTTTACTGTCTATATAAAATAAAAGATTTTCACCATTCATATCTCCACGGTCTATATGGAGATATGTTGGCTACCTGGTCGGGGGTTAAGGGAATGGTTTGGTAAGAGTCTTGCCTTGTTCAGTGTATAGATCCTGTAAGAACCTGGGTCAAATTTAGTAGGACATCCTTCAATACCCACTGGTATTGGATGGCAGGGGTCCAAACTCTTTGATCCCCTCATATGTAAGCTACTATTAAAACTTTAACCCGGCTACTTAGGACTGTATCCCTGCTGACTCAGACTACTTAGCCGAGGGTACCGTCACCTTCAAAAGAGGGGCCTACCACATTACGCATTAATAACTTAATTAATTATCTTTCAATAATCCAACCCTTTAGGATTGTATCCTTGCTGACTCAAACTACTGGGTTGAGGGTAACGTCACCTTCAAAAGAGGGGCCTACTACAATAACTAAGATAATCTCTTAAAAAGTGCAAAAGTGCGGAAATAATCAAAGGTTACACTAAACACGAGTCAGATCCAAGTGATTCATCTTGTCTATCTGTTTTTATTTTATTTTATTTTTCAGCATTTTTAGTTTTATTTTTCTAGTTTAAAAACCTTTTTCTAAACTTTTGATTTGATTAGACGTTGAGGATAAACCGGTACTAAAAGCTCTTGTGTCCTTGGACGACCTCAGTATCTTACCAACACTATACTACGCTCACGATAGGTGCTCTTGCCCATATGTGTGTTTAGTGTTAGTAAATATCATGTTTTATAAATTTAAAACTTGGCTAAAAAGTGTTAAATGACTTAAAATATACATTAAAAACTATACGATACTTCACACGCATCAAGTTTTTGGCGCCGTTGCCGGGGACACAAGGATTTTAAGAAAGCTTAAAATCGACGGCCTAATCAGTTTTTCAAAACCTTTTCAAAACGCGCGCATATTTTTCTGCATTTTAGTTAGTTTTGCATTTATAGTAGGTTGAACACGGGGCCGTGCTCACTGAACACGGGGCCGTGCTGCATATTTTTCATAAAACACCTAGATACAGAGTCTGAACACGGGGTCGTGCTCACTGAACATGCCCCCGTGCTGCACCAAACCAGTAACTTTTAATTAAACGCCCAGATACAGATCCTGAACACGGGCCGTGTCCACTAAACACGGGGCCGTGTCCGGCCTCTGTTTCCGTTTTTATTTTTGTTTTCTGGTCTCGAGACTCTGTTGTGGTCTGCTGTGTGATTCTTATGGATCAATACTTAGGAGGCTACAACTACACCTATGAGGAGGATGATTATAGGGAAGACTATTGCACCAATTGTGGTGATCCGCACTCGGTACAATATTGTGACTTATTTCAACCATCTATTTCATACACCTACTATAAGGAGCCCAGGTACGAGCCATCGACTTCATACACATCATATGAAGACCAAAGATATGAACCTTCTCCCTCATACTCATATTTTGATGAACAAATGTATGAGCCTTCATACTCATACTTTGAGGAACCAAGATATGAGCCACCACTTTCATATACTTACTATGAGGAACCATGGTGTGAACAACCCACCTCATATGAGTATTATGAAGAACAAAATTACGACCCTTATCCATCATATACTTATAATGAAGAGCAATGGTGTGAACCATCTACTTCCTATGAGTATTATGAGGAACAAAGGATCGAACATCCGGATTCAAGCTTTGAAAATCCCGATCCTTACTCTATCGCCGACATAACTGATAAGATAATGGAACACCTTAAAACTATCGAACGTTGTATAAAAGAATCTCGCGCAAGGGAAGAGGAGTCCCGCGCAAGAGAAGAATTAAATAAAAAAGAGATATTTGAAAATGTGAAAATGGAAGAACAAATAAGTGAAAAACCGACACATGAGTTAAACAACGAAAAAGGTGAGTCCGTTAACGTTAAAATTCAAGAAGAGTCTAATTTTGAAGAAATTAATCTTTTGTCACCTTCTTTCGAAAACCATTGTTTAATACCCATTCATGCTAAGTTTTTAAAAGAGTTAAACACTAACACTAAAATTGACGAAACGGTAAGCATTAATTTAACTAATGATCAAACTTCGCTAATAAAAGAAGACCCATTTGAAATCAACATTAAACCGGTTCCATGTTTTTTTTCAAAACTCCTTTATTAGTAATGTTACAATTGATAAAGATCTTTGTGTTAACATAATGCCCAACTACATTTTCGAAAAATTAAGTATTAGTTATTTTTCTCCACTTCAAATACCCATTTTTCTATCTAATCGGAAAGTAATAAAATAAATCGGTATAGTTGAGGATGTCTTGGTTCAAACAAATCAATTGGTAATCCCAACCGACTTTGTCATCCTCGATGACGCTCCTCTAGTGTTGGGACGACCTTTTGTAAAAACCCACGAAGCTTTGAAAAAACGGAAGTACAACAATCTATCTCTTCAATTAGTGGCATTTAAAAGGAGCATCGATCTAGAGCGTTCAATGAAATATCATTTCGGCAATAATGGCCCCCTAATTGAAGATGAACCACCCGATACAAGTGAAAAGATCGACCACTTTGTTGAAGAAGAGGTCGCCATAGAACAAACTTTTAAAGTTCTTGATCAAAATGAGCAACAAAATAAGGAGTCTCCTAAAGACCCACCTCTTGAGCTCAAAGAACTTCCAAAAGGTTTGAAATATGCTTTTCTAGACAAAGATGGTAAATCACCTGTAATTATTTCGTCAAAATTAAGTAGTGTAGAAAAAGAAAAATTAATTAAACTTTTGAAAAAACATAAAAATGCGATCGCTTGGAAGCTTGTAGACATTAAAGCAATAAATCTTCCATGTGCACGCACAAAATTTTAATGAATGATGACTATAAATCGGTAATACAACCACAACGTCGAGTAAATCCAAATGTACAAGAAGTGGTTAAAAATGAAGTCATCAAATTACTTGACGCCAGACTTATTTATCCTATCTCCGATAGTCCTTGGGTAAGTCCCGTCCAAGTAGTTCCAAAGAAAGGATGTATGACGGTAATAACTAACGAAAAGAATGAATTAATACCAACGAGAACCGTCACAGGATGGAGGGTATGTATAGATTATAGACGATTGAATGAAGCAATAAGGAAAGATCACTTTCCTTTTCCCTTCATTGATCGAATGTTAGAAAGATTATCCGGTCATAAATTTTATTGTTTCTTGGATGGTTTTTCAGGTTACTTTCAAATCCCGATATCGCCCGAAGACCAAGAAAAGACAATATTCACATGTCCCTATGGAACTTTTGCTTATCGACGCATGCCATTCGGTCTATGTAATGCCCCCGCAACCTTTCAACGTTGCATGGTGGCCATCTTCCATGAGATGATAGAAAAGACAATGGAAGTCTTCATGGACGACTTTTCTATCTTTGGAGATTCATACGACCAATGCCTCGATAACCTTGAAAGAATGCTATCCCGATGTGAGGAAACTAACCTCGCCCTTAATTGGGAAAAAATGCCATTTCATGGTAACAGAGGGAATAGTACTCGGTCACAAAATCTCAAGCGAAGGAATGGAGATTGATCGAGCCAAAATAGACACTATTTCTCGATTACCACCCCCATCCTCCGTTAGAGCAATCAGAAGTTTCTTAGGGCATGCCGGATTTTATAGGCGATTTATCAAAGACTTTTCTAAAATCTCAAGGCCTCTAACAAAATTACTTGAAAAAGATGCCCCTTTCTTCTTTGACAAGGATTGCAATCATGCATTTCTAACACTCAAAGAAATGCTAGTCAATGCACCTATCATGATAGCGCCTGATTGGAAATTACCTTTCAAAATCATGTGTGATGCAAGTGACTTTGCAGTTGGAGCAGTCTTGGGACAAAGAAAAGAAAAGCATTTTCACCCAATTTATTATGCTAGTAAAACACTTAACGATGCACAAGAAAATTATACAACAACAGAAAAAGAATTACTAGCTGTGGTATTTGCTTTTGATAAATTTCGTTCTTATCTTGTTCTTTTTAAAACAATAGTCTATACAGATCATGCAGCCATTCGATACCTTTTCAAGAAACAGGATGCTAAATCCCGTTTGATTCGGTGGATTCTACTCCTCCAAGAATTTGATATTGAAATCAAAGACAAAAGAGGAGCAAAAAACACCGCAGCGGATCATCTTTCGCGCTTAGAAGACCCAGCTTTGGAGGCAACCAGGGACGAGCAAATCAACGAAAAATTTCCAACGGAATCCCTAGAAATGGTGGAATACAAAGAAGAACCATTGTACGCCGAATATGCTAACTACCTAACTAGCGGTATAGTCGCAAAAGGTTGGCCACATCATCAAAGAAAGAAATTCTTTGCTGATGTAAAACATTATTTTTGGGAAGATCCTTATGTTTTCAAAATGTGTGCCGACCAACTCATCCGCCGATGCGTACATGGTAGCGAAGCAAGAAGAATTCTCCGCCATTGTCATGAAGGTCCATACGGAGGACATCATGGTGCCGCTAGTACCACACGAAAGGTATTTGATTTAGGGTTTTATAGGCCAACCATTTACAAAGACGCCCAAAGTCTTGTCAAGACATGTGACGCTTGCCAAAGATCAGGTAATATTTCTTCCAAAAACGAAATGCCACAAAATGGCATTCTTGTTTGTGAAATTTTTATGTGTGGGGACTCGACTTTATGGGACCCTTCCCACCGTCAAAAGGAAACAAATATATACGTGTGCTGGTAGATTACTTGTCTAAATGGGCCGAGGCCGAGGCACTTCCAACAAATGATGGAAGAGTCGTGGTAAGATTTCTGAAAAAATTATTCTCTCGTTTTGGCACACCTAAAGCATTAATAAGTGATAGAGGTACCCATTTTTGTAACCATCAACTTGAAATTTTTTTAACAAGATATGGGGTCTATCACCGGGTCTCAACAGTATATCACCCTCAAACAAACGGACAAGCCGAAGTGACTAATAGAGGTTTAAAACGAATACTCAAAAAAACCGTAGGGTTAAATAAAAAGGAATGGGCCGATAAATTAGATGATGCTTTATGGGCTTTTCGAACTGCGTATAAAAAAACAATAGGTACAACCCCATATAAGCTCGTCTATGGAAAAAGTTGTCATTTGACAGTAGAAATTGCACACAAGGCCTACTGGGCAATTAAAAATGTAAACTTAGATTTAGAATTTACCGGTAAAAATCGATTTTGTCAATTAAATGAATTAGACGAATTAAGGAATTATGCATACTCAAACTCTCTGAAATTTATAAGGAAAGAATAAAAAACTTGCATGACAAACACATTAAACCTAATGAATTTCGAGTAGAAGATCAAGTTTTATTGTTTAATTCAAGACTTCGATTGTTTCCTGGTAAATTAAAGTCTAGGTAGTCAGGACCTTTTTCCATCACCCATATTTTCCCACACGGTGCAGTAGAAATTAAATCTCGGAATGGAATTCCATTCAAAGTCAATGGCCAACAGCTGAAGCTATATCAAGGATTCATTGAGGATGAGGAGAAAGAAATCTCGCTTCAAATGGTCGAAGAATAAAAGCATCAACATCATACCTGGTAAGTTACGAACAAACGTGTTGACATCTAAATCGGTAAGTCTTCTAACCAAGTTTTTGGGAAACAAGGGCACTCACACGAGCACTTAAAATATATATATATATATATAGGACAAAGATCCGTTAGGAACCACCTTTTATTGCGAGAACCGCGAGAACCAATGTGAACGCAACCAAAAATGCTTAAAAATAGCTAAAAATCACACAATTTTTTTTAAATATTTTTTATAACAAAATCGCTACTTTTCGTAGCAAAAAAAAAATTTAAAATTTTTTTTTGCTTCTAAAAGTAGCGATTTTAACATAAAAAATATTAAAAAAATAAAAAAAAAATTTAGATTTTTTTAGGTTTTTTGGGGGTTTAGTTTTTAGCCTTTTAGCTGGGGGGGGGGGGGGGGTTAGGTTTTTGGGGGGTGGGGGAGGGGGGTTTAGGTTTTTGGGGTGGGGGGGGTTGGGTTTTTTTTAGGTTTTCTGGGGGGTTTAGTTTTTAGCATTTAGCTTGGGGGGGGGGGGGGTTAGGTTTTTTTTTGGGGGTGGGGGGGTTTAGGTTTTTTTTGGGGGGGGGGGGGGTGGGGTTGGGTTTTTTTAGGTTTTTTTTAGCTATTTTAGGTTGTGTTCACATTGGTTCTCGTGGTTCTCGTAATAAAGGTGGTTCTCGCATGAACCCTACCCTATATATATATATATATATAATATATATATATATATATAGGGTAAGGTTCTAGAGTGAACAACCTCCCAAGAGTGAACTGTGTGAACTGATTATAGCCTTTGATTATCTTTTTTGTTGAAAAGGATAGGATGGTAATTATACATTAAGTTATTATTAATTACTTATTTTAATTAATTCATGGAAGTTACACTTTCCTATTTTTTGTGATTACTCAAAATATCTTTGAAATCTAAACAAGATGTATATCATAATCACCATTCAAAAAAAGCCAATTTTTTTTTTCAATCGAGCAGTTCTTCATCATGTATTTTTTTCTTCATCGATAAAAAAATCCAGATTTCAATTACGTACACACATTCATGAATCCCGAAGTACACATGTGTATTTACATTTAATACACCTATGTACAGACATAGATACATTTGTGTATAATCCTGTTTTTAGATTAGTAAACTCGTACTACTTCACCATAGACCATAACATGTCCCAAAATCAAATCCAAAAACATATTATAAAGTATACCAACCAACTAAACATCCAGTTTAAATAAAAAAATAACCCGACCAAACAAACAAATAACCACATATCGGAAAAAACAAAAACATAATCTTTACTACTATTATTTGGATGGTGCGTTTTAAACACTAAGCCTATTCGCCACGTTGTATGCTACCGATTCAGCCATTACTTCATCGCGGAGCGTGTTAGCATGGGGGCATAAAATCTTGACAGCATACTTCTTCACAACATACTTTTTCACAGCAACCTATCCGGTATTATTCCTTCAAATTGCCCACATTTCGGATGATTCACTGATTTCAAGTATTTTGAGAAAATGTCTTTCTGCGTTTAAAATCAAATTACAATACATTACCAACTTTAAAACACAAATACGTTTACACAGGTCAATGAATGCCTTAGATAAATAAAAAGACCAACATTGTATACACAGTTGTACACTCAATTTACACAGGTGTATACACAGTTTATACCTACAATCAATTTGCATACATATGTGTACACCAAATGTACAAACACTGTATACATAGGTGTACACCCAATTTACATAAACAACAGACATAAGTTTTTGAAATATCACTTAACCACTACGACACACAAGTGTATACCCAATTTACATAAACAGGGTACACATGTCAATCGAAAAACTACCTGGAAAATCTCCGGAAATAAAGCGACGGCTGTTAACCCGAGGGCATAACGACAGCAACACTTTCCAGCCCACCGGCAACGCTTTCACAAGCCGGAACCGCAGTGCCTCTGCTATCGTACGCCGGAGCCGCTGATGCTCTGCTATCGTACGCCGGAACCGCTGTGCCTCTGCTATCGTACGCCTCTCCGTCCGTAACTAATCTCCGTGACGAATTCAAAATCAACTTATTCTCCCTCACGTGTACGTACTATAGTTGATCACTACAAGGCCTCCAACATTGAATCAACACTTGTATGTGCATGCCGTGATTGCAAAATTAATGGAAATTACAATGTTGAATTAGTCAACAACTAAAATTCCAAATTATTAAATTGCAATAAAAAAACCTACACCAAATAATATGTAAAATGAACCAAATCACCTGCATTATCTCTATTTGTCGATAAGCGCCACTGCACGTGAGCTATATTGTTACCAATCCACAGTTGAAGGCCATCACATCACTAGTTCCTTGGAATTTCATCCAATTAGTTCTATTTATTGGGTAATTTGAATTTTTTGTGACCGAAAAGCTAGAGAAGAACGATTGAATTAAAGAGATCAACTTACATCGATGGAAATTTTGATTCAAACTTCGAGGAGTAAAAGCATCACTGCTCATATCTCTATGTGGAATGCATAGGTACTCCTCGGTTGTCGTCTTCTTAGAGATTCCTGCTGTACGTCAGCGTCGCCGCCACCGGCGATATCCACGGCGGTAGGAGAAGGCGTAAATTATCCTCGGAGTGGTGTTAACGACGGCGATTGAGCCGGTATACCGGTAATCGGGGCCGACGTCGTTTTCTTCGTCAGGACCGTCGGATGAAGAGCGAAAAGAAGTGGTTTCCTGTTTGTATTGCCGGCGGCAGATCTGTTTGTATTGAGAAGGATAGGAACAAAATAATGCATTTGATATGATTAGATTTTAAATAATGGAAACAATTTAGGTTTCCTGTTTCAATTTTTTGATTGTGTAATTACACATATACCCTTATGTATTTAATTAAATGGAAAAAATTAATCAAATAATTACTATTATGCCATTCACTTAAAATCTCAAGATCATAAAAATCAAGGGCCCAGATCAGTTCACACAGTTCACAAACAAGGATGTTGTTCACTCATGATCCCTATCCTATATATATATATATATTAAAAGTTGCCTGCCCATGGGGCCGTGTCCGCTGGACACGGGGCCGTGTCCGCGCAACTTTCGGGATAAAACCCCTTTTCAACACAGTTTCTTCATTTCCACACGCCCGGTTTCCCCGAAAACTCTCTGGTTCAGGCAATTTTACGGCAAGATTTCGACGTCTCCTCTACTTCTAGCAACATCAAGGTATGATTCTATCATCATTAGTAGTTAGATTAAGCATTTGCATGTAGTTAAAACATCAAAAGTTTTGGGAAAATCTGGGGTTCTTGAACTTCATCCGGATCGAACCTTAAATTTTTGCATAAATCTGTTAGCATTAGTTTAGATTCATGTTATAGGAAGTAAATCCACTTGTATTGTTCATAGATTCACCCGATTTCTCACAAAAACCTCAAACCCTTGTTTTTGAACCGAAAAAGATAAAATCGAAGGGGTAAACAGTTTGTTTTGGGAAAAACGACACTTGGGGTTTCATTTTCTGGGGTTTCATTTTCGGGGAAAACCGCCCCTACTGGACCAAAAATTTTCAACTTTTCGGTACCGGGTCGAAAAATGAGATTTTTGGTAAACAGACGTCTGGACACGGGGTCGTGCTCGCTGAGCACGGGGGCGTGTCCAGCCAATTTCTGACCAACATGGGGCGTGTCCGCTGAACACGGGACCGTGTTCAGCCGACTGTTTTCAGTTTTCTCTGAAAATTTCACTTTTTCGTGCTAATTGTTTGGTGTATTCTTTCAGATGTCCAAGAAATTCACAAGGTTCAATGCAAATGAGTTGGATGTTAAAGCAAGATACGATGTGCTTCGAACCAGGCCGGAGGAATACCCACGACAAGTATGCATGGATCTTTTAGGAGCAGTGAACCAACTTGACGGTTCAACAGCCTAGTCACCGGCCCACTAAGAGCCGACCTAACCACTCGACTTCGCTCAGTGTACGAATATAATCTGGAATTCTATAGCACATTCGTGTTCAATTCAAGAGCTGACCCATTTGATAATGATGGGGTAGAATTCCGATGTGGGGGGACTAAGTACTCAATCTCGATGACACAGTTTGGGTCGATAGTTGGGTTGTAGCAGAGGAAGATGCGGGTAATGAAGAAAACATCGGAGGGTTACGTGAACTATCAGAAAACGAACGCTAAGCCGCTTGGGCCCAAATAGGAGAAGGGCACTACAACCCAAGTAGTACTAAGAGTACTAAGTTGAGGGACCCTCTTTACCGTTACATCCATAGGGTCCTCACTTACTCTCTTAGCCAAAGGCATGATAGTAGTGGCGTTGTAGGGTTAAGAGATCTGGTGGTCCTTCATTGCATTCATACCCGCACCCACCTTGATGTTCCGTACCTCCTGCTCCGAAACATGCATTGGAACCGGCTCGCTACTCCACCAACCCCTATCTTCTTTGGGGGGTGGATATACCGTCTCTTCAAGCATTTCGTGAAAATGCCCAGGTCTTGCCAAAAGAGCCCATGGTCGGGGAGAGTAGACATAACCATTTGCTGCTCCATGAACCTGATTTATGAAGCAGAAGATGGGACGGTCAGCTTCCAAAGAGTCCAGGGGCATGCTTGGAACCCGCAAGAGGTACTCGTCTTCCACGCTCCACATTTCCAACCTCCTCCTCAATACCACTACCAGCCCCATGGTGATCCGGGCCAATCCTCCTCACAAGGAGGCGGTTTTCCTAACTTCCATAGTTTACATGATTTATTGAAGGAAAACCTCATGTGCACCAGGAACACCTATAACATGGCCAGCAACACCTACACTCGAGTCGGAGTAATTGAGAGAAACATCTCCGACATACAGGATGGCATTGGGAACATCCGGGAGTACATGGCGGGGCACGGAGGAGGAGATGTTGATGAAGACAAGGACATGGACTAGGCGGAAGGAGCGGAGGTAGGAGCAGCTAGTTGGTGATCTCACAGGTTAACCCCTTTTTCTCATGAACAATTTCCGGCCTGCGTGCCGTGTGTTGAACAATTTACTTTCCTCTAACACTTTTTACTTTCTGCATTTCTTTTTTTCTTTTTAACTTTGTGGTGTGGATGTTTGAACAATGGTAATTTAGGATGCTTGCTATGGTTTGGTGTAGTGTTTATTGATAAAACAGGTACATACGAGGCTTAGAGCACTAAACATTAGTGCTACTAAAGCCGGGACAGGAAAACCGAAGCCAGAAACCTGTTTTTCACCTTTGCAGATTGTCTACACGGGGTCGTGTCCAGCCGACACGCCCCCGTGCCTATTGCCCCAGACCTGCTGTTTGTAAAAATTCTGCAGATTTTTGCCAGACACGGGGTCGTGCTCAGCCGACACGCCCCCGTGTCCACTTTCTGTAAGTTATCGTTACTGGCACTCTGACCACGGGGTCGTGTTCATCTGACACGGGGCCGTGTCCAGACGCCCAGTAACATAAATTTTTGCTTTTTCACACCCTTTTACACATTCAATCAACCTAAAAACTTATTTTTGGGACACATTGAGGACAATGTGTAATTTATGTGTGGGGGGATGCTAAAACCTTGAATCTTGCAACTCCTAATTACAAGCCTTACACAAAACTCTATTGGAACCGCTAATCACCACAAATTTTTTTTTCAATTTTTTCTTTTACTTGTCTAGGTTTAACGTGGGAATTTCAAGTTCTAAAAAGGTTATATTTTTACAAATTTACAACCGATAGCGTCGTTATAAAAAGAACCAACATAAGAAAATTATGAAACGACATGACAAATCTAGTTAAAATTTGATTATATATACTTGATCACATAAAAAACCCATTCCCACAAAAAGTGAGTTTTGAGCCTTTATTGAGCATACAAATACATATCTTTAAACTAAATGCTCATTTTTCGTTTCTTGTGTGAATAGCCGCTTGGTTCTTACGACTCTAGAACTTGCCACGACGATACATTACCGGTCCTTACCAACTTAAACCCGAGTAAGTAAATGATGGAGGCATTATAACTAACCCTTTTTTCTACACCATTATTTTTTTTACCACCTACCCAAAAATCCCCCTAGTTAACCCCTTTGAGCACAAAACTTTTCATTTCTTAACCCAAAACAAACACCCTTTTACCCACCAAAACCCTTTTTTTAACCCCTTTGAGCACAAAACTTTTCATTTGTTTTATGAAAAAAAATGATGATGAAGAAATAAACAAACAAGTTTATCAAAAAGAAATTTGTTTGAAGAATAGCTTCATCAAAATAAAAATAAAAAAGTTACAAAAAAAAAGTCTTACGAAAACCGACGCTTTTTACGCCTTTCGCCCTTTTGCTAACCAACTAACCCAATCACCTACTTTTAACCCAATCCTAACCCTTCACCCAAAAGTCCTCTTGATATTTACAAAGGTGTATAGTTAAAAAGGAGGAGAATTGATTGCTTGGCAAGCTTATGGTTGGAGTAAGTTCCAGGCCGCTCTCGAGTGATTCACTAAAATACATATTCGGCCGAGTGTTGAGTGATCCCCCGTGAGGTATGTGAACTTGTATATAAATGGAATTTTAAAAAGGCATTTTATGCCCTAATAAGTAATTTATCTTATGTAATGTTTTAAATAAATCATGACGAATAGGATTGTAAATAAATAAAAATAAAAATTAATAAAGAATCTTGGAAATCTCGACACTCTATGACAAGCCCAAAAACCTTCTCTTCTACCCATTCCATTTGGGAGTGCAAAGCCACATTATAGAGAGTTTTGCTTGAGGACAAGCAAAGATTCAAATGTGGGGGTATTTGATGTGTACAAAATGCAACATATAAATTACATCAAATGTGGCATAAAACTAACCCTTTTTAGTACTAACGTTGAAAAAAGTGTGTTTTTGCCTTCCTTTTGTATTTTCAGGATTGAATGAGCTCAAATGAACAAAAGAAGCAAAAAGGCAGCTAAATCTAACATAAATACAAGAAAAGGAACAAACGTGGCATGCCCGACCCCCCGACAACATCTTCCTAAGCAAAAACATGAGAACATAAGGCTGAATACGCCCTGTGCTCAGTGAGCACGGGGGCGTGCCCAAGTGTCTGCAGAAAAGACAAAGTTGTAGAAGCTTCTATCACCCACCACGGGGGCGTGCCCAGCGAACACGGGGTTGTGGTCAACTCTAAGATTCGTAGAATCTGAGGAAATCTTGATAGTATAGATACGCTTCTGCACACGGGGTCGTGCCCAGCGGACACGGGGGCGTGGACAATTAATGCAGACAAACTGCAATTAATGAAGGAAGAGAAGATGGGTGGACACGGGGCCGTGCCCGTGCTTCTGTGCAGACTATAAATATGGGTGCTTGGCTCATTTGCAAACCATCCCTTGGCACACCACCTATCTCACACTTCACCCACACTCCACCACCACCACAACACCATCATCCACCACCATCATCCATCATCCATCGTAGAGTGTGTGAGTAGTCTCGGGATCCAAGATTGATCGTAAGAGTTCTTGACAATCAAAGGCCATGTTTGCTTAAGTCTCTTACATCACTTGGTAAAGACAAGTGTCTAGTGTAATACTTTTTATTTTTAATCTTTTCGCACTTTTTATTTGGTTATGTGTTAATGACTTTAAAAACTAGTTTCTTATGTTGAAGGTGAATCTTCCTTATCATTTGTCTGTGGTGTCTTGGCATTATTTTACTGTCTATAAAAAATAAAAGATTTTCACCAATTATATCTTCACGGTTTATATGGAGATATGTTGGCTACCTGGTCGGGGGTTAAGGGAATGGTTTGGTAAGAGTCTTGCCTTGTTCAGTGTATAGATCCTGCAAGAACCTGGGTCAAATTTAGTAGGACCTCCTTCAATTCCCACTTTTATTGGATGGCGGGGGTCCAAACTCTTTGATCCCCTCATATGTAAGCTACTATTAAAACTTTAACCCGGCTACTTAGGACTGTATCCCTGCTGACTCAGACTACTTAGCCGGGGGTAACGTCACCTTCAAAAGAGGGGCCTACCACATTACGCATTAATAACTTAATTTATTATCTTTCAATAATCCAACCCTTTTAGGATTGTATCCTTGCTGACTCAAACTACTGGGTTGAGGGTAACGTCACCTTCAAAAGAGGGGCCTACTACAATAACTAAGATAATCTCTTAAAAAGTGCAAAAGTGCGGAAATAATCAAAGGTTACACTAAACACGAGTCGGATCCAAGTGATTCATCTTGTCTATCTGTTTTTATTTTATTTTATTTTATTTTTCAGCAAATTTAGTTTTATTTTTCTAGTTTAAAAACCTTTTTCTAAACTTTTGATTTGATTAGACATTGAGGATAAACCGGTACTAAAAGCTCTTGTGTCCTTGGACGACCTCGGTAACTTATCAACACTATACTACGCTCACGATGGGTGCACTTGCCCATATGTGTGTTTAGTGTTAGTAAATATCGTGTTTTATAAATTTAAAACTTGGCTAAAAAGTGTTAAAGGGCTTATAATATACACTAAAAACTATACGACATTTCACACGCATCAGTGGTTATTTGGGAATAGTCCACCTAAGAAATTAGTCATGTTAT
Source organism: Helianthus tuberosus (assembly GCA_030545235.1). Lineage (NCBI taxonomy): Eukaryota > Viridiplantae > Streptophyta > Magnoliopsida > Asterales > Asteraceae > Helianthus > Helianthus tuberosus. Next base: position 32,812,538 of record CM060359.1, read on the forward strand.
CCACATCACATATCATACTTTTTCCATGTGAGATATTGAGCCACCTATACACATCACACACACACACACACACACACACACACACACACACACACACACACACACACATATATATATATATATATATATATATATATATATATATATGTGTGTGTGTGTGTGTGTGTGTGTGTGTGTGTGTGTGTGTTTCTTTGTTTGAGTGTGCCATTAGTACATGTATTGTAGAACTTGCAACTTTTGATACGTTTAAGACAATGGGCCAAGTACGAGCCCAAGAATGATTAGTAAACCTTTTCGCTTTACAACATTTTATACCATCCTTACCCGAAATTAATCCCTTAGTCGCCAATTTTCAGCCAAAACCTTTCGTTTGACCAACCCACCTAGCCTTTGACCCGTTAAGCCTTTTTAATTTTAAACCGTGTGATGAAAATTCGATTTTAGGTTTATTTTGTATTGTAAGTTTGTAATTTATTTCATTAAAAAAAACAGAAAAGATCATGAAAAATAGTGAGAAATTATTGTGAAAATACCATGAAAAAATATAGTGGAAAACAGTTGTGAAAAAGCACAAAAAGAAGTTTTAGTTGTTATTGAATAAAAGGCGCGTTGATGCCTTGAAGTTGATTCAGTTAGTTAGTTGTTTAGAAGCTTTTTAATAAATATCGAGTTTTCATCACCTTAGCCACTTCATATACCCATTCCATACCCTTAGCCTAGCCCCATTACAACCCTTAAAGACCTTCTGATTTGTGCTTCGTTTTCGTGTTACTTGGTGGAGAATGATTGAGTTGCAAGCTTATGCAGATACGTGTTCCAATCGGTTGGAGTGTTCACTTAAAAATTGCTATTGCATCTTTGTTAGCTATATATTAAAGTGAGTGGAGAGAACTTTATGAGGGATATGCATAGTGTGCTAGTCTTAAGGGTGGATTAATCTTAGGTAACCATTTCACGTGCTAAAAGTAGAAAAATCCATTTACCTATTGAATTACTTTTGAAATGTGAACATTGTGAACCGGGTATGACATTAGACCTTAACTTAAATTTGAGAATGGGGAGTGTTTCCATTTGTTCGACTCACGTGTAAGTGAAAAAAATTGTTTGAGGACAAGCAAAAGACAAGTGTGGGGATGTGATGCATGATTGAAAACCGATGTTTTATTGTATGTAAAGTGTTTTTTTACATAAACTTGAGTTTTGAATTGCCTACTTTGATTTGATTTGTGTTTTTGCAAGTTAACGAGGTTTAAGGAGCATTTCGGAACATTTCAGAGGGAGCCTCGGGATGGAAAACAGATCAACCGGACACGAGGAACAACAAAATCAGAAAAACAGGTTTTAGAGAGGTAGTCGCCGACGCCCTAGTAGCCAGTCGGAGACGCCCTCCAGAAAGCCCCGTCAGTAAAACTTGTGCATAGACATCATATTAGCACGTCCGGAGAAAACTAAGGCCAAGCAACGCGTCGACGACTCCCTAGTTGCCCGTCGGTGACACCTTCTCCATATTGTTGACGTTGAAAAGTTAGTTTGACTTGTTTTTGACCGAAAATTAAATGGGGATTAAAGGAGTTATGGGTTTTTGAGCATATAAACACATCTTGGAGCCATCTTTCATCATTTCCTTCACATCTAACTTCTCCCTAACCTCTCTAACCCTAACCTAACCTCCATCATCTTTAACTCTCACCCATTCCACCCTCATCCATTACACCATCATCTCCATCCATTCACACTCACCATCCAAACCGTAACCCTAACCTTCATCATCCCTCCAAGACTCAAGGTCATGGCTCGGTGTTCGCGTTCGTCATCCAGTGTTCATGAAGCATCAACCATGAGCGACTAGTCTCTCCGGGTTTCACCCCGGTGTAGATTTTTGTAAGATTTTCTAGGGTTTAAACATTTGTATTTGATTTGGTTTCGTGATAAGTTGTTTAGTATGTGAAACCTTTGATAATTGTCTTGTATTTGTTTCGAATTCGTAAATTTTCGAGTGATGATAAAATTTGACTTTGCGAAATGGTTATATGCAATTATGCCTAGGATTTACATGTTCTTGGTAAAGAAGTGCACTGCGGTCTGTCGTCTATGGTGTTGATAGCTTTTGGCACCTAAACCACGCAACACTAAATTCATTAATCACTATATGCAACTTAATCAAGTTAAAACATGTAGGAACCCTATGTTTTGTAATTATTGAACCGGGTGTGATCCTTGTTCCTAGTTATTGTTTTCAATCAAGTAATCCAGTTTTTGCAATAATTAACCTAACCTGTTTTTATAGTTAATAGTAACTTTTCAGTTTACTCCGACACCTTTTTTCAACCAAATAAACAAAGAAATTTAACAAGCTTCATAAGTATTTTGTACACTTGTTTGTAAATAGTTTAGACAATCGAACAATTAGTGTAATACTGACCACATGCTATTCGTGGATACGATACTCGACTTACCCTAGCTACCTAGGTTAATTGGGTTTTTGACTGACCGGGATGACACAGTCTGTCATCATGATGATATTGGAACACATCATCTAATCATTCCGTTATGTGTGTTCAGACTACAAGATAAAGTAGGTTGAATTTTGTATAAATTCTTAATTGTCTTTTGTTAAATTATATTTGCAGGTGCAGGAATAAAGTGACTACTTATAAGAGTATGAAGTTTAGCCGCTTCAAGAAGCTTGGACTTGGATTTGATATACTCTTGGAAGGATTAGGACACATGCTACTAAAATATTGTGTCAAGTAAGAACACATGAATTTGTGAACTTATGTGTATATTAACTTCATGTATTTTAAAGAATAGCAATGGTTCAATCCATTGACACCCTAATATTAGAATACTTTGCATTTTTACTCCTTGCACTGTGTTACTCTATTTTTACACCTTCTCAACTCTGAAAATTTCATAAAGTTAACGCATCATAAAGTGTTTGGCCTAATTCATTCGATGTTTGCAATATACCCGCGCCGCAAGGTGCACGGGTCTAATTACTAGGTAACCTTAAAAGTTAATATTAGGATTTAGAGTTGGTAGTATTTCATTTATTAACCGTAGTTTTGAAACTTGATTTTTTTGACCAAATTTAGTAAATAACAAGGGTCTTTAAAATTCATTTGCTAAAATGTATTTATATGGTTCTCTTTTGTGTTAAACATCATGACTGCTAAAATGTATTTATATGGTTCTCTTTTGTGTTAAACATCATGACTGCATTTGTTTACATAGTACCTATATTTTCAACCATAATATTAACATTCGTTCACAACAGAAAATATTTCAAAGGTGAACACCGATACCTACACATGTCGGATTTTGTTCCCACCCAAATTTTGTGTTGATGATTGATCAACGAACTCTTGATTGCAATGACGGAGCTTGACCAAAAGTTCTGGTGTGGGGGGGGGGGGGGGGGGGGGGTTTCCACTAAGCTCCTCCCCTGCTTGATTGGTATATGAACGTGAATTACATATTTATTCTATATAAAATGAGAAAGGTGTATAATTTATCACATAGACGTTGTATGACTACTTTCCACTCAAAGTTAAAACTTAATTGAGAAACATGTAAAGATCTCAAGTTTAGACTCGCCTTATCAAAACATGTGCACCTTTGCCATGTGATCGATCTAGCTACACGTGTGTCAACTTTTGTAACCGCTAGATATATAAACGTTTGGTTGTAGAACTTGTTCAATGGTTATCTAATCCCCAAAGATTTAATTACTCAAAATGGATAGTTTTCTTGGTTCAGTTACAATGCAGTTAGTTGAACCAAAGGTATAAGAGACCACTGTATTTAATTTATTGATAAAGTTGACACCCACAAGTCATTGCATCCAACACCTTTCTATTGATCAACTATCCAACGACTTTTTTCAACGAAAACGTATTCTTTTTGTATATGTGTACATTATTTTTTAGAAGCGTAATATTCTATTCATATGTATAGTATATACAAAGAAATATAATCTTAAAAATATTACTTTGTACATAGAAAGATGTCGAACACCCTGGATTTCGGTCTCTTTCTCAGCAACCAGGGATCGAGCGAGACGTAATTCAGATTGTAGTTGATTCATCTGCAGATACAAATTAAACTATTTATGCAATTTTTATACAAACTTATATTCCAAAATATATTTAAAGGGTGCCTAACTGCCTATCATATAGTAAACAACAAAACCAGCTGATACGATCATTACACTATTACCTCATCTGAAAGTGTCCGTAGCTCTTGATCACGAGCTGCTAACAGATGAGCAAGATCAACCTACAGAAAACAACAAATTGGAAATGCCATAAAAACTAAAAATTTTAGAAAACCATATTCTACCTGAGGTGCCATCCCATCACCATATTTCTCATATTTGATTAAACATTCTTGCAGTCGAAGAATCAGTAGCGATATTATAACAACCCTCCTAAAATAATTAGAATATCCCTATACGTCCTAAAATACACCCCGTATACGAAAACCGGTCCCGAATACCTTTAATTTTATAAAAATAAAATAAAAACAAAATTTAATGGTTCGTCGCGGGGCGCGATAGATACCCCGTGGGCCGTCGCGGGGCGCAACAGCCTTGCTACGAGGCCGCACACTGAGCTGCCACGTGGCAGCCTCGTGTCGAACCTATGCGTATGACCGGACAAGGCTATGCCCTAGATCCCCTAGTTCGCGGGCCGCGTAAGCCCTTGTCTCATCTTTCGCGGGGCGCGAGATATGGTCGATCAGGCCCTATAAATAGCTTTGATTGGCCTTAAGTCCAACTCGCTCAAATTTTCTCAATCTCTCTCAAATTTCTGAAGAGTAGGAATTATATCTGGTATGATACCCACTAAAATAGCGAAGCTCTGCCTCGTTGTAAGTATTTTAACCCCCGGTCACGTATTAGATACGCTGCCCGATTGATCTAGTGCTCCATAACGGCTGTCGAGGCTCTGCCCGACGTAGTCGTTGGAGTTCTGTCTCGGGGAGGGTATAACTAATGTAAATATGGGTTATTATGCTAACGCGTGTGCATTGTTTAAATTTGATAGATTATAACCAGGAAGTCACAGGGAAAAACCTAAAGTAGCAATGTGAGTAATCCTCCTTTTTGCAAACTATTTTACAAAGCCTCAATGTTTTAAATTATATTTCACAGTGATTGAGTATTTGTAAATTCTACAATTATCGTCGGTATGTTGGGGTTTTGTATACAAAATTTGTCACTACACTATCGTGGGTGGTAATTAAAGTAGATGGAAACAAATGTGATTGTTGGATTGCCCTCAATACTGTAAACTGATAAAACCTGTTTTGATTAAATTGGGATTCACTCACCAGTATTTCTCACTGACAAAATGTTTTTAAACGCGTTTCAGGTTACACAATGTGAAAGCCAAATATAAACCAGCTGGATAGCACTGAAGGCTTGGAAAACTGGCTATAAAAGTTACCTAAATAAAGAAGATGTTTTATTTCAATAAATTAGGGTTTATCCCTAAAAACATGTTTGTAATGGAAACTTGGGTTTTATCCCAATATATTTATTATTATAAAATGTGGTGTTTTACTCTGATAAAATATTTCCTAACTACGGTCCTGATGAAAATTCCGCTGCCAAATAACGATAAACACCGATACCACCATCTCTGAGTAGGCCGCGGCCGCCCGCCTCCCGAGGCAGGGGTCGGGATTGCGACAGAAGGTGGTATCAGAGCTACAACCATTGATTCAGCCGCAGAAGTGTTCTGCTGACACCAAAATTTTACCTATTATGTTAGGAAATTATCCACGGGATTACGTGCATATATTATTGTTTTGTGTTATTTGACAATTTGTTAGTTTACAGTATGAGTGATCAAGGACCTCCGGACGCTTATCGTCAACTATCTAGTTCGCCTAAGGTTGAAGGAACTTCTTCCCAGCCTACCCCCTCGGGGTACTCAGCTGACACAGAAGAGGGGATTTTTATATTTAAGACACAATCCGAAGAACCATTCCCTACCAAAAAGAGAGGATGGTTCAGTCTGGGAGCACACGAGCGTAGGAAAAGAATGAGGAAAATGTAGCAACAGCGGGCCTTAGCAGCAGCAAATAGAGAGATGAATGCCCAAACTCAGGATATGCTCAATAGGAGATTAGCTAATTTTCACATCTTAGCTACCACAGCTGCAGACCCAAATTTAAAACAAATCCTTGCACCACAGCCGCTACCGTTGTTTCCCACTCAACCCATGGAAATTGAACCAAACCCAGTAGACCATATTCCAGTGCCTGCTTTCGACCTAGCTGAAATCCCTAGAGTCCCAGCACCAAACCCTTTAGCCTACGACCCCTGGAATGATGACCACAGGGATTATCAAGAACTTTACCCAATATAGGAACCCATGCAAAACCCAGTAGCATCCTATCCCAACTTGGACCCTCTAGATCCATATTGGGATAATGACCAGTATATCAGGGAAATCCTAGAGAACCCATACCCACACGAAGAACCGATGCCCCACTTACAAAATGTTTTTAAACGCGTTTCAGGTTACACAATGTGAAAGCCAAATATAAGCCAGCTGGACAGCACTGAAGGCTTGGAAATGTGGCTATAAAAGTTACCTAAATAAAGAAGATGTTTTATTTCAATAAATTAGGGTTTATCCCCAAAAACATGTTTGTAATGGAAACTTGGGTTTTATCCCAATATATTTATTATTATAAAATGTGGTGTTTTACTCTGATAAAATATTTCCTAACTACGGTTCTGATGAAAATTCCGCTGCCAAATAATGATAAACACCGATACCACCATCTCTAAGTAGGCCGCGACCTCCCGCCTCCCGAGGCAGGGGTTGGGGGATGCGACATATATATATGGTCTTATAAATGTTTTTAATCAAGAAAAGCACATAAAATCACCAATCTAACCCAATTCTTTGAATATTACAATTGGCGATTATTTTTTTCATCAGTAATTATTATTACCTCCTCACTCAGAAAATTAAGATTCTTTCTCTGATACTGTAGCAAAGCCATCTGCTGATCAGATAACCATATCTAGCATTTCGTTACACATCGGACATAGATTAGACGACACATTAATGCTTTTAACCAATAAATCACACGAGTCGGCAACCTTTCTAAACCTACTCTCCAACTTTTCCACTCAAACACATTGGCCGAGACTCCGTACCACTTCCTTCGTAGCTCTCTTTTTATACTTCTAACAGAAAATACCCCAGCCCCATCCAACGCCCACATCCACTTATCCCTTGTGTTCGACATCACTGGTTGCTCAACCAACAATAGGATCTGCCGAAGCTCCTGTTGTTTAGCATCATTTAGAGCAGCCCACCGCCATTCTTATAATATATGATATTCCATTACAATTTAATTACTTGTTAGACAATATATACTAATATAATCATACCTCTTGTAGCCTAGAAGTATTTTCATCATTATTTTCATTAGTAGCAGTTGTGCCTTTACATACTGCAGTCACAACTTTAGTGTACGTATCTAAAGATTTACCAAGAGCCGTGACAGCTGGTAGAAAGTAATGATTTAGCTTTTCGGCAGATTTCACAAGCACTCGTTCACTTAAATTTCGAGCTATTGGAAAGACGTCCTAAATTAAGATGAATAACTCTGTCAAAAAACTTAATGGGAAACCAAAAACAAGTTTAACTTGATTAATAAAGATGTCCTAAACGTCGTACCGAGTTATCCTTTTTAACACGAGCGAGTGGTGGTTTGAGCATCTCAACTGGAATTTGTTCACTTTCTTCTATAACCAACACCATTATACTTTCCATCGATGGAAATACGAAGTCAAAATGATAGTCCCCGAAATTCAAAAATATATAATTACATATTGTTACGAAAATGAAGCATAACTTAGCACTAAGAACTCTATAACATACCTTACTGATTTTAGAAAATGCTGAAACATTTCCACAACTAACGCATCACATTCAAGATCAAGCATGATGAAACATGACCTGACTTTCAAAGCAATTTCAAGAATTGAAGCTCTTTTAGCATAAGATCGGCTGGACTGGTCAGCTAAACCCTCAAACGTAGAAAAAATTAACTTAAATACATCATGTGCATAAAAGAAGTTTAGAATACAAAACAATACACATAAACATATATGTAAATATCAAGTTGTGTGTATCATGTCATGGTATACCCTCATTAAGTTAGCATCATTGTTGGGATTGAGCCCTATCAGAGGAACAGATAATTAAAGCCAAAACTGGATCAGAGTAGATGTTATGTATACAAGTCTCTCCCGTTGAAAGTGGTTTATCTGATGACCTCCAATCCACTGATCATTACAACCACTGACCTACAACTGCTGATCAAGTCAAAGACTGATGAAGACTAAAGCCCTGCTGATCAATCTACTGCTATGAGTCAAGCTCTGCTGGTTTATATCAAGTACTGCTGGAGTCACAACAGTGGAAGGATGTAGTAGTAGTTTAGTTTTACTTATGTAATATATGTAATCAGTAGTTAGCTTTAGCAGTGGTTGTATCAGATCAGTTGTTAGAGTTTGTTAGGAGGTTAGATGTCACTTTCATGGTGACGTCAGCAAAGATGCCACAGCGGTTTGTCCGTGCCTATAAATAGAACAGTACCCTGTACTGTTCTATTAGTTCTTCACCATCTTTCTTCCTGTACGAACAAATCACTGTGAGCTCAGGCTGAGGGGGAGTTTGTTACATACATGCAATTGTAATCGTTGATGAAATAAATTCAATCATTCGGTTCTTTGTTCAAAATGTGTGTTAAAAGCAATTCCCCTATTTGATTGTGAAAAGTTTGTTACCATATTTATTCCGCTGCATTACTTGTTCATTATTCATCTTAATTCAAACATAAAACACAATCAAAACCAAAGTCAGATCCTAACAGTTGGTATCAGTGCTCGGACAGTCAAATTTGATTTAACAATCAGTTTGACATAAATAGTTCAACTCATAATCGTTGATACTGATAGTTGTTCGTTTTGTTGAAAAATAGAGCAAGGTTTAATCACCATCAAAGTTGATTAATCAGTGCCTGTAAAACAACCAGGATGACGTCACAATCACAAGATGATAAAAATAACATCGGCTCACTTTTCAAACCACCAATGCTTAAGCGCAATGAATACAACATCTGGGAGAGAAGGATGGGTCACATCCTTGCTCAACAGAATACTGGATGTTGGAGATCTGTTGTTTTTGGACCACACGTTCCCATGGTGCCAAGTGCTGAGGATAAAAAGAAGTTCGAACCGAAAAAACTGAAAATTATACTGAAACTGATTTCCAAAAGTTCAAACTCGATGCCAAAGGATTTAGCATCATTGCATCTGCATTAACCAATGAAATCTATGTTGGGCTGTTACATTGTAATAGTGCCAAAGAGCTATGGGATGCACTGAAGGAACAATTTGGGGGAACGGAAGAAGTTATTGAAAATAATAGGGAAATTCTGAATCAGCAGTATGAAACCTTCTGTCACATCAAGGGTGAATCATTGACCCAGCAGTTTGAGCGATTTAGTTGTCTCATTAGTGAGCTAAGACTTGTTAAAGTTACATTTCCTAATTCAACACAAAATTGCAGGTTTCTTAGATCACCACCTGAAAAACGGAAGACTATAGCTTTTGTAACTAGAAATTCTGCTGAGTTCAAAGATCTGACCCTGACCCAACTTCATGGTAGACTCCTGAGATATGAAAGGGAGTTAAACCAGAAAAAGAAGTTGCAAGAGTCTGGTAAAGTTGCTGATGATAATTCATTTGGCAGCACAACTCTCTTTGGTCAGGAAGAATCTGGTAGCAGTAGTAAGGATCAGAGTTATGATCATTTTATTGATATAACTTGTCACACCCCAACCGATGGCGGAAACATCGAGGCATGGCACTGAGCGAAACAGATTGTCCAGAAGTTTCCATAACAATTTCATTACCAATCAATTTAAAATAACATGTCCTATACCATGTCTCAAAAGATAATTCAATTATTAAAGACAAAATCTAGACAAATAGTTATGTTCCGACAACTCAGATTTCATTTGTACAGACAACTACTTGTTGGCCTCTAAGACCTTATTCTAGCCTCGATTTCCTAGCAGATAAGCATCCTAAGCACTTGTCACATACGTTAAAATAAAAGTCAATACACATAGTGTAAAGGTGAGCATACAAGTTTGATAATAGCATATAGAGTTCGAAAGCGTTACGAATAACCAGCACGTACACATAGTGAAATGAGGCATGTTAGTTATCGACATGAAACTATCGATACCAATGATTGTGGGTTGACTGCCTAGGGCAGTTCGTAACACATGATCACCACTGTAATCCATGCAAATAATTGTCCTTAACAACCCCCGAGTGAACGGATGCTGAGTCCAAACTAATAGTACTACCGTTGCTAAGGCATGTAGACAACATTCCATGTGTAAACATAACAAACAAGCATTCATTAAGTCACGTATAACATGCGGTAACGTTTAGCGTTTAAATAGTATTGGGTAGTGTGTTCGATGTGATTTAGTATAAGTAACGTATGTAACACCCAAAAGTGCATAAAGCAAAAAGGGATCGAGTATACTCACAACAATGATGGATTGAAGGGAGCGCTAGAGAGTAGAGTTAGCCTGATCAGAACGATAGCATAACGATAAGTGACACGTAAAACGATGCAAGGTGTAAGTGGCTCGGACAGCAGTTCGGTCGGATGGTAATCCGGTCAGACGGCCAGTCGTGCGGGTGACAATCCATTCGGATGGTCATCCGGTCGGATGGTAGTCCGGTCGGATGACTATTCGAGTGGATTGTTTCTTCCTATGAGAAAGATGTGTTTGTGTATGATGGCTTGTCTTTGGAAGTTTTCGTTGTAGCATTTTGAAAACATTGAAGTATCTCTACCTTTCAGGTCGGTCGATCGGACGGTCAGTCGTGCGGATGACAATCCGCTCGGATGGTTATCCAGTCGGACGGCGACTCGAGTGGCGAGGTTACTCAGTGAGAACAATTCCACAGCAGATTGTCACTCGATCGGACAGCAGACCGGTCGAGTGGCATCCTTAGTGTATTGAACATGTTTGAAAATCGATTAAGTGTTAAAGTCCAAGTATCTCATGATCCGAAGAGTAATCCGGTTGGATGGTAATCTGGTCGGATTGCAATTTGTTGAATACTTAAACTTGAGATAAAGTTGGTTAAGTGTGGGACCCAAGGTGCAAGCCGTTCGGATGGCCAGTCGTTCGGATGGCTGTCCGTTCGGACAGTAGTCCGGTCGGATAGCACTCCGTGCTGGTTATTCCGTTCGTCTTTCTCTTGGTCGTTTTGATTGTTTGTAGTTTTATCGAGACGTTGTGACAGCGTGTTAACCAACAGAACCCCATCGTGAGCCAAGTGATCCGGTCGAACAGGAATCACCCTAGTTCGTCCAGTTAACCGGTTCAAGACGGTTGTTCTTGGTTAACCCGAAATCGGTGGTCTCGTGAGTAGAATCCAGATCTTGAGCTAGCCCAACACTAAGATTGAGTAGAAGACTAGAACAAGGTCCGATTCTATCGGTTTTGAGTGCATTGAGTGTAAAAGAGTTGAAAGAAAGTTAGAAACCATCTTTCAATCCTTTTTCACCATGAATGTGTTTAGATCTATGCAAGATCCTTGTTTATTTGTGTGGAAATCGATTAGATCTAAGTTGTTCTTGATGGATTTAAGCCAAAACATGAAGTTTCCAAGAACACCATGATGACATCATCCTAGAACACCTCAAATCTAGTGATTTCACGGTTAAAAGTTAAGATCCAAAAGATAGAAAGGTGTAGGAGTAGTGTAGATTAAGGAAGTACAAGATTTAGGACGAGATCTTACCGGATTCGAGAGAAATCGAAGAAAAGGTGAGGAGCATGGGCTGTTCGGACAGAGAGTTGCCAAAAGTAGAAAGGATGAAAGTGACATGGGTATTTATAGAGTTCCAAAAGAGGAAAGAGGCAGGTCGGTCGAATGGCATCTCACCCGGATGACAGTCCGGTCGGATGTCATCTCGGTCGGATGGCAACCTGGCACCATGTTCAAGTGGCAGCCCGATCGGATGGCAATCCGGCCGAATGACACTTGGTTCGGGTGTTCGGCGCGACGATTTTTGATATTTCGATTGCGATTGCGAGTGATTCGAATGCGATAGAATTTCCTATTCAAATTACTTTTAATCCCAACTACTATATCTCGCACTATCTTTTCTCCAACAATTATCATACCATTTCGATTTCGATTGCGATTGAGTTCGATTGCGTTTGCGTTTCGATTGCGATTCGATTGATTACCACATTTAACATAAATAAACATGCACAAGTAACACATAAGGCACACACACACGTATAACAATAACCAAAATGCGTAATTCGAGTTGCGAGTGCGATTGCGATTCGATGTCGATTAAATTGAATTGATTAGCGTTTAGTTGACTTTATCGCATTGTTACTTCCTATAGTTCACAGTCATAAGTCGATTGAATAGCGAATAATATACGTCAATTATTGTGATTATTGACACTTACTCCACATAATACAACTAAAGTAAACACACAAAAGAAATTCACTACTAGTCAAGTCGCACCAAATCAGTCGTTGACTTTGACCTTGACTTTGATGACTTCAGAAACACGGGGTGTTACAGCCTCCCCTCGTTTAGGGAATTTCGTCCCGAAATTAGGCCGAAGCCGTAACAAATAACTGCGGGTACTTCGCCTTCATGTCGCTTTCGAGTTCCCAAGTGAACTCTGCGCCTCGTTTGCCTTCACATCGGACTTTCACAATAGGAATGCGCGAGCGTCTGAGCTGCTTGGTTTGGCGATCCATGATTTCGACAGGCTTCTCCACGAAGTGGAGTGTTTCGTTTACTTGAAGGTCATCGAGAGGTACAATTAAATCTTGCTCAGCCAGGCACTTTCAGAGGTTTGACACATGGAAAGTCGGGTGGACATTACTAAGTTCCTCCGGTAGTTCGAGTTTGTAGGCGACTTTTCCGATCCTTTCCAAACTCTTAAAAGGTCCAACATATCGAGGCGCTAATTTCCCTTTCTTACCGAATCTGACCACACCCTTCCAAGGTGATACCTTTAGGAGTACGTAGTCGCCAACGTCAAATTGAAGGGGCTTGCGACGTCTATCGGCATAACTTTTCTGTCGACTTTGAGCTTTCAACAAGTTGTCTCGAATTTGGAGGACTTTTTCAGTCGTTTCTTGCAATAGCTCGAGACCGGTTAATTGTGAGTGACCGATCTCGTGCCACACAATAGGCGATCGACATTTTCTTCCGTATAAGGCCTCGAATGGTGCCATTTGTATGCTGGAATGATAACTGTTGTTATACGAGAATTCGACTAACGGCAGGTATTTATCCCAGTTACCACCGAAATCTATGACACACGAACGGAGCATGTCTTCAAGAGTACGAATCGTTCTTTCAGTCTGACCGTCGGTTTGAGGGTGGAATGCGGTACTTAGATTAAGCGATGTACCAAGAGCCGTTTGAAACGTTTCCCACAGTCGCGAGGTAAACCGAGCATCATGATCAGAGATGATGTCACGAGGCGTCCCATGATTACAAATGATCTCATCGGTGTAGATTCGGGCTAATCGTTCTACCTTGTAGTCTTCCCGTATTGGCAAAAAATGAGCTGATTTGGTTAAACGATCAACAACAACCCAAATGCTGTTGTGACCTGATGACGTGTGCGGAAGCTTTGTTATGAAGTCCATAGCTATACTCTCCCACTTCCACATAGGGATCGACGGCTGTTCGAGTAAGCCAGAGGGTCTTTGATGTTCTGCTTTGACTCTTGCACAAGTCAGGCACTTTCCAACGTAGAGAGCAATATCCCTTTTCATGCCAGGCCACCAGTACTTGTAGCGAAGGTCGTTGTACATTTTGTCGGCACCGGGATGAATAGAGTACCGGGATTTGTGGGCTTCATCAATCAAAATATATCGCAAATTGGTCCGTTTAGGGATCCAAATTCGGTCCAGAAAGTGGAATATCCCATTCGACTTATTCACAAGATGGGCTCCATCATGATAGATTCTTTCCTTCTTCAGAGTGCGTTCATTAAAACAGGCATGCTGAGCTTCGCGGATGAGAGTTTCGAGATCGTATTGGGCTTGGACGTTACGAGTGCTAAGCAGATAGCTCCGCCTGCTGAGTGCATCGGCAACAACATTTGCCTTGCCTGGGTGATAACGAATCTCACAGTCGTAATCGTTGAGAAGTTCTACCGATCGGCGTTGACGCATATTAAGTTTCTTCTGACTAAAGATATGTTGTAGGCTCCTATGATCGGTGAAGATCGTACACTTGGTACCATACAGGTAGTGTCGCCAAATCTTTAATGCAAAAACAACTGCGCCTAGCTCGAGGTCATGGGTTGTATAGTTCACCTCGTGGATTTTGAGCTGACGAGATGCGTATGCTATAACCTTGTCCCGCTGCATAAGAACACAACCAAGACCAAGGTTGGAAGCATCACAATAGACAATGAAATCGTCGTTTCCGTCGGGCAATGTGAGAACAGGAGCATTGCAAAGCATGTGTTTGAGGGTTTGTAAAGCAGTCTCTTGTTCAGTTCCCCAAACAAAAGGCTTGTCTTTATGCGTGAGAGCGGTAACCGGCACAACGATCTTTGAGAATCCCTCGATAAATCGTCGATAATAGCCCACTAATCCAAGAAAAGAACGGACTTCAGACGGGTTCTTAGGTGTAATCCAACTCTTAATAGCTTCAATCTTCGCCGGATCGACGTGAATACCTTGGCTATTAACAATGTGACCCAGAAACTGAACCTCCTCCAGCCAGAATTCGCACTTGCAGAACTTGGCATAGAGTCGATTCCCCTGGAGTAGCTCGAGAACCAAACGTAGATGTTGCGCGTGTTCGGCTTTCGATTTGGAATAGATCAAGAGAACGTCGATGAATACGATGACGAAACGGTCGAGATATGGTTTAGACACGCGATTCATCAGATCCATGAAAACCGCGGGTGTGTTGGTTAAACCAAAAGGCATAACAACGAATTCATAGTGGCCGTATCGAGTGCAAAACGCGGTTTTGGGTATATCTTCCTCTTGAATGCATAGTTGGTGATAGCCTGAGCGTAGATCGATCTTCGAGAAACACGTAGCACCTTGTAGTTGATCAAACAAATCATCGATGCGAGGCAGAGGGTAGCGGTTCTTGATAGTTAACTTATTCAATTCCCGTTAGTCAATGCACAACCGGAATGACCCATCCTTCTTTTTGACGAAAAGTACTGGTGCGCCCCAAGGAGAGGTGCTCGGGCGAATGAAGCCTTTCTCAAGTAATTCCTGGAGTTGGTTCGAGAGTTCACGCATTTCGGACGGTGCGAGTTGGTAAGGAGCTTTGGCAATAGGGTTGCCTCCAGGAATGAGGTCGATACGAAAGTCGATATCACGACTTGGCGGAAGACCTGGAAGGTCATCGGGAAACACATTAGGAAATTCACGAACCACAGGAACGTCTTTCACTTCTGTCTTTCCTTTCTTTTCCTTCTCCGCTACTACAATGTTAGCCAAGAAAGCTCTGTATTCCTTGCGGAGATACTTGCTAGCTTGGACACATGACATGAGCTTGAGACCTTTCGAAGCAGTTTCACCATAAACACACAATAAATCACCATTCGCGAGCGAGAATCGTATCATCTTATCAAAGCACACAACTTCAGCATGGTTTTCACGAAGAAAGTCCATGCCTACTATGACGTCAAAACTCCCGAGTTGCATCGGAATAAGGTCGATTGGGAAGATGTGATTGTTGAGCTCAAGAGTACAATCACGAAGAACAGAATTAACGGCGATAGTTCTTCCAGTAGCGACTTCAACATTGAACGTCGAGGGGAGATGGGAGCGTTTACGACTAAGGAGCTTCTCGAATTCGAACGACACAAAGCAATTATCGGCTCCAGTATCTAACAAACATGAAGCATAAATACCATTCACAAGGAACGTACCATTGACCACGTTGTTGCCAGCCTGGGCTTGGCACACATTGATGTTGAAAGTTCTAGCGCGTGCGGCTTGCTACTACTAAGGCTGTTGATGTTGGTGTTGCGGCTGCTGAGGCTCTTGTTTCACAGCCCTGTTCGGGCACATGTTTGCAAAGTGGTTGGGATCACCACATGTTAAGCAGACTCGGGCGTTGACCGCGGGTGCCTGAGACGCTTGTTGGCCTTACGGGGCTGGGAGCAGAGCTTGATGAGCAGTGGCTTGAGCTGGTGCTTGACGAGGACCAGTACGGCAGTTGACAGTGAAGTGGTTGTACATGTTGCAGTGAGCGCAGAAACGACAGGCAAGACCCACCGGGTGATGATAAGAGCATGTCGGGCAAGCCGGGTGGGGGCCTGTGTAAGCACGCTTTGCTGGCGGTGCGTAAGCAACTGATGCTGGTCGGTGGTGATGCTGCTGCTGGGCCGGTACGGCTTGGAGAGGAGCAGCAGTGGTAGTGACAGCACAGTTCTTGTTGCTGGAGCTGCTGTTGTTGTTCTTCTTCTTGCGGCGTGAGGACTTTGACGACTGAGCGGTGGCGATGTCGGCAGTAGGTACGGCGGTGACTTGATGCAGGTTCTTTGAAGCTTTATCCCAAAAACCAGCTTTTACCCGCTTGTCGTTGATTTCAGCGGCAAGCAAGTAAGTTTCTTCAATCGTTGTGGTCTTTATGGCGTGCACAAAATCCGCAACACAGTCGGGTAGAGCTCGAATGTACTTCTTGATTGCCATGTCAGGCGTCTTCACTTGATCAGGGCAGATGATGCTGAGCTGTTTGAAGCAAGCAATCAGGGCAGCGTTGTCTCCATCCTTCTGCTTTATGTTCCAAAACTCGTCCTCCAGCTTTTGGCGTTCATGGGGAGGGCAGAATTCATCCATCATGATGGCTTTCAACTCTTCCCAAGTCAGCTCATAAGCTGCATCATTCCCGCATTTGTTTCTCCCGGCCGTCCACCAGTCTAGTGCACGGGACTGGAAGACGCCGGTAGCATTTAGGGTACGGAGATTTTCAGGACAGCCGCTTTGGCGCAATGTGACTTCGACGGAATCGAACCATTGAAACATAGTCGTCGGGCCATCTTCTCCAGGGAATTCCTTCGGACCGCATGCCTTGAACTGCTTGAAGCTGAAAGTAGTAGCAGCTTTAGGAGCTTCGGTTCTAGACTCCTTAGACGATTTGCTGACGTTCTCGTTAATTTCACTCACGATCTGAGGCACAACCTTGGCAACTTGTTTAGCGAGGATGGCAGCAAGGCGTTTGTCTCCATGTTCTTGACGAGAGAGTCGTGATGACGGGATGATGGTCCAGTTGACATTGTCTGCAACAGACATCGTCATAGGTCTCAGACACATCATAATCGAATCTCACCTCACACGTCTATACTTACTAAAGTGCAGGAACTGAGGGAAACATATATCACGTAAGCACGTAAGGACATAATCACGGATTCACATAGAGGCACATATGCACATAAGCACGTAGGACACAGAAACACTGAAACACATATATCACATAGTTCTCCTAGAAGCACACAGAAGCAGTCAGAATACAGAAACCTATTATTTAAAGTCTGCGAGTGTTCGAGTATAGCGATCGCCTTTAACTTGTCGAGTAGTATAGTATAAGCGTATAACATAGCATAAGGTCGTCCATAGCATAAGGTCGTCCATAGTTTCGCGACTTGTCAGTGTTTTGAGATAGAAATGCAGTGCGAGTCATGCGTGTCGATCGGTGTGAAGCAAAAATCAAATAAACATCCAAAATTTAAACATATAAACAGGCAAATTCACATAAAACACATAAAATCGACGAATCATCAGAGTCAGCAGTTGCGGGCTCAGAATTGAAATATATAAAAAAATTGAGAAATAGATCGTCTGCGGCTATTAGACATTGACTAACCAAAGTGATTCGACTATTCACAAGGACTTGTTGTGCACGTTGACCTTCAGGGCAGTGCCTTTGCCTCTATTCTTGGGCGTTGGGCACGCATCCCGTTGGTCATATCGTGACTTCAGGTCGTTGGAGTCTGTCGAGACTTTGGTGAGAGTTTGAAAAAGCGGAACAAGTCGTCAAGGTTAGGGTTTCACCCCTAGCTTAACAACTTCATTCCTGTTTTGCTAAAATAAAAGAGAAATCATGCATCGAAGTGTGGATTTCACTCTGGGTTCAACGCAAATTCTCGTGTTTATAGATAAAAATATGGGTTGATCAAGCAATTCAGTCGAGAGTTTGCGGTTTTCACACCTAATCTCGACTTAGTTGCTCTATCATAATTGAAAATTCGAGTGTAGTGATAGTGTAGCATAGGCGAGAATAGCGAGAGATGGTAGTAAGCTCACACATAATCCCTAACGGATATGCACAAGTCAGTCTGTGGTTCCTAACTATAGATTAGGTCTCTAAGACATCGACCCAGACTAGGTCGAGTCTTGCCTAATTCCCTAGAGTTATGGCTCTGATACCAATCTGTCACACCCCAACCGATGGCGGAAACATCGGGGCATGGCACTGAGCGAAACAGATTGTCCAGAAGTTTCCATAACAATTTCATTACCAATCAATTTAAAATAACATGTCCCATACCATGTCTCAAAAGATAATCCAATTATTACAGACAAAATCTAGGCAAATAGTTCTGTTCCGACAACTCAGATTTCATTTGTACAGACAACTATGTGTTGGCCTCTATGACCTTATTCTAGCCTCGATTTCCTAGCAGATAAGCATCCTAAGCACCTGTCACATACGTTAAAATAAAAGTCAATACAGATAGTGTAAAGGTGAGCATACAAGTTTGATAATAGCATATAGAGTTCGAAAGCGTTACGCATAACCAACACGTACACATAGTGAAATGAGGCATGTTAGTTATCGACATGAACCTATCGATATCAATGACTGCGGGTTGACTGCCCAGGGAAGTTCGTAATACATGATCACCACTGTAATCCATGCAAATAATTGTCCTTAACAACCCCCGAGTGAATAGGTGCTGAGTCCAAACTAATAGTACTACCGTTGCTAAGGCAGGTAGACATCATTCCATGTGTAAACATAACAAACATCATTCATTAAGTCACGTATAACATGCGGTAACGGTTAGCGTTTAAATAGTATTGCGTAGTGTGTTCGATGTGATTTAGTATAAGTAACGTATGTAACACCCAAAAGTGCATAAAGCAAAAAGGGATCTAGTATACTCACAGCAATGATGGATTGAAAGGAGCGCTAGAGAGTAGGGTTAGCCTGATCAGAACGATAGCATAACGATAACTGACGCGTAAAACGATGCAAGGTGTAAGTGGCTCGGACAGCAGTTCGGTCGGATGGTAATCCGGTCGGACGGCCAGTCGTGCGGGTGATAATCCGTTCGGATGGTCATCCGGTCGGATGGTAGTCCGGTCGGATGACTATTCGAGTGGATGGTTTCTTCCTATGCGAAGGATGTGTTTGTGTATGTTGGCTTGTCTTTGGAAGTTTTCGTTGTAGCATTTTGAAAACATTGAAGTATCTCTACCTTTCAGGTCGGTCGATCGGACGGTCAGTCGTGCGGATGACAATCCGCTTCGATGGTTATCCGGTCGGACGGCGACTCGAGTGGCGAGGTTACTCAGTGAGAACAATTCCACAGCACTTTGTCACTCGATCGGACATCAGACCGGTCGGGTGGCATCCTTAGTGTATTGAACATGTTTGAAAATCGATTAAGTGTTAAAGTCCAAGTATCTCATGATCCGAAGAGTAATACGGTCGGATAGCAATTCGTTCAATACTTAAACTTCAGATAAAGTTGGTTAAGTGTGGAACCCAAGGTGCAAGCCGTTCGGATGGGCAATCGCTCGGATGGCTGTCCGTTCGGACAATAGTCCGGTCGGATAGCACTCCGTGCTGGTTATCCTGTTCGTCTTTCACTTGGTTGTTTTGATTGTTTGTAGTTTTATCGAGACGTTGTGACAGCGTGTTAACCAACAGAACCCCATCGTGAGCCAAGTGATCCGGTAGAACAGGAGTCACCCTAGTTCGTCCAGTTAACCGGTTCAAGACGGTTGTTCTTGGTTAACCCGAAATCGGTGGTCTCGTGAGTAGAATCCAGATCTTGAGCTAGCCCAACACTAAGAATGAGTAGAAGACTAGAACAAGGTCCGATTCTATTGGTTTTGAGTGCATTGAGTGTAAAAGAGTTGAAAGAAAGTTAGAAACCATCTTTCAATCCTTTTTCACCATGAATGTGTTTAGATCTATGCAAGATCCTTGTTTATTTATGTGGAAATCGATTAGATCTAAGTTGTTCTTGATGTATTTAAGCCAAAACATGAAGTTCCCAAGAACACAATGATGACATCATCCTAGAACACCTCAAATCTAGTGATTTCACGGTTAAAAGTTAAGATCCAAAAGATAGAAAGGTGTAGGAGTAGTGTAGATTAAGGAAGTACAAGATTTAGGACGAGATCTTACCGGATTCGAGAGAAATCGAAGAAAAGGTGAGGAGCACGGGCTGTTCGGACAGAGAGTTGCCAAAAGTAGAAAGGATGAAAGTGACATGGGTATTTATAGAGTTCCAAAAAAGGAAAGAGGCAGGTCGGTCGGATGGCAACCTGGCACCATGTTCAAGTGGCAGCCCGGTCGGATGGCAATCCGGCCGGATGGCAATTGGTTCGGGTGTTCGGCGCGACGATTTTTGATATTTCGATTGCGATTGCGAATGATTCGAATGCGATAGAGTTTCCTATTCAAATTACTTTTAATCCCAACTACTATATCTCGCACTATCTTTTCTCCACCAATTATCATACCATTTCGATTTCGATTGCGATTGAGTTCGATTGCGTTTGTGTTTCGATTGCGATTCGATTGATTAGCACATTTAAGATAAATAAACATGCACAAGTAACACATAAGGCACACATACACGTATAACAATAACCAAAATGCGTAATTCGAGTTGCGAGTGCGATTGCGATTCGATGTCGATTAAATTGGATTGATTAGCGTTTAGTTGACTTTATCGCGTTGTTACTTCCTATAGTTCACAGTCGTAAGTCGATTGAATAGCGAATAATATACGTCGATTATTGTGATTATTGACACTTACTCCACATAATACAACTAAAATAAACACACAAAAGAAATTCACTACTAGTCAAGTCGCGCGAAATCAGTCGTTGACTTTGACCTTGACTTTGACTTCAGAAACACGGGGTATTACATAACTGCTGGTGGAAATTTTAACAACTCTGATTCTCACTCTGCAAATTATGCTTTTACTGCAAATTGTGAAAACCAGATGTCAGATAACGTGTGCTTTGAACTCAATGATTTACAGCACTTTGATCCAACTGACCTTGAAGAAATGGACATTTTGCATCAATTGGCATTGCTTAGTGTAAGAACAAGCAAATTTTACAAAAGAACAGGTAGAAAATTCCCAGGGTTACATGGAAATTTAAAAGTGGGGTTGGATAAGTAAAAAATCAAGTGTTACAAGTGCAATAGGCTAGGACATTTTTCTAGGGAATGTAGGAGTCAAACCACTGGTCCAATTGTTACTCATCCCAGCTCAAACCCTAGGCCATAAAATCAAAGCACTGTGCACTATTCCCATTATACCCCTGCTGCCCATGTAAACACTGCTCATTATGCAAACCCTGTTCCTGTGCATTATGTTCAAACCACTGTCCCTCAAATTCAGTATGTTCTGGCTCCTGTACCTCAGGTTCAAGTGCAACCAGTTGCACCACAACAAGCTACACCACCAGCAGTGGTTCAACCAGATCAGCAAAACTTTTTCACCCAAGGCTTTGTTGACTAGAGCAGCTTACCTGAAGAGCTAGGGGATGAAAATTTTGCACTCTATGCTACTAATGATGCTTCTAATGATGAATTTTGTCTTATGGCATGTTGATGCACAAGAATGTCTGTTGACTGCATCTTCATCAAGTCTTATTTCAAGAAAGTCAAGATTGGATCTTAAATGTCAAATTAGGGTTTTAGTTTTGATTTTAGAAAGTGATTTAGAGGGTTCCGTTTGAAATCATAGTTTGAATTAGGGTTCCGTTTGAAACTGATGGTTCCGTTTGAAACTATCGTTTGAACATAGGGTTCCGTTTGAGATCTGTCGTTTGAACAAGGATGTGTAATGTTCAAACGGAAGGGTCTAGGTCTATATATAGGAGTGTGTCTGTCACATTTCAAACGGAACGGTAGGAGGTCATTGTGTGAATCACGAAGTGCTGCTGGATTTTCATCAGAAAACATTGTACCAGCACGTAAATAAATCAGAAAAGAAAGATTTAAAAGGATTACAAGCTGTTTTGACTTTATGTGCATTGATTCCGCCTTTACACATGAAGTTGAACTACCTTAACTGACTTTCAGGGTCACGTACACGATCCAACAAGTGGTATCAGAGCTCAGGACGAGGAGTTCATACCAAATACAGCTTGAAATCACCGGATTATCTCACTTCTACCTTTCTTTTCTGATTTTAACTAGTTCTCGCGGTTCAAATGGCTTGAAACGTTCACATAACAAACGAAATTCACTATTAACTAATCCTTGAAATTTTGAAATCAAAATTCGACCTAAAACTAATCGAAATCATGCATACCGTTTGAAAAGTTTCGCGATTTGCTGACGTCATCGTTTGAAAATACACATATCGTTTGAAAAAGTACACTATCGTTTGAAATTGAACAATCGTTTGAACTATCGTTTGAAAATGATCACATCGTTTGAATCTGACCGTTTGAAGTTGATCGTTTGAGTTGGTAGTTTGAAATTTTTATCGTTTGAAAGTATTGATTCAAACGGAATAGTACATTGTTTGAAACTAGTTGTCGTTTGAGTCTATCGTTTGAAACAGTTATCGTTTGAGTCTATCGTTTGAAACAGTTATCGTTTGAACAGCTGTCGATTGAAACAGTTGTCGTTTGAAGTGGTCGTTTAAAATCTTTATCGTTTGAAACTATTGTTTCAAACGGAACAGTCCATTCCGTTTGAAAACAATCAGTTTGTTTGAACCATTCTGTTTGAACAAGTTTCTTTTGAATCTGATATTTTTCCAAAATCTTCGAAAATTTTACTAAGTGTTTGGTTGTTTTTGCAGGTGATTCGAGGAGATTTACAAGGTGCAAATACTAAGAAATTGTGGTCAAAATGTTTGATGAAAAAGAATATGATAATCTTCAAAGAATAAACAATTGGACTTGTGGTTCTCATTTTGAGAAAAAGGAGGTTTTGCTTGAAAGATTTGAACATTTTACGTGTAGGAAATATGAGAACTTTAATGATACATATGAGCGATATGAAGATTTACATAAAGGTTTTGGAATGTATTACTTAAAGATATCAGATGCTGAAAAGATATCTAAGTTTGCAGATGCATTACCTTCAGATTGGGATGAATTTTTGGAAAAATTGAAAAAGGATTCTAGGTTCTCAAAATTTGGTTATTATGATTTCATCAGAGAGCTTAGAAAACGCAATAATGAGAATGAAGAGAGAAAAAAAGAGTTGATAAAGGAATTAGAAAGAAAATCAAAATGGTTAAGTTTGGATGTGTTTCTTGAAATCATCAAAAGAATTGAAAATGGTGTTGATGTAAGAAGAAAGATGAAATATGATCACAAGAGAGGTTGTTTTTTAAATGAAGATTTGAATCCTGCTGATATGGTTAAAATTTTTCTTGCAGGAACATCAAAGATTGAAGAATCCAAGAAAAATGAAATTTCAAAATATGAAGTTGTGTGTTCAAAATGCGAAAAATCTGAAGCAGAAAATGTCAATTTCTTGAAAGATATGAAGAATTTGACACTGGAAAACAAAGCGTTGAAAGACGAGAAGAAAGCTGATGATGAACAGATTTTGGAGTTGCGTTTGAATTGTGAAAAGCAGAAATCTGAGAATGTTAAACTGTTAAATGACTTGAATAGTTTGACATTAGAAAACAAGGTTTTGAAAGAAAAAGAAAAAGATTTTAAGAATAAGCTAAACACTTTAGAACATGAAAAAGTGTTTTGGGCAAAATTAGAAAATAAGGCTTTAAAAGATAGAGAAACAGTTTTTGATAATAGAATAAAAGTTTTGGAAAATGAAAATTCTGTTTTTAAAGATAAAATCAAAAGTTTTGAAAATGAAAAATTAAAGATTGAAAAGGATTTTCAAAGTCAAATAAAGATTCTTGAAGATGGGAGATCTGTTTTTAGTAAGAACAATATTGAAAAGCAAAAGGTAATAAATTCCCATCGTCAGAATATTATTCGACTTGAAAAAGAAGTTGAATGTGATAGAAAGAAAATTAAAGAGTTAGAGAATAAATTGAAAGGTTTTGTGAAACAAGATTATCCATGTCCAAAACCGATCAATTCTGTTCTAATAAGTGACAATGTCACAAATTTTGACAAAGTCAAAATTGAAGATTGTGATGAAATATCTGATGATGAAAAAGAAAAGAAAAGAAAAATATTTTTAGATTTACAAGAAAAATTTAAAAATACTGTTTTGCAATCTACTGAAACAGGTGAATGTTCTAAACAAAAACCTGTTAAGAAGAGTGTAGAACAGAAACAAAAAGATAAAAATTTGAAAAATTCTAAAATTGAAAATAAAAGTTCATCAGATAAGTCATCCAATCATTATAAAAAAATCACAAAAATTTAAAAATGAAAACTCACAAAATGTTGGTAATAAGTGGTGCAGGTTTGACCACAGTGCTTCAAAGCCAAAACCAGTTTTCAAGAAGAATGATGATCACCACAAAGCCAGACAATGTTATGATCTAAGCATATGGTGTGAAAGTGGTGAATGGTACGATAACAGAATGTGCTACACTTGTGGTGTGAGAGGACACATTGCTGTTAACTGCCAGAATTGGAGTTATGAGACAAAAAGATGCTATAATTGTCAAATCAGAGGACATATTGCCAGAGATTGCCTAAGGAAATCAATGGGAAGATCGAGGGTTGAATCTCAAAGAATGGCAAAGAAACCAGTCAACGTCAAGCCCCATGAACAGAAGGTTCTAAAACCTAAAGTTCAAGATCAGACAATTCAAGAAAAGAAAGTTAAACTTTCACAGGGGCAGAAAGACAGACTGCGAAAGAAAAGGAAGAAGGCGAGAGAGTATCTCGAGAAAATTTTGTCTTCGGGTTCACCAAACAGATTGAATAAGAGTTCTGATGAATCAACTAACTTGATTGTAAAGTCAAGCAAGACGAATTCATCAGATACAAATCTGGGGACGAAAGAGAAAAAGGAGAAGAAGAAAATGGTTGGCGATGAATCTGATGTGTCAAAGTCAGACAAGCTACCATCAGGCGATGAATCTGATGTGTCAAAGTCAGACAAGCCACATTCAGGCAATGATTCTGGTTCATCAAAACCAGAAAAGCCATCTGTTAAGGTAAAAACTGTGAAACCCAAGGCTGGTCAGGCTTGGGTGAATCTTTTCAAATAGAAAAACCTGACTTGCCGGAGCTTCCAGGTTGGTAAGTGTGAAGCAGGTATCGGCATCATTCTTGAGAAATTCACAGGATGGTAACTGTGATATTTCGATTTACAAGTGCTAAATCAGGGACATTAAGTTGTACTTGATTTTCTACTAGTGTTTGTTGTTGACAAGGGTCTTAATTGTTAAATCTTTAAAATGGTTGAAAAAGAACAATGTGATGTAACCCCAAGTTTGTGAAATGACACACAAAACTAATTTTCCGGAAAAACCATTTTGATTAAAACAAACTTAAGTGTTTTGAAATCTTAATGGAAAAATAGTTTGTTGTCAGGGGGAGTTCTGATTGTTTATGCCAAGTGGATGGCGAATTGATGTGATTTGATATCAGTTTGTCACGTTTCTTGTATAGTCTGTTTTTCAAATTTTCCCAGAAAATCAAAATTGAAACATATTTTGATTTTAGGGGGAGAAAAATTTTAAAAAATTTAGAAAATTTGAAAATGCCAAAAACATTGAAAAGCAAAAATGAGTTTTGTTGTGAAAAAGAGGAAATGATAATAAATCAGTGAACTATCACAGCATGCTAAAGATATGAAATGCCAAATGTGATAAACGGTCTCACTGATGATGTGTCAGTAGGTTTTTGCACATTTAGTAGATTGTAACGAGATATAAACCTAAATTTCAAACTTGCTTATATCGTGGGTAACATCTCTCGGATATATGGGTAACCCCCGAAATCTTGTTTGAAAGGTCTCGTATTCTGATATACAGGTTTTTATACTCAGTTGATATCTGGGGTATTATTCCGGGACTTCTGCTGAACGGTGGTTCTGACCTAGTCCTTGGATAATAATTTCTGCAAATGCTTGAAACACAGCATCACCCTCAGCATCAATGATAAGACAATAAAATTGCTTAACAATGCTGTTGTAAAAAAGATCCTCTAAAGGGGACACACCCACAAGTTGAGTCATGATCTCTCTGCTGAACGATGGTTCTGACCTGAGCTCTCATGATTCTTCATAATTTATTACCCCTTACAGATATCATTTGTGTTATAATTGCCTGTAAGACTGAATATTGGGATCTGGATACAGGAGTATATTCTGAGGTGGGATACGCGAATAAGTTTAAGTATCTAAGACATTAAACTCGTATCTCGAAGCAGTTGAACTTTGTGTGAAAATTTAAGTGGATCAGTATACTAACAATCTAAGTGAATCGTTTAGAACTTAAAATGTTAAAAGCTTAACGGTGCTTGTGATTTGTCTCATTAACTGATATGATCCTCTTACACAAACTCACAAAAATATTGTTTGTATATATTTCTTTACTGCATTTCAGTCAAGATCAAAAATCCAAAAAGATTTTCGGAGTGTTTTAGCATAAAATTTTGAAAATTCAAAAAGATTTTCGACAACTGATGTTGAAGAGTTGATTTTCAAAATTCCAAGTGCTAAACTTGATGAACTAGAGGGTTGGAAGAATATATTGAAAACTTTGAATGTCATATACAAATGTTTTGAAAGTTTGTGTGTTTTAGTTAATCAAGGTCATTTATTTGAACTTGATGTAACTAGTTTTGTTTGATGAATGAATATTGTCTACCAGTAAGTTTTTAAATTCAACGGTTATAAATTTGTGAAACTTATGTTGTGGTAGAGAATATGCAGGTTTGGTTTTCATTATTCCCAATGGAAGCTAAATGACAAAGCTTGAACCAGACATCTCAAATTCTAGTATATCGAGAGGGGGAGTCTGTGAAAGGGGAAGTCTAGATCAACAGTATATGGGAGTGTGAAGATAGAGTGCTTATGATGAAAAGACAGAGTTAGAGAAAAGACTAAGACTGAAGACTCAGGATCTGAAGACTACGTCAACATCCAAGGGGGAGTCTGTTGATGCACAAGAATGTCTGTTGACTGCATCTTCATCAAGTCTTATTTCAAGAAAGTCAAGATTGGATCTTAAATGTCAAATTAGGGTTTTAGTTTTGATTTTAGAAAGTGATTTAGAGGGTTCCGTTTGAAATCATAGTTTGAATTAGGGTTCCGTTTGAAACTGATGGTTCCGTTTGAAACTATCGTTTGAACATAGGGTTCCGTTTGAGATCTGTCGTTTGAACAAGGATGTGTAATGTTCAAACGGAAGGGTCTAGGTCTATATATAGGAGTGTGTCTGTCACATTTCAAACGGAACGGTAGGAGGTCATTGTGTGAATCACGAAGTGCTGCTGGATTTTCATCAGAAAACATTGTACCAGCACGTAAATAAATCAGAAAAGAAAGATTTAAAAGGATTACAAGCTGTTTTGACTTTATGTGCATTGATTCTGCCTTTACACACGAAGATGAACTACCTTAACTGACTTTTAGGGTCACGTACACGATCCAACATGGCATTAGAGTCAATACCAGAAGAGCTGAATGCTGAAAAGGGGCAAACTAGTGCTGAAATAGTGGATAAAGTTGCTGAGGCAGTGGTTACTGCTGTTGCTGGTGAACTACTGCTGGGAGAAAATTCAGAAACCCTGATTGAACCATTGGTTGACCCCTGGTCCAAAGAAGAAGAAAAGGAAGAGAAGGAAGAAGGTGAGAAAGAAGAAAGAGCTGATGAAGAAAATGATCATCAATGTGACTGTGCCATGATGGCTGCAGCTAAGGTATCATCTCAGGTTCTTGAAAATCTATGTTCAGAAAAATGCATCATAGCATTTGCTAACATCAAAGAGGTGAATGAAAACCTTAGGGATAGAGTGTTGAATGATGAGGTCAAATTTGAAAAGTCTTTAAAAGAACTTAAAAACAAATTGGCTGAAAAAGACAAAGAAATCTGCAGTCTAAAAGAAGAGCAAAGCATAACCAAGAACCAACTCCAAACTATGGTAGAAAAATATCAAGTTTGCAAAAAGGAGTTGGAATCCACCCAAATTACTTGTGAAAGATGGGTGGAATCTTGCAAAGGTTATGAGGTCATGTTAGAAAAACAGCAAAGCAATGTCAAGTTTGGAATATGATATAGAAAATATGATGAACTTGAAAACACTGCTGCAAAACAAGCTGGTTCATCTGAAATAAAACCAACCAACAAGAATGGCCAAGAAGTTTAAATAACTGACAAACTTGGTAACAAAATCACTCTGGAAAGATCTGTGGGGTCCTCAACCCTTGAGGAAATTGAGAAATACCAATTTAAACCCACATGGTCTGATGAGTGTGACATTCTTGAAAATTTCAAGCCCATGGATTTCACAACCACTGATGGTGTCACAGCTCCAAAAGCAAAGGTCATTCCTATCAAAGACATCCCAACAGTGGTTCAAAACTCTGTTGCTAAGGAGTCTGAGAAAAGGAAGAAAAGAGAAAAGATCAAAAACCTGTTTTGTGATTTTTGTGAAAAGAAGAATCATCTAACAAAAGACTGTTTTCATCTAAAAGCATATGATCTAAACAAAACAAGTGTCATTATACCTGCTGAAAGCTGCACCATCTGTGGTAAAACAAACCACAAAACTCATGAATGTGTGTATCTCAAAAACTTTGATGTTAAAAAGAATGAGTACACTGCAAAAACATCCTTAAGTTCATCAACATCATCTGTCAAGTTCACCAAGAACCAACCACTGTTTGTGCCAGTCCAAAAAGCTGTTACAAAATAGCTGAACCAAACATCTGTCCAAAGAGATGTTCAAGTGACTGATGCACCCCCTGCCAATCAATACAGAAGAGGCAAGGGACAACCACCATACCAAAGGATCCCACATGTTTATGAGGCTTATAAAAGGCCTTCTAAACCAAGAGTGAACAGGCATCCTTTTGGTTATCAGTAGATCATTGAGCAAGACCCCCAACAGTGGTTAGAGAAAAACAGTCCTAAAACTATCCAAACCCCTGACCTAACCACTGTTCATCCATCTGAACTCATCCCAGACACTGTTGAGACCCCATCCAAAGCCTTATTGGCTTTGGAGACCCTAATGAACTAATCCTTTTACTTCATGTGCAGGGAGCTTCTGCATGCTTAGATAGCCTTTGGTATGTAGATAGTGGAGGCTCCAGGCACATGACAGGATGTAAACCCCTACTCAAAGATTTCAAAATCCATGAAGGGGGTGATATATCCTTTGGAAATAATAGTAAAGGGAAAGTTCTGGGGTCTGGTACAGTACAATCTGGTAATGTAAAATTTGAAAATGTCAATCTGATAGACAATCTAAAATTCAACCTCCTGAGTGTTTCACAAATGAGTGATAAGGGCTATGGCTCATTCTTCACAAAGGATTGTTGTAGGGTTGTTGGATCAGAAATGGTTAAAAAGATTGAAGCAATAATAAAAACTGGAAATACCAAACTTGTTGCTCAAAGAAGTGGCAATGTTTACGTAGTTGATATGTCAAAAGAGAGCCCTAGGACTGATGCCTGTCTGTTCTCAGCTGCATCAAACAAAGAGACAGAATTATGGCACAGGAGATTGGGGCACACAAATCTCAAGACAATCACTGCCATATCAAAACAGCGGTTAGTAAGAGCTCTTACAAAATAGAGGTTCACCTGTCCGGAGCATTGTGTTTCCTGCCTAAAAGGAAAACAACATAAAAGCTCTTACAAATCAATTGATGAGTCCAAAACAACCAAATGTTTGCAAATGCTTCATATGGATTTGTTTGGCCCAGTTAAAGTCATGAGTCTTAAGAAAAAGAGATATTGTTTAGTTATTGTTGA
Source organism: Helianthus tuberosus (assembly GCA_030545235.1). Classification (NCBI taxonomy): domain Eukaryota; kingdom Viridiplantae; phylum Streptophyta; class Magnoliopsida; order Asterales; family Asteraceae; genus Helianthus; species Helianthus tuberosus. The sequence goes on from CM060359.1 coordinate 32,842,773, forward strand.
TGACTTTTCTACGTTTACATGGACTTACTTTTTACACTCAAAAGATGAGACTGCAGGTATTCTGCAAGACTTTGTGAAACAGGTTGAAAAGCAGTTTGACCTTCCAGTAAAAATCTTCAGAAGTGATAATGGCACAGAGTTCAGGAACAAGGAGTTAGATGATTTCTGTGTGTCAAAAGGAATTGTGAGGCAATACAGCATTCCAAGAACACCAGAACAAAATGGGGTTGTTGAAAGAAAGAACAGGACCTTGATTGAGGCTGCCAGGACCATGCTTGCTGATTCAGGTTTGCCATTAACTTTTTGGGCAGAGGCAGTAAACACTGCTTGCTATGTCCAAAACAGAGTTTTAATCAACCCCAAGCATCAAAAGACTGCCTATGAACTGCTGTATAAAATAAAGCCATTGATTTCATATTTCAAGGTTTTTGGCTACCCATGCTTCATTTTAAATTTAAAAGATTCTATCTCAAAGTTTGCAGCCAAAATTGATTGTGGTTATCATCTGGGATACTCAACCACTGCTAAGGCCTACAAAGTGTTTAACACAAGGACCAAAACAGTGGAGGAGACTTTGAATGTAAAGTTCAATGAACTTTCATCAATGAAAATCCCAGCAAACCCTGCAGAATTGTTTGATCTTGATAAATTTACTTTTAAAAATACTGTTGTCAAGACTAACAATCCAGGTCCATCTAAAGAATCATCATCAGATTATGGGTATGAGGTCATCATTCCTCAACAATGGTCTGTCTCCATGGGAAGAGCAGCAGATGTTAAAAACAGCTGTCAAAGCTCAACCACTGCTACCTCAACAGTTGTTGATCAAAGTAGCCCTTTAACCCCTGCTTCCACATCATCAAACACTGTTGATAGTCCTCCATCAATGGATAATAGTCAGCATGTTTTCACACCAGTTCCATCTATTCCTCCACCTCCATTTGAAGCCACTCCTGGATCATGAAAGTCACCAGCAGTGGTTAGCTCAGATTATTCACATCTGCAGCCTTCACCACTAAATGCAATTGTTCCATACCAAGGAGATCTTATCTTCTTGAAATCTCATCCACCTGACCAAATCATTGGCAACATCAATGAAGGGGTGCTCACAAGAAGTCAATCCCAAAACATTTGTCTTTTTCCTGGTTTCCTATCTCTCCATCAGCCAGTCAAGTACCAAGAGGCACTGAAAGACAATAGCTGGGTAGAAGCCATGCAAGAAGAGCTCCAATAGTTCAAAAGACAACAAGTATGGGAACTTGTACCACTGCCAGAGGGTGTAAGTCCTATTGGCACAAAGTAGGTCTTCAAAAACAAAACTGATGAAAGGGGCATTGTTGTCAAGAATAAAGCTAGGCTTGTGGTTCAAGGGTTCAGACAAGAAGAGGGCATTGACTACGATGAAACATTTGCCCCTGTAGCAAGACTTGAAGCTATCAGATTATTTCTGGCCTTTGCTGTCAACCACAAAATCAAGGTGTATCAAATGGACATTAAATGTGCATTCCTCTATGGTAAGATTCAAGAAGAGGTTTATGTGTGTCAACCTCCAGGCTTTGAGGATCCATTTAATCCAAATCATGTCTACAAGCTAAATAAAGCTTTGTATGGCCTGAAACAAGCACCAAGGGCCTGGTATGAAACTCTTTCCACTTTTCTACTATCCATTGGGTTCACAAGAGATAAGATAGATAAAACATTGTTTTTAAAATAGAGAGGAAAGGAATTGATGATTGTCCAGATTTATGTGGATGACATCATCTTTGGAAGCACATGTAATAAAATATGTGAAGAGTTTAGGCAACTCATGACAGCTGAGTTTGAAATGAGTGCAATGGGTGAACTCCAGTGTTTTCTTGGTCTCCAAGTAAGGCAACTGCAAAATGGCACTTTTATCCATCAAGGCAAAAATGCCAAAGAACTGTTGAAGAAATTTGAGATGGATGATTGTAAGCCATGCAGTACACCCATTGCAACCAATAAAATAGTCATGTCTGATGAGAAGGATGATTTGGTTGATCAAACTTTGTATAGAAGCATGATTGGGTCTTTATTGTACCTAACTGCATCCAGGCCAGACATCATGTTTGCAACATGTGTTTGTGCAAGATCCCAATCAGCCCCTAGAAAGTCAAACCTTATTGTTGTAAAAAAGATATTCAGATACCTAAAAGGTGCTCCCACACTTGATATCTAGTATCCAGCTGATGGTAAAATTGAGCTTTCAGGTTTCTCAGATAGTGACTTTGCTGGATGTGACAAGACAAGGAAGTCCACTTTAGGAGGGTGCCCATTCCTAGGCAATTGCTTAGTGTCTTGGCAAAGCAAAAAGCAAGCAGTTGTTTCCACATCCACTGCTGAGGTAGAGTATATAGCTGCTGTAAGTTGTACAGCCCAACTGCTTTGGCTTCAAAATCAGTTGCTGGATTTTGGTATCACTGCCTTAAAGACACCACTCATGTTGGACAGCCAGGCAGCAGAAAATATCATCAAAAATCCAGTTTCCCATTCAACCACCAAGCACATTGACATCAGACATCACTTTGTGAAGGATTGCTATGAAAAAGGTTTGATTTCTCTGCACCATATTCCAACTAAAGATCAGCTGGCAGATGTGCTAACCAAAGCATTAGACACATCCACCTTTGAAAGCTTGATCTCTAGTATTGGCATGCTAAACATGGAATAACAGGCAAAATCCTGTTTTTTCTATGAATAAAAGCATTAAAATGTTTTCAGAAAATCAAAAATCCATCCTTAAAAATAGCTAAAAATGAATTTTTCATTAAATCCTTAAAAGTCTGCCATGACCACTATTTTGTTCAAAAGTCTGTTCTACTTAAAAGTCTGTCCACTGCTGAAAGTCAACCCCTGCTCTCTCATTTCCTTGATAAGCACTGTTGTTCAAATTCAGTGTTTTTTTTATCCACTGATATGCTATCCACTGATAGTAAAAATCACCCACTGCCTTCATCTGTTACCGTTACAACCACTGATCTTATTCCATCAGTGATTTTCATAAAAACATATGTCCTTCATTTCATCAGGGGTTGGCACGTGGACAGTACATAGTGGTCAGACCTTTTGTAACCGCTGCCACGTCAGCATTCACTTTTTCCTTTATAAAACCCTCTTCAAAACCCCAAACAGGGTTTTACTGTCGAATCGAATTTAGAAAAATTCCTTTCTCAAAGCAGTTTTCATTTCCTTCTCTCAAATCCTTCATCAATCTTCTTCTCCAAAATGACAAAATCAAAGTCATCTGCGAAATCCACTTCAAAATCATCTCCTAAAAAGGCCACTCAAAAGGCTACCACACCCATCGAAATACCATACAAATCTCCTCACAATTATCTGGGTCTCCTTACAAAACCCGACACCACCGATGCTTTCGATTCAATCATTGATATCATGTCTGCATCAAAGTACAAAACATTGTTAACAGCAGATGCTCCGATTTATCTGAAAACCCAAAGAGAGTTTTGGAAAAATGTTACTCTTGACAAACAAGGCGGAAATGTCATAGCTATTAACTCTTCTTTAATGGGTAAAGCAGTCAAAATCACACCACAATCAATCTCGGAAGTCTTTGAACTCAATGATCAGCAAGGTAAAACTTCTTTTCCCAAAAATGAGTTAAAAACTGATTTCCTTGAAAGGGGGTATGCAGATACAATAAAAAAGGATACCTTACAAAAAGGTAATTTTCCACCTGCAACAAGATTTTTGTTCCATACCCTGCTAATGTGTGTCTCAAACAAAACAACTGCTTTTAATGAGATACCATTAAAGATTCAAAACCTGGGATATGCTATTTTACAAAATGAAGATTTCAATTACTCCCAGGAAATCTTTAATGATTTAGTTAAACATGTTGATAAAAAGCCATTCTTACTTTTTCCAAGATTTCTAAGTTATTATTTTCAAAAGAAATTTGGTAAGGATGATGCTCATGTAATAAAACAAGGTGACTCTTTTCAAATAAACAGTTTAACTGTTGAAAATTTTACAAGAATGTCAACACCTTGCAAAACACAAGCAGAGGTGCCTGAGCAGACTTTAGCAGCTACCACTGCTCCTCAGGTATCTGCTGCTGAGCCAACTGCTCAAGGTGATCATAGCAGCAAAACAACTGCTTTGAAACCCACACCTAAAATCACCAAAAAGCCAAAACAAAAGAAAACTCTAAAGCCCCCCAAACCTACCAAAAAGGCAACTCTGGAGGATGAGATACCAGAGCAACTGCCAGTGACAGCACAAAAGTCACAACAAACCATTGCTGCTACTTCCTCACAGCAGTTGGTAGAAATATCTCAACCCATGCCTGAAACTCCTCCTACTTCTTCTAAAAAAGAACAGGTTGTACAAATAGGGACACCACAATATGATGCTCTGGAATCACTTGCTTCCATCATCCACAACCCAATGCCCGGGGACAATTCTCTTTCTACACCCAACCTCACCTCCACAATTCCCCCACAAACAAAAATACTGTTGGATGCTCTTGATTTAAACCAGGCACAAACCAGTCCTTCTCAATCACCTGTCAATGAGAATATTTTTCAACAATTGACTGGGTCTGATGTATCAATCAATGCTAACCCACCAACAAGACCTGAGGAGGTTACACCCCTTGAGTTACAAGTAACTCTTGGTGGTAGTCCAAGTGAAGCAGCCACTACAAATGTTGAACCCACTGGTTTTCATTTGGACAATGGTTACATCAATAAGACTTTCTTGGAGGCAATTTCTTCTCTAGGAACACTTGTTTATCTAGTCTTCACTGGTTCACTAAAAAGGGTTTCTCCATTTGAAGAAAGAAGTCCCCAGTACCGAGACAAAGGGGCATCAGTGGATGACTTTTGGAATACATTCCATGAGTCAACCACTGTTACAACCACTATTATTGGGAAATCAGATGATCCCATTAAGTTGGGTGATGGTTTAATGTACCGAGAATTGACGGACATAATTGACAAACTAGATACTTCTGTTGCAGAAATTAAAGATATGCTGCAACAGTTGTTGAAAGTTCAAAAGGTACCACCCACTGCTCTTCCAGCTCAATCACCTGCACAACCTGCACCTGTTGCAAATGAGTTATGGGCCTTATTTCAACCACTGCTCCAACAACAAAGACAATTGGCTGATCAGCAGCATGACATACATGTTCAAATGCTGAGAAACATGATGGAGTCAAGGTTTAAAGATACCCAAGTTGACATCAAGGCTATCAAGGCCCACATACTGAACACCACTAGCACTGCTCCTCCCACTGTTCTCTTTATTGATAACCCCCCACCAGATAATGCCAAAAAAGGGGAGAAAATCAAGCAGTGGAAGAATAAGGGAATTGAAGATGGTCTTTACATTGAGCCCCAACAAGATAGTATGCTCAAAAGTATCCCTTTGCCAGATGGATCCAAAAAGATTGATGTTACCACTAATGCTATTGCTGATGCATTAGCTGAGGTAAAAAGGGATAGAAAGGCTAAGGATAATGCCAGGTGGGAACATGAGAAAAGGGAGTTTATGAAGCTGAATGTGCAAGGTCCTTCTGAACCTATGGATGATGAAAATCCTAAGGAAGAAAAGAAGAAGCCCATTAGACAAGTGAGGCAACCCAAACACACACCATACAGACCCACAAAGTATGCCTCTAAACCACATTCCAAAGGCTCTAAACATCAAACCTCCACCCAAACAGCTGTTGTAACTCCTGCTGTATCAACAACTGCTGATACTTCAGTGGTTTCAACAACTGCCAGCCAAACACCTGTTATCACTTCAACACACACCACTTCAACACACACCACAACCACTGCCTTACCACCACTGCCAAAAATCACTTTACCACCAAAACTACCATCACCACCAAAAACAACCTCACCACCATCACCTCCTGCTAAAATGCAGAAGACATCAGATGTTTCAACAACTGCTAGTCATCCACCTTCCACCACTCAAATAACCTCTACTGATCCACCCAATACATCATCAGCCTCTTCTAAACAAAAAAGGAGAAGGATATTTATACCTGATGATGAATCTCCATCACCACCACCAACATCTTCACAATCTCTTGCACTTATTCCAAATCCTCTTCCTCTCTCATCAGCCCATGTCCAACAACCAATCACTGCCATCATTCCTGCAGGTTTTCAATATCCTCTTGAACTTATAGCAGTCAGAGAAGAGATCAAATCCTTCTACTTTAAGGATGATCCTGCTAAAATGAGTTTGCCATCAGTTGAAGGATATCCTAGGCCTAACAACACTGAAGAGTACTTGAAAGTTAAGCCTCAACAAGCAGAGGATATCTCTAAGAAAAGCTCACAAGGAAAATCTGACAAAGAAATTCAGAGGCATTATCAATTTCTACTTACTCAAGTCAGATCCTTAGAGCAGTTTGCAAAGAATGTTTGTAGGCAAATATCAGAAAGAGTAGATGAAACCCTGAGAAAAGACTACATTGAAAATATCATGGCTTTTAAGAAGTATAAGGAGGAAAAACATATGTACAAAGAGTGGACCATTCCTGGGCTTGAAAGTGAAGCAGCCAGGATTCAAGAAATGATTAAGAATAAGGTCAAACACACTCCTCTAGATTGGGCAAAGTACAAGAAAAATGTACCTGAAAAGACATTGGAGCCGAAGAGAATGAAAGAGGAGTTGATTGCTGCTGATTATGGGTCTAAAAATCAAGTGATGAGATAGAAAGAAGACAAAGTCAGGACCACCTACAAAAGGTTTGAGGAACTAAGAAAGAAAGATCCAAGGGTTCCACAAAAACCTGACTATCCTGAAGCAGAGGTTTCGACAAGACCACCAAAGCTGCAAATCAGGAGATCCACTGCTCCAACTGGTGCTGCCATCTATAAAAGAAGACAACAAAAACAGTTGGATGCTGAAACAGTGGAAGAACTAATGGCAGTAGATGACCTTGTAAAAGAGGGTATTAAGAAGATGATTGAAAAACTCTTGGATGTATCAATCATTGACTGGGTCTGATGTATCAATCATTGCTAACCCACCAACAAGACCTGAGGAGGTTACACCCCTTGAGTTACAAGTAACTCTTGGTGGTAGTCCAAGTGAAGCAGCCACTACAAATGTTGAACCCACTGGTTTTCATTTGGACAGTGGTTGCATCAATAAGACTTTCTTGGAGGCAATTTATTCTCTAGGAACACTTGTTTATCTAGTCTTCACTGGTTCACTAAAAAGGGTTTCTCCATTTGAAGAAAGAAATCCCCAGTACCGAGACAAAGGGGCATAAGTGGATGACTTTTGGAATACATTCCCTGAGTCAACCACTATTACAACCACTATTAGTGGGAAATCAGATGATCCCATTAAGTTTGGGTGATGGTTTAATGTACCGAGAATTGATGGACAAAATTGATAAACTAGATACTTCTGTTGCAGAAATTAAAGATCTGCTGCAACAGTTGTTGAAAGTTCAAAGGTACCACCCACTACTCTTCCAGCTCAATCACCTGCACGACCTGCACCTGTTGCAAATGAGTTATGGGCCTTATTTCAACCACTTCTCCAACAACAAAGACAATTGGCTGATCAGCAGCATGACATACATGTTCAAATGCTGAGAAACATGCTGGAGTCAAGGTTTAAAGATACCCAAGCTGACATCAAGGCTATCAAGGCCCACATACTGAACACCACTAGCACTGCTCCTCCCACTGTTCTCTTTATTGATAACCCCCCACCAGATAATGCCAAAAAGGGGGAGAAAATCAAGCAGTGGAAGAAGAAGGGAATTGAAGATGGTCTTTACATTGAGCCCCAACAAGATAGTATGCTAAAAAATATCCCTTTGCCAGATGGATCCAAAAAGATTGATGTTACCACTAATGCTATTGCTGATGCATTAGCTGAGGTAAAAAGGGATAGAAAGGCTAAGGATAATGCCAGGTGGGAACATGAGAAAAAGGGAGTTTATGAAGCTGAATGTGCAAGGTCCTTCTGAACCTATGGATGATGAAAATCCTAAGGAAGAAAAGAAGAAGCCCATTAGACAAGTGAGGCAACCCAAACACACACCATCCAGACCCACAAAGTATGCCTCTAAACCACATTCCAAAGGCTCTAAACATCAAACCTTCACCCAAATAGTTGTTGTAACTCCTGTTGTATCAACAATTGCTGATACTTCAGTGGTTCTAACAACTGTGTCACACCCCCAAAAATCCACATGCGGAGTACTACCGCTTGGAGGCGTGACTGACCAGGATCCAGCCACCAATTATACTGAGCATTGATTGATAGTAAAGTATTCACCAACCACAATAGTTAGTAAACACCATATTTTAAAATTCTAAAAGTTTAAGTTCAAATAACAGTTTAGACAAACAGCGGAAGCATAGACCAGACAGTCTCAAAACAAGGTTCATAGTTCAGATTATTTAAAACCCAACACACGGGTTAAGACGACCACTACATATCCCCAAGCTGCAAGCTCCTGATTCACTGGTTACCTGCAAAGCATGCAGTAGGGTGTCAACAAAAATGTTGGCGAGTTCACGAGATGTCCAGTTTCAGCTTTTCAAAAGAAAATGAAGGTTGTTTAGGTAAAGCATTTATAATCATGTCATGGGGAGCTACCCCATATGGAAGCTACTAAACTTGAATTACCGAAACTGTTCACGCCCGATCTCCCCCGGTCACGGTGTGAGGTTGTCAAACCTAATAGCGCTATCAACTAATAACTCGTTCGCCCCCGGCGATTAATCGGTACTATAAGCAGGGACTTTACATGATAGAGATTTGTTTAGTGTTGCTAGTTGTGATTTATAAATAATACCCAAACGTATCTCCCCCGGATGTAGTAGTACAAGAGTACCATTTGCATATTCCCCTGGAAATTAGTAGTTTGAAAACATTCTTTAGTTTGTTCGTGTCCCTCCCTTGGACGCATGCTTTTCGTGTGTGAACTCACCTTGGGTTGCTCGGCAGATTAGCTTACTTGGTCAAGCTTGCTGGTCACCACGTCCTAACATGGTTACCGGTATAGGTCAGGTTTGGGGGTACAAGTAATCACGTATATCCTACTGGTATCTAACACATCGAATGCATACAGTTACCATTTAAGTCATTGGGCCTGTCCTTATAGTTATACGGTTAAACAGTAACAGTTAACACATTAGTCCAGTCAAACAATAATCATGCATAATCAGTCCATTTACTTCGGCCCAATAACGGAGATCAGCGGCCCACTCGAGACAAGGTGGTCTCGAGTCGAGACCAAGTGGTCTCGGATTGTAGCGTAATGATCTCGAGTAGTGCTGGTCGGAGTCGCAACCTCAGGGATCTCGAGTCCCGTCTCGAGTCGCAATCAGGAGACTCCGAGTCAAGACCTTGATGGTCTCGAGTCCCTGAAGTCAGTTTTGAGTTGTTTAGACATGGTTTCGAGTCGTGATTGTTATAGTCTCGAGTTGTCCCGTGTTGTTCTCGAGTCGCAACCGGTGTCTCGACTCGCAAACGTGCACATGAAGTCCTTCTAGAACATCTGATGTACTAACCAATAATCTTGCAATTTCATGTAATAGTGTACTAGCCAATAGGAATTCCCTAAACATGTTTCTTTGTCTAACATTTGATAAAAATGGATCAAACACACAATATTTCAAATATTCATGTCATATTCAACAAGTTCATCATTAGGGTTTTCATCATAAACATGTTCATACGGTTCATCACGAGATTCATTCAAATAGATAACATTTCTCTTGTTCAAAGCATAAGCATACCTCCTTATTCTACAATACATATCATGCTACTTGGTCAACAAGGATCATGTGAATATTTATTCTAAACATAAAACACCCTACACTAACAATCATTCATCATTCAATATCTTAGCACTTTATTATCATACAAGAGTTCACATGATTCATCCATCATTTCAATCATTCCAAGCAAATAGCACCATTGTACATATAAACACATAATGAACATCTAAAGTACTAACCGGTTGTGGAAAGGCACCGAGTAAAGGAAGAAAGTGAGACAATGAAGTGTCCGAGTAATGATGATGAGCTTGACCGATCCTCCTTGTTGTTACCGATTCAATCCGAGAGGGAGAGGGGAGGAGGTGAGCTTGATTTGTTAGGGCTTTCTAGAGAGAGAAAGGATGAGAGGAGAGAGAGAATGGATAAGGGAATGTTTGGGATTTGAGATGATGATTGTTCTTGCCAAAAGAGGAGATATCGGCTACATATGTGGGGTTTTATACCCATTCCGAACATGTGCACCCTAAGGGTTTCCGAATGGGGGTGCGGCCCAAGCGGCCCAACTGTTCACTATTTACTCGAGACCGGGTGGTCTCGAGTCGTGGTTTCGGTTCACGAGTATCTTTATTCACACATATATATTACATACACGTTATCGACACATAGCACAAGAAGGATCACAACAATCACAACTTTCATTTAATAACATATATACATATACGCACTAAGTAATTTCAAGGTGTTTGCTCGGAAAAACCTAGAGTGTCACATTATCCCCAAGTTTTAAGAACTTTCGTCCCGAAAGTTAAGGCAGCCACTGACAAGCTAGTGTAAATGAGAACGTTTCAACGGGGTGTCACAAACTGCCAGCCAAACACCTGTTATCACTTCAACACACACCACAACCACTGCCTTACCACCACTGCCAAAAATCACTTTACCACCAAAACTACCATCACCACCAAAAACAACCTCACCACCATCACCTCCTGCTAAAAAGCAGAAGACATCAGATGTTTCAACAACTGTTAGTCAGCCACCTTCCACCACTCAAATAACCTCTACTGATCCACCCAATACATCATCAGCCTCTTCTAAACAAAAAAGGAGAAGGATATTTATACCTGATGATGAATCTCCATCACCACCACCAACATCTTCACAATCTCTTGCACTTATTCCAAATCATGTTCCTCTCTCATCAGCCCATGTCCAACAACCAATCACTGCCATCATTCCTGCAGGTTTTCAATATACTCTTGAACTTATAGCAGTCAAAGAAGAGATCAAATCCTTCTACTTTGAGGATGATCCTGCTAAAATGAGTTTGCCATCAGTTGAAGGATATCCTAGGCCTAACAACACTGAAGAGTACTTGAAAGTTAAGCCTCAACAAGCAGAGGATATATCTAAGAAAAGCTCACAAGGAAAATATGACAAAGAAATTCAGAGGCATTATCAATTTATACTCACTCAAGTTAGATCCTTAGAGCAGTTTGCAAAGAATGTTTGTATGCAAATATCAGAAAGAGCAGATGAAACCCTGAGAAAAGACTACATTGAAAATATCATGGCTTTTAAGAAGTATAAGGAGGAAAAACATATGTACAAAGAGTGGACCATTCCTGAGCTTGAAAGTGAAGCAGCCAGGATTCAAAAAATGATTAAGAATAAGGTCAAACACACTCCTCTAGATTGGGCAAAGTACAAGAAAAATGTACCTGAAAAGACATTGGAGCTGAAGAGAATGAAAGAGGAATTGATTGCTGCTGATTATGGGTCTAAAAATCAAGTGATGAGATGGAAAGAAGACAAAGTCAGGACCACCTACAAAAGGCTGGAGGAACTAAGAAAGAAAGATCCAAGGGTTCCACAAAAACCTGATTATCCTGAAGCAGAGGTTTCGACAAGACCACCAAACCTGCAAATCAGGAGATCCACTGCTCCAACTGGTGCTGCCATCTATAAAAGAAGACAACAAAAACAGTTGGATGCTGAAACAGTGGAAGAACTAATGGCAGGAGATGACCTTGTAAAAGAGGGTACTAAGAAGATGATTGAAGAAACTCTTGGATTGAATCAACCTGCAAGTACTGCTCAGTCAGTCATCACAAGGCCAGCATCACCAAACTCCTCATCTAATAAAAATCTCCCAAGAAACCCACCAGACTCAAAAGTACTAAAGTGGAAAACTTGTAAGTCCAGAATCACTACAATCCAATGTAATCGCACAAGACAGCTCACACTTCAATTTTTCCTTTTTTTTTTGTCGGTTGCACCCTTATAAATAATTCCCAAACCAAAATTTTAAACCAATCAAAATTCAAATCCCGAAAAATAAGGAACATATTTCGAAATTTAATTTTGAGAGATTTTTCCACCAATAACTTTCCAAAATAATAGCAAACACTTTGACTATTTTCCCAAAACGGATCAAACCACCAATTTTCAACTGTTCTTCGTATCTTCAAGTGTGTTCTTCGAACTTCAAAAATATCCGATTAAAACCGAGCCTTCACAAGACTACTTAGGCTCTGATACCAATTGTAAGTCCCAAAACAACACAATCGGATATCAAACACTAATCAAAGCGCGGAATACCGAGAAAAGTGTAGAAGAACAAGAACAAACAATCGATTATAACAACCAAAGTGCACACAGTTTCTAGAGAACCGTCTGGTACACCAACACAGAAATCTAAAATACTGAAGAACCTCTCAAAAATGTCTAACCTAATAATGAACTAGGTTCACCCTATTTATAGTTACATAGGGTGACCTAGTTACAGACTGGGCCAGGCCCACATGCACAATATTACTAACCAAACAAGCCCAAATCACTAATTAGCCCACATGGCTTATTTCATTACTATCTAACCCACTACAAGGCTAAGCCCAATAGCTTATATTTGTGTTTGATAAAGATAGGCGTAAACCTACACCATTATAGGGCCTTACAAAACTGACAAACAGACCCTTGTACTGACTGTGATTAAGTCTAGTGGAGAAGTGAAAAAAATAACAAGGGAACAATCACTTGGCCTTAGTATTGAAGATTTGCAGGATCTCCTTGATCTTCCACTTTGCAGGGATGAAGATGACACATATGCCTTAGACTTTGAGTTACAACTCAAAGGTCAAATAAGGGAACTGTTGATGAGGCAATAAAGATCTACAAATAATGAAGGGTTTTGGCATTATCTGTTCCAGGGGGAGATTGTTGGGATTGAACCCTATCAGAGGAACAGATAATTAAAGCCAAAACTGGATCAGAGCAGATGTTATGTATACAAGTCTCTCCGCTTGAAAGTGGTTTCAACATCTGATGACCTCCAATCCACTGATCATTACAACCGCTGACCTACAACTGTTGATCAAGTCAAAGACTGGTGAAGACTAAAGCCCTGCTGATCAATCTACTACTATGGGTCAAGCTCTGCTGGTTTATATCAAGTACTTCTGGAGTCACAACAGTGGAAGGATGTAGCAGTAGTTTAGTTTTACTTATATAACATATGTAATCAGTAGTTAGCTTTAGCAGTGGTTGTATCAGATCAGTTGTTAGAGTTTGTTAGGAGGTTAGATGTCACTTTCATGGTGACGTCAGCAAAGATGCCACAGTGGTTTGTCCGTGCCTATAAATAGAAAAGTACCCTGTACTGTTCTATTAGCTCTTCACCATCTTTCTTCCTGTACGAACAAATCACTGTAAGCTCAGGCTGAGGGGGAGTTTGTTACATACATGCAAATTGTAATCGTTGATGAAATAAATTCAATCATTCGGTTCTTTGTTGAAAATGTGTGTTAAAAGCAATTCTCCTATTTGATTGTGAAAAGTTTGTTACCATCTTTATTCCGCTGCACTACTTGTTCATTGTTCATCTTAATTCAAACATAAAAGACAATCAAAACCAAACTCAGATCCTAACAGTAAGGTGCATCAGGAGCTGTAATTCTCATTATCTCACTTATGCAGGAAGCAACTACAACCTTCACATCGACATCAAAATGTTTTTAAAGACCATCTTTAATCAACGCCCTCATCGACGGTTTAAGCACATCAATCATCGACCTTTTCGGCGACTGGTCAACCTTCGATAAAAGCTTCTCCACTTTCTGCAACCCACAGACCATTACACACAATCACACAACCCAAACACAAGCAAACAAACATCAAACATTCAATCAGGCATAAAAAAATTAAGTGTATATTTTAGGCAAAAAAAAATCCGACCGCGCCTCTTGAAAATATAGATGAATGCTTCATCTGCACCCCAGCAATCATGCGTTTCATGATACTTCTCTATAGCATCCTCTGCACACCAAAATTGTGTCTAATTATTATTATATAACATTAAATTGAGTGATAAAAGATACTATAATTAATCCTTATACTAATAAAAGACACTGCAAGTAAACCTTAAAGAATACGACATACCCGCATGTCAGGTCCAACAAAGTGAGCAATTATGTCTGGTATAACAACACAAACTTGCTCATATAATGAGGTGTCTTTTGTAATATCTCGCTCGGTCCCATGTAATGTTGTTGAGCTCTTTCTTAAGCTTCAAAAGAGTTCTTCAAAAACTATGTTATCCTCGGACATACGAACGCACACCTCGACTAAACCTGAGACAGTGCACAAGCCAATGTCTGCATACCATATGGATGTTGCAGCATACTTCGGTAAAACCGAAGGAGTGAAGGTAAACCATTGTTCATTTACATATTCAGTTGAATCACAAAATATCTATGTTTTTACAACAGAATTTGCAAGAATAAGCAAAAAATGTGTATAGAGTTTGATGAAAGTAAGAACCAGACCTAGACCCAGATGATTCAACTGCAGAAACGTGTTGGCACAAACATACGCCGTATCACACCGGGTCAGCGGCGACCCAGGCACCCGACTCTGCCACTTGTCTAAACGGAGTAACCCAACAATGTTGAATGGGTCACTACCAATCTAGATCCCATTGTCACGTTGTATACCTTACCCTTGAAAATTCATTTGTTCATCGTGAATTGGAGATATACCCAGATGAGATTAATCCGAATAGAGCTGAATTTGGAAGAAAGAAGTCAAGTGTTTGCAAGTTTATGTTAATCATAAAAGAAAACAAAAGACCAACACATACCTTTCAGATTTGTCATATAAATGAAACACCTGATGACCTTCTCCATGCTAGTACTTATCCACTGTTGCATTAAAAACCTTGCTGTCAAACCATGAGGCGATAACAAATTAACATATCCTTCATGCTTCCTTAATGACAATCAATATTCAAAAACATGTATTATATGTAATCAAAATAAACCTGAGCAGTGACAGTGTGTGATCGAGTCGGAAAGCAATATTAAATCCATGCTCAACATTGTTCCTCAAAACTAAGTCCTGTAATGACATGTCATGTACACAATGTGACAAAATAATTAATGTTTTCTCATATCACACACTGCAGAAGAAAGCGATTATAAGCACTAATTATGACATCATAAGCGAAAATCTCGCTAATAGTGGAACTCATTCCCTCTTTATCAAACCTATGTTTCACTACCAGATTGCAGCTAAAAACTGCTTAAATCAACTAATTAGCACAAATCAACTCAACAAAATCATCCACACAACCATAAAACAACATCAATCAGCAATGAAACAAAAAAAAAAAAAAAAAAACCTAAATCGTATATAAAAGAGTTTGAACCAAGAAACCCTGCACATTACAAACAAAAAGGAATAAAAGAAAGATTATGAACTTAAAGAATTTATAGATAATCGTTCATCAAACACACGTTTAAAAAAAATAAGTATAGATTGCCAAAATACGAACATCAACAGACAAAATACACACATTAAATTACCTAATGAGAGATGAGGATGACAATGGAAGATCTTGGTGCTGGAGATTCATAATCATGGATGATATTAGACATATTAAACATTCAAATCAAACATTACGAACCCTAGTTTTAATCCCTGTTCTCAAATGCATTGTCAAACAAATCGATTAAACAATGTCAAATATGAGATCAATCTTACCTTAAATCCGTCGATTAGAAGGTTGCGTCGAACAAAATCAGAAGATGGATTGGCTGAGACAATGTGATTTCTCGGAGAAACCCTAGAAGAGCGACGCGGAAGAGATTGGAGGGTGCTCCTGATTTTGGAATTAGGGTTTGGGAGTAATAGAACGTGTGTGTAAAGCTTGTTCAACAAATCTTACCTTAAATCCGTCGATTAGAAGGTTGGGTCGAACAAAATCGGAAGATGGATTGGATGAGACAATGTGATTTCTGGGAGAAACCCTAGATGAGCGATGCAGAAGAGATTGGAGGGTGCTCCTGATTTTGGAATTAGGGTTTGGGAGTAATAGAATGTGTGTGTAAAGCGTGTTCAGCAATCTTTTATTTAGGCGGGAAAATGTATATGAGGTGAAACCACAGGGTGACATGTGTCCCCCAATGGTTTCCTTTATATAATATATACTAGTTTATAGACCCGCGTATTACACGATTTTTTACAATATAAATGAAATAGTTATATAATCTTTAAAAAGCTTTATATTACTAATGATCTATGTTAATTAGCAACAAAACTTTATATAAACGAATTTCTATTACAATATAATGATTCACACAACTAACTTGAATTTATCACAATAACTGGCCCATCTTAATTAGTAATGCTGAAAATACCATAATAGTTATGTATTACAGAGGTTGAATACTGAAAAACATGTAATTAACAAATTTATATATTATTAATATGAATGAAATTATGTATTACGTTACATATAACAATGTATAAATAATAATAATTTTTATCATTGTGTATCTTTTAAATATAACTTTTATTTAAACTAAAGAGTAAAATGCACGGATAGTCCCTGTGGTTTGGTAAAATTTCACCTTTAGTCCCCAACTTTTCAAAATTACACTCTTAGTCCCTGTGGTTTGACAAGTTGTTACTCGGATAGTCCCCAAAGAGGATGGAGGTTAGTTTTTCTAGTTAAGTGGGTGTGAAATGACAAGGACTATCCGAGTACAACTTGTCAAACCACAGGGACTATCCGAGTAACAACTTGTCAAACCACAGGGACTATCCGAGTAACCTTCATCCGTTTTAGGGACTATCCGAGTAACAACTTGTCAAACCACAGGGACTAAGAGTGTAATTATGAAAAGTTAAGGACTAAAGGTGAAATTTGAACAAACCACAGGGACTATCCGTGCATTTTACTCTAAACTAAATCTCTAAGACCTCAATTTTGTTTACAAAATTCATTATCTAAGTTGTTCTTTTTATCTTTCTTGGTAAAAAGCTAATATTATTGGTACGACACAAATTAGATTTGTTATTCTTACTAATAATTGTTATGTGAATTTAATTAATAAATAGTATTTGTAAAGTTATGATATAAGTTAAAAGTTTATATATGATTAATAAAATCTTTTCATTATTAAAGGTTAATTGACTATGTCACAAATGGGCATAAAATTAAATTAATATATTCTTAGTTCTATTAAATTGAAAACACATCATAAATCAATGTAGCTACAAATCTTAATATTATCTCATCTAGAAAACTTCAAAACCGTAAGTTCTCTCCGTCTATCATTTTAAAACCGAGTTCAATAGAATTTTAGTCTTGTTGCGAGATAGTCTCTGGTTACTTACTCTGTTTTAGCATTTATTTATATGTTAGAAAAACTCATATATTAATTTTATAGATAATCTCAAATAAGGATAACAATTTTTGTTTTTTTTTCGTGTGTAATTTAAACTATTTTATTTTAAGAAGTACTAACATCATAGTTTTAAAAATTATAGATCATTTATGTATATTTTTAATCATAAATTAGAAATAGATATTAATTATTATATATTATTAATGAATTATCATAAATTAGAATCAAATATTAATTAGAGTTAATAGCCAAAATGGTCCCTGAGGTTTGCTCACATTTGCCACTTTAGTCCAAAATCCAAAATTTTTAAATCTGGGTCCCTGAGGTTTGCATTTTGTTGCCATTTTAGTCCAAATTTTAAAAACCCTCTTTTTTTACTATTGCAACCAGCCTATTTTGTCCTTTTGCACAGGGGTATTCTGGGTTCTTGATCTAAGTTTGTTATAATAACTCATAAAAATGACCAAAATACCCCTGCACAAAAGGACAAAATAGACTGGTTGCAACAGTCAAAAATGGAGTTTTTGAAATTTGGACTAAAATGACAACAAAATGCAAACCTCAGGGACCCAGATTTAAAAATTTTGGATTTTGGACTAAAGTGGCAAAAGTGAGCAAACCTCAGGGACCATTTTGGCTATTAACTCTATTAATTATTATATATTATTAATGAATTAAATATGAAAATGCCATGTGGCATTAATTAGAAGTGATGTTAGAGGAGAAAATACCATGTGGCATTAGAAGTATTCTTTTATTAGTACTAGCGGTAACACCCGTGTGCAAACACGGGTGGTTTCTTAGAAAACCCTGCATAACACATATAAATGATGAATATGGTTATATTTATAGACTTGTAAATATATAAGTCAGTCGGTAAATACTTAAAGTTTGGAGTATAAAAAATACTAAAATATACAATTTATTAATCTTTTGTAAAGGAAATAACATTTGCATTTAAGCATGTTCCTTCTCCAAAAAACAATATTTTAAATCAACAGTCGTTTCAATCCCCTTCAACCTCCACAAAACACTATATTAACCCAATAGTCGTTTTAAACCACCGTTTTAACCCAACAACGGGTTCAACAACAGTTTTCTCCACAAAACTCTACTTTAACCCAACAGTGGTTTCAAACATCTGTTTCCATCTGTTGACTGGTCAACAGATGTATCAACCACTGTTTTATTTTCAAACATCTGTCCACAACAAAACACTATTTTAACCCAACAGTGGTTTTAAACCAACGTTTTAACTCAACAGCGGTTTCAACAAAAGTTTTGTCCAGAACACTCTACTTTAACCCAACAATGGTTTCAAACATCTGTTTTCATCCATCTGTTGACCAAAGTCAACAGATCTATAAACCACTATTTTATTTTCAAACATCTGTCCACGACAACAAAGCTTTCATCATTTAAACAAACCTTTGCCAATATTACAACATTTTAAACTCTCAAACCTGAATATTCACTTAATTAATATAAGTAACAAACATGCTTAATAATTTTAACACAACTAATTATTATATAAAATATGAAAGTGTCAAACAGAGGTAACTATATAATAAACAAAGTTCAAAACAGCAAACATCATTCAGTAAAATACAACACAATATTTTCTAATCAATGGGCGAAACAGTAGTCTCGATAAATAAAGCTCATTTCGGACCATTGTAGTTGCCAACATGTTGGAGGTATTTTCAAAACTTGATTGCTCATATCAACTTAAACCATATCCACCCAACTTCAACTTCAACCTTAAATACTTAAAGTTTAGAGTATGAAAAATACAAAAATATACAACTTATAATTCATTCTGTAAACAAAATAATATTTACATTCAAGCATGTTCCTTCTCCAAAAAACAATATTTTAACTCAACAGTCGTTTCAATCCCCTTCAACCTCCACAAAACACTATTTTAACCCAACAGTGGTTTTAAACCACCATCTTAACCCAACAGCAGTTTCAACCACAGTTTTCTTCACAACACTCTGCTTTAACCCAACAGTAGTATCAAACATATGTTTTCATCCATCTGTTGACCAAATGTATCAACCACTGTTTATTTTCAAACATGTGTTCACAACAACAGACCTTTCATCATTTAAACAGACAATTGCCAATATTACAAGCTTTTAAACTCTCAAACCTAAATATTCATTTAATTAATTTAAATAACAAACATAGTTAATAATTTTAACACAACTAATTATATAAAAACTACAAGTGTCAAACAGACATAACTATAAAAAAAACAAAGTTCAAAACAACAAACAACATTCAGTACAATACAGCATAATAATTTCTAATCTATGGGCGAAACAGTAGTCTCGATAAATAAAGCTCCTTTCGGACCATTGTAGTTGTCAACATGTTGGAGGTATTTCAAAACTTCCTTGTTCAGATCAACTTCAACCATATCCCCCCAAATGCTTGTTATCAGCCACTTGTTGTTTTCAATTATATTAGTCCTTCAGCGCCTATCTATATAATCAACTACATGAGGATTATTGAAAACAAATACCTTGATCCAGCCTTATTCTCCATATCTGAGCAAATCAGCAGTCAGCTCAGCAGACTTTCCAATGACAATCAAATGTAGCCTCTTTGCAATGGTCAAAAAATGCCCTTGGCAAGGATTGACTACGATACTCTCGGGAAAATGAAGCATTCTGAAAGTCTCAGAAAGAACATTGAAAGCAACGATGTTCCTCTCACCTAGTGGATACCAATAATTTGAAACCATGAAATATATGGTTTTATCAGCATAAATTCCTAGAGACCATGAATAACTGCTTGAAGCATAATTATTTACGCTACCGAAATTTATTGTTCTCCATGACTCACAACGTCGTGAGTAAACACGAGCAGTAGCCACATTACAGTAACCGCTGATGTGAAGCACTTTCAGATCATTGGATTGATCAAAATAAATTCCACTTGTATCAGAATTTCGATCATGAATATAATTTAAGTAGTCGTCAGACAAAAACTTATAGCGCCTAGTAGTTGGATTCCAAAGGATCAGCTCACAGCAAATCCCTTCATTACAAACTAACAGCAATCCATTAAATGATGATAGATTACGTAAGAAAGTAGGGTGGACATTGTTAGGAAAACTTAAGGTTTTGCTTGTCCCGACATGCAAATTACCAGCTACTATGCTATCAACGACAATTGACGTGTCTTTATAGGAGAGTAATTTCTTTTGTAGTGAATCTCCACTTCAAAGAGCATGGATCATCCCAAATGCATGACTTGACAGTTCCCTATAAAAATTTTTGAAAAGACATTTCAAACGACCAATATCTTCTGCAGGGATCTTCTGCCGAGAGCCTTGTGAAAATTTCGTCAACAATAATTTGAAACATACTATTTTCCATTTCGCAGTGAAGAAATGCGTGTTTGAAAGCCAAAGAAATTGTAAAGATACTGATTGTAAAAAAACTTTGAAGATAATTAAGTAGATGGATGAAAAGGTAATGATGAAAGCAGTTTCCCAATGTAGTTTATATACCCAATGAAGGCGGTTATGACTAAATACATCGTCAGACTAACTTAGTGTGTAAAGAATATGATGCGACGATGGTTAGGCCTTTAATGCAAAACATTTCAAAACTGCATTTCCATGGGAAAATATAAAATTAAATATCAAGAAATCCAAAGGACAAATTTTAAACCTTAAAAGAAAACAGGTTATCATAATTACACTTAACCTCCTCGTTTACCATAAGACGCCTTTACCATAAGAAAGACGTGACGGAGTGACATGCATTAATTGCAAATTACATATCCCCAAGCATTTTAAATTTGAAATTACCGGCAATTTCAAAACATCTGCTAAGTTACACGTTTGCCAATGGAAGGACTTTCAACCTCTGCTGGCTTTAAAGGATAGATATGGGCAGAGGTTTTGAGATGAGGCGGACTTTTAGATAGATTTTAAAATAGTTTTATATATATTAGGCTTTATGATGCAATAATGACATAAGAAAAACATTGTTGGACAACCTCTCTGGCTGCCACATCAGCTTTTCTTATGCCACTTGGGGATTATCTACCATTATCCGCATTTCAAAACTTCAACAATTGTCTTTTAAAAAATCTGTTGAGCATGATCTAATGTCTATCATCTGTTGTTCTTTAAAATCTGTTGACCCATAGCAGACCTTTACTTCTTAAAACTTTCTTCAGACTATGTCTTCATCAGCAGAGGATCACTTTTAATTGAGCATAAATTCTTCAAAAAACTGCTGACTTACCAAATAATAAAAAAATAATAAAATTTCAGACGGATGTTGAGAAGCACTGTTAGGCAACAACAGATGTTGACAACAGTAGCAAGTCAAATAGCCGTTAGATCAGCAGATGATAATTTCGAGCAGATGTTCTCTTTTGGCAAACTTTAACTTTGACAGATCTATACAGTAACAGAAATTGATTCTTTGTAATTCTTCAAAAGATTGTTCAAGCACAATTCAACATCAACATAAAATAAATCAAACTCAGAGACAATTTCACATCTACATCAATATCGATTTGCAATACTCAGATGATATTAAAAATTACATAATAATACTTAGAGTAAACTGCAATTTTACCCCCTGAGGTTAGGGGTCATTGGCACCCTTACCCCCCTAAGGAAATAATTGCAATTTTAACCCCCACTGTTCACTGTTATGTTGCAATTCTACCCCCCGGCTTCAATTTTGTTGACTGGTCAATAAAAGCATGGGAGAGTCAAAGGGCAAATAGGTAATTTCACGTTAATTAGTACCTTATATATTATAATAACCCTTAAACTAAACATAATCTCACAATCTTACCCCCTAAGCTTCTTCCATCCACTCCTTCTTCCATCCATCCACCTCCGGCGATCCATCCACCACCTGCGATCCATCCACCACCATCCATCCTTCCACATCCACCACCGGCTTATTGCGACACCACCAGCTTCCACCTCCACCACCTGTTTCCACCTCCACCACCGGCTTCCACCTCCACCTCCACCACCGGCTTCCAACTAACAATGAGTGGAGAGAATCCCATCCTTCCACCTCCACCTCCGATGACCACAATGGCGACCACACCTCCGCCGATGCACATGGTTTCCGGCTCAAACAACCGATCCTCCTTTTGGTCTCTGCTGTCAGGTATAAACCGATCTGTGTGAACAAGTTAAAAAACAGGGGGTTATTGAAACATCCATCTTTATGTGTTTGCAGTGGACATGAGGATTCGGTGGTCAGTCCGGTCGATTGTGGTCTCAGTGGTGGTGAAAATGCGGGGTCGCCCTTTCCTGCACTTCCAGTTTCCCCCGCAGCAGGAAATGGTTGTGTAAAACTCTAATATATTAGGATGTTTTAGGTTAATATGTAGTGTAGTTGACCGTTAATGTGGGTTATATATTAGGATCTTTTGGTATGCTTGATTGTACAGGTTATATTTTGGTATGCTTGATCATAGAACAGGTTATGTGGGTTATATTTGACTGTTAAGTTGCTGCTGTTTGGTTATTGATCATAGAACAGAACATATTGACTGTTAAGTTGCTGCTATTTGGTTTAATCATAGAACAGAACAGATTGACTGTTAAGAATCTTTTGCTTGATCATAGAACAGGTTATGTTTGATCATAGAACAGGTTATGTTTGATCATAGAACACATTGACTGTTAATGTGGGTTAATGTTGGTTATATTTGTCTGTTAAATTGCATATCAGAAGCATTGACTGTATATTTGGTTGCTCTGCTGTTAATGTTAAGTTGCTACTGTTAATGTTAAGTTGTTGTTGTTAACTTAGAAGCATTGTTGTTAAGTTGCTCTGCTGTTAATGTTGGTCATAGAACACATCAGAAGCATTGACTGTATATTTGGTTACTCTGTTGTTAAGTTGCTACTGTGTGTAATGCAAATGCAAATGATGCCTGTTTCTGATGCATTTGCATTCCAAAATTGCAATCGAGTAACATGCCTGTTTCTGATGCAATTGAGGCCTTTATCAATGGTTTTAAGCTGTGGCTGATGCATTTGCATTACAGAAGGCCTTTAACATGCCAGTTTTAATGCTACTGATTTAGCAATAGTTTTGATGCATTTGCATTCCAAAATGCTTTTAAGCTGTGATATAACATGCCAGTTTTAAATTGTTACAACCTTGCATTCCAACCATGAATTCAATCTTTGCATTCCAAATGCTTTGGTTGGTTCAAAGTAAGAATTCTGTTACAACCTTTAAATGAATTTGAAATGAATCAGTCAACATATTTGATGCCAGGGGGTTTATATGGGTGGTTGAATCGAATATGGATGGTGGCGGGAAAGGTTTTGGAAGTTCCAGGGGTAATTTTGCTTCTAAACACAAATTATAGGGGGTTATAAGAAAGGGTATTTTAGTAATTTACCCCAAGTCAACAGATCAGCCAACATATTTGATTCCAGGGGGTAAACATGCGACATAACAGCAAACGTTGGGGGGTAAAATAGTCATTTCACCCCCAAGTCAACAGACCAGTCAACAAAATTGAAGCCGGGGGGTAGAATTGCAACATAACAGTGAACAGTGGGGGTTAAAATTGCAATTATTTCCTTAGGGGGGGTTAGGGTGCCAATGACCCCTAACCTCAGGGGTTAAAATTGCAGTTTACTCTAATACTTATGCACCTTAAAATTAGCAAAAATAAATGGCTCCACAAACATTAATAGGATTAAAATTTAATTATGAGGATTAAAAGATCAACAATTACATCGAGTACTGAACAACGAAACCTTAAAATCTAACAACACCAAGAAATTTAGGAATCTAACAACAAAAATTAAGTAGTTTTAGCTTCAACTCCATCGAATATTGAACTTCTCAATGTATATTTTTGACAATCGCCATGAACTCCACGGAAGTATTGAAGGCATCACCATCAGGTTTCTGGAAACCAGCTCTCTCGTGAACAGACCAAGATGCAGTACATCAAAACACTTCTTCAGCAGTTGAAGAGTAGCCCTATCCTCATATACTTAATCATCAACTTGCTTGATAAAGAGATGCTTTAAATCATCGGAGCCTACAGAAGTATATACATTCTATACTTTATGCTTCTGTTAATACAAAAAAGGCAGGAAAGAACAAACTGAATCTACTTATATATCTTATTAAATAAAATCTTATCTTACAGCTGTAGCAGATCATTTCTTGCGTTTAGTAGGAACTACTGTGGGTTCTACATCATCATCATCTGCCCAAGTCAGTTATAAACATTATTTAGACATAAGCAAAAATTATTTTAACTCTACATTTAATAATCTTTCTTTGTCTTTAATTTGATTCCAACAATATCCACAACCTAAAATAACCCGCAGATGATTGTATGAATTTCAAACAACTATGATTATACTAAAATATAAAGCGAGAATTAGAGTAGACCACTTCAAAATTAAAAATTCAAAATTTCAAAATTAGATTAGCCCAAAAAACATACTTTAAACGATGTTGGAATAATGATGCCAACAATAACTGTAGAACAATCACCATCGTCATCTGCTCAGATCATTCACAATTATCATTTAGTCATAACTCAGATAAAAAACAATTAGTAAAAATCAAAAACCAAAACAAACATAATTATATATATGACATTACCATCATCAATGCAAACCACATATCCCCAAAATTTGTTCTGAAAGTGGGTTAGAGAGAGCTTCCGTTTTCTCTTATCCTTTATGAACAAATGTCGACTATTGAGAAGAAGGGATTTGAGGGAGACATACATTGGAAGTGTGGTTTGAAAATACAAAAGCAGAGAACTTAAGCAGAGTGTAAATATGAAAAGTGAAATGAGAAAAAAAGAACCTTTATATATATAAGAAGATTATTGAAAGAAGTGAGTGAGTGACATGCATTAATTGCAAATTACATATCCTCAGGCATTTTGAATTTGAAATTACCGACAATTTCTAAACCTCTGCTAAGGTATACGTTTAGACATAAGCAAACATCTGCTAAGTTATATGTTGGCTTGAAAGGAAAGACATGGGCAGAGGTTTTGGGCTCTAGCAGAGGTTTAGACAGAATTGAAAATGATTTTATATATTAAGCTTTATGATGCAGTAATGACATAAGAAAAACATTGTTGGACAACCTCTCTGGCTGACATATCAGCTTTTCTTATGTCATTGGGATTTCTCATTTTATAGAAAGTATAGATTAGATTAGATTAGATATAGATTTAAACGAAATTTTAATTGTTAGTTTACTACTATCATGAGTTTCCGCTATGTATTAAATCTTTAATTAATTTAATTCTACACCATTTTCTTTGTAATGTATTATATTAATCCTTATCCTATCGTGATCTAAGGGAAAACAATTTCAAGCCTCAAAATACAAGTATAATTAAGAAATTTGACATCCCCAGACGAAACATATATAAAGTTTTGAGTTAAATGCCATTTTAGTTCCTGTGGTTTGGGTCATTTTGCCAGTTTAGTCCAAAGGTTTCATTTTTAACCTGTGGGTCCAAAAAGGTTTCACAGTTGCCATTTTAGTCCACTGGGTTAACTTCATCCATTTTTTCTGTTAACGAGAAGGCCAATTCGGTCATTTTATATGGCTGA
Organism: Helianthus tuberosus; assembly: GCA_030545235.1. Taxonomy (NCBI): domain Eukaryota; kingdom Viridiplantae; phylum Streptophyta; class Magnoliopsida; order Asterales; family Asteraceae; genus Helianthus; species Helianthus tuberosus. The sequence continues at coordinate 32,868,827 of CM060359.1, forward strand.
ATTGCCCTTTTAGTTAACAGAATTACATTCAAAATGACCGAATTGGCCTTCTCGATAACAGAAAAAATGGATGAAGTTAACCAAGTGGACTAAAATGGCAACTGTGAAACCTTTTTGGACCCACAGGTTAAAAATGAAACCTTTGGACTAAACTGGCAAAATGGTCCAAACCACAAGGACTAAAATGGCATTTAACTCTAAAGTTTTTTTGGATACATGGGAATACAACTTAAACCTAAAAACCTAAACTCCTACGAAAACCATACAAAAATTATGGACAAAAACAAACAAGTCAATACAATATAATCTGCGAAAGATTTCAGGAGGAAAGAAGAAAGCTTGTGATGAAATGAACCCACAACGGCATAATAATTTATCAACAAAATTAAATCTATGCAAGATTTTAGCCGTTACAGCCTTTGTTATATACATTATCATCGTGTATCATAATTCTGAATCTCACATCTGCAATTTACCAGTCGAGCAAACATTGAATAAAGTTGCTGCCTTTATATCTTCACCTTCGCCGTCGCCTTTGCCATTGCCATCGCCATCGCCATCACCGCCGCCTTCTACATCGACAAATGTTAGCCAGCTGGTATTTTGTATCTCAGGATCGGTTAAGGCCTGGCGCAACCGTAGGTCGTATTTCAGAGAATGGTGGAGGCCGAATATCACGCGTGGATATATCTTTTTTGATAAAGAACCCACAGTGGATATTTTACCATGGGCTTATGATAATCTCCCTCCCTATCGCGTGTCTGAGAACACCACAAATCTTGAGGTGTACTCGAGACACGTGAAGCCTGACGTGATCAGGATCGTGAGAACAATCCTGGAAACGTTTAGGGAGGGAGATACGGATGTTAGATGGTATATTATTGGAGATGATGATACCATTTTTTTCTTGGATAATATGGTGCAACTTTTAGGGAGGTATGATCACACCAAATATTTCTATATTGGTGGGATATCCGAATGCATTAAGTCAAATTTCGACTTCTCGTTCGAGATGGCGTTTGGTGGCGCAGGGTTTGCGCTAAGTTACCCGTTGGTGGAGGCTTTGGTCGCAAATCTTGATCAATGCATTGGGACTTATCCCTTTTATTTTGTTAGCGATCAGATTTTGAGTGCTTGCATTGCTGATCTTGGTGTTTCTCTTACGTCTGAAAAGGGGTTTCATCAGGTAAAGTTTTAATTAAGCATCAAATATTCATATTATATGACTTACTAATGCACATTTAATGGCAATAAAATATTAGCGATGGTGTTCATACCCACGAGGCCATGACCTAGTGGTCTATTGGTACAGTACCTGTTCCCACAAAAATAGGTTTGCGACCGCTTAAACTCAGTTGCAAAAAAAGGTTGCTAATTTAGCGGCTAGTATGCAACTGAAATCGTAACGGTCACAAGATTAGCCATCGCCATCAATTTGCTCGCAAAACAGTCGCAAACCTTACAACCTCTTAAACTAGCCATCGCCATCAATTAGCCATACCATAAAAGTCCTAATATCTGTGCTAATAATTAACAGATTGATCTAGTGGATGACATTTCCGGGTTCTTATCGGCTCACCCACACGCACCGTTGATCTCCCTCCACCACCTCGACATCGTCTCTCCAATATTCCCCACCATGGACAAACATAAGTCTCTTAGACATCTCATGACTGCAGCTAAAGTCGATCAGACACGCCTCCTCCAACAAACCGTTTGCTACCACAAGCAAAATAATTGGACATTTTCAATAGCTTGGGGCTACTCGGCTTACATTTATGAGCAGTTGATCCCTCGAAGCATTCTTAGAAGACCTTTTGAGACATTTAGTCCATGGAGCTTGACACGTAAACCACCAGATTATATGTTCAACACACGATTAGTTACCAACAATTCATGTGAAACTCCCCATATTTTCTACTTCCATTCCATAACCAAAGTCAATAGTAATAACGATACTGATAGTAATAGTAATAGTAATAGTAATAGTAATACCACATCAGATGAAATCAAGTTGACCTACGTTCGCTACAAGCCCCGTCAATTGTCAGCTTGTTTTCCACATAATTCGGCGGATCATATTTCAAAGATTCAAGTTTACACTCCGGCCACAAAATTAAACTTTGTAAGCCCATGAATGCCCTATTTACTATATTGTGCTATTGTTAGCTATATACAAATCATCATACATAATGGAATTAATACATGTTCTTCTTACATCATTTAGGTTGAACATAGAGGGGAATGTTGTGATGTATTAAATATTGATGACAAGAACACGGCAGAAATCAGGATAAGGGATTGCAAGAAGACTGAGATCATAATAGTTTAGACGACATATATTATATTTATCTATACAACATGTATACTTTGTTATTAACTTTTAGTTATTTGTTTTTCATTTGTATACACTTCACTTTTGTTTTGTTTTACTAACTGTAACAATACAATACAATTAGTTATAGAGATGTATCTAGATCTATGCATTGTAAATAATACGAATTAACATACAATATTTGTTAGTTATCACATGGGTTTCCTAGCTTATTAGACCAATTACAGTTATAGAGATGTATCTAGATCTATGCATTGTAAATAATACGAAAACATACAATATTTGTTAGTTATTACATGGGTTTCCTAGCTTATTAGACCAATTACAATGGACAAAATTCAAAGGTCATGTCGTGTTTTAATTTATTCAAACAGTTATAGCTAAATAAATTATCAAAAGGCTCTCACTATCTGCACACTCAGTTTGCCTATCTGCACACTATACGCTGCGTATTGACCAATACGCAGCGTATGTAAGGGGCAGGTACACGACCAAACAGTCAAACCTAGTACCATGTCAAATCAGTCAGATCTACGCTGCGTATTGGTCAATACGCAGCGTATAGGGTTAACAGTATACGCTGCGTATTGACCAATACGTAGCGTATATGTCAGACTGATTTGACACTGATACGATGTTGTCTAGGCACGTGAATAAAGTAATACAGGGAGTAGAGAGCTATACGCTGCGTATTTAAGTAAATTTGAAATTCTATTTATCCATGCATCTCTGTTCACTTCGAGTTCATCTCCTCTGCTTTCTTTTTCATCTTCTTCTTCAGTAAACATCTTGTTTAATCTTGCTAAAATGTCATCATTTTGGAACGATAATTATTTCGGTAATCGCTATTCTAACGACACATGGGGAGCAAATGCTGCCAATGAGGAGGAGGAGGTTGTGTCTGGAGTCCCTGTTGATCAAAAAACACAGTTGCCAGACTTGAACAAGACTCCCACTCCACCTGTTGATGAACCAAATTACCCGGCGCATCAAGTGTATCCAGATTACGGATACGGGTATGAATCTCCGTACGTGCAACAAAGTGGATACGGTGCTGAGAATGCACCTGTTGATGAACCATATTACCCGATGCAGCAATCGTATCCGGGTTACGGGGTATACGGGGATGAAGGTGGATACGGAAGTTACAGCGGATACGGTGGTGAAGGTGGATACGGGGGTGAAGGTGGTTACAGTGGATACGGGGGTGAAGGTGGATACAGTGGATACGATAGATATGGGGGTGAAGGTGGTTACAGTGGATACGTGGGTGAAGGTGGATACAGTGGATACGATACATCACTTTATGAACCATCTACCCCGGGCAATCCGTTTCAAATAAATGAGGTATCACATTAAAATTATTATTATTATTATTATTATTGTTATTATTGTTATTGTTATTATTAATATTATTATTATTATTGTTATTATTGTTATTATTATTATTATTATTGTTATTATTGTTATTATTGTTATTATTGTTATTATTATTATTATTATTTTTATTATTGTTATTGTTATTATTGTTATTGTTATTATTATTATTATTTTTATTATTATTGTTATTATTGTTATTATTATTATTGTTATTATTGTTATTATTGTTATTATTATTGTTATTATTATTATTATTATTGTTATTATTGTTATTGTTACTATAATTATTATTATTATTATTGTTATTATTGTTATTGTTATTATTATTATTATTACCGATTTTTTAAAATAATAATAATAATAATTATTATTATTATTGTTATTATTATTATTATTATTGTTATTATTATTATTATTATTATTATTATTATTACCGATTTTTTATATATTTACACTTTGGTCCCTGATGTTTCAAAAATTGACACAAATGGTCCCTGAAGTTTCGAAAAGAAGAAATCTTTATATGAAAGTTAACCTGATTAAACCATTCAGTTAAAATAGTTTCAATAATGACCATATTTAGTCCCTGAAGTATGAGTTTCATTTATATTATTATTATTATTAACGTAACTTTGTTTTAGCGTTTCATGTCTCTAACTGATTTGAAGAATTGGGTACTAGAAACGGGAAAGGAGTATGGTTACGTAATTGTTACCCGCCGATCAAAAAATATTGGCGGTACTACTGGGATGGTATGGCTTGTGTGCGACCGTAGTGGTGAGCACCGTAGTAAAGCAACAGTTAGGAAAGCTGGTAGCAAAAAAATCGGTTGCCCATTTTCATTACTCGCCATCCGGGACGTGACGAATGACACGTGGGAGTTAAAAGTGGACTGTGCGAACCATAACCACGAACCTACGACGAGTCTGTTGGGCCACGCTTTTGTGCGAAGATTTACTAAAGCCGAATACAAGCTAGTGGAGCAGCTAACTGCTCAAAACATGGAGCCACGTATCATATTTCAAACCCTAAGAAAACAGTTCCCCGACAGCCTGCACGTTCAGAAAGACGTGCAAAATGCGGTACAAAAAATTAGAGCGACAATAATGGACGGAAAGAATCCTATTCAGGCACTGGAAAGCCTGCTGCATGACCACCGATTCATTTACGACACCCGACAGGATCCCAAAACAGAAGTCGTAACAGAGATTTTCTTTGTTCGTCCTTATTCAATCACTATGTGGCATGCATTCCCGCACGTGATGTTGATCGACGCGACCTACAAAACAAACCTCTACAACATGCCATTTGTCCAGGTTGTGGGTATGACGTCGACCAGCAAGTCTTTTTGTATCGCACATGCCGTTATTTGTAAAGAACGAATCGGAAACTACGTGTGGGTGCTTGAGCGGATCAAGTCAATATTGCATGAATGTATGATGCCGCGTGTGATAGTCACGGATAGGGAGCTTGCCCCAATTAACGCGTGTTCTAAAGTATTCCCGAACGCAACCAGGCTTCTATGCCACTTTCACATCCAACAAAATATAGCTAGACAGTGCAAGAAAGGGTTCGATAAAGAAGATTGGGGGAAATTTATGTCGTACTGGCGGAGATTGTGCGAATCTTCATCAGAGCCCATGTACAAGTACAACTTGGAGAAAATGTATAACCGACTCGTGGTTGCCAACCGAGAAAGTAAGTGTTCCTTCAACAAACGACTCACCCAATCTATTATATTTTACACACGCTTTTACATTTCATTATTTTATTTTTGCAGGTGTCTATGATTACGTCTACGAAAACTGGCTCAAAGACTATAAAGAAATGTTTGTTTATGCGTGGACCGATAAGTGTCGCAACTTTGGTCAGCGCACCACCAACAGAGTTGAGAGCCAGCACGCAAATTTAAAAAGATACGTTACGCGCGGGAGTTCATTGGAGCGAATAGCAAGATGCGTCATTGATATAGTTGAAACTCAGTACGATGAAACACAAAAAAGTTTCACTGAGAGCATCGAAAAAACGATGAACCACCACAGACACCGACTGTTGGACAACCTACGTGGAAAGGTTTCCTATGAAGCACTTGATTTGCTGTCAAAAGAGCTAATGAGGAAGATGGAGGTGTTGCGGAAACTTAACGCATCATGTGGTTGCCATATGTGGCTTGGCTATGGATTGCCGTGTGCTTGTAGGCTGGAAAACTACAAACGTACAGGTAAAAAATATTAAAACTACAAACCTTTTGTTATTTTCTACGATTTAGCTGTTTCTCACACCGTATTAACTTAACTGTGCAGGGCGTATGATACAACTCGACGACATAGATGTATTCTGGCGTAAGCTTGACTTGCTCCCGTGTAAACTGGTAGACGAGGAGGTCGATGTTGTAGCAGAGCTAAATAATGTGCGGCAACATTTAGAGGCGCAGTCCCCCGTTCAGCAAAAGAGTTTGCTTTCAAAGATAAAAGCGGTCTTCACCCCGAAATCGTCAACCAAGAAACCACCGATCGTCCAGCAAAATACTCGCGGTCGGCCTACATTAAAGAAAGTACAAGAAAGGCTAGATGAAGCTGCGAGGTTAGACGAAGCTGCGAGATACAGCTCCTAGGGCGAGGACAGCAACGTATATACCGCTTCCCCCAAACATAGGTACGATTTACCCCGACACAGCTCATACGTACCGTCAGAGGGCTCTCGTGGAACTGGTTCGGTTGTAAAGTCTGAAAAACCTAAAATGCAACGAAACAGTTCAACGAGTTATAAAAAAAAGGAGACGCGGGATGATAAGGGTTTTCCATTAATGAAGGGGGACGAGCACTTGTTAAGCATTGAGAGGTTTAAGGATCAAATTCCATCAGAGTTTCACTCTTACATATCGCGTATACAAGATGTGACCCCAGACGGTTATTGTGGGTACAGGTCTGTGGCTGTCGTGCTAGGTTTTCTGGAACACGCATGGCCCAATATTCGAAGAGATTTACTACTGGAGATTGACCATAACGAGGCGCGTTGGAAGCATGTATTCGAAACATATAACAAAGGAGACTTTAAACGAATACGCAAGAGCATCGAATGGCATTCATTGAAAGCGTGCGGTCCAAGTCACTGGATGGAAATGCCCTAGGTAGGGCTTCTCGTAGCGCAAAGGTATAATATTGTCCTCCACGTGCTAAGCATCGAATGGAGCACTACCATCTTCCCATTAACGGATGCCCCATTAGATCCACGACCTCAAGCGATAACGCTCGTACATGTTGACGGGGGACACTTCATACATGCTAAGTTGGAAGGAGACTACCCCATGCCTTTAGCGACCCCGTTGTGGTCGACACATCGATCAATAGTTGCGGAACGGTGGGAAGAAATGTATAGACCGTGGTTACAGCACTACTACGAGTTAATCAATCCTAAAGCAGACTTAGACAAAGACAAAGAACCGAGTATAAATGATATCGAAGATTAACCGGAAACTTGTATTTTTGTAAATTGTAGAATTTTTTTAATTTATAAAGTTTGTATCATTTTTAATTTTTATAATTCATAATTTTTGTATTATTTATCAAAGGAAAACACAAAAAAAAAATGGAACTTTATATACGTTGCGTAGGGATCCCTATGCAGCGTATGTAGTTAAACGGACAAAAAAAGCCCCTGTTTTTGGCTTCGTATTGCCTCAACACAAGGGCAAAACAGTAAAATGAGCATTGTTATACGCAGCGTATGGATCCATACGCAGCGTATGTAAAAGGCGGACAATTTCCCCCCAAACCAAAATTTCAAAACCTATATATGTTAAATTACTATTTTGCCCTTGTGTTTGGGGCAATACGAGGCTAATTGTAAGGGTAAAAAGGTCATTTTACAACCTTTGTATACGCTGCGTATGGAGCTCTACGCAGCGTCTGTAAATTTCAGGAGAATAATAATAATAATAATAATAATAATAATAATAATAATAATAATAATAATAATAATAATAATACGCAGCGTAGAGATCCATACGCAGCTTATATAGGGATGGTAAATGACCTTTTTACCCTTATTGTCAGCCTCGTATTGCCCCAAACAGAAGGGTAAAATGGTAAACTTATTATTCTTATACGCTTCGTAGGGCTCTCTACGCTGCGTAGAGGTACTGATTTAAATCAGGGAAATACCTACCCAGCTCTGTTCTTCCCCAAATCAAAACACACAAAGAACAGAGCATAAGAAGGCGACTGACAAAATCGACCGTATACGACACGAATTCGAAGTATAAAACATGTATTTACTCAACCTATTTAAGTAATTTTGATTTTTTTTTGTATTTTATCCGTAAATTAGATGTTTTTTAGGTAAGTTAGGGTTTGGTTAGTGATTGAACTTTCGTAAATTAGGGTTTGGTTAAGCTTTGATTAGTGTTGATTTGTTTGACTTGTTAGGGTTTAGCCACTGAACTCTCTAAACTGTTTACAGTGAACTCTCTAAACTGTTTTGATTTCAACTGACTATATTTGAAGAACTTCCTGTGAACTCTCTAAACTGCCCTGTGAACTCTCTAAACTGTTTACTTGAAGTTTTGATTTCAACAGACTATATTTGTTTTTATGTTTTAGTAGTTAATGATTCATTCAACCTTGATTTTTCGTTTTTAGGTATATTATACATGTTAATGTGAGCTCATTTGATGAGTTGTGATGCGTGTGAAGTGTTATATATATTAGGTGTATATTTTAAGCCCTTTTTAACACTTATTTTAGCCAAGTTTTAAATTTATAAAACACGATATTTCACTAACACTAAACACACATATGGGCAAGTGCACCCATCGTTGAGTGTAGTATAGCGTTGGTAAGATACCGAGGTCGTCCAAGGACACAAGAGCTTTTAGTACCGGTTTATCCTCAACGTCTAACCAAAATAAAAGTTTAGAAAAATGTTTTAAACTAAGAAAAATAAAACTAACTAAAATGCTGAAAATAAAAATAAAAATAAAAACAGATAGACAAGATGAATCACTTGGTTCCGACTCGTATCTAGTATAACCTTTGATTATTTCCGCACTTTTGCACATAATTAAGAGATTATCTTAGTTATTGTAGTAGGCCCCTCTTTTGAAGGTGACGTTACCCTCACCCCAGTAGTTTGAGTCAGCAGGGATACAATCCTAAAGGGGTGGATTATTGGAAGATAATGAATTAAGTTATTAATGCAGTATTGTGGTAGGCCCCGCTTTTGGCGGTGACGTTACCCTCGGCTAAGTAGTCTGAGTCAGCAGGGATACAGTCCTAAGTAGCCGGGTTATAGTATTAATAGTAGTTAACTTATGAGGGGATCAAAGAGTTTGGACCCCCGCCATCCAATACCGTGAAGTATTGAAGGAGGTCCTACTAAATTTGACCCAGGTCCATTGCAGGACCTCTAAACGCTGAACAATGGCAAGACCTTTACCAAACCGTTCCCTTAACCCCCTACCAGGTAGCCAACATATCTCCATATAGACCGTGGAGATATGAATGGTGAAAATCCTTTATTTTATATAGACAGTAAAATAATGCCAAGACACCACGGACAAACGATAAGGAAAGATCACCTTCAACATAAGTAACTAGTTATTAAAGTCATTAATACAAAACCAAATAAAAAGTGCAAAAGATTAGAAATAAAAAGTATTATACTAGACACTTTGTCTTCACCAAGTGATGTAAGAGACTTAGGCAAACATGGCCTTGATTGTCAAGAACTCTTACGATCAATCTTGGATCCCGAGACGACTCACACACTCTACGATGGACAATGGATGATGGTGGTGGATGATGGTGTTGTGATGGTGGTGGGTGGTGGATGAAGTGTGAGAGAGGTGGTGTGCCAAGGGATGAGATGAAATGAATCCAAGCACTCCTATTTATAGGCTGAACAGAGAGCTGGACACGGCCCCGTGTCCGCTGGACACGGCCCCGTGTCCGTCTGACACTCTCTCTCCTCATTAATTGTAATTCGCAATTACAATAAATGCGCCTGCTGTACTTTCGACACGCCCCCGTGTCCGCTGAGCACGGCCCCGTGATGGGCAATAGAAGCTTTTATAGGTTTGTCTTTTCTGCTGCTTCTTGGGCACGGCCCCGTGCTGGCTGAGCACGGGGCGTGTTCAGACTTCTGTTTTCTCTATTTTGCTTTGGAAGGTGCCGTTGAGGGTCCGGGCAGTCCACTAATGTTCCTTTTCTTGTATTTATGTTGGATTTATATGTTTTTTTGCTTCTTTTGCGTTTTTGAGCTCATTTAATCCTGAAAATACAAAAGGAAGACAAAAACACTATTTTTCCAATATTAGCACTAAAAAAGGGTTAGTTTTATGCCTCATTTGATGTAATTTATATGTTGCATTTTATACACATCAAATACCCCCACACTTGAACTTTTGCTTGTCCTCAAGCAAAACTCTTTAATTTGTGGCTTACACTCCCAAATGGAATAGGTAGAAGAGAAGGTTTTGGGCTTGTCGTAGAGTGTCGGGATTTCCAAGATCTTTTTGGGTTTTATTTTTATTTATTTACATTCCTATTCGTAATGCTTTATTTAGAACTGTTCATAAAAGAAATTACTTATTTGGGCATAACATGCCTTTTTTTTTAAATTCTATTTATATACAAGTTCACATACCTCGCGGGGAAATCACTCACACTCGGTCGAAGGTGTATTTTTAGTGAATCACTCGAGAGCGGCACGGAACTTATTCCTACCATAGGCTTGCCAAGAAATCAATCCTCCTCCTTTTTAACTTTTATACCTTTGTAGATATCAAGAGGACTTTGTGGGTTAAGGGTTGGCTAGGGTTAAAGGTAGGTGGTTGGGTTAGTGGTTAGTAGAAAAAGGGCTAAAAGCGTAACAAGTGTCGGTTTTCGTATTTTTGCAACTTTTTATTTTGATGAAGCTTCTATTCAAACAAAGTTATTTTTGATTACTTTGTTTGTTTATTTTCTTTTTGCTTCATCATTATTACAAATATTTTTTTTTTCACGAAGAACCGAACTTGTTACTAAAATAAAAGGTTAAAAATGAAAAAGGTTTTGGTGGGTGAAAGGGTTTTTTGGGTGATGAAACGAAAAGGTTTAGGCTCAAAGGGGCTAACTAGGGGGATTTTTTTTTTTTTGGTAGGTGGTAAAAGAAAAAGAAAAATAATGGTGTAGAAATGAAAAAGGTTAGTCCTAATGCCTCCATCATTTACTTACTCGGGTTTAAGTTGATAAGGACCGGGAATGTATTGTCATGGCAAGTTCTAGAGTTGTAAGAACCAAGCGGCTATTCACACAAGAAACGAAAAATGAGCATTTAGTCAAATGATATGTAATTGTGTGCTCAATAAAGGCTCAAAACTCACTTTTGTGGGAATGGGTTTTTATGTGATCAAGTATATATAATCAAATTTTAAATAAGTTTGTCATGCCTTTTCATAATTTTCTTATGTTGGTTCTTTTTATCACTACGCTATCGGTTGTAAATTTGTAAAAATATAACCTTTTTGAGGACTTGAATTTCCCGAGTTAAACCTAGACAAGTAAAAAAAAATGAAATTTTTGAAAAAAATTTGGGGTGATTAGCGATTCCAATAGAGTTTTGTGTAAGGCTTGTATTTAGGACTTGCAAAATTCAAGGTTTTAGCATCCCCCCCACACTTAAATTACACATTGTCCTCAATGTGTCCCAAAAATAAATTTTTAGGTTGATTAGATGTGTAAAATAGTGTTTAAAAAGCAAAAATTTGTGTTACTGGGCACTGAACACGGCCCCGTGTTATCCGGGCACGGCCCCGTGCTCAAGTGCCAGTAACAAAATTGAAGTAAGAGAAACAGAAGTCTGGACACGGGGGCGTGTTGGGTGAACACGGCCCGTGTCCAGGTACCTGTACTGGGCGTTTTCTGCAGGTGGTTCAACACGGGGCCGTGTTGGTTGGGCACGGCCCGTGTTGAACCTTCTGAAATGGAGGAAATTGTCGGGTTGCCTCGTTCTTGTGCATTGGATCATTTTTTCTCGTTCCCCTTTTCATCCTTTACCACCATGAGTGTGTTTTATTCCTGAAAATTAAACTAACTAGAAAACATAAAAACTAATCTAAATTAAACTAAGGATAGTTCCGTGGAATGCCTCCATGGTGCGCCACGTTTATAAGGGTCCTTGGCTAGACCCAAAGCCTGGTCATATGTTACCCAAGTGGGATGTGTTGCATCCCATGTTACACCGTCGGAGAGCGTCATCCAAGCTTGAGTCTATGACCTTCATGTAGTTGACCGGATCTTCTTCCTCTACTCGCTTTCCACATTCAAATTTCACTTCCGCATCCCCAAACTTCAATGTTAGAGTTCCGTCATTCATATCCACCAATGCTTGAGCGGTGGCTAGAAATGGCCTCCCGAGGATGAGAGGGACCTCGGTGTCTTCTTCCATGTCTAAGATGACAAAGTCGGTTGGAAAGACGAACTTGTCGACCTTGACTAGCAGATTTTCGGTTACACCATGTGGGAATTTGACGGACCTGTCGGCGAGTTGTATGCTCATCTTTGTAGGGCTTGTTGTTCCTAGGCCGAGTCGCTTGAACATTGAGGTGGGCATGAGGTTGATGCTAGCCCCAAGATCGGCTAAAGCATTTCGGACGGGGGACTTCCCAATCGAACAAGGGATTGTGAAGCTCCCGGGGTCGATTTTCTTTTGTGGAAGTTTGTTGAGTACTAGAGCTGAGCATTCTTCGCCTAAGTTAACTAATTGCAATGATTCAATTTTCCTCTTGTGAGTGAGGAAATCCCTCATGAATTTTGCATATTTAGGCATTTGGGTTAGGACCTCAATAAAAGGAATATTAACATGCAATTGTTTTAGTAAACTTTCGAACTTTGCGAATTGCTCATCGGTCTTTTGACGATTTATCCTACCGGGGTACGGAATTGGAGGAGTCTTGGTGGGCTCTTGATTTAGTGTAGAAGCCTTTTCTGGCGCAGGAGGAGTCACAGGCTGGCTGGAATGGCTTCTTTCATTTGGCGGCAAGGGAGCATCCTCGGGACCCACGGTTCGATTTCTTAATGTGATGAGATGGACTTGTGCCTTTGGGTTCGTTTCGGTATTACTGGGTAATGCGCCTTGTGGTCTCTCGGAGAAATTTTGAGCTAGTTGATTTAATTGTTTTTCAACGTTTTGAATGCTAGCTTGTTGATTTCTGAAATTCGATTCCAATTGTTGAAATCGATCTGAGTTCTTCTTTTCAGTGTCAGAGATGAGGCGAGATACAGTATCTTCAAGCCTTTCTCTTCCACCTTGTTGTTGAGGAGAATTTTGCGGTTGTTGAAAATTAGTTCGTTGGTTTTGTTGGTTACTACTATTTCCGGGATCTCTCCAACCAAGATTTGGGTGGTTACGCCATCCTTGGTTGTAGGTACCCGTTGGAGGACCCGGCGGCCTAGGTCTATTATCCATGTAGTTTACCGTTTCAGTTTGTTCATCTAATTCTTTCATACAACTCCAATTTTCATGTGACCCACCACACCCTTCACAAGCCATAACCGAGGCCGTTTTTGTCATTTCCAGCCTTTTGATTTTTGAAGAGAGGGCCTCGATTTGGGCTTGTAAAGAGGTGCTTTCATCAACCTTATGGGCGCCCGGGGCAATAGATTTATTACCTCGGGGAGTGTGCCATTGAAAATTGGTTTGAGCAATTTCCTCAATTTGGTTATATATTTCATTTGGGCGACGATTACCTAAGAGTCCCCCGGAGCTTGAATCAAGTGTTTGTCTTGTGTGTGGCAACAATCCATTGTAGAAAGTGGATACTTGTTGCCATACCGCTAGACCATGGTGATGACACTTTCTTAGAAGCTCCTTGAACCTTTCCCAAGTTTCATATAAGGATTCCCCATCCTCTTGTGAGTATGTATTAATTTCAGTCATTAATTTAGCCGTTTTAGCAGGAGGGAAATACTTATACAAAAACTTTTGGGCGAGTTCATCCCAGGTGTTTACCGATCCAGCTGGGAGGGTGTTAAGCCAAGCCTTAGCTCGGTCTTTTAGTGAAAAAGGAAACATTCGAAGGCGGATGGCGTCATTTGATGCTCCATTGATCCGAAAGGTATCACATATTTCTAAGAAGTTAGTAATATGTAGATGGGGATCCTCGTCCGCAAGCCCGTGGAAGGTTGCGGAGTTTTGGAGCATTTGTATCAAATGCGGCCGAAGTTCGAAGTTGTTGGCCTCGACATTCGGGGCATTGATAGCGGCACCAAGATTGCCTACGGTAGGCCGTAAGTAATCCATGAGGGTACGTTGGTCCGCCATTGGAAGTGGGTCCCCCGAAGCTTTCTCTTGATTTTTAGCTTTTAGTCTTTTTCTGAGAAAGCGCTCGGGTTCTTCTAGGGGTTCTTTTATGTCTCTACTAGAACTGGAGCTCATGCACTACGTAGGAGGTTCAAATGTGGCGCCTGGGTTCCAAGTCCTGCAGCAAAAACAGAAAAGAACGCTGGTCAGAATGTTCACCACGGCCCCGTGCTCAATGAACACGGCCCGTGTTCAGAGGCACAGTAATTGATTTCTGGATCCCTGTTACTGGGAGTTGGACACGACCCCGTGTTGCACCGACACGGCCCCGTGTTCAGCTCTCTGTAACTCAGAAAATAAAAACTGCCAGTGATGATTGCTGGGCACGGCCCGTGCTGAGCGCTGCAGAAGCTGAAAAACTAAGAAAATCCTAAAAAAATTAAAAGAAAAATAAAAGATGATTAGGCCGTTGATTCCTAACTTTCTTAAAATCCTTGTGTCCCCGGCAACGGCGCCAAAAACTTGATGCGTGTGAAGTGTTATATATATATTAGGTGTATATTTTAAGCCCTTTTTAACACTTATTTTAGCCAAGTTTTAAATTTATAAAACACGATATTTCACTAACACTAAACACACATATGGGCAAGTGCACCCATCGTTGAGTGTAGTATAGCGTTGGTAAGATACCGAGGTCGTCCAAGGACACAAGAGCTTTTAGTACCGGTTTATCCTCAACGTCTAACCAAAATAAAAGTTTAGAAAAATGTTTTAAACTAAGAAAAATAAAACTAACTAAAATGCTGAAAATAAAAATAAAAATAAAAACAGATAGACAAGATGAATCACTTGGTTCCGACTCGTATCTAGTATAACCTTTGATTATTTCCGCACTTTTGCACATAATTAAGAGATTATCTTAGTTATTGTAGTAGGCCCCTCTTTTGAAGGTGACGTTACCCTCACCCCAGTAGTTTGAGTCAGCAGGGATACAATCCTAAAGGGGTGGATTATTGGAAGATAATGAATTAAGTTATTAATGCAGTATTGTGGTAGGCCCCGCTTTTGGCGGTGACGTTACCCTCGGCTAAGTAGTCTGAGTCAGCAGGGATACAGTCCTAAGTAGCCGGGTTATAGTATTAATAGTAGTTAACTTATGAGGGGATCAAAGAGTTTGGACCCCCGCCATCCAATACCGTGAAGTATTGAAGGAGGTCCTACTAAATTTGACCCAGGTCCATTGCAGGACCTCTAAATGCTGAACAATGGCAAGACCTTTACCAAACCGTTCCCTTAACCCCCTACCAGGTAGCCAACATATCTCCATATAGACCGTGGAGATATGAATGGTGAAAATCCTTTATTTTATATAGACAGTAAAATAATGCCAAGACACCACGGACAAACGATAAGGAAAGATCACCTTCAACATAAGTAACTAGTTATTAAAGTCATTAATACAAAACCAAATAAAAAGTGCAAAAGATTAGAAATAAAAAGTATTATACTAGACACTTTGTCTTCACCAAGTGATCTAAGAGACTTAGGCAAACATGGCCTTGATTGTCAACAACTCTTACGATCAATCTTGGATCCCGAGACGACTCACACACTCTACGATGGACAATGGATGATGGTGGTGGATGATGGTGTTGTGATGGTGGTGGGTGGTGGATGAAGTGTGAGAGAGGTGGTGTGCCAAGGGATGAGATGAAATGAATCCAAGCACTCCTATTTATAGGCTGAACAGAGAGCTGGACACGGCCCCGTGTCCGTCTGACACTCTCTCTCCTCATTAATTGTAATTCGCAATTACAATAAATGCGCCTGCTGTACTTTCGACACGCCCCCGTGTCTGCTGAGCACGGCCCCGTGATGGGCAATAGAAGCTTCTATAGGTTTGTCTTTTCTGCTGCTTCTTGGGCACGGCCCCGTGCTGGCTGAGCACGGGGCGTGTTCAGACTTCTGTTTTCTCTATTTTGCTTTGGAAGGTGCCGTTGAGGGTCCGGGCAGTCCACTAATGTTCCTTTTCTTGTATTTATGTTGGATTTATATGTTTTTTTGCTTCTTTTACGTTTTTGAGCTCATTTAATCCTGAAAATACAAAAGGAAGACAAAAACACTCTTTTTCCAATATTAGCACTAAAAAAGGGTTAGTTTTATGCCTCATTTGATGTAATTTATATGTTGCATTTTATACACATCAGTTGATAAGATATGTGTAAATGTATATAAAAACTTTTGTCATTACGACATGAAAGAACCCGTTCACAGGGCGGGTATACTACTAGTTACTCTGGTTAGGTTAGTCTTTAATGGGTTATAAAAGGTAAAACAAAAATATTAACTTAATATGACACATTTTATTGGTTAAACAAGGTAAAAGACTCATAAAGTATATTTCTAGCCAATTATACTTAAATCATTTTATTATTATTATCAACAACATGTAAAATTTATAATTATAATTTCAAGATGGTGTAACTATGTGTGAAACTTTGAACTTTTGGACAAATTAATAGATTTTCAAGTCACCCAACCCATCCATTTTAACACCTCTTAAGTAATACAAGTTTTACCTCCAATGTCACCAGCCGGAATATTGTTAGCCATTGCGCTTGCAAGCCGTTGGCATTGTCTATCAAGCGCTGCTACCCAACGTCTTGCCCCAAATGCTAAACCAGAGTTCACTAGCAACCGATATATATCATGAACAGCTGTATCATCAACTTCAACATGTTCAAATGCTAAACTGTTTACAATTCTGATCTTTGTTTGACTTGTTAGCTTTGTTATTTGGGCACGGGCGTTTAAATGGCTGCAAATGCAACCCCAAACGGCAGTGATTTCGCAGCCGTTTGCGGCTGTGTTTGCATCCGTTTAAACGCCCGTTTACGGCTGCAAATGCGGCCGCAAACGGCAGCGATTTCGCAGTCGTTTGCGAAATGCAGCCGCAAACGGGTGTTTAAACGGCTGCAAACGCAGCCGCAAACGGCTGCGAAATCGCAGAAAACTATTTTATATTAAAATACAGTAAACACTCGTTGGTTTATCTAATAAATTTTTTGGTTTTCGGGACGAGAAAGATGGATGCTGAAATGGAAATAGAAGAAATTAATCCGGAGCAGCCGCAAAAGCAGAAGCGTCCACCGGCGGATCATCTCCTGAATCACCCGTATTTGGAGTTTCCTCCGGAGTCCGACGCTGCTCTCCGTTGCGACAAGCTTCGGAAGATGCACGTCGGTGCCCATTTTGCGGTTTCTTGGAAAACCCTCCGGGAGCTCGCGGCGGAAGATTGGGCGCGGGAGTTTTTTCCCCGTGATTCACCGTGGGATCGACTGTTTGAGCTAGCGTTTACGCCGAGCTACAGGGAGATACTGATCGAGTTCCTGTCGTCGTTCGAGTTTCATCCTCGTCGGCCAAACGAGGGTGTGGACCCCGCGCAGCCGGCCGAGGTTTCGTTTCGCATGGCTGGCCAGGCGCGTTCTATGTCACTTGCAGACTTTGCGGTGCATAGCGGTTTGTATACGGAGGCTGAGATCGCTACGGATCTATATAGGACGGTACGTTTAACACAAATTTTGTATTGTTATTATTATTATTTTAATATATAAAATTTAAGATTTAATATTAATTTAACGTTTAATAAACATTCGTGTAAACAGGGGTTGGTAATTGTTGATAAACCCACGCTTTTAGGGTTTTGGGCTTTGATCGCGGACATCGGTCAGTGGGACCACCACCAATCCAAGGGGAGGGTTACGGCGATTAAGGATCCGCTCCACAGGTACGTTAGTTATTATTATTTTAATAATAGTTATTATTATTTAAATAGAAAATATATTTTTTTTAAACCTAAATTGTTGTTTTTTTTCTAAACAGAAAACTGTTTTTTTTAAGCATAATTTTTTTTAACAGATTTTTTTTTAAACGGAATTTTTTTTTAAACAGATTTTTTTTACGATCTTAGTTTTGACGCTCGTAACGCGCGTACGGTCCTAACGAGCGTCGAAACTAAGTTCGGCGTTAAATTTTTTTTTATTATTTAGCCGAAGTCGAACTGTAAGGCGCGTAGGTCTCTAGCGAGCGTCGAAACTGAGATCGTCGTTAAAATATAAAACTTCGATCTTAGTTTCGACGCTCGTTAGGGACCTACGCGCCTTACGGTTCGACTTCGACTAAATAATAAAAAATATATATTTTAACGACGAACTTAGTTTCGACGCTCGTTAGGCCCGTACGTGCCTTACGGACGACGTCGACTAAATAATAAAAAAATATTATTTAGTCGACGTCGTTCGTAAGGCGCGTACGGGCCTAACGAGCGTCGAAACTAAGTTCGTCGTTAAAATATATATTTTTTTTATTATTTCGTCGAAGTCGAACCGTAAGGCACGTAGGTCCCTAACGAGCGTCGAAACTAAGTTCGTCGTTTTATACTTTAACGACGAACTTAGTTTCGACGCTCGTTAGGCCCGTACGCGCCATACGGACGACGTAGACAAAATAATAAAAAAAAATATAATTTAACAACGATCTTAGTTTTGACGCTCGTAAGGCGCGTACGGGCCTAACGAGCGTCGAAACTTAGTTCGTCGTTAAAATATATGTTTTTTTATTATTTAGTCGAAGTCGAACCGTAAGGCGCGTAGGCCCCTAACGAGCGTCGACAGAAAACTGTTTTTTTTTAATAGATTTTTTTTAAACTTAAATTGTTTTTTTTAACAGAAAACTGCTTTTTTAAACAGAATTTTTTTTAACAGAATTTTTTTAAACAGATTTATTTTTTTAAACAGAATTTTTTTAATTATTTTGTCGAAGTCGAACCGTAAGGCGCGTAGGTCCCTAACGAGCGTCGAAACTAAGTTCGTCGTTTTATATTTTAACGACGAACTTATTTCGACGCTCTTTAGGGACCTACGCGACTTACGGTTCGACATGGACAAAATAATAAAAAAATATAATTTAACGACGATAAAGAAATGTTTTGACGCTCGTAAGGCGTGTACGGGCCTAACGAGCGTCGAAACTAAGTTCGTCGTTAAAATATATATTTTTTTATTATTTAGTCGAAGTCGAACCGTAAGGCGCGTAGGTCTCTAACGAGCGTCGAAACTGAGATCGTCGTTAAAATATAAAACTTCGATCTTAGTTTCGACGCTCGTTAGGGACCAACGCGCCTTACGGTTCGACTTCGACTAAATAATAAAAAAAAATATTTTATTATTTAGTCGACGTCGTCCGTAAGGCGCGTACGGGCCTAACGAGCGTCGAAACTAAGTTCGTCGTTAAAATATATTTTTTATTATTTAGTCGAAGTCGAACCGTAAGGCGCGTAGGTCTCTAACGAGCGTCGAAACTAAGTTCGTCGTTTTATACTTTAACGACGAACTTAGTTTCGACGCTCGTTAGGCCCGTACGCGCCTTACGGACGACGTAGACTAAATAATAAAAAAAATATAATTTAACGACGAACTTAGTTTTGACGCTCGTAAGGCGCGTACGGGTCTAACGAGCGTCGAAACTAAGTTCGTCGTTAAAATATATATTTTTTTATTATTTAGTCGAAGTCGAACCGTAAGACGCGTAGGTCCCTAACGAGCGTCGACAGAAAACTGTTTTTTTTTAATAGATTTTTTTTTAAACTTAAATTGTTTTTTTTTACAGAAAACTGGTTTTTTAAACAGAATTTTTTTAACAGAATTTTTTTAAACAGATTTATTTTTTTAAACAGAATTATTTTAATTATTTTGTCGAAGTCGAACCGTAAGGCGCGTAGGTCCCTAACGAGCGTCGAAACTAAGTTCGTCGTTTTATATTTTAACGACGAACTTATTTCGACGCTCGTTAGGGACCTACGCGACTTACGGTTCGACATGGACTAAATAATAAAAAAATATAATTTAACGACGATAAAGAAATGTTTTGACGCTCGTAAGGCGCGTACGGGCCTAACGAGCGTCGAAACTAAGTTCGTCGTTAAAATATATATTTTTTTTATTATTTAGTCGAAGTCGAACCGTAAGGCGCGTAGGTCTCTAACGAGCGTCGAAACTGAGATCGTCGTTAAAATATAAAACTTCGATCTCAGTTTCGACGCTCGTTAGGGACCTACGTGCCTTACGGTTCGACTTCGACTAAATAGTAAAAAAAATATATATTTTAACGACTAACTTAGTTTCGACGCTCGTTAGGCCCGTACGCGCCTTACGGACGACGTCGACTAAATAATAAAAAAATATTATTTAACGACGATCTTAGTCGATGTCGTCTGATTATTATTTACTGACTGGTTTCCTTTTGTGCAGGTATTTGCACAAAATGATTTCCACTTCGATCACTGCTCGAAACAAAAGCCGGGAGTGGTGCACCAGTGGTGATTTATTTTTCTTATATTGCCTCTTATACAAGAGGCCGTGCGCTCTCGCCTACGGGTTGGCGCAATACTTCGCCTCCGCGCATCATCGACAGGAGCGCTGACAGTTATTCGGCGGCGCCTACGTGACTAGGATAGCCCTTTCGTTGGGCTATCATCCGGAGACTGACCGCGGCAATGTAGGCCCGCCGGCACAGCCGAAGCGGATAGGGAAGAACGTTATATCCGGAATGCACGTTACAAAAGACTTCCCAGACGGGAAGCGGTTTAAGAAGCTGGACGGCACGCAATATCAGCTTGAACAGCTGCCGGAAGAGTTCCCTCCGTATTATCCCCCGCACGATCCGGAGCCGCCGGAGCCGTATGAGTCGGCCGTCGTCATTCCGCAGCCACCACCGCCGCGTGGACCACCAAGGGCGTCTCAGTTCCCACGCCATGTTTGGCCCGGTCCTGACCCATCACATCAGCGGCAGCTTCGGTTAGCTAAAAGGAACAATTATCTGTTGTAGTGGGTGGCTGCGGCGCTGCAGCAGCAGCGACAGCATGACGGGTTACCTCCACTACCCTTCATTACGGATGCGGAATGGGATCAGCATCAGCAGCAGCATCAGCAGCAGCAGTAGTATTTTATCATTTTTGTTATGTATGCACAAACTTTTATTGTATATATCAAACTCTTGTATATTCTGAAAGGTTATATATATACTGTGGTGTACATATAAAATTCTGGCAGGTTATATAACATGTTCTGTTGTATAGATAAAGTTCTGGAAGTTTATATATAACAGGTTATTTAACATATTCTGTGTGGAAATAAAATTCAGAAGGTTATATACGCTGCGTATTGACCTATACGCAGCGTATATAGAGTGTTCATATACGCTGCGTATAGGTCAATACGCAGCGTATAACCTAACTAGTGTATATAAGAATTAAGTTTCATATTCTAACAGCTCTGAGACCGAGGATAAACTGGTTAAGACGTTGCGGTTATAAACGATAGGTCACGAGTTCGATCCTTGCAAGGGCCGGTTCTTTAAAGAAGACCCCTTTTTTTACAGATTTTTGATATATTTACACTTTGGTCCCTGAAGTTTCAATTTTTACACAAATGGTCCCTGAAGTTTCGAAAATTGACATAAATGGTCCCTGAAGTTTCATAAATTTACAAAAATGGTCCCTGATGTTTCCAGGATTTACAAAAATGGTCCCTGAAGTTTCGAAAATTGACAAAAATGGTCCCTGTACTGTTCAGTTAAGTATGCTAACTGAGTTAGTGTTTAAAGAAGAAATCTTTATATGAAAGTTAACCTGGCTAAAACATTCAGTTAAAATAGTTTCAATAATGACCATATTAGTCCCTGAAGTATGAGTTTCATAAAATGACCAAATATTAACGTAACTTTTTTTTAGCGTTTCATGTCTCTAACTGATTTGAAGAATTTGGTACAAGAAACGGGAAAGAAGTATGGTTACGTAATTGTTACCCGCTACGCAGCGTATATAAAACAGCTGCAAATTTGGGGTCATTTTGGTAGGTTTGAAGTGACAAATTTTTGCCAGGTTTGTATACGCTGCGTATTGGTCAATACGCAGCGTATACAAACCAATACGCAGCGTATACAAACCTGGCAAAGATTTGACACTTCAAACCTACCAAAATGACCCCAAATAAGCAGCTGTTTGATATACGCTGCGTATTGACCAATACGCAGCGTATATGAACCTTGTTTTCTGTGCAATGATAGCGTATAGGGTTAACCCTATACGCTGCGTATTGACCAATACTCAGCGTAGATAAACCCTAATTTTGCTAGGGTTTGGTGTGCCAATAGGCACACTCTTATCAAAATTTATATTCATAACAATTATTTAGTTAATCTAAGTTTATCAAAAAAGTTATAGCTAATTCTTTCTCTTCAACAATAAAATAAACTATTCATCATCATCATCATCATCATCATCATCATACTCACTAAATCCCATCAATAGCAAAGCTAAGGTAGAGTCTAAGGATGGTAAGATGTAGGCTATCTTACCTCTACCCATAGGAATAGAGAGACTGCTTCCTTTGGGACCCCCGGCTCAATAGTTGTTTTTCATCAAGCCTTGGACCTAAGGCGCGCAACACTCAACAATCAGGACAAAGACTGGTTGATGCGTGTACCTCCTTGTTTTTCGGCTATCAATGCCACAACATGATGACCGCTTGCCACTTTTGACGTTATTTTCCCAAAATTAGTAAAAATAACCTTAGAATTAGTGCAATTTCATTTTTGCATCCCTAGCGCCCACACATATATACATTATTAATTATCCAATCAGTTATTACTAAATTAATTTTTCTGCCTTCCATTCTCCTTTTTATTTTTCCTAATTTTTATCTATTGTTGTTTTTGGTGTTGGTGTTAGTGCTATTTTATGGTATATTTTATTCACCCGCTCCGCCAGTTACACGCTCATCAGCTTCGTGGCTCCCCTCTTTGTGTTCCGACTGTTTATTTTGACGATTGATTGTCTTTAAACGCCTAAACCCCCATTGCCACAGTGCTCCTCACCTAACTCTTTTCATACCACATTGTAGTCGCCGACGATCCGCTACGCATCTCTATGCTTTCGATTCCAGCTACTGATCGTTACGTGACGTTACCCAACAAGCTTCTAGTTTCGGTTAACACTTTAGGGTTTTCAGGTTCGATCTCCTTTTGTTTTTCTAAACATTTCGACTATATGCTTTTGTAACCGGTTTAAGCTTTCTTTTAAGCCATTAGGATTTTTTGGTTCGGTGACGATGCGTCAAATCATGTTTTTGTGTTTTTTGTTGGTTCGGTGACGAGGAGTCTATTCTCATCTGAGAATCATTTTGCATGTCCATATTAGCCGATATGATTTTGTTGGTGAGAATGAAAATGTTTAGTTACCATATTTTAGTGGTTCAGTGTTTTCTGGTTTTGTTTTTCCTGGTTAACCATTTAGGGTTTTAACCTTATAGTTAACCATTTATATGTTGGCTTTTGTGGGTTTCTTTGCTTCGATGACCTGAGTGTTTTCTCATCCGGAACCATTTTTCATTTTCCCATGTTTGGTTGTGATAATTAACCTTTTTGTTGTTATGATGGGATTTGGTATTTGTGAGTTGGTTATTGTGGTTACGGGTCTCTAAGAAGATGAAATTAGCTTCATCTACGAGACCTGCATCCTTGATTAGGATTAATACATACACATACTTCCGTTTTAACCAACACTATCTGATAGGAGTAAAACCCCGAATCACCAGTTCAAATCCAATGGTAAAATAAAAGATAGTTCTACAGTTCGTTTGGATACAGATTCACCACCAAACGAAATGGTAGGGCTGCGACTTCTAACCGAAGATACAGATACACCACTACGGTTAGAGAATCGTGTCTAAGTTCACCACCCAACGTGCCACGGTTGAGCTAGCATAGACTAATTAATTAACCCAAAAACATGAGATAATTAACACAAGAAAAAATCATTCTAAAACTCACTGCCTTCATTGATTTTCCTTTACGAAATACATATAGAAAATAAAAGAAACTGGTGATAACCTACCGCTACTCACGAACAAATCTAGTACTATCTTTTAAGCTAAAAGTACAATTAACTAAAGCATAAGAAATAAACTAAAATAACGTGCTAGACTTTTTTTTAAGCAAATCATGGGGACTTGGGGTTGCATGGAGTGATCATGCATGTAACTGCTAAAATCTTCCAACAAGCCGACTGAAATAAGTTGACCCACATTTTCTCCATCTGGGTCGGGTCGGGTCGCGGGTCTACGGACTTGGATTTTTGCACTCCAACCGGATCCGTTATGGATTGGCTATCATTCTCTTCTTCTTTGAGAAAGTTTGTCCTCAAACATGGAAAAGAATCATCAGGCGGTGGCTCAGGAGGTATTTTCGGTGGATATCCGATGGCGTATAGCTTGAAACGAAATTGGGATGGGTACCATATCAAATGGTTCATAGTATGAAATAATATCTTGTGATGTACCCCTTGCTTTGGTGGTGGTTCAGGAGGAATTTCCTTCATTTAGTGCACACCATTGTTATTTATACGTATAATTTCCTGTGTACAGTAACCATGTAGCTTAATTAAGCTCATTGTTGGAGTCAGTGTAGGGACCACCAAAATCTGATTCAAAGCCTCGTTGTTGGAGTCAGACTTGGTAAGAACATCAAGTGCAAATTCAGCCATACTTTTACTAAAAACATTATAGTTCATTTGTGCAAGTTGTCCACCATCATCTTCTTTTTTTATTTTCAACTCTTTGAACACCAAAAATTCAATATCTGAACCATCTTCCCTGGGCGTGCCGTTATCACAATTATCATCGGTTATTGCTACCTTCTCTTTAATTGGTTGAAGCTCGTTTAAGGCTGATGTGGC
Source organism: Helianthus tuberosus (assembly GCA_030545235.1). Taxonomy (NCBI): domain Eukaryota; kingdom Viridiplantae; phylum Streptophyta; class Magnoliopsida; order Asterales; family Asteraceae; genus Helianthus; species Helianthus tuberosus. The sequence goes on from CM060359.1 coordinate 32,893,615, forward strand.
GGGAGTTATTGGCGTGAGGGTAATTCTTCGATTGTTATGAACAAACGAGCATGTGTTCTTGAACCCGTCATGTATTACCCTTTTATCAAATAGCCAAGGCCTGCCTAATAACACATGACAAGCATCCATGGGCAGTACATCACACCAAATCTCATCTACATATATGTTACCAATACTAAATGTTAATAAGACCCGATTGGAGACTAGAATACCTTTTCCCTCATTGAGCCACTTGAGAATGTACGGTGATGGGTGCGGCACAATTGCGAGCTTCAATTTTGAAACCAAAGTTTGGGAAGCGATGTTGGTACAACAACCTCCATCGACAATCACAGTACACACTTTTCCGGCTGCGGTACATCGAGTTTGGAAAATAGTCTCTCGTTAAAATTCTCCTTTGTGATCTATTGAACTGTTGAGGATTCTTCGAACCACCATTTGAAGTGGTTAACCAAGGCTGCCTTTTGAAGATCAGAACAAACAAAAACTATACATGCAACGGGTTTTTTTTTTTGGTGTTTTACAGAGTAGAGAATCGGGATGGAACGAGCCGAGCTCTGATACCAAATGATAGGAGTAAAACCCCGAATCACCGGTTCAAATCAAATGGTAAAATAAAAGATAGTTCTACAGTTCGTTTGGATACAAATTCACCACCAAACGAAACGGTAGGGTTGCGACTTCTAACAGAAGATACAGATACACCACTACGGTTAGAGAATCGTGTCTAAGTTCACCACCCAACGTGCCACGGTTGAGCTAGCATAGACGAATTAATTAACCCACAAACATGAGATAATTACACAAGAAAAAATCATTCTAAAACTCACTGCCTTCATTGATTGTCCTTTATGAAATACATATAGAAAATAAAAGAAACTGGTGATAACCTTCCACTACTCACGAACAAATCTAGTACTATCTTTTAAGCTAAAAGTACAATTAACTAAAGCATAAGAAATAAACTAAAATAAAGTGCTAGACATTTTTTAAGCAAATAATGGGGACGTGGGGTTGCATGGAGTGATCATGCATGTAACTGCTAAAATCTTCCAACAAGCCGACTGAAATAAGTTGACCCACATTTTCTCCATCTGGGTCGGGTCGGGTCGCGGGTCTACGGACTTGGATTTTTGCACTCCAACCGGATCCGTTATGGATTCGCTATCACCATCCAACACCAGTTTTCACTTCTATTCAACCTAAATCCTTTCTTTTACATTCAACACATTTAACCCTATTTTCTAAATAATGGCGGATGACATACCACCGCTATTCATTCCATTTGATATTAGTGAAGACGATGATTCTTTCTCAAGTGCAAGTAGTTTACTTTTTTTCCAAAATCTTATTAAGGAAGCCGCCGCACTGGAAGACACGGGTACTTCAAGAAAAAGGAAATATGTCCTTCGAGATCGAGAGAAAGGTCACGAAACCCTTATGGCAGATTATTTTGTCGAGGAGCCCAAATTCAGCGAAGAGGTTTTTCGTCATAGGTTTCGTATGTCGAAAATGTTGTTTTTAAAAATAGTGAGTGAGGTGCAAGCGAATAACTCGTGGTTTCAAGATGGCGTGGATGCGAGAATGAAGAAGAGTTTTACACCGATGCAAAAAGTTACGTCGGCGAGATTAAGCAACTTGCAATCGGTAACCCTCCAGACGAGAACGACGAGTATTTAAATATGGCCGAAAGGACTTCCAGTGACTGTCTAGATAATTTTTGTGAAACGGTATGTAATTTATACGCTTCCGAGTTCTTACGTAGACCAACTAGCCACGACGTTGCGATCTTGTAACAAGCTCATGAGGATAAACATCACCGACCTAGGATGTTGGGTAGTCTTGGTTGTACACATTTTGTTTGGAGAATGTGTCCAACAGAGTTGCGGGGCCAATATATGAGGGGGATCACAGGTACCCGACAATTATGCTCGAAGCGGTGGCCTCTCAAGATTTGTGGATTTGGCATGTTTTTTTGTGGTCCACCAGGTTCATAAAACGACATCAACGTGCTCCAAAAATCTTTGTTATTTCTTACTCAACGAAATGGAACTACACCAAAATGCCCATTTTACATGAACAACCACTTGTACAAGCGTGGATACTATCTTACCGATGGAATCTACCCTACTTGGTCCGTGTTTGTGAAATCATTTCCGTATCCTCACATTGTGAAAGAAAAGAAGTTCAATAGGCAACACAAGGCGGCAAGAAAAGACGTTGAACAGGCTTTTGATGTTTTAAAGGCAAAATGGGGTGTACTTAATCGACTGATGCGTGCTATGAGTGTAAAAAAGATTAGGAATGTCGTATATGCATGCATTATTAAGCATAACATGATTCTAAAAGACGACGGAGACGCGATTGCACTGGTACATATTCAGGATCCTCCAGTCGAGCCTGTTTTCGATGACACTGTTTATAACGAGCTCATTGATGAAGATACACATTATAGACTAAAATATGATCTTGTGGAGCATCTTGGAGAACAAGATTTACCCCACCTTTTGGCGGATTCCGACGACGAATAGTTAAATTAGTTGTAGTTTTAAAATGTCTTTTTATATTTTAATGTCATTTTATTTATTTTAATTTAAGGTATTTTTTTATTAATTAAATGTTCTTTTATTTTGTTTAAAATATGTTTTATTTATAAATGCATACTTTCTAGAAATAATATATATATATAAAGAAAAAGATTCCCCATTTGTTTGAGCACCCCTAGTGATTGATTGCAAAATAGGGAGTGGAGTGGGGACTTGACATTGTATGACATTATTGGCTAGAGAATAAGTTTACCACTCTCAGACTAGAAGGTATGGGGAGGCCCATCCCCATGAGGATGGGCCGCCATGTAGGCGCCACATCACCGGCTCGTGGAGGATGGGCCTCCTTCACTTTTCAGGGGGGTGGAGGATGGGGCTACCCCACGTTAATATTTTATAATTTTCTAAGTTTTTTTATTAACTTAATAAAAACTTTATAAAAAGAGTTAATTACATAGTTAGTCCCTGTGGTTTGCAAAAAATAACAAGCTTAGGTACTAATAGTTTAGAATCACATTCTAGGGTATTAACTTTTCATTTTGTAACGTTTGAGAGTATTAGCACTGTTTAAAGGCTTAAAATCACATTTTATTAGTACCCTCAAACGTTACAAAATGAAAAATTAATACCCTCAAACGTTACAAAATGAAAAGTTAATACCCTCAAACGTTACAAAAAGAAAAGTTAATACCCTAGAATGTGATTTTAAACTATTAGTACCTAATGTTGTTATTTTGTGCAAACCACAGGGACTAACTATGTAATTAACTCTTATAAAAATTATAAAATACAACATAAAACAACATAAATAAATTCATTTCATAACATAAAAAAATTACATTTCCTAACAATAAAAAAAATAAAAACATTTCCGAAAAATAAAAAAAAATTACATTTCCTAAAAATAAAAAATAAAAACCTAAGATGTCCATTTTTTCTTCACATCTTCCTTCATCTTCGGATACACCTCTCGTTCATCCTCCGGAACCGAGTCGAGATCCAACCTCATTATCCTAAAATCCTCCGCTCGAGCATAGTCGGCTGACACGTTTTTCTTGTGACTATATTTTTCGGCCGCAAAGTCTTTAAACGAACGGAATTCGGAAATCAACTCGTCCATTTTCGAAGACGCCTTCGAGCCGCCACCACCACCCGAGCCGCCCCCTCCACTCGAGCCGGCCCCTTTGCGCTTTCCGCGGCCTCTTTTTTTGCTTTGTCCCTTCCGTCGGGACGTTCGATCTCGTGATATTCCGGTTCGTCGTTTATGTCGATTTGACAACGAGCGGTGGAGCCTCCCGCACTATAACTTCCGGACTCGGAAGTTTTAGTCCGTTTGGCGGTTGCGACCTCATTTGGAACCGGCGCCCATTTAGGTTCTTTCTTTAAAATGTTCCATGCTCAGAGGTGCAGGAAAGGCGGATTTTTTGTTTCCCATCTAGCCATCGCAAGGTTAAGAACGTCCTCGTCGCTACTCCCACTAGGACAATTGATGTAAAGTGGGTTATAAATCCCGATAAAATCATTCACGCACTTGTTCATTTTCCGCCACTTGCCCGATACGGAATCGAGATCACGGGCCGGGCCTTGCTCCATAAGCTCGTTAAATCTATCCGTACATGCCTTCCAAAAACCAGAACCCGTTTGATTGTTCCCTAAAATTAAAAAAAAAATTGCATTAGTAAAACTAAAAAATAATTCTTTTTAAATTTAAATTAAAAAAATTAACTTTGGTTCATACCGACAATCGGGCAAGTTGAGGCCTTAACATACGCAATTGCTAGCGCCTCCTCCTCTACTTTTGTCCACTGTCTCGGCTTTGCACTCGAACCGCTTTTTTTGTGGTGTCAGGTTCGGTTTCAACCGCCTTCCCCTTCCCCGTGTTTTTTTTTTTTTTGCGCTTGAGTTCTTTAGGTGGCGATTCGGGGACGACTTCATCATCATCGTCAAGCTCCACCGAGGGTTGCGGTTTAGAAGTTGGCGGTTGCGATTGGAATTGATCAAGTTGAACCGAGTTGCGTTGCATGAATTGTTGGAGTGCTTGGTATTGTTACATTTGTTGAACTTGGGACATTTGGGAGAAGGCGTTAGGTGATTGTTGGAAACCCGAAAACGTAAATTGTGGATTCCCCCACGAAGGATCCATAGCCGAAGTGTAAGCGGGACTCGAAAAAAAGTTAGGATTGTTCGGGTTGGGGTTGTTTGGGTTGAATGGATTCATGATGGTAAAAAAAATGAGAGTGTTTTTTATAAAAAATGGATGAGAATAGGAGAAGAATGGGAGAAATGGATGTGAATGGTATAAAAAAATGGATGAAGTTAATATATATTTAAAGTGAAAAAGGTATTTTTTTTATTAAAACTATCCGTTGAATAACGGATATATTTTTGAAAGTGGGGCCGTCGACTTCGGCTGTGAGCTGCTGGTTTAGCCGGGCCGTTTTGAGGGGGGCGGTGTGGGGGACCGGCGCCTGGCCTCACCGGGCCTTAGCCGGCCCCCATACCGCTTAGTCTCAAAATGGGGAGCACTCCTTCCACTCTCATATCAGTTTAGATCTTAGATGCTTTAGGGACAAAGAATTAGGCATGTAAGATGTAAAGAAGTTATTTACATACTAAACCCTAAAAAGAGAGTTAGACTTGGAGAAAAAAAACGACTTTTGGAGATCTAGAATTTGATTGAAAGTTAAAGTTGTACGTTTATCAAGATTTCCGGTACACCTATTTGTCTTGTTGTGCTCCACAAACAAACCATCTTCATTATTTAACTCGTGTAACACACGAGACTATAACCTAGTTTTTTTTTTTTTTTGAATGGCAAATCTTACATCTTCTAAATTACACCAAATTCTAAACTACACCTTGCTTGGGATTGAACCCAAGACCTTCCACTAAGAGGCAAGAGCATCTATCAAGTGAGCTACTCCCACATTATATAAGCTTTGAGTTTTGGGGGATTACTTTTATGTGATCATCTATACTAGTTTTCTAGTAATCAGATAATTTAATATACGTTTTATATAACTAATGGAGAATAATCATAACTAATATATAGTAGTTGATGCATATGCAATACTTATATTTAGTTGGTTATATGTGACTATCTGTGCTAGTTAACGGTATAGAAACGGATTACATAGATGATAATAATAAATATAGCAATGCCTAACTGTCAATTACTTACGTATTTGATGTGTCATCCTAAGTGGAATTAATTCAATGTAAATATGTAAATTGCAGCTGAACTGAAGAGCAGTTTATTTACTTTTGTCTTAATTTTACATATATGTTTTAAATATCAAACTGTTTCTAAGGGTGAGAGGGGCACTCCTCTCTTAGGGGAGTGACATCTCTTAACTCCCTCCAATCAGCACGCGCCATGATGTGCGTGAGTGTTATTAGTTTTTTAATGTATATGTTAAGCCATTTTTAACATTTTTTAGCCAAGTTTTAAATTTATAAAACACGATATTTACTAACACTAAACACACATATAGGCAAGTGCACCCATCGTGAGCGTAGTATAGTGTTGGCAAGATACCGAGGTCGTCCAAGGACACAAGAGCTTTTAGTACCGGTTTATCCTCAACGTCTAATCAAATCAAAAGTTTAGAAAAAGGTTTTAAACTAAGAAAGAAAAACTAACTAAAATGCTGAAAATAAAAATAAAAAAATAAAACAGATAGACAAGATGAATCACTTGGTTCCGACTCGTGTATAGTGTAACCTTTGATTATTTCCGCACTTTTGCACTTTGTTAAGAGATTATCTTAGTTATTGTAGTAGGCCCCTCTTTTGGAGGTGACGTTACCCTCAACCCAGTAGTTTGAGTCAGCAGGGATACAATCCTAAAGGTTTGGATTATTGAAAGATAATTAATTAAGTTATTAATGCATAATGTGGTAGGCCCCTCTTTTGAAGGCGACGTTACCCTCGGCTAAGTAGTCTGAGTCAGCAGGGATACAGTCCAAAGTAGCCGGGTTAAAGTTTTAATAGTAGTTTAACTTATGAGGGGATCAAAGAGTTTGGACCCCCGCCATCCAATATCGTTAAGTATTGAAGGAGGTCCTACTAAATTTGACCCAGGTCCTTTGCAGGATCTATACACTGAACAATGGCAATACTCTTACCAAACCGTTCCCTTAACCCCCCGACCAGGTAGCCAGCATACCTCCATATAGACCGTGGAGATATGAATGGTGAAAATCTTTTATTTTATATAAACAGTAAAATAATGCCAAGACACCACGGACAAACGATAAGGAAGAATCACCTTCAACATAAGAAACTAGTTATTAAAGTCATTAATACATAACCAATTAAAAAGTGCGAAAAGATTAAAAATAAAAAGTATTACACTAGACACTTTGTCTTCAGCAAGTGATGTAAGAGACTTAGGCAAACATGGCCTTGATTGTCAAGAACTCTTACGATCAATCTTGGATCCCGATACGACTCACACACTCTATGATAGACAATGGATGATGGTGGTGGATGGTGGTGGTGGGTGGTGGGTGAAGTGTGAGAGAGGTGGTGTGCCAAGGGATGGTTTGAGCTTGAGCCAAGCACTCCTATTTATAGGCTGAACAGAAGCTCGGGCACGGCCCCGTGTCCATCCTCTTCTCTGTCTTCATTAATTGCTTTTGTCCGCATTAGTTGACCACGGCCCTATGTCCGCTGAGCACGACCCCGTGTGCAGAAGCATATCTGTACTATCAAGATTTGCCTGGATTCTGCGAATCTTATAGTTGACCACGGCCCCGTGTCCGCTGAGCATGGCCCCGTGGTGGGCGATGGAAGCTTCTACAACTTTGTCTTTTATGCTGACACTTGGGCACGCCCCCGTGTTCACTGAACACGGGGCGTGTTCAGCCTTCTGTTCTCTTGTTTTGCTTGGGAAGATGCTTTCGGGGAGGTCGGGCATGCCACGTTTGTTCCTTTTCTTGTATTTATGTTAGATTTAGCTGCCTTTTTGCTTCTTTTGTTAATTTGAGCTCATTTAATCCTGAAAATACAAAAGGAAAACAAAAACACACTTTTTTCCAACATTAGTACTAAAAAAGAGTTAGTTTTATGCCACAATTGATGTAATTTATATATTGCATTTTGCACACATCAAATACCCCCACACTTGAATCTTTGCTTGTCCTCAAGCAAAACTCTTTATAATGTGGCTTTACACTCCAAAATGGAATGGGTAGAAGAGAAGGTTTTTGGGCTTGTCATAGAGTGTCGGGATTTCCAAGATTCTTTATTAAGTTTTATTTTTATTTATTTAAAATCCTATTCGTCATGATTTATTTAAAACTTTTCATAAGATAAATTACTTATTAGGGCATAACATGCCTCTTTAAAATTCTATTTATATACAAGTTCATATACCTCACGGGGGATCACTCAACACTCGGCCGAAGATGTATTTTAGTGAATCACTCGAGAGCGGCATGGAACTTACTCCTACCATAGGCTTGCCAAGCAATCAATCCTCCTCCTTTTTAACTATATAACTTTGTAAATATCAAGAGGACTTTTGGGTGAAGGGTTAGGCTTGGGTTAAAAATATATGGTTGGGTTAGTGGTTAGTAAAAAAGGGCGAAAAACGTAAAAAGCATCTGTTTTTCGTAAGACTTTTTATTTTTGCAAAAAAAAATTATTTTTATTTTGATGAAGCCATAATTCAAACAAAGTTATTTTTGATGAACTTGCTTGTTTATTTCTTTTGATTCATCATCAACATTTTTTTTTCAAAGTCATACGAAAAACTGAGCTTGTTACTAAAACAAAGGGTTAAAAAATAAAAAGGTTTTGGTGGGTGAAAGGGCGTTTTGTTTGGGTTTAAGAAATGAAAAAGTTTAGGCTCAAAGGGGTTAACTAGGGGGATTTTTGGATAGGTGGTAAAAAAATAATGGTGTAGAAATAAAAAGGGTTAGTCCTAATGCCTCCATCATTTACTTACTCGGGTTTAAGTTGGTAAGGACCGGGAATGTATCTTCGTGGCAAGTTCTAGAGTTGTAAGAACCAAGCGGCTATTCACACTAGAAACGAAAAATGAGCATTTAGTTTAAAGATATGTATTTGTATGCTCAATAAAGGCTCAAAACTCACTTTTGTGGGAATGGGTTTTTATGTGATCAAGTATATATAACTAAATTTTAACTAAGCTTGTCATGCCTTTTCATAATTTTCTTATGTTGGTTCTTTTTATCACGACGCTATCAGTTGTAAATTTGTAAAAATATAACCTTTTTAGAATTTTGAAATTCCCAAATTAAACCTGGACAAGTAAAAAAATGAAGATTTTTGAAAAAAAAAATTGGGGTGATTAGCGGTTCCAATAGAGTTTTGTGTAAGGCTTGTAATTAGGACTTGCAAGATTCAAGGTTTTAGCATCCCCCCACACTTAAATTACACATTGTCCTCAATGTGTCCCAAAATAAGTTTTTAGGTTGATTGAATGTGTAAAAGGTGTGAAAAAGCAAAAATTTGTGTTACTGGGCGCCTGGACACGGCCTCGTGTTCGTTGGACACGACCCCGTGTTCAGGTGCCAGTAACGAAAAACTTACAGAAGGTGGACACGGGGGCGTGTTTGCTGGACACGACCCCGTGTCTGGCAAAAGTTTGCAGTTTTAGACAAACAGCAGGTCTGGGGAAGTGGGCACGGGGGCGTGTCGGCTGGACACGACCCCGTGTTGACAATCTGCAGGGTTGAAAAACAGGTTTCTGGCTCTAGTTTTCCTGTCCCGGCTTTAGTAGCACTAAGATTTAGTGCTCTAAGCCTCGTATGTACCTGTTTTAGCAATAAACACTACACCAAACCATAGCAAACATCCTAAATTACCAACGTTCAACATCCCATCCATCACAAAGTTAAAAAAGAAAAAGAAATGCAGAAAATAAAAAGAGTTAAAAGAAAGTAAATTGTTCAGCACACGGCACGCAGGCCGGAAATTGTTCAAGATAAAAAGGGGGTTAACCTGTGGGATCACCAACCAACCGCTTCCGCCTCCGCTCCTCCCGCCTAGTCCATGTCCTCATCCTCATCCTCATCATCATCATCTCCACCATGCCCCGCAATGTACTCCCGGATATTTCCAATATCATCTTGGATATCGGATATGTTTCTCTCGATTGCTCCAACCCGGTTGTACGTGTTGCTCACCATGTTATAGGTGTTCCTGGTGCACATGAGGTTTTCCTGCAATAAATCATGTAAACTTTGGAAATTAGGAAAACCACCTCCTTGCGAGGAGGACTGGCCCGGATCACCGTGGGGCTGGTACTGGTACTGATGATGTTGTGGAGCGTGAAGGACAAGTGCCTCTTGCGGGTTCCATGCATGCCCCTGCATCCTTTGGAAGCTAACCGTCCCGTCTTCAGCCTCATAAATTAGGTTCATTGAGCGGCAAATGTGTATGTCTACCCTTCCCGACCATGGGCTCCTTTCGAATGACCTAGGTATGTTGGTGAAGTGCTTGAAGAGACGGTATACCCATCCTCCAAAGAAGATAGGGGTTGGTGAGGTAGCAAGTCGGTTCAAATGCATGTTTCGGAGCAGGAGGAATGGAACATCAAGGTGTCTGTGGTTATGAATGCAGTGGAGGACAACCAAATCTCTTAACCCCACAACGCCACCGCTATCGTGCCTTTGGCTAAGAGAGTAGCCGAGGAGTCGATGGATGTATCTGTAGAGCGGATCCCTCAACTTAGTGCTCTTAGTGCTGCTCGGATTGTAGTGCCCTTCACCAATCTGAGCCCACGCGGCTTGGCGATCGTTCTCATCTATCTCTCGCATCCCTCCAGTATTTTCCTCGTTACCTGCATCTTCCTCAGCATACAACCCGACAATCGACCCAAATTGTGCCATTGAAATCGAGTACCTAGTTCCACCACATCGGAATGCTACCCCATCATTGTCAAATGGGTCACACCTTGAATTGAACGTGAAGGTGCTATAGAATTCCAAAGTGCACTCGTGGACGGAACGAAGTCGAGTTGTTAAAGCTACTCTTAGTGGGCCGGTGACAAGGTTGTTGAAACGGTTAAGTTGGTTCACCAATGCTAACAAATCCATGCATGCTTGTCTTGGGTATTCCTCCGGTCTTGTTTGAAGTACTTCGTATCTAGCCCTAGCATCGAGCTCATTTGCGTTAAACCTCATGAACTTCCTAGACATCTGAAAGAATACACCAAAAGTTAGCATGAAACAGTAGAATTTTCGGACAGAACTGCAAACAGCTTGCTGGACACAACCCCGTGTTCAGCGGACACGGCCCCGTGTCCATGCGTCTGTTACTCAAAAACATCATTTTTCGACCCGGTTTCGAAAACTTGAAATTTTTTGGTCCAATAGGTGCGGTTTCCCCCGAAAATGAAACCCCAAGTGTCGTTTTTCCCAAAACAACCCGTTTACCCATTCAATTTTATCTTTTTCGGTTCAAAAACAAGGGTTTGAGGTTTTTGTGAGAAATCGGGTGAATATTTGAACAATACAAGTGGATTTACTTCCTATAACACTAATCTAACTAAATGCTAACAGATTAAAGCAAAAATTTGAAGTTCAATCCGGATAGAGTTCATGAACCCTAGATTTTTCCCCAAATTTTTGGAGTTTTAACTACATGCAAATACTTAATCTAACTAATAATAGTGATGGAATCATACCTTGATGTTGTTAGAACGATAGGAGACGTCGAAAATCTGCGGAAAATCGCCTGGAACCAGAGCGTTTTCGGGGAAACGGGGCGTGTGGAATGGTGTAACTGTTATGAAAAGGGGAGTATATCCCGACAGTAGCGCGGACACGGCCTCGTGCCGAGCAAAGTTTTTTTTTTCAGTGCTCATGTGAGTGCCCTTTGTTTCCCAAAAACTTGGTTGGAAGACTTACCAATTAAGATGTCATCCCGTTGGTTCGTAACTTACCAGGTATGATGTTGTTGTCTTTACTCATCGACCGTTTGAAGCGAGATTTCCTCCTCTTCATTCTCAATAAATCCTTGATAGAGTTTCAGCCGTTGGCCATTGACTTTGAATGGAGGTCCATTTCGAGATTTAATTTCTACTGCACCATGTGGGAAAATATGGGTGATGGAAAAAGGTCCTGACCACCTAGATTTTAATTTACCAGGAAACAATCGAAGTCGTGAATTAAACAAAACAACTAGATCTCCCACTCGAAATTCATTAGGTTTAATATGTTTGTCATGCAAGTTTTTCATCATTTCCTTGTAAATTTCTGAGTTTGAGTATGCATAATTCCTAAGCTCGTCTAATTCATTTAATTGACAAAATCGATTTTTACCAGCAAAATCTAAATCTAAGTTTACATTTTTAATTGCCCAGTAGGCTTTGTGTGCAATTTCTACTGGCAAGTGACAACTTTTTCCATAGACAAGCTTATATGGGGTTGTACCTATTGTTGTTTTATAAGCAGTTCGAAAAGCCCATAAAGCATCATCAAATTTATCTGCCCATTCTTTTCTATTTAACCCTATGGTTTTTTCAAGTATTCGTTTTAAACCTCTATTAGTCACTTCGGCTTGTCCGTTTGTTTGAGGGTGATACGCTGTTGAGACCCGGTGATAGACCCCATATCTTGTTAAAAAAATTTCAAGTTGATGGTTGCAAAAATGGGTACCTCTATCACTTATTAATGCTTTAGGCGTTCCAAAATGAGAGAATAATTTCTTCGGAAATCTTACCACGACTCTTCCATCATTTGTTGGAAGTGCCTCGGCCTCGGCCCATTTAGACAAGTAATCTACTGCCACAAGTATATATTTGTTTCCTTTCGACGGTGGGAAAGGTCCCATAAAGTCGAGTCCCCACACATCAAAAATTTCACAAACAAGAATGCCATTTTGTGGCATTTCGTTTTTGGAAGAAATATTACCTGTTCTTTGGAAAGCATCACATGTCTTGACAAGACTTTGGGCGTCTTTGTAAATGGTTGGCCAAAAAAATCTTGAATCAAATACCTTTCATGCGGTACTCGCGGCACCATGATGCCCTCCGTATGGACCTTCATGACAATGGCGGAGAATTCTTCGTGCTTCGCTACCATGGACGCATCGTCGGATGAGTTGGTCGGCACACATTTTGAAAAGATATGGATCTTCCCAAAAATAATGTTTCACATTAGCAAAGAATTTCTTTCTTTGATGATGTGGCCAACCTTTTGCGACCATACCGCTAGATAGGTAGTTAGCATAGTCGGCGTACCATGGTTCTTCTTTGTATTCCACCATTTCTAGGGACTCCGTTGGAAATTTTTCGTTGATTTGCTCGTCCCTGGTTGCCTCCAAAGCTGGGTCTTCTAAGCGTGAAAGATGATCTGCTGCGGTATTTTCTGCTCCTATTTTGTCTTTGATTTCAATATCAAATTCTTGGAGGAGTAGAATCCACCGAATCAAACGTGGTTTTGCGTCCTGCTTTTTGAAGATATATCGAATGGCTGCATGATCTGTATAGACTATAGTTTTAGAAAGAACAAGATAAGAATGAAATTTATCAAAAGCAAATACCACAGCTAGCAATTCTTTTTCAGTTGTTGTGTAATTTTCTTGTGCATCATTAAGTGTTTTACTAGCATAATAAATCGGGTGAAAATGCTTTTCTTTTCTTTGTCCCAAAACAGCTCCAACTGCAAAGTCACTAGCATCACACATGATTTCGAAAGGAAATTTCCAATCAGGCGCTATCATGATAGGTGCATTGACCAGCATTTCCTTTAAGGTTAGAAATGCTTGATTGCAATCCTTGTTAAAGATGAAAGGAGCATCTTTTTCAAGTAATTTTGTTAGAGGCCTTGAAATTTTAGAAAAGTCTTTGATAAACCGTCTATAAAATCCGGCATGCCCTAAGAAACTTCGGATAGCTCTAACGGAGGATGGGGGTGGTAGTCGACAAATGGTATCTATTTTGGCTCGATCCACCTCCATTCCTTCGCTTGAGATTTTGTGACCGAATACTATTCCCTCCGTTACCATGAAATGGCATTTTTCCCAGTTAAGGGCGAGGTTAGTTTCCTCACATCGGGATAGCATTCGTTCAAGGTTATCGAGGCATTGGTCATATGAATCCCCAAAGATAGAAAGGTCGTCCATGAAGACTTCCATTGTCTTTTCTATCATGTCATGGAAGATGGCTACCATGCAACGTTGGAATGTTGCGAGGGCATTACATAGGACAAACGGCATGCGTCGATAAGCAAAAGTTCCATAGGGACATGTGAAGGTTGTCTTTTCTTGGTCTTCGGGTGCTATCGGGATTTGAAAGTAACCTGAAAAACCATCCAAGAAACAATAAAATTTATGACCGGATAATCTTTCTAACATTTGATCAATGATGGGTAAAGGAAAGTGATCTTTTCTTGTTGCTTCATTTAATCGTCTATAATCTATACATACTCTCCATCCTGTGACGGTTCTCGTTGGTATTAATTCATTCTTTTCATTAGTTATTACCGTCATACCTCCTTTCTTTGGAACAACTTGGACGGAACTTACCCAAGGACTATCGGAGATTGGATAAATAAGTCCGGCGTCAAGTAATTTGATGACTTCGTTTTTAACCACTTCTTGAACATTTGGATTTACTCGACGTTGTGGTTGTATTACCGATTTGTAGTCATCATTTATTAAAATTTTGTGCGTGCACATGGAAGGGCTTATTCCTTTAATATCTACAAGCTTCCAAGCAATCGCATTTTTGTGTTTTTTCAAAAGGTTAATTAATTTTTCTTTTTCTAAACTATCTAATTTAGATGAAATAATTACAGGTAATTTACCATCTTTGTCTAGAAAAGCATATTCCAAACCTTTTGGAAGTTCTTTTAGCTCAAGAGGTGGGTCTTTAGGAGACTCCTTATTTGGTTGCTCATTTTGATCAAGAACCTTAAAAGTTTGTTCTATGGCGACCTCTTCTTCAACAAAGTGGTCAAACTTTTCACTTGTATCGGGTGGTTCATCTTCATCTTCAATTAGGGGGTCATTATTGCCGAATGGATATTTCATTGACCGCTCAAGATCGACACTCTTTTTAAATGCCCCTAATTGAAGAGGTAGATTGTTGTACTTCCGGTTTTTCAAAGCTTCGTGAGTTTTTACAAATGGTCGTCCCAACACTAGAGGAGCGTCATCGAGGATGACAAAGTCGGTGGGGACTACCATTTGATTTGTTTGAACCAAGACATCCTCAACTATATCGTTTGATTTTATTACCTTCCGATTGGCTAGGAAAATGGGTATTTGAAGTGGAGAAAAATCACTAATACTTAATTTTTTTAAAATGTAGTTAGGCATTATGTTAACACAAAGATCTTTATCAATTGTTGCATTACTAATAAACGAATTTTGAAAGAAACATGGAACCGGTGTAATGTTAATTTCAAATGGGTCTTCTTTTATTAGTGAGGTTTGATCAATAGTTAACTTAACACTTACCGTTTCGTCAATTTTAGTGTTAGTGTTTAACTCTTTTAAAAACTTAACATGAGTTGGAACTAAACAATGATTTTCAAAAGAAGGTGACAAGAGATTAATTTCTTCAAAATTACACTCTTCTTTCATTTTAACGTTGTCGGACTCACCTTTTTCGTTGTTTAACTCATGTGTCGGTTTTTCACTCATTTGTTCTTCCATTTTTACACTTTTAGTTATCTCTTCTTTATTTAATTTTCTCTTGCGCCGGACTCCTCTTCCCTTGCGCGAGATTCTTTTATATAGCGATCGATAACTCTAAGGTGTTCTAATATCCTATCGGTCACTTCGGTTATAGAAAAAGGATCGTGATTTTCAAAGCTCGAATCCAGTTGTTCGATCCTTTGCTCCTCATAATACCCATATGAAGTAAATGGTTCACACCATTGTCCTTCATTGTAAGTATATGATGGATAAGGGTCGTAATTTTGTTCTTCATAATACTCATATGAGGTGGGTCGTAAGTATATGATGCATATAAAGAGCCAGCAAGAAGCTGAGGAACAACATACAAACTAAAAGGAAACGAAACAAAACAAACAAGGAAAACTCATCAAACAATGCCAACTAAATCAAAACACCTCCAATTGCTCCAAGTAATCTGATTTAGATTAGAGCGATTGCTAATCCAAAGGAAAGCATCTTCTTTCACGAGCTCAACAGTCTTCATAATAGGAATGAACCTGTCATCAAACACTTTTGCGTTTCTGGCACTCCAAATCCTCCAAAACGTAGCCATAACTATAGTACGAATCAGTTTCTTCCAAACCTTACCACCTGGAGTCTCTTTAACGTAAGACAGGAGGTCAGCAACAGACTCGCAATGCTCCGGGAAACTAATCCGAACCCACGAGAGCACATTCCACCATATGCTTCTGGCCCAAAGACAGTTAATGAAGATATGGTTGGAGTCTTCGTTTCCCAGGTTACACCGCGGACAGGAAACGTCTGGCATGACGATGCCTTTGTGCATTAGCCCGACCCGACTAGCTATCTTCCCGAGAGTAGCTCGCCAAAGGAGGTATTTAGCTTTGGGCGGAGCCCAACTGGACCATACGAAACCAGAACTACAGCCCAAATCCGGCCCCATTAAGTCTTCAAGATCACTCCGCACTTGTTTCACCGAGAACGTGTCATCCGAGCAGGATCGCCATTTCCAGGAGCCATTGTTGACTACCAAATTCTGCTTTACATCAATCCCCCTTTTAAACAGTTCCGTGGCCATGGAACCAACATCCTTCCACACCCCGGGAAAGGATTTAGAGGCCGGAATAAGTTGATCCACTTGATTGAATTTGTGAATCGAACCAATCACACGAGCCCAAAGCTGATTCGAATTCATTCTGAATCTCCACCACCACTTAGTCAACATCACTAGGTTGAGGTCACTTAATCTTCCAACCCCCAAACCCCCGGACTTTTTCAAACGCAGCATAGACTCCCATCTAACCCATCTAATTTTTTTCTTAGAGCCCGTAATACCCCAAACGAAATCCCTCCTGATTCTATCAATCTTATTAATAATAATCTTTGGGGCGAGAAACAAGGACATATAATAAGAAGGAATACTCCCCAATACCGATTTAGCGAGAGTGAGCCTACCCGCAAAAGAAAGGTGTCTCGCTTTCCATTTTGACAGTCTCGCTCCCACACTACTCACCACTGGTTCCCAAAATTTGGCCCGTTTCATGTTTGCCCCGATTGGGACTCCCAGATACAAAAACGGAAGTGCCCCAGCTTCACAATTTAACTTAGATGCCATAAGAGCTACCTCTTCATCGTGAACTCCAACCCCGAAAAGCTTACACTTTTTATTATTAATTTTTAGTCCCGTGACTAGCCCCAACCATCTAAGTAATCGGTTGAGAGTCACCACATTCTGAACCGACCATTATCCAATAAAAAGGACGTCGTCAGCGAAACAGAGATTAGAGAGGATTGGCCCACCATTTGGAAGCTGAAAACCTTGAAAAAGGCCAGCAGCCATCGCTTTATTCAAAAACAAATTAATTACTTCCATGGTCATGATGAAAAGGAACGGGGATAGCGGATCCCCTTTGTGACAACCCTCAAATTTACATGTAACCGTACAGTTTATTAATAATAATTAATATGCTTGACGACTGTGTGGAATTACGTAACTGCTTTCTGATATCTGTGTTATATTTACATGCGCCTGTTAACACACTAGTAATGTACAGAAAAGTCATTAAATAGCCTGTTATGATTTCCTGAGTATTGAAAAGTAAAAACGTCACAAAAATATATATATATAGGACGCTTTACGGATTTATTTAAGCGCTTTAACGGAACAGTATCCAACCGAACAACCGAACTTAACCCGGAACCTAAAAATATTGTCATTGACATTGTTTTTCTTTTCCTGAGCTAGTTAGGGTCCCCGAACACCCTAACACCCATTGTAAATTACAACACACTAGTAACTAATTTCAAATCTCTAACTAACTACCTAATACTTAACAATTAGTTACAATCTAACCATGGAAACCCCCCCCCCCCCTAAGGAGATCGGTTGGGGACACCATCTTACAACTTTGATTAAAATAATCCTACTTGCCATATATCTAGATGACATAATATCCCTTGGTTAATTAGGATGAATGGTTATTAAATAAGACCTTGAGTCCATCCATCACATTCATTCACTTAACAAAACTTCACTCTTTCTCTCCCTCTTGCCCATATCCTCGGCTGAACCCACACACCCACATCCATCCATTTTCGAGCTTTGATCTTGCCATTCCAAGCATATATAAGTGTGAAGGATCGCGTACGAGGAAGCCCGGTGCTTGCGGATTATCAAGGACCTCCCCACGTTGCTTTTAACCACTCGTTTTTCGACTAGTTTCTTCCCTAGCCTCGAGCTAGTAGTAAGTGACTCTAAACATCTTCTTGATCTATTCTAAAGTGGTTAATAAGAGTTTCGTCGGTTGAAAATCACTAACATATAAGATCACCAACTAAAAGTCTACTAAAGTGATGAACAAGGTGGTTAATGGATGAATATTAGTGTAAATCATGTAGATCTTGTGTGATTATGATTATTGGTTGATTATCTGATGTTTTTGCTGATTAATATTAATATGTGATGTTGTTGTGGTCACTAAACATGATTAACGGAATCAATCGAACACAAGTTAGTAAGCTAGAAAGTGAAAACAGAATCTGTCCCGGTTTTACAGCCAACTTCAGTTGGCTGTAAACAGGTCATAAACTCAACGAAAAACCGATATTTTGAATCTAAAATATGTTATTATGAAATACGGTTCTAATGGAACTGGAATCGTAATTTTTGGACTTTGTTTACTATTTTTAAAGTATCGATTTGTAACAATAACTTAAGCTGAATTTTGACAGCAATAAATGGGTGTTATACTTTCGGTCATAACCTGAGTTTTGTGATGAATCGGACCATGAAATTTGTACAGTAGATGACAACCGATGCATTTGTAATTACCCCACTGGAATTTCATAAATCGGACCCTCGAGGAATTTTAAATAAATTGTTCCGTGGACTGTGGTCAGAAATATATAAATCTGAGTCCAGTCCGGAAAATGAATTTTTATAAAATATTGGTAAGGAACCGGCCCCGATATTTTTACACAATAAAATTTGGAACGTATAAGACATTCTGTAAAAATTTGGGAATTTTTGGAATAATTTAACTATTTTATTAAAATGTCCGAAAACAGCCGGTTTTGAATATTAATGCTGAAATGACATAAGTTGTGATTTGCGTGTCTAAATGTCGAGTATGCTATCTGTGAATGACCTAACATGTTATATGTGTTATGTGCATTATCGTATGTTTGATTTTGAGTGGGGAATGGATGGGAAACTTGGATGGGCATAAACCGTTAAAGTGATGCATGTTATGTGATAGATACGTGTAGGAACTTTGTGCTCTATTTGAAAGTCACTAAATGACTAACTGGTAATCATATTAGGACGTGATTGACCGACCTTGACCGTTAGCTATATTTGAGAATCTAACCGAGCAAACCGAGGTGAGTTCACACTTTCCACAAGGCATGGGATTCCCGGTGGTTTGGGAATGGGTTAAAGAATTTAAAACTAAATCTACATATCCCCTTGGGAAGATATGTACGGCCATCCTACATAGATAGGATCCCAGTATTAATCCTACGAATTCTCCTGGTGCAGAATACGTACGTTCGTCCTCCTGGTGCAGGACAACAACCTTAAAACTCGCTAGACAAAACTCTATCATGATGTCCCTCAATTTATATCGACTTAATCGTCGAGGCCAATGGCGAGCGGGTCATTAGTTAATAGCGCTATTAGGTTTAACAAACCTCACACCGTGCCAGTCGGACGGGCGTGTACTAATGGACTATGGCAAACTGTCAGTGATGATAGACACTGATGTAGGGCACAACTATTGTTCGTCAGTTGTCGATATGTATGGTCTAGTAGTTCACACGGGGAAAGCCCCCACTAATTATGGATACGGTTTGGGTAAAGAAAAAGGAAATGGTTAAACATACTTTCAACTTCGGGGTAACCCCCACGGCAAATAAGCCAACGAAAGTCAAACCACGTTTTTCAGAAACAACTTAAAACCAAACAACCAAACGTGAACTCACTCAACTTTGTTGTTGACTCGTTGTTACATGCCTTACAGGTCACTAAACGCTTGGAGCTTGCACGAGGAAGGAGTCGTTGTGGTGTACGGACTGTTATGTTCCGTACTTATTATTTAAATCCTTATGAACTTATTAAACTAGAGTTTTGAACTTTAACTTATAAACTGTGAACTTGTGCTTTTGGATTTACTTTTATGCTTCCGCTGTTTAAACTAAACATGGTTAACTAGCTTTGGTCACCAATTGTATTGAGGTTGGTCTTATTTACTTAATTACGATGTTCAATATGATTGGTGGCTCGATCCTGGTCACGTCACGCCTCCAAGCGGTGGTACTCCGCATGGTGGATTTTGGGGGTGTGACAGATTGGTATCAGAGCCATTGGTTATAGTGAACTTGGTTTTAAAAAGGGAAAGGCTTTTTGATAAAACCAGACTATAACCTGTACAGTGCTCAACGATCCACAACGACGCTTCGCTCCACGTGCAAGACTCGACCCATAAGTGGTATGATTTATGTTATAATGTCGGTTAGATAGTTCTCACAGTGCATTAGATAATGTGATAATTGCTATTTGAATCTTGGGTGCTTACTCTCTACTATCGTCCCACACTTACGCACTTCCGCGACACCTTTCTCACTTACGTTACTTCATTATGAAGATCATGAGTGGACGTCTCGACATGACCCAGGGTCAGCTGACGACCTTGATTAACGAACGGATTGCTGAAGCCTTAGCAACCCAATCAAGGAGTCAACCCATGCACTCTCCAACATGCATGGGCACCTTCAGGGCGTTCCTGGAATGCAAACCTCCCACTTTGGACGGCACTGAAGGGGCAATCGGCCTTCTGCACTGGATCCGAAGAATCGAATATGCATTTGAAGAGAGTGAAAGCCCTGCCAGCAAACGAGTAGAGTACGCTACCAGCATGTTGCAAGGGAGAGCGTATTCTTGGTAGAACACACAAGTCCAGATGCTCGGATTGGCATACGCGAATGCCACCCTTTGGAGCGACTTCAAGGATTTGATTAAGGAAGAATTCTGCCACCTGGACGACATCCTGGAACTTGAAACAGAGTATTATGGTTTGAAGATGGAAGGATCAGAAATTGAGGCGTACACAAAGAGGTCCAACAACTTGGCTGACTTATGTCCTAACTTGTCACGACCCATATCTAGACGAATCAAGCTATACCTCAGAGGCTTAGTTCCGGAAATCCAAGGGTCTGTAATGGAGGCCAACCTTTCCACAATCCAGCAAGTCATTCGTTTGGCGCACCGACTCACCGATCAGGCGGTGGAAGAGGGCAAGCTGCCCAAGCGTGTTAGCACTACTGCTACTGGTGCTCCCAGCAGTGACAAGCGCAAGTGGGATAAAAATTCGGGCAGGGCTTCACTCCAGTTCAGTCCCAGCCCCAGCAACGAAAGACAGATGAACACCGGAGCCCCAGTCAGCAGTTTTCTGGAAAACAAGGCCAGGGTGGATACAGGGGAAATCACCCAAAGTGCAAACGATGTAGTTTGCACCACAGCTGGCCGTGCAACAAGGATCATTGTCAGAGATGTAACAAGCTTGGACATAAAGCCAGAGATTGCAGGAGCTCACGTCCTGCGAATCAGAATCGGCAACAGCAGCCACAAGCCCCACAGAACCAACAGCAACAGCAGGGTAACAAGGAATGCTATCAGTGTGGTGCTGAAGGTCACTTCAAGAGAAACTGTCCCCAGTTGAACCGGAAATAGAACAACAACAACAACCAGGGGAACGAAAACAATAAAGGGGAAACAATGATGGCAATGGGGCAAGGGGTCGTGTGTTCGTAATTGGTCAGGGAGAAGCAAGGAACGATCCCAACGTTGTGATGGGTAAGTTTCTTCTGGATGACTTCTTTGTTACTGTTTTATTCGATTCGGGTGCCGATACTAGTTATGTGTCCTTAAAAGTTAGCCAAATGCTTAAGCGCACCCCAACACTTTTGAACACCAAACACGCGGTAGAGCTAGGAAATGGTAAAAGTCTTGAAGCCACACACGTAGTTAAAGGTTGTAACCTCGTCTTAGCTGGTCAGACTTTCCCTATCGATCTTGTTCCTATCACACTTGGTAGTTTCGACGTCGTTATTGGGATGGATTGGCTATCTCATCATCAAGCGGAGATTGTTTGCAAGGAGAAAATCGTCCGTATTCCTTGTTCTGGTGAGGAACCCCTCATGATTCGTGGCGACAAGAGTGGTGCTGTCGAAGGCATCGTCTCTTTCCTTAAGGCCCAGAAGTGTTTGCGAAAGGGCCACACTGCCATTCTAGCGCTCGTTACTGACACATCAACGGAAGAAAACAGAGTTGAAGACATCCCTATTGTACGTGACTTTCCCGAGGTATTTTCTGAGGAATTACCTGGTCTTCCGCCTCACCGCCAAATTGAATTTCAAATCGAGCTAGCTCTTGGAGCAGCGCCAGTTGCTCGAGCACCATATCGTCTAGCTCCATCAGAACTTGAAGAACTGTCCACACAACTACAAGAACTCTTGGAAAAGGGTTTCATACGTCCTAGCTCTTCGCCCTGGGGAGCTCCAGTACTATTCGTGAAAAAGAAAGACGGTACCTTCAGGATGTGTATTGACTATCGCGAACTTAACAAGGTGACTGTGAAGAATCGTTATCCTCTTCCACGTATTGACGACTTGTTCGACTAGTTGCAAGGGTCGAGCTATTACTCCAAGATTGATTTGAGATCGGGATACCATCAGCTGAGAGTCCAAGATGAAGACGTCTCCAAAACAGCATTCAGGACCCGTTACGGCCATTACGAGTTTCTGGTTATGCCATTCGGGCTGACGAATGCACCAGCGGTCTTCATGGATCTCATGAACCGAGTGTGCAAGCCTTACCTGGATAAGTTCGTTATTGTGTTCTGTGACAACCCGCACTAAACCAGGTATCCGTACAACTTAATTACTGATTAATTACTGCTTGATTACTGTGCAACATTGAACTAGCTGATGAATTGCTACTATTATACTGATACATGAACATAACTGCATCATACTTTACTTACTGTCACACTATATTTTGCTTATTGCACCTTCGTGACAAACTTGATGCACTAAACGCACAGTAGCACAATAAACGGATACACAGTGAACATGCTGATATAACCAGCATCAGGCAAATACTGCCTCAGGGCCTGTTAAGAGCCTCATATATTTTGGCTACACTGGTAGTGAGTGTAGGATATAAGGGTTGTGTTACCGCGTCTCTAGGGATAAGATACACTGATTCGGATGTGCCTAAAACGTACTTTAAGTACCAAACACAGCACTTTAAAAAAAATTAAACCAGCTTCTAGCTGACTAGTAAAGTGCCAGAAAATATGGGAAAAATATCACTAGACACTTTCTAAAGTGTTGGAAATTAAACTGTGTCACTAAAAGTATCAAAATCGACACTTTAAAGCTTTTGTAACACTTTAACGGATTACTATCCGACCGGACATTACCCGGGACACGAAAATATTTATATTTTCACTATTATTATTTTTCTAAGCCAGTTAGGGTCCCTGATTACCCTAACACCCGTCATAATACGCAACATACAACTAACAAGGTTAGACACTTAACCTAACCTAATTAACCTAAACTAAACCCCTAACTAATCAAATTACAATCGAACTACCCACCCCACCCATCCTAACCGTCCCACAAACTAGGGGGAACACCCCAAGTACAATTTGATTATTTTATTAACCATTGTCTAGCATCTTGAGACATAAAAACCATTGGATTAAGACTAAGTTTTGTCTATAAAATCACTAGTGCACATCATAGTCACCACTACATTTCACCAACTCACACTACTCCCTTGCTCACCCCCCACTCACGGCCGAACACAACAAACACACACACCATACTTTCGGTTCTTGTTTCATCATTCCATCACCATACAAACATCACAAGTGGCATACAAGGAGCTTTGGTGCAAGTGGAACACGAAGGACCTCAACCGTTAGCTTTTATCCACGCGTTTTTCGTCACGATTCTTCCCTAGCCCCGAGCTAGAGGTATATTGTTTAAAACTTGTTTTTACACATATCTAAAGTGGATAAAAGGATTTTTGTCGGTTGAATCTCATTACGTTAAAAGATGATGCATTAAAGTCTAGTAAAATCACAAAAATGATGGTTAATAGCATATAACTTGTGTAAAAGTCGTAGGACTTGAAATTTGTGTTTATCTAGACCCGATCTATAATGTGGTAGCTCAAAACTTCGTTTAACCCGACTTTGAAAAATCACGTATCATCACATAAGCTTGTTTTTGATAGATACGAGGGTTAAAGATGAAACACTACCACATTTTAGAGACATGAACTTGTAAAGAAATATTTTACTTGTGTAAAAGTGTTTTAACCGGTAAAAGGGTGTTTAAAACTAGCGGATCTACGTATCCGCAAGTGGTATCTTCAAAGGACCACACATTTAAGAACCATGTATTTTTAAAGAAACGGATCTTACAATGCTAAGGATGATATTTAGAACACACAAGTGTGTAAACACTTGTGTGACGCATGTTTCGACAAAATAACTATTTTTGAGAAAAATAACTAGAAGTTGTAAAAGACGAATTCTCTAAAAACGAGGTTTTTACAAGATTGAAAGTACTTTATATAAAGATCTACATATATAAATGGGATTTATAATATAGATTCGGAAAAACTACAAGTTCATGCGATTATGCAACTTTACATATTTATTGACTAGTTTGATGTGTCGGAAATTGTTTGATTGAAATAAAGAAGATTGTTGAATTGATTGTTAAAAGAAAATGATACGCTTGAAAGCGTGGCCACCTCCAGTTACAGAGGAAACTCTGGCGAAATTTTTCCAAAAACCTAACACTTAAACTTGTTTACATTACGAGTGTTAGAATCATTTTTGACATGATTTCAAAACATAAATTTCGCCATGACTTAAATTACTAAATATTCGGAGGTGGGATTTTCACAAAATATTAACGTGATAAATATATATTTTCACACACTGTTTATGACTATTTTGTGAAACACATAAATATTATTTTTAGAGTAAAAATAATGTTTACGAACGATAACGACTCCAAAAGTGATACTAACGCTTTCGCCATAAATACATAAGTTACACCGGTAATTATATTACCACTTGTATGTTAAAACGTAACTTACACAATTTCGGAAATATTTATGAGCGCATACTTTAAACAACGTATTTTGGATAAATACTTACATTTTGGGGTTGAATATATAAAAAAAAAGGTTAAGTGAGACTTAATGTTGGAAAATATTACGCACATGTATTAAATCCCCCATCCTTGGGAAGGATATAACTATCAAGCATATACAAAATGTAACACGAAATAGTTGTCTAACTATTTCCCCCAAACATAAACTGTAAAGCTAAAGCACGGCCGTCCGTCTAATAGAATTAGCACTTGTAGGTCGTTGCACAGCTTACTGCTTCAGAGACGCTTGATAGAGTTACGCATCCACTGTGAGTTCATGTCCCCCTTTTCTCTAACTGTTTTCAGTTTACTTAACTACGGGGGTGAAATACATGTTACTATGATTTACGAGTACTTTACAACGGTATGTTTAACGTAAGGAGGTGTTATACGATCATGTGAGTGGATAGGAACACATGGGGCCATTAGTCCTCATGTAGGGACCGAGGGACAGGAGCGGTAGATCTATCTGGGTGTAGCGAGCCCAGCCCCCGGCCAAACTAGAAACGGACCGTGGGGTGACTTTGTCCACATACTTTGCCGTGGCGAAATCTGCTAGGTTTGAGTCTCCCTATTTGCACTTCACATATGTCAGTGGCCTTGCAAACCATTGGTGATCACAAGTCCTCTTACAACTGCTACATACCACAACTATTTTTATACTCATAAGTGTTTTACATACTCACTTACACATGAACTCGCTCAACATTATTGTTGATTTTTCAACTCACATGTATTTCAGGAAATTAAAAGGGATTCTGGCACGGTATGAACGTTTTCCGCTGCAATCTTCATGAAGTCATCAAGGATTAGGGGTTGTGTTCTCTTACCTGGACAAGACACAATCCTTAACCCTCATTTATGTTTATTATAAGTTGTAATGTTTGCTGAACATGGTTATGGTCATATGTTTAAAACAATGGTATTGTATGTTGATTTCTAAACTTAATGATGACTTGCATGGTTTTTAAATTCATATAGCTTTGTTATGATTAAGCTATGGTATTAAGAAGTCACACCATAATTACCCACGCTTCCGCAAAGCCAGGGTGTGACAGCTTGGTATCAGAGCTCTGATCATAGCGAACTAGGATTCATTCTCGAGTCTAGACTATGATCACTAGGGCTCTCACGAAAACATTTTCTGCATACCACTTAAGTCCAGAATCCAAAACTTTTTACAAACAAATGTTGAGCACATTTTATTCATTATTTTAGGCCCAGTCGGGAGGCTGAGGCTTGGTCTAGTGGGACTAGGAGTGTTGGTCTAGTGGGACTAGGAGTGTTGACTAGTGGGACTAGGAGTGTTGGTCTAGTGGGACTAGAAGTGTTGACTAGTGGGACTAGGAGTGTTGGTCTAGTGGGACTAGAAGTGTTGACTAGTGGGACTAGGAATGTGGACTAGTGGGACTAGAAGGATAATTTGAATGTTACGTGGTGACTACATGTTTATATGACTATATGATTGATTATTATACGTATATGTGTTTGTGTTACAAACGTCATGCTTTCATCAAGTACTAGAAAGACGGACACTACAAATCCCATGACCTTAGTATCAGACGACATAGTTTCATCGAAGCACGAGGTGTACATTTCTGATACTACCGGCACAGACAATGACGACTTTCAGCCCTTTGTGCACTGCCTAAAGTCGTAGCAGAGCCTACTAATGGCTACCTTGTTGGGAATTTGCCCCCTGCCGCTTATCTCGTTGTTGATATGCCCCCGACGTTGTCTCTGAAGACGATGTCGAACTACTAAGAGGAGGACCCACTTGAGGGCGAGGCCCTATTGCTGCTGGTATTAGACTACTGCATGCGGACGCTCCGTAGGGGAAACTCATGTCCATTCCCCTATCCCAGACTCATTTGAGTTTCTAACATCCGCATCTTCGCACATACAGGGAATGCAGCACTACTTACACGACGCCGACCCTGATATGGCATCATCAGCTGCACCGGATCCCACACACAGCTTTGAGTTTGATCGCGATTATGAGGACAATTCTGTTTTTCCGCCTGGTGTTGATCCAGACCATGACATTGAGTTCATGCACTTAGACCAGCCCTTGGGGGATCCTGTAACCCCTGTGATTGTTGATCCAGCTGATTTTGAGATAGAGTTTTTGATTCGGAGCTAGCCGTGGCCCCTGAGCCAGGCGTTGCTCCTGACCCCGCATTGGAGCATGACCCTGTTCATGCCGATGCACCTGCTGTTGCTCCTTGATTGATCATCTGCGTGGACGAGAGAAAATTTGGGGTAACTGTGCAAGACAATTTATTATTACGGGGGCCCACGTAATAACGACTTGTAGTGCACAGGAATCCTGGTGGACTCTGCGGGCCGAGCTAATGATAACCCATGCAGCAGGAAATAACCTAAACACGAATGACCAAGGCGATGTAGCCTCGGGTTCGTTCTATTACAAGCAACAAGCCAAATTGGCCAGCCTATGTGAAGGCTCAGGAATTTATTTCCCCACTTATACAGTGAGTATATTTGCGTGTGAAATGGGGTGATTACATGATGACTTACGTTGCTATATATATACCCCATAGACAATTGAAACATTGTCCAACCCGCTTCACGCTATTTCGACAAAAAGGGAATGTCACCCAGGCGTGACACAAACACCAGTACATTGCCAAGGACAGAAGCCGAGCTGCAAGAACGCATCTCACAGATAAATGCACGACATGAAGCCCTCCACTCTAAGTATAACGATGGCATTACTGGAGATAACCCTCCAACTGGCTGCACCTATAAACAGTTCCTGAACTGCAAGCCTTTGAACTTTGTCAGAACCGGAGGCACCGTTGCATTTGTTCGTTGGTCCAAAAGATCGACTCCACTCTAAGAATGAGTAACTGTTCGCCCCAACAGAGTGTTACCTACATCTCAGGGATATTTCTAGATGGCACACTCTCTTAATGGAACCTCCAGGTTCAGACCCTTGGCACAGACGCTGCTTATACACTGAGCTGGGACGAGCTCAAGGAAACGATTGAGAAGAAATGTTGTTTTAGGACAGAAATTCAGAAACTTGACGTGGAGTCCTGAAATTTGAGAAAGGACGAACCAGAGACTCCTGAACATGACCAGCTATCGCACGACTTGTCTAGGGTCGTCCCCTACTAAGTCATTGATGTAGTATGATATAATGGTGTACTTGTGAGCTTTACATTGTGGTCTCGAATTGTGGCAATACAATCGCAGTATTCTCATGCGATGTTCAATCAATTGTTTATGTCCTATAACATAAGAGGTTATGTGATTGACTTGTTGATAACATGAAATGTTATGTGTTGGTATTGTTGAATGCATACGTACGCTTCACTAACCTATGTGAAACGTCTTTTAGAAGATGCCGCCAAGACGCGAAACGCGCATGCCCACTAACGAGGCAGAACTACAACAAATCATTGCCGCTGCCATAGCACAGTATGCAGCATCTCAGCCCGGAACGAGCGGAAGTATTAACCAGGGCAACAATAATCCACCACATGGTAATATTTAAGTCATTAAGACATACCATGACCTAAACGGATTTCCTTAGCAAGAAAGCTAATATCTATTACATGTTGCAATAAATGTGCAGGGTGCACATACAAGCAGTTCTTAGACTGCAAGCCCACCAACTTCGATGGCACCGGAGGCGCTGTCGCTTTTACTCGTTGGGCCGAGAAGACTGATTCCACCATCCGCATGAGCAAATGTGCGCTCGACCAGCAGGTCACTTACATCTCAGGGCTGTTTCTAGACGGAGCCCTATCTTGGTGGAACTTACAAGTCCAAACCTTAGGCGAAGCTGCCGCCTACGCCCTGACTTGGGCCGAATTGAAAGAACTGATGCGCCGAAAGTACTGTTCACGCGCAGAAATTCAAAGGTTGGAGACTGAATTTTGGCACTTAAGGATGGATGGGCCAAAGATTGCGGAATACGTCCAGAGGTTTCACGACTTATCTCAAGTGGTTCCTTACATGGTTACGCCGGAATACAAGCGTATTGAGCGCTTCATTTGGGGTTTGGCTCCCCAAATCATTAGCATGGTAACCTCCTCCAAACCAGCAACTATCACAGAAGCCATTGATTTGAGCGTGGCTCTCACAGAAGAGGCGATTCGTTTAAACAAGTTTGATGAAGTCAAGGCAAGGAAAACAGAGACTCACGTGGAGTCCTCAGGGGATAACAAAAGGAAGTTTTCAAACTTCAAGCAAGGTGTCAGTACGGCAGTGAAGAAAGGAAAATCAGCTGGCAGTACCAAGAAAGGAAAAGGGTACCAGGGCACCCAGCCCAAATGCAACAACTGCCAACGCCACCATGCTGGCCCTTGTAACGTAAGAGTTTGTGAATCTTGTGGAAAACCGGGCCACTCAAAGGAATCATGTTGGGCTAGTATGGGCCGGGGAGGCCAAGGAGGATTTTTGAACAGGAATAACAACCGGGGTGGTTTTGGAGGTCGCCAACAGGGGAATAATCGAAACAACAATGCCAACCAAGCTGGAAATGCTAACCAGAACAACCCGCCAGTTATGGATGGTGCGGGAAGTGGTAAAAGGCTTGGATGTTTCAATTGCGGTGATGCTGGGCATTTTAAGAAAGATTGCCCAGAACTGAACCAAGCCCGTGGAAGGGTGTTCCAGATCGGTGCACGGGAGGCGCGCCAGGATCCCAACGTTGTTACCGGTACGTTCCCTGTAAATCAACGCTATGCATCTGTTTTATTTGATACTGGTGCCGACTATAGCTTCGTATCACTAGAATTTAAGAATATGCTTGGGTTAGCTACTAATAAGTTAGACATACCCTACTCGATCGAATTAGCTGATGGAAAATTAGTTGGAGCCGACGAAGTAATCAGAGGTTGTGTGATAGAATTGGGAGAACGCGAGTTTACTCTTGATCTACTACCGGTCCCATTGGGAAGCTTCGACGTGGTAGTAGGAATGGATTGGTTATCTGGCAACAAAGCGGAGATTGTTTGCCACGAAAAAGTGATTCGTATTCCAACTGATAATGGTGAGACCATTGTGGTGCATGGAGAAAAGCGTGAGACGCCATTGAGATTTATCAGCTGCTTGAAGGCAAGGAAGTGTTTACAGAAGGGATGTGTTGCTTTTCTGGCACACATCGTAGATAAGAAGGCTGCTGAGCCAACAATCAAAGACATCCCTGTCGTGAGGGAGTATCCAGAAGTCTTTCCAGAAGACTTACCCGGACTGCCACCTCAGAGACAAGTTGAGTTTCACATCGACCTAGTCCCAGGCGCCGCGCCTGTGGCTAAGGCACCTTACAGACTTGCTCCATCTGAGATGCAGGAACTGTCGACACAACTTCAAGAGTTGTTAGACAAAGGTTTCATTCGACCAAGCTTCTCACCTTGGGGAGCTCCAGTCCTGTTTGTTAAGAAGAAGGACGGTAGTTTTCGGATGTGCATTGACTACAGAGAGTTGAACAAACTGACGATCAAAAATCGATACCCTCTGCCAAGAATTGATGATCTGTTCGACCAACTACAAGGCTCAAGTTGTTACTCCAAGATCGATCTTCGATCTGGATACCACCAGTTGAGGATTCAAGAAGAAAGTATCCCGAAGACGGCTTTCAGAACTCGCTATGGGCACTATGAGTTCCTGGTTATGCCGTTTGGTTTGACAAACGCACCGGAAGTTTTCATGGACTTGATGAATAGGGTTTGCAAACCATACCTCGACAAGTTCGTGATTGTATTCATTGACGACATCTTGATTTATTCAAGAACAAAGGCCGAACACGAACAGCACTTACGAGCTATTCTGGAGCTGCTAAAGAAGGAACAGCTATATGCCAAACTTTCCAAGTGTGAATTTTGGTTACGCGAAGTCCAATTTCTTGGACATGTGGTTAATGGGGATGGAATTCACGTTGATCCCACAAAGATCGAAGCAATCAAGAACTGGGAAGCACCTACGACGCCAACCGAGATTCGGCAATTCTTGGGTTTGGCTGGCTACTATAGAAGATTCATAGAGGGCTTTTCAAAGATCGCTCAACCCCTTACCGCGCTCACACAGAAGGATAGGACGTTTGATTGGGGAATCAAACAGGAGGAAGCATTCCAGTTATTGAAGAACAAACTTTGTGATGCGCCAATCTTAGCACTACCAGAAGGTACCGAAGATTTTGTGGTATACTGCGACGCATCGCGTCAGGGATTGGGTTGCGTGTTGATGCAACGCCAAAAAGTTATTGCTTACGCATCGCGCCAATTGAAAGTGCACGAAAAGAACTATACCACACACGATTTGGAACTTGGCGCCGTGGTTTTCGCTTTAAAGATCTGGAGACACTACCTGTATGGTACGAAATGCACAATCTTCACAGATCACAAGAGCTTACAACATATATTCAACCAGAAAGAACTGAATATGAGGCAAAGACGTTGGGTTGAATTGCTAAATGATTACGACTGCGAGATCAAGTATCATCCAGGGAAGGCAAATGTAGTTGCCGATGCCCTAAGTCGTAAAGAAAGGATCAAGCCCATAAGGGTTAGGGCTTTGGAAATGATCATACGAACCGATCTTCCCTCGCGCATTCGCGCTGCACAAAAAGAAGCTCTCAAGGAGGGAAACCTTGAGGAAGAATATCTCCGTGGGATGGAGAAGTTACTAGTACCAAACAATGAAGGAACGTTATGTTTCGAGAAAAGGATTTGGGTTCCTTTGTTTGGAAACTTAAGGAATGTTATTTTCGACGAAGCGCACAAGTCACGGTACTCTATTCATCCGGGGGCGGATAAGATGTACCACGATCTCAGAGATTATTATTGGTGGCCTAGAATGAAAGGCGACGTTGCTGTCTACGTAAGCAGATGTTTAACGTGCGCTAAAGTTAAAGCTGAATACCAGAGGCCTTCGGGACTTCTGCAACAACCGGAGATTCCCAAATGGAAGTGGGAACAAATCTCCATGGATTTTGTTACAAAACTGCCAAGAACGCCAAGAGGCCATGACACTATCTGGGTGATAGTGGATCGATTAACAAAAACGGCACACTTCTTACCTATCAGAGAAAAGGATAACACGAGCAAATTGGCTGAAATATACATGAGAGAAATCGTCGCACGTCATGGAGTGCCTCTCTCAATCATTTCTGATAGAGACGGAAGGTTTGTGTCAAGAATATGGCAATCCTTCCAAGAAGCTTTTGGCTCTCAATTAAATCTGAGCACTGCATTCCATCCGCAAACTGATGGCCAGAGCGAGCGAACGATACAAACCTTGGAAGACATGCTGAGAGCATGCGTTATGGATTTGGGCGGTAGCTGGGATAAACACTTACCTTTGGTCGAATTTTCTTACAACAACAGCTACCACACCAGTATTGGTGTCGCGCCTTTTGAAGCCCTATACGGACGCAAGTGCCGATCACCACTATGTTGGGCTGACGCAGGTGATAGGCAACTTGCCGGTCCCGAAATCGTCCAAGAGACGACGGACAAGATTGCGCAGATTCTTAAAAACATCGAAGCCGCTCGCCACAGACAAAAGGCCTACGCGGATCCAAACCGTAAACATGTGGATTTTCAAGTCGGAGAGATGGTATTATTGAAGGTTTCACCCTGGAAAGGGGTAGCACGCTTTGGAAAGCGAGGAAAGTTAAATCCGCGCTACATTGGTCCTTTCAGAATTCTGGAAAGAATTGGGACAGTAGCATACAAGTTGGACCTACCCGCTGAACTAAATGGCGTTCACGATACATTTCATGTATCCAATTTAAAGAAAAGTCCAACTCAAGTTGACGTTGCCATTCCTATTGACGAAATTCATGTTGACGACACGCTCCACTTCGTAGAAGAACCCGTCGAGGTCACAGATCGGAAAGTTAACAGGACCCGCCGGAGCAGTGTCAAACTCGTCAAGGTTCGCTGGAATGCCAGACATGGTCCTGAATACACCTGGGAGCGTGAGGACCGAATGAAAGAAAAGTACCCCCACTTATTTCCCAAGAACCCTGCATCTACAAGCAGAACTTAAAATTTCGGGACGAAATTTATTTAACGGGGGGAGTATGTGACAACCCGCACTAAACCAGGTATCCGTACAACTTAATTACTGATTAATTACTGCTTGATTACTGTGCAACATTGAACTAGCTGATGAATTGCTACTATTATACTGATACATGAACATAACTGCATCATACTTTACTTACTGTCACACTATATTTTGCTTATTGCACCTTCGTGACAAACTTGATGCACTAAACGCACAGTAGCACAATAAACGGATACACAGTGAACATGCTGATATAACCAGCATCAGGCAAATACTGCCTCAGGGCCTGTTAAGAGCCTCATATATTTTGGCTACACTGGTAGTGAGTGTAGGATATAAGGGTTGTGTTACCGCGTCTCTAGGGATAAGATACACTGATTCGGATGTGCCTAAAACGTACTTTAAGTACCAAACACAGCACTTTAAAAAAAATTAAACCAGCTTCTAGCTGACTAGTAAAGTGCCAGAAAATATGGGAAAAATATCACTAGACACTTTCTAAAGTGTTGGAAATTAAACTGTGTCACTAAAAGTATCAAAAACGACACTTTAAAGCTTTTGTAACACTTTAACGGATTACTATCCGACCGGACATTACCCGGGACACGAAAATATTTATATTTTCACTATTATTATTTTTCTAAGCCAGTTAGGGTCCCTGATTACCCTAACACCCGTCATAATACGCAACATACAACTAACAAGGTTAGACACTTAACCTAACCTAATTAACCTAAACTAAACCCCTAACTAATCAAATTACAATCGAACTACCCACCCCACCCATCCTAACCGTCCCACAAACTAGGGGGAACACCCCAAGTACAATTTGATTATTTTATTAACCATTGTCTAGCATCTTGAGACATAAAAACCATTGGATTAAGACTAAGTTTTGTCTATAAAATCACTAGTGCACATCATAGTCACCACTACATTTCACCAACTCACACTACTCCCTTGCTCACCCCCCACTCACGGCCGAACACAACAAACACACACACCATACTTTCGGTTCTTGTTTCATCATTCCATCACCATACAAACATCACAAGTGGCATACAAGGAGCTTTGGTGCAAGTGGAACACGAAGGACCTCAACCGTTAGCTTTTATCCACGCGTTTTTCGTCACGATTCTTCCCTAGCCCCGAGCTAGAGGTATATTGTTTAAAACTTGTTTTTACACATATCTAAAGTGGATAAAAGGATTTTTGTCGGTTGAATCTCATTACGTTAAAAGATGATGCATTAAAGTCTAGTAAAATCACAAAAATGATGGTTAATAGCATATAACTTGTGTAAAAGTCGTAGGACTTGAAATTTGTGTTTATCTAGACCCGATCTATAATGTGGTAGCTCAAAACTTCGTTTAACCCGACTTTGAAAAATCACGTATCATCACATAAGCTTGTTTTTGATAGATACGAGGGTTAAAGATGAAACACTACCACATTTTAGAGACATGAACTTGTAAAGAAATATTTTACTTGTGTAAAAGTGTTTTAACCGGTAAAAGGGTGTTTAAAACTAGCGGATCTACGTATCCGCAAGTGGTATCTTCAAAGGACCACACATTTAAGAACCATGTATTTTTAAAGAAACGGATCTTACAATGCTAAGGATGATATTTAGAACACACAAGTGTGTAAACACTTGTGTGACGCATGTTTCGACAAAATAACTATTTTTGAGAAAAATAACTAGAAGTTGTAAAAGACGAATTCTCTAAAAACGAGGTTTTTACAAGATTGAAAGTACTTTATATAAAGATCTACATATATAAATGGGATTTATAATATAGATTCGGAAAAACTACAAGTTCATGCGATTATGCAACTTTACATATTTATTGACTAGTTTGATGTGTCGGAAATTGTTTGATTGAAATAAAGAAGATTGTTGAATTGATTGTTAAAAGAAAATGATACGCTTGAAAGCGTGGCCACCTCCAGTTACAGAGGAAACTCTGGCGAAATTTTTCCAAAAACCTAACACTTAAACTTGTTTACATTACGAGTGTTAGAATCATTTTTGACATGATTTCAAAACATAAATTTCGCCATGACTTAAATTACTAAATATTCGGAGGTGGGATTTTCACAAAATATTAACGTGATAAATATATATTTTCACACACTGTTTATGACTATTTTGTGAAACACATAAATATTATTTTTAGAGTAAAAATAATGTTTACGAACGATAACGACTCCAAAAGTGATACTAACGCTTTCGCCATAAATACATAAGTTACACCGGTAATTATATTACCACTTGTATGTTAAAACGTAACTTACACAATTTCGGAAATATTTATGAGCGCATACTTTAAACAACGTATTTTGGATAAATACTTACATTTTGGGGTTGAATATATAAAAAAAAAGGTTAAGTGAGACTTAATGTTGGAAAATATTACGCACATGTATTAAATCCCCCATCCTTGGGAAGGATATAACTATCAAGCATATACAAAATGTAACACGAAATAGTTGTCTAACTATTTCCCCCAAACATAAACTGTAAAGCTAAAGCACGGCCGTCCGTCTAATAGAATTAGCACTTGTAGGTCGTTGCACAGCTTACTGCTTCAGAGACGCTTGATAGAGTTACGCATCCACTGTGAGTTCATGTCCCCCTTTTCTCTAACTGTTTTCAGTTTACTTAACTACGGGGGTGAAATACATGTTACTATGATTTACGAGTACTTTACAACGGTATGTTTAACGTAAGGAGGTGTTATACGATCATGTGAGTGGATAGGAACACATGGGGCCATTAGTCCTCATGTAGGGACCGAGGGACAGGAGCGGTAGATCTATCTGGGTGTAGCGAGCCCAGCCCCCGGCCAAACTAGAAACGGACCGTGGGGTGACTTTGTCCACATACTTTGCCGTGGCGAAATCTGCTAGGTTTGAGTCTCCCTATTTGCACTTCACATATGTCAGTGGCCTTGCAAACCATTGGTGATCACAAGTCCTCTTACAACTGCTACATACCACAACTATTTTTATACTCATAAGTGTTTTACATACTCACTTACACATGAACTCGCTCAACATTATTGTTGATTTTTCAACTCACATGTATTTCAGGAAATTAAAAGGGATTCTGGCACGGTATGAACGTTTTCCGCTGCAATCTTCATGAAGTCATCAAGGATTAGGGGTTGTGTTCTCTTACCTGGACAAGACACAATCCTTAACCCTCATTTATGTTTATTATAAGTTGTAATGTTTGCTGAACATGGTTATGGTCATATGTTTAAAACAATGGTATTGTATGTTGATTTCTAAACTTAATGATGACTTGCATGGTTTTTAAATTCATATAGCTTTGTTATGATTAAGCTATGGTATTAAGAAGTCACACCATAATTACCCACGCTTCCGCAAAGCCAGGGTGTGACATGTTCATCGACGATATCCTGATCTATTCTAAGAGTCAGGAGGAACACGAGCAGCATCTACGACTTATGCTGGAACTTCTTCGAAAAGAGCAGTTGTATGCCAAGTTTTCGAAATGTGACTTCTGGCTTCGCGAAGTCCACTTTCTAGGCCATGTGGTAAACAAGGATGGAATTCATGTGGATCCATCTAAGGTTGAATCGATCAAGAACTGGCCTGCACCCCGTACACCAACAGAAATCCGCCAATTTTTGGGTTTGGCGGGATATTACAGAAGGTTTATAAAAGATTTCTCCAGGATTGCGCAAACTCTCACTTCACTGACTCATAAGGGTGTCATCTATCATTGGGGTGATGCACAGGAGTCCGCATTCCAGCACTTGAAGGATAGACTTTGTAGCGCGCCTATCCTCTCATTGCCTGAAGGCACAGATGATTTTGTGGTTTACTGCGACGCTTCCATCCAAGGACTTGGTTGCGTATGGATGCAACGTGACAAGGTCATTGCCTACGCATCGCGCCAACTTAAAGTTCACGAAAGGAACTATACTACACACGACTTGGAACTGGGAGCAGTTGTCTTCGCGCTTAAGATATGGAGACATTACCTGTACGGTACCAAGTGCACCATTTACACTGATCACAGGAGTCTCGAGCATATATTCAAGTAAAAGGAGTTAAACATGCGTCAACGCCGATGGGTCGAACTCTTGAACGATTATGAATGCGCAATCAAGTATCATCCGGGCAAGGCCAATGTTGTGGCCGACGCCCTCAGTCGAAAGGATACCCTACCTAAGCGTGTATGTGCTCTACAGCTTACCATCCAATCTAACTTTCCCGCTCAGATTCGCGAGGCTCAGGTCGAAGCATTGAAAGTAGAAAACATCAGGGCTGAGTCCCTACGAGGATCGAGGCAGCGGCTAGAACAAAAGGAAGACGGCGCTTACTATGTAACAGGGCGCATCTGGGTTCCACTTTATGGACACTTACGTGAGCTTGTGATGGACGAAGCGCACAAGTCACGTTATTTGGTACATCCTGGTTCGGATAAAATGTACCATGACCTCAAGACTATGTATTGGTGGCCTGGCATGAAAGCTCACATAGCAACCTATGTCAGTAAGTGCTTGACTTGTGCGAGAGTCAAGACTGAATATCAGAAACCATCAGGCCTACTTCAACAACCAGAGATAGCTAAATGGAAATGGGAGCAAATTTCCATGGATTTCGTTACTGGCCTGCCTAGATCTCAACGCGGAAACGATACCATTTGGGTGATCGTAGATCGACTGACCAAGTCTGCACATTTTCTGGCCATCAAAGAAACGGATAAGTTTTCTACTCTTGCAGACATTTATCTAAAGGAAGTAGTATCAAGGCACGGAGTGCCAACCTCTATTATATCTGATCGTGACGCGCGTTTTACTTCTGAACTGTGGCAAGCAATGCACAAGTCCTTTGGCTCACGTTTAGATATGAGCACCGCTTATCACCCACAGACGGATGGGCAATCTAAACGCACCATCCAAACCTTGGAAGACATGCTTAGGGCATGCGTAATCGACTTCAGCAATGGCTGGGAAAACACCTCCCGTTAGTGGAGTTTTCATATAACAACAGCTACCACACCAGCATCCAAGCCGCTCCATTCGAGGCATTGTACGGACGCAAATGCCGATCACCTCTCTGTTGGGCAGAAGTTGGTGACAGCCAAATCACTGGCCCAGAACTTGTGATAGATACCACCGAGAGAATTGCTCAGATACGACAGCGAATGGCGGCAGCTCGTGACCGTCAGAAAAGCCATGCTGATAAGGGAAGAAAACCACTCGAGCTCCAGGTTGGGGATCGAGTGCTACTCAAAGTCTCACCTTGGAAAGGTGTAGTCCGCTTTGGCAAACGAGGTAAACTCAATCCGCGTTATGTCGGACCATTCGAAGTCACCGAGAAAATTGGCAAAGTCGCCTACAGGTTGAATTTACCTAAAGAACTCAGCGGAGTTCACAATGTTTTCCATGTGTCGAATCTGAAGAAGTGTCTGTCAGATGAGACCCTCATAGTTCCTCTCAAGGAACTCACAATCGACGACCAGCTGCGATTCATCGAGGAACCAGTAGAGATTACGGATCGAGATGTTAAGATCCTCAAGCATACCAGGATACCTCTGGTCCGAGTTCGTTGGAATGCTCGTCGTGGCCCAGAGTATACCTGGGAACGAGAAGACCAAATGAAACTCAAGTATCCCCAACTGTTTAAGAAAAACGCAACCACTATTGAGGCTGAAGCTGCTGCAGAATTTCGGGACAAAATTCCAAATCAACGGGGGGATGATGTGACACCCCAGGAAAATCAGGAAAACAACGCAACTTAACTAGCTTCCTCAGTAACCACGCACTAAATTTTTGGACGAGATTCTCTTAACAGGGGGAGAATGTGACAACCCTCAAATTTACATGTAACCGTACAGTTTATTAATAATAATTAATATGCTTGACGACTGTGTGGAATTACGTAACTGCTTTCTGATATCTGTGTTATATTTACATGCGCCTGTTAACACACTAGTAATGTACAGAAAAGTCATTAAATAGCCTGTTATGATTTCCTAAGTATTGAAAAGTAAAAACGTCACAAAAATATATATATAGGAAGCTTTACGGATTTATTTAAGCGCTTTAACGGAACAGTATCCAACCGAACAACCTAACTTAACCCGGAACCTAAAAATATTGTCATTGACATTGTTTTTCTTTTTCTGAGCTAGTTAGGGTCCCCGAACACCCTAACACCCGTTGTAAATTACAACACACTAGTAACTAATTTTAAATCTCTAACTAACTACCTAATACTTAACAATTAGTTACAATCTAACCGTGGAACCCCCCCCCCCCCTAACGAGATAGGTTCCCCATGGGGGACACCATCTTACAAGTTTGATTAAAATAATCCTACTTGCCATATATCTAGATGACATAATATCCCTTGGTTAATTAGGATGAATGGTTATTAAATAAGACCTTGAGTCCATCCATCACATTCATTCACTTAACAAAACTTCACTCTTTCTCTCCCTCTTGCCCAAATCCTCGGCTGAACCCACACACCCACATCCATCCATTTTCGAGCTTTGATCTTGCCATTCCAAGCATATACAAGTGTGAAGGATCGCGTACGACGAAGTTCGGTGCTTGCGGATTGTCAAGGACCTCCCCACGTTGCTTTTAACCACTCGTTTTTCGACTGGTTTCTTCCCTAGCCTCGAGCTAGTAGTAAGTGACTCTAAACATCTTCTTGATCTATTCTAAAGTGGTTAATAAGAGTTTCGTCGGTTGAAAATCACTAACATATAAGATCACCAACTAAAAGTCTACTAAAGTGATGAACAAGGTGGTTAATGGATGAATATTAGTGTAAATCATGTAGATCTTGTGTGATTATGATTATTGGTTGATTATCTGATGTTTTTTCTGATTAATATTAATATGTGATGTTGTTGTGGTCACTAAACATATTTAACGGAATCAATCGAACACAAGTTGGTAAGCTAGAAAGTGAAAACAGAATCTGTCCCGGTTTTACAGCCAACTTTAGTTGGCTCTAAACAGGTCATAAACTCAACGAAAAACTGATATTTTGAATCTAAAATATGTAATTATGAAATACGGTTCTAATGGCACCGGAATCGTAATTTTTGGACTTCGTTTACTATTTTTAAAGTGTCGATTTGTAACAACAACTTAAGCTGAATTTTGACAGCAATAAATGGGTGTTATACTTTCAGTCATAACCTGAGTTTTGTGATGAATCGGACCATGAAATTTGTACAGTAGATGACAACCGATGCATTTGTAATTACCCCACTAGAATTTCGTAAATCGGACACTCGAGGAATTTTAAATAAATTGTTCCGTGGACAGTGGTCAGAAATATATAAATCTGAGTTCAGTCCGGAAAATGAATTTTTATAAAATATTGGTAAGGAACCGGACCCCGATATTTTTACACAATAAAATTTAGAACGTTTAAGACATTCTGTAAAAATTTGGGAACTTTTGGAATAATTTAACTATTTTATTAAAATGTCCGAAAACAGCCGGTTTTGAATATTAATGCTGAAATGACATAAGTTGTGATTTGCGTGTCTAAATGTCGAGTATGCTATCTGTGAATGATCTAACATGTTATATGTGTTATGTGCATTATCGTATGTTTGATTTTGAGTGGGGAATGGATGGGAAACTTGGATGGGCATAAACCGTTAAAGTGATGCATGTTATGTGATAGATACGTGTAGGAACTTTGTGCTCTATTTGAAAGTCACTAAATGACTAACTGGTAATCATATTAGGACGTGATTGACCGACCTTGACCGTTAGCTATATTTGAGAATCTAACCGAGCAAACCGAGGTGAGTTCACACTTTCTACAAGGCATGGGATTCCCGGTGGTTTAGGAATAGGTTAAAGAATTTAAAACTAAATCTACATATCC
This sequence comes from Helianthus tuberosus, assembly GCA_030545235.1. Classification (NCBI taxonomy): domain Eukaryota; kingdom Viridiplantae; phylum Streptophyta; class Magnoliopsida; order Asterales; family Asteraceae; genus Helianthus; species Helianthus tuberosus. The sequence continues at coordinate 32,934,465 of CM060359.1, forward strand.
CCTTGGGAAGATATGTACGGCCATCCTCCATAGATAGGATGCCAGTATTAATCCTACGAATTCTCCTGGTGCAGAATACGTACGTTCGTCCTCCTGGTGCAGGACAACAACCTTAAAACTAGCTAGACAAAACTCTATCATGAAGTCCCTCAATTTATATCGACTTAATCGTCGAGGCCAATGGCGAGCGGGTCATTAGTTAATAGCGCTATTAGGTTTAACAAACCTCACACCGTGCCAGTCGGACGGGCGTGTACTAATGGACTATGGCAAACTGTCAGTGATGATAGACACTGATGTAGGGCACAACTATTGTTCGTCAGTTGTCGATATGTATGGTCTAGTAGTTCACACGGGGAAAGCCCCCACTAATTATGGATACGGTTTGGGTAAAGAAAAAGGAAATGGTTAAACATACTTTCAACTTCGGGATAACCCCCACGGCAAATAAGCCAACGAAAGTCAAACCACGTTTTTTCAGAAACAACTTAAAACCAAACAACCAAACGTGAACTCACTCAACTTTGTTGTTGACTCGTTGTTACATGCCTTACAGGTCACTAAAGGCTTGGAGCTTGCACGAGGAAGGAGTCGTTGTGGTGTACGGACTGTTATGTTCCGTACTTATTATTTAAATCCTTATGAACTTATTAAACTAGCGTTTTGAACTTTAACTTATAAACTGTGAACTTGTGCTTTTGGATTTACTTTTATGTTTCCGCTGTTTAAACTAAACATGGTTAACTAGCTTTGGTCACCAATTGTATTGAGGTTGGTCTTATTTACTTAATTACGATGTTCAATATGATTGGTGGCTCGATCCTGGTCACGTCACGCCTCCAAGCGGTGGTACTCCGCATGGTGGATTTTGGGGGTGTGACACCCTTGGCGCAACCCGCGTTTGAATTTGAATTCGGAAGTAGGAGAGCTATTAACTAATACAGAGCCCATGCCTGACCGAAGACACCCTTTAATCCACGAGATCCATTTGGCCGGAAAATCCATATGAAACATCATCTAAAGAAGGAATTTCCAATTGATAGAGTCATTGGCTTTTTCGAAGTCAACTTTGAGAATAAGCATTTCCGATTTATTTTTCTTCGCCCACGTAATCGCTTCACTGACAATAAGAGGACTATCTAGAATGTTTCTTCCACCGACGAAGGCAGATTGATTCTGAGATATGACCTCGTCAAGAACAGCTTTCAACCGATTAGCAAGGACTTTAGCAAGGATTTTATATAAAGACCCAACCAGTGAGATAGGGCGAAAATTAGAGAGCTCTTGCGGATCTTTGGTTTTAGGAATTAAAGCTACGAATGAAGAGTTACACCCTTTATTGATAACTCCATTGCTAAAAAAAATCGCTGAACATCCCCATAATAATCGGCTTAAACTCATTCCCTGTGCTATTTTAATGGTCGTTAGTTACATGATATAAAGTTAGGCTTTATTTATTGAGTTTTGAAAATAAGTGATCGAATATCTCTACAATAGATTTTGAATAACTATCTTTTTGACCAGCAAACATACACACTCTCTACTGATCTACACCTACTTTATTCCTAAAATAACCACATCTATACTTGGTCGGATTTAAACTCCCAATCTTTTTGTTTTGTTGAGGAACACACCACTTTATTGGTTTGTAATTTTAACCCTCAATTTCTGGCTGGGGTTCTGTTCCTTTGGTTTTGGTTTTGAATAAAGATTTGGTTTGCTATTCAAAAAAAACTAATTTAACCAATAGTATTTGGTGTATTTGGAGAACTTGCATGTAATTAGTTATAGGCGACCATCTGCATTAATTAACTGTATTGATAAGGATTACATAGATAACAATAATACTTGACTTTTACCTAACTTTAAATTAGTTTCAGGAGTCGTTCTAAGTAAGATAAATAGATTCAATGTAGGTGTATATATATATATATATATATAGTGTGAGGTTCATTGGGGAACACTAAAAAAGTGGGGAACCGGGGAACACTCTTAAAAATTTATCTTAACATGTTAAAAATTAATTTTTAAACATCTTTTTCAGCGCTTCTCCTTATATATACTTGTAGAAGCATTTTTAATAAAAAAAATCAAAAACTAAAAATATTAAAAAAAACAATTAAAAAAAGGCTAAAAATTGTTTTTTTTAGAAAAATTATTTTTTTACTCGACTCGTTTCTCCTCCTTTTTATAAAGAAAAGTGCTGAAAAATTTTTAAAAAAAAATTATTTTTAACATGTTAAGTTAATTCTATAAGATATAACTGTTTTCTAAACATTTTTTTATATTTTTAGTTTTTAATTTTTTTATCAAAAATATTTCTACTTGTATTTATAAGAAAAAACGCCGAAAAAAATTTAGAAAAATAATTTTTTTTAACATGTTAAGTATAATTTTTAAGAGTGTTCCCCCGTTCTCCACTTTTTTAGTGTTCCCCAATGAACCCTCCCCTATATATATATAGGATAGGGTTCTAGCGTGAACAACCTCCCAAGAGTGAACTGCGAGAATAGATATGGACCCTTGATTTCCTTTTTAGTTGTTAAGGGTAGGATTGTAATTATATAAAAAATTAGATTTAAATCATTATTTTAATAATTGAATTAAGTTACATCTTTCCTAATTTAAATTCATTATCCACATTATGTTTATTTATTAATAAGATAATTATCAAAACAAACTACTAATCACCAGATTTCAATTTTAATTTTTATTTCAGATTTCATCATCAGAATTCAAATTATGATTTTTAAGATCCACGTAACCTTCATATTTCAACGGTATACACATGTGTACTTGGATATAAATAGAACAATATACATGTGTACTCAGCATCGTACATATGTGTATAGTAATTCACAGGTGTACATCAACATTCAGTACAAAAAAAATTCTGAGATATCACAAAAATAGACGATATACACATGTGTACATCGCATTTAAACAAATAATTATTTTAATAATTGAATTAAGTTACATCTTTCCTAATCCTTGATTTGATTTGTGAGAGATTTATGCAATCAATTTAAGAGGATAATTGATTACTTGATTTGTGAGAGATTTATGCAATCAATTTAAGATTGAAATTACACATATAGCCTTTTTGTATTTAATTAAATAGAAAAAATTAACCAAATAATTACCATCATGCCACTCACATTAATCTCAAGATCATAAAAATCAAGGGCCCAGATCAGTTCACGCAGTTCACTCTTGAGATTTTGTTCACGTTTGAACCTAATCCTATATATATATATATAGGGTTGAGTTCATTTCAGAACTCTAAATAATTACAGAACTTTCAGAACTCCTAATAAACAATCATTTTATATATAAGTTTTTTATTTAGGATCTTTTTATCATCTATTATATGTATTTCTTTGATTACATACATGTTAAAAGTAGTTTACATATGTTTAATTGCCAAAATTATATATATATATGTGTCATAACTAATTACATATCTGTAAAAAACTAGTTTACATATGTGTAATTATAAAATTACATATAAAAAATGATAAAATTACTCTTAACATGTATGTAATCGTTAAAATACACATAATAAATGATAAAATTATCCTAAACATAAAACTATATAAATAAAAAGATTGTTTATTAGGAGTTCTGCGAGTTCTGTAAATATTTATGGTTCTGAAATGATCCTGGCCCTATATATATATATAGGGGGCCGCTAGAATGAGAACCACCTCGAGTTATGAGAACCACGAGAACCGCGCCCCGCGGGTGGCCGTTGACCACAAAATTTTTTTTACACCTAGATCCGTATATTTTAAGACCGGGTGTAAATTTTGGGTTAAAACGGCGCGCCCGAGGGGGTAGTTTTTTACGCCCAAAGTTTGGTTAAAAAAAAAAGAAAAATTAAAAAAACCCAAACTTTGGGCGTAAAAAACTACCCCCTCGGGCGCGCCGTTTGAACCCAAAATTTACACCCGGTCTTAAAATATACGGATCTAGGTGTAAAAAAAATTCGTGGTCAACGGCGACCCGCGGGGCGCGGTTCTCGTGGTTCTCATAACTCGTGGTGGTTCTCATTCTAGCGGCTCCCTATATATATATATAGGGGTAAGATCAAATAAAAAGTTAATTTTCCCTAAATAGGATGAGAAGTAATCTTAACAATTCATTTTTCAAATCAATGGTTAAGATGAAATGTTAGGAGAAATGAGAAGTGCAAGGGTATCTTGAAAAAATTATATTTATTGACTTTCTCTCTCCACATGCAAGTCTCATGCATATTCCACCCCCATTTTTTAAACGTTCATAACTTTTTTATACGACATTATTTTTTCATAAAAATTTCACCATAAAATCGAGCGTCTTTTTATCTTTAATTTGAGTACCATATTGTCATAGAAAATATGATGACTAAAAAAACCCACTTAAATGTGTTGTATTTCTATGTTGTATAACATTTTTTTTGCTGAATTTTTGTACTATATTTTTGTGCTAAATTTTTTGTACTGGATTTTTTTGTCTTAATTTTTTTTTTCTCAATTTTTTGGGCTGCATTTTTTTGTACTACATTTTTTTCTGAATTTTTTAGTGCTATATATTTTTGTACTAGATTTTTTTGTGTTATATTTTTTTGTGCTATACTTTTTGTACTAGATTTTTTGTGCTAAATTTTTTTGTACTAGTTTTTTTGTGCTAGATTTTTTTGTTGTATTTTTAAAAAACAAACGGGGTGTCACATGTCATTTTTATTCCTATTTATAAGGACCAAAATGCCCTTCATTTCTACTTATTAGGAGTGCCACATGTCATCATCACAATCCTTCTTAGGCTACTTAGGTAAAATCCACTTTTTAGTGGATCATTCCCCTATATATATATATATATATATATATATATATATATATATATATATATATATATATATATAGAGAGAGAGAGAGAGGGGGGATTATGTTCATTTGTGAACAACTTCTTAAGAGTGAACTAATCTTGGCCCTTGATCATTTTTTAGATTAAAAGCATAAGATTGACATTAGTTAAATATTTGTAATTAAAATCCCTTAATTTTCTCATCTATTAACTCTCTCTCTTTCTCTTTCATTTTTAATTATTTAAATAAACTCTTATGTTCTTTTTAAAATTAAATATTAAACCTAATTAAATTATATTTTTTAACATATATGTATACATACAAGACTTATACACTTGTGTTTTATTACATCTTGTTCCCACAGGTCGGTGTAAACTAGATTTATACACATGTGTATTATTCAAGTACATATGTGTATACTGTGACAACCCGAACTTTTGAGGTTTGTATCTTTTAGTCTCGCGAATCTGTTTTCCCATCATTCCTCTGTTACGTTCTTATTGTGATTAAACTTGTTAAACGTTCTGTGCTATTATAAGTTTGTCAGTTATAAAACGAGAATAGTTGTTTATGTGTTTGGGCTGCACACACACCTAGAGTATAATTGGGTCGCGCTCGTTATAAATCTCTTCGACACACACACAGGTTATCCTACGTTGAACTGTTCGACCCAATCAAGGTTT